>OZ018317.1:252388528-253651028 GCA_963969495.1 Ceratothoa steindachneri | reverse complement strand
TCCAAGATATCAGTACCAGGGTTCCTGGTACAATTCCAACTTTAATAAGGGTCAGTGGTTTGATCACAAACCTGAGTGGTTAGTTTTTCTGTTATCTGAACTTGAAGCGTGTGTGTGTGTATTTGCTCTTGGTATTTAAAAGTGTTTCGAAAGTTTGGAACATTAACATTAATAGCCTAAGAAATAATAATTACCTAAATCTTTGCACAGTTCAACAGATATTTTGCTCTGTCCTATGTAGGTCATATGAAATTGATTAATTGCCTCTTGGGCCATCTCCTCTGATTCAAAGCCGATGAAGGCAATTCTTCGAAAAACACCATTTTCTTTATATTTTAATTGTATATCAGTAATTAATCCTGCCTTTGAGAAATAGTCAGCAAGTAGTACATCATCAACCTTGAAAAGGAAAAGAAATGGTTAAAATAGTGATGATAAAAACCAAAACGTTTTTAATAGAATTACATTTCATCATACCATAATATCTCAGCATTTCCAAATTAATTCTAATTACTTCCCATTGAGAGAGGCAAATAATTTATTATAATGATTATAATAAACTAATAATTACTAATTGTGAACTAATAATCATTTGGGGGCTTTTTGTTAAAGCTGCTCTTGGTTAGTCCATGTCATAAAGCACCGGTCTTTATAAACTCCACTGACTGAAGTTTAAGGTCCAGCAATCCATTAATCTATACATTTTGTCTTAGATATGTAGGCCCGCCCCCTCCAAGATTTAAAGCGAAATACTGAGACAATATCTTACAGTTTGTGAAGAGTTATATAAAAAAAAAGTGAATATGAAGAGTTATGGTTGGAAAATGCACTTCATACTTTAAACAGGGTTTGCAGGACCCAAGGTAGGATAGCTCTTAATTAGCAGAGCAAGGGCAGGCAACATACTAATCTTATATTTTTTAGCACAGTATCTACAAAAAATATATACATGATTGATTTTTAATAATTTAAAAAAATATAATTTGAATTATAATAATGTTCAATTTTACAATGCAAATTACTTTCTAATTTACAAATAAAAGAATTGTTAAAATCTAACAAAATTTTCTACCAAATTATCTTAGAGATTAAAATCCTGACTGATCTTTTCAAACAGCTTTCACTTCACTCTCACACACCACAATTATGCGAGGATCCAAAAATGACACAGTTTTTTCAGGCAGAGTGCGGGGGCTAGAGATAAAATCCTCTGCTTACAGAGCAAAGAAGAGTGTGATTCATTAGTGTGTTCATATCTCTCGCTCTTCTCACTGCAAATCTCTGATGGAGAGTGTGTAAGCATACTTGCCCGGCAATCGCTGGGTCGGCAGTTCAAATCTCCGTCCAGATTCTTTTTAAGCTGACACTATTTACCAAGGGAGGTTACCACCGTGACTGGGAGTCACAGTGGGGAGTTGGGGCTTGCCCTGGCTGACGTCCGCCTGAGAAGCAGCATAGCTTGATAGGATGACCAGCGAACTTTAACTTTTATTTTAACTATCAATTTTTACAGATTTTTACTGCTGCCTTTCTTTGCTTGCAATATCATACCCACACTTCTCACCATCATTCATGCTATTTTTGATAATCTTAACAAATCTTTCTGAACACTTTCCCACTCCTCTACTAGTCCATAACTATGAATAATAGATAGCCTAGTCTGGGTCAGTCTCAAAAGAAGGCTGTCTCACCATTCTGTTTCTCTTTCACAATTCCACTAATCATTTCATCATTCATACTCCTCAAATTATTCACCAATTTTCTTACAAGAACTGAAAAATTAGCTTCTGTCTTCTCATTCTCACTCATAACACTTTCACTCCTTTCTTTCTTCAGTAGTTTCTTCTTTTCATGTCACTACAATCAACTTCTCTTCATTCAAATCAATTGGACCATCTTCATTTTCTCATTCAATCACACACACTCATACCTTACATAACAGGATACAAGGGATGAAATACCAAATATTCTAGCGACTCCTCCACTTCCTCAATTCACTCTAGGGTACTCCTAATTCCTCATTTCGTCATTCAATTTTCCCATATATTAACTACAGTGAGGCAAAAGAAATATTTGGCCAATCAAAAAAAGTAATTAACTTATTTCCAACTATAAGTTTTATATCATACACCTATTCCTGAAATTCATAACAATCCTGTACAGATAGTTCAGATGCACATGAAATATATATCCCTAGCTTAGACACCAACAATAGCTATTAGACCCTATATAAAATACGGTACAAAATAGTGCTCTCTGCATTGCAAATGGCTGCATAACAAACACCACCTAAACTTAAAAGTCACAGTTCTTTAGGAAACTTATTCCTTTCACCATGTCCTACACAACAACACTTCTGCACACACTTTGCCCCACTGCCCATACACCCAATTGCTAGATAACCTACCCCACACTCCAATGAACCAGAGCAATATAAAACACACTCACTTTAACAGTATATTGAGAAAATGGCGCTCTCTCTCAGATTATCTTTTTCACCTCTTTTAAATCTATCTTTTCCACACCTATTTAGATCCAGTAAAAGGTAAAGGAGGGTACTAAACATCCCCCCCTCCAAAGAGGGGTCACATGCGAGGTTACTAACATCTGGCGACCAACAACTAAGGTAATAATGGTCATAATTATATAAAAGTATATATACATATATATATATATATATATATATATATATATATATATATATATATATTTAGAATCAGAAAAAGACAAGGAATCCAAATATGAAAGTTTTAAAACTTGAGGTTGAAAAATTAAAAAATATACATTTGCTCAAATTTGAGGTCAAGATTTGACCTCTGGACTATTAAAATTGAAAAAAAAATTAAAGCATATGCTTTGGCTATTAGAATCAGTAAAACAAGTTTGTTTATGCTAGGATTTTTCAATTGATTAACACATAAGTGAGCACTATATTTTTAAGTTGTCTGTCAATTCTACATATTTTTCACACTTAAGCTCTTAAAGTGACCCATAGAAATTGAAATTATAATTTTTTTTCATATAAAAAACAATCAAAGGTCTTGGGTATTAGAAACAATCATAAAAATGTTGCTTATGCTATTACTTTTCATGTAACTAACGTATGTTGACATTATATTTATAAATTACAGGTCAATTTAGGAATTTATTTTAGCTATCAGTTTGACTTGACCTAAAAAAATGATAATTCACTGATAATCCTCACTGACAAAATAATTACAATAATGATAAGGAAGACCTGTTAACCTAATACAATTTTGGCATATTTGATATTTTCATCAATTTGTTTCTGAGGAAAAATATATTTAATTCTGCTGCCTCCTTTTAGTGTAGGACAACTTATGACAGTTAATATATAATGTCCTGGCACTGCACATGAATCCTTATTTGATGGATAATGATATGCACTTGATTCTGATGACTCAGATGTATGTAAAAAGTTCACTGTGTAATCATCAAGCTCCTCACAATATTCCTCCATAATTTAATACCAAACTTGCCTGTCATAAATGCATCTAACATACTCTCCTGGTTTGACACATTTTAAGTTATCAACCATTGCAGGTTCATTAGTAATATGACTTTTCCTTATTCTTTTCTTTTTTCCAATGCCACTTGAAATGAGACACACCATTAGTTCTTCCTTGTTTATGGGAACAAATCTATGATATTTCTCAGTTCCCAGAATAGCCCTACTGTCCTTGAATCAATGTTCTAACCTTTGTTCTGCATCTTTCAAATCAGATGTAGTTACAAAGAAACATTTTATTGTCTTGCTCAAGTTTTCTTCACAAAACTGAAACATGTCTTCTGGTGTAAGAATTTGCCTCTGTAGTTCTCTGCAAACTGGGACTATCAGTAGCTCCTCACTGTTCCCCCAATCCCATCACATGCATTTTTGCCATAGGATGTAGCAAAGTTGTGCCATTCACATGACACACCAAAATCCTCTTCATGGTAACAGAGATTTGTAAAGTTGTATCTGTTCTTATATTGGCCAGCATAACCATCCAAAAAATAGTAGACCGTCTTCAGTTGTGGGCATCTGAATTTAACATAGTTTATAAGCTTTATTATAAATGAGTAAACCATTATAGTGTTGTGTTTTAGTGATGGAGATAAGAAACAGACAGTAAAATGGTTAAGTTCCTGGTCTGCAGATGATCTATAATAGATGACAAAAGGGTGAACTGTACATTGTGAATTGTCCCAATGTAATCCTTGGGCAGCATCTTGGACAATGAAAGAATAATTTTCAGAGAAATTACCTAATATAAGTGCCTCGCTCTGAGGTAGTAGTGTTTCTTTCAACTGTTTTAAGTACTGTGATTGCTGCTGTGCAACAAAATGATGACAAACCATGCAGGATATTTTCATGCTTAATGATAAGTATTCATGAAGTGGCTCCACTTTTTCTACCATTGTACAACAATCACCCATTGCTTGTAAGATATTTCATTTGGAGCTGATTTTACACTGTCAAGCAACTCATGAAAGTTCTGAACACCCTCTTCTCTTGGGCAATCTTTGCAAAGTTGCTTCATGCAAGCCTCTCTCTGTACTGCAGACACTGTAATCCATAAGATCTTTGTATGAGAGACCTTTTTCTCCCAATGCAGCCAGCTGTAATTTTGAGTTTTGATGATATGTGCAAACACAGACAGAATGAGCCCCACCACTACCGGCAAGCGCACAATATGATGGCCGTAATTTAGCAAATGTGGAAAATCCTATTTTGGGATTCTTTTTATCATTTTTATATAGTTCAAATAACTGTTAAATTCCCAAGGACCAGTTGTTTTTGCACCTTCAGCACTGATGACTTTCACACAATCCTTTTTGCCAGGATACATACGACTAACATCATCTGAATCATAGAATTTTCTAACTATATCTGGTTTCTTCAGATATCACTTTTCCTTTGCTCATTATTGGAATCTTTGGAAGGATTCCAAATTCTGATTTTAGTGAATGGCTTTTTTTCACTATATATGTTATAGTTTGAAAGAAACTAGCAGTTTTTTCAATTGTGTATGGGGGAGAGAGGCAATATTTGTAATTTTTTATTATGACATTTGCTCTCCAGGAATGAATGTTTCATTCATTCATTAATGTTTCTATATGTTCTTCAGATTCTGTTTCAGGCTTTGAAGCATCACTTACCCCGCCCTCGCTAATATGAACGCCATAACAGACTTATAGCCTCTTCTTCAAGTGTTTCTGGGCATCTGATAGCTTACCAGGAGCTTTGCGCCTTTTCTGGCTCAATGAGAAGCCTTCTGAAAAGAACAAAAAAAGAATATATTTAAATTATTATACAGAGCAAAATTTGCATTTTGTGTAGACTAAAGAGCATCATTAAAGAATAAATCCTTCAAAGTAAAAGCTTGCCTCTTTAACAATTTTGTTTTATACAGTACCTTAAATTCTATTCAATGGGCCATATAGATCAAACACACCTTTCCGGTGCTTGGTTTAAAAGTGTTAGAACTGATTCAATCTAAGTTAAAGGATTTTCTTCAACCAAGCAATCACTGTCCAGATCTCAAACTTAAGATATGTTACTCAAATCACTGATTGAAGATGATTCAGTTGAATCTTGCTCACTCATTGTTTTCAGTTGTTCAACAGTTCACACAAAACAATGAGTTTTTTTCAATCTTCCAGCACATTTTTCAATAAGCACATCAGTCATTTTTCTAAGATTGATTGATATGCGCTTCTTGTGTTTTTCAGTAGGGTCTTGGCAGTATTTCAAGTGCCAAACCATTGTATTTTAGTGGATAGGCCTAATAGCCGAGATGTAGATTTCACTAAGTAATTTCTATAAATCTGTAATTTGAAGATATACAATTAGCTGACACTTTTTAGAATATAGTTATACACAATATTTTAATTCTTATATTCTTGGAGGCTCATTGAAAAACAAAAAAAAACGCACAACACACACTGCTGGCTGAAACTGTACTAACTTGTGGACTAGGAATGACAACTATATGTGTTGATTCTGTACAAATAGCAACATGTGTCGAGGAATAGGCCGAGAGATGGTTGGAGTTTTCCCTGACTCTTATATATATATATATCCTATTATCCCGAATGCGGATGAGTCATCGTACTATTCCTTATACTTTGTTCAGCCCGTGCCCTGAATGGTTTTATTGACTCAGGATGCTTAGAGGTTGGCTACAGAGGGATTGGAATGAACTTTGCCAGCAAGCAACCCAAAGGAAGTTAGATACACAACAATATGAAAATAAAGTTTTAATGAACACTAAACAAGAAATATATATATATATATATATATATATATATATATATATATATATATATATATATATATATACAAATAAGGTACTTTGAGAGATAAATTAATAAGTGAATCTCAGATATTTCACTTGGCTTGTAAATAACTATTCCCTATGTAAATCCCTATACACTTGTAATGTTGGTAAGCTTCGCAGGGAAGTTTGGGAATGTGAAAGGGAAGGGTTACCTCGGAACCTGATGTTCGGGTGGCGCTGGCGAGTGAAGGTGGTGAGATAAGGGGTGCAGACGATGAGGTAGGTTCTCCAGGGACCGAACTGATCCCACAATTGCATCACGATTCTGCTGGAAGGTGATGGGAGCTTCTTGTTAAAGAGGGCCCCGCGCTTGTGAACTCCGAGGAATCTTGGGTGCCTCTGTGAGGGGGCGTGGGGCAAAGTGACCTATCGACGCGTAGGGTCACAGAGAAAAGCCGGGATATGGTGCTGGAGATGACAACTCCCATCCATCGGGTCCCCAGGTTGCGGATCGGGGGAAGGCCTCTAGATATAGAGGTTAGTTGCGAATAAACTGAATAAGCAGCCCCGGACAAAATCACGAGTCGCCCTTTGGCAAGGCGTAGCGCTCGGTAGCCACCCTATACCAGGGTTACGGTATGGGCAGGTGGAGCTCATAGTCTTGTGTGACAATCCACCTAGGAGAGGGACAACTCCGAACTCAAACCCGGGCAGGTGGAGCTCGAAGTCTTGGTTGACAATCCGCCTAGGAGAGGGATAACTCTGAATCCAAACCCTCCACTGTCTTGTGGATAGACACTTCAGTCAAAGGCTAAGGGACCTCCCTGACAGAAAGGTGTTCTCATGCATTGGATTGTGCCATAGCCTCTGTACCATGGTCTTCCACTCTCTTGTGTTTGAGATCCCTGCCTAAGGGTACATTTAGGCATACTTTCCTATTTTTCATTCCTCCTCTTGTTTTACTCAAATGGTGTGTAGGGCAGGCTTAATAGATGAGCAAAGAGGCTCTGATGGCTTTTCAAGAGGTTGCCTTGGTCTATTCTTTTCTTTTCTCTTTTCTTTATTCTTTTTCATTCCAAAGTCATCATTACTGTCCTCCCTCAGTTGTTGTGGCGTCCTGAAGGGAATTTTGCCTTGCATGATGTGTCGGCTCCATCATGTTGACCAGTTTTTTTCCGACATATAATATTCAGTTAATGAAAGTTTTGCTATTGAATAATTTTGTACAAATTGTTGTTGTTGTTGTTGTACAAATTGTTATTTTTGTTGAAGATCTTGTTGCTAATATTATTTTTTTAATATCGATTTTAATTTTATCAGGAGATATTGAGCTCAACCCTGGACCTGGTCATCCTCGTCAGATAAAATGTCGTCTACTCTATATTAATATTAGGGGCCTACATGCCAATATTAAAGACTTGACTGCTTCATCCAAGTCTCATGACATTTTACTCTGTTCAGAGACCCTGGTTTCAAATATGAGGCATGTCTCTGAACTACTTATACCAGGCTTCAAAAAACCAATTTTACTTAGGCGTGATGCCATTCCTAGGGCTAGAGGAATGGCAGTTTACATTAGGAATGGTTACTCTGCTTCAAAGACCTCCTATGCTTGTTCTTGCCATGAGATGCAAGTTATGAAAGTATGTGGTAAGCAAAATAATTTTTATCTTTTTTCTGTCTATCGCAATCCAGACTTAGATGATACTATTTTTGATTGTCTGCTCCTTGCCATGGCCAAGGTACAGGAAAATGACCGGAAAGCCTGCTTTGTATTTATGGGAGACCTCAATGCTCATCATAGGCAATGGCTGTCTTCTGTCTCCCCTACTGACTGTCATGGTATCAGGGCTTATGATTTTGCGTGTGAGTCGGGTTGTGAGCAAGTCATTAGGGAGCCTACCCATTCATCTGGGAACTGCCTTGACTTGGTTTTCACTGATTCCCCTGGAGTCGTTACAGGTGCTGTTGATCCTCCTGTGGGAACTTCTGACCACTGTGCAATTTCTATAACTATCTGTATTGAGCAATCTATTCCTAATATAGCTCATACAAGCAAAGTATTCATCAAATCTCAAGTAGACTGGTGCAATATATTAAATGATATCTCCCGGATCAACTGGCCACTAATATATAAGGAGGTTGAAGCAGTTCGTATTTTGAATGATAAAATTGTTTCAATTATTGATAGACATGTTCCATTCCGTATGATCAGATATCGCACTAAGGACAAAGCCTGGTTTAATGATGACTGTAAGAGGGCTCTTATGCAGAAACAAGAAGCCTACAACCTGTGGAAGGGGAGTAGATCTGCCTTTCTATGGGATAATTATGTGCACTACAGAACAGCAGCTCAGAGGGTATATAATAATGCTGAAGTTGTATTCAATACTACCACAAAGGGAACTCTTCAGCGCACAGCAAATTCCCACAAATTCTGGACCACTCTCAAGTCTGCTCTTTTTGGGAATGATTCATCTATGCCACCCCTTCTTAAACCTGATGGTTCCATTACCCTTAGTCCTGAAGAAAAGGCAACACTGTTGGCTGATGTTTTTGATAATAAACAAAGTAATGAGAATCTAACTCTACCTGACACTTGTTTCCCTGAACCAAGGTTAAACAAGATTGCTTTCCGTTCAAGTGAAGTAAAACAGTTACTTCTTGATCTGGATGCTTATGGTGGTACTGACCCAAATGGTATATTCCCTTTATTCCTTAAGAAAACTGCAGAGTATTTGGCTCCCAAGCTTTCCGTTATTCTTCGGAAGCTGGCGAGGAGTGGTAGTTTTTGCGAATGTTGGAGAATTGGTAACATCACTCCACTATGTAAAAGTGCAAGTGGTAGTTTTAACCCTACTGAATATAGGCCCATTTCTATAACTCCTGTTCTATCTAAGATTTTTGAACGTTTACTAGCTAAACGTTTAAGTACATTTGCCGAGCTTAATCGTCTGTTTCCCTTTTTACAGTTTGGATTTCGTAAGGGTCTGAGCACTTGTGATGCACTTCTCACAGTCTCTACCATTGTCCAAAAATCATTAGACTCTGGTCAAGAAGTTCGCTTAGTTGGCCTGGATTTCAGTGCCGCATTTGACCGTGTCAATCATAAGGCCCTGATATTTAAGTTGAAGCAGTTGGGAGTAGGTGGTGTATTTTTAAATATTATTGAACAATTTTTAACAAATCGACATCAAAAGGTTTATGTTGACAATAATTTTAGTGATGAGAGAGAGGTGCTATCTGGTGTACCACAAGGCAGTGTTCTTGGTCCTCTACTGTTTATATTATATACCCATGATATGTGGTTTGGACTGGAAAATAGACTTATAGCCTATGCTGATGATGCTACTCTAATAGCCCCAGTCCCATCTCCTGAGTTGAGAGCATCGGTTGCAGAGTCTTTAAATAGAGATCTGGCTAAGATAAATGTTTGGTGCACTTCATGGGGCATGAAGTTAAATGCAAAGAAAACCCAGAGTATGATTGTTAGCAGATCCAGAACACTAGATCCTCCCCATCCAGATCTTTTAATAAATAACATTCCCATCTCCATATGTGATTCTTTTAAGTTGCTTGGAGTTATGCTTGACTCTAGGTTTACTTTTGAGAATCTCATTCGATCTATTTCCTCCTCTATTGCTCAAAAAATTGGCATTTTGAGGAAATCTTACAAAGTATTTGGAGAGCAGACTGTTCTTAAAAATTGTTTTAATGCTTTTATTCTTCCGTGTTTTGAATATTGCGCCCCTGTTTGGAGTTCGGCAGCCAACTCTTATCTTAATTTATTAGATAAAAATTTGAGAGCAATAAAATTTTTAATTCCTGACCTCAAAGTTGATCTGTGGCACAGGCGAGCAATAAGCTCCTTATGCATCTTATATAAAATTTTTAACAATGCAGATCATCCACTGCATCACGATCTGCCCAATTTATATGCCCCTCAACGAGTTACCAGAGGTGTACTAAATGCCAATAGTAGGGCCTTTACGCCTATGAGATTCAACACAACACAGTTTTCAAGAAGTTTCATTCCTAACACAACTAAACTGTGGAATGAACTTCCTAGTGTTGTTGTTGAGTCCTTGGAACTTCAGAAATTTAAAGTGGGTGCTAATGCATTTTTAATTAACAGAAACTTATAACTTTAATATTTTATTCATTATCCACACATATATAATATTATAATATTTTTAACATTATAGCATTTAATTTTTTTTTTTTTTTTTTTTAAATTTTCTATTTATTTATTATGTTTTTCTTAATCTTTGTTTCGTTTTTTCCATACCAGGTTTCTTTCTCCGCTGGGGCCCTTGGGCTTATAGCTATTTGCTCTTCCAGTTGGGGTTGTGGCTTGGAACTTTAATAATAATAATAATATAGATTTCTTGCTTAGGGAATCAGAGTGAAGCTTCGGCTCTGACACATGAGTATGAGCTTGGGTCCGCAATGACTTGCAGACCAACGGGGTAAGGAGCCTCCCTAACTGTGACTGATCTCCTCTCTGAAGACTTGGTGTTTCGACAATTTACCACTACATCGAGATAGATGGCAATCCCTGCCCTGCCAGACGCTGTACAAGCTCTACTACCGAGGGTTAAAAGAATTCATCTTTTATACTCGAAACTCGGGAGAGGTTCGCATGGCTCCAGAAGTAGATTTGATATCAAGCATCCTTCTTCGGAGGAGAGAGGCTTGATTATCTCCTTCATTTCGTCCTTTGCAAAGTTCCAGGAACCACAACGAGCCAAGATGGGCTCCCATCTATCGATAACCAGTCAAGGAAGGAACGCAGTGGTTAGCTAAAATGGTCCGCAGGTTATTCCGGCGGGAGACCATCAGATATAGAGCCAGAGGGGAAAAGTTTGATAACTGGCCCACCCAGAAAGGAGGTGGGGAAATGTGGGTGCATTATGCTATTGTCCTACAAAATGTTACAACAGTATTGTTTAAGCTACATATGAGCTTTGTCTTCCCCTTTCACTACTTTAACTATATATTATTGGCAGTGAATTACAATTTTGATTGAACTCAGAGTTGAAAATCAAATTGATATCAAAGCTATAAAATTTCAATGAATTGACAAACAATTTGTAAATATGGTGTTCACTTATGTTAATTACATGAAAAATATCGAGATAAACAACCTTTTTATGGCTGTTTCTAATAGCCAAGAGCTGTACCTTTGTTTTTTATATTAAAAAAAGGTAATTTTAATTTCTATAGGTGAAATTAGGAGCTTAAGTGTGAAAAATATGTAGAATTGATGGACAACTTATAAATATGACACTCACTTATGTTAGTTACATGAAAACTGCTAGCATAAACAAACTCTTTTTTTACTGATTCAAATAGCCAAAGCATAGGACTTCATTTTTCATATCTATAAATTTTGTTCAATCTTGATTTCAAATTTTAGCAAATGTATATTTTTTTTATTTTGCAACCTAGAGTTCTAAAACTTTCATATTTAGGTTCCTTATCTTTTTCTGATTCTAAATATATATATATATACTTTATATAATTAGGACCATTATTACCCTAGTTTGTGTTGTGGGTCGCCAAATGTTAGTGACCTCAAAATACCTGAGGTTATATCTCTTGAACCATGGTCGGATTGACCTTAAAATTCCAGAAATGGGTTTAGGGGCCTAAAAACTTCCTATAAACCAAATTTCAGCAAAATCTGAGAGATGAGGATATTAGGTACTGGTTGATCTGACAGAGACTGCCCCGGTGCCCCACCCATCTCATAATGATTTGTTATCTCTATGCAAAATTGACCTTTCACAGCCATAATGTACATATACAACCACCGCTTCATACCATTGACTAAACAATCAACACCCCTTGAAACAAAAGAATTTCAGACATAGGCATTGCCTTCAATTCTGACATGAAGTTCCACACCCATGCAACAACAATCACATGACTAATATATATTTAGCCATATCTTGTAATCCATTCCATATATTTTACTATTTTTTCTTTTCATTATACCCTTAGGTATAATAAAAAAAAAGGTAGTGAGGGTCATTCACTACACTTTCACTCTCTTCAGTCAAACCAGAAAAATGAGACATCAAATAAGCCAAAGCATTACTTTCACTAGGCACATATTCAATCATACTGCTAAACTTTAAAACTATATTCAATTGCAAACTTTTAACTGCAAAAACTGCTACTGTAAAGCTTAAATGATTGCCACTCACAGCGATTTAACTGCAAAGAGAAATGTATCTAGAAACTGGAAAGATCTTCACCTTGATTTTACTCTCTCTTCTGGCAACCACTAGACTGGGCACAACTGTCATTTTTTTAATGGTAGGGGATTTAGCACTGAATTAAGATGCCATTATTTTTGTTTAATGCAGGATCTGAACCACAGGTATCTGTTTAGTGGACATACTGATTAATGCGGGATCCGAATGACAGGTATCTGTTCAGGGGACCTACTAATTGTGTGGTCCACACCACTGGTATCTATTTAAGGGGCTTACTGATTAATATGGGATCTGAACCATGGCTATCTACAGGGCATGGCAGCCACAGGAAGAGTGACCCAAATTGGAACTAAAATGGGTGACTAACCAAACCTGATGTGGTTTAACTTGACTAAAATTGGAAATGGCATTTCCACTCAGTTAAGCCACAACTACGTAAATATGAATACAGAGAGAGTGACTGGGCCTCAGGAAACCAATAAATGAGGGAGGGGGGAGAAATTGTGATGTGTCCTCTGTGTGTATGAATCTAAGTGGTATCAGATCTAGAGGTTTAAGAGTAAAAGTTTTGTCAGAAGTGAAGTATGAATCTGTGTGTGATGAGTGACGTGAAAATAGTGAAGTACTCGGACTTGAATGATTTGCGAAGTAAAAAGAGATGTGTGATGGTATTAGAGATTAGACTGTGGAGATAAGTTGAAAGGTTTGGGGAATTTCCCTGTACTAATATTGCCGCTATTAATGAAGTATACAATTTGCTACTTTCTTCATATGTTTAATAGAGACTATTTGCATAAAATCATGACATAGTGTACTAATGTATAGGATGGGGGGAAAGGGCCCCCAAACCTAATAAAAATGGGTTCAAACAACCTAGCCAAAGTCATGCAATGATCAATATTGTAATTAGATTTTTATATTGCCTAACAAAGGATTTTTAATAGTAATTAAATTTAAACAAAAATATAACTTACACTTTTGGGAAGGTTTTTAATAAATATTCGATCATGCATTATTCTGTTAAAAACTTATATTTTACACTAATTAACGCGTGCAACATATAAATGCAATAATATGTGATGGAAGGCCAATGGCTCAACAGACTTATAAAACTATAAAAGGAGAAGTCCAAATTAAGTCTGAAAATTTATATTTAGGGGCTGTAAATAAAAAAATGACTTAAATGAATGGAACAAAAATCAAGAATTCAAATGGCGGTTTTGAAAAGTATCACCAACAAAGTTTGAGTTGCTGCAATTAGACAATACTTGGAATAAGAGGTATGAAGAGAACTGCACAGTCATGAACCAGCCATTCCACATGGTAGCCAAGTCCTTTTGCAGGAATAGGAAAAAATAGGTGCATGTTTTATAGGAACCAAAAAGGGCAATTGTACCAAAAATTTGTCCTTGGCCTAAATGACATAACATAACATAATTTCACGGATGACAGAAGCCACAAGGGCCTATCAAAGGTCATCCGTATCCATCAAATCCCACCCACATAATGCATCCATAGGATTTTGTCAGATCATGCATCTACAATATACAATCTAAACCGTCCATAAGATGGGGTCAAAAACAAAATCAAAATATACAATAAAAAGAAACTGCTCCACAGGAATGAGTCAAGAAACATACCCCCATACTAAAAAGTAAGAAGTTAACCTTCCATCTCCATATAATCATCCAATCTGCGCTTGAAAGCATTCAAGCGCAGAGTAAAAAACTAATTAATGTAAAGTACAAGACAATAGATTTTAGAATCTGGCAAACAAAAACACAACATCTAGTTCTTTCTTTTATACAATAATAACCATGGGGGTTTTGTATTTGTCTACAGCATCATCACACTTTCCTTTTGCTTGTTTTTTTCCTCAAAACATTCTATAAATTTACAACTTTCTCCATCTCTTCCTGTCAAATTTTCCCAGTCTTTCAAGTCTCAAAGAATAACTGCATCTACTTGACATCCTTTACTAACTTCCTAACATAACCAATTCAACAGATGACAAAAGTCACAAGGGCTTATCAGAGGTTATCCTAGTCAATCAGTCACCCACCATCTCCATAAGAGTGCATAACTAATTATGTCCAGAATACTGCATCAAAGGCTTCTCAAAAACTAAATTATGTAGCTGCAATATATCACAATATGTACATTTGACCCCTAAGACAAAACTAAAAAAATGCTATAATCTTTACTCCCTATACACTCATCTAACCTGCTGTTGTAGTAAGGGAAAGATAAGAAAACATCATTGCACTGAAGGTAGACCGGGTAAGTGAAGGGAGAAAGGTACAGAGGGGATAGAGATGAGGGTATTTATATTTTTAAAAAGGTGGGTTTTTGTTGTGTCTATACATTCCCATAGTCTTAGAAACAAGAAAGATGAGTTGTTTAGTTACATTATTGATGAGGATATAGATGTGTAACTGAATCCTTGTAGTGGATGGTCCTGGTAACCACCCGTCACAAAGGTCTGCTCACTCACTGGATCGGAATCAGGCTCAAGGAGACGCAGTTACTTTTTTTATTAAAATATATATTCCCGCCCCCCCCAATTCTATCACCTAGGAGTAAATATACACTGATATAAAATTTACAACCAGAGCAAAGATATGAAAAATGCACAAATAAGAGTAAATATCAATAAATAAAAAATACAATTTCTATAAATATAGATGGATATCACAAAAACTTATTGCTTTACATAAAGCACTAACTGCGTGATCTTCCTCTCTTCAATGATTGGTCAGTGTAAAAACACTTAATCGAGTCAGCTCTTTATATACAATGGTCACTAAGTTAGCCTGGGGCATTTTCTTATCACGCATTAGGGGCAGTACCCACCCTCTCACTGAATGCAGAGAGGTGAAAAAGGGCGCAGTCTTGTGGTCTCTCTCTCTCTTTCACAGGTAATCAGGGTGATGGATAGCTGAGGTCCACAAATCGCACCGCAGACTGATGGGTTAGAGCTCCATACCTGCAGACCCATTCCTTCTCCTTACTCCAGGAGGAGAGCAGCAGGACCTTAGGAGCTGACATTGTGTTCCAGCTCTGCTTCTTTCATGCACATTACAAAAAGGGCCTCAAATACCACTTCAATTGTCTTTTATTTATCTCATTTAAAAAAAAATTCTGTTAAAATCCGGGGAGGGCAGGAAATTACTCTTCAGCGAAAGAGTGGGGTCCGACTCTGCTTCCAGGCAGCTTTGTCCTCCATCCTTCACCAAAACCTGAAACAAAAGGTGGGCATTAGAGTGGGCACTGGTGAATTGTGGCAAATAGAAAAAACTACCAAATCTTGTGTTAATGAAGTAAAAATTAGGAATAATATAAATTAATTTGATATACATGGTTATAATATGCACATTAGCCAAAGGACTGGTGGAGGGATAATTATATACAGAAGAAATAGCATTATTTCAAATAAAAATAAATCTATAAAGCAGGATAAGGTTGTTATTGTGGATAGATATTATTATCAGTAAAAATATGATGGCATATTTGGGAGTGCTTTACAGACCCATGCAACAGATTAAGGATACTGATGAATCAATACTAAGGGAAATTAGTAAAATAGGACAGGAAGAGATGGAGCAAGTTGTAAGTTTTAGAATGTCTTAAGGATAATTTTGAGTCAATTTATTAAGAAGCCAATATATTAGATCTATTACTTTCAAACAAAGATTAGGAAATAGTGATCAGCAGATAGTTGTTTTAGCATAGGAATTGGGAAAGGTATATGAAAATTCTATGAAAAGCTCCAAATTTTCATAAATTGAATTATGGAAAGCTTTGAAACTTGCTAAATTTGGTTAATTGAGCTGTAGAATTCAGAGGAAAGAATGCATATGGGATGTGGATTACAGTATATTGGGAACCAGTAAAAGACTTGTAATTGAGTAAAATGTTAGCAAAGCCTCTGACCTTGATAAGGTTCATTCTAGGATACTTAAAGAAGGTGTAGATAGTATTGGAGTAGCTCTTCAGAAGATATATATTAGATCACTTGAGTTTGGAGAAGGGAATTTAGAACCCAATTTCAAGAAGGGAAGTAAAGAGGATCCAAATAACTTTACACCAGTAACCTTAATTCCTAGTGCATAAAATTCTAGAGAAAAAAAGTTAAAAAGGGGATTTTGGAACACCTAGAAAATGGAGGGTTTATAAATGATGCTCAGCATGGGTTTAGAGCAAGTAGATAATGTCTAACAAATTTCTTAAAATTTTAGATTTTGCAACAAAGCAATTAGATAAGGGAAAAATAAAGATGTAATTTACTGGGATATTAGCAAAGCTTGAGACAAAATTCAACATTTAACACTAGTTTACAAATTAAAAGGGCTTGGGATATTTGGGTGTGTTTTAAATTGAATGGCTGAAGAATAGGAAGCAGAGGGTGATACTAAATAAAGTAAAGTCATAGTGGAGGGACATTATTAGTGGATCAAGGGCCATTATTATTAGTAATATATATTAACATGGGAAAAGAGAATATAGCTATGAAATGGATGGGCATTGGCTGAATGCAGTAGAGGATGAAAAGGACTAACCAGTAGTAGTAGATAGGTCATTAAGGTTTTCTAAGAAGTGTATTAAGGCTTAAAACAGGGTGAATAGAGTGCTGTACCTCAATAAAAGGAATGTTAGTTTCAAAAGTAAGGAGGTTATTTTTTAACTCTAGAGTAAAGTTGAATGAAAGGTGTGCTTCCAAGAATGGGTCTTGGGTTGGAATGGATGTCTCATGCAATTGGGCTGAATGAATATGTAAGGAGTATGTCTGAGATGGAATGGGTGATATTTGTGGATATGTGAGATAGGTTTAATGGAAAGAAAGAAGTGTATGTGATGGATGGACTGCATTTGAGTAGGGATGGGGTAGATATGTTGTGGAAGGGGTATGATCAAGTTATTAGGTCTTTACAGGTGAGAACTAAGTAATGATAGTGGTCAGGGAAATATAGGACACAATTATACCAAAGTTAGACAGGGTAGGGTAGGGAAAGGGAACAGATGTCAAAAGAGGTGCTTCAGGGATAGGACAGCTGAGTTGTCTCTATACCAATGCTTGTAGATAAGAAAGATGAGCTATTTACAGGGTGTCTACTTGTTGGGTGATTTTGAATTCAAGGACTTTTTTAAAAATAATCAAGGACTGGTTTCAGCCATTGTTTTTTTCTTTAAATTATTAGTTACATGACCCTTGTATGTTTTATTACATTTATGAGACATCATTTCTTTAATTAAATAATTTCTATCATCAAAAACTAGCCATTTCATGAAAATTTACTAGCTACATTTGGAAATACTTCTATTTTCAGGTATAAAATATATTTTAAAGCATTTATTTTTACTCAGCCACACAATTACCTAAATTATACTTAGCAAAAATATCCATTACTTTCTACTCTTCATAACAAAGAATTATTTGTTTCAAAATTATCCCCAAACACTGAATCATGAAGCATTTATGAAAAAATCTGAAGTATTTCAGTTGAAAATTAAATGTATTACAAAACAATGAATATTCATGATTCAGAGGTTACCTTTTAATTTAATCATGCTTGATGGTTACAATTACCTTATCAAGAAGACTAATTTTTGCTTCAAAATCCATTTTTAATATTTATTTCTTATCTTCTTTTTCTTTGATCAGATCATCAGTTCGTCTTTTCTTGGCTTCTATGCCTGTAAGACTTTTGTCCTGCTTCCTTTTCTTTTCAAGATCTTCTTTATACAGGTGAGAAGAATTCCTAACTAAGTGCATAAGTGACTTAGTCACTTTAAACTCAGTTGCAACCAAGGCATTGTGTACAACGCTTTCAGCAATCTTTGACTTCTGTTGAAGATTTTTGACTAAGATTTCTTTGTTAATATTGAAACCCTGTTCCACAGCTGCTTGTCTGTGAGTGAGGCACAATATCTCATAAATAAAGCTCTTGAAGAGGAAGGTTACCTTGAAATTCGCTACCTGGAATAAATGCTCAAAATGATCATCAAGACAAGTTTCTCTGGAGAACTTTTTATTCGATTCGCAGATATTATTGTCAGTGAAAAGTAGCCGTTGAGGTATGCCTGAATAGACTAGCTCGGCACACAGAGTCATAGACAAGCACGGGAAGACTGCTGACCAAAGGCTGCTTGAGATATATGTTTGGAGGCGATTAATAGAGAGTGTGATTTACAGTTGACCAGGTTTTGACTAATGGCTTGCCAAGTTGCAGTCCAAAGGATATATAAAGAACAAGACCAAAAAATATAATTTTAATATATATAATAAAAAGGGGCAATATATATATATATATATATATATATATATATATATATATATATATATATATATATATATATATATATATATATATATATATATATATATATATATATATATAAGAGGGGAACAAATTACTTAGTAAAGGTAGTTAAATGAATTATGTGAAGATTAATGAGGTAATCTAGGGATGACAATACAAGATCGCTTTACCTTCAAGCATGGGTGAAGTGAAAGGGGAGGGGGGTGTAGGACAACAGCACAGGTTTTCAAGGCGATACTTCAGGGAGTCCTGATGAGGGATACTCGAAGATGGGGTTAGATTACTTTGTGATGAAGAACGAGATTTTCTCTGCTCCAGAGAGCTGTAATCTCAACTCGAGACAATTCTGAAGATTGACAGGGAGTCTCAGTCTCGAAAGAATGGGAATCTTGAAGGGGTGGTGAAGATAAGAGGACCACACAACTCTCCGGGAAGAAGGGGGCTCAATAGCTTTCCTCTGAATAGGGGCTAGAGCTTAATGAATGTAGATCTGCTGGGAAGATCTTCGACGAGGTACAATGACACTCAAACATGGGTTATAGGGCATCACAGGAAATAGACAAACAGTCTGAACAGAGTAAAAGGCGGGCTTTCAATGTCCTCGAGAAATGGCGAGCTTCAGGTTAAATAGCCGGGTGGCTGGTCCGAGAGATAGCCTCAGGGCCAAGCAGTCCCTAGAGGATTCTCGGTGCCAGTATATGCAAACAACTTCATGATAACAAGTTGGTCCAGACAGTGAAACTTGCCTTGTGATATGTGATAGGGCTAATGTGGCTGCCCTTGCAGGGGAATAGACATGCCTGGGAAGCATGGGGTAGAGACAGGAGTGCTGCACACGGTGTTATCCCAGGGAAGGGGAGGAGGGCAAGTGGTGTCTGAAAGCAAACACAGCTGTGATAGGTGATTCAGCAAAGGACTGATTCCTTGTCAAATTTTCTAAAATTCTCACGCTAGGCAGATGTGGTCTTGAAAGAAGAGAGGGGTATTTCCGAGGAGGCTTCCTCTCATAGTGGTCCTACGAGGGCATCCCCTCACAATCGCTTGTACTTTGTTTTGATGTCATCTGCAGCTTTTCCAGACAATATTTCTATCGATACAAGTTCTCTCAGTAGGATCTCAATCCTGGACTCGTACTTGGATTGATAAAAAAGTAAGGCAGTAGCCCTATCAGCACCCCAAGCACTGCACGTCACGGAACAAAGAATATCCATAGCCCAGGTGCAAGAGACCCTAAGGCTGCGAATGAGCATGTCAGGTGAAGCGTCGGTCAAATACAGGACTGAGATACGCAGTTGAATGCCTGTTGAGTCGATGCTCCAGAGTTAGCATCTGGGCCATGCCAAAAGAGATTGAAAGATTGTCCATGTAGAGCAGAGCGAGAACATCTTCCAAGCGGGATTGAGATGATGCCGTTGATGTTCAAGGCAAAGAGTGTGACACTGAGGACACTTCCCTGCAGGACACCCTCTTCCTGCTCCATTGGGCCGGAGAGGGCTCCTCCCAGCTCTACGCAGAATCAACGACCTTATGTTCTTATGTAAACCTGAATGACCTCACCTCTATCGCCTTGGAACATATTTGATAAGTACATAAGAAAAGAAGGAGACTGCAAAAGACCATTCATGGCCTACACTTGGCAGCTCCTGTTCCAGTCCACACACAAAAGATTTCTTACCAGAGAAAAGTAATCAAGATTGTCACCCTTTACAGGAGTTCGTCAGATCTAATCTATACAATATACATAAAATGCATCCAGAGGATTATGTCCATTCATGCAACCGCAAAATATAATCTCCCCACTCCTTAGAAAAATATATACATATGTACATAAAAAAAAGTCAGTCTCATCTAGCAGCTTCATCCATATATTTATCTAATCTATTCTTAAAACTACCCAGAGAGGAGGCTTCTATCACATGTCTAGTGAGCCTATTTCCTTCATCTACCACACGATTTGTAAACCAATTCCTCCCAATCTCCTTCCTAAACCTATACTTATCAAGCTTAAATCCATTGCTACGTGTTCTGTCATGTTCACTAAGTATAAGAACCTTACCCAGATCCCCTTTATTATATCCTTTTACCCATTTGAAGACTTCAATCAATTCCCCTCTGACTCTTCTCCTTTCCAATGTATGTAGATTTAGTTTTCTGAGCCTTTCACCATAAGGTAAGTTCCTTAGCACACCAATCATCTTTGTCATCCTTCTCTGCACAGACTCAAGCAAATCAATATCCTTCCTATAATATGGTGACCAAAATTGTACTGCATAGTCTAGATGAGGCCTAACTAGCGCCAGATACAGTTTTAGAATGACTTCAGCACTCTTATTGCTTACACTCCTCCAAATGAATCCCAATATCCTATTAGCTTTATTCTTAGCATTTTTCTGGGATGGATAAATTGGATTTCAGCAAGTTATTTGAGTTAGAAGGTAGTAATAGAACTAGAGGCCACCACTTAAAGATTAAAAAACAGAGGTGCAGACTGGATGTTAGAAAATATTTTTTCACTAACAGAGTGGTGGATTATTGGAATAGTTTGCCACCTGAGACTGTAGACAGCCCAAACTTGAATGTTTTCAAGCGCAGATTAGATGATTATATGGGGATGGATGGTTAATTTCTTACTTTTGGTATGTGGATATGTTTCTTGACTCATTCCTGTGGATGCAGTTTCTTTTTATTGTATATTTTGGGGGACTTTGATTTTTTTTTTTTTGACAGACTCCTATGGAGGCTTTAAATTATATATTGTAGATGCATGGTTGGACATTCCTATATATTGTTAAATTGTATATTGTAGATGCATGAGCTGACAAAATCCTATGGATGCATTATGTGGGTGGGATTTGACGGATGCGGATGACCTTTGATAGGCCCTTGTGGCTTTTGTCATACGTGAAATTATGTTATGTTATGTTATGTTTCTAGGACGAAGGTCTGAACTTACCAAAATACCCAAGTCCCTCTCACAATCGGTCCTCCCTAAAATTCTCCCATTTAATTTATAACTATTCAATGGATTATTTCTACCTATACTAAGTATACTACATTTGTCTATGTTAAACTTCATTTGCCATTTCTCGGCCCAATTGGACAGAATGGTCAATTCCTTCTGCATTACAACAGCATCAGAACATAAGAAAAGAAGGAGACTGCAAAAGACCATTCATGGCCTACACTTGGCAGCTCCTGTTCCAGTCAACACACAAAAGATTTCTTACCAGAGAAAAGTCATCAAGATTGTCACCCTTTACAGGAGTTCGTCAGATCTAATCTACAATATACATAAAATGCATCCAGAGGATTATGTCCATTCATGCAACCGCAAAATAATCTCCCCACTCCTTAGAAAAATATATACATATGTACATAAAAAAGTCAGTCCCATCTAGCAGCTTCATCCATATATTTATCTAATCTATTCTTAAAACTACCCAGAGAGGAGGCTTCTATCACATGTCTAGTGAGCCTATTCCATTCATCTACCACACGATTTGTAAACCAATTCCTCCCAATCTCCTTCCTAAACCTATACTTATCAAGCTTAAACCCATTGCTACGTGTCCTGTCATGTTCACTAAATCAGCCCACTAAATCAGAATCAGCCCTAATGGCCCTACCTAGCTTAGTATCATCAGCAAATTTACTCAGGTCACTACTTATACCTATGTCAAGATCATTAATATAAATTAAGAATAGCAAGGGACCCAAAACAGATCCTTGCGGAACTCCACTGCTAACACACCCCCACTCAGATTTAACTCCATCTATACTAACTCTTTGCTGTCTGTCACCAAGCCATGACTGAATCCACCTAAATATACTGCCATCGATCCCGTGTGATTTAACTTTGCTCAGAAGCCGTAAGTGTGGCACTCGATCAAAAGCCTTACTAAAGTCCAAGTATAAAATATCATAGTTTTCATCATTATCTGCTGCTTCATACACCTTACTATAAAAAGACAGCAAATTAGTCAGACAGGATTTACCCTTACTAAAGCCATGCTGTGATTCTTTTATCAACTTATGCTTATCCAAGTGATCTCTAATATTCCTTGCTATAATAGATTCCATCATTTTCCCTACCACTGATGTCAAACTTACTGGTCTGTAATTAGACATATTTGTTTTATCCCCTTTCTTAAATATAGGTATCACACTGGCTTTCTTTCATGCCACTGGCACAATGCCACTCTCCAATGATTTTCTAAAGATGCATGCTAGGGGCTCACTTAACACATCCTTACATTCTTTCAAAATTCTAGGAAAGACCTCATCAGGACCAGGTGCTTTACTACTTTTGATTTTATCAATTTCCTTTGTCACTATCTCCTTTGTGATCAAGAACATAAGAACATAAGAAAAGAAGGAGACTGCAAAAGACCATTCATGGCCTACAGTTGGCAGCTCCTGTTCCAGTCAACACACAAAAGATTTCTTACCAGAGAAAAGTCATCAAGATTGTCACCCTTTACAGGAGTTCGTCAGATCTAATCTACAATATACATAAAATGCATCCAGAGGATTATGTCCATTCATGCAACCGCAAAATAATCTCCCCACTCCTTAGAAAAATATATACATATGTACATAAAAAAGTCAGTCCCATCTAGCAGCTTCATCCATATATTTATCTAATCTATTCTTAAAACTACCCAGAGAGGAGGCTTCTATCACATGTCTAGTGAGCCTATTCCATTCATCTACCACACGATTTGTAAACCAATTCCTCCCAATCTCCTTCCTAAACCTATACTTATCAAGCTTAAACCCATTGCTATGTGTCCTGTCATGTTCACTAAGTATAAGAACCTTACCCAGATCCCCTTTATTATATCCTTTTACCCATTTGAAGACTTCAATCAATTCCCCTCTGACTCTTCTCCTTTCCAATGTATGTAGATTTAGTTTTCTGAACCTTTCACCATAAGGTAAGTTCCTTAGCCCACCAATCATCTTTGTCATCCTTCTCTGCACAGACTCAAGCAAATCAATATCCTTCCTATAATATGGTGACCAAAATTGTACTGCATAGTCTAGATGAGGCCTAACTAGCGCCAAATACAGTTTTAGAATGACTTCAGCACTCTTATTGCTTACACTCCTCCTAATGAATCCCAATATCCTATTAGCTTTATTCTTAGCATTTAGGCATTGCTTTCTAGGACGAAGGTCTGAACTTACCAAAATACCCAAGTCCCTCTCACAATCGGTCCTCCCTAAATTTCTCCCATTTAATTTATAACTATTCAGTGGATTATTTCTACCTATACTAAGTACACTACATTTGTCTATGTTAAACTTCATTTGCCATTTCTCAGCCCAATTGGACAGAATGGTCAATTCCTCCTGCATTACAACAGCATTAGAATCAGCTCTAATGGCCCTACCTAGCTTAGTATCATCAGCAAATTTACTCAGGTCACTACTTATACCTATGTCAAGATCATTAATATAAATTAAGAATAGCAAGGGACTCAAAACAGATCCTTGCGGAACTCCACTGCTAACACACACCCACTCAGATTTAACTCCATCTATACTAACTCTTTGCTGTCTGTCACCAAGCCATGACTGAATCCACCTAAATATACTGCCATCGATCCCGTGTGATTTAACTTTGCTCAGAAGCCGTAAGTGTGGCACTCGATCAAAAGCCTTACTAAAGTCCAAGTATAAAATATCATAGTTTTCATCCTTATCTGCTGCTTCATACAACTTACTATAAAAAGACAGCAAATTAGTCAGGCAGGATTTACCCTTACTAAAGCCATGCTGTGATTCTTTTATCAACTTATGCTTATCCAAGTGATCCCAAATATTCCTTGCTATGATAGATTCCATCATTTTCCCTACCACTGATGTCAAACTTACTGGTCTGTAATTAGACATATTTGTTTTATCCCCTTTCTTAAATATAGGTATCACATTGGCTTTCTTCCATGCCACTGGCACAATGCCACTCTCCAATGATTTTCTAAAGATGCATGATAGGGCCTCACTTAACACATCCTTACATTCTTTCAAAATTCTAGGAAAGACCTCATCAGGACCGGGTGCTTTACTACTTTTGATTTTATCAATTTCCTTTGTCACTATCTCCTTTGTGATCAAGATATCCTTTAATTTCTCTTCATCATTACCCCGAAAGATCATTGACACCTCGGTTATATTTAGAGTATCCTCCTGTGTAAATACTGAGAGAAAAAAGTCATTTAGCATTCCAGCCATTGAGTCCCTATCACTCACTAATTCTCCATTGGAATCTATAAGTGGGCCTATTTTATCTCTAACCTTAGTTTTGTATAATTGATAAAAACTTTTAGGATCTTCCTTTGCCCTATTTGCCACTTTAATTTCATAATTTCTCCTTGCTACTCTAACTAACTTTTTAACATCTCTTGCTAGTTCATTATATCTCTGCCTTAAGTGATCCTCTCCATTTTTTATTTTCCTATAAATGCCCTTTTTAATGCCAATATAATGCTTAATTTTATCTGTCATCCATTTTGGGTCATTATTTTTAGTCCTAATCTCCTTATAAGGAATGTTAATCATCTGACCTGTAATTAATTGCTCAATTATTCTTTCATACTCCTCTTCAATTGTAATCTCTTCCTCCTGGTGATTATTGTCTCCACTAACTGATATCATTGAATCTATTCCTGAATTGATTTCATTGCCTGGTTTCTGTACAACTGCCTCCAGGTAAGTCCTTAGCCCATTATAATTTGCTCTTCTAAAGTCAGGAATTTTAACATTGTTCATGCTACTATCAATACCATTCCATTTCATCTTGAATCTAATTTCACAATGGTCACTATTACCCAAATTTCCTCCAATCACAGTATCCTTAATAACTTCTTCCCTATTTGTCAGAACTAAATCCAGTATATTATTACCTCTAGTGGGTTCGTTAATAATCTGCCTCAGAAAATTATCTTGGACAACATTCAAAAATTCCTCAGCCTCCTGATCACCCACAAGAGCTTCCCAGTCTATATTTCTGTAATTAAAATTGCCCATTATACACACATGCTTACTTCTACATGCCTGTTCAATCTCCTGCCACAGAAGATTTGAAGCTTCCTTACTAAGATTTGGTGGTCTGTATAATAATCCTATGACAAGCTTGTTTTTACCTTCCTTTACATTTAGCCATAATGACTCTGTGTTATCATCTAATTTAATTGTACTGTTTACACAACACTGGAGATTATCTTTAATATAAATAATAACCCCTCCTCCTCTCTTCCTATTCCTATCTGTATGGAACATGTTAAAGCCCTCAATCTCAACCTCAGGTTTAAAGTGATTTCCTGCCAAATCAAGCCATGACTCTGTTATCGCAATTATATCAAAATTCTCTTCACTCGCTAACGCTCTTAAGAGATCTATCTTATTCCTTATACTCCGACCATTTGTGTAGTATATTTTTAAGGTTTTTTTATTATCCCCATCTTCATTGCATCGTGCTTTTCTATTCCTAGTTATCTGCTCATTCACTTGTGCATTAGTCCCCCTATAACGCATCAGTATGCCCTCTCCCTTAGCTATTCCTCTATCTCTGCATCCCTTCCATTTCCTACACCTGCCCTCTATTACTGTTATTCCCTTACCTCTAACAGCTTCTAGTTTCCCACCCGTAAGGACCTAATCACACTATCCAGCTCCCCCGATAGAACCTCAACACCTGCCCGACTAAGATGGAGCCCATCCATCGCATACAACCTCCTATTCCCGTAAAACCCTCCCCAGACATCTACAAACACCAATCCTAACTCCTCACACAGTCCTTTCACAAATTCATTCATACCTCTCACAAATATCACTTACACCAGCACCCGGCAGACAAACTCTCATTCCCTTCCACTTGCTATCACTCAACTTCCTATCTAAATACCTAATCTGAGAGTCACCCATCACTAGCACCTCAGTCATTCTCCTATTCTGTCTTGGCTTGGCCTAACATTACCCTCCCTCCTGCTCTCAGTCACACTACCACCCATCCTGCTTTCATCCACAATCACACCAGGCAAATCACTTTCACACTCTTCCTCTCTCAAGACATTGAATCTGTTAGTCAACCTAACAGGTTCTATGTCCCTCTCATTCACACACCTAACCTGTCCTAACTTATCTATCCTATCCATTTTCACCCACCATTCATCATCACTCACAACTTCCACACTGTTCCCAGTCCTAGCCCTATCTTCCACCCTCTTAGCACTAATCTCACCCTTCAATCGCACACTTGCATCTCTTCTCACCTCAAACACCAAATCATTCAACCTCTTACATTCCCCACTCAACCTCCTAGCCTCCCCTTCCAGAAAACACACACGGCATTCAGTTACATTCACTCTCCTTTCAACTCCACATGCATCACACACCACATACACACTACTTTCAAACAGCATGCTCTCACCATCTATACAAACAGCCATACTCTCAGAAATTTACTAAGGAAAAAGTTAACACTCACCAAAAAAAATTCTTGCTCAGGATTGCTGCCAGTTATCTTCCCCAAAAGTATTAATCACTAATGTATTTATTACACAGTGATTGATGTATTAAATAAATACAAGAAAAACTATACACCCAAATCAGTATTATATCCCAATCTTACAATGAGAATCAAGAGCTTCCTGCAAGACAACCCCGAAAGATCATTGACACCTCAGGTATATTTAGAGTATCCTCCTGTGTAAATACTGAGAGAAAAAAGTCATTTAGCATTCCAGCCATATGACTTTTTTCTCTTAGTCCTTTGACTAATGTACATATTATAGCCCTGTAAATCAAATTCACTTATAGTGTCACTAAATTCTATTTCATTAATCCATGATTCAGTAACACATATTATATCTATATCTTCATCGCTAATATAACTAAATAGTTCATGCTTCTTGTTTCTAAGACTACGAGCATTTGTATAGAAACAATTTAACCCCCCTATCCCTGAAGCACCTCTTCCAACCTGAATGACCTCACCTGTATCACCTTGGAACCTATTTGTTATATGCCAAGTTTATTCCACTTTTTCAGTACTATAATGTCCTCTCATAATTCCCTGACCACTATTAGTATCTAGTTTCCCGCCCGCAAAGACCTAATAACACGATCATACTCCTCCCAAAACACAGGTGCTTTCAAAAGGAATCTGGACAAGTGGTTGGCTGAACTACCAGACCAACCACCTACATCTGTTCAAATTCCAACACCCTAGCTGAGGTTGTTCAGGAGGCCACTAAAGCACATTAATAGCCCTGTGTGAGTGGAGCACCGATTCAGCTCATGCCACTTTAGGGCTGAATACTTCAAAGGTATCAAAGGCAAGATCTTGGTCTAAGGACTCATGCCAAAGGGATCTACATGAATTCTGGACAATTTTGGAGAAGCTGTGATAATCTATGGGATATCGATTCAGTTATGTGGATGAATGGGTTAGAGTGGGTACTTAATCCACAATCTCATTTTACTATATTTTCTTCCAAGAAAAGAAATCATTTTTTATTTCTACTTAATGTGGTTTAAGCCATAGCGATTAGCGTCATAGGCAAAACCGTGTTATCAAACTTATTTTTAATCGTCCCTATATATAGTTGTATCTTAATATATATATATATATATATATATATATATGAAAAACTCACAAAGCACCACGTCACGTGGGGGTAGCAAATGATGCAATGTACCGCAGGAAAAAATGAGATGGTGTTTCCGAGTAGTTTTAAACTTTATTAAGTTCCTTATCCAAGATAACTACAAGAAATAATATTATATTAGAGCTATATATACGAAAGAAAAGTATAAATGACCGCCTCAAAAACAAGAAATCACCAATAAGAAAGACGGAAGGGGAAAGATAAACATTCACATTAAGAATTACAAGAAGCAGGTAGTAAGGTCAAACTGAGAAGACGGAAAGGGTAACAGATTGAAAGAAATGGATATAGCCTAACGAGGGAGATAATAACAAAAGAGGAGCGAAAGAGTGGGGAAAATACAATGTACATAACAGAGCAATGACATAATTAAAAAAAAATGGGTCCACATAACTAAAGATTGTATATAAAACTAAAGACAAAAATCAGAACTAATTCTTAATCGCCGTCTCATATTTAAAAGCAACAGAAATGTTCAAGTTATTCAAAAGACGGGGAAAATTATTTAAACAAAGAGAAAATGGTAGAACTAAAATGTTATTACTATTAAAAGAGAGAGTAGGGACAATTTGATAAAATGTCTTTTTAGCAGAAGAAAGACAGTTTTGAAGAAACGGGTAAGGGGAACAACGCTTATGGCCAGTTTCAAAAATATTGGAAAATTCCAAATCCATATATTTCTGGCTCACAACTCGTAATGCCCGTAGATACATAGTAGAAAAAACAGAACGTTTAACTTTAGGGTTGTGAGAAGAGTAAAAATGAATATAAGAATTTAAATTAGTAGGCTTACGAAAGATAGAGTATTTAAAACATGTATGAGTTCTATGAATAAGAAGATCAAGAAAGGGAAGGGTTCTATTATTTTCCAACTCGTGGGTAAATTTAATTGAAGGGACGAGACAATTGAGTCTGGTAAGAAAAACATTAACATCTTTGGAATTAGGCCACAAGCAAATGACATCATCAATATACCTGTACCAAACAAGCGGGGCTTCAAGGATAGTAGGAAGAGGGGTTATTTAAAAAAAAAAATCCATATATAAGTTAGAAAGGAGAGGTGAAAGACAATTACCCATGGCTAATCCGAATTTTGGGGGGAAATATTTGCTTTCGAACGAAAACTTACAGTTTTTGGTACAAAAGGAAATGAGGTTCATGAAAGTAGTAACGGGTACCAGCAAGTCCCAATTTTGCAAATGATCATTAAGGAAATTGAAAAGATCTTCAACGGGTACTTTGGTAAATAATAAACAAACCTCAAAAATAACTTTAACATTTCTGTTGCTTTTAAATATGAGACGACCATTAAGAATTTATTAGTACGTAATAATTGTAATAGTTGGGGGGGAAGGGGTTATTCAGTTTAGTATTCTGGTTGCCTAAGTAAATATTATAGACAATGGGTAAACAACTTTCTGTTCGCATAAATCAACATAAATATAATGTCCGAAGAGGGGAAAATAACAGTGCTTTCTTTGTGCACATGTCAGATAAGGACCATCTAATAAACTGAAACTCGGTAAAATATATTTATCCTTCCAATGACCCTATAAAAAGGAATATCATTGAATGTGCTTTTATAAGCCAATGTGATAATTTTAACCTTTCCCCTGGCTTATATAAAATAGATGCTATAATTAAAAGATTAATACTTAAAGAAGTTAGTTCTGACTTTTGTATTTCGTCTGTTATACAATCATTAGTTAAGTGGACCCATTTTGTTTGTTTTTTTTTAATTGTCACTGCTCTGTGATGTACATTGTATTTCCCCCACTGTTTCGCTCCTCGTTTCTTATAATCCCCCTTGTTAGGATATCTCCATTTATTTTAATCCGTTACCCTTTCGTCTTCTCGGTTTGACCTTACTACCTGCTTCTTGCCATTCTTAATGTGAATCTTAACCTTCCCCCTTCTGTCTTCCTCATTGGTGATTTCTTGTTTTTGAGACAATTATTTATACTTTTCTTTCGTATATAAACCTCTAATATAATATTATTTCTTGTAGTTATCTTTGATAAGGAGCTTAATAAATTCGAAAGTACTCGAAAACATCATTTCATTTTTCCTGCGGGACATTATATATATATATATATATATATATATATATATATATATATATATATATATATATATATATATATATATATATATATATAAATATATATAAATATATATAAATATATATAAATACATATAAATACATATAAATATATATAAATAATATATAAATATATATAAATAATATATATATAATATATATATATATATATATATATATATATATATATATATATATATATATATATATATATATAATGAAAATTAATGCAATATCGCAAGAAAAGACGAGGAATTAAACCACATTCTCCGAAGACAATTTAATTCAGAACAGTTTCGGTGTATCTCACACCCTTTTTCAACTGACACTGGATAGAAAATATAAGAGAAGTGCATATAAGCATAACACAAGGTCAGATCGTGAAAGATCCCCTCTCCCCCCCCCAATCCCATACTTGTTGCTAATCGGGGGGGGGGGGGGGTAGGCTTAAACATATTGAAGGGCTGACATTTTACTATTTTGTTTATTTGCTTTCTTATTACAGGATTAAAAGAAAATTGACCCTCAGATAGATTTAAATTAGGAACTGACGATATCAAGCTCGATTCTACGATTCTTCTCTTAACATAGTTAGCCGATTTAAATACTATTTTACTTCCATTGAAATCGATCGTATGATTCGTGTCTCTAACATGGCAAAATATTCCACTGCTTTCGCTGCCCACTCTAATATCTCTTTTGTGTTCATACAATCTTTTGTCTAGATTTCTCCCCGTTTCCCCTATATAAACTTTATGGCAATCGTTGCATGGTATTGCATATACTCCTATGTTAATATGTTCTTTGGGTTTCCTGGCAATCATCAATTGGTTTAAGGAATTAATATATTTAAAGGCTAGTTTAATACCCGCTTTTCCAAATAGGGCATTTAAACTATTTAATTTATTATTAAATGGCAATGTTATACATTTGTTCAAGTCATTAGTGCGGGAAGGCTTATTACCATAGAATGTTTTCCTAGCTGCAAAATGGGCAGACGATATGAACCAATCGGGGTAATACAAATTAGAAAAAATGGTCCTGATAATGACAATTTCTTCATCTAAATATGAAGGATGACATATTTTGTATTCTCTAAGGAAAAGGTTAGAAATTACCGATTTTTTAACAGTATTATCATGAAACGAAAAATAATGTATCTAGGCATTCGAGTGGGTTGGTTTCCTATACATGTCAAGTTTTAATTGGTGATCTTTATTAATGGGGACATCTAAAAAGGGTAATCTATTATCATATTCCCATTCATATTTAAATTTGATGGAGACATGCAAATTATTCAAATTATTAAAAAAGGTATCAAAATCATGGCCATTAGGCCATACAGAAAATACATCGTCAATGTACCTTAACCATATAAAGTTAGGGGAAGAAATTGTGGGAAGGAGTTCAGTCTCAAAATATTCCATGAAGAGACATGCCAATATCGGAGATAAACTATTTCCCATGCTAAGGCCAAATATTTGTATATAAAACTCATTATTTACTCGAAACACATTGTCAGAGAGACATAATTCAACTAAATCGATAAATTTCCCCGTAGAAATGAGAAGATCTAAATTAGGTCTAGGCATGATTTCCCGCAGAAGCCCCATGGTTTGGTTAACCGGAACTTTGGTAAACAAAAAGTTTACATCAAAGCTCACAAGTGATCCGCTCAATAACAAAACAAGCAATTTCAACAACAAATTGAAGAGAATATTGAAAAGCGCAGATTTAATTAAACAATTCAGGAGTACGAACCCTTCACTTCCCTATATGTATGGGCTCCCAAAGACCCACAAAGAGGGATGTCCCTTTACCGAGAAGACAGAGATAACGGAAGGAGAAAAAAAGTTTTAACTTTCTCTTTCTTGTACTGTATTGTTATATAGTCTGCAATGCAAGGTTTGTGCACTTTTCTTTATGTCTTCAAAATTGTTTTGAAAGGCAGAAAATAAATATGGCGAAAGCCCTGTGGTGGTTGTTATCACCCGCAGAACTTGCATTGCTCCTTCTTTCGATGTGACATGGGGGATGAGCCTTTAAATTGTGAGCGGGTAAGAAGATGTGGTATAAAAATTCCTTGGAGGTTCATAGCTAAGAGATATACTGGGTTTGATGGGGTAACGCTTTAGGGCGACGTAGAGTCACTGTGCCTGGTAGCTTAGCGGTAGAGCATCTGACCGGCAATCAGCAGATCCGGGTTCGATCTCGGCCAGGAATTTCAAACTTTTTTTCCTTGGCGTTATTTCAGTCTTCTCGGTAAAGCATTGCCTTCATTATGCCGCCCTCTGCTCTCTTTGATTCTAGTCTTCTTCTAATGCTCCTTTCTCTTACCTCTAAAAAACTCCTGTTTCTTGTCTCATTGCTCATTCGCGACTAATTTCTCTTCCTTTTACTATATATATATATATATATATATATATATATATATATATATATATATATATATATATATATATATATATATATATATATATTTAATATAGGGAAATGGCCGATAATTATATTCTTAAGAGGAATAAGCTATACAAGGTTATATTATAGTGAATAGATATTAAATATGGTGGAATTATATAAAATATAGTTTAGTACTGAGTATAGTACTGCCACGACGTTTTCGAAGTTATATATCAGGGGAACTGGAATTCAAAGGAAGAAATTACACTTTGAATATTTTTAGACCTTTGTATACACTGATGATTATTTAGGGAGCTAATTCTTACTGACCTTGATGCAGTGCTGCTGAGATGAAAGTGATCGTTACAATGTGCTGTAAACTTGTGGAAACGGAAAGTCTATTCTGATTGGTTAATTTCGAATTGGGTTTTATAAAGGTTTTAATTGGTTGCTGGTTGGGAGGAGTCGTACTTTGATTTTTGAGGTAACCGTATTGGTATCAAAGGTCGTACAAAAATGGATTTGGGGCGAGATGCATGATTTTCTCAGACGATAAATTGCCAACTGCCTTTTTACGAACTTCGTAGGAGCTTGCAAAGATGTCAGCTGCTACAATAATCCCTACCCAAGAGAGTTACCCAACCCGTTACAAAAAATATAACGCTAATCCACATATCTCCGAGGCCTTCTGACAATGCGACCAGACCGTGTGATGACGCCGGTAGGCTGGTTACGATTGCTGTGAATGGCACAAAATGCGGGTGAGGCACTGTGATTAGCAAGAGTGGACGGATTGATGGTGATCCGTTTGGGTGACCTCTCCGAGCTAGCCTCTAGAGATAGCATGACGCTTAGTGCCTGGTTTGCTGGTTGCGGGGTGACCAGAGGTGGAGGGATGGTCTCCTGACTGGACAGTTCTGACGACGAGGTTTCATGCAATAAAAGAGGAAGTGAGAGCAATCGGGAAGGAGGGTGATATATGGGCGAGGTAGAGGAGATTGTGTTTGAGGTTAGATGATGATGAGGTAGGGGAATCACTGGACCATTATTAGAGATAGTAGAAGAGAGGAAAATGACGACTGCTCAGAATGAACAGCATCAATAAAGGCAGGTTTCAAGCTATCCAGTGAAACAGTATCCTGCTTGGCGCCAAACTGCATTACATAGAATTTCGGCTTCCTAGAGATGACGAGAAAGGGTCCGTCATAAATAGGTTGCAAAGAGGAGCGAGTAGAATCATGACGGACAAAGACATGGGAACAAGTTGACATCTCTTTCGGCAAGAAAGGTCTCTGATTAGCAGGCACTCTAGGGGAAGTAGGCTTAACCTCAGCCATTACCCGTACAAAATCGTGTACATAAGAAGCAGGATTGAGGTGAGGAGGTAGAGGTCGGTCAGAAGAAGAAATGAATTTACCAGGAAGACGAAGTTGAGCACTGCAAACTAATTCTGCTGCAGAGCAGGCCAAATCCTCTTTCAAGGACGAACGAATGCCCAACAGAATCAAAGGTAGCTTGTCCACCCAAGTGATATTAGGATCGGTGGAGCGTAAGCTTGCCTTGAGCGTCCGATGCGAACGTTCAACGGCCGAGTTGTTTTCGGGGGTGGTAGCTTGTGGTACGAAGGCGAAAAGAACCAAGCACTGCCATAAGTGCATCCCATTGGTGGGATTCAAATTCGCTGCCACGATCAGTCATGATCGTTGAGGGAACACCAAAACGAGCAACCCATGTTGAGACGAAGGTTCGAGTGACTGTTGAAGCTCTGATATCCGAGATAGGAAATGCCTCTGGCCAACGAGTAAAACAATCGATCATGTTGAGAAGATAATTGCAACCACGAGAGTAAGGAAGAAAACGGCACCAAAACGAGACGAAGGAAGAGGAAAAGAGCTTTTGTGTTGCGATGGACTTTGGCGCGCTGGTATGGCAGACATGAGCGAGTCCATTTTGCCAAGTCGGCATTCATATCTGGCCAAACGAAGCGTTGGGCAACGAGCTTGCGTGTGGCATTGACACCAGGATGAGAGAGGCCGTGAATTTGGTCGAAAATGTGCTGACGGTAAGCGAGAGGAATGAAAGGACGAGGACAGTCAGGTAATGAGTAGTCAACCAGGATGCGCCTGGAAGGACTGCCCGGCAAATCGATTTCACGAACGACGAATTGAGAAGAGTGACGCAGTGTTTGCGTGTCTTCATCTTGTTCCTGGGCAAGCGCTATTGCCACATGATCGATAGGCGCAATGTAGGAGAGTTGCGCACCCGAAATCGCTGAAATGCGAGAGAGCGCGTCTGCTACGACATTTGAAGAACCAGGAACATAGCGAATATCGTTCGTCAACTGCAGAATGAAGTCGAGATGATGAGTGCCAACTGCAGTGTGTACTGACGAAGTACTACGAGAAGAACAAGCGCTGACCAAAGGCTTATGGTCCGTAAAGATGGTAAAGTCACGTCCTTCCAAGTATTGTCGGAAGTGACGGATTGCGAGATATATTCCGAGGAGCTCTCAAGAGAACGTACTATACTTCTTTTGAGAATCTAAAAGAAAGCGAGAGAAGAAAGCAAGAGGTTGCCATTGGTTACCAACTTTCTGCTGCAATGTTGCACCTACGTGAGTTGAGGATGCGTCGGAGGCAATGCTGATGGGGGCTCTTGGAGAAGGATGAGCCAATTCCGCAGCTCGGGCAATAGCCTCTTTGGTGCGAGAGAACGAATCGCACGCTTCAGCAGACCATTCAAGAGGTGAGTTCTTTGTGGTCTTGCTGAGCAGAGAGTTGATAGGTTGCATGACCTTGGCACAATTAGGTATGAATATGTGGTAGAAATTAACCATGCCACAGAAACGCCTAAGTTGTTTGCGTGATGTGGCCTGAGAAAAGTTGCGCATCACGGTAACTTTATCTTCGAGACATGATGACCTAAGAAGGAGAGTTGGGGGACACCAAAAAGACACTTGGAACTGTTGAGTACGATACCGTACTCTTCAAGTCAAGCGAAAACCTGACGAAGTTGAGACACATGTTCCTCTAAAGACAAAGATGACGATAATTATATTGTTAAGAGGAATGAGCTATACAAGGTTATATTATAGTGAATAAGATATAAAATATGGGGAAATTATATAAAATATAGTTTAGTACTGAGTATAGTACTGCCACGACGTTTTCGAAGTTATAAATCAGGGGAACTGGAATTCAAAGGAAGGAATTACACTTTGAATATTTTTAGACCTTTGTATACACTGATGATTATTTAGGGAGCTAATTCTTACTGACCTTGATGCAGTGCTGCTGAGATGAAAGTGATCGTTACAATGTGCTGTGGACTGGGGGAAACGGAAAGTCTATTCTGATTGGTTAATTTCGAATTGAGTTGTATAAAGGTTTTGATTGGTTGCTGGTTTGGAGGAGTCGTACTTTGATTTTTGAGGTAACCGTATTGGTATCAACGGTCGTACACAAATGGATTTGGGGCGAGATGCATAATTTTCTCAGAGGGGAAATTGCCAACTGCCTCTTTACGAACTTTGTAGGAGCTTGCAAAGATGTCAGCTGCTACAGTTTGTCTCTTTTACAGAATGTCCTTATAAGTTCAATAAAGCCGAGATTGCTGCTTTGTTTCGGCTCCCTTATTACAAATAGATAATGTATGATAATGTACAGTGGATACAAAATTTCCTGACAAGACGTAAGCAATCTCTAAAGATTAATGGAGAGATCTCAGACAGTGCGAGTGTCATTAGTAGTGTCCCACATAGTTCGGTCCTTAACCCCCTTTTGTTCATAATGTTCCTGAACGACCTACCAGACAGATCAGATATGTTTGAAAATTCTGTTTTCAACGAGTTCTCTTATATGAGGATGCACAGCCCATAGAATTAGTAAAGAATGGGTCACAACCCTTGTCGCAACTCAATACAATTGACCAGAATGTTGTATTATACGTTGAAATAATATTGATCCACAAAGATCTCGTGGGGTAATTTTTTGTTGTTCATGCAATATATAATTAAATTCTTAAGGCTAGTTAAATATTACTACTTATATCATACAGAGTTGGGCGGTCCGCTACTTGCTGAGTTTCTAAATGGTAGCGTCTTAGCGGAAGCGGTTTCTATAAGCAAAAATAGCGGAGTAGTAGGTAGCGGACTAAAAGAATTAAAAACCGCTACCGCTACCGCTACCTATTTTACCGGGGGTTTACAAGAAAACTGCTAATTTTGGATGTAATATACAGTAGTTTTCCTTGAAATTTATTAAAAACAAGTGAATAGCTGTTGGGGGAGATGGCGCAGCGTTTTACAATAAAAAGTAGCGGAGTAGCGAGTGGCAGTTTCGCGATTTAAAAAAAAAATAGCGCTAGTGGCTGTAGCGGTTTCAGCTAGACAAGGTAGCGGATAGCGGTTTCAAAAATTTAGAGGCGGCACCCACCTATGGTATATAATTCATTCTTTTTGCCTTCTTGGTCTAACTCCTCAAATAGAAATCGACCCACTATTTTATTACAATTATCATTTTCTTCATTTTTTTTATAATTCTTCTCAGACAATCTGCACAACCCCACCTTAATGTACGCAGGCGATACTAAGATGCTCTCCATAATGAAGCAAGCGCCGATGCAGGATGCCTCAAACACCACAACGCTACAGCAAGACTTAAACCTTTTTCAAAGTCGGGCTAACAATATGAAAATGAAGCTCAACCCTACCAAATGTAAAACAATGTATCTAGGCACATCAAACCTTCGACAGGAGTACACAATGCTTTTAGAGGACAATACTCACCACCACGTAAGGACAACCTTGGAGAAAAAAGACCTAGGCGTTTTTGTGGATTCGGGATTGACATTCTCTAAGGACACCCAAACCCAAGTAATTAACCGACAGTGTCCTCGGTGCCATCAAGCATACTTTTAAATCTCTAGACCCTACTGCATTCCTTCCTCTATACAAATCACTGGTACCCCCAATCTTAGAGTATGCATCAGTCATCAAGTCGCCAAAGCTGAAGAAGAACAAAGACGCACTAGAATATGTCCAACGTCGTGCTACGATATTAGTCACAGGCCTCTTAGAGAAGTCCTATGAAGAACGACTCTTAACACTTGGGACAGCGAGCTGACATGGTCATGATGTTCAAACTGACTCAGGCTTAGAGGAGTTTAACCCACCACCCTGCGGTGAATGTCGAAGGATGTTTATACTATAGGGTCCTGGTAAGGTATTCTTTATCTTGTAGTTTTGTAGGTTGGGTTAAGTGATCAACCGCTTCCTTATGAGATGAAGGAATATATATATATATATATATATATATATATATATATATATATATATATATATATATATATATATATATATATATATATATGGATTCTTTATTCCTAAGTATATAGCTGGAATAAGCTACGAAATGGCGAACAGGAAATATAACTTTTCTTCTTGGATAATAATAACTTTTCTGACTCTCTGACTATCTTTTACACAAAAATACTCTTATATAAATAGTTATTTTATCTACTCATAACACTACAAAAATTCAACCAATCAGGATTGATATATATTTAATACTCATTCTTACGTTCATTTTTGGAATAACAGCCTTCGCGTTGACAAATTGACCAGTCACCTTTTTGACATAAACACTGTAATAATTGTCCAATCAGCGTCATGCTAGATTTAAAATGTTACTAACGCTCAAACCATTTGCGCATAAACACGGCTGAAATCACCAAATGTCGTGCTCACAAACCCTAACTTCCCCTTTCACCAACTCATCACTCTAGGGCCACTAACACTAAGTGATCATTTGCCCATGCTGATCACTATAGCAACTGCCCCTATCCCAGTCCCAGTTATCCGAAGAAAAGACTTCTGGAATGCCGATTGGGAAGAATACAGGAGGGCATTCCTAGAGGGTATCCCTGATCTGAAGGACGCATCCGAAGAAGATCTGGATGAAGAGCTAACTGCTATTAGCGACTGCATCTCTAACGCTGAGGCTATAGCTATCCCTATAACATCATATAAAATTACCATGCCCACAAAACCCACGCAAGAGAGAGTGGTGCTACAGCAACGATTCTCCCGAGTCTACGAGACCATCCTCAACTTGGGCTATACCAGACCCATGGACTTTCGCTTCGTTTAATTTCTCAGAAGTCAGCTGAATTCCACGCTAGGAATAGAAATCAGAGACAAATGGAATAGTTTTATAGAAAAATTAGACACTGAGAGGAACCAGAAGACATATTAGACGACCATCAACAAATTAAAAGGGAACGCTCGCACCCTAGGCCAATCTGAAATCAAGCATGAAGGAACTACGGCGGTCACTCCCAGCGAGAAAGAGAAGCTGTTCCGCGGAGTCTGAGAAAATGTCTTCAAAATATCAAACGAAGAAGAAGAAGAAGACTTTGACCTAGACTTTGAGGACCATGTTCTCGAGTATATAGAAAGGAGAGAAGGCAGGTTTGACCTTTATAGAACCACATGCATCCATCGGTTTCAAGATAACTCTCATGAAGGAAGGAGAATAACAATGGAGGAAGTATCAAATACAATTTCTTCATTCAACTCTAAAGCCCCAGGGCTCAGCCAAATTACCATCAGGCATTTAAAAGAAGCTCCGGAGAAACTTAGGACCAGGCTGCTGAACCTATTCAACGCGTCTCTAGCAATGGGCTACTTCCCGGATGGCCTGAAGACCTCTAAAATGATATTCATACCCAAACCGAGATAACCATCAAACCAGGTCATGAATTATAGACCCATCTCACTGCTGGAGACCGCTGGGAAGGGTTTTGAAAAAATTCTCAACAGCAGACTGGCAAAACACCTAGCAGAAAAGAACCTACTGAACGAAGAACAACACGGATTTAGAGAGCACCGAGGCACAGAGACAGCAATAGCCCATATGCTGAACACACGGCAGCATGGCAAGCTAGGGGTTACTGGGTTGACGTCGTCTGCAGGAACGTAAAGAAGGCCTTCGATAAAGTTTGGATGGAAGGCCTGAAATACAAAATCTCAAGACTAAAACTCACGCCCCACTTCGAAACGATCATCTGTAGCTATTTAACCAATAGGCCAGCGTTGATAGCCTTCGAGGGACATACAGCGGAAGCCTTCGAACTCGCCTCCGGTGTTCCACAAGGAGGATGCCTTAGCCTACTCTCTTCACCATCTACACGAGAGACATCCCTAAACAAATCGACGGAAAAACACTAAATATACAATACGCGGATGATGTCACCCGAGTTGTAGTGCGGAGCACAAAGTCGGCAAGGCTGATGGCCAGAGCCACGGCAGCAGAAGCCGAAAAAATCTCCAACTTTTAAAGACGCTGGAAAATCCCAACAAATGTGTCTAAGTTCTCTGCAACTGCAATAGGGAGAAATTGTACCGTCCCATTCAATATAGGTAACACCGACATTGAATACTCTCCCCACGCGTCTATTCTCGGATACAGGCTCTCCAGTACCGGAATGAGCAAACACGTGAGCACCAGAACCGGATACGCAAAAGCTGAACTAGACAAACTCCACCGATTTAGAAACCTCACAATAGCGAACAAGAAAAAGCTATACATCAGTTTGTTTAGATCCAAAGTGGTGTACCCCAGTATACCACTTAACGCAGCATCTAACAAAAACATGTCGAATTCAAAGAGTGCAGAACCAAGGACTTCGTTTCATCACTGGCACCAAGTGGTTCGACTTCCGGACCTCGAGAAGTTTGCACGAGCAAACAGGAATTGAGCTTTTGAACCCGTATCTCTACAAAAGAGGAAGAGACATTTGGGAGAAACTGGAAAGCATTCTCCTCAACGATACACTTGGCATCCTCGATCCAGAGGAGGGAGAATATAAGAATTACCTTCCAAACACCAAAAGAGCCGAGCCAACCCCAAGATTTAAGTGAATGAATTAAAAAAAAATATAGAAAAATATATATATATATATATATATATATATATATATATATATATATATATATTAGGTAAATATATATAATTTTTATATATGTAAAAAAAAAAGTTAACGAAAAAACTTAAGATTCAAAACCAATGGAGATGGCCCGACACACAGGGCACCTAAACTAAAAATCTAATGCTTCTTTCATTTCCGCACTATTTTCCATCCCCCTCTTTTTTTTAGCTAATGTACAAGAAGAGATCTACACGAAAATTAAGCTCACCGGAAAGTTCACAGCCGGCAAAGGAGAAAAAGGTGAGGGCAAGTCACTTCAAGAAAACGCCATCGAGATTTCACTTTTTCCCTACGGGGACTTCAGAACAAGATCTATTTTGTACGGAGCCACGTATAGCTGACCCATGATATAGTATTGCATACTGGGGAGTTTAACTTCCTATTTACGAAAGAGAAATAATACAAAGCGGGAAGTTTATGTTCCTATTTACGAAAGAGAAATACTAAAAAGCGGGAAGTTTATCTTCCTATTTACGAAAGAAAAATACTAAAAAGCAGGAAGTTTGTCTTCCCATTTATAAGGTTCAATGTCTGAACCGTTTAAAATTTTCAAGTGAATTTTTACTAGGTTCAACCGTCACTGTACTACGGCCCGAGAAAACGGAGAGTTTAATACATAATTAATATATATGCCTTATAATTATAATAACTATATATATATATATATATATATATATATATATATATATATATATATATATATATATATATATATATATATTGAGGATAAATCCCAGAGCCACGAGAAACGGATGCAGCATCTTTTAATTTTTCACTACGTTTCGAAAACTACAAGTTTTCATCTTCAGGCTAGAATAAGTTTACAAAGTTAATACATAGGAAGAAAACTTGAAAAGGCCAACAAGACATTTTTTAAAGAGTGACCAATTATAAAATATCAGTAAAATGTACTATAAGTTAAAATTTTTAAATATGACTTGGTAACAGTTAGATTTGCCTTAAAACTGACTCAAAAATTAGTTAATAAATTTAAGGTTTATTGCAGAAATTAATTAAAAACTATAAGAGAAATTGACCTGGCATTATTTAAAGATAGTAAATTTAAACTTTGTTTTTAATTTTGTAAAGACTGTAAGAGTTAAAAAACATTTAATATAAAAACGGTAAATTTGGGTACTTACTAAAGTGGATCCATCCTAGAGAGTGAATGGTGGGTTTAACAAGGGGCTAGTATTTATAAGTTACAGTGACGCTTGGTTTGTTAAAAAGCAAACCAACTAACAAAATATAGTTAAAATTAGTTAATTAATAATGATATTGCACTTAAATCCTCATTGAGTGTAGGTTTGTAGTGTTTGTTATATAAAGATTCGATGGTTCTTAGGCAATGTTTGTTGTTGTTAAAGGCTAATACTTGAAAATTCTCAATAGAAATGTTAGTTTTACAGCTTATGGTGTGTTCTTTAATAGATGACTTTTCCTTTTTATTTAATATTTTGTTTGTGCGCCAACAATCCCCATATGAGCAGAGAACCTCGCTCCTAGAGACCTGACAGTGCTGCCAATGTAAGAGGCTCCAGTACAACTGGGACATTTAAATAAATAAACATTATCACTGCCGAATTCCAAAGAGATAGGATCTTTACTGTTAAAGAAACTTCCTATCGATAGTTTGTTTATAAAAACTATTTGTGGGTGAATTTGGGGAAAATATCTTTTAAAAATAAATAGGATTTTTCTTTTAAGAGTATCGTTTAAAAAACCCATCTCTGGAATTAGTAAATATATGGACATTTTAGGAACGTCCATGGAGGGTTGAGGGGGGTCAATGAGATTATCAAATAGCCTTTTTAAAACTATCATATAGGTCAGAAGGAAATAATTTTTTTTTATAAAATACTTCCTAAGAAGAATAAATTCATTATAGATTGATTGGTAAGTGGATGATAGCGAGAAACTTCCATGTATTAGAGTTTTTACTGTGGATATTTTGTATCTGAAATCACAAAAACTAAAGTAGTTCAAACCTAGTCCTGTGAAAGTTTTATTCCGGTAAATGGTTGTTTGAATTTTTTGTTGGTCATTATCTCGGATGATTAAAACATCAACAAAGGGCATCTTATCATTTTATAATTGGTCACTCTTTAAAATAATGTCTTGTTGGCCTTTTCAAGTTTTCTTCCTATGTATTAACTTTGTAAACTTATTCTAGCCTGAAGATGAAAACTTGTAGTTTTCGAAACGTTGTGAAAAATTAAAAGATGCTACATCCGTTTCTCGTGGCTCTGGGATTTATCTTCAATATTAAATGCAGGCTTCACGGCCGAGCTCCATATGGATATGGATATATATATATATATATATATATATATATATATATATATATATATATATATATATATAAGTGATGGAGTCGTTCCTTGGGAACCTTATTCGTAGTAGGAATATGAAGACATATGCGATGGTTTTGAACATTTAATTTTCCGGACGTTTCGGTCATTGACGATGACCATCATCAGCGAATTCTAAATACCAAAAATTATTTTTAGAAGAATAACTAAACACAGAAATCAAATTAGTGAAAATCTATTAGAAATTGATGTAATATCTTAAAAAAAAAATAAATAAATAACTAAATTAAATAATAATCTCACGAGTTTTTTTAAATGTGCATAATAAACATGACTTAAATGACTATCGAAATACAAAAAATTATAAACTATAGCAATAAAGTCGAAAGACATGAAGAAATCGATTAATAAGACAGAAAAAAGATTAAATAATCCCATGAGCAACAAATATGAATAGTAAACATGAATCAAGCGTAATACAAAAAAAAAAAAAATCACTATAAAACACAGCAAGAGAATTATATGGGCAGGGCGAACAATCGAAAATAAGTTAGATCAGGGGGAATGTAATCCAAGCGGATATTAATAAATGGAGCGAAGCAAGTAGTTCAATTAAGTTAAATTTTAAGTGATTGAACATCAAATAATATGACTAGACTAAGGCACGAAAGTTTAAATAGTAAATAATCAATAATGGAGGGTTCAAAAGGACGACTAAAACAATAAATTAAGGAAAAGTCAATAATAAACCAGATCGTTAGATATTAATGGGACAAACTAAAATAGAAATAAAAATTTCTCTGCACGAGTACTGACCTTATAACGGTTAAGCTGGGAGTAACAACTGATAGTATGGACAAAATTAGGCAAAAAGAAAACTATTAAGGGGGATGTGGTTGGTTGTACATTTGTCTATATAGTGAATAATTTAAGGGATGATGAATAATCATTGAGTTCCGGGTTAATTTGTTTGATGTAAAGAGATTCAAGAATTTTTAAACTTAGAGAAGAGGAGGCAGAAGAGAGTATACTAAAGGAATCAGGGTCAAGCGGGTGGTTAAGTTTTAGAGAATGTTCTCGAATAGAGGAGTGTTCGGGTTTGGAGATGGGAATGTTGGTTCTGTATGATACTCCGATATGCTTAGCGATCCTACATCTTAATTGTAGACTTGTTTGGCCTACATAGCGACTTTGGCAGGTCGCACAAGTGAATTGATAAATGATGGAGGAACGCAGGCATAATGGGAGTGATTCTTTGTGCCGAAGGAAAGTATAGACAGCAAGAGGATTAGAATTAATTAGGAGAAACTTGCATTGGGGAAAGTATTTATTAAGAGTAGAGAGTAAAGCTTTGTTGAATTTTGTGTCAAGTGGAAGATAAGGCAGTTTTAAGAATAGTTTTTGTTTGGGGACAGTTATTAGAGGGGTTTTGCGAGAGAACATTTTAAATAAGAAATTGGAAGTAAGTTTGTCAAAAAGATGGTCTGGGAAAAAATTAAAATGAAAAAAGCTCCTAAGATATTCAATTTCAGAATGAAAGTGAAACCAATTTGAGCTGATTTTGTAAGCTCTGTGTATACTGTTTATGATGGCAGAATGTTTGAAATTAGTAGGAGTACAACTAAAGAAGTGGGTGCCAAGTTTGGTGGTAGTGGGTTTCCTGTAAACTGATGTGTTAAATTTAGAACTAACTTTTGAAACAGTGACATCCAGAAAAGAGATTTTATTGTTTAATTCTGTCTCCATGGAAAATTTAATATTAGGGTGTTGTTGATTTAAATAATTTAAAAAATAATGGGGCATGGTCTTTGTGTTTAAAAATAAGGAAGCAGTCATCGATAAATCTTTTAAACACTAACGGTTTATATTCAACCGGACAGTCCCTTAACCAGTTTTTTTCGTGGTAGGATAAAAAAGCATTAGCGAAGCTGGGACCCAATGGAGAGCCCATGGCCATTCCATCGTGTTGAATGTACAAAGTCTCATTAAAAAAGAACACTGTATTTTCTACGGACAATTTTAATAAGGTAGAAAAAAGAGACTTGGTTAGACCTAAAATGCTATCATTTGATTGAAAAAGGGTATCGGTTATGATTTTGCAAGTTCCCATGACAGGTACATTAGTAAATAGAGACTCTACATCGATTGAAGTCATAAACGAGTGGTTCAAATCTAATTGAGAAATGTAGCTGACAAATTCGAATGAATCTTTCAAAGTGAATTCGTTGCGAGTGAGAGGTTCAATTATGGGGACTAGAAACTTGGCTAAGTTAAAGCTAGGGGTGTTAATGGCAGATAATATTGGACGGAGAGGTAATCCTACCTTGTGAGTTTTTGGCAAACCATACATAATACCTGGCGATGTACCCGAGGCAAACAGTTGGTTGTAAAAATCACAGAGAATATTTTTCTTTTTTAGAGAACGTAAAAAGTTGTTAATTTTGTCTTCAATTTGCAAGATCTGTTTAAATGGATCTTTATCCAGTTTAAGAAATTTCCAGGAGTCCGAAAGAATTTTTTGCATTTTAGAAATATAATCAGACCGATTCAAAATGACCACGCCCTTCCCTTTATCCGGTTTGGATATCACGATAGAATGATCTTTACGGAGGTTGGACAGTATATTAAAATCTTTGAAACTGAATACAGGGCAAAAAACTTTAAAGCTGTTATATTTATAATAGAATCTATTGGCCAAATACTTAATATCATCTATGAAATTGGATCCTGGCTTTGACATAGGGAGGGGATTAAGTCTGTGGCACAGTTTTTCGAAATACAAAAAGTAACGATAGAAATCTAATTTGAAGACTGGGAGTCTAAAATCTAGTCCCAGAGACAAGATACGTTTTTCCTGAGGGGTTAGAACTTTGTTTGAAAAATTAGAGATGACATCATCCCTAGAACAATTTAACTTGAAATTTATACCCAAATTCGATAGTTTATTATTTTGGCGACAAATGGTAGCAGAATTATATTTATCAATTTGTCTACGTATAAAGCTATATAAGATTGTGTAATCCAACAGAGAAACTGAAGACTTAAGAGACGATGAGAGACGAGTAATATCTGAAGAGAATTTAGACACGAGACGTTGCTTGTGGCGAATCTCTTGCAAAAGTAATTTAAATGTCCAAGATTTATAGAGCTCACCTTGCATTAGAGCAGATCGATAAAGTTTGAAGCGCAGAAACTGCGGAACATAACTATAGCTCGCTGCTTAGAATCCACCTTCAAAAAACTTGAAAAGGCCAAACTGGATGTCCAATTTCTCTCAACATGTAAGAGCTATAGTTATGTTCCGCAGTTTCTGCGCTTCAAACTTTATCGATCTGCTCTAATGCAAGGTGAGCTCTATAAATCTTGGACATTTAAATTACTTTTGCAAGAGATTCGCCACAAGCAACGTCTCGTGTCTAAATTCTCTTCAGATATTACTCGTCTCTCATCGTCTCTTAAGTCTTCAGTTTCTCTGTTGGATTACACAATCTTATATAGCTTTATACGTAGACAAATTGATAAATATAATTCTGCTACCATTTGTCGCCAAAATAATAAACTATCGAATTTGGGTATAAATTTCAAGTTAAATTGTTCTAGGGATGATGTCATCTCTAATTTTTCAAACAAAGTTCTAACCCCTCAGGAAAAACGTATCTTGTCTCTGGGACTAGATTTTAGACTCCCAGTCTTCAAATTAGATTTCTATCGTTACTTTTTGTATTTCGAAAAACTGTGCCACAGACTTAATCCCCTCCCTATGTCAAAGCCAGGATCCAATTTCATAGATGATATTAAGTATTTGGCCAATAGATTCTATTATAAATATAACAGCTTTAAAGTTTTTTGCCCTGTATTCAGTTTCAAAGATTTTAATATACTGTCCAACCTCCGTAAAGATCATTCTATCGTGATATCCAAACCGGATAAAGGGAAGGGCGTGGTCATTTTGAATCGGTCTGATTATATTTCTAAAATGCAAAAAATTCTTTCGGACTCCTGGAAATTTCTTAAACTGGATAAAGATCCATTTAAACAGATCTTGCAAATTGAAGACAAAATTAACAACTTTTTACGTTCTCTAAAAAAGAAAAATATTCTCTGTGATTTTTACAACCAACTGTTTGCCTCGGGTACATCGCCAGGTATTATGTATGGTTTGCCAAAAACTCACAAGGTAGGATTACCTCTCCGTCCAATATTATCTGCCATTAACACCCCTAGCTTTAACTTAGCCAAGTTTCTAGTCCCCATAATTGAACCTCTCACTCGCAACGAATTCACTTTGAAAGATTCATTCGAATTTGTCAGCTACATTTCTCAATTAGATTTGAACCACTCGTTTATGACTTCAATCGATGTAGAGTCTCTATTTACTAATGTACCTGTCATGGGAACTTGCAAAATCATAACCGATACCCTTTTTCAATCAAATGATAGCATTTTAGGTCTAACCAAGTCTCTTTTTTCTACCTTATTAAAATTGTCCGTAGAAAATACAGTGTTCTTTTTTAATGAGACTTTGTACATTCAACACGATGGAATGGCCATGGGCTCTCCATTGGGTCCCAGCTTCGCTAATGCTTTTTTATCCTACCACGAAAAAAACTGGTTAAGGGACTGTCCGGTTGAATATAAACCGTTAGTGTTTAAAAGATTTATCGATGACTGCTTCCTTATTTTTAAACACAAAGACCATGCCCCATTATTTTTAAATTATTTAAATCAACAACACCCTAATATTAAATTTTCCATGGAGACAGAATTAAACAATAAAATCTCTTTTCTGGATGTCACTGTTTCAAAAGTTAGTTCTAAATTTAACACATCAGTTTACAGGAAACCCACTACCACCAAACTTGGCACCCACTTCTTTAGTTGTACTCCTACTAATTTCAAACATTCTGCCATCATAAACAGTATACACAGAGCTTACAAAATCAGCTCAAATTGGTTTCACTTTCATTCTGAAATTGAATATCTTAGGAGCTTTTTTCATTTTAATTTTTTCCCAGACCATCTTTTTGACAAACTTACTTCCAATTTCTTATTTAAAATGTTCTCTCGCAAAACCCCTCTAATAACTGTCCCCAAACAAAAACTATTCTTAAAACTGCCTTATCTTCCACTTGACACAAAATTCAACAAAGCTTTACTCTCTACTCTTAATAAATACTTTCCCCAATGCAAGTTTCTCCTAATTAATTCTAATCCTCTTGCTGTCTATACTTTCCTTCGGCACAAAGAATCACTCCCATTATGCCTGCGTTCCTCCATCATTTATCAATTCACTTGTGCGACCTGCCAAAGTCGCTATGTAGGCCAAACAAGTCTACAATTAAGATGTAGGATCGCTAAGCATATCGGAGTATCATACAGAACCAACATTCCCATCTCCAAACCCGAACACTCCTCTATTCGAGAACATTCTCTAAAACTTAACCACCCGCTTGACCCTGATTCCTTTAGTATACTCTCTTCTGCCTCCTCTTCTCTAAGTTTAAAAATTCTTGAATCTCTTTACATCAAACAAATTAACCCGGAACTCAATGATTATTCATCATCCCTTAAATTATTCACTATATAGACAAATGTACAACCAACCACATCCCCCTTAATAGTTTTCTTTTTGCCTAATTTTGTCCATACTATCAGTTGTTACTCCCAGCTTAACCGTTATAAGGTCAGTACTCGTGCAGAGAAATTTTTATTTCTATTTTAGTTTGTCCCATTAATATCTAACGATCTGGTTTATTATTGACTTTTCCTTAATTTATTGTTTTAGTCGTCCTTTTGAACCCTCCATTATTGATTATTTACTATTTAAACTTTCGTGCCTTAGTCTAGTCATATTATTTGATGTTCAATCACTTAAAATTTAACTTAATTGAACTACTTGCTTCGCTCCATTTATTAATATCCGCTTGGATTACATTCCCCCTGATCTAACTTATTTTCGATTGTTCGCCCTGCCCATATAATTCTCTTGCTGTGTTTTATAGTGATTTTTTTTTTTTTTGTATTACGCTTGATTCATGTTTACTATTCATATTTGTTGCTCATGGGATTATTTAATCTTTTTTCTGTCTTATTAATCGATTTCTTCATGTCTTTCGACTTTATTGCTATAGTTTATATTTTTTTGTATTTCGATAGTCATTTAAGTCATGTTTATTATGCACATTTAAAAAAACTCGTGGGATTATTATTTAATTTAGTTATTTATTTATTTTTTTTTTTTAAGATATTACATCAATTTCTAATAGATTTTCACTAATTTGATTTCTGTGTTTAGTTATTCTTCTAAAAATAATTTTTGGTATTTAGAATTCGCTGATGATATGACGTGCTCAAAAATAATGGTATGAGAGATTTCTCGCAAATTTTATGCGTCTACCGGAACGTGTATAAACGCTCGATTCACTCCTATTATCCTGGGTATTTGGAACAGATGCCACGTAACTGTAATTTCTGCCATTACCTTCCGATGATACTCCTCATTTTGCTGCGGGGTATCTAATTCTAAAGTATTATTTACAACGGGTTGATTGTTTGATGGGCGGCTGGATATCCAGCCGTCCTAGAAGGCTAAAGCAACCGTTGCAACACTGATGCCTGGAATCGGTATTGCTTCAATCTACCTGGTGGCTCTGTTTATGTATGACAGCAGGTACCGGTTATGAGAAGAGTATAAATGCCCTGGCAGAGTACACAGCGGGAGTGGACCAACTATATCGATGTGAACCGTCTCAAATCTCGAAGTGGGCATACTCATAGGCCGGACTGCGGACTTCGTGTGGCGATTTACTTTAGCAGATTGACAGGAGAGGTATTCACGTGTCCACGAATGTATATCTCTTTCCATATTGGGCCAGAAATACCTCGCTTTCACCAACCGAAGCGATGCCTCAATCCGTGGATGTGAAATATTATGAAGTTGCTTGAAAATAGCTGATCTGCAGGGTGAAGGAACAAACGGTCGTGGGTATTTAGATGTTACCTGGTACCAGAGTTGGGAATCACCGGGAAAGGAAAATGCCTTCAGTTCAGATCGAGACGACTTCATTTCTTCGACATGCTCTTTTGCTGCTGACAAAGAACGGAGATCAAATGAGTCCACTTGGACCGAATTGACATTCCGAGATAGGCAGTCAGCAACCACATTGTCCTCACAGGGTACATAAGCTATGTCATTGACATACTCCAGTTTAATTGTTGCCTGTCCGTCTTCGCACGTAGTGACGAGGAGAAGGCAGAGACTAGTGGCTTGTGGTCCGTAAATAAAGTCACTTGGCGACCTTCGATCATATGCCTGAAGTGAAGCACAGCAAGATACGCAGCCAGGAGTTCCCTGGCATATGTAGAGTACGCTTACTGGGTTTTACTCAACTTCCTGGAGAAGAATGCCACTGGCTGGGGAGACCCATCCACTATCTGATGGAGCACAGCACCAACTGTGAATTGGTAGCTGTCCGTCACCATTTGGTACGGAGAGTCATTGGGCAATGTGTGGCGTAACTTAACGGAGTTCACCAGGGCCTCCTTAGTAGCTTCAAATGCTTTCCGTGCAGCATCATTCCAGACAAATTGGCGAGCCTTAGGTTGAAGCCGTGCAAGTTCAGTCAGAGGGGCCTCGATCGCAACAAAATGAGGCATCATACGTCTGTAAAAACTAACATACCCAAATATCAACGAAGTTCTTTGAAATCAGTTGGTAAGGGCATTTCAGTGAGCTCGGAGACCTTCCTAGCTGAAGAGCACAGTCCTGTAGCTGTGACATGGTGGCTCACGGAATCTATTTCTTCCTTCATGAACTCGCACTTTTCCATAGAAATTCGAAGTTTGTTTTCAGCCAATATTTTGAAAACTTGATCTATATGCTCCACATGCTCGTCTATATTTTCCGAAAATATTAAAATATCGTCGACATACACAAAAACGAACGCCAAGCCTTCAAATAAATTGTCCACGTGTCGTTGGAATGTGCAACTAGCATTTTTTAGACCAAACGGTAGCCTTAAAAATTCCCAAAGCCCAAAGGGAGTTAGGACAGCAGTCTTCTCAATGTCCGCTGGATTCATTGGAATCGGGTGGTAGGCTCAGACAAAATCCAGGCGAGAGAAAACTTTCTTGCCATGAAGATGGTCTACCATGCTCTTAATCCTTGGCAGGGGATATCTGTCCGGTTTGGTTATCGCATTGAGGGATCGAAAGTCACCGACAACTCAATACTCGCCTGGGGTTTTCTTCTGCACCATGTGAATGGGTGAAGACCATGAAGTTTTCGACGGCCGCACCACACCTTTCAACAGAGACTCGAAAGTTGCTTTTACAATTTGTAGTTTCTCCATGGGAAGTGGCCTTGGGCGGGCGGAAATTGGTGGGGCGCTACCCGTCTCAATGGTGTGAACAACAGAATTAGCAGGTGGTGAACTAATGTCAACACACTTCGGGTTATATATAGTCTCATATTTGCGGAGAACTGTCCTGCAATTAGGTGGGATATGCGAGACGTCAGTAATAATTATCGAAATCACTGGTGCGCTTGACTGCTTCACTTTAGAAATTAGGCTAGTCTGGTTATCAATTAGGACACCACGAGCACAGTCTACTATGAGGTTTAAAATGAGCAAGAAAATCGGCTCCTAATAATGGTGACGTAATATCTGCAGTTACGAACGTCCATCTAAATAAACGTCGCTGGGTAGGGATGCCTATTTCCAGTTGGACTTCTCCATGCACTCTTATCTTCCCTCCATTAGCCGTCGAAATGTTATCACACGATTTGCGCACCACACATACTTGCACTATATTAAATGGAATTAAGGACACGCTCGCGCCAGTGTCTATCAGAAGAGACCTTGAACACTATAAGGTCCTTCAAGCAGAGGGCTCCAGGCTGGTGTGGGATTACGAAGAATTTCCTCGTAAATGCCCCAAGGCAAATTATTCAGGGTTTGGTGAACACAATGAACGCTGCCCTGAATACAGGCTACTTCCCTGACGGGTACAAGATGGCCAAAATCATTTTCATCCCGAAAGGAAACAAGCTTCCAGACCAGGTGGCTAACTATCGCGCGATCTCTCTTCTTGAGATACAGGGAAAAATCATCGAGAAGATTTTAGCAGATAGGCTACAAGCTCAACTGAGCGAGTTAGGAGCGCATAACCCCCAACAGCATGGGTTCCACAGAAAAAGGGGCACATATACCGCCCTGGCACTCCTAACAGAGAAAGTAGCATACACCCAAGCGAACAGGTTCTATGTAAACATTGTGTTGAGGGATGTGCAAAAGGCCTTCGATAAAGTCTGGCTGGAAGGACTTCAATACAAGATCCTGAACCTCCAGCTAGACCCAATCCTGAAAAGGATCCTCTGTGACTTCGTCATGGACAGAAAGGCATGTCTCATGATAGAAAGGTACATAGGTCCTGAATTCGAACTAAAGGCGGGCGTTCCTCAGGAAAGCTGCCTGAGTGCTCTGCTTTACTTGATCTTCACGATTGACCTTCCAACTCCGGTGCACAGGGACACGATGTATCTGCAATTCGCAGATGACATCACTAAAATTGTCCTATGCCCGGAGAGGCAAGCAAGGGCGCAGGCGGTTCGCACTATAGCAGAAATCAACAACATCAGCCGGTACGAGAGACGATGGAAGATCAGGACCAACAGGGACAAATTCAAGATCGTCCTGCTGAGCCGCAAGTTGGCATGGCCCATCATCATAGATGGGAGGAGATACGGCTACTCCGCCAAAGGCACCGTCCTGGGCCATAAAATCACCGACCATGGATACTCGAGACACCACACGGAGAGGCGGAACCTGGCAAGGAGAGAAATCTCAGAGCTATACAGGTTTAGAGATCTTAGCTCGGCCGACATTAGGAAAATATATCTGATGTATGTCCGGGCTAAGCTCATCTACCCCCCAGTGGTTTCTCAAGCGGCCAGTAAAACCTCGATGAAAAGGCTACAACGTGTCCAGAACACTGCTTCTCTGCTTATCAACAAAGTCAGAAGGCGTAATCAACTTAGGCAGATAGATATGCACGAGAGGAAACGTTTGGAGCCTATCAATGTCGTCACCCAAAAACTTGGAAAAAAAGGTTTGGTCTACTAAAACGAATGGCGTCATTCCTCAGCTACAGAGAACAGGTGGCAGGATTAATATACCTGCATGCAAGGCTACGGGCGAAAGCCTCACGTCAACGTCAGTTCCGGAGCACCAATTTATACATAGACAAAACACAATACAACATAGAAGAACATTGTATCAATACGTACAAAAATAAAAACAGCGAACAATACAATTACTACAACGTAAGAAACACGAGGTAAATTGTCGGCAACTAGACCTAATAAAGGCTTGAAAGCTAAAGGTTTGCAACAAGAATAAGTACAACTAATCATTAGAGAATAAACAATAAGAAGAACACTAAAGTTCATGAAATTACACAAACATAGGACAAAAAGATCTAACAAACAACACAAGCAAAGGTAAAAATAAATAAAAAATAAAGCGATGCCCTCGCTACTAGGGCTAAATATCCCCTTCCCCCTCCCCGCTTTAATTTTACCTACTATATCTTCCACTATCCCAACTTCTACTAAAAACTGAGTATATCTTCCGAATTTTTAGACTTGGAAGAAATCTACAAGAAAATTAAGCTCACCGAAAAGTTCACAGCCGGCAAAGGAGGAAAAGGCGAAGAAGGTCACCTCAAGAAAATGCCATCGAAATTTCACCCTTTTCCCACGGGGACTTCAAGAACAAGATCTATTTTGTACGGAGCCACGTATAGCCGACCCATAATATAGTACTTCATATTGGGGAGTTTAACTTCCTATTTACGAAAGAGAATTACTAAAAAGTGGGAAGTTTGTCTTCCCATTTATAAGGTTCAATGTGTGAAACGTATAAAATTTTTAAGCGAATGTTTACTAGGTTCGACTCCCACAATACAGCCTGCACTAAACACAAATAATCGGGGACATAACTTCAAACTCCAGATACAGGAACAACCTTTTTCATATGCCGTGCAGCGAAGCAGTGGAACCGACTACCTCAAGACACTGTTAGTGCAAATAATGTGAGCATCTTGAATGTCCGACTGACCAAGGAATGGAAGAACAACCCCGACCGCTACCACTACCGTTTCTCATACTAAATCCTACGAACGCCACCACCTAAGTCACTGCAACCACGTAAAATTTCATCACTCGAAAGGGTACCTAATGACCTTACTGAAGGTGAGTAATGTATAAAATGAAGATCTTGCAGTTCCTCTACTAACTACACTCCTAAGTTTGTGAAACCAACATAATGCCACTTATACATATATTAATTCATTATTTGTGCCTAACTTTGTGTGTGTGCTTATGTGAGAGTGTGTTCATTATATGTATTATTTTCTTTATATAATTATGTACTAAAATTGTATATTTCAGTAAAATAAAGCCAACGTTTGAAAACTTCCTTAACCTTTGGGCTACTTCAATTTATTTCACTAAGAAGAATGGAACGTGGTCTTCGTCCCGATCGTTTGGATGTTCTTCCAACTGCACAAGAAGCTGCACGTGTATTTAAACACTGGTTGTTTGTCTTCCCGATGTACAAAGCGTAAAATGAAGGTACACACGATTCCTATTTAGGCCTCCTAGCCAATTCAGTTGCTCCTGAAAATTTTGAGATAATTTCCGAATGTACTACTTTCGACGATGTTCTTGCTGCTATCAAAGGCGCCTTCATTCAACCTGCGAATGAGGTCGTGACGTGATACAAGCTCGGGACTTGTAAACAATCAGATGTTCAAACGATTCATGAATATGTACGTGCTCTTTAGACACTCAGTTTGGATTGCAATTTCAAGGCTGTGAATGCCGAAACGTATAGAAACAGTATATTCGAGATACTTTTATTACTAGGCTTTCATCATCAAAAATCCGAACGAGACTTCTGGAAACAAAACTCTTACATTATCTTCAGCTGTTGATCAAGCGAGTGTGTTAGAGATTGCCACGAGAGATTCGGAGGCCTATGCGTCATTCACTTCTGGTCCTGAAGTTTGAGTAGGATTGCATTAGCTGGACGCTGAAGTCGACTGTTCTAATCCTAATCCTGAGAGTTTGAATTGTGCTGCAGCTCCTTCGCTTCAAAAACATAAAAAATATTATTATTGCGGAAATTCCTCGAACCAGAACTGTGCTTGCTGTCCGGCAAGTGACGTTACGTGCTTTATATGCAAGAAGAGAGGACATTTTTCGAAGGTATGCAAGTCATCTAAATATAAAGTCTCAGCATTAACCTCCAATGCCGTTCTCGCTAGTGTGCCATCAATTTTGAAAAGGTCACCTCTAGAAGTGGAGGTGAATGGCTGTTTTCTCATGGCTCTTTGAGATACTGGCAGTTCCGAGAACTTCATCTCAAAAGATGTTGCGAACTCCTTTAATTTCCACCTTAAACAATATGAATGCACTATATCTATGGCCTCTACAGATTTAACATCTCCTATCAATGAATGTTGTGTGGTTAGCATAAATGTCGGAAGCCGTAACTACCGGACTGTACGATTGTTTGTTTTATCGGAATGTTGCGCTGACATTATTTTAGGAATCTCCTTCCTAAGAAAACATTCCTCTTTTAAGCTAAACTTTGGAGGTCCTCAACTTGACCTCGAATTGTGCTCTCTGGTTTCTATGCTTAGGGATCCTCCGAAGAGTTTTCACCAACTCATCATCTGATTGCAGACCACTCATTACGAAGTCACGTAAATTTACAATTTCTGGCTCTGAATTTATTTGTTCTGAAGTAGCCCAAATGCTCACGGAAGACATCATCGAACCGAGCACCTCTCCCTGGCTAGCTCAAATTCATGTTGTGTCGAATCAATCAAAGAAAAGTTTAGTAATTGACTATTCTCAAATGATTAACAAATTTACTTACTTGGATGAGTATCCATTACCCAATGTTGAAGAATTGGTTAATAAGATATCGACCTATAAGATATTTAGCACCATCAACCTAAGCAGTGTTCCTCTTCACCCTGAAGATCAAATTTGCTTTGCTTTTGAGGCAGATGAGAGTTTTTTTCAATTTAAACGCTTAAGTTTTGGTCTAACCAACGGTGTTGACTGCTCCCAGAGAATTATAGACGATTTCATTCGTAAAAATATGTATGCATTTTTCTTCTTTTCTTCCTTTGAAGTATTCAGCCCTAAAGTGGCTCAGCTGAGTCGGTACTCCACTCACACAAGGCTATTAATATGCTCCAGTGGCCTCCTGAACAACCTCAGGTACCTAGACAATGTTAATATTTGTGGTCGCATGCAAGCGGAACATGATAAAAGCCTAACTAATTTTCTCGAAGCTGCTGATAAACATAAAATGACCTTAAATAAAAACAAATGCACCTTTTCAACTAATACTATATGTACGTATTTTAGGTTATCAGGTTCGCCAGAATGAACTCCGCCCAGATCCTTCACTCCTTGTTGCTCTCAAGGATATGCCTGTACCAACTAGCCAAAAATCATTATCTCGATTAGTCGGATTGCTTGCATACTGTTCGCTGTGGGTCCCAAGATTTTCTCAACGAATTCGCCCCCTACAGAGATCGACGAAAAATTGTAAGGCTGCGGGATTTGATGACCCGCCATTCCAAGTCAAGAGGACTGGGCTGGGTAGTAAGACTTCTAAGATGACTCTTAAAGTGATTGGGCGACAGTTTGAAGCTGAACCTAGAATCACAGCAAAGAAATTGAAACTAGAGAACCTACAACTTCTGTAACAGGTGTCTGTTAGGACTATCCAACGCCGCCTCAAGAACGTCCTCGGCTATGAGCATGGGGTGCCACGATGTAAACTCATTTTAATTGAGAGACAGTAAAAGAAACGTGTTTAATTTTGTAAGAAATGTCTGAAGTGGGACATGCCTTGGGCCATGATGCCAAAGGTTGGCCTTGGTGCCCTGGTTCACCTTCACCTCAGTGATCTGGTTGGAGGCATGAAAAGCAGTGGAAGATGTAGCTGTCGCCAACCATCTTCTTGTACCTAACACACTTGCCAAGGAATGGCCAGGGTGACTGAGGCTCAGCCTCAGTGAGCTCAGAGTCAATAGACTCCGCTGAGTCTCTTTGCCTTGATGCGAGCACAGTCTCTTGCGACGCCATCACTAATTCAATACTACAAAATAGCAAAGCACTGCACTACTAAATTAAAATAAAAATATGATCAGTTTAGAATAGGGGCGTAACTTCGTAAGTGTTCAAAACGTTAATAAATGGATATTAAAGAATAGCAATGAATAGTATATGCATTCATATACACGTGCACAAAAAAATTAGAACGGAAGAAGCACGAGGACATAGGGAAGAAAAATCATCAAAGAACGCGTAAAACCGGTAGCGCGCAGGAGCAACACCTCCGACAGCTGGTGAGAGACTGAAACTGAAGCTGAGTGAACGTTTTGAGAAGACGTCAAGACCGGCCGCCCCGCACTCCGTTTAGTATACGTTCGGTTTCCAGCTTGGACCAACATATTTCTGCCCCTAAGGCACGCGCGGCTCGCCCTTTGCTAAACTGGAAGCAAAAACTGGAATGATTGATTATCGCTAGTTTGGAACAAAAAGTATCGGCGATAACGATAAATCGATAACGCGAAAAAAAGGATAACCAATAACCCGATGTCGTTATCGCGATAACACCCACCTATGATATTGCAGTAGCTTTTGAGAAGATATATACTAGACCACTTGAGTTTGGAGAAATACCTAATGATAGGAGGTTAGCGAATATAGTGCCCATTTTTAAAAAGGGAAGCAAAAAGGACCCGAATAACTTTAGACTGGTAAGCTTAACTTCTATAGTTAATTAAATTCTTGAGAAGATAGTTAAGAAGGGAATTTCTGGCCATCTAGAGAGTGGTAGGTTAATAAATGATGATCATCATGGGTTTAGAAGAGGTAGATCGTGTTTAACAAATTTACTGCATTTTATGGATTATGTAACTGAACAATTAGATGAGGGAGAGAATGTTGATGTAATTTACTTAGCAAAGCTTTTGATAAGGCTCCGGATAGGAGACTAGTTCACAAATTAAAAATGCATGGGATTTGTGGTAAAGTTTGAATTGGATAACTGAATGGCTGAAAGACAGGAAACAGAGAGTTGTGCTCAATGGTGGTGAAGTCACAGTGGAGGTACGATATCAGTGGTGTACCTCAGGGATCCGTTCTAGGCCCTTTATTATTCATAGTTTATATAAATGATCTTGGAGAGGCTGTACATAGCAAAGTATCAACTTTTGCTGATGATACTAAATTGGCAGCTGTAGTCAAAGAAGTTGAGGGTAACTTTAAAGTGCAGAGTGACTTAAATAAGTCATTAGCTTGGACTCAGAAGTGGCAGATGACTTTTAACCTTAAAAAATGCAAAGTTCTTAACACGGGAAGGGATAATAGGGAATTTAGCTATGAAATGGATGGGCATTTGCTGAATTCAGTTGAGGATGAGAAGGACTTAGGCGTAGTAGTAGATAGGTCACTGAATCTTCGAAGCAGTGTATTGAGGCAAAAAATAGAGCAAATAGGGTGCTAGGATACATTAAGAGGAATGTTAGCTACAAGAGTAAAGAGGTTATCCTTAAACTATACAACTCGTATGTTAGGCCACATTTAGAGTACTGCATACAAGCATGGTCACTACATTTTAGACATGACATCAACATACTAGAGTCAATACAAAGGAGGGCAACAAAAATAATACCTTCCCTGATGCACCTTGAATATGAAGATAGAGTGAAGGTACTAAATATGTTCTCATTTGAAAGAAGGTGTGTAAGAGGAGATATGATTGAGGTTTTTAAAATCTGTTCTGGAATGGATAAGTTGGATTTTAGCAAGTTATTTGAGTTGGAAGGTAATAATAAGCCTAGAGGTCACCACTTTAAAAAAAAACAGAGGTGCCGGGTGGATGTTAGATAATATTTTTTAACCAATAGAGTGGTAGATTACTGGAATAGTTTGCCCCCTGAGACAGCAGACAGTCCAAACTTGAACGTTTTCAAATGAAGATTAGATGATTATTTGGGGAGGGAGGGTTAACTTCTTTATTCTAGACTCATTCATGTGTATAGCAATGCCCTCTTGGCATTCCTATAATAAAATTCTCCTGGGAAACTTAAATATATATATATATATATATATATATATATATATATATATATATATATATATATATATATCATTTATCATGTATAAAATTCAAATCATTCAATTCTTTTTACTTAACTTTTGTAAATTAAATCATTTATGTAAATTTATGTACAACTTAATAATTAATTCATTCATTCATTTATTTTACTTAACTTGTCAATTCAATTAATTTATCCATAACTTTTTACCATTCAATTATTTTATATACCCTTTAATAATTCAAATATCTTGTGATGAAAAACTGAATTCATTTAACGTACTACTGGTTCAAACAACACCTCTTAAAATTTCACGTACACACAAACAAATACACGCTTTCAGCTCAACCAAATTGAACATGACTATAGCCCATTCGTCTCTCGCCATTCTCAGCATAAAGGTCGGTAATCATTCCTTCTACAATTAGTCATTTACCTCCAAACAAATCATACTTAGTTTAATTCCACATCCTCTCACAATTCTCTGCAAACTGCCATACGAGAGTAGGTCCTAATTCTATTTACTTCTCGTATTGCAGACCCCAATTCACAATCCATTGTAGTCATCTTTTATTTCATATTTATTTCACTTACTTCATTTCACTTCACATCTTGTTACTTTAAATCATATTTTACCATATCTTACATTGTATACCTAATCGAATTTATCTCATTGTGCATTCGTTGATTCTATGAATATATTTACATTTGTTTAATTGTTTTTCTTAAAACCCAGTTCAGAAGTTCAAATTTATTTCGCTTTAGTCTTAGGCCTAAACATTAGCAGACTACTTTCATCAAACAAATTTATGTTTATGGTTTTCGAAACGCTATTTAGGCTGATTTATTAACCCAAAATAAATCCATTAATAACCAAATACTATAGATGCAATTTTTTTTATTGTATATAATGGGTGATTCGGATTTTGACGAGTCTTAATGATGATGCTCGGTCTATGGTTCTAATTGTATATGTAGATGCATGATCTGACATAATCCTACGGATTTTTTTTTGGGGGGATGGAGGTTGACAGATGCGGATACCCTTTGATGGGCCCTTGTGGCTTTTGTTATCCGTAAAATTATTTTATGTTATATCTTTTATCAGGTCCTTATAACCAATCTTACGTAACACATCTGCTTCTATACATATAGAGATAAGTCATCCAGCCTGTCTTGTTGCATAGTTGTTCTGAGGGGATTTTTAATATATTTCAACCGTGAAAATGAACGCTCAGCTGAGCAATTTGTGGCCATTAATGTTAATATATACAGAAGGCAATGTCTACATTTGGAAAGGAACACTCAATATTGTCTTCTACAATTATTTTATAAAGTTCATCAGGACTGAATCCTGTTTTACATTTTCTGTTGCACTGAGCTTATGGCGTACATATTAATGAAATTGCTGAAGCTCAGCTTACAAATTACTGTTGAAGTCCTTTGGTTATGCACCAATCAGCTTTTGCTAGCACTGAGAGTACCTTTCAATGTTAATAGAGGATGAAGTGACATTATATGGCACATCCCTTAGAAAAGAAAATCTCCCTGCTATTTCTTTGTATGTATATCTCTCCTCTTCTTTTCATCTCAGTTGCAAGTTTGTCAACAATTGTGTAAAAGGTGGTGATACGAAATTTATCTCTGTCATTCAGATATAATTCTGGTGTATCATAATCATTGGATACCTTGTTTCTGATACGTTTGCGAGTTGTAGCTTCCTTGTAATCAACTTCTAGTAACATTTCCTTTGCATCTTTGTCCTATTTTTCTGTACATCTGTACATTTTTTTTAAGTTCACATCCTCATTTTGTTGAACTTTTCTTACTCTGTAAAAATTCTACAAAATCTCATTCCAAAAATTCACTAAAAATGAATTCTAGTTATTGCATCTTATCTGGAATATTATTTGCTACTCTTCTAGCGTCTCCTTTTTGTGACTGGTCTTCGGCAATATATTCTAATGCTTCTAAAATTTTAATGAAAGATTTCAAAATTGCTGCTGTTGCCATAGCATGTAATTCCCATCTTATATCAGAGAGGGATTTCAAGACACCCTCATTTTAATACGATCTTTAAGAATTTTCCACCGGTTGATTGAGGCTGAAAATAAGGTATAGGGTAATTGTACTGTAGAGAAGAAATTAACAGCCTCTTGACAGCAGTCAACAGCCCTTTAGTGACTGAGCTTCACAGGGTACATATATAGCAAACCTGTGTGCATATTAATTTTTTGCTGCATCTCCTTATAACGCATAGACATCCTAGCAGCATTGTCATAAGATTGAGCCATACACTTTGGAAAATTTATTCTACAAGCTTCACATTAGTACTCCACCACCTAGTTTGCCATTTTCTCGCTGGTGTGGCTTTTTATTTCCAGAAAGGTTAAAAAGCGTTCAATAGGCTGCCCAACTTTGATGAACCTAAGTACAACACTTAACTGATCGCTCTGTGCTGAATCAACGGACAAACTAAATAACCGGAATATTTAACTTCGTTAACAATGAACGCATGGACCTTTTGTGCCATTAGTTGAATAAGTTCCTCGCAGGTGGTTTTTGACAGGTAAGAAAGATTTCCTTTGCCACAATTTCCATATTTCGTAATGTGGCCTGATAAAATGGATCAAACTGGCTTATGAGTTCAAGCAGTCCTAAAAAATTCCCATTTTCAATGATCTTGTACAGGATATTATATTTATATGCTATGTATCTAGGTCAACAATATAATAATCAGTACACATAAATTTAAACCTTTCTTCTGTTCCTCGAAAAGCAAAGCTACGTTCAGCTAACTTACAAAAAATAGCTGTGAGACGCCTTAAGACATGTTCCCAGTAATCACACTCTTCTTGGCTTTGTTTCTCCAATTGTGACTTCAACCCCGCACCTTGTCTGCGAGTTAAATATGTTAGCAATGAATCCCGGTGAGTACAGCTTTACTCATGCTTATCAATTACAATAATATTTCGCCAGTCACTAAACCCTTCTCTTTTAACAAAATTTGAGAATTTTTTTAGGAACAAACAGTTTACTAAACAAAACAATAAACTGATCATGTTGATGGTGAATAGCATAACGACTCTCTCTTGAATTTCTTCACCATTGGCTTTTGCCCCAATAAAAAGTTTCTGTGAACAATACATTACTGTTTTGCCACTACTAAAATGCCGGGAAGACTTGTCAAATGGGCCATTGTGGTGTTGACAGTTATTGATTCCACAAGCGATCCAATCGGCCACATCAACAGCAGAGAAATCAAGCTACAACCCTGGATCTTTTAATAAATTGTAATTTTCTTCATCTTTTAAAGACATAATAATTTCACCGCCAGCGCCATGATCCACTAAACTTCCATTTTCAGCATTTTTTTAGCCTTATAATGTATTGTAAAGTGACTCAAATCAACATTTGCAGTAGAGGTATCCGTATCAAGAGAATTTACAGGCAAAATGAGATCAGTTATGAGCCATGTACTAGATGAACTTACTTGTGACACCTCATATTTAGATTCTGAAGTGATAAAAGTGGTATTTGCCGTATTTGTGTCCACTGCTGATAACGGAGATTGGTTTTGACCTTGAATCTGTATATCATGTTATGGAACTTGTGTGTGAAGAAGTCAGTCAGCTTTGCAGTCTTGCGCTCTAATTCCAAAATCTTCTCTTGGTTATTGTTTGAGAGCTTTCCTTTTTGTGCACCACTTAACTAAATGTTTCATCTTGGTTCTTGGGGTCTGTTAAATACAGAAATAAAAAGATTAGTTTGTTTGAATTATTGTGCGGCAATCAAAACAGCAGAATCCGTTTCATCTTGGTTCTTGGGGCCTGTTAAATACAGATAAATCCGTAGATCTCAACATTTTGGAATCTCTATTTATTCAAATGCTTAATTCAGAATTAAATTCGTGTCAGTCGTCCACACCACTTTCATCTATTAATTCAAATATCTTAATTTTTGTTTGTTTTATAATTCATTTTTACCTAAAATGTAATAACAATTACCTCAATGACCCGATATTTATAATGTTCTATCAGTTGGTTAACCATATTTCAGTTATTTTAAACAACTACCATATTTAGCTCAGTTCAAATTTCCGACATATTAAATCATCCGATTCCTGTCCTTCTCTCAAGTTTGTAAGTGTTAAACATTTATTTAATTTTAATTTTTAATTTTTGCTTTGTTTTCTCAGTTTTTTTTTTAATAATTTTGGAGTGTTTTTCTTTGTAAGTTCGCATATATATATATATATATATATATATATATATATATATATATATATATATATATATATATATATATATATATATATATTATTTAACTACTCCGCTTAAGTTTTAAGTTTGATACAAATTATTTTGAAGCAATGCGGAATTACATAAGATAATTGATTTTAATTAATTTTGATTACTAAGTTACCTCCCCCACTTCTTAATATTGTCTTGCTATTTCTGATAACGCCGAGGTCTCCTTACGACGCGACTGGAGAGTGTCACAGTGCCATAGGTGTGGCTGCGAGCACGGGAATACTTATTCGCTATGGCAGTGCCAGTTGCGTTGATCGAGGAACCGAAACGAGTGGAGGTTGACGGAGCGAAGGTGATCCGCTTCTTGGTTCCTTCCAAGATGGCATCAAGCGGGACGTGGGACTCTTTATTCTGGTTTTCCGTTGACAGGGTGACCAGTAGTGGAGAGATTTGCTTCTGACTGACCACCGCTGCCGACAAGGGTTCCTGCAACACAAGCGGTAAAGACAGCAAAACGGAAGGTGAAGTTTGTTTATCAGGGGGGGTTCTAAGGGGGGTTTGGAGGTTATTTGGGGTACGTTCTGTACCATAAAGGGTTAGAGTGGGAGAAGATGTGGGAACAAGGTGCTCCAGGTGAACATTTTCAATAAAGGCGGGTTTCAGGTGGTCTGTGCCAACAATATCCTGCTTGGTGCCACGCTTAAGGACGAATAAGTTCGGCTTCCTAGAGATGGCGAGAAAGGGTGCATCATAGACAGGTTGAAAGGAGGAGCGAGTTGAATCGCGAGGGACAAAAAGTGAGAACAGGTTGCCATTTCTTTTGGCACGAAATGTTTCTGATTAGCAGGTATTCTATTGGCGGTAGGCTTGACCTCAGCCATCACCCGTACAAAATCATGTATACATAGGTGGGCGTTATCGGATATACGATTTTTTGTCCCGCGTTATCGATTCATCGGTATCGCCGATACTTTTGGTTCCAAACTAGCAATAATCGATAATTTCAGTTTTTGGTTCGAGTTTAGCGCAGGGGCGAGCCGCGCGTGCCTTGGAGTCAGAAATAGGAAGGTCCGAGCTGGGAGGAGGATCCTCAAAACCTATGAGGAGATGAAGGAGAGCCTCACCAGGTAAGAAACTAGGAAACAGTATTCAAATATTCTAACTATTGTATTATAAAATAACGCTATATATAGTCAATAATCAATATTGTATTATAATTTTGGATTTATCGGTTATCACCTTAGCGGGTAATAAATTTATCGCCAGTTATCGATTATCAGTTACCGCCGATAAGGTTATTATCGATTTATCGGTTATCGTGATAAATTTGTCGTTATCGCGCCCACCTATGCATGCACATAAGAAGCAGGATCAAGGTGAGAAGGCAGAGGTCGTCGGTCAGAAGAAGAAAAGAATTGACCAGTGAGACGAAGTTGAGTACGATACACGAGTTCAGCTGCAGAACAGACTAAATCCTCTTTCAATGACGAGCGAATACCCAAGAGAATCAAAAGTAGCTTGTCCACCCAAGTTATGTTGGGATCTGTGGAGCGTAAGCTTGCTTTGAGGGTCCTGTGTAGACGTTAAACCGTGACGTTGCTCTGAGGATGATACACGCTGGTACGTAGGCGAAAGTAATCAAACACTGACATGAGTGCATCCCATTGGTGCGATTCAAATTGGCTAGCACGGTCAGTCATGATCATGAACGGAACACCAAAACGAACAATCTATCCTGAGACGAAAACTCGAGTGACGGTGGAGGCTCTGATGTCCCGGATAGACCAAGGAAAGACTTACAAGAAATTGGTCCATGAAAGTCTGGAAGGTCTCGTCAGAATTTCTCAAACCATAGGGCATTTAACCATTTCTAAAGAATCAAGAGTTGTGATGATGCTAGTCTCTGCAATGCCCTCTAGGTGAATAGGGATCTGGTTGAAAGCACGAACCAGATCCAGGCGAGAAAATATTGTACAACCTGAGAGAGATGCAATGAAATCGGTTCTGTACGGTATAGTATATGGTTATTCATGGGATTTATTTTCTGTTAATAAATCAGCCTAAATAGCATTTCGGAAACCATAACAATAAATTTGTTTGATCGAAGTTGTCGCCTGCTAGTTTTTAGGCCTAAGACGATAGCGAAATAAATTTTGAAATAATGAACTGGGTTTTAAGAAAAACAATTAAACAAATATAAATATATTCATAGAATCAACGAATGTACAATGAGATCAGTTGGATTAGGTATACAATGCAAGATATGGTAAAATATGATTTACAGTAACGAGATATGAAGAGAAAGGAAGTACGTGAAATAAATATGAAATAATCTGGTGAAATAATATGGTGACTATGATGGACTAAATTGGGGGCTGCAAATACGAAAATTAAATAGAATTAGGACCTAATCTCGTATGGGCGTTGGCGGATAATTGAGAGAATGTGGAATTAAACTAAGTATGATGTGTTTGGAGGTAAATGACTAATTGTAGAAGGAATGATTACCAACCTCTATGCGGAGAATAGCGAGAATCGAATGGGAGAGAATAGTGTTCCAGAAGGTCGAGCTGAAAGCGTGTGTTTGTTTATTTGAGTGTGAAATTTTAACAGTAGTACGTTAAATGAATTCACAAGTAAGATAAATGAATTAATTAATTATTAAGCTGTTCATAAAATATGATATAATTTACAAAAGTTAAGTAAAATAATTGAACGATTTAATTAACAAAAGTAAAAGAATTGCATGATATGAATTTTATATAATAATTGATGTATATATATATTTAAGTTTCCCATAAGGATTTTATTATAGGAATGCCCAGAGGGCATTGCTATAACGGCAATGAATAACGGTCAGATGTTGTTATCGCGTTTAAGCCTCTGTAATCCCCAACTGCTCTGAATTCCCCCGGCGTGGATTTGGGCACAATGGGAAGTGGAGAGGCCCACGGAGAAGAGGAAGGCCTACAAATGCCTGAATCAATCATGAATTGGAATTCATCACGCATAGCAGAGAGTTTATTCGGTGCTAGACCGCGTGGCCGTGAGAATACAGGACCTCCTGTTGTCTCGATCCGATGTAGCACACTATGTTTAATGGGCCTGTCCTTCGACGGTGGAAGGGTGAGCTCAGGAAACTCCTGAAGAAGGCGCTGAAACGGTGGCTCGGTGGACGGGAGACGAATAGAGAGGAGGGAACCTCTGAGAAGATGAGTACGAACTGGGACATTGAGGAGAGTTTTGTGGTCGACTTCGACGCGGGGGACTTCCGCCGCGTCGTGGCACGGTCCGAGGCCCTATCTCGTGCTTGGAGATCTGAATGGCAGGCATCCTCTCTATGGAGATTACTCCCTAAATCCCAGGGAAAAAGTCCTTGCCCCGCGTCCGTGGCGGAATCCTTAGCGACCGCTTTTTCCGCATTCTCTAGCCGTGATGCTGCTCCGCCAGCATTCAATGCACGTCGTGATGTCGCGGAAGGCCACCGGCTGGAATTTACCTCCAGAGGCGGAGAACCCTTCAACGACAAGTTTACTGTGAGTGAGTTACGTTCCGCTCTCGCTTCGTGCGCGACACCGCCCATGGTCCGGACGATGTCCCGTACGCCATGCTTCGACACCTGGGTGAGCGAGGCATGGCCTTTCTGTTAGATTTGTTCAACAGGATCTGGGTGGAAGGTCTTCTCCCAGACTCCTGGCGAATCGCTACTGTGCTCGCTCTTCGCAAGCCGGGGAGAGATCACTCTACTCCGACCGGTTTCCGCGGAATCGCTCTAACCTCTTGCTTGTGCAAGTTAATGGAGAAATTGGTAGATGTTAGATTAGCCTATTTCCTGGACAGCGGAGGCCATCTGTCTTCTGCACAGTGCGGCTTCCGTAAGTTCCACTCCACGTCGGATGCTCTGCTCCGACTGGAAAATGCTGTCTGCGAGGCTTTCCTTCGTAGACAGCACTACGCCACGGTGTTTTTTGATTTGGAGAAGGCCTATGATACCGCATGGCGAATACGGCATCATAGAGACTTTCCACACGATGGGGGTGAGGGGACGCCTCCCAATGTTTATATCTGAATTTTCGCGAGATCGTCGATTCCGCGTACGGGAGGGGGGAGCCCTCTCCGGCCTAAAAGAGCAGGAAGAGGGTGTCCCGCAGGGAAGTGTCCTAAGTGTCACACTCTTTGCCCTGAGCATCAACGCTAACACCTCGGTGCTGCCGGAAGATGTTCTCGCTACGCTCCTAAGTGAACGACCTTTCGATCTCTTTTGGCGCGGCCCAGATGCCAACTCTGGAGCGTCGACCCCAACTGACATTGAAACGCGTCTCTCGCTATGCCGAAGCGCACAGGTTTCGGTTTTCTTTGGCCAAGACTAAGGTGGTGCACTCCTGCCGCCATCCAGGGCTTCACCCCGATCCAGATTTGTTTCTTAATGGGGTGCGCCTGGATGTGGTTGAGTCGCACCGTTTCCTTGGTCTGGTATTCGACCGACGCCTCACCTAGGAGGCTCATATTTGCAGCCTCAGGGTCTCTTATACCCGCGCCATGGACATTCTCCGTTCCGTGACGTTCAGCGCTTGGGGCACTGATAGGGCTACTGCCTTACTTTTTTATCAATCCTTTGTTCGCTCGAAGCTCGACTACGGATGCGAGTTTTATGCATCTGCAGCCGAGCGTTTATTGCGGAAGGTGGATTCGATCCACTACACCGGCCTTCGCCTTGCGACCGGTGCCTTCCGCACTTGCCCCATTCAGAGCATGTTGGTCGATGCTGGGGAGATGTCAGTCACTCTGCGCCGCGTGCAGTGCATCACTCGCCTGTACGCGCTAGCCCGGCGCCTCCCTCAGTCGCCAACAGCTCTCACTGCATCTGCAGCTGATCTCGATGGTGCCTATGCCGCCGAGAGACGCCAGTCATACCCTAAGCCCTTTGGGTTTAGGGCCAGGAAACTCCTTTGAGAGCTAGATATAGCTCTCGGGCCGGTTTGCGCCCCTAGTTCTGCCCAGGACGCCACCCTGGAGGGTACCACATTTGGCTATTTGTCGCCACGCCTCTGCTCCCAAAGCTTGTACTGCGCCGGGAGTATTGCGTTCGACCTTTTTGGAGCACACATCGTGTCACGCTGGAACCGTGCCAGTGTATACGGATGGCTCCAAGTCCCAAGAGGGGGTCAGCTTCCACGCCGTATCCCCTTTGTTTGAAGTCAGCGTGGCTCTACCATTCGCTGCGTCTGTCTTCACGGCCGAGCTGGTGGCAATACACCACTCGGTACGGAAGATTACGCGACGTGCCCGGTTCGGAGACCCGATTGTGATCTATAGCCACTCAGAAAGCGCCCTGAGTGCTCTCGGGGCATTGGAATCTCCGCATCCCCTGGTTCGCGATATCCGTGACGCCACGGTTTTGGCGACCTGGGCAGATGTCGAGATTATCTTCTGCTGGGTTCCTGAACATGTAGGAATTGCGGGGAATGAGCGCGCCGATGAGGGCGCCAAAGAGTCCGCGAGGACTCTGCGACCGGACCAGCGTTTCGCTCTTCCTCACACCGACTACATGGCAGGAATACGGGCAGCTCTTCGAACTGCTTTGCAAAGAAGATGAGAGACGGTCGAAGGGAACTTAAAGTTGCGTGCCATTGCGCCGCGACTGTTCACATGGACCTATCTCCCTTTCCGTGGCGGCTTCAGGTTGCTTTCTGTCTTCTCCGAATCGGGCACACTCGTGTGACGCATCGCTATTTGATGGAGCGCTCGCCTGCGCCCTATTGCAACGACTGCGTCGTCCCCCAGACTGTTCGGCACATTCTTGTCGAATGTTCCAGTCTGGGTGATCTTCGCGCACGATACCTGTCCCGGTACCGGGATGGGCGGGGTCGCTACCGCCTGTCCCTTGTACTCGGGACGAGTGCGTGCACTTTGACTGGTGGACTTGTTGACTTCTTGGGGGAGGCCGGCCTTCTCCCTATTATTTAAGCAAGGTTTGTTTTTTTGTTTTGTTTTTTTCATTTGGTTTTGTTTTTGTTTTTTTTCCTTTGGTTTCACGCTCCTGCGCCGGGGGGACCTCTTCCCGACGCACCAGCTTGCTTCCTTTCCCCCTTTTGGGTTTTTTTTTTTTCTCTCTAATTTTATTTTAAAGTAGCCTAGAACTGGGCCAGTTTTAATACGGCGACTAATGCCCAAGTAGGCAGTCGCCAGATGAGCTCTAAAAAAAAAATAAAAAAAAATATCTCCTCATTTCAAACTTCGAGATTTGCGTCTCCCAGGTCAGCTGGTTGGTATTCACTGATTATTTCTCTATATAGCTCCCAGTTTGCTTTCGCATAACTTTTCCTAAGTGGGACGGGCTTGATTATTCGATCAAGCGAGATTGTGGTGATTATCGGGATGTGGTTGCTCGGTAACACGGGTCCAGGATCATTGCTGATGTTAAAGGGAAGGTTTTTGTTCGCTGACACTATGTCCGGTTTAGATGCCGAACATTGTGATAGGAAGGTCGGGAAATCCGGCCCGACCTTTTGGAGTCGGTCTCTTTCGAGAAGCAGCTCCAGGTTCCTTCACCTTTGGTCGGTGCAACCATAGCTAGACGCTCTGAATCTGGCGTTTAGGTCCCCGCGAAGCAATGTTAGTCTCCTGCGCCAGAATAGGGTGCAAAAGTTTGGTCGATCTCTTTTTACGAAATGCTACTCTATATATAGTATATCTGGTTGGCCATAAGCAATACAAAATTTGGCCGATCAGCATTAAGAAGATTTTTAAGGACAGATTTACCTTTTATTTATTGTCTCATGCATAAGCGTTAAGTGGGCTGATTCTCCAGTACCAAAATAGACCAATCAGCGCTGAGGGGAAATTTTAAAAAGTTTATGTTTAATGATTTTCAAATATATGCTTTACTGAAATTCGATCAAGATTTTTGACGGCCGATTATCCAACTACTGTGCTCTGCTAAGAACCTACGGATACAGCATTTTCACTTGTTTAGTGACTGATTTTTGAGCACTGCCTACATAGACGAACGCCTACTCTGGAAGTTTTACGGTGAACCCAGTTTCATCCTTCAGAAAAGAGAGATACACATTTTTTTACGTCGAAGCCTCGTAATTCAATGAGGGCTTAAGCACCTCACTGCTCCCGTCCATCGCTCTGCGTGCGAACCCGCTCGGATGTCTGCCATTCATTGATTTCGTCTTAACTATGCCGGCCACTTGGACTGGCATAATTAAGGGCTTATGTGAAAACTGGTTTGAAGCCTAGCCCACAGCGGAAGCGTAAATCAGAAATTGTCTCGATACTGGGGCACAACTGCGAGTCATGGACGGAGGAGAAATCCTCATCGCCCGGGGGACCCGGCCAGAATCATAGGTTCCTTCACCTTTGGTCGGTGCAACCATAGCTAGACGCTCTGAATCTGGCGTTTAGGTCCCCGCGAAGCAATGTTAGTCTCCTGCGCCAGAATAGGGTGCAAAAGTTTGGTCGATCTCTTTTTACGAAATGCTACTCTATATATAGTATATCTGGTTGGCCATAAGCAATACAAAATTTGGCCGATCAGCATTAAGAAGATTTTTAAGGACAGATTTACCTTTTATTTATTGTCTCATGCATAAGCGTTAAGTGGGCTGATTCTCCAGTACCAAAATAGACCAATCAGCGCTGAGGGGAAATTTTAAAAAGTTTATGTTTAATGATTTTCAAATATATGCTTTACTGAAATTCGATCAAGATTTTTGACGGCCGATTATCCAACTACTGTGCTCTGCTAAGAACCTACGGATACAGCATTTTCACTTGTTTAGTGACTGATTTTTGAGCACTGCCTACATAGACGAACGCCTACTCTGGAAGTTTTACGGTGAACCCAGTTTCATCCTTCAGAAAAGAGAGATACACATTTTTTTACGTCGAAGCCTCGTAATTCAATGAGGGCTTAAGCACCTCACTGCTCCCGTCCATCGCTCTGCGTGCGAACCCGCTCGGATGTCTGCCATTCATTGATTTCGTCTTAACTATGCCGGCCACTTGGACTGGCATAATTAAGGGCTTATGTGAAAACTGGTTTGAAGCCTAGCCCACAGCGGAAGCGTAAATCAGAAATTGTCTCGATACTGGGGCACAACTGCGAGTCATGGACGGAGGAGAAATCCTCATCGCCCGGGGGACCCGGCCAGAATCATAGAGGAAAATACTCCCGTCTCTATGTAGTTAGATGCAGTTATGGCGTATGTACCCGTGAGGGGGTGGCAAAAACTTACCGGTCGTTGATTCGGTAACTATGCATCAAGTCCACCAAGCTCAACCCTCTGAGTTCCCCACCCGAGACCCACCCCATCCCATCTATCACTCATCATTTTGGCAGCAAACGAGCGGGGGAACAACAGGAAAATGGACGGGGGCGTTTCTCACCATTTATTGGACCCGTTCACAAACCTACCTACACCATCCTTTACCTCCTTTACCACACCCTAACTTTCTTTTCACTCACAAAAACATTAATTACACTTTGGTTACAGGAAAAGAAGAAATCAGAAGAGGAACACGAAGACCATGGAGGCTCTCACTAAGAGGGTCCCCCCAAGGACCATCGCCGGCATGAAGACCCCCGCCAAGAAGAACTTATGTGAAGCCCTATACATCGAGCTTAAAGTAGCACTGGTGAAACTTATCGAAGTCTCATCGGGATTCATCGCCATGTGTGCCGAGACCAAAGATGTAGACCAGCTCCTATCAGAAGAGGGAGCGAGAGTCCTGAAGAACACCGGCCTAGAAGCCAAACCCCCCCCCCCCACACACACAGGTGGCAGCGAATAGAAGCGTCATCTGCCGCAAAGTGGAGAGCTGGGTGGGCGAACACAAACCCGAAGAGCTTAAGGAAGAGATTACGAAGAGCAACCCATGGGCCCAAGTTCGTGAGATCATAAAATTCCGCGAACACACCCATGTGTTCAAAATAACATTCTCCACAACAGACATGGCGAGAAAGGCAACCCAAAATGGTATTCTGGTATTCAATATGAGAATACCAGGAGAAAACATCCAGCAGGAGAAATACAACAGCATACAAATGTGTTTTGTATGCTACAAACTCGAAGAATCAACGACATGCCCGGATAGACACAAACTGTGGTGCAGCGAATGCGCCACAGAAGGGCACCGGTTCGACAAATGCGAAAGCTCCACAAAAAGATGTTTAAATTGCAAAGGGAAGTATATGACCATGGCCCTTAACTGCCCCAAGCGCCGTGAAATAATCAGGAGAAAAGAAGAAGAAGAAGAGAGAAAGACAAAAGAAGTAACTTATGCAAACGCATCCAAGAAGAATGCAGAGGTAAAGCCCGCATCGGCACTCGCACAAATGAGCTTCACCGGAGATCGAAGTGCGAAGATCTTGATCTGCATAAGCCATGCAGTGAAACCCGGCTGCTACAATCAAGTTCTTAACGCTCTCCTGAAGGCGAACAATCTCCCTTCAGTAATTATGCCTGAAGACCCCGAATGCCCCAAGGCTTTCAAGGACTCAGTCATTAGGAATAATAACGTCAAGTCTGGATTAGAGATCATTGAAGCTCCCTCACCAGAAAAAAAAACGCAGAAGACGAAGAGGAAAAGGCTGGAACCGAGGATGGATCCTCCTCGTCTGACAGCGAAGAAGGCCCTTGCACTCGTACACGAGCTCCGAAGAGCAGGTCAAAAACCTCGAGTCCCCCTCCGAAAAAGGAAAACGCTGGGCCGAGTCAAACCGCCCCGCCAGCCCCCAAGAAGAAGAAGAAGAATAAGAAGAAACATAGGTAAAAACAACTAATCATGTTACGTAACGCGCTGGAAAAAAAAAATGGAAATCAACACCAACGGCTGGACGACGAAAAGAATTCTTTATGGAAATGTATTCAGAGAAATTGATGCAGATATCATCTTAATTTCGGAACATGGGATCGACACGCGTAATGCAGAAATGAAAATCTGGAACTACGATGCGTTGATCACGAATTATTCGCAGGAGCGGTTCGACGGTGCCGCTATTGCAATAAAGAAAGGGATTAAACACAAGCAAATAAGAAATCTAGAAGAATCCTACCTCGCGATTGAGGTCGAACTCGACTTAGGAAAGTTGGTCATTGCTACCGGATATCATTTTTTTTTTTTTAAGAGCTCATCTGGCGACTGCCTACTTGGGCATTAGTCGCCGTATTAAAACTGGCCCAGTTCTAGGCTACTTTAAAATAAAATTAAAGAGAAAAAAAAAACACCCCAAAAGGGGGAAAAGAAGCAAGCTGGTGCGTCGGGAAGAGGTCCCCCCGGCGCAGGAGCGTGCAACTAAAGGAAAAAAACAAAAAAAACAAACAAAACAAAAAATAACAAACTTTGCTTAAATAATAGGGAGAAGGCCGGCCTCCCCAAAGAAGTCCACAAGTCAATGTGCACGAATCTGAACCGAGCACAAGGGACAGGCGGTAGCGACCCCGCCCATCCCGGTACTGGGACAGGTATCGTGCGTGAAGATCAACCAGACTGGGACATTCGACAAGAAGTTGCCGAACAGTCTGGGGGACCACGCAGTCGTTGCAATAGGGTGCAGGCGAGCGCTCCATCAAATAGCGATGCGTCACACGAGTGTGTCCGATTCGAAGACGACAGAAAGCAACCTGAAGCCGCCGCGGCATTGGGGGATAGGTCCATGGGAACAGTCGCGGCGCAATGGCACGCAACTTTAAGTTCCCTTCGACCGTCTCCCATCTTCTTTGCCAAGCAGTCCGAAGAGCTGCCCGTATGCCTGCCATGTAGTCGGTGTGAGGAAGAGCGAAACGCTGGTCCGGTCGCAGTCCTCGCGGACTCTTTGGCGCGCTCATTCTCCGCAATTCCTACATGTCCAGGAACCCAGCAGAAGATAATCTCGACATCTGCCCGGCTCGCCAAAACCGTGGCGTCACGGATATCGCGAACCAGGGATGCGGAGATTCCAAAGCCCTGAGAGCACTCAGGGCGCTATGTGAGTCGCTATGGATCACAATCTGGTCTCCGAACCGGGCACGTCGCGTAATCTCCCGTACCGAGTGGTGTATTGCCACCAGCTCGGCCGTGAAGACAGACGCAGCGCCTGGTAGAGCCCCGCTGACTTCAAACAGAGGGGATACGGCGTGGAAACGACCCCCTCATGGGACTTGGAGCCATCCGTATACACTGGCACGGTTCCAGCGTGACACTATATGTGCTCCAAAAAGGTCGAACGCAATACTCCCGGCGCAGTACAAGCTTTGGGAGCAGAGGTGTGGCGAATGTAGTGAGAGCTGTTGGTGACTGAGGGAGGCGCCGGAATCGCGCGTACAGGCGAGTGATGCACTGCAGGCGGCGCAGGGCGAATGGCATCTCCCCACCATCGACCAACAGGCTCTCAATGGTGTAAGTGCGGAAGGCACCGGTCGATAGGCGAAGGCCGGTGTGGTGGATCGAATCCACCTTCCGCAATAAACGCTCAGCTGCGGATGCATGAAACTCGCATCCGTAGTCGAGCTTCAAACGAACAAAGGATCGATAAAAAAGTAAGGCGGTAGCCCTATCAGCGCCTTAAGCGCTGAACGTCACGGGACGGAGAATGTCCATGGCGCGGGTACAAGAGACCCTAAGGCTGCGAATATGAGCCTCCCAGGTGAGGCGTTGGTCGAATACAAGACCAAGGAAACGGTACGAGTCAACCACATCCAGGCGCACCCCATTAAGAAACAAATCTGGGTCGGGGTGAAGCCGTGGATGGCGGCAGAAGTGCACCACCTTAGTCTTGGCCAAAGAAAACCGAAACCTGTGCGCTTCGGCATAGCGAGAGACGCGGTTCAATGCCTGTTGGAGTCGACGCTCCAGAGTTGGCATCTGGGCCGCGCCAAAAGAGATCGAAAGGTTGTCCACGTAGAGCGTAGCAAGAACATCTTCCGGCAGCACCGAGGTGACGCCGTTGATGCTCAGGGCAAAGAGTGTGACACTGAGGACACTTCCCTGCGGGACACCCTCTTCCTGCTCCTTTGGGCCGGAGAGAGCTCCCCCCCACCCGTACACGGAATCGACGATCTCCCAAAAATTCAGATATAGACATTGGGAAGCGTCCCCTCGCCCCCATCGTGTGGAGAGTCTCTATGATACCGTATCGCAATGCGGTATCATAGGCCTTCTCCAGATCAAAAAACACCGTGGCGTAGTGCTGTCTACGAAAGAAAGCCTCGCAGACGGCATTTTCCAGTCGGAGCAGAGCATCCGACGTGGAGTGGAACTTACGGAAGCCGCACTGTGCGAAAGACAGATGGCCTCCGCTGTCCAGGAAAAAGGCTAGTCTAACATCTACCAATTTCTCCATCAACTTGCACACGCAAGAGGTTAGAGAGATTGGGCGGAAACCGGTCGGAGTAGAGTGATCTCTCCCCGGTTTGCGAGAGGCGAGCACAGTAGCGATTCGCCAGGAGTTTGGGAGAAGACCTTCCACCCAGATCCTGTTGAACAGATCTAACAGAAAGGCCATGCCTCGCTCACCCAGGTGTCGAAGCATGGCGTACGGGACATCGTCTGGACCATGGGCGGTGTCCGCGCACGAAGCGAGGGTGGAGCGCAACTCACTCACAGTAAACTTGTCGTTGAAGGGTTCTCCGCCTCTGGAGGTAAAGTCCAGCCGGCGGCCTTCCGCAACATCACGACGTGCATTGAATGCTGGCGGAGCAGCATCCCGGCTAGAGAATGCGGAAAAAGCGGTCGCTAAGGATTCCGCCACGGACGCGGAGTCCGAGATTGCGGTCCCATTCTCTTGGAGAACGGGAGGGGGGTCCTGCGAGAACTTGTACCGAATCCTTTTGACCTGCTTCCACACCTCAGCTAAACGGGTCTTTCCCGTTAAGTGAAGACACGTATGCTCGCCAAGAAGAGCGGCGGGCGTGCTTCGAAATATACCGGAACCTAGCCCTAGCCCGACGAAATTCAGCGACAGTGAAATCGTTCGGGCGGCGCTTATAGCGCATGTAGGCATAACGCTTCTGTTTGAAGGCCGTCTCACACTCGGCCGACCACCATGGGAGTGGTCGGCGTGCAAAACGGCCAGACGTCCTAGGAATAGTAGTCAGGCCCACGGCGATGAGGTTGCCGGAGAAGAACTCAACGGCCTCATCTACCGACCTAAACTCCTCGACTGAGATAGAGAATTCAGTCATTTCCTGAAATGCAGGCCACCGCGCCCGCGCACAGCACCACCGAGGTGGTCTCTCAGGCGGCAGTTGCCCTGAAAATGATATTTGAATGGGAAAGTGATCACTACCATGGAGGTCATCGACCACCCCCCAATCAAAATCAGGCTGTGCATCCGAAGAGCACAAAGATAGGTCAAGGCAAGAAAATGAAGCGGTTCTCGGACAGTGATGCGTAAACTCATCCACGTTTAGGACACCCATCTCAAGCTCTTCGATCAGATCGGCAAGGATTTGTCCCCTGGGATTTATGGAGTAATCTCCCCAGAGAGGATGCCTGCCGTTCAGATCTCCAAGCAAGAGATTGGGCCTCGGTAACCGTGCCAAGACGCGGCGGAAGTCCTCCGCGTCGAAGTCAGCTGACGGTGGAATGTACGCAGAAATGATAGTATACCTCCTATCCAGGTGCAGCTGCACAGCCACTGCCTGAAAGGAGGTATCTAAAGAGAATGGAAGAACGGAGACATCATGCCGGGTGTAAACCACGCATCCCCCAGCCCGGCCATCCCGCGGTGGTGGTGTCGCACGACCCTTGTACCCCGGGAGGGCAGGCAGGGGGCACGCGCCTAGCATGGTCTCCTGCAAAAAGATAGCTAACGGGGAACGGGACGAGACGAGCCTCCGCAGCTCCTCCCAGTTGAGCCGGAGTCCACGGCAATTCCATTGAAGGAATATGCCCTCCAGGCCTAGCTCGGAGGAGACGCGTGGCCCTCCTCGAACATAAGACCCTCCCGGGAATGGCCGTACGCTTCCCGGGGGCAGAACCCCGGGCGCTGTTGGCCGGACAAAGCGCTGAAGGCGATGTCGCCTTCGAGGACTTTTTGGGGGAGGTTGGGCTCGTCATGCGAGTCTTTTCTTCCCTCCGCCTCGAAACCTTAGGCGGGCGTTGCGGCTTCGGAGGCGGGGGGCCCTCTTTTCGAGGAACCACCGTCTCCGAGCCACTCGCTCCACCTCGGGACGTGGGCGAAGGAGCCGAAGCTCCGTTGTTGCTGTTCTCCTTTCAGGGGACAGCGTTAGGAACCCCGGAAGATGGCCTAGCGACCATCTTCAATGGTGTTGCCTCCTGTGAGTCTAACGACTCTGTGGAGGCGCGTGGCCGTTTCGCCTTACAGGAAACGGTCACGCTGGGGGAAGAGGGGGGAGCCCTGGTTTTAGCCAGGGCTGGGTGTGAACCCTTTTTGCCGCCAGCTTTACCAGGGGAGCGCCCGGATGTAGTAGAGCCCGCAGAAGGGATCCGAATGGGCGCGGAAACAACCGTGCTCGTTGGCCTGGATGGGCCAGGAGCAGAGGGTGCTTTTCTAACTATTGAGGCATATGACGTCCCAGGCAGAGCCGGGCGCGCCAGGATTTCTTTCTCAGGATTTCTTTCTCAAGGAGATATGCACCACATTGCTTCGAAGAAGCAGGGTGCGGCTCTCCGCAATTGACACACTTGGCCACACACGATTTGGACTTATCGTGTGCGACCTTGGAGCAATTTACACAGACTTCGGGTGACCCCGATTTTACACGTGAACATGATCGATTCGTCTTGCCGAAGCGGTGACAGTAATAGCACCGCCGCGGCAGTGGCACGAATGCCTTCACGCGGTAGCGGTACCAACCGGCACGCACCGACTCAGGGAGCTTGTCACAGTCGAACGTGACGAAGAGTGTAGGGGTGGGTCTCGAGGCCCCTCCCTGTTTTCTCATCACACGTTCGACCTTGACCGCCCCATGGTCGGCAGCTCTAGGGTGATGTCCTCAATGGAGTAGTCAACGAGTTCCCTCGCATAAACTACTCCTTTCACAAAGTTCATGGTAGAGTGCGGCGTCACACTCACCGGGGTGCCATGAAGTGTCCGAAGAGCACTTATCTTGGCCACCTCGGCGGGATTCGCCGCATTCGCCAGAAGGCTTTCGTCCGAGAAACGGGTCACCTTCGGCTCTCTACCAATTGCACTAGCTAATCCTCTCCTCTGATGGATCATGTTGCCCTTGGACAACATGGTGCCATCAGTGGAGCGAATAACGAGGAAACGTTTGAAGCCAGCGGGCTCGAAAACGCCAGGTAACCTCTGAATCAGGGGCCCCGATGTCATCGAGGCTCCGCCCTGTGCACTCTTGGTGTTAGTCTTAGTCAGGGGCTCCGCACACGAGGGGGTAGAGGGGCCGGATGTGCCGATCTTGGCTTGGTCGCCTACCAAAGTGGTAGCAGACCCATCCGTCCCCGCAGCCCCCGCGGATGGAGAGGAGCCCCGAGTCTTTTTCGTCTTTTTAGTCTTCTTTGTCTTTTTCTTTTTTGGAGAGGAGGGCGGGGAATGAACCCGCTTTTCACCTCCGCCGGCAGAAGCCCCCATGCCAGATGGGCCGGCCTCAGCCAGGTGCTTCTCCGAAATGGAGAAGGTCCTGGTAGTCGTAGGGGCACCTGTCGGAGGAGATCCCTGCCCTTCTTTTACTGCCTCGGAGCCCTCGGCCATTTGAGGGGGACCTTGCATAGGGGCGGATTCGGGTTCGGTGCTTGGCGCCGAGCCCGGATTCCCCCCCATGGAAGGCCCTACCGTCTGAGGCTGGGTCTCCTCAAGGACCATGTCTATCACAAGAGGGGCCTCCAGTTGGCCATCCCCTCCCAGGACATCGCAGGTCCCCTTGCCAGTGTCGCCAGTCTTGTGTGGGGAGGCACAGGCCTTGACCCCGGCAAGGTTTAAAATTCTTGCCAGCAGGTCTTTTGAGGGAAGCCACCGAAGGGGCCTGGCTTCCCTCTCCCCCCTAAGGGGGTTTGCCCTACCGAGCCGCTTTGATGGGGAGCGGCTGGCTAAGGGCTGCCTGCTGGCTTTCTTGGCAGTCCCCTTAGAAAGCAAAGGAGGGACTGCCGCTGGAGATAGGGAGGTGCCCGAAAGCACCTCCAGAGAAGGGGGTAAGGGGGAGTCCCCTACACCCGTAGGCGTAGGAGAGGAGTAAGCCTCTTCTCCGGTTAAAGAAGTATGGAGGGTCCCCTGCGCAAGCACAAGGGAGGGGACCTCCATTTTCTCGGTGGAGCTGCCCGAGGGCGGCTCCGTAGATGTTCTTGGGGAAGTTGGGGTTGGGGTTTTTGTTTTTGTTCATACATGTGCATGGTGACCCTCTTTTTAATACGGGACGCAATAGCTCATCTCCTCTTGCAGTTGCCCGCACTGCAAGAGGTGCTTACAGGCCTGGCAGAGCCAGGTGCCGCCATTTGGGACCACCCCTCCCGCCTGGTGGCCTGGCAGTCCATCGGCATGGCGGCTCAACCTTGAACACGGCGTAAAAATTAATAGATTTTGAAGAGGAGAGGAAAAGGGGTGTGAGGAAGGTATGGGTGGGGATGAAGCAGGTTGTTAAAAACCAGCCACCCCAGACCGGAGCTCAGGGGTTAAGGAATATTGTCCCCTCCCCCCTCAGCCCCGATCCGGGACGGTTGGCTGAGAAGAAGGCCAGCATCTACCCTGTGAAATTAGAGGCTGACCAGAGAAAGCTGTGGGAGAGGTTGTTTGAAAAGCGACGAAGTAGGGAAGAAATACAGGCCATCTGAAGGAAGGAAGAGTAGCTAAGCTAGGGCCGGACGGAGCGCTGGATCCCGTCAGCACGGCGGCCAGGATGGCAAATCGCTGCGCCCTTTACGGCTATACCGGATATCAACCGCTAAGGAGAGATGTGCTACCAATTCACTCTCTTACTGGCCTATTTGGCAGAAGATCCCCCAATATATTAATGGGGGATCTGAACGCCAGATGCCGAGAATCCGGTTACAGGACCTACGACGGTATAGGGAAAAACCTGGACCTGTTGCTGGACAGAAATATTGCCCAGCGAATAGGCCCCGACTTCCCCACCTTTCAGAGAACGAAGTGCCACAAAGCCAGACATCTGTCTGGTGAATCGTCAGCTACCGTTCAATTACTACATATAACCAGTCCAGGTACCATGTAGTGACCATGTATCAACAGGAACCCTATACAAGTCTTAGCTGTAGTCAGGAAGAACTACAAAAGAGCAGACTGGGCACGGTACGCGCACCTTCTTGAGTCCTACGATCCGCCCAACCTGGACGAAGCAATTCTCGAGGAGATTGACCAGGCACTCGATGACCTCAGTAATTAACTAGTCGACGCAGATAGGGCTTGTATCCCTGTAAGCCCCACTTGCCTCAACATTCAATTCGCCGATGATTTCACCCAGATAATCACTTGTCCATGGAGGAATGCGCCTTGGCAAGCTCAAATGACAGCAGCAGAAATTGAAAACCTTAACAACTACGAGGCCCGGTGGAAAATCCGTACCAACCAGAAGTTCAAAGTAGTCCCCATAGGCAGGAGACTACTTGATAACGTCAGGGTGTGGGATAGACGATATCCCTACATCACTGAATGCAATGTACTCGGAATGAAGATTACCTCATCCGGGTACAAGAAGCACGTCCAAGAAAGAATCACCAAGGCCACTGCTGCAGTCAAGACTCTATATAGGTTCAGAAATCTTCGTCAAAGCAACAAGAAAAAGATCTACACTGCACTAGTAAGATCGACGTTGCTATACCCCGCTTCCGCCCCCTCGTGTGTCTCAAAGACACAGAAGAGGAGACTAGAGGTGGTGCAGAATAAATGCGCGTACCTAATTACAGGTACACGCAAAATGGAAAGAAGACAAGAAGAGCTGCACCGGTAGGCGGGGTTGACTCCCATTAACGTTGTCATAAAAGAACGGACAAGGAATATGCTGGAAAAAGTCAACCGTAAATTGGACGATGAAATCGTCCAAATGATTTACCAGAATAGAAGAGCTATAAGTCGCGCCAGATTTCCAAGCTACACCGGGGTTTTAGCTGGCGGAGCAAAAGTGCCGTTCTACGCACGATGAGACGTTTTTTGCCCAAACCAAGACAAAGCTAACCAAATTGTGAAACCGCAACGATTTTGACAAAACTCACCGATGGGGTCACAAACTTACCGAAGAAGAAAAAATCTACCGATGAAGACTGAAACTCACCGAACAAGATATCCACGAAGAAACAAAATACACAAACTACACAAACTACACACATTACAAAATATACGAAAAAACAAAGATACTAAACAAACATAGAAAGCAATAATTAACACAATTACCAAAACAACAGCAAACGCGCACAGCATAACCAAATACATTAACTAATTTGAAGACAAATGGCTTGAACGCCATATTATATATATATATATATATATATATATATATATATATATATATATATATATATATATATATATATATATAAACAAAATGATAAACAACAATGGAAGTACAAATAAAAAAAAATTTAAAGCGATAGGCCTGATCACCAGGCTCTAGCATCACTTTGCACCCTACCATACTTCTTTCTCTTTTCACCACTGGTCTACTTCCCGCTGTCTATCCACACACCCTTTCTCTATCTCCTCACCTACATATACTCTTACACCATGTCGATCAAGATTTTTATTTTTAGCTGCTCAGAATAATTGGACGAATTACATTGGTTATTCACATCCCGGTACCCGGTAAAGGAGGTAACGGTTACGATAGGTCCGCAAAACGCGTTCGCCTAGTAAAGAACTGTGAGCACCGCTGACTAAAGATGTTTAACGGTGAATTTCTATTCACACTTAAGAAATATATAATACATTTTATTCAGAATTAATCATTAAATGAGGGCTTAAAAATCTCTTCACAACATTTATTGATTTTCCTCTTTACGTGGAATATTTTGGTTTACTCTGAACCCATTATAGAATTTGATAACACTTCAAAATGCTCATTTTTCGGGTTAAACGTTTTATTGATAAAATTTCGAAGAGTTCGGTCGCATAATATTTAGTGAGGAAAGTGAGCGCGTTGTGGAAACGGGTATGATGAGGAGAGGTTGCAAGCGGGAGAAAGTAAGGTTTCGATAGACGTGTAGGTTTTCGGTGAATGGAAGTGGAGAAACTGTCGCTTGTGCGTTTTATTAGTAGGTCTAAGAGAGGAATGGAGTTGTTGTGTTCCCTTTCCTAAGTGAATTTAATATTCGTATATAACTGGATTATGTACTCTAGGAATTTATCGGATGAACTTTTAGAGCGGAAAAGGGCGATGGTGTCGTCTACGTATCTCCTGTAGAAGATAGGACGGAATTGTAATGGGCATTTGTCAAGTGCTTCTTCTTCTAAGTTACACATGAAGAGATTTGCGAGAGGGGCGGCAATAGGAGTTCCCATTGCCAGGCCATCTATTGGGTGAAAAAAGTTCGTAATTTACTAAAACTAATAAATTATTTTTGCTAATGTAATTTCTGTAAATTTAATCCCTTAGCTTCGGTTACTTAAATAATATTCTGGTGATTCTTGAAGTAATAATATTGGTCAATAATACTCAATTCTTGTTCAATATAATACCTCTATTTTCGTGGTGTCGGTAATTTTTCCTGGGAGAAGTTAAGCCATTTTCAATACGGTTAACTCTTGGATGGGACATAGCGACTGTTCATATTTACAAACACATCCAAACTCTTCACTTTTTCATTTTTATAGTGAGGCAAATATCGTAGCTATCTTTGGCAGCCACACTAAAGTCTCATAAAATGTTCTCGCTACAATCTACGTGGACGACCTTTCGATCTTTTTTGGTGCGGCCCAGATGCCAACTCTGCAGCGTCGACTTCAAGAGGCATTGAAGCGGATCTCTCGCTATGCCGAGTTGTCCTTGCCATCCCCAAAAGGTAGTGCACCTCTGTCGCAACCCACCTTTTTCCAAATGTGGTTCGCCTTGAAGGGGTGGACCCGCAGGGCTTCCTTGTTTACCGATGCCTCATCTGAGAGGCCCGTATTCGCAGCCTCTATTGTACCTGCGTCATTGATATTATTGGTTCCGTGACGTTCAACACTTGGTTTGCTGATAAGGCCAATGCCTCGCTTTTCTATTGATCCTTTGTTCGTTCTAAGCTTAACTACGGATCCGCATAGGTGAATTGCGGAAGGTGGACTCTATCCAACACACCAGTCTCCGTTTGGCGACCGGTACCTTCCCACATGCTCTGCGTCATCCATAGTGCATTATGAGCCACCCTGGAGGTTACCACCTTTGACAATTTGTCGCCACGTCTCTGCTCCCAAAGTTTCTACGGTGCCGGGAGTATTGCGTTCGACCTTTGTGCAGCACACTAAATGTCACACTGGATCCTTGCCAGTGTAAACGGATGGCGCCAAGTCCGTATAGGGGTGTCGGCTTCCACGGCGTATCCCCTCCGTTTAAAGTCAGCGGAGCCTTACAAAACACTGCGTCTATCTTCTCGATGGCTCCCATTTTCCCCTTATTTATACTATCGGCTTAACCCACTTGTGATCTACGATAATCGCCGAGGTGGAATCAGCTAATTGTTAATTCGTTGAAAATCTAATGCAAGCTAACGCTAATGCGTTATTTCACTATGATAAAATACGCAGGGTTTTTTTCCTTATAAAACTACCTCAAACCTGCCAAAACTATAAAATTATAAAAATTGCAAAAATTATAAAGGCCTCCAAAAGGGAACTTTTAAAGAATTAACGGTACCCACCTCTCGATATTCGATATCTCAATCAAGCTATATCAAAATATAGGTATTACGAAGTATAACCTGACATTTAAAATTTGAATAAACTCTCAAGAAAAATGATTGGGAATTTCCGAGTATCTAACTCGAATTTCCCTCGCTCTGCGGAAGCTCGACTCGAGACGGCGAGAAATTCCTGTGGCAAGACTGAGGCGAATAAACTCCCCACCTGATCCTTTAAACTCACGATTGAGGCAGCCTCTGCCCATACAGTTTCACTATATAGAGAAACTTAAGACATTATTATTATCATTGATTTTTTGTACACGAGTCCTCGTAGCTTTCCCTCAATCCCACCGAGGTCAGGAGCTTTAACCCAACTAAGCGATATTTATCACCACTTTGCTGTAATCCCTCCGTGGAATTACCAAAGTTGTTGATTATTTAAGTCATCTTAGAAATAGAGATTCGTTGCGAAAAGGATATTGTCTCGCCCGCGTTAGAAAAGATAAAGGTTCGACATCTGAAAGCAGAATTATCTGCATGGCACGTTTGGCAAAGGAGGAAGTGCTCGTGCGACTTTGGAGACTCCTGCCAAAGCTGAACTGGACTTCGATATGAGAAATTAAATATGGCGAAAGCCCTGTAGTGGTTATTACCACACGCGGACTTTACATTTGTCAAATGGATAGCGAGTTTTTAACTTGTGAGCGGGTTGAGGTATGGTATAAAAATCCCTCCCTTTAGAGATATTAGCTATCATCTAACCTCGGGGTGTGGATGGTAGCCTAATGGTTAGAGCATTGGTCTAAAAAGCGAAGAGCGCTCGATGGCATACACCTACAGGTCCCTGCAATTCCAACAATACCTTTTCATCAACTGTAGAGGGGTGAACAGCGTGACATGCCGAGGCAAAAAAAAGAGGCTTTCGAACCGCCCCAGAACAACCCAGTACAGAAAACGCAAGTACTCCAAAATACGAATTAGAACTCTCATGCGTGGGTGGAGGCGAGACACGATCTCTTTCTCATACAATTCGATGCAGTTTCGAGACTGGGTTCGCTTCATAATAAGGGTATATCCATGCTCTCCCTGAGACGAGTATCACGTTTTCGACTGATTCGTAAATTTCAATAACCGGATTTGTATTCGAGACTGACAATCGGGGACCAGACCCTAACAGAGTGGAAACTCACTTCCGATTTGAAGTTGAGCTACATCGGGTGTGTTTAGTCCCTGGATATTGTCCCGACTCGGATCGCCTTACGTCTGCTGCCATACGCTATAAATACTCTGGTTCGGAGCCCACGTAAAAGGTAGGTCCATAAACAGACATGAAAGACCGAAAAAAGAAACTACATCGGTGGTGAAAACTCATACCAAATTATTATCAACCAATTCAGCCACAGTACAACCTCAATACCCAACTAATGGGGACCAAGACGGGGTCAATACCAGAACGAAACAACTTCAGCGAAGTCACCCTATAGGTATAAACCCCGGCTCCGCTCTTATATTTTGCATTCAAAAGGTTAGTTTCCATGGCAACAAGGCAGTCTATGTCTTGGAGTGCCCCGGACTCAACCAGGGAGTTATAAAGGCTTCAACCTTGTTACCTCGGCCTGCCGATGTAACAGAACTTTCTCACACACATTTTGATACACCCAAACTCTTCCTCATTCCCTCTCATTCCTGGATCCGACCCCAACCAAAGCCAGGGGTCAGTCATTTCCAGGTGGATATGACATGACCTACCCACCTGAATGCAATCCAGACCACCGCACTTGGATGCAATCCCTGTTGGATTTAAGGTGCGATTGACCTCCCACTTCTTGCCTGTTACATAGGCCACTCTAAAATTCCCACAGCATGCAACAGCTTCATTACTCTAACCTCGTCCCTCAGGAGTCTGTAGGATCAAAGGATTTCTCCCTTAACCTCCCCAGATGTCATCTGCTCCTAGGGAGCTATAAACAATATCCAAGCATTTTCATCCATCACAGTAACGTAAAAATCCAAGCACTCTCCCAATCCCACACACATCCAACCATAGTACAGTAACACTCCGAAGTCAAGAGGTACACACTATCGATCACCCACATTTTGGGGGTCCAATGACTAAAGCACACCTTCTCATCAGCTCCTCCACTTCCCGCAGTCTCGTCACTCGACCTCATTAAGAGCATTCTTGCTCGGTGCGCCTCAAATGGACTCAATAATGGCGAAGAATCAAACACATTAATTAGCCAAAGATGAAAATTTATTATCAGAAAAATAGACACGTGAACATTGTTAATGAAGGTTAATCACCCTCGTTTCCATAAGAGTAATTAACATCGACATTCTCTTATTCTCCCACGCAGTCGGAGGAACCAGATGTAATCTCAATGCAACAACAGCACACATGAACCTGAAGCGACCTATCACCCAATTAACAATTTCTGGACAACTCACAAAGGAAATTAGATCCATTTTACCCCATTCGCTCAAAAACGAAAAGAAAAAAAATCTGCTAACAAATTTAGTCATCTCATCAAATTCAAGTTTCCAACATCTTTTTAAAGGTCAAATGCAGATATGCCCAAAGCTTAATATCGACTAGGAATGGGAAATTCCTGTAACAAAAACCTCCACTACCACCCAAAAGGAACTTGAAAGACTAGCAAACTCCCGTTATCTCGGTTGGATCCACTTTGCGTAAGGGGTCGGGAGAGCAGAGGGTGGGAACACAGGGTGTCCCAAATCAAGCGGAAGACACTTCGTAGAGATACGCGGCCAAGAGCTTGGTCTGAAAAGAGAAAATGGCGCGGTTGTCACAGTCGATCTTCACCGTTTGACGTAATCTCAGGGGAGGCCTTTCAATCTCGCCGTGAGATCGGAATCAAGGGTCGATACAGGAGAGGAGCCACATATACGACCGAATCTAGACTCCCATCTAATTACTAAACACACCCAAATTGGCTTAACTTGTCTTTAAGGCGAGGAGTATCTAATAATAACCCAGACTTAATGTGGGTGAATCCGTTCAGGGTACCAACGGAGTTAACCCATCTAGTGTGTATTTATAGGCATGACGCGTAACTCTCCTACACAAACCCATTTCCTTACTAGGTGTCGTATCTCTAAGCCCAATAAGGCGCAAACGTACGAACGAAAATGATACTTCTCACTCACCCCTTCGATGTAGTTCCTGGTGTTGATCTTCTCGTTCTGGGAGTGAGCCCCGTCATCGCCGGCACCCATGGGAAGCAGGATGACATTCTTGCCAGTCATCTCCTGCAAGGAACAACTTCTTTAAGAGGTTTAATACCATCCTTCACACACAGTTGGATCTTATCCAGGGGTGTGAAAGAATGAGGGGAAAGGACAGCTGAAAAATAAATTCTAAATGTTGGGGCCAGGAGGGTACATTGGAAGGGCTCAGGAACGAAGTTGTTGGAGCAATCAAGTGTAAAAGATTGGATCCCTTTGCAAACACGGGACCTTTGACCCACAGCAAAAGACCTACATTCTATGAACCCCGAATTACCCCATTCACAGCTGGCATCGACCCTGAGGTTGTGTTTTAATTAAAGGGTATTTTGTATTTAAAAGAGAAAAGTAAACAAAAACAGAAAACTCCCCCAGCTAAGACTAGAGAGGAAAAGAGGGCGGGGGTGGGGGGGGGGGAGTCATGATCAGGGGGTAAGAGGAAGGCCAGCTTCGTCCGGGGAACGAGTAAGCACAGCCCAAACAATTACTTTTTTATTTGCCCATCTGGCGACTGCCTTCAGGGGCATAGGACACCGTCATTTCAGCCTAGTGGTGGTAGGCTACTCTAAAATTTCCGAAGAAAACCAAATGACGAACAAAACAAGAAGGAAACACGTTCCGGGGTCGGGCAGAGATACCCCCTCAGCGCAGGAAGGTGCGACCAACACTAAAGAGTCAAATAAAAAGGAGCCCAGCCTCCTCCAAAAAGTCAGATAATCCAATAGTCGGTGTACATGAATCTGTCTGGAGTATAAGGGACAAGCGGTAGCGACTCCGCTCATCCAGGTACCAGGGCAGATAACGTGCGCGAAGATCACCCAGACTGGGACATTCGACAAGAATGTGCCGAACAGTCTGGGGGTAGACGCGTCTTCACAATAAGGCGCAGGCGAGCGCTCCATCAAATGGCGGTACATTATGTGAGTGTGTTAAATGATTCGGAGACGACAGAAAGCAACAGTCGCGGCGCAATGGAACGGTACTTTAAGTTCCCCTTGACCGTCTCCCATCTTACTTGCCAAGCAGCCCGTATACCTGCCATGTAATCACTGTGAGGAAGAGCGAAACGCTGGTCTGATCGCTCAGTCATCACGGAGTCTTTGGCACCCTCATCGGCGCGCTCATTCCCCGCAATTCCTACATGTACAGGAACCCAGCAGAAGATAATCTCGACATCCGCCCGGATCGCCCAACCGTGGCGTCACGGATATCGCGAACCAGGGGATGCGGAGATTCCAATGCCCCGAGAGCACTGAGGGCGCTTAGTGAGTCGCTATAAATCACAATCCAGTCTCCGAACCGGGCACGTCGCGTAATCTCCCTTACCAAGCGGTGTATTGCAGCCAGCTCGGCCATGAAGACAGACGCAGAGCCTGGCAGAGCCCCGCTGACTTCACAAGAAGCCATCCGTATGCAGCGGCACGGATCCAGCTTGACAAGAAATGTGCTCCAAAAAGGCAGAACGCAATACTTCCGGCGCTGTAGAAGCTTTGGGAGCAGAGACGTGGCGACAAATAGTCAAAGGTGGTACCATCCAGGGTGGCGTTTTGGGCAAAACCAGAGGCGCCACCAGCCCAAAGTTTCCTAGTCCTTAAACCGAATGCGCTTTGGATATGACTGGCGGCTCTCGGCAGCATAGGCACCTGGCTCGCGCGTACAGGCGAATAATGTACTATGCACGGCGCAGAGCGAGTGGCATCTCCCCAGCATCGACAAGTAGGGTCCCAATGGTGGATGTGCAGAAGGTACCGGTCGCAAGGCGGAGACCAGTGTGGTGGATCGAGTCTACCTTCCGCAATACCCGCTCGAAGCAAGATGTATGAAGCTTGAATCCATAGTCAAGCTTCTAACAAACAAAGGATCGATCGAAAAACAAGGCAGTAGACAATCAGCGACCCAGGCGCTGAACGTCACAGAGCGAAGAATATCCATGGCGTGGGTACAAGAGACCGTAAGGCTGTAAATATGAGCCTCCCAGGTAAGGCGTCGGTCGAATACAAGACCAAGAAAACGGTGCGTATCAACCACTGCCAGCCTAACCCCGTTTAGGAACAAGTCCGGGTCGGGGTGGAGCCGTGGATGGCAGCAGAAGTGCACCACCTTAGTCTTGGCAAAAGAACACCGAAGCCTGTGTGCTTCGGCATGGCGAGAGACGTGATTCAATGCCTGTTTGAGTCGACGGTCCTTAGTTGGCATTTGTGCCACAAGAGATCGAAAAGTCGTTCACGTAGAGTATAGTGAAAACATCCTCTGGCTGTACCGAGGTGATACGGTTATCTTTAGGGCAAAGAGTGCGACACTGAGGACACTTCCCCGCGGGACACACTCTTCCTGCTCCATAGGGCCGGAGAGGGCTCCCTCCCACCCATACGCAGAATCGACGATCTCGACAAAATTCACATATAAAGATTGGGAGGCGTCCCCTGGCCCCCATCGTGTAGAGAGTCTCCATAATACCGTATCGCCATGCGGTATCATAAGCCTTGTCCAGATCGAAAAACACCGTGGCGTAGTGCTGTTTACGAAGGAAGACCTCACAGACGGCCTTTTCCAGTCGGAGCAGTGCATCTGACGTAGAGTGCAACTTGCGGAAGCCGCACCGTGCAGAAGACTGGTTACCTTCGCTGTCAAGGAAAAATGCTAGTCTAACATTTAACAATTTCTCCATCAACTTGCAAACGCAAAAAGCGGGTACAGTAGCGATTCGCAAGGAGTCTGGAAGGATACCCTCTACCCAGATCCTGTTGAACAAATCTAACTGAAAGGTCATGCCTCGCTCACCCAGGTGTCGAGTAATAGAGTACGGGACATCCTCCGTACCAGGGGCGATGTCCGGGCACGAAGCGAGATTGGAACACAACTCACTCAGAGTAAACCTGTCGGTGAAGGGTTCTCCGCCTCTGGAGGTAAAGTCCAGTAGGCGGCCTTCCGCAACATCACGACGCGCATTGAATGCTGGCGGAGCAGCATCCTGGCTAGAGAATGCGGAGAAAACGGTCGCAAAGGGTTCCGCCACGGACGCGGGGTCCGAGTGCGGTCCCATTCTCCTGGAGAACGGGAGGGGAGTCCTGCGAGAACTTGCCCCGAATCCTTTTGACTCGCTTCCACACTTCTGCTAGAGGGGTCTTCCCGTTAAGTGAAGACAAATATGGACGCCATGTAGGCATAACGCTTCTGTTTGAGGGCCGTGTCTCGCTCAGCTGACCACCACGGGAGTGGTCGGCGTGCAAAACGGCCAGACGTTCTACGAATAGTAGTTAGGCCCGCTGCGATGAGGTTGCCGAAGAACTCAAAGGCCTCATCTACCGACCTAAACTCCTCGACTGAGATAGAGAAATCAGTCATTTAATGAAATGCGGAGCACCGCGCCAAGCACCACCGGGGCGGGCTAGCGGGCGGCAACGGCCCGGAAAATGATATTTGAATAGGAAAATGATTACTACCATGGAGGTCATCGACCACCCCCAACCCAAAATCAGGCTGTGCATCTGGAGAACACAAAGATAGATTCAGGCAGGAAAATGAAGCGGTTCTAGGGCAGTGATGCGTAAACTCATCCACACTTAGGACACCTATCACCAGATCGTCGATCAGGTCGGCAAAGACTTGACCCTGGGGATTAATAGAGTAGTCTCCCCAAAGGGAGTGTCTACCGTTCAGATCTCTGAGCAAGAGAAAGGGCCTAGGCAACCGTGCCACGACTCGACGGAAGTACCCCACATCGAAGTCGGCTGACGGTGGAATGTACGCGGAAATAACTGTATACTTCCTCTCCCACTGCAACTGCACAGCTACTGCCTGAAAGGAGGTATCCAGATTAAAGAATAGGACGGAGAAATCAATCATGCCGGGTGTAAATGATGCATCCTCCTGCCTGGCACTCATCCTGTGGTGGTGGGGTCGTAAAAGCTTTATATCCCTGGAGGGTGGGCAGGGGGCACGTGCCTAGCATAGACTCCTACAAAAAGATAGCTAAGGGAAAATGGGAGGAGACGAGCTTTCGCAGCTCCTTCCAGTTGATTCGGAGTCCGCGGCAATTCCATTGAAGGAATATGCCCTCCAGGCCTTGCTCGGAGGGGCTGTGAGGGTCCTTTTCGAAGAGAAGAAACCCACGGGAATGGCCGTATGCTTCCCGGAGGCCGGACAATGCGATGTCACCTTGGAGGACTTATCGGGGGAAGTTGGGCTCGCTATACGTCTTTTCGTCCCTCCGCCACGAATCCTTTGGCGATCGGGGGTCCCTTCTTTGGACGATCCACCGTCTCCGACTTACCCACACAAGCCTTGGTGGGGGCGTAGGAACCGAAGCTCCTTTGGTGCTGTGAGTCTAACGATTCGGTGGAGGCACGCTGCCATTTCCACATACCGGAAAGCGTCCCCCTGGAGGAGTGGAAGGTAGAGGGGCTGGGTGAACCATTTCTGCCCTCAGCTCTACAGGCGAGTCCGCGATTGGAGGAGGCTCTTCCTGCACTTCGCCATGATTAGAGTGGAAAAAAGATAAGAAAGTAGATACTATGACCTCCTAACGCCTTGGGAGGTTAACAGAAAAGTCTCCATAGTATAAGAAAGTTCCAGAATGTGATCACTTACACATCCTCGGCGCACGGGGTTCTAGCTAAGATGGGGGACCTTGACAACCCAGGCGGCCATTCAGTCGAAATTGTCCTGGAGTTTTGACCATAAAGGATGGTGAAGGTGTAACCACCTTATGTGTGTACTGCAAGAAGGTGGGCAGTATACTGCCCAACAGACCCCGTGCTTAATACTTGCCTTGGCCAGTGGGGTATCAGCCCTCACAGCAGGTAGGCACCAGGGACCTCACGGTATACATTGCCACTCGACTAAGGGCCAGTAAGAGGACGGAAGTTCACCGAGCAACCAGGACCTCTGTGGATTGGAGAGCGAGTGTGGAGAAGGGGTAGGCGGGTATGTAATAAAGAGAAGTAGAGTGAGGCAGGTCCACTTACGAGTAGGGTGGATGATCGCCTATTATCATACCCTGGCACTAGGTGATTCTAGGATGACATGCAGTCCTGCCAAGCACCATGTCTACCAGACTGAACAGTTCCATCCAGGGTGGACAAAAGGTTGATGGGAGAGTCATAATTATAACTAAATAAAGATAGAGTAGCGGTGAGTGTGGGCGAGCGCACCCACACCTTTCCCAGGCCCCATCACAGAGTTCAAACCAACCCAGTGACGTCGGGGCCTCCCTAATTGGTAATCAGGCCAGGGGGAGTGGGGGGCAGCACATGAACGAATGCCAAACGACTGAATATTTTACCTGCAGGACTAGGGTCACTGGGATGGAGCCCCCTTCCCTAGTCATATCTGGTTCCACACCGTAGACATGCCTGGTGGCCTTGCAACCAGCCTTGTAATTGGGATGGTTCGGATCCGACAACCAACTCTTCCCACCGTGACTCAAGTATGCCTGAAGGAAAAAGAAAAAGACACTGAGTGCCGCATTTGTCTCACTCTCAAGCGAGGCGCGTTTGATTATTATTAAGATCTAAAAACTGCTCCCAATGACGATAGAGAATAATCGCATGATTTGACCTTTCCCTTCGTTGGTTATTACTTTCACCAATTCATAGACTTATTATACAAGACTAGATTCCTACCCCAGGGTCTCCTATTTGATACAGTTACATTCAGTCGCAGACGACACCATTGCAATGTGTCGGCTTATTCTCCAACCGGAGGGAGTGGAATCGGCCAAAGGGAATAAAAGAGGCGCGAGACATAAAGAACGAATAAGCAAACAACACTAACTCTTACTCATTCCTTTTCACCCCTTCACCTTAACACCTACTCTCACTAAACACTTTTATCTTACAACCTTTTTCAAGACGTAAAGGTGTGGCCTACTTATTATCGAAGAGTAAAGTTGCTGAGTGACCTATTCGATAGCAAACCACTCGACGATAATGAATGGCATAGTAGTGTTAATCTCTCGACGATGGTGAATAGCCTATTTGACATATAAATCACTCGAGTGGCCTATTAGACATACTAGTGACGATTTTATCACTTCGTCGAAACTTTGGCCTACAAACATCAGGCGCAATCTAATAGTCGTGTAATTGTATAAAACAAAAATCAATCTAATATTTGCTATTATATTCAACAGGCCAAGTATTTATTTATTAATTTAAAAACTAATATAATTTCTAACATTAGTCTCCATCTTTCTAATAACATGTTTGAAAAAATCGTTTGACTTTGATTTAAAAGAGTTCTTTAAGGTTGTTTCGATCTCTTCCGTTGTTGACATTCTTCATTCTCTTCAGGTGATTCGCTAAGCTCGTAAAAAGATGGCTATCTCCCTTAAATGCCCATGTAAGAACAGCGGAATCAGTTAAATATAATTTTTTAGTCAATTGTTCAACAGTTGCAATCAGCTTTTCTTCTGTGGTCATTTTATTAAAAGATCTGGATCAAATTCCACTGGTCCTCCTGAAAGGGGTTCATCTTTGAGACTAACGTTTCTTGAGAGAAAATTCTGAAACCATCTTTGACAATGGCTCCCTCTAAGTGTTCCTTCATCGTCTAAGTGACACAAACTCTCTGCTGTTATCTTAGTATTATTGCCTTTTCTAAACTCCCAAAGCATAATGTATGAATGTGCTCTTTTAAGACTCCCATAATATTCATCATTTAACGTTAATGCACATTAAATTAACAACAATAATAATACAAAATTACCAGCTCAGTAAATGATTAGTAAGTTAAGTCGAAACATAAGCCTTGGTGTAGGCTAAGAAATCGAGGGGCCAAGGCTTTGAGTTCAGTAGACTAGGCTAGAATAAAAACAAATCTGCTTTCAATTATTTTTATTTATAAAATAGTGATAAACATGAAAATAAATACCGCATTACTGATGAGATAACCTAATATATCTAACAAGGAAATCTAATAGTTCTGTTAATATATCCAACAAAGCAATCTAACAGTTCTGCTATTGTAGATAAAGGGGCGATCTAACAGTCCTGTTAATATATCAAAGAGCTATCTAGCTGGACTGAGACTGTATTCACCAGAGCAATCTAACATTGATGTCACTATATCCAACAGTCCAATCTAAGTGCTTCACTCTATCCAATAAACCAATCCATGACTCCTGCCTGTGTATAAAAAAAATGCCAATCTAACATCCGTGTTATTATATCCAAAGTCTAAACAGTCTTGCTAATGCATTTAAAGGAATAATCGAAAATTCCTGTCACTGTATCTAACAGAGCAATCCAACATGTGCTACTATATACAAAATGGGACCAATCTAGCAATCCAGTCACTCTATCCTAGAGCAAAATATGTCCTGTTTGTATCTCAACGAGAGTATAACATTCGTGCTACTATAAACACCGATGGATGTTCCCCACTTCCCTCATCCATTCCATAAAAAGTCCCTGGGATTATTATATAAAGTTCGTAGCTCACCTTCATCTTGTTAGGGCTGCCTCGCTTCGCCCACATGGCGTCAAGGTGTTGGACGACGCGCTCGCTGACCCCCTCGGGGGTCTGGTGGGGCACGATGCGGATGCTGAACTTGCCTATGACCTTGCGGGGGATCACCGTCTTCTCCCCGGGCTCCGAAAACGCCCCCTGGATCCCGTGCAGGGACAGGGACGGGAAGCGCCACCGCGCCATCAGCGTCTTCGTCTGGAACGAGATACCCTTATTCAGGTCCCCTCTCGGACACCCCCCCCCCCCAGCACGTGCCAAAACCAATGACGCCATCTTGATGAGCAGAGGTTGGACAAGTGGGGTGCAACTTTCCAGAAATCAAACCACACTGATGGGCCACCTCCCCATTATCGGATATTGAGGCCGGAAGGGGACACACACCTAAGGACACCTAAGGACACCTCTCCATCCTTATTGGAAGAAAGGTTCGGAAGAGTTACGAGGTATTATGGTGTCAGTTGCGCGTCGCAGAGGATCGCACCTTGGCATTCGAAGGAGAAAAATCGCCCTGGTAGAATAGATCTATGGATGCATGGGGCCAACAGGTTGCCTTTGGCATGTAACTTTCAGTCCCCAACGAAACAGTTACGTGCCCTCCCGGCCCCAATCCCTGGGGCTATACATTATTCCATCACCCAACTTGCACTTCAGATCCACGGTCCTACCTTGTCTTCGAGGTGGACCAGCTTGGTGGCACCCAGGGTCTCTCGGTAATCCTCGAGGTCGAAGTCAATCTTGCGGTAGAGTGCCTCCTCTTCGGGGGTCACCTTATCAACCTCTTCCATGATCCCTGAGGGCGAAAGTAGATCGTTAGAGGCCGGAGAGCCGCATGAGGCATCAACAGCAGCTCATAAATCTGAGCATCCACCGTCCTCATTGGAGGTTCACAGACTGGGACACAAGGGACCCTAAGCCGGATCTCTCGAACCCCGCACGGGAAAAGGACAGATAGAATAGTATGAGGCCGGACAGTGCCGACCACCGATGCATCAACAGCAGCTCATAAATCCGATTTTTTTTTTTTTTAATTAAGGGGGCTATCTGGCGACTGCTGACTTAGGCATTAGTCGCCGTAAACAAACAGCCTAGTTCTAGGCTACTTTAAAAATTAAACAGGAAACAATAAAAAGAAATAACAATAACAATAAAGAAGCAATAACAAAAACAAAAACAACAACAACAAACCGGGTTAAATGAAAGGGAGAAGGCCAGCCTCCCCCCAAAAGTCAATAAGTCCACTAGTCATGGTGCACGCACTCGTCTCGAGTACAAGGGACAGGCGGTAGCTACCCCGCCCATCCCGGTACCGGGACAGGTATCGTGCGCGAAGATCACCCAGACTGGGACATTCGACAAGAATGTGCCGAATAGTCTGGGGGACGACGCAGTCGTTGCAATAGGGCGCAGGCGAGCGCTCCATCAAGTAGCGATGCGTCACACGAGTGTGTCCGATTCGAAGACGACAGAAAGCAACCTGAAGCCGCCGCAGCATTGGGGGATAGGTCCATGGGAACAATCGCGGCGCAATGGCACGCAACTTTAAGTTCCCCTCGACCGTCTCCCATCTTCTTTGCCAAGCAGTCCGAAGAGCTGCCCGTATTCCTGCCATGTAGTCAGTGTGAGGAAGAGCGAAACGCTGGTCCGGTCGCAGAGTCCTCGCAGACTCTTTGGCGCCCTCATCGGCGCGCTCATTCCCCGCAATTCCTACATGTCCAGGAAACCCAGCAGAAGATAATCTCGACATCTGCCCGGCTCGCCAAAACCGTGGCGTCACGGATTTCGCGAACTAGGGGATGCGGAGATTCCAATGCCCCGAGAGCCCTCAGGGAGCTTTGTGAGTCGCTATAGATCACAATCCGGTCTCCGAACCGGGCACGTCGCGTAATCTCCCGTACCGAGTGGTGTATTGCCACCAGCTCGGCCGTGAAGACAGACGCAGCGCCTGGTAGAGCCCCACTGACTTCAAACAGAGGGGATACGGCGTGGAACCCGACCCCCTCTTGGGACTTGGAGCCATCCGTATACACTGGCACGGTACCAGCGTGACACGATGTGTGCTCCAAAAAGGTCGAACGCAATACTCCCGGCGCAGTACAAGCTTTGGGAGCAGAGGCGTGGCGACAAATAGCCAAATGTGGTACCCTCCAGTGTGGCGTCCTGGGCAGAACCAGGGGCACCACCGGCCCGAGAGCTATATCTACCTCTCGAAGGAGTTTCCTGGCCCTAAACCCAAAGGGCTTAGGGTATGACTGGCGTCTCTCGGCGGCATAGGCACCATCGAGATCAGCTGCGGATGCAGTGAGAGCTGTTGGCGACTGAGGGAGGCGCCGGGCTCGCGCGTACAGGCGAGTGATGCACTGCACGCGGCGCAGAGCGAGTGGCATCTCCCCAGCATCGACCAACAGGCTCTCAATGGGGCAAGTGCGGAAGGCACCGGTCGCAAGGCGAAGGCCGGTGTGGTGGATTGAATCCACCTTCCGCAATAAACGCTCGGCTGCGGATGCATAAAACTCGCATCCGAAGTCGAGCTTCGAGCGAACAAAGGATCGATAAAAAAGTAAGGCGGTAGCCCTATCAGCGCCCCAAGCGCTGAACGTCACGGAACGGAGAATGTCCATGGCGCGGGTACAAGAGACCCTAAGGCTGCGAATATGAGCCTCCCAGGTGAGGCGTCGGTCGAATACAAGACCAAGGAAACGGTGCGACTCAACCACATCCAGGCGCACCCCATTAAGAAACAAATCTGGGTCGGGGTGAAGCCGTGGATGGCGGCAGAAGTGCACCACCTTAGTCTTGGCCAAAGAAAACCGAAACCTGTGCGCTTCGGCATAGCGAGGGACGCGGTTCAATGCCTGTTGGAGTCGACGCTCCAGAGTTGGCATCTGGGCCGCGCCAAAAGAGATCGAAAGGTCGTCCACGTAGAGCGTAGCGAGAACATCTTCCGGCAGCACCGAGGTGATGCCGTTGATGCTCAGGGCAAAGAGTGTGACACTGAGGACACTTCCCTGCGGGACACCCTCTTCCTGCTTCTTTGGGCCGGAGAGGGCTCCCCCCACCCGTACGCGGAATCGACGATCTCGCAAAAATTCAGATATAAACATTGGGAGGCGTCCCCTCGCCCCCATCGTGTGGAGAGTCTCCATGATACCGTATCGCCATGCGGTATCATAGGCCTTCTCCAGATAAAAAAACACCGTGGTGTAGTGCTGTCTACGAAGGAAAGCCTCGCAGACGGCATTTTCCAGTCGGAGCAGAGCATCCGACGTGGAGTGGAACTTACGGAAGCCGCACTGTGCAGAAGACAGATGGCCTCCGCTGTCCAGGAAATAGGCTAATCTAACATTTACCAATTTCTCCATCAACTTGCACACGCAAGAGGTTAGAGAGATTGGGCGGAAACCGGTCGGTGTAGAGTGATCTCTCCCCGTCATAAATCCGAGCATCCACCGTCCTCATTGGAGGTTCACAGACTGGGACACAAGGGACCCTAAGCCGGATCTCTCGAACCCCGCACGGGAAAAGGACAGATAGAATAGTATGAGGCCGGACAGTGCCGACCACCGATGCATCAACAGCAGCTCATAAATCCGAGCATCCACCGTCCTCATTGGAGGTTCACAGACTGGGACACAAGGGACCCTAAGCCGGATCTCTCGAACCCCGCACGGGAAAAGGACAGATAGAATAGTATGAGGCCGGACAGCAGCTCATAAATCCGAGCATCCACCGGCCTCATTGGAGGTTCACAGACTGGGACACAAGGGACCCTAAGCCGGATCTCTCGAACCCCGCACGGGGAAAGGACAGATAGAATAGTATGAGGCCGGACAGCAGCTCATAAATCCGAGCATCCACCGACCTCATTGGAGGTTCACAGACTGGGACACAAGGGACCCTAAGCCGGATCTCTCGAACCCCGCACGGGGAAAGGACAGATAGAATAGTATGAGGCCGGACAGTGCCGACCACCGATGCATCAACAGCAGCTCATAAATCCGAGCATCCACCGTCCTCATTGGAGGTTTACAGACTGGGACACAAGGGACCCTAAGCCGGATCTCTCGAACCCCGCACGGGGAAAGGACAGATAGAATAGTATGAGGCCGGACAGCAGCTCATAAATCCGAGCATCCACCGGCCTCATTGGAGGTTCACAGACTGGGACACAAGGGACCCTAAGCCGGATCTCTCGAACCCCGCACGGGAAAAGGACAGATAGAATAGTATGAGGCCGGACAGTGCCGACCGCTGATGCATCAGCAGCAGCTCATAAATCCGAGCATCCACCGTCCTCATTGGAGGTTCACAGACTGGGACACAAGGGACCCTAAGCCGGATCTCTCGAACCCCGCACGGGAAAAGGACAGATAGAATAGTATGAGGCCGGACAGTGCCGACCACCGATGCATCAACAGCAGCTCATAAATCCGAGCATCCACCGTCCTCATTGGAGGTTCACAGACTGGGACACAAGGGACCCTAAGCCGGATCTCTCGAACCCCGCACGGGAAAAGGACAGATAGAATAGTATGAGGCCGGACAGCAGCTCATAAATCCGAGCATCCACCGGCCTCATTGGAGGTTCACAGACTGGGACACAAGGGACCCTAAGCCGGATCTCTCGAACCCCGCACGGGGAAAGGACAGATAGAATAGTATGAGGCCGGACAGCAGCTCATAAATCCGAGCATCCACCGACCTCATTGGAGGTTCACAGACTGGGACACAAGGGACCCTAAGCCGGATCTCTCGAACCCCGCACGGGGAAAGGACAGATAGAATAGTATGAGGCCGGACAGTGCCGACCACCGATGCATCAACAGCAGCTCATAAATCCGAGCATCCACCGTCCTCATTGGAGGTTCACAGACTGGGACACAAGGGACCCTAAGCCGGATCTCTCGAACCCCGCACGGGGAAAGGACAGATAGAATAGTATGAGGCCGGACAGCAGCTCATAAATCCGAGCATCCACCGGCCTCATTGGAGGTTCACAGACTGGGACACAAGGGACCCTAAGCCGGATCTCTCGAACCCCGCACGGGAAAAGGACAGATAGAATAGTATGAGGCCGGACAGTGCCGACCACCGATGCATCAACAGCAGCTCATAAATCCGAGCATCCACCGTCCTCATTGGAGGTTCACAGACTGGGACACAAGGGACCCTAAGCCGGATCTCTCGAACCCCGCACGGGAAAAGGACAGATAGAATAGTATGAGGCCGGACAGCAGCTCATAAATCCGAGCATCCACCGGCCTCATTGGAGGTTCACAGACTGGGACACAAGGGACCCTAAGCCGGATCTCTCGAACCCCGCACGGGAAAAGGACAGATAGAATAGTATGAGGCCGGACAGCAGCTCATAAATCCGAGCATCCACCGGCCTCATTGGAGGTTCACAGACTGGGACACAAGGGACCCTAAGCCGGATCTCTCGAACCCCGCAAGGGGAAAGGACAGATAGAATAGTATGAGGCCGGACAGTGCCGACCACCGATGCATCAACAGCAGCTCATAAATCCGAGCATCCACCGTCCTCATTGGAGGTTCACAGACTGGGACAAGGTGGGGTCGCAGACGAGAGAACCATACATCTCAACGCCAGGAATGGAGTGACTAGCATACCAACCCCTGATTTTGTTATCCTCTTGCGGACCTGAGCTGAAGCGGTAGTGGAAGACAAAGAAGACACATATGCCTTCCAGGAGTTAATGCCCGTCTGATGTAACGTTCACTGGCGAATGGCTCTAGTTCGATTTCGGTTAATACCGTTCGGAGGAGTTGGGTTCCAGTGGAACCGTGCATGAGCCTTTTAATAGGCCTTCACCACACGGGTGCCATCAGTATTCCGCTATGGGACTGATGTCCTGTCCCAGCGCGACCGAGTACTAGGAATTGCGGACTCCGCAGCCTCAAGCACTAATCAGGAAAATTAATGTACAGCCGCATCAATATCTACAAAATCTCCATTTGTTTACTAGTGAAGGACGCCACCCCGATTTAGAGGGACGGGGGCTGGTATTGTGAAAACAAAGTTTGTTTCAACAAACCAAAGTCAGTGGGTCATGACCCGGGAGAAAGGGTAGAGACAAGAGACTTGGGGGCATCGATACAACCGGGGCGGGGAGGAACATCACTCGGAATACAGCCTAGTATTGGGCTACATTAAAATAACAATAGCAAAAAACAATAACAATAAAAAAGGAAAAGGAACAACAAGCAGGAAGCACGTTCCGGCGACAGGGGGATGCCCACCTCCCCTCGGCGCAGGAACGTGCGACCTACAAAAAAAACAAACAAACCCCCACCCCCAAAACACAGTTAAATAAAGTGGAGGAGGCCAGTCTCCTCCAAAAAGTCCAAGTCCACAAGTGTGCACGAACCCATCCCGAGTACAAGGGAAAAGAGGTAGCGACCCCGCTCGTCACGAGGTAACGGGCGCGAAGATTGCCCAGAGTGGGACATTCAACGAGATTGCACCGAACAGTCCGGGGGACAACGCAGTCGTCACGATAAGGCGCAGGCGAGCGCTCCATCAAATGGCGGTGCGTCCTGCGAGTGTGTCCGATTCGGAGACGACAGAAAGCAACCTGAAGCCGTCGCGGCATTGTGGGGGTAAGTCGATGGGATCAGTCTCGGCGCAATGGCACGCAACTTTAAGTTCCCCTCGACCGTCTCCCATCTTCTTTGCTAAGCCAGCCGGAGGGCAGCCCGCATTCTAGAGATGGGACGCTTTACTATAAGTAATTGTCAATAAAGATCATTAAATAATAAATATAATAAAACTTATTTAATTTCTTTACATACCATCGATTCATAATTCCCTCCGCGTAATAATAATACTCGATACTTCAATAATAATTAATAAAGTTAGTTGTTACATAAACTAAATAGAATATAGTAAACAAATAAATGTAAGATGAACATTGTGCCTAAGTTTACAGAGTATCTTCTAATAACTAATCTTCTGATATTAATGCCTTATGCTGGAAGTTTGGTATCGTCAGTCGTCACAACCAAGTGAATTTAGATCTTTGATAGCGAATAATGCACAGTTTATGTGGAAATCGTAATTCAAATCAGACTAATTCGATAATGTCAACTAATAACGACTAATGTATTAAATACTATTAACATTCAGCTATTATGATATTGCTACTCAACATTTAACATAGGCTGGGAGGAGGAAGCGCGCGCAGCATAACTTACTGCTACGGTGGCGGCTGTTAGTCAAATGAACAACAGGTGGCGGCTGTTATCAAATGAACAAATGGCTGTCCGCTGCCGAAAGAATTTTAGTAATAGTACCTAAACTTGCCTCAGCTGTTCTAAATGACGCCTGAGCCCTGCGCAGGCCTTCATTTCACACATATAAACAATTAAACATAAAATAATGTTCTTATACAGTCAGATCTTCAATATTAATTGATATTAAATAGTGATGCATTCTTGTCGACTAATCTAAATCTATTAGTAAATAACTTATTAACGCTATAATTTCACTGAATAATATGACAGAGGAGTAGATACATAACTTGATTGACACCACCGGGAAATAAACAATGTTTAAAATTTTGATTCAGCTATTTGGAAAGTAGGAAAGAAAAATAAAAACTTCAAAAAAACACTGTTGAAAGAGTTTCTGTATTGAAATTTTGAAGGAATCGTTTTTGGAATCGGAAAACTGTAATTATTTTTAGCGATTCCGATGTCGATGACGAATCCCACAAAATTAACGATTCTTACGATTCCGATTAATCGTCCAATCTCTACCGTATTCCTGCCATGTAATCGGTGTGAGGAAGAGCGAAACGCTGGTCTGGTCGCCCAGTCCTAGCGAACTCTTTGGCGCCCTCATTCCCCGCAATTCCTACATTTCCAGGAACCCAGCAAAGATAATCTCGACATCCGCCAGGCTCGCCAAAACTGTGACGTCACGGATATCGCGAACCAGGGGATGCGGAGATTCTAATGCATCTCCACCATGACTGTAAAGAGTCACACATCCCCCCCCCGGGGGCAATGGGGCCGGAAGGGTATGTAGCATTACAGTGTCCACACTGTATTTGACACCCGTTAACGGACAACCCCCACCAGCCAGTAGAGAGTAGCTCGTGCTCACCTGGAATAAGAATGGAGCCCCGGGCGTCCACCAGCGTGTTCAGGAGGTAGATGAGGTCGGCCATGGCCTCGTGCACCGTGCCCCCGAACACCCCCGAGTGGAGGTCCTTGGTCGCGCACTCCACTTCGACGCAGTAGTAGCAGATCCCCCGGAGACCATAGGTGACGCAGGGGGTCTTCTTCCCGAGCCAGTAATTGTCCGAGATGCACACGTAGTCGGTCCCCTTCAGGAAAAGGTCCTTCTGCTGCCCCAGGAACTCCTCCAGTCCCTCTGACCCAGACTCTTCCATGCCTTCCAGCAAGAACTAGGAGAGAAAAGGCGTCCTTGGTGTTTTTAACCACCCCATTGGGAGCGGAGAGGGAGGGGGGGAATTTTTAAGGTGGGGTTCGAGCCAAGACTCGTACAGCGCCCCCGCAAAAAAAGGTCACCTCGACATCGAGATTCTTCCATCCAGCGATTAAACATAGCCAATGTGGCTTATCTTCAGACTCTGCGACAAGGTTCGAATCAGTGATTGGTCTCTGAACCATTTTGTTCCTGGGGTCTTCCGACGAACCCTGCAACCCCCGAGTTATGTACATTCCTGTCAAGCTTCCTCCTCTTCACCCTGTGTGAGGGAAAGCGTCTACCACAAACCTTTTAATGTCAAAGGTCTACAAAATATTACTTTTTTTTTAACTTTAGCTCAATAATGACTCTCCCCGCGAGGATAAGTCCATAATGTCCATGGAAGTCTTAAAATACATCACAGTCGGTGGTGTGCCCGTATATACTCGGAATGAAATGGCGCGTTTCCAAGGCAACCAGATAAAGTCAGAAACCTACGAGGAGGAGGGGGAGGAATTTTAAAATACATATTTTTTTTTCGTACCCGTATATATTCAGCTAAACTATTTAGAGTCGGAGAGCGTGTATATAGTTGGAATGAAATGGCGAGTTTACCAGACAACGGCGGTAATGTCAGTGAAACAAAATGTGGACGAAATTTTAAAATACAAAAATCTTTTCTAAACCGGCATTCTTCCTTTGCTGAGTGGGTAGTTTTTGGTGGTTTGAAAGGAAGGAAGAAAAGGTAATAGTTTCCATGGCAACCTCAACCTTATCGCTCTGGTGCGTTTCGATGGTAACAGACTGCGGTGAGGGAGCCAGGAGACCCAAGCGTGCCTGGGATTCCTGGCAGGGCCACGCATGCGCGTCTATCTACATTAGACACTTCCTTGCCATGACCCCCAAGGTCATCCTTCCATTGCTGGGTGTCGTCAGGATAGTGTCAAATTTAGTTTAGCCGCGCATGCGTGCCCTTGCCAGGAATCCCAGGCACGCTTGGGTCTCCTGGCTCCCTTACCGCAGTCCGTTACCATCGAAACGCACCAGAGCGATAAGGTTGAGGTTGCCATGGAAACTATTACCTTTTCTTCCTTCCTTTCTAATTCATCGTCACAAGTAACAGGTTCCCGTTCAAATTGATGTTGGCGGCGCATCAAACCACCAAAAACTACCCACTCAGCAAAGGAAGAATCTGGGAAGCGGTCCCCCAAACCAGAACCCCTATATCAGAGCTTAGTCGCTTCCACAAACACGCGCCTGTGCCGCCCAAATCCTTGTCTCGCTACTCACTCGAAAATGAATGCCGGTATAAAATGGCGTACCACAAGGTGCCAATCTCACCTACAATTCAACCTATTTATGCATGCCTGTAGAGATATAAGAGTTTAACAAAAACTGTTGTGAACTAGCGAGTGTATATATGTATCGAGGCATCCCACTTGGTGAGGAGAACTGATGTAATAATAACAAAAGACATCTGGGTTTAGCTTTGCCCCTCCGATGTTCTCCGGTAACAGGAGAACGGTCAAAATGGTAAATTTTGGGAGACAGATTCCTGACCTCAGCTCAAAAGGCAGGCCCTTCGAGGGTGTACATATAAACAATCCATTCAAAAATGCAAACTGCCGATCTCGTATTACCCTCTCTCAGAGCTACAAGACGCCAAGCCCGGGAGACCACCCTTGGGTCTCACCTTGCGAGTCCCCCATCCACCTCCCCATTACCCCGCGGGAGTAATTGAGGTATATAACAGCTCGACACGAGAAAACGAGGCTTTTTGTTCGTTCCAACAGAAGAGACAAGAAAGTCACCGGGAGAGAAGATTTTTCGAGTTCAAGAAGAAATCACCGGTAGAAAGTTTTTTTGCAAGTTAAGGAGAACTTGCAATGCTTGGACAACACCAAATTATGTCAAGAAAGCTCGGCGCAGTTCGAGCCCCCAAATTATTGAGTATCAATCTACACATCTTGAGGACTACAAATCTTACCCTATCTGAGTTGGACAAAACCCAACTAGATAAAAAAAAAAAGTCAATTTTTTAATCTCGTCCGGAAGAAAACGAGGTCAAGCTCACCACGACCGCCGAAACCAGAAGCATCATCCGTTTTGTTTTAAACCTTCATTCACTCATTCGAATTTCCGCGTGACGTCACTCGTCCACCTTTATGTCGGAGTAACGCCATCTTGTGAGCAACCAACAAACTACTCGAGCTACTCATCTCAGGGACAAAATCCACGAAGATATTCTAACTGGAAACGGGCATTTATCTCCATTACCTTATGTAAGTAAAGAATAATCCTGTTGTTTATGTCCCCGTGCATAAAAATTAGTTTATTGGATGTCTGGCTAATGACAAAGATATTAACTTAAAATTGTTCACCCGTAAAATTCTATCTAGAATTGAGCCTCAAGAGCTGGGCAAGTAATCCCATTTCTTTTTATACGTGTATTAGATCAGTATGTTTTAATGTTATTTAGTGAGAGGGTTTATGTTCATTAAAGTCTATTTTTTTTAGTAAAAGCTCTGTTTTAATTATCCTTGAACGAGTTGAAGTGGCAATATTTGATAAAGTCAAGATTTTTTTTTTTTTTTTTTTTTTAAGAGCTCATCTGGCGACTGCCTACTTGGGCATGTGTCGCCGTATTAAAACTGGCCTAGTTCTAGGCTACTTTAAAATAAAATTAAAGAGAGAAAAAAAAAACCACCCCAAAAGGGGAAAAGGAAGCAAGCTGGTGCGTCGGGAAGAGGTCCCCCCGGCGCAGGAGCGTGCAACTAAAGGAAAAAAACAAAAAAACAAACAAAAAAAAACCTTGCTTAAATAATAGGGAGAAGGCCGGCCTCCCCCAAGAAGTCAACAAGTCCACAAGTCAATGTGCACGAATCTGAACCGAGCACATGGGACAGGCGGTAGCAACCCCGCTCATCCCGGTACTGGGACAGGTATCGTGCGCGAAGATCACCCAGACTGGGACAATCGACAAGAATGTGCCGAACAGTCTAAGGGACGACGCAGTCGTTGCAATAGATCGCAGGCGTGCGCCCAATCAAATAGCGATGCGTCACACGAGTGTGGCCGATTCGGAGACGACAGAAAGCAACCTGAAGCCGCCGCGGCATTGGGGGATAGGTCCATGGGAACAGTCGCGGCGCAATGGCACGCAACTTTAAGTTCCAACGACCGTCTCCCATCTTTTTTGCCAAGCAGTCCGAAGAGCTGCCCGTATTCCTGCCATGTAGTCAGTGTGAGGAAGAGCGAAACGCTGGTCCGGTCGCAGAGTCCTCGCGGACTCTTTGGCGCCCTCATCGGCGCGCTCATTCCCCGCAATTCCTACATGTCCAGGAACCCAGCAGAAGATAATCTCGACATCTGCCCGGCTCGCCAAAACCGTGGCGTCACGGATTTCGCGAACCAGGGGATGCGGAGATTCCAATGCCCCGAGAGCACTCAGGGCGCTTTGTGAGTCGCTATAGATCACGATCCGGTCTCCGAACCGGGCACGTCGCGTAATCTCCCGTACCGAGTGGTGTATTGCCACCAGCTCGGCCGTGAAGACAGACGCAGCGCCTGGTAGAGCCCCGCTGACTTCAAACAGAGGGGATACGGCGTGGGAGCCGACCCCCTCTTGGGACTTGGAGCCATCCGTATACACTGGCACGGTACCAGCGTGACACGATGTGTGCTCCAAAAAGGTCGAACGCAATACTCCCGGCGCAGTACAAGCTTTGGGAGCAGAGGCGTGGCGACAAATAGCCAAATGTGGTACCCTCCAGGGTGGCGTCCTGGGAAGAACCAGGGGCGCCACCGGCCCGAGAGCTATATCTAGCTCTCGAAGGAGTTTCCTGGCCCTAAACCCAAAGGGCTTAGGGTATGACTGGCGTCTCTCGGCGGCATAGGCACCATCGAGATCAGCTGCGGATGCAGTGAGAGCTGTTAGCGACTGAGGGAGGCGCCGGGCTCGCGCGTACAGGCGAGTGATGCACTGCACGCGGCGCAGAGCGAGTGGCATCTCCCCAGCATCGACCAACATGCTTTCAATGGGGGAAGTGCGGAAGGCACCGGTCGCAAGGCAAAGGCCAGTGTGGTGGATCGAATCCACCTTCCGCAATAAACGCTCGGCTGCGGATGCATAAAACTCGCATCCGTAGTCGAGCTTCGAGCGAACAAGGATCGATAAAAAAGTAAGGCAGTAGCCCTATCAGCGCCCCAAGCGCTGAACGTCACGGAACGGAGAATGTCCATGGCGCGGGTACAAGAGACCCTAAGGCTGCGAATATGAGCCTCCCAGGTGAGGCGTCGGTCGAATACAAGACCAAGGAAACGGTGCGACTCAACCACATCCAGGCGCACCCCATTAAGAAACAAATCTGGGTCGGGGTGAAGCCGTGGATGGCGGCAGAAGTGCACCACCTTAGTCTTGGCCAAAGAAAACCGAAATCTGTGCGCTTCGGCATAGCGAGAGACGCGGTTCAATGCCTGTTGGAGTCGACGCTCCAGAGTTGGCATCTGGGCCGCGCCAAAAGAGATCGAAAGGTCGTCCACGTAGAGCGTAGCGAGAACATCTTCCGGCAGCACCGAGGTGATGCCGTTGATGCTCAGGGCAAAGAGTGTGACACTGAGGACACTTCCCTGCGGGACACCCTCTTCCTGCTCCTTTGGGCCGGAGAGGGCACTTCCCCACCCGTACGCGGAATCGACGATCTCGCAAAAATTCAGATATAAACATTGGGAGGCGTCCCCTCGCCCCCATCGTGTGGAGAGTCTCCATGATACCGTATCGCCATGCGGTATCATAGGCCTTCTCCAGATCAAAAAACACCGTGGCGTAGTGCTGTCTACAAGGAAAGCCTCGCAGACGGCATTTTCCAGTCGGAGCAGAGCATCCGACGTGAAGTGGAACTTACGGAAGCCGCACTGTGCAGAAGACAGATGGCCTCCGCTGTCCAGGAAATAGGCTAATCTAACATTTACCAATTTCTCCATCAACTTGCACACGCAAGAGGTTAGAGAGATTGGGCGGAAACCGGTCGGAGTAGAGTGATCTCTTCCCGGCTTGCGAAAGGCGAGCACAGTAGCGATTCGCCAGGAGTTTGGGAGAAGACCTTCCACCCAGATCCTGTTGAACAAATCTAACAGAAAGGCCGTGCCTCGCTCACCCAGGTGTCGAAGCATGGCGTATGGGACATCGTCCGGACCATGGGCGGTGTCCGCGCACGAAGCGAGAGCGGAACGCAACTCACTCACAGTAAACTTGTCGTTGAAGGGTTCTCCGCCTCTAGAGGTAAAGTCCAGCCGGCGGCCTTCCGCGACATCACGACGTGCATTGAATGCTGGCGGAGCAGCATCACGGCTAGAGAATGCGGAAAAAGCGGTCGCTAAGGATTCCGCCACGGACGCGGGGTCCGAGATTGCGGTCCCATTCTCCTGGAGAACGGGAGGGGGGTCCTGCGAGAACTTGCCCCGAATCCTTTTGACTCGCTTCCACACCTCAGCTAAAGGGGTCTTCCCGTTAAGTGAAGACACGTAGAATGTACGAAGAAATGATAGTATACCTCCTATCCAGGTGCAGCTGCACAGCCACTGGTATCTAAAGAGAAAGGAAGAACGGAGACATCATGCCGGGTGTAAACCGCGCATCCCCCAGCCCGGCCATCCCGCGGTGGTGGGGTCGCAAGACCCTTATACCCCGGGAGGGCAGGCAGCGGGCACGCGCCTAGCATGGTCTCCTGCAAGAAAATAGCTAACGGGAAACGGGACGAGACGAGCCTCCGAAGCTCCTCCCAGTTGGCCCGGAGTCCACGGCAATTCCATTGAAGGAATATGCCCTCCAGGCCTAGCTCGGAGGAGACGCGGGGGCCCTCCTCGAATTGAAGACCCTCACGGGAATGGCTGTACGCTTCCCGGGGGCAGAACCCCGGGCGCTGTTGGCCGGACAAAGCGCTGATGGCGCTGTCGCCTTCGAGGACTTATTGGGGGAGGTTGGGCTCGCCATGCGAGTCTTTTCCTCCCTCCGCCTCGAAACCTTAGGCGGGCGTTGCGGCTTGAGAGGCGGGGGGGGGCCCTCTTTTCGAGGAACCACCGTCTCCGAGCCACTCGCTCCACCTCGGGGCGTGGGCGAAGGGGCCGAAGCTCTTTTGTTGCTGTCCTCCTTTCGGAAAACAGCTTTAGGAACCCCGGAAGATGGCCTAGCGACCATCTTCAGGGGTGTTGCCACCTGTGAGTCCCACGACTCTGTGGAGGCGCGTGGCCGTTTCGCCTTACGGGAAACGGTCACGCTGGGGGAAAAGGGGAGAGCCCTGGTTTTAGCCGGGGCTGGGTGTGAACCCTTTTTGCCGCCAGCTTTACCAGGGGAGCGCCCGGGTGTAGTAGAGCCCGCAGAAGGGCTCCGAATGGGCGCGGAAACAACCGTGCTCGTTGGCCTGGATGGGCCAGGAGCAGAGGGTGCTTTCCTAACTATTGAGGCATATGACGTCCCAGGCAGAGCCGGGCGCGCCAGGACAAAGTCCTTAGCCTCGCGGAATGAGAGTCGATCCTGGGCCTGAACGGCCAGGATTTCTTTCTCAAGGAGATATGCACCACATTGCTTCGAAGAAGCAGGGTGCGGCTCTCCGCAATTGACACACTTGGCCACACACGATTTGGACTTATCGTGTGCGACCTTGGAGCAATTTACACAGACTTCGGGTGACCCCGATTTTGCACGTCTACATGATCGATTCGTATGGCCGAAGCGGTGACAGTAATAGCAACGCCGCGGCAGTGGCACGAATGCCTTCACGCGGTAGCGGTACCAACCGGCACGCACCGACTCAGGGAGCTTGTCACAGTCGAACGTGACGAAGAGTGTAGGGGTGGGTCTCGAGGCCCCTTCCTGTTTTCTCATCACACGTTCGACCTTGACCGCCCCATGGTCGGCCAGCTCTAGGGTGATGTCCTCAATGGAGTAGTCAACGAGTTCCCTCGCATAAACTACTCCTTTCACAAAGTTCATGGTAGAGTGCGGCGTCACACTCACCGGGGTGTCATGAAGTGTCCGAAGAGCACTTATCTTAGCCGCCTCGGCGGGATTCGCCGCATTTGCCAGAAGGCTCCCGTCCGAGAAACGGGTTACCTTCGGCTCTCTACCAATTGCACTAGCTAATCCTCTCCTCTGATGGATCATGTTGCCCTTGGACAACATGGTGCCATCAGTGGAGCGAATAACGAGGAAGCGTTTGAAGCCAGCGGGCTCGAAAACGCCAGGTAACCTCTGAATCAGGGGCCCCGATGTCATCGAGGCTCCGCCCTGTGCATTTCTGGTGTTAGTCTTAGTCAGGGGCTCCGCACACGAGGGGGTAGAGGGGCTGGATGTGCCGATCTTGGCTTGGTCGCCTACCACAGTGGTAGCAGACCCATCCGTCCCCGCAGCCCCCGCGGATGGAGAGGAGCCCCGAGTCTTCTTCGTCTTTTTAGTCTTTTTCTTTTTAGGAGAGGAGGGCGGGGAATGAACCCGCTTCTCACCTCCGCCGGCAGAAGCCCCCATGCCAGATGGGCCGGCCTCAACCAGGTCCCTCTCCGAAATGGAGAAGGTCCTGGTAGTCGTAGGGGCACCTGTCGGAGGAGATCGCTCCCCTCCTTTTACTGCCTCGGAGCCCTCGGCCATTTGAGGGGGACCTTGCATAGGGGCGGATTCGGGTTCGGTGCTTGCCGCCGAGCCCGGATTCCCCCCCATGGAAGGCCCTACCGTCTGAGGCTGTGTCTCCTCAAGGACCATGTCTATCACAGGAGGGGCCTCCAGTTAGCCATCCCCTCCCAGGACATCGCAGGTCCCCTTGGCAGTGTCGCCAGTCTTGTGTGGGGAGGCACAGGCCTTGACCCCAGCAAGGTTTAAAATTCTTGCCAGCAGGTCTTGTGAGGGAAGCGACCGAAGGGGCCTGGCTTCCCTCTCCCCCCTAAGGGGGTTTGCCCTACCGAGCCGCTTGCACGAGGGGCGGTCGGCAATGGGCTGCCTGCTGGCTTTCTTAGCAGTCCCCTTAAAAAGCAAAGGAGGGACTGCCGCTGGAGATAGGGAGGTGCCCGAAAGCACCTCCAGAGAAGGGGGTGAGGGGGAGTCCCCTACACCCGTAGGCGTAGGAGAGGAGTAAGCCTCCTCTCCGGTTAAAGAAGTATGGAGGGTCCCCTGCGCAAGCACAAGGTGGGGGGACCTCCATTTTCTCGGTGGAGCTGCCCGAGGGGGGCTCCGTAGATGTTTTTGGGGAAGTTGGGGGTTGGGGTTTTTGTTTTTTTTCATACATGGGCATGGTGACCCTCTTTTTAATACGGGAATCAATAGCTCATCACCTCTTGCAGTTGCCCGCACTGCAAGAGGTGCTTACATGCCTGGCAGAGCCAGGCGCCGCCATTTGGGACCACCCCTCCCGCCTGGTGGCCTGGCAGTCCTTCGGCGTGTCGGCTCCACCTTGAACACAGCGTAAAAAAGATAGATTTTGAAGACGAGAGGAAAAGGGATGTGAGGAAGGTATGGGTGGGGATGAAGCAGGTTGTTAAAAGCCAGCCACCCCAGACCGGAGCTCAGGGGTTAGGGAATATTGTCCCCTCCCCCCTCAGCCCCGATCCGGGACGGTTGGCTGAGAAGAAGGTCAGCATCTACCCTGTGAAATTAGAGGCTGACCAGAGAAAGTTGTGGGAGAGGTTGTATGAAAAGCGACGAGGTAGGGGAGAAATCGGGCTATCTGAAGGAAGGAAGAGAGGCTAAGCTGGGGCCGGACGGAGCGCTGGATCCCGTCAGCACGGCGGCCAGGATGGCAAATCACCGCGCCCTTTACGGGGGATAAAGTCAAGAAAGAAACCCCTTTTATTCATTCCCTAGAATAAAATAAAGTATAGTACTCTTAGAGAACGATCCTCAAGCGATCACCGAGGCACGAACCTACGCCTCAAGTCAAAGTTTATTTGGTTTATTAACCATAATAAAACAAATAAATATATATATATATATATATATAATCTCGGTAAACCCACGACAATGCCATACCCACTTCCAATACCCGTCTCGTAAGAGTACACAGATGATCTCTCAATAACATCATATCAAAATAAACACGACCACGAGAAGCAAATATCACTCACTTAGGACAATGATCCAAGAACAATCAGAACAAAACTCTCCCCATAAAAAAGTCAGCAATAACACTATTGCTCTAATACACTAAAAAGTCCTCGTATCTAACTATATTAAACAGTCACACTATGAGGCCTCATCTATGATACATGACATTCATACCTCACAAACATCGGTAACAAAACAAACAGAAAATTCGGACCAATGTGCCTGAACAGGTACCACATTCGCACCGCAAAACACTACCCACCCAAAGCAAACCATTTATCTACACAATTATGCCTCACTTGCCAAGCCCCCCGCCCCCAGCACTGCTAAATCTACCACCTCAAAGTAGCACAAACAAAGCTTTTTAGAATAATCCCCAATAGTGAATAACCCGCGCTCTCGCCTCACCTACAACCAGACACCAAAATTATCCACATAAATACAAACATAATAGGTAGACAATATTACAAGAGATGTTCCCAATCACACCCTAAATACAAACCCACCCACAACAAGAATGTGCCGGAGAGTCCTGGGGGAAACCAAGTAGTCGTCGCAGTAAGGTGCATGAGAGCGATCCATCAAATATGTAGCTGTTCGACCGGGGAGTGTGTCCGATTCGGAAACGACAAAAAACGACTAGAATTTTATCGAGGCATTTGAGGGGTATAATCAAGGGAAGGGGGTCGGTGTCAAGTATGGCCCCTTAGCCAGGGTCAGATTAACTGGGCGGGGGGGAAGGGGTTAAATAAAAAAAAAGTCAGAATAGTGAATAAGCGTGAAAAATGCGAGTCAATCGATAAATAGTGTGGATGAACCTTCAAATTGACGGGCAGTTCCTGGTGGGTTTTATGATACGCCTCAACGGCGTGGATCCAGCCGAGGACGGGGCCTTTGTCATCCGAGGAACCTCGCCCGAACAGCTTCCCGTCGTCCTCCTTCAGCACGAACGGCTCGCTATCCCATCCGTCCTCCTGTCGCAAATCAAAGGACTCGTTAACCGCGGAAAAGGATTAAAATATGTTGACGACATTAGTTAAAATTCCTCTTGAAATATTTGCCCTGCCCTGCCCTAGGCTCGAAGACTAAAATCATCAACATGATGTTATCTGCGAGTCGTACGCACGCTAAAGAACGTGAAATTGGTTAAAAAGCATATGGAGACGTTATATATGGCTAGAACGGGGGGGGGGGGCACTTGTGCTAACCTACCCGAGGAGAAACACCGTTTCTCATGTCGAACAAAGTTTAGCGACATCGAGTGAGGATAGTCCCCAGATGGGGTTTGCTTGTGGGCTACCATGGTTCGGACCCTATATTTAACTGGAGGTTTTCACGAGGGAAAAATAAACAGTACCAATCAAAAAGTACCTAACTATATTAAACTCTAATAGTTCGAAGGTAAATGAATAGAAATAGTAAATACCTCTAAAAAGAACTTTAAGCCCAAGTTGGTAATTAAGCAGCAGACGCTGGCGAATGGTACGGGGTTCGGCCTTAACAAGCCTGACGCCTCGCCCATTAAAGATTTTTTATAATTCGCTCATCTGGCGACTGCCTTTAAGGGCATAAGTTACAGTTATCAAAATTCTGGCGTCGGAGGAAGGCTCGCCTCCCCCCCCCCGGCGCAGGAACAAACGACTTACAACAAAGTCAAATAAAATGGACCCAGCCATCCTCCTCCAAAAAGTCATAGTCCGCAAGTACAGGAACCGACTTCGAGTAAAGGGACGAGCGATAACGACCACGCTTGTCTGGGGGAAAACGCAGTCGTCGCAATAAAGTGCAGACGAGGGATCCATCAAATGGCGCGAATGTGTCCAATTCGGAGACGACAGAAAGCGACCTGAAGCCGCCGAGGTGGAATGGCCACTTTAAGTTCCGTTTGGCCGGATCCCATCTTCTTTGCCAGGCAACCAGGAGGATTGCCCTGATTCTGGGAACCAGGAGTGTGGAGATTCCAATGCTCAGACAGCACCCAAGGTGCTTTGTGAGTCGCTAAAGATTACAATCCGGTCTCTCAACCGGGCACGATACGTTATCTAACGTACCGAGCGTTGTATTGCCACCAGCTCGGCCGTGAAGACAGACGCAGCGCCTGGTAGAGCCCCACGGACTTCAAACAGAGGGGATACGGCGTGGAAGCCGACCCCCCTCTTCGGACTTGGAGCCATCCGTATACACTGGCACGGTTCCAGCGCGACACGAAGTGTGCTCCAAAAAGGTCGAACGCAATACTCCCGGCGTTGTACAAGCTTTGGGAACAGAGGCGTAGCGACAAATGGTCAAAGGTGGTACCCTCCAGGGTGGCGTCCTAGGCAAAACAAGGGGCGCCCCCGCCCCAAGAGCCATACCTAGGTCTCGAAGGAGTTTCCTGGCCCTAAAGCAGAAGGGCTTTAGGGCGTCTCTCGGAAAAGATCGTCCACGAAGGACGTAGCGAGAACAGAGCGCCCCCCCACACACACACACCCGTACGCTGAATCGAAGATCTCGCAAAAATTCAGATATAAAGATAGGGAGGCGTCGCATCGCCATGCGATCATAGGCCTTCTCCAGATCGAAAAACACCATGGAGTAGTGCTGTCTAAGAAGGAAGGCCTCGCAGACGGCATTTTCCAGTCGGAGCAGAGCATCCGACGTAGAGTGGAACTTGCGGAAGCGGCACTGTGCAGAAGACAGGTGGTCTCCGCTGTCTAGAAAAAAAAGAAGCTAATCTAACACTTTGTAATTTCTCCATCAACTTGCACACGCAGGAGGTTAGAGAGATTGGGCGGAAACCGGCCAGGGTAGAGTGATTTTTTTTCCCCCGTTTGCGAAAAGCGAGCATGGTAGCCATTCACCAAGAGTCTGGGAGGATACTCTCTGTCCAGATCCTGTTGAACAAATTAAACAGAAAGGCTATGCCTCGCTCACCCAGGTGTCGAAGCATGGCATACGGGACATCGTCCGCGCACGCAATTAGAGTGAAACGAAAGTCACTCAATTTAAACCTGTCTTTGAATTGTTCTCCGCCTCTCGGGGTAAAGTCGACTAGACGGCCTTCGTCGACATCCCGGCTAGAGAATGCGGTCGCGAAGGAATCCGCCACGGACAGGGGTCCGGGATTGCGGTCCCATTCTCCTGTAAAACGTGAGGGGGGTCCTGCGAGGACTTGCCCCGAATCTTTTCGACTCGTCTCCATACCTCTGCTGGAGGTATCTTTCCGGTGTTAAGTGAAGTCACGTATGTCCGCCAGCAAGATCAGCGGGCGTGCTCGACCAATTTCACCTACAGTGAAATCGTTCGGGGACGCATAACGCTTCTATTATGAGAGTATTCTCACACTCGGTTCACCACCACGGAAGCGGTCGGCGTGCAAAATGACCAGAAGTTCAAGGAATAGTAGTTAGGCGCACGCCGGGGCTGTGTACGAATGACAGACTCAGGAAGCCTCTCACGGTCAAAATTGACGAAGAGTGTAGGGAGGGTCTCGAGGCCCCTCCCTGTTTTCTCATCACACGTTCGACCTTGACCGCTCCATGGTCGTCTAGCTCTAAGGTGATGTCATCTATGGAGTAGTGACAAGTTCCCTCGCATAAACCACTCCCTTAACGAAGTTCATGGTAGTGCAGCGTCACACTCCCTGGCATGTCATCGAGTGTCCAAAGGAGACTAATCATGGCCGTCTCGGAGGGATTCCACGCATTCGCCAGAAGGCTCCCGTTCGATAAACGGGTCACCTTCGGCCCTCTACCAATCACGCTAGCTAGAGCTCTCCTCTGATGGAACATGTTGTCCTTAGCCAACATGCTGCCATCAGTTGAGCGAATAACAAGAAAGTGTTTGAAGCCAGTGAGCTCGAGAACGCCAGGTAGTCCTCAATGAAGGGCACAGACGTAATCTAGGATCCGCTCAGTGCACTTGGCCTGGTCGCTTGTCGAAGTAGCAGCGGATCCATCCGTCCCCAGGGTCCCGTAGAGGGAGAGAAATCCCTAGTCTACTTCCTGTCCTTTCTCTTTTTGAGAGAGGAGGGTGGGGAAGAAACGTGATTCTCTCCACCGGAGGAAGGAACCCGTAGGCTGGATCGACCAGACTCAGCAAGATCCCTTTCTAAGATGGAGAAGGTCTTAGCTGTTAAAAAGGCACCAGCTAGCGGGTTTGTTTGTTTTGTTTTTTAAAGAGCCCATCTGGCTACTGCCTACTTGAGCATAAGTCGCCGTACTCACTACAGTCTACGACTAGGCTATATAAAAAAACAAATAAGCAAATAACAAAATCATAGGCTAAAAACAAAACAAAGCAAAAAGGTAACAAGGAAGCGCGCTCCAGCGTCGGGGATAGGCCCGCCTCCCCCAGGCCCAGGAGCACGCGAGCCACAAAAAACAGTCAAATAAAGTGGAGGCAGGCCTCCTCGAAAAAGTCGTACAGTCCGCAAATCGGTGTGCACGAACCCATCCCGAGTACAAGGGATAAACGGTCGCGCGAGTGTGTTCAATTCGGAGACGACATAAAGCAACCTGAAGCCGTCGCGGCATTGGGGCGTAGGTCCATGGGAACAGGTGCGGCGCAATGGCACGCAACTTTAAGTTACTCTCGACCGCCTCCCATCTTCTTTGACAAGCAGCCCGTATTCCTGCCATGGTCCGGTCGCCCAGTCCTCGCGGACTCTTTGACACCCTCATTCACTGCAATTCCGAACATGTCCAGGAACCCAGCAGAAGATAATCTCGACATCTGCCCGGCTCGCAAAAACCGTGGCGTCACGGATATCGACAACCAGGGGATGCGGAGATTCCAATGCCCCGAGAGCACTCAGGGCGCTTTGTGATTCGCTATAGATCACAATCCGGTCTCCGAACCGGTCACGTCGAGTAATCTCCCGTACCGAGTGGTGTAATGCCACCAGCTCAGGCGTGAAGACAGACGCAGCGCATGGCAGTGCCCCGCTGACTTCAAACAGAGGAGATACGGCGTGGAAGCCGACCCCCTCTTGGGACTTGGAGTCATCAGTATACACTGGCACGGTTCCAGCGCGACACGAATTGTACTCCAGAATGGTCGAACGCAATACTCCCGGCGCTGTACAAGCTTTGGGAGGAGAGGCGTGGCGACAAATGGTCAGAGGTGGTACCCTCCAGGGTGGCGTACTGGGCAGAACCGGGGGCGCCACCAGACCGAGAGCTATACGTAGTTATCGAAGGAGTTTCTTGGCCGTCTCTCGGCGGCATAGGCACTGTCGAGATCTGCTGCGAGCGAGTGGTATCTCCCTAGCATCGACAGGTAGGCTCTCAATGAGGCAAGTGCGGAAGGCACCGGTCACCAGGCGATGTCCGGTGTGGTGGATCGAGTCCACCTTCCGCAATAAACGCTCGGCTGCGGATGCATAAAACTCGCATCCGTAGTCGAGTTTCGAGCGAACAAAGGATCGATAAAAAAGTAAGGCCGTAGCCCTATCAGCGCCCCAAGCGCTGAACGTCACGGAACGGGTACAAGAGATTCTAAGGCTTCAAATATCAGCCTCCCAGGTGAGCCGTTGGTCAAATACAAGACCAAGGAAACGGTGCGAGTCCACCACTTCTAGGCGCCCCCATTTGGAAACAAATCTGGGTCAGGATGGAGCCGTGGTTGGCGGCAGAAGTGCACCACCTTAGTCTTGGCCAAAGAAAACCGAAACCTGTGCGATTCGGCATAGCGAGAGACGCGGTTCAATGCCTATTGGAGTCGATGCTCCAGAGTTGGCACTTGGGCTGTGCCAAAAGAGATCGTAATGTCGTCCACGAAGGACATAACGAGAACATCTTCCAGCAGCACAGAGGTGATGCCCTTTGATGCTCAAGGCAAAGAGAGTGACCTTGAGGACACTTCCCTATGAGACACCGTCATCTTGTTCCATTGGGTCGGAGCGCGCTCCCCCCCCACCCGTACGCAGAATCGACGATCTCGCAAAAATTCAGATATAAAGATAGGGAGGCGTCCCTTCGCCCCCATCGTGTGGAGAGTCTCCATGATACTGTATCACCATGCGGGATCATAGGCCTTCTCCAGATCGAAAAACACCGTGGCGTAGTGCTGTCTACGAAGGAAGGCCTCGCAGACGGCATTTTCCAGTCGGAGCAGAGCATCCGACATGGAGTGGAACTTGCGGAAGCGGCACTGTGCAGGAGACAGGTGGTATCCGCTGTCCAGAAAATACAAGCTAATCTAACATTTAGCAATTTCTCCATCGACTTGCACACGCAAGAGGTTAGAGAGATTGGGCTGCAACTGGCCGAGGTAGTGATCTCTCCCTGGTTTGCGAAAAGCGAGCACAGTAGCGATTCGCCAGGCATGTGGGAGGATACCCTCTAGCAAGATCCTGTTGAACAAATCTAATAGAAAGGCCATGCTTCGCTCACCCAGGTGTCGAAGCATGGCGTACGGGACATTGTCTGGACCAGGGGCGGTGTCCGCGCACGAAGCGAGAGCGGAACGCAACTCACTCAGAGTAAACCTGTCTTTGAAGGGTTCTCCTCCTCTGATGGATCATGTTGCCCTTAGCAAACATGCTGCCATCAGTGGAGCGAATAACGAGGAAGCATTTGAAGCCAGCGGGCTCGGAAATGCCAGGTAATCTCTGAATGAGGGGCCTCGACGTAATCGAGTCTCCGCTCTGCGCACTTTTGGTCTTAGTCTGGGACTCCCCACCCGGGGGAGCAATGGGGCTGGACGTGCCGATCTTTGCATGGTCGCTTACGAAACGACAGCAGACACGTCTGTCCCCGCGGAAAGAGGGGAGCCCCGAGTCTTCTTTGTCTTTTTCGTTCTATTCCTTTTCTTTTTAGGAGAAGAGGGTGGGGAATGAACCCGCTTCTCTCCTCCGCCAGTAATTGCCCTTAGGCCAGATCCTTCTCTGAAATTGAGAAGGTCTTGGCTGTCACAGGGGCACCACCCGGGGGAGTTCCCTTCTCTCCTCGTGGATCCTGGGAGGCCCGAGCCATCTGAGGAGAAGCTTGCACAGGGGCGGACTCGCGTTTTGTGCTTGGCACCGAGCCCAGGTTCGACCCCATGGAAGATTCTATCGTCTGGGGCAGGGTGACGTCAGGGAGCATGTCCATCTCTTGGGGGCCGCCATGTGGTCCCCCATTCGAGTAACCATTCCTATTGTCTTCGGCCGGCGAACCGGCACCAGTCAGGGCGAGGGGGGGGGGCACATACAGTGACCCCTTTTAGACTCTGCATGCACGAGTGTAGTACATTAGGGGGCCCTGCCATCCTGTGCCCCCATAAGGGGGGTGGCCCTATCGAGGTGCTCCCACCGGGATCAGTCATTTTTGGGCCGCCTGCGTGCTTTCTTGGCAGTCCCCTGGGAAAGTAAAGGAGGGACTGCCGTTAGTAAGAGGGAGTCGCAAGGGCGACTCCAAAGAAGGCATTGGAGAGGAGTAAGCCTACTCTCGGGTAAAAGAAGTTTGGAGGGTCCCGTAAGAAAGTACACAGGGAGGGGGACCTCCGTTTCTGGAGTGGAGTTGCCCGAGAGCGGCCCCGATGGTGGTAGAGGGAGGATACTTTTTGATTTTTCATCATTGGGCATGGTGACCTTTTTTGTAACATAGAACGCATACACTGATCACCCCACGCAGTAGCCTGCACTGCGAGGGGTGAATACAGAGCCTGCAAAGCCAACTGCCGCATTTGAGGCTACTCCACCCGCCTAGTGGCCTGGCAGCCCATCAGCATGGTGGCTCCACCTTAGGCTCGGCGTAAAATTGATAGAATGTGAGAGGAGAGAGAAAGGGGATGTGAGGAAGATGAGGGTAGAGGTGAAGCAGGTTGTTAAAAACCCACCACCCCAAACTGGAGCTCAGGGGTGAGGGGGGCGTTGTCCCCTCCCCTCTCAACCCTGATCTGGGATTGTTGGGTGAGAGGAAGTTGGTCGGCGTCTACCCTGTGAAATTAAAGGCCGACCGGAGAAAGTTGTGGGAGAGGTTGTAGGAAAAGTGAGGAAGTAGGGTAAAAACACAGGCTGTCAGAAAGTAGAAGAAGAGGCTAAGCTGGGAATGGATGGGACCAGCTGGTGGAGGAGATCGCTCCTCTCCCTGCAAGTCCTCGGGGGCTCAAGCAGTCTGAGGAGAAGGTTGCACAGGGGCGGACTCACGTTCGGTGTTTGGCACTGAGCCCGGGTTCGACCCATGTAAAATCCTGTCTTCTGGGGGTGGGCACCTCTGGGACCATGGCCATCTGTGACTGGTGAGAGAGAGGAACCCCCTGTAAACTGTAAATGCAGGCCTGCAGAACTGTAGGAGTCATGGACCGGCGGGCCTTGCTATGCTTTGCTCCCCAGAGGAGTTTGGCCCTATCAAGCAACTCCCGGTATCAATTTTGTGCCGCTTGCAGGCTCTTTTGGCATCCCCTGTGATAGAAAAGGAGGTACTGTCTCTGGAAGGGAGATAGAGTCGCCTGAGGGCCTTCCAGAGAAGGGGGTAAGGGGTAATTCACCACACCAGTAGGCCTAGGAGAGGAGTAAGCCTCCTCTCTGGTAGAATAGGGTTGGAGGGGTACCCGAGAAAGCATAAGGGGGCCACCTCCTTTTCAGAAGTGGAGATGCCTGAGAGAGGCCCCAAAGATGGCAAAGAGGAAAGCCTGTTTGCCGCATACAGATGATGAGGGGGGTGGGCTCCTCCACAGGTTGAGGGGGTGACTTGTGTTACCTCATCCTCCCGAACCATAATTTAGAAAAAAGAGACACATGGAAAATAGATACCATGACCCCCTAATGACGTGTGAGGTTAAGAGAAAGGTCTCAATAGGATCAGAAAATTCTACAATGTGATTATTTACACATACTCGGTCCATGTGTCAGGCATTGATGGGCTTTGCCAAACTGGCAAAAATGTCATGAACTTTAACCACAAAAGATGGTGCGGGTGTAGCCACCTTATATGTGTACTGCAAGAAGGTGAGCAGATTCTACTGCCCAACACAGCCCGTGCTTAATACTTGCCTTAGCCAGCGGGGTTTCAGCCCTCACAGCAGGTAGGCACCAGGGACCTCACGGTATCCAGTGCCACTCGACTAAGGCTCATAAGAGGACGGAAGTGCGGTGGGCAACCAGAACCTCTGTGGATTGGAGAGCGAGTGTAAAAAGGGGTAGGAGGGTAAATAAAGAGTAGAGATAGGTGGGTCTAGTAATGAGTAGGGTGGTTCCCGGACCGAACTTTGTCCAGGTGGGAACAGTCCTGGTACAAAGTGTGGGTAGAAAAGGTTGAAGGGCTCACTGTAATAATATTAAATAATAATAATCACATACTAATAATAATATATAATCATAGTAAATACCTACAAATAATAATCATAATATAAAAACCAGGCAATGGCTTCGCCACTCCCCCCTACGGGGAGAGCTTGCGCTTCACTACTAAGATTAAAATCTGAAAAAAAGCAGCTATGGTTAAATTTTTATAAATTTTCTGAACTTGGCCAATTATAATAATTTTAAAAATGAACTCTAAACTAAATTTCCCCCCTTTCAAAATATCACTTTGCTAAAATATAGAATAGAATATAAGATAGATAAAAATAAATTTTCCGTACTTCACCATTTATAATTCTTTGTGTTTAAAAAAAAATCACAAAATTTCAATACTTATATTTATTTCTGAACTTCACCATTTTGTTTTTTGATATTATAAAAGAATTATTAGAAATAACTTTGATAAAAAAACATAAGTCATAACCAAACTAAGATTAAATTATTATTCAAATACTCAAAAAAATCCTCTTCTTAAATTATAGAGCTAGTGATGATAATACTAAATAATAATAAAAAATCAATAATAATACTAATAAATAAGAATATTAATACTAATAATAAAAAGCTAAGGTAGTGATGAGGGTGGGCAAGGGGAAAGTGCACCAACAACTTTCTCCAACCCCATCAGAGAGTTCAAGTAAACCCAGTGACGATGGGGCTTGCACTCAGGATGGGAGGACCAGCACCTCCTCCAGGTACCAAGTGTAATAGGCTACACCTCTGTGGGGCCTTCCCATAGGAGCCAACACCCCTAGAAGAACTTTTTGCTACTATTCAATCCTTCCCCGTTGTAGCTCATACAATGATGTGAAACAGAAGATGAAAAACCTGCCTTCAAAGCCGGCTGGACATCGAGATGACCGTAGATACACACGGTCTTCTTGGATGCGTCTGTTCCCAGCTGGCCACAGAGAAGAGGCGGCAGTGGGATCTTAGAACCATCTGGTAATGTCTGGGGGGAAGAGGGTGCAAAATACAGTTCATTTTAGTTAGCATCAATTCATGGGTGGGTTAATCCTACTCTTTTGTGGGACAAATATAAATACAGAACTGGACTCATTTAAGAGGCCTATCATTTCTCAGGTTGCTATGACAACAATGGAGGGAGTCAGTGGAAGGAACACCTCATTACCATGATAAGAGTGGAGGTAACTCAAAAGAAATTGCTATGGGTTTTACTACCAATCTAGACTCATTCCAGAGGCCTATTATTTCTCAGGTTGCTATAACAACATTGGAAGGAGTCAGGTGAAGGAACACCCGGTTACCATAACAACAGTGGTGGAAACTCAAAGGAAATTGGTGCGGGTTTTATTACCGATCTGCACCAATTTAAGATCTTTTCGTACTCAGTGAGCACTTACAGTTTCATGGGGTATCCAAACCATGGGTATCTAGAGGGTATTGCAACTGCCATGAAGTCAACCTGAATCGGGCCTCTATCTGGTGACTAACCACACCCAAAGTTGCTTAACTTTTCTCTGTAAAGAAAGTGAAGAAGTTGGGAGAAGTCAAAATGCGTGCAAGATATATAGACACAGATTATCTATCCTCCATAAATTGGGTTGGAAAGGTACTCAATCTTCCTGATGTCAATGCAGCATAACAACATATGGGTGCATTCTTCAAGAATAAAAGGTCCAGCGTGGCAACTGTGCTGCAGCTGTCCTCTGTAGGATTGGGTACCTCCCTGGCCCCCAACACTCCTCGTTGCATCAGTAGCTATATACCACAAATTTGCATTTCCTCCATCTTTGCCGCTTTACAGGCCTCTCTTTACAAACTTTCAGCAGGAAATGCCCTCATTGGTTTCACCTTTATAGTTCTAAATAACAAAATTGGATAAGAATAAAAATAAATTATAAAATTTGGCTCAAATCATCCACCTTCATGTTCATTTGACCCAGTGCCATGAGATAAGAGACTGGCCGGGCCCCCAGCCCTGGCAAAATTATGACCCTGGTCAGTCTATAGGCAAGTATAGACTGACTGGTTTCCCGGCCCTGGCTTCTTTTTTTTTACCCCAGACCCAGAAAAAATACAACTCCAGGCAGTCTATACTATGAGACTCAATCTGGTAACTTGCCACACCCTGTGTGCCTTAACTTTGCTGTAATTGGAAAACAGCGCTTCCACTAGTATTACAAAGTGAGAGTAGTTTAGATAATTTAAACCATTATAGATAGGTCAACCAGAAATGAACTAAATAAGATTATTAAGAAGACCAAAAGGACAGCTGAAATTAATTTAGCTAAAAATAATAATAAAGATCCTAAAAAATTCTTTAGCTATTATAGAATCAATAATAAATCTAACAGTGATAAAATAGGGCCTATTAAATATGAAGGGGTTTTGAAAGAATCTGATGAGGAAATAGTAGAGGTCCTTAATGATCATTTTGCTTCAGTATTCACAGAAGAGAAACCAGTTAGATTAATTGATGATAATTCTAGGTCAAGGGAAGTAGTGATAAATTCTATTAATATAGACAGAGAAGAAATTAAAGGGCTTATAATGCAGTTAAATACTAGAAAGGCATCTGGTCCTGACAACATTCATTCTAGGATACTCAAAGAAGGTGTAGAAAGTATTGCAGTAGCTCTTAAGAAGATATTTATTAGATCACTAGAGTCTGGAGAAATACCAAATGATTGGAAATTGGCAAATGTAGTGCCAATTTTTAAAAAGGGAAGCAAAGAGGACCCAAATAACTTTAGACCGATAAGCTTAACTTCTATAGTCTGTAAAATTCTTGAGAAGATAGTTAAGAAGGGAATTTCTGATCATCTAGAGAGTAGCAGGTTAATTAATGATGCTCAGCATGGGTTTATGTAACTAAAGAATTAGATAGGGGTGAGAAAGTTGATGTGATCTACTTAGATTTCAGCAAAGCTTTTGATAAGGTTCCACATAGAAGACTAGTTCATAAATTAAAGCTGCATGGGATATGTGGGAACGTTTTAAATTGTATAACTGAATGGCTGAAAAATAGGAAAGAGAGAGTTGTACTGAATGGAGTAAGGTCGGAGTGGAGGAATGTTATTAGTGGCATACCTCAGGGATCAGTTTTAGGCCCTTTATTATTTTTAATCTATGTAAATGATCTTGGGTAAGGTGTAAATAGCAAAGTGTCAATTTTTGCTGATGACACTAAATTGGTAGCTGTAGTCAAAGAGGTTGAGGGTAGCTTTAAAGTGCAGGGTGACTTAAATAAGTTGTTAGCTTGGGCTCAGAAGTGGCAGATGACTTTTAACCTTAATAAATGCAAAGTTATTAACATGGGGAGAGATAATAGGAAATTTAGCTATGAGATGGATGGGAATTGGCTTAATTCAGTTGAAGATGAGAAGGACTTAGGAGTAGTAGTAGATAGGTCACTGAAGTTTTCAAAGCAGTGTATTGAGGCAAAAAATAGAGCAAATAGGGTGCTAGGTTACATTAAAAGAAATGTTAGCTACAAGAGTAAACTATATAACTCTTATGTCAGGCCACATTTAGAGTACTGTATACAAGCATGGTCACCACATTTTAGACATGATATAAACTTGTTAGAGTCAGTACAAAGGAGGGCAACAAAAATAATACCTTCCCTGAAGCACCTTGAATATGAAGATAGACTGAGGGTATTAAATATGTTCTCATTTGAAAGGTGTGTGGGGGGAGATATGATTGAGCTTTTTAAAATCTTTTATGGGATGGATAAATTGGCTTTCAGCAAGTTATTTGAGTTAGAAGGTAGTAATAGAACTAGAGGCCACCACTTAAAGATTAAAAAACAGAGGTGCAGACTGGATGTTAGAAAATATTTTTTCACTAACAGAGTGGTGTATTATTGGAATAGTTTGCCACCTGAGACTGTAGACAGCCCAAATTGAATGTTTTCAAGTGCAGATTGGATGATTATATGGGGATGGAGGGTTAATTTCTTACTTTTTGGTATGGGGATATGTTTCTTGACTCATTCCTGTGGATGCAGTTTCTTTTCATTGTATATTTTGGGGGACTTTGATTTTGTTTTTGACAGACTCCTATGGAGGCTTTAAATTATATATTGTAGATGCATAGTTGGACATAATCCTATGGATTGTTAAATTGTATATTGTAGATGCATGATCTGACAAAATCCTATGGATGCATTATGTGGGTAGGATTTGAAGGATCTGGATGACCTTTGATAGGCCCTTGTGGCTTTTGTCATCCGTGAAATTATGTTATGTTATGTTATGTTATGTTAAGCTGTCGCACTTATTTACTTAATACTAAGAAGCCCAAACCACTGCAGATATCACTAGGAAATATGTATGAAGTGTGTAAGACATTGTGAAAGTGAATAAGATTTTATGATTTCACAATCCCTTCTGATCCAGAGAAGTGAGAATATACAGAGTGAAGTCTAAACAAGGGTTGCTCAGACCAGGAGAGCCTGCATATACCACACACAATGAAGCCACATTACTCCACAATGTAATAAATATATCCAATAACAAATATCTCTTTAACCTTCTTTACAATCCAACTGAATGAAAGGTAAGATAATAAAGGCATCCAGAGCCCACCCAGTCCACATCATGTTCCATTACCCACCTACAATTACATCTAAATATATATGTATATACTTTTAGATCCAACTCAAATCAATCCTTTGAACAAATGCTATAATTTATGTTAGTTAGAATTAATTTACCCGTCTCCAAATTTCCTTTAATTACTCTCAAAATTTCCTTACTCCCAAATAAACCCACTTAAAACTTGAGAAAATAAAAGAGGGCGAACAATAATAACAGATTTAATGTTGAAAAAAAATTTATGGAAGGAAAAACCATATCCAAAAATAATCAAAGCTGTGCCGATAATTAATCATTCAAGCAATATTAGAAAGATCATTTATGAGTGTTCCAGAAATTGGCATCACTGAATAGTAAAATCAATATTAAGACATTCTTTAACTTCAATTCCTGAGACAACTTTTACAACCAACTAAACACCCACACCATCTCACAAGACTGTACTTAGGTTTACCACACCTCCAGATTAATCCTAGTTACCATCCTTGCCATTGTTACCATCAATTCTATCAACAACATGAGCCACTAATACATTTTAGCATTCTAAATTTACCTATGTTCAAATTTCAGTTTTATATTGCCATTTATAGTTATTGTTTATAAGTCCCAGGAAGCAGATGGCATCTATGCTCCCTTCAACTGCTAGAGAGATTAAGGAAGAAAGCCTTTGATCCTACAGTGTATGCTGTATATCCCTGGCATTACCACAATTAAGTGGGGCTGCAATTTATGTGAGGCTCTCCTGAGAGAACCAGGTTAAAGAGGAGGGAGGCTGTAGCATGCTGTGGGAATTTTATAGCACCTTCATATGCTAGAGGCCCAAGCAACAGCTAGGAAGCGGAACTTGAATTGCAACTTAACACCCACCACGATTACATCCAGGTGGTTGGTCCCACTAGATAAGTGTAACCAGGTGGGGTGGTCATGCCATAACCACTTGAAAATGAATGACCACTCTACAACTCTAAATTTGTTTGTCTTTGATACTTTGTTACTAAGTAAAGGATACTCAATCCAGCTTCCAAAACTACAAATTCATACAAATCTGATAATTAGTCATCTTCAAAATCATAAATATGTATATAAAAATCAAATTCACCATTTTTTTAATATTTCAATTATACTATCTATTAATGGGGAAAGTTTATTAAAAAGAAGATAAATTTTACAAAAGATAAAAAAATTTTAAAAAAAATATTTTGAATTGGCAACACACACTCATTCATAAGCATTTTAATTTGAAGTGAAATTAGCAATTTGGAAGCTTCAAATTTAGCCACTGATACCTCCAACTTTAAAAAATTCTATACCTGCATTCCAAGCTTGTGTAAAGTACAAGTTGCGCCAAGCGCTTCCAGTTTTTTCTTTGTCCATTCCACCATTTTGACCACTTCTCCACGTGTATGTGGCCAGGCAGACACGCTTTTGATTGCTACAGCCTCCTTCAACACATTGATGTAATCTTGTTTATGAGCATCAATATGACTGAAAGGAACAAGGGAAGCTTTCAAGGGACTTGGAAATTATATTACCATTTATCATTGGGGTGAAGAGAGGGGGGGAAGGGGGCTTAACTTATAGAGGTCCAAAGGTTCTGTAGCAAATAATGAAAATATGACTTGAGAAATTCAAAGTTGTAGTAATATTTTTTAAATTGCAACCACATAAATATAGGCTTATCTTGACTCTTGAGCCTAATTAAAAATCTAAGAGTAGCCCTCCCCCCCCCCCTCATGTTCAGAAGCCCCTTGGGAGGTTTGCCTCCCTCAGGGACCTAAGCAACCAGCCAACTAAATTACACCATAATGTAATGTGCAGGAGCTGGCACCCAGCACCAGGGAACCAGGAACTAGCACTAAAGACCTTGTTTCCCATGGAACTGGGATAGGTACAGCACACAGGGCTCCCAGTGGAAGAACCCCCCTGTGAGCCCTAACCAGGTTGAATGGCCCCCAAAAATAAGGTGGTGGGTGAGGAGCGTGCCATATCAGCTGCCAACCAAGAGAGAGCAGAGGTTTGTACAAGTGTTAAAGATGTCTAGAAAGAATAAAGTCTAGGTAGTGTCAATCTAGTGTAAGACTGACAGCAGTACTTGGGCTGGAAGGATGTGGCACTCATCCAAGTACTAGGTACAAGTCTATGCAGTTCACACCCCTGTGAAGGTTATGTTGCAACACACAGCCAATCTTAACAATGCTCTCTCTCGCAAGACCCCAACCCCTTTCTCTCATAATTGGGTTGAGATGTGTCAATGCAACTAAAATTAACCTCTCTCCTATAGGTCCTCGCCGAATGGCCCTTTATAGCAATGGAGTGATCTGTGCTATAGCATCTTGACTCATAGCGATGTTGTATTTATAGAATTGCATCGTTAAAGTCAATATAATCTTGTTCCAAATCCCAAGATCAAACATGTTTGAGTTGCACCACCACGCATCCCTAGCAGACATGTTTCATACCCTCCAGTTGTTTTTTTAAGAGGCAACTCAGCTACTAGGGCAAAAGTCACATCCTAATAATACTAGCCAAGTAAAAAAAGAAAATAATAATGATAAAAACAGAAACAAAGACTAAAAAAAACAATAAAGAAGCGCAATCTGGCATAGGGGCTAAGCCCTACCCTCCAGTTAAAACAAATAAAACCTACTGGAAGATTTTAAGAACAGACGAGGTGAAACATTGCAATGGCGATTAAAATGTCTGTATTTTATGTTCTCTTAAAAAATCTCTAAAGACAATTGGCTAAGACTTATGGGAGTGAAACGTACCTGAAAAGTTTCTTTAAAACTGGTGGAACTGTCATTTTTGTCTGAAATTTTATCAATATTTGAAATGTATAATTAAATTTCTTCTTAGATTTTATTTAGCTGTAAATGGAAAAAGATTATTAGTGAATATACAAAGCAAATAAACATTTAATGAAACGCATCCTTGGATCTCTCACTAGTTTTGTGGATAATGTGTTAGATTTCTATACCTGGGTCCAATCACAAAGTGACCACAAAATTCTTTTTGCATTTGTAGGGAGCTAGGCACCTATTGGCAGTGTGGGAAGCTTGCAAGTAGCTGTCGGCAGGTCCATCCACAACCATAGTCAAACACAAAACCAATCTCTTTCATTTCCTTTGCACACACACAACACATCCCTCTTCAATCTTGAAACGGATTTCAGAGAAGAAAAGGGCATATAAAAAATTACAGGTAGAAAAAAATATTCAAAATTTAAGTGATTATAGAATGGCTAGGAATGAGTTAAATAAGATTATAAAGAAGAACAAAAGGGGGTCAGAAATTAAATTAGCTCAGGATAGCAACAAAGATCCTAGAAAGTTCTTTAGTTACTATAAAATTAATAAGTCTGACAGAGTTAAAATAGGGCCTATAAAATATGAAGGGGTTGTGAGAGAAGCTGATGAGGAAATAGTTGAGGTACTAAATGGTCATTTTGCATCAGTATTTACAAAGGAGAAACTAAATAGTCTTATGTATAGTACTCATGGGTCAGAGAAAGAGGTGTTTACTACCATTAGTATGGATTGGAGGACAATAAAAGAACTAATAGGTGAGTTAGATACTACCAAGGCCTCCGGCCCTGAAAATATTCATTCTAGGATACCTAAAGAAGGGGTAGAAAGTATCTCAATAGCTCTGGAGAAGTTATATACTAGGTCACTGGAATATGGAGAAATACCCGATGATTGGAAGAGAGCGAATGTAGTCCCCATTTTCAAGAAGGGTAGTAAAGAAAATCCAAATAATTTTAGACCGGTTAGCCTAACTCCTGTAGTCTGTAAAATTCTTGAGAAAATAGTTAAAAAAGGGATTTGGCCACATCTAGAGAGGGATTGGGGGGTTAATCAGCGATGCTCAGCATGGGTTTAGATCAGGTAGATCATGGTGGACTAATTTACTAGACTTTCTGGAGTTTGTAACAAATCAAGTAAGAACATAAGAACATAAGAAAAGAAGGAGACTGCAAAAGACCATTCATGGCCTACACTTGGCAGCTCCTGTTCCAGTCAACACACAAAAGATTTCTTACCAGAGAAAAGTCATCAACATTGTCACCCTTTACAGGAGTTCGTCAGATCTAATCTACAATATACATAAAATGCAGCCAGAGGATTATGTCCATTCATGCAACCGCAAAATATAATCTCCCCACTCCTTAGAGAAATGTATACATATGTACATAAAAAAGTCAGTCCCATCTAGCAGCTTCATTCATATATTTATCTAATCTATTCTTAAAACTACCCAGAGAGGAGTGCTGTATGCAGGCGTGGTCACCACGTTTTAGACATGATATAAACTTATTAGAGTCAGTGCAAAGGAGGGCAACGGGAATAATACCATCCCTGAAGCACCTTCAATGTGAAGATGGACTGAGGGTGTTAAATGTGTTTTCGTTTGAAAGAGGGTGTGTGAGGGGGGATGTGGTTGAGCTTTTTAGAATCTTTTCTGGGATGGATAAATTAGATTTCAGCAAGTTATTTGAGTTAGAAGGTAGTAATAGAACTAGAGGCCACCACTTAAAGATTAAAAAACAGAGGTGCAGACTGGATGTTAGAAAATATTTTTTCACTAACAGAGTGGTGGATTATTTTAATAGTTTGCCACCTGAGACTGTAGACAGCCCAAACTTGAATGTTTTCAAGCGCAGATTGGATGATTATATGGGGATGGAGGGTTAATTTCTTACTTTTTGGTATGTGGATATTTTTCTTGACTCATTCCTGTGGATGCAGTTTCTTTTTATTGTATATTTTGGGGGATTTTGATTTTGTTTTTGACAGACTCCTATGGAGGCTTTAAATTATATATTGTAGATGCATGGTTGGACATTCCTATGGATTGTTAAATTGTATATTGTAGCTGCATGATCTGACAAAATCCTATGGATGCATTATATGGGTGGGATTTGATGGATTTGGATGACCTTTGATAGGCCCTTGTGGCTTTTGTCATCCGTTAAATTATGTTATGTTATGTTATGTTATGAGGCTTCTATCACATGTCTAGTGAGCCTATTCCATTCATCTACCACACGATTTGTAAACCAATTCCTCCCAATCTCCTTCCTAAACCTATACTTATCAAGCTTAAACCCATTGCTAAGTGTCCTGTCATGTTCACTAAGTACAAGAACCTTACCCAGATCCCCTTTATTATATCCTTTTTACCCATTTGAAGACTTCAATCAATTAAGAACATAAGAAGAACATAAGAAAAGAAGGAGACTGCAAAAGACTATTCATGGCCTACACTTGGCAGCTCCTGTTCCAGTCAACACACAAAAGATTTCTTACCAGAGAAAAGTCATCAACATTGTCATCCTTTACAGGAGTTCGTCAGATCTAATCTCCTTTCCAATGTATGTAGATTTAGTTTTCTGAGCCTCTCACCATAAGGTAAGTTCCTTAGCCCACTAATCATCTTTGTCATCCTTCTCTACACAGACTCAAGCAAATCAATATCCTTCCTATAATATGGTGACCAAAATTGTACTGCATAGTCTAGATGAGGCCTAACTAGCGCCAGATACAGTTTTAGAATGACTTCAGCACTCTTATTGCTTACACTCCTCCTAATGAATCCCAATATCCTATTAGCTTTATTCTTAGCATTTAGGCATTGCTTTCTAGGACGAAGGTCTGAACTTACCAAAATACCCAAGTCCCTCTCACAATCCGTCCTCCCTAAATTTCTCCCATTTAATTTATAACTATTCAGTGGATTATTTCTACCTATACTAAGTACACTACATTTGTCTATGTTAAACTTCATTTGCCATTTCTCAGCCCAATTGGACAGAATGGTCAATTCCTCCTGCATTACAACAGCATCAGAATCAGCCCTAATGGCCCTACCTAGCTTAGTATCGTCAGCAAATTTACTCAGGTCACTACTTATACCTATGTCAAGATCATTAATATAAATTAAGAATAGCAAGGGACCCAAAACAGATCCTTGCGGAACTCCACTGCTAACACACACCCACTCAGATTTAACTCCATCTATACTAACTCTTTGTTGTCTGTCACCAAGCCATGACTGAATCAACTTAAATAAAGTAGATAAGGGAGAGAATGTAGATATAATTTACTTAGATTTTAGTAAAGCATTTGATAAGGTACCACATAGGAGACTAGTTCATAAATTAAAAATGATTGGGATATGTGGGGGTGTTTCAAATTGGATAGCTGAGTGGCTGAAAGACAGGAAGCAAAGGGTAGTGCTAAATGGTGTAAAGTCAGAGTGGAGGGATGTTATCAGTGGGGTTCCTCAGGGATCAGTTCTCGGTCCATTATTATTTGTCATCTATATAAACGATCTTGGTGAGGCAGTTAATAATAAAGTGTCAATTTTTGCCGATGATACCAAATTAGCAGCTGTAGTTAAAGATATTGATGATAATTTTAAAGTGCAGGGGGATTTAAATAAATTGTTATCCTGGGCACAAAAGTGGCAAATGACTTTCAACCTTGATAAGTGTAAAGTTATTAACATGGGAAAAAGATAATAGAGAATTTAACTATGAAATGGATGGGCATTGGCTGAGCTCAGTAGAGGATGAGAAAGATCTAGGAGTAGTAATAGATAAGTCATTAAGGTTTTCTAAGCAGTGTATTGAAGCAAGAAATAGGGCAAATAGAGTGCTGGGTTTCATTAAGAGAAATGTCAGTTACAAAAGTAAGGAGGTTATTCTTAAACTCTATAACTCTTATGTTAGGCCTCATCTAGAGTACTGTATACAGGCATGGTCCCCACATTTTAGACACGATATTAACCTTCTCGAGTCAGTGCAACGGAGGGCAACAAAGATTATTCCTTCCATGAGGCACCTTGAATATATAGATAGACTGAGGGTATTAAATATGTTCTTGTTCAAAAGGAGGTGTGTGAGAGGGAAAATGATTGAGCTCTTTAAAAAAATTTCTGGGATAGATAAATTGGATGTTAGCAAGTTTTTTGAGTTAGATGATGGAAATCAGACTAGAGGTCACCACTTGAAAATTAAAAAGCAAGGGTGTAGGTTGGATTTAAGAAAATATTTTTTCATCAATAGAGTGGTAGACTTCTGGAACAAATTGCCGCGGAGGGTAGTAGGTAGTCTAAATTTAAATGTATTTAAGAGTAGGTTGGATGAGTTTATGGGGAGGGAAGGTTGTGATGGTTCCTAAGTTTTCTATATATTAATATTGTTTATATATATCTATAGCTGCATGATTTAGTTCTTGACAAGCATCGATTGGTGATACCCTTGTTTCTGGAAGCAATCCTCTGGATGTAGTTTTCCTGGGAGTTTGGGTGCCTTAAAAAAGAGGCTGTTTAACTCGGATGACTTATGATGAGCCCTTGTGGCTTTTGTTATCTGTTATATTATATTGTGGGGGACTTTGATTTTGTCTTCCCCTGGTGATGGTGCTTTTTGTGGGTGGGTTTTGATGGATGTGGATGACCTTTGATAGGCCCTTGTGGCTTTTGTCATCCGTGAAATTATATTATGTTATGTTTATGTTATCTTTGTGCAAACTTTGAGAAGCTAATCGTTGCAAGTTTTCCTTTGAAGTCCTCAAATACTTATTTCAAATGCATGTGAAATTTTTTGTTCTTTCATCACACCCATCAGCTCCTTTTAAAGAGCTGTAGTCTTTCAAACCTGGCATTTCTCTATTCACATCTACACATTTAGGGAGTGATAAAAGTCACTAACTTTGTTAGCAGTATGCCTATCTAGCCATTTCCCCAAACATGGATTTTGTGTGGATAGTACTTTCTTTTTTAACAAATCCTTTGCTTGCTGAACCATGTATTGGGAGCAATTGAAGGTGTGCATGATTTTGTTTCTATTCCAGGATTGTTGAAGGACAGTGAGAATGGTCAATTTTCCACTATGACTTGTATCTTAATTGTCCAATTTGCATTTTAGTTGTTGGATAATTTCCTTTTCCATGTTAATGTCAGTCATTTCCAGATAAATTCCTGTGCCATTTGTTCAATTTTCTTTTTAAATGGTCTCTTATTTAATGAACTTTTTCATTGTGTAATGTGAGATGTGCGATGCTCTTATATTTTTTTCACTGCTGACCCATAGGAATTTGGCCAAAGATTTAATGAGATTTTGAAGCTCATAGTCCATTTCTATCTCACAAATGCTATCACGTTGTGTTTGAGAGGGTGTGCTGGATGAGGATGAATCACTTTCACCTTTGATTGACCTAGAGGATGAAGCGATGGCTAATAGACTCCTGCAGGTAGGACAAAGTTTATGCTGCATCATCAGATTTTGATCAGGAGTGCTATTTATTACCTATTTTAAGAGACAAATCCCTGTGGTTGTTGTTTTTTGTCTTTTAAATAGGTGTTACAGCAATTAGGTCCAATATTTGAGCCAAGATCCATGTTTACCTGGGGGAAAAAATATAAAGATTATATTATTGTAAAAAAATATTTACAAAGTAAAATTCTGTTCTGACCTGTGATATAGAATAAGGCTTATCACCAAACACAACTGCGAATCACAAGCCAACAAAGAAATTCAGTGGGCATCGGGTGTTTTTAACATAGGTATAAAATTACAATTAGCAATATACTGTCTGTTCAAATTATGAAATTTAACTGTAAAAGGTTTTCAGGGTATAATGGTAAAGCAAATATAAAAAGATGTCTTACCAAGCAAGCGTTGATTTGCTTGACTAGGTACGGTCTCAAATTGACAGAGTAGCTGTTGGCTTGTCTTGACCACTCCATTAACATGTCAATTCATGTTTCAACTGGTGGTTTGGGAACACTACAGTTACTTTATTCATATCTGTTACAGTTCATTTAAAATTATTATATTTAAATATAAATAATGCCTATAAGTAATAAAAGAATAAAAAAATAAATGTAGGTATTCATTTTTTCATAATACCAATGGCAGTATAAACACAAAATCAATATTTGCTTTGATCATATAAATAGGGGAGGAAGGAATCTTCACATGATCCTTCCTTTTAAAAATAAAATAAAGAAAAAAATGTTTGTAAATATATATGTTAGTTAATATAAAATACAAGAGATCTCTCAATCCCTATTATTTTTTTGTATTTTTTTACTAAGCTTCAAATAAAAATAAACTTTTCTAAAAGATAATTCTTTTTGTAAACTAAAATACACTTCTATACCAATTATTAGAGGAAGTTTCCTAAAAATCAATTTCTAGGTCAAGTAACTTTTTCAATGTAAAAGGGTAAATATAAATAAAATTAAAGTTGTAGAGTAACTCAAGACCTTTAAAGTGGTGCCACGATGACTCCTGTAGATGCTATAGTCTCTGAGATACTTAATGTTGACCTTTTTTTGCTTTTATAATGAAAATTACCTTTTTAGACAACTTTAGAGGGTTGTATCTCGTGAACCGTTTGACCAACAGCAGTGAGATTATTTTCAGAATAATCTGAATGTCAAGAAAAATTTTCCCGAAATTTTGGTTTAATTGCTGTTTCTATAGGGAATAATTGTGTGGCATAAAATAAACATTAGCAGGAGGTTAGGTCATCAACAAGAGGTACTTCAATTGGGCAGTTAAAAGTATCAAAGAGACTGCGAGATCTGCAGTGGGGAATGCTCTTAATAGGGCCTAAAGATTTAATCTTGTCATTGTATCGTACGGCCTATAGTTTTAACATACAAATTTTGGTAAGATGTTATTATACTTTTGGTATACCATAGTTTTAAGTTCGTTGTCCATTGAGTCATCTTTCCAGATCAACCATTTCATTATCTAATTCTTCAATCACGTTTTGTTTTCTTTGTTGGTCAACTTTTCTCTTTTTGTGCAACTTTAGTCTTTATAGAAAAGGGGGGGGGGGATCTTTGCCACTTTTGACTAAGGATAAGCCTACAATTTACAGTAAGTGAGAACTATAACATAACATAATTTCACGAATGACAAAAGCCACAATGGCCTATCGAAGGTCATCCGCAGCTGTCAAAAGCCACCAACAAAAAGATTCCATAGGATTGTGTCAGAACATGCATCTACAATATAAACAAATCATGAACCACTTGACCCTCTATTTTTATTAACTTATGCAGAAAGTCAATATGTCGGAAAAAATTAAACTCCGGAAAAATAATAGATCAGGAAACGCCTACAATAAAGAGCGCAAAACAATGTCGTAAGCTACGAAGGCCGGAAAAAAAATCAAATTCAAACGAACGAATTCGGGTGACAATTATATAGGTGCATCGACCCATATGGATTATAGTCACATTGAAACGAAACTAATCGAAAACTGGGTGGCTTCTTGCATGTTTATAACAGCCAAAATATAAATTTGCGATGGCTAACAAACCAAATAAAAGGATGATTATGGTCCTATTATGCACTAATACCGGCTTTTCCTATCCTTTATGCTCCCTTATGGTGAGAGCACTTGCTCGCAAATCAGTGCCCAAGTAACTGAAGCTTATGTTTGGGCTCGGCTAACCATCGAGATCAAATTTCATGTCTTTGTGTGATAAACACACATGATACACGTCATTGAGGGGAGTCATTGGAGGAAGATAGTGTATCAAAGAGATAGTAAAGAAGTATCACACGCCTATTTCTACATCACATCTTAACATAATGTTTGTTTTTCTGCTTAAGGTGAGTGGCCATGGACATAGGCACTTTAACATGATTTTTTTAATAAGTTTAGATTCGTTCAACCACAAATGATTATTTCCACTCGTGTTAGTTTATAGCTGATGTATCTGCACCCAGGGGCGAGGGGGCTGAGGAGGCTGAAGCTTCCCCCCCCCCCTCAATTTGTTCTATCATTAGCCCATAGTGAAAAGCGAAGCGACCTCATTAAGCCCCCCCCCCCTCCCAATAAAAATGTATTGAGGAACAATAATTGGGGCAACACTTAATGCATCCTTCGGCCCAACCTATGCGTCTAGCATATTTGTTAAGTCTACGGGCCTATTTTTTCACAGAGTAAAATTTATCTAGTAATACACGTTGGGGTCGGTCGTGACCCTTGATAATACTCATGTGTACGCCTGATTTTTGTTTTTTGGTCTGTAGGTCGTCGATCGGATGGTAACCATTCTACTTTCCAAAGAGGTTTTTGGCAATAACATCCTAACTATTCGACCGATTCTCACGAAATTTGAAACCCTTATGTTGTTTTACATTGTCTTTCGAATGATATAATTGTCAAGGTACTCCCAAGGTTTGTCCGGGAAGTATTAATAAAAGAAAACTAACTATAGGTCGGATAGGCCCACTTGTTGAAAGTTTTTAAGGTCATAAGTCAGAATGATTGAGAGCACGTGACTTAGGTCTTGTTTCAGGTTGAATACCCTTTTCCTAAATTGATTCGCAGGTAATGTGAAATAAAGGGAGCAGGAGAACACACCAAGATCAGTGCGTTTTTCAAGCCACGGCTCAAAAGTGTGTAACTGGAGAACGCTGGTGCAGAGACATGTTGCGGAGGAGACCAAGACTGCCGAGGTCCCCAACTCAAGACGGCACAGTTGTAGTGGCAGCTCCTTAAGAGCCTCGATTTGACGTTGCTTATTTCGTCGGGGTGGGGGCGCAGATGCCAAGAATTAGCTTACCTTAAATCCTTCTTAACTTAACCTAAATTAACTTACCATTAATTCGCAAACAAATTTAACAAAAAAAATATACATAAGGGGAGAAAAGTTAATTAGAAAGGTTGAGGTGAAATTGCTAAAGAAAATGGACGTCACGATTCCTTGCCTAGCTTCGGGAAAGAAGGGTAGCCGACAAAACACGATACGAGCGTCTCATTCTACAGTTGTTTTTTTTCACTTTTCCTTTGTTGGTGTTTCTTCATATATAAACTTCTGGTAAAACTGGATACCCTCAGCCAAAGATTGACGGTGTTATTAAAAAAAATGAACATATTCTTATCTGCTCGCATGACATGGCATGAATAGAATAGAAAGAAATCAGTCATTCCGCTGGTTTTCTTTCTATTCTAATCTTGTCATGCCAGACAGGTCGAAAGACGACGCGGAAATATAGACATACAAAACATTGGTGTTTTCCTCCTTTCTCTCCGTACGCAACCGAAGGCTCTTTTTTGAAAGCTTGAAAAACTTATGAACCAGCTTAACACCTGCAAAGTATCTGTTGAAAAGTATGTCTTGCTCAACTGCGCCCTACACATACTAATTTATGGGATTATAATTGGCGGATTTAGGTGGCAAGAAAGTGACGCTGGTGAAGTCGTAAAAATTCTCTGACAACTACTTATGACTCTTTCCGGAGGCATGGTCTTCCAAAAGCAACCATCTCCAGCCAGGGCGTGACTACAGTTTCATCAGTTCCACATAACAGTCTGAATTGAAGCTAAGACCCTTCTGAAACAGATGAAGTGGCATGGAGAGACACCCATATGCCATCAAAGTTTGAGGGAACTTGGTCTTCACGATACGTGGAAGGTCACATGATTATAGTCAAACCACATGTTGTGCTGGTTGCTGTGCAAGTGGTTCTGACAGAAGTTCTTTTCATCTGAGAAGAATCAGATCGTCCTCTGCTCAACAGGATGATTCAGGTTGTTCAGGAGCTTCTTTGCCTTCGTCAAGCGGTTTTCCTAGGCCTTGGCTGTCAGAATTTTTCCCTTGCACCTCTTGTACGAATGGTCCTCATTCAGGGCCAGCTTCATGGTGGTGGCTCCAACACCAATCTCTCTCGCCAAAGCCCGGATTCCCTTGTTCGGGTCTTCTATCACCTTGCCCTGCAGTTGCTGGATGAATTCCAGCGTGCGGAGGCAATCAGAACGCCTGCTGTGTTCCTTTCTGCTAGCCACGGCTTCGTAGTCTCCATTGCAGCTGCCCATGTCACGTCTTACAGAATTAAAAGGCACCGGTCATGATGTCGGAATTTTGATACTCGGTGCGAATAATCCTGATGCAAGTCTCACTTTTTCAATATTCAGTCCTTCCTACATGTCAACTGCTAGCTTTTACTCAATGAAAACTGTACTCTGTATACTATCCAACACCGATTCATCAACATTTTCTCAAAAGAAAAAAAATTAAGAACATCAAATTTAGCCCGAACACCCTGTATACCCAACTTACTCGAAGAATCTTAAAAAAACAACAACAACTATAATATACCAATTACTAAGCATTTTTTTATAAATCTCCAGAAGTCTTTAGTTCTTATTGAGTTTGAATTAGCAAATGTGACACCAATCTGTAAGAGGGGAAAGAAAACGACGTTAGCAATTACAGGTCTAATAGTTTAATATGGAATATTGAAAAAATGTTTAGAAACAATAATAAGAGAGCACATAGTTAATCATTTAGAAACCAATAACTGATAATTAATAGATAGTCACCATGGGTTTCGAAAAAATAGATTGTATCTAACAAACCCCCCTTCATTTTTTTTCCATGATACAATTACACATCAAGATGAAACACGCGACGTTGATATCACATACCTGGATTTTTCTAATGCATTCGACAAAGTCCCACATAAAAAGTTATTAAGGAATGTCTACGCTCTTGTCATATGTGGTAAAGTGTTAAATTGGATAGTTGAATGGTTGCTGGATAGGAAGCAACGTGTAGTCATAAATGACGAAGAGTCTCCGTGGCTGGATGTAACAAATGGGGGTGCCTCAAGGGTCTGTTCTGGGATCTGTTTTATTTGGGGTTTATGTTAATCACTTGGATATTGGCTTGGTTAGTAAAATTTACAAGTTCACTGACTACGTTAAGCTTTTAGGAAGTGCGCTGAATGAGGAAGACCGAATTGATATGCAAATGGATTTTGATAACCAGGCTGAGTGGAAGACCATATGACAAATGAAGTTCATTGTCGATAAAGGCAAGATTATGTAAATTGGATCGAGAAATATTAATTCTAATTATACAATGGCAGGAGGAGTGTTAGGTGGAGCGTCAGAGGGAAAGAACATGCGGTTATTGTTACCAACGACCTCGAGTCAGCAAAGCAGTGTCTAACGGATTGTAAAAATCAAATTAAGTTTTAGGTTCCATTTCGCGTAACTTTGAAAATAAATCTAAAGTCATAAATTTTGCTCTTGTACAAGTCGTTTGTCTGTCCGCATCTGGAGTAGTATGCGATTCAGTCATGGTCCCCATTTCATGTGATGTATATAGAAAGATTGGAAAGTCCATCACAGGGCCCCTAAGATGATTAAAGAACTCCATCATAAAAAGTTGTAAATGGTTTTGATAACGTTACGTCCGACCATTTTTTTTTACCTCGAATAACGAGGGTATTACTAGAAATAATGTCTTTGAGATGTTTATTCCTAGGGTCAATACGGAAATAGCAAGAAATGTCTTTTCATTTAAGATAATAACTGCTTGGAATACCTTACCTGCTACAATAGTATATAGTACTTCAGGAATAGCCTACTACAGTAGTATCTACTAGTACATCAGTAATAGCCTTGCTATATATTAGGTTGAGGAATAAGTTCTTGCGTGTTTTTTTTTTAATGTTGTGTTGATTTAAGTTCTGTTGACGTGATTTGTGCACATATTAAGAAACAATAATAAATAATGAGAGCAACATTTGCAAAGGTTAGGCTACGTCTCTTAACAGCGTAGAATATTAGGCTTTTGCTTAGGCTACGTCTTGAAGTTGATTAATATGTCATTGCGGTTTATTTAAAAGTTGTAATTTATTTTTTGTTCTGTATCCTCAAAATGGACACTTGTTGTTATTGATTTTCAATCGAGACGGAAACAATGCAAACGCAGTCAAAGCTCGTCGCGATATTTGTGCTGTGCACGGAGAAAATTCTTTATCAGAAAGGACAGCTCAATGGTGGTTTTCACTTTTCAAATCAGTGATTTCAATCTTAATAACGAAGATCGTTCTGGTCGCCCCATTAAGTTGGATGAAGATCGATTGAATGACCTTCTTCATGAAAATCCTCGTCAATCGACTAGAAAATTGGCTGTACCATTGGCGTGTGACCAGAAACCTGTAGTGAATCACTTTCATTCGATGGTGAAAGTTCAAAAACTCGTTGCATGGGTTCCGCACGCTTTGAGCGAAAGCAACAAACTTCAACGCTCCACGATTGCCGCAGGTTTGCTTGCTCATCACAAGGCTACTCGTGGTTATAAGGACAGATTTCTTCACCGCATCATCACTGGCGACGAAAAGTGGTGTGTTTATGTCAACATGAACCATCGAAAACAATGGCTTAGCCCCAATAAAAAAAACACTTCCGCGATTAAAGCAAGTACTTCATACACGAAAGACGATGCTGTGTGTGTGGTGGGATTGTGAAGGCATTATTCTTTATGAGCTCCTTGCGAACAATGAGATTGCCAATGTAGAACTCTACATTCAACAAATGTATCGACTTGCCGAAGCTATTCGTGAAAAGCGACCTCATTGACGTTATGGAGTCCTTCTGCAACACGACAATGCTCGTCCTCGCATTGCCAATATGACAAAAGACGCCATCCAAACGCTTAATTGGGAAATCCTGTCGCATCCTCCATATTCGCCAGACTTGGCTTCATCATATTTCCATCTGTTCCGATCGCTCTCCAACAATTTGCGCGGCGTTTCGTTCAATACTGATGTGGAATTAAGAACCTGGTTAGACGAATTCTTCGAGTCAAAATCCAGATATTTTTATTGCAGAGTCATCGAAAAACTAGTTGAACGTTGGCACGAAGTCGTAAATAACAACGGAGAATACATTATTGATTAAATTGCATATTGTTATCAATTAAAAATTAAGTTTTTCTAAAATTGTTAATGGTAGTGAATAAATTTGATAAAACCACAAGAACTTATTCCTCAACCCAATAGTACTTCAGGAATCGACTGCTACAGTAGTATGTACTAGTACTTCAGTAATAGTCTTGCTATAATAGTATATAGTACTTCAGGAATAGTTTGCTACAATAGTATATAGTACTTCTGTAAAAATTTTCAAGAATAGGCTTGATACTTACTTTGCAAATAATAACGTTACATGTAATATAATTGGGTGTATCCGTGGGTTCTGGCTGTTGCGAGTGATGGTAATGTAACCTTCCTGCTGATAGGCTGGACTCGTGTGAACACGAGGGTCTTTGCCACTTCCTTGTGATGCACTACTGTAAAACGAACCCGGATCAGCTCGAGCAGGCGAGAATTAAGTGGTACACGTGTTTTAAGCAGAGGATTGATGAGGCTTAGAGTAAGAGAAAAATTACCCGCGATTTGAGGGGTTGTTTGTGTATGATAAAAAATTAAAATATATATAACGCGAAATTCAAAATAAGGAAAATTGAGCAATATTGAAGGTTGATAATAACTGAGGTAAGAGGGGTAATTTAAATTGTATTACGTCTCCCGAGAAAACTTCTATATCTGATTATTTCAGTCCACTAAATATATTTTCGTTAACTGTAATTCTGCCTTAGATATTATTTTTTTTTAAAAGTTTAAGTGTTTCATCAGCTGACAAGGTTAAATATTTTTAGTTAACTGTAGATTGTTGTTTACTGAGAGGAGAAATATTTACTTAAAGGTTTATGTTATCAGAACCTTCTGCTTCAGCCGTCTTTATACATTCATTTTATTTATTGCAATAACTTCTTTATTTTCAATCCTTCATCCTTTGTTTCAAAGTGGTAGCCTAGTTATGACTTTGGATTCTCATATTCATTAATACTACAAGTAAACAGATCAGCCTTGTAGATAGGAAGTACAATACTGCTTCCAATTGGTCTGACAAGCAGAAGAAGATTATTAAGCAACTTATTTTTCTTAGTTTTTAAAACTATTCCCATGGTTCATTAATAACAGGTAACACTGTTGAAATAGATAGCCACCTTGTTTTACAGTTAACAAGTATTTTTAGTGGACTTCTGCCATCATTAAGACAATCGTAGAAGTTTTTATATGCATTTTGTTTAACATATGAATTAAAGAACCATTTATGAGTTTACACACTTAGAAACTCCCAAGTTTCTAGGTAAGCATTCAGAAGATGTGAAGAATTGATAATTGTAAAAAATGAGACAACTTTTCAAAATGAAGAATGTAATGTCTTCTATTAGCCTTGCCCCTAAACGTCATAATTTATTACCAATATAACACTCACATTATCAGTTCCAAATGCAACAAGGTTCTTCAAGTAACTTTTCAGTGATAAATAATTGTTTAATTTCGTTTACAATATTTCCAGCATCATATTTTTTTCAAACGTAAACAGTCCAAGATATTTATTGTGATATTTACATTTGACTCATTGTAAGGTTAACTTACCCATTTGTAACTTACGTCGTAACTCCTGAGGAGCGGGGTTCGATAACTTACTACTTAGTTTACGCCATAGTTTAGCCCGTTGAATTTCCTCACGTAGGCGCTCATTAGTGACGGGTATAAATAAGGACCCCCTGACTCTAAGAAATAGAACCGATCAGGAGTCTATACAGCGAGGACCTGCTGATATTTACAGACCCCTGCCAACATTTGCCGCCATTTACTCTGCCGCTGAACCGATTGCAAGCTCCCGATTTACTCGTCTCTCTCGCTCTCATCAGGAAGTCGGAATACGCTTGGGCTCGTACGACTCTCCCCGTTTCCACGACAACCGCCATCCCTGTATTGATGCACTACTTCTGTGACAAGAATTTGGAATATTTCTTTTGATCTTACGCCTCATTCTTAGGTTCTCGTTATTGAGACCTACAGCTATTTATAAATGACGTAAGACGGGAGCGAGGTGTTATATTCCGTGTAGAAGTCTAAATACCGCGTACATAGGTGTACGCAGAAACACTCCGACACAAAGCTGCGCGCCCTCTTGTATCCCTAAAATGCACCTCTCGCCTCGAATTTTCCGTCGCCTTTTTTCGAACCACCGTAAACTCCGAGGTGGGCCGAAGGCGTGAAAGAAATACCGTCGGCCCAAAGATGAAAAAAAAGGTTTTTCGCGCGACGATACGGATTTTATGAGAATTCGATTTTCTCTCTCGATTCTGCTCGTGAGAGAAATAAAAAAAAGACTTCTCCCTGGAATCAGGCAGAAGTCCTTGGACCTACGTCGAGTGTGTGAAACTCAATTCACATAGGAAACCGTTCGCCCGCTGCAAGGAAGGAACTTCTCGGGGAATTGGTTGTTGCCGTAACGGTACTTGTAGGTGCTAAACTTCTTGCAGCCCCCCCCCCTCCCGCTTAAGAGTCTGAGGTTACACAGGACTCCCCTCTACGGATTACCCTGGACGTAGCTAGGTAATCGGTTTTGGCTACCCACTTCAGAAGCCGAATAATCGGACAGGTACTTCAAGAAAAGAAGAAAAGAAGTCCGATTTGAGTCACCGTGTGGCTCACCTTCGTGATCCGGCAAAGGATCAGCATATCACTGGTCTAAGATTACCCTCTCATTCGGTAACCTTGGACGGCCGGACTAGGTGCAATCATCGTCACCAAAAGAAGATCCCCCCTCCTTCCTTCAAAAATACTTACGAACTCAAAGGTATCGTTAATTGAATTATCTCCTCCCCTAACTTCACCAGTTTATTTGTGAACTAGAATTCTCATCCCGAGCCCATAACCTCGAATATTAGAAGTGATTACTTAATTCAGTGTTTAACTCAATAATAATGTTCCCTTCGTTCTGTCTGGTGTCATTAAGACGCAAACATCCCAGTGAGTAATCTGCAAGTAATCCCCACGACATTTTGTAGACTTATTTATTCAGTGCAAGATTAATCCTATTTATATTTATATACGCTGTTGCTTATTTCAAATTCATGTACATTAAAGATTAGTTTTGTATATGTGTATTTAACTAATTTGGACGATCCTTTGAAAATTATTAAGCAATCCACTCGGCTTAAATCTCAATATTCCACCGACCCACCCATGGTTGGCATTTACTGAGTGGGAAACACACTCAGGGGATCATCATCTTAGTTTTGATCAAAAGGGTACGCACCGGGGTTATTCTTATTCACCGGAAGTGGCTAAAGTAGGTGTATTGGATACGCTTCACCTCCGCTTCACCTCGGTGCGGTAATAAAATATATGTCCAGGAAGTGGGACTGGGATTACCCACACACTCAAACCTCGACATATATAAGTGGTGTCAGGTGTGTGGGATTATCATAAAACCTCTCGACCTATATAAGTGATATCAGGTGTGTGGGGTTATCATAAAACCTCTCGACCTATAAAGTGATATCAGATGTGGGGGGTTATCATAAAACCTCTCGATCTATATAAATGATACCAGGTGTGTGAGGTTATCACTAAAAGCAACATCTCAAAACTTTAATCAAACATTGCCAACCTCCAAATTAGTACAAATACTCAAACATTAACAGCAATTCTTGTTTTGGGCTCCAAAAGTTAGTTAGGTTAGGGTGATTGTCTTATCTTGTTTTGTTTTGTTTTTAAGTGTTTTCGCTTGTCTACCACGTTTTGGAAGGGAACTTTAATATCCCCTTTTTCCCAAAGCACGTTACGCAAAGGCAACTCTCCCAGTGCATACTCTTACCTTTGGATCGGTAAAATGGCGTCCACATCGTTCGAAACATTCCTCAAGCAAGGACAAGCATTCGGACTGGAAGGTAAGGAACTCATGGAGTACGTCCACAATGAACAAAGGAATGAAAGAGAAGTAAAGAGGGAAGAACAAAAACTACAACTAGAGGGGCAAAAACGGAAGGACGATTTAGAAAGGGAAAAACTACAACTAGAAGCAAAGAGATAAGAACAAAAACGGAAGGACGATTTAGAAAGGGAAAAACTACAACTAGAAGCAAAGAGATAAGAACAAAAACGGAAGGACGATTTAGAAAGGGAAAAACTACAACTAGAAGCAAAGAGATAAGAACAAAAACAGAAGGACGATTTAGAAAGGGAAAAACTACAACTAGAAGCAAAGAGATAAGAACAAAAACGGAAGGACGATTTAGAAAGGGAAAAACTACAACTAGAAGCAAAGAGATAAGAACAAAAACGGAAGGACGATTTAGAAAGGGAAAACTACAACTAGAAGCAAAGAGGGAAGAACACAAACTACAACACGAAGAAATGGAAATAATCCGTCACCATGAACGGGAATTAAGTAGGAACCAAGTGGAAGTAAGTTTTTTTATTTATTTATTCCATATTAATCCAATGTACAGTAAAAACATATTACATTTTGAATCTTAATGCCAAGTTACTATAAGTACTTATACATACAGGATTATTTATGGGCCCAAAATATGTCAGTGACTTTTAGGGCAGAAACTTAAGACTAAGCATAAAATTATCAAGACTAGAAATCCCTTCATGTTTATACAAATATAAACAACTTAATATTCATTTGAGAACCTAACCATTGTAATGATTGCAAATAATGAATAATTATATAATTTAAATTTAGAGATAAATTAAAAAACTATTTTATTTCCAGCGATTCTTTCAAGAGGTATGTAGTTAACATAGTCAACAGTCTTATATAATAACATATTTATAATGTATAAATCAAAGTAGTAGTACACAGTATAACAGTGTACGGTAACAAATAAATACACAATAACAAAAGCTGAATAGAAATTTAGTAAGCCGAAATTATATTGTTTTTAAGAGCTTTTTTGAATTGAGCTAAATTGGTTTGGGATTTGATATTGTCGTCCAAGCCATTCCATATTTTGATAGATTTGTACAGAAAGCTACATTGTGATTTTGATTTTGAATACAAGGGTGAAATAAATTTTGTTCTATTGCGGGTTGGGTGATTATGGGTATTATCAGCTGTTTGTAACATATTAAATATATAGCTATTATAGGAACACTTTACTGTTTTGTAAAGGAATAAGGATGTTTGAAAAACAAAGAGATCATTTAATTTTAGAATTCTGGATTCCTTAAAATAACGATTAGTGTGCTCATTGTAGTCAAGTTGATGGATGGCTCGAATTGCTTTTTTCTGTAATATGACTAACTTATTGAGATAATTTTGATATTTTCCATACCAACTCTCTATGTGTCAAGTAAGGTTGCACCATTGTCATATATAAAGAGTGGAGAATAGATTTAGGAAGAAACTTATTTAATTTATATAATATTCCAATCGATTTCGATAGTTTTGTTGAGATATGCGTAATATGTTGCTTAAAACTCAGATTTTTGTCAATAAAGATGCCTAGGAATTTGATATGAGTAGTTTCATAAATTATTCCGTCGCCCATTTTAATATTGGGCAATTCAATAGATTTTTTGTAAGAGAAAAGAATATATTTGGTTTTATCTACATTTATTGATAGTTTATTAACATTTAGCCACCTGAAGACATTTTCGAGTTTTTTATTTATTGTAGATGCAATGTTGCTCGGTTTGTCATATGGCAAGGGAGTTGATAAGGCACTATCATCCGCGAATAATATAAATTTAAACAGAGAAGATGATTTAACAATATCATTAATATAGATTAAAAATAATAGTGGCCCTAGCACGGAGCCTTGTGGGACCCCAGTTGTAATATTAAGGTGGGATGAGTCATGACCATTGACGGAGACAAATTGCATCCTTTCAGTTAAATATGATTCGAACCAATTTTGACAGTTGCCTCTAATTCCGTACATAGCTAATTTTGACAGTAGAATATTATGGTTGACACAATCGAAAGCTTTTTTAAAATCGAGAAAAATTGAGAATACAATATGGCCCTTTTCAATGTTATGATATAAATATTGAAGGTGGTTAATTATCGCGTGAATCGTTGATTTCTGACGTCTAAAGCCATATTGGTGTTTATACAACAGTGAATTAGATTCCAGAAATTTATAAAGTTTATTGAATGCTATTGTTTCAAATATTTTACTGAACATTGTAAGACATGAAATAGGGCGGTAATTGCTGACGTTTGTGAGGTCTCCGGCCTTTGGTAACGGTGTTACTCGAGCAACTTTTAATACACTTGGGAATATACCCTGCGTAAATGATTTATTGATTATTGATGCTAAAATTGGAGCAACTATATCGGAGATGTATTTAAAAATTTTAGTGGAGATTGAATTAATACCCGATTTTTTATTTTTTAGTCAACTAATGATTTTTTTTATATCGGCTACGCTTACAGGAGAAAAGAACAAGGAATTTGGTACATTAATCTCATTAAAATACGAAAGAAAAGATTTATCGACTATTTTGCAGGAGTCTGAGATTTTTTTACCTACGTTGACAAAAAAATTATTAAATTCATTCGCTTTTTCCTTATTGTCATCAACTGGTTTACCGCCAATGATAATTTGTTTAATTTGGTTTGTTCCTTTAGTAATTTCAGGTTTTATCACAGAATTGATTAATTTCCAAGTTTGTGTTATATTGTTTTTCGTTTGATTAAATCGTTCATGGTAATAATTTTTCTTGGCAATTTTAATTTGGTTAGTAACTTGATTCCGAAAATTTTTATATGTATGTTCTGGAATTTGACTAAGCTTATAAAGAGAAAAGTATTTTTGACGTTTTTTGATGTTATTTATAATTGCATTTGTTATCCAAGGTTTTGTTTTGCGTTTATATGATATGGTTTTAGATTTTAAAGGACAATTAAGTTTAAAAGCATCGTCTAGCCTTGAAATTAACTCTTCGGTAGCAGAATCGATGTCATTTATATAGGAAATTTCATATAGATTCTGATTTAGAACATAGTTATAGAAGTTTGATAAGGTATTTTCGTTAATTATGTGGTAGGTTATTGTACGGTTTTGATGAATATTGTTCGAGTTGAAAAAAGACTTTTGGATCATGAATATAGAAAGATGGTCCGATATGTCACAAAGGAGAATACCGGAAGAGTAATTTTCAGGGTGAACTCTGAAAATATTGTCAATTAGTGTTGCTGAGTTTTGGGTTATTCTTGTCGGTTTTGTTATAATTGGAAGGAAGGAATGAGAATAAAAAGTATTGAGGAAGGACTGAGTTGATGCGTGGTTTTCAAAGTTTAATAGATCAAAGTTAAAATCTCCTGTAATTATTATGTCGTCATAGTTTGTAACATTGAAGTAATTGATTAATTCAGTAATCTTATCTATAAACATCTTTGGGTCACCAGAAGGGGGCCTATATACGGTTCCAATGATTATCGTTTTACCATTTGATTTTACTTCGATAAATAAAGTTTCTATATAGTTATAGGAAATACTAATTTCGTCAACTTTTTTAGTATTGAGGCTGTCAGATATATACACGCTTATACCTCCCCCTATCTTGTTTACGTCGCGTAGTGAATGAAAAGAGCTATAGTTTGGGACACTGATAAGGTGTTTATTATTATTTGTTAGCCAGCTCTCGGTGAATGCCAAAACGGAAAATTTATAATTAAGTGTTGACAAAAATATTGAAAATTCATCAAAGTTTGCGTGCAAAGATCGAATGTTAAGATTTAAAATGGACAGGTCTGTTTTTTTCAAATGAAAATGTAGTGTTAAATTTATCACAATCGTAGTATTGGTTTCTTACGTTATTTTCTTTAAAATTTGGATATAATTCATCAAAATGGTTTATGTCTGGATCGATATTATTGAAGTGATCGAGTTGTTCAAACATAAAGGAATTTAAAAATTAAAGGTTACAAATTGAAATTACGTATAAAATATCTATAAACAGTTAAAATACTGTTTTTATGATAACTTTAATAAGCGAAAAAGGAATAAAGTATGTAATACAATTGAAATAAAAGTAAGTGAATGCTAGGTCAAAATATGGTTTGTTTGTTTTTGTTTTTTTCATCTAAAACAATAATATCGCCGAATGTATTATTACTGATCGTTTCAGAGATTCTCAGCATTAAAGTCTGCAAGCGTCGAATTGAGGTGTTCCGACAGAAATTTTTGGAGGGCAGCTCGGGTATTGATAACTATACGTAGGTCACGGCGACCAGAGGGTGATGGCAGGAAGAGGTTGATGAATCCATCTCTGGTAGTACAGCCTGCGATCTTTGTGGAGAATTTCTTTTTAGCTTGGCGGAGGACGAAAAAGATTTTGTTGCGATTTGGAGTCAGTTGTTCGTTTACATAGAATGAAGGTTTGAATTCTTTGCATGCTGAGAAGATATTACGCTTCAGATCACTTCTGCGCAACTTCACAATTATGTTTCTTTTGTCGGGACCTTGTACTTTTGGTTTGGGACCTAGACGATGAGCAACAGAGATGTCAGCTTCTTGCATTTGTATGTGGCAGTTATCTTTAATAAGTTCGCGGATGATATTGCTGCAGTTTTCATTATTGGTAGCTTCAGGTATATTGCCGGAGAATATAATCGTATCTCGTCTTTCATAAGCGTCGGAAGAATCAACGTTTTCTTCTAATTTTTCGATTTTTGATCTCATTTGTTAGATTTTTCGAGAGAGATGATTTTTTGTTCTTGTTTGGCAAAAGATGATTCAAAAAACTTAAAGAGAACGTTCATAATGTCTTTGGCATCAACTGATAGCGTAGATGAGGAAATATGGGTCTGCAGTTCATTAAAATTAACTGGTTCGTTTAATTCGGTTGTTCCTCTTGTAATTGGAGTATTTTTTTCTTTGTCTGCCTTCCTGAGAGTAGGAGGAGCCATTCTTTCTAAGGATGAATTGAGAAATGTGACAACAGTGTTTATGCACTATGGGAGTTTGTTTAATTACTGGGAGAAACAGTAATGTTTAATTGTTAAAATTTTTACTTTGAAGGTTGTTAGGTTTTGATTGATGAGTGATTGTTTTAATTTATTAATTCAAAGAGTGAAGAGATTAGTTAAACAAGATGGACGTGGCAGGGCTGTACTTCTAATCACTCAGTTGAGTTTAGGCCTAATGGCTTCCAAGCAGACTCAGTGGGAACATGGGAATTTTCGACGTAATGCGGTAATATCACTTTATATGTCCAAATAAATTAACTTACATACGTAGATTTATAATTTTTAGTATTCAATGCAGTTTAAAAACACTAGTATTCACTTTTATTCGATAGATAAGCAATATCACTGTTTGTTGATGAAAACAAAGATTGATAAAGGAGACCGGGCAGCACACCTTCACTCTACGACATCACTTGGTTCCCGGGGTCAACAACCTCAAGCCCCTGCTCTCAAACTACCTTCTCCCCGCATCGTGAAAATGAGGACTTCATTACGTATACTTAACACATTTCGAAAAAAATTTAGAAGTAAATAGATGGGATATTGAAGCCGATGAAGTAACTCGCCTTCTCCCCTTACTCCCCCCTCGGCTGAGGAAGATTTTCATCGCATTGCTGCATGAGGCGACAATCGATTATTCCACCTTAAAAACAGAACTTCTATCTGCTATTAACCTTAACCCCCAGTTCTATAGATCGAAATTCAAATCAGCTAAACTCCAAGCAGGACAAACATATTGGCAATTCGGATTCATCATGAGAACAAATCTGAAATTCTGCCTGGACTCAGCTAAAGTCGAAGGAGATTTAGAGGCATTGATTGACTTTATTTTAAAGGATCAACTACTAAGTACACTCTCCCAAGACATTAGGGCCTTCGTTCAAGACCGAGGGGGCTCTACATTCAAGGATTGCCTCGATGAAGCGGACTTACACGCTTCAAACCATAATTTATACCCGAAGGAAATTAGAAAAGGTAACCCCCCTTCCCCCAAGAACAAGTTTGGGTACGGAAGACACCCACATGAGAAACCCTCTCAGTTTGTAAAAGTTGCCCTCCCATTTAAGCCCAGGAACAAATTCCAGGAGACCCCAGAAGACCCAAAACCCCCTGGCTTTAACGCTCACCCAAACAACACCTTCAGGAGTACTCCGATCACGTGTTACTCTTGCGGAGCTCCGGGGCACATCAAATCCCAGTGTCCGAAAAATTCACGGTCTTATCCCTCCCCAAGTCAGCAGGTACATCAAGTGTCTGCCACCCTTTGTCCAGAAAAAAACCGCCGTCGATACCCCACAACCTGCAGCCCCGTCAAATCAGGACTACCGGTTCAACTTCTTATTCGATAAGAGTTCTCCGGGTGAACTCAAGTTTGAAACTGGCTCGATTAATGGGTGCAAAGTGTCCACTTTAGTAAGGGACACCGGTTGTACCTGTATCGTAATGTCAGACAAGCTACTTCCCCCCCGTAAAACCCCAGCATGAGAAATTTGCGGTATTGCACGACTTTTGGGGACGCGCCAAAAGGTTCCCTGTCATCCGGTACCATGTAGAGTGCCGCTACTTCACTGGTTGTGCTGACGTGGTCGCGGCCACGATGAAATTCTGTTCAGTGCTATTCGGACAGAGCGCGCAACTCTACTCGAACGAGGTTATCCAAACCGTCACCACCCGAGCGCAGGCGGGCCGAAGAAACCGTCCCATCGCGCCGCTCAAACTCCCGTGTGGCCCTGAGTTCTAGAAGCCGTATAACGCTGAGTTCGCCAGGGCCCAAAAGGACTGCCCTTCACTACAACCCCTGTGGGAAAAGGCCAGGAGAGGTGAACTCGCGATAAAAATAGAGGAAGAGGAAAAAAGAAAAAGATAGAAAAAGAAGAAGAAGAAAGAAGATGAAAGATAAAATTTGAAGAAGCGGAAAGAAGACAGATGGAAATAGAAGTCCAGGAAAGGAGAATAAAGATAGAAAAGTCTAAGAAAGAAGAATAAAGGTAAAAGGAGAAGAAGAAGAAAGGAGAATAATAATAAAAATAGAAGAAGAGGAAAAGAGAAGACTGATACACAAGGACTTCCAGCTTCCCCCTCTCCCTTCTACCTCGCTTCCCCAGGAAGAACCCGAACCCTGCCCCGTGTTAGTTGTGAATCCCAAACTCGAGCCCGTTAAGATCGCTCAAATGGCCTCGCTCTTAAAAGAATACTACAGTCTTATGCGAAAAGATGTAGAAGGGCCAGAAAACGTCACAATCTATTTGGACAACGTGTACGTAGCCATGCGTATAGGGGAAGGACCTCCCGTGAGCCTTCGCCCACTCTTAGACTCACTGAGGTCTCGGGGCTTAACAAGTAAGCCCTCCAAGTGCTATTTTCATCATAGCACTATTACCCATTTAGCGTTCGAGTTTCACGAGAACCGCATATTCCCACATAAGGATAGGGTAAAACCCCTAACCGATAGGCCACCCCCAGTCTCGAAGAAACCACCCCGACCCCATTTAGAAGCAGCTTCCTCCTATCGGCGTATTGTCCCCCATTTCGAGTCCGTCACCTTCCCCTTAAATGACCTGCCTAGAAAGAAATCTCCAGACCCTATTAAGTGGAACCCCAGGGTTATTTCCACCTTCGGCAGACTCAAACGGCCCATATTTAACCCCGAGGAGAAAATCGACGTTCAGATCGGCACCCCTCACCTTGAACTTGGATGCGCCTTGTTGCGATACGAGGCAGAAGCGCCATTCCCGGTGGCCTTTGCAAATCGGAAACCTTCCGATCGGGAAAAGAAGTATGCCACTGAGGAGCCAGAAGCCTTGGCTATCGTGTTTGGGGTACAAAGGTTCCAGGTATATTTTATAGGTAGAGCGTTCTCCATAGAAACGGATGACAAATCCCTAGCTTATTTAAAAAGTTGTAAGAGTCAGAATGGAAGACTCATGCGTTGGGCCCTGTTATTATCCGAATATCAATAGGATATCCGATATCTAAAGAGATCTCTTAATGTACTCGCGGATAGTTTGTTTAGGAACCCGGTAGAAGAATCCAGTGAGTCTTTGTAAACAATCGGTATTATAGCTATGTAAGTTTTGGATAAAGGTTTAGTATCCGGCCACTAATTAATTCATATGTTATATTTGTAAAGTTGATAATATGACATGCTCTATAACTGCCGTGATTAATTTTTGATTGATTCTTTACATTTTTTTATTGCATGTGGGTCTTATATCATGCTACCCAGATTAATATATCGAATATAATCCTTTATTTCTTTTGTACTTAGGCATCAGCTCTTAATTACTCCGGAGTTTCTTGTATATGACCGGAACCCGTGTGTTCCTTTTTCCGTCATGATTATTTTTATGTTCCTGTATTCGTTGAACTTCCTTTTTGATTTGATTTTTTTATTTGTTTTTTTTCTATATTGTTCGTGTAGCCAATGTTAAAAGTAGAAATTATTCCTAGTTACACGTCAGAATAATGTCTTCCAAAAGGGGTATGGATGTAGAAGTCTAAATACGTGTACGCAGAAACACTCCGACACAAAGCTGCGTGCCCTCTCGTATCCCTAAAATGCACCTCTCGCCTCGAATTTTCCGTCGCCTTTTTTCGCACCACCGTAAACTCCGAGGTGGGCCGAAGGCGTGAAAGAAATACCGTCAGCCCAAAGATAAAAAAAAAGTTTTCGCGCGACGATACGGATTTTACGAGAATTCGGTTTTCTCTCTTGATTCTGCTCGTGAGAGAAATAAAATGAAGACTCCTCCCTGGAATAAGGCAGAAGCTCTTGGTCCTACGTCGAGTGTGTGAAACTCAATCCATATTGGAAACTGTTCGCCCGCTGCAAGAAAGGAACTTCTCGGGGAATAGGTTGTTGCCATCACGGTACTTGTAGGTGCTAAACTTCTCGCAGCCCCTCGCCCCTCTTCAGAGACCGAGGTTACACAGGACCTCCCCCTGCGGATTACCCTAGACGTAGCTAGGTAATTGGTTTTGGCTACCCACTTCAGAAGCCGAATAAGCGGACAGGTACTTCAAGAAAAGAAGTCCGATTTGAGTCACTTTGTGGCTCACCTTCGTGATCCGGCAAAGGATCAGCATATCACTGGTCTAGGATTGCCCTCTCATTCGGTAACCCCGGACTGCCGGACTAGGTGCGATCATCGTCACCAGAAGAAGATCTTCACCGCCCCCCCTTCAAAAATACTTACGAACTCAAAGGTATCGTTAATTGAATTATCTCCTCCCCTAACTTCACCAGTTTATTTGTGAACTAGAATTCTCATCCCGAGCCCATAACCTCGAATATTAGAAGTTCTTACTTAATTTAGTGTTTAACTCAATAATAATATTCCTTTCGTTCTGCCTGGTGTCATTAAGACGCAAACATCCCAGTGAGTAATCTGCAAGTAATCCCCACGACATTTTGTAGATTTATTTTTTCAGTGCAAGATTAATCCTATTTATATTTATATACGCTGTTGCTTATTTCAAATTCATGTACATTAAAGATTAGTTTTGTATATGTGTATTTAACTAATTTGGACGATCCTTTGAAAATTATTAAGCAATCCACTCGGCTTAAATCTCAATATTCCACCGACCCACCCATGGTTGGCTTTAACTGAGTGGGGAACACACTCAGGGGATCATCATCTTAGTTTTGATCAAAAGGGTACGCACCGAGGTTATTCTTATTCACCGGAAGTGGCTAAGGTAGGTGTATTGGATACGCTTCACCTCCGCTTCACCTCGGGGCGGTAACAAAATATATGTTCAGGAAGTGGAATTTGGATTACCCACTCACTAAACCCTCAACATTCCGTTCCTGTACCGATTGTCTTGAGTAGCAGTGCTTATTTTGTAACGACGAGTTTTCGTTGATGGTTTAATTCTGTGACATATTTAATGCACCTGTTTGTGCACTGTATTTATTTGATACGTTTACATTGTATTTAATATGATCCTTTTGTGCACTGTATTTATTTAATAGATTTGAATCATACATTGTATTATTATACCCTCTCAGATATCATATCACCTTCTTGTGGACCTATTTATTTCTAGTTTGGGGGCCGAGAGAACTTACTTGTAGTTCCTCATTTTGTCTTTACACTCATCTAGCGTCAAACTATACTGACTATTATATTATTTCTTAACTACTGTTCAAAATGGCTATAGGAAGTTGGTTTTTTTATATTAAATGCTTTTTGTGCGATGCATTTTCGATTTCGACACAGTTTTGCTACCACCAATATTATTCTTGCTCATGTTAGCTAAATGGGAACAATTCCTGTTTGCTAAATAGCATTACAAGCGCGTTGCAATTGCTCCTTTATATTTCTATTTCTATTGTTTGGTAGATGGAATATAGTATTCCTTAAAGGATCCTAGTTTTTTAAATGCATCTGAGAAAAATGGTTCTTAATGTGTAAGAGACTTTTCAAGTCTTGATATTTTGTATTTAACTGCTTTACAGTTCTTATAATGTATTCTTGTTTCACCTTGGGTAACAAACACAGCACTACGTAACAATGGTTTTGCAAAGATGCATTTTTTTGTTCTTATGTTTCTTTTTGGCGTTGAGTTCAAATATTACCCCGGTTTTGGCATAGCATAAGCATTTTTAGAGATTTTCTTAGTTTTACATCGTAAGACCCACCCTCTTGCAGATAGCGTAGTGGTAATTACTAATGTTCGTCGGTGGTAATTATTATTAATGCTGGTTGCAAGATCCTTCGTCTGTGTGTGTGTGTGTGTGTACACCCGTCGCGAAGACAGGAAGGGTGGAGTGTCTTCCTGTATAATCACCCCCATCCAGGCTTTTAATAATTAATTGGTCTACCTTGATAACCTCAGATCTCCAATTATCCCTATTTTTTATCTGTCTGTTTTCCCGCCTGTATTTGTTTTAATTTCCCCGTATTCCCGTCTGTTTTCTCTCCTTCCAAAAGGCAGCCAAGGAGTTGTGTTACCATTCCCAAAATTCAGACACATTTTGTGCTATTTGACTGACATTTTGTGCTATTTGATTGAATGTCTTTCGAATTACAGTTTGCTACAGATAATCGCAGCATAAATGCTCCAAATCGCGTTTCCCATCCGCTCACTAACCATACCCAATGTGGATCATACGTTAGGAAGCGGGATTTCCACTCGGCTAAGCCTGAATAGCATTTGTAATAGTCACTTCGACTGCGTTCAACGAACTTCTGACGTCCTAAAATATGACCCGACAGTTGAAGAGTAGACACTTTTTAACAAATCTTGTTTATTTATTTTAAAAACTACATTTATGTAGACTATGTTTAAAAGCAGCATGGATTCAAGTGATATAAAATGAACGAAAAATAATGCCGAATCATTTGCTAAATGCCCCGCCCTTCCTCTCTTCGCAACGGTATTTAAGGGAAGTTAATTTGAATTCTATATTCTTGGGTTTGGCTAAAAATATCCTGCTTTTTAACATATGATCCACATTGGGAATGGTTAGTGAGCGGATGGGAAGCGCGATTTGGAGCATTTATGCTGCGATTATCTGTAGCAAACTGTAATTCGAAAGTCATTCAGTCAAATAGCACAAAATGTCAGTCAAATAGCACAAAATGTGTCTGAATTTGGGGAATGGTAACACAACTCCTTGGCTGCCTTTTGGAAGGAGAGAAAACAGACGGGAAAACGGGGAAATTAAAACAAATACAGACAGATAAAAAATAGGGATAATTGAAGATCTAAAATACGATAAAAGAGGTACATAGAAATGGTTATTAGAAATTGTAAGCAAAAATAGTCGGAATATCTATAGTAAATGTAAAGAGAAAAGAAAAAAATATGATAATACTTGAGCCTCAAAAATGTCTTTTAAAGCCCCTCCCCCACTTAAAAGTACTAGAAACCAACTTAATTACCAAAACCTTTTGGTGTCATGGAATCAAAAGTTAGTAAATAAATGTCACTTTATGATCTCCAGTATTAAAAAGGAAATTAGGATGGGAAGGCTTAACTTCCGCATTCAAGTCTGACCCTACGAAGACGCAACGGAGTGAAATTAAGAGAGAGGGCGTGGTGGACGCAAATCTTTTTTTGCTTCAGGTTCGCCATCAAGTCTTAATTCCACCCATATTTGGCTGCAGTTACAATCTTTATGTTGTGTAATAAAGGTGTGAGTACAGGGTGTTTGAGAAGTGTTTTTCTTGCGAAATAATAAAAGTAACAACAGCAATAATAACAATACTTGCAGAATATTAATAATAAATACAATGTAATAATAGTATTAGAAACTAGTAATAAAAGTATTAATAATAATTATCTATTAATACTCAAGTGTCTGAAGCACTATAAAAAGCGATTTCACAGAAAAAAAACTGCGCTTGTGGTAAAGAATCGAGAGCCGAAAACAGAGGCCAATCAGTGCCACTCAACCACACGGTAACGAAGCCACAGCTCCCAAAACACCAACCAATAACTGTCACAAGGTAACGAATACACAGACAAACACAAACAAGAAGGTCGCTGTCACTCAGACTCGAAGTAAAGAATCCACAACAATAAACAAACACTGGGCCAACCACTGCATCCGCGCCTTAGGGTAATGAATGGACGCCATAACAAAACACGCCTCTCAGTCACAGAGTAGCTAATCCAGAGCCAAAGTCAAACAAAGCAATCTCTGCCTCTCATCTACACAATGACAATACAACAGCCAAAAAACATCAAGCTAAATAATCACTGCCTCTCAGCCACACAGTAATTAATCCACAACCATAAAACCCCCATCCCATCACTGCCTCTCAACCACAGTATAGCGAATCCACAGACCCCAATCAAACAGGTTAATCACTGCCTCTCAGTCCCACGGTAACGAATCCCCTGCCTGGTGTGCACGAACTCGTCCCGATAACCCGTCCCGTTCGTCGCGGCACCGGAACAGGCGATGCGGGAGGAGCTCCCCCAGACCACGAAACCAAACAGTTTGGGAGAGAACGTAGTTGCCACACTAAGCTACAGGGCAGCGCTCCATCAGATGGGGCTGCGTCCCGCGAGTGTATCCGATTCGGAGATGACAGAGAACAACTTGAAGCCGTCAATGCATTGTGAGGGGAGGGGGAGGGGGTCTCAGAGAGAGGCCATAGTGGAATAAATCGTATAAAATACCTCTTGAAGGCATTTTTTTTACCACCGAAATAATTGAACAGAATAGCGAAAATCAACGAGGGAATTTCGGAGTAGTTACTGAAATGGCGTAGAAATGAGAATGCTTGGAATTGAGATTACAGGAGTAGCAAAAAGAGGGGACTACTTGGAGTGGGAAGGAACAGGTTGTCCAGGTCTTTTTCGGAGGGGAGCTTAATGCCATCTATCCCCCTTAAGCCGGTCTATCTGCGCTAACGAATGAGATGAGGAGGAAAAGGAGATATAAACCAGGGTTGATTAGTGGCCGGATGGGCAAGAACCAATTGGGGTCTGTTTTGCGACCCGACTGGGTCTCCACTGATATTGGTGTCGGACGGTGCAAACCTTCAAACCAATATCAATCCACCCTTGAAACTGAAACCCAAATTATTATTATTATAAATAATAATAATAATATTATTATTGCTATTGTTGTTATCATTATTATTATTACTTTATCCTTGGAAGAGGAGAGTCGTGGAGAGATAGAGATGAGATGAATATAAAGATGATATAGAGATACATATGAGATAAAGATAGAGATTATGTAATGATAAAGATTAGATAAAGTTAAAGATGAGATAAAGATTAATGCCAGATAATGATATAATTTATGGTGAGATGAAGATAAATTTGAGATAAAGATAAAGATGAGATAAATAAATATTGAGAGCATGATGATGATGAGAGATAAAGAGGAAGATGAAATAAAGATAAAGACGAGATAAAGGTGGTATAATGATAAAGATTCAGATAAATTCAAATATTAGATTGAGATAAAAGTGAGATGATAATAAAAAAGATAAAGGTGAGATAAAGACGAGATAAAGATAAATTCGAGATAGACCAGAGGTGAGATAGAGATAAATATGAGATAATGGATCTTAGTCTTTTAGAGACCACACTCTTCAGAAGAGTACAATCTTCAAGAGCACAGTTTTCAGAAGAGCAAAAGCTTTATGAGAGTATATTCGTACCCTTCAGAGAGTACATATATTCGTAGAGAGAGCACAACTTTCAAAAGAGTACAATCCTATAGAAAACACAATCTTCAGAAGAGTGGCATCTTCAAAAGAGCACAATCTTCAGAAGAGACCAATTTTAAAAATTTGACTATCTTCTTTTCAGGATAATACTATCTACAAGAGAGCACAATCTTCAAAATTGCGCTCTTGAGTGCTCATTGCTTTTTATTACAGTCATTAGTGACATTTGCCTTATTGGTGTCGTGATTCGGGAAGGAGTTATGGTTAGGGGAGGCGATGGGAGGTTGGGGGATGGAACGGGAGTGTAGGAGAGGTTGGGGGATGGAACGGGAGTGTAGGAAAGGTTGGGGGATGGAACGGGAGTGTAGAGGAGGTTAGGGGAGGCTACGGGAAGTCTCTAGAAGTTAAAAGAGGCTACCGGAGGTCTCTAGAAGTTAGGAGAGGCTCCTGAAGGGGAGTGCAAGTTACCGGGAGGCTCTTGGAGGTTGGTGCAGGCTCCTGGAGGTTGGTGCAGGCTGATGGAGATTATGGCAGGCTCTTAAAGATTAGTGCATGCACGTGGAGGTTAGTGCAGGCTCTTGGAAGTTATTGTAGGCTCTTAGAGGTTAGTGCAGGGATATGGAGGTTAGCGTAGGCTCATGGACGTTAGTACAGGCTCGTAGAGGATATTGCAGGCTCCTGGAGTTTAGTGCACACTCTTGTAGGTTAGGTTAGTTTTGATCGCTACTACTAATCAGGCATTTTACTGCTAATGATAATAATAAGGACTTTAATACTACCCCTATAAATTCTGACTACTCCTACTACTACTACTAATAATAATAATCAGGGTTATTTCTAATAATAGTGTTGTTGCTGAGTGTCGCGACTTTAAATAGGTTTAATTTTCCTTCCGCAGCGAAATAAATCTGCGTCGAGAAAGGCACCAAAATAGAGCTGACGCGAGCGATGGAGTCTTTTCCTGACTCTGCCACTGAGTCATCCAGGGAGTCATCCGCGGAGTCATCTAAATCCATGAATCACCAGTGGGCGCAAGGGCACTCAGTCCCGTGGGAAACCAAGGACTCTGCAGTGCTCCGTAAACGCTGCCCGGACTTCCTTATTTCGAGAAGACGAAGGAGAAACAGGCCGGAGCGATCGGTCGGAAAGCGAGTACTCGAGGACAAGGTATGTCGTCCTCGAGAAACATCGGTAAAGAAAGGGAAGGCTCGACAGGATGAGTCGAATAGCAAGGGCGAGGTTGGGTTGAAGTACCTGGGTGAGAAGGAAGAGGAAAGCGACAGGTTTCCACCGATTTCGTGTCGCTATTCCGGTGAACACAAGTCCGGGGTGATTTCCAAGTTCGAGGACCGAAACCGGGGTCTCTGGGAGTCTCTGACCATCGAATTGACCAATAAATTAAAAGAGAGAAGGAGGAGGATCATAATGGCGGAGCTTGGTGGAGAAACCAAGGAATCGGTATCTAAAGACACTAAAATACTTGTATTCACGTCCTTAACTCCCGAGGTTGATGTAAAAAAAGGTGGTGAAGCAATGACGACCACAAGCATCCCTTCGCCTTCCCCGATGCCACGATTTCTCCCTGATGGCTACAACTCCGCCACACATTTGTTTGCCAATCCCAGATTCATCACATTTCGAACAGACGTAGGTTCGGTAGCCAGTCAACTTGCACGAACAGACGTAGGTTCGGTAGCCAGTCAACTTGCTCAAATAGACATAGGTTCGGTACCCAGCCAACTTGCACGAACAGACGTAGGTTCGGTACCCAGCCAACTTGCACAACCTACATACCAAACATCTTCAGACCAAAGCTCCAGTAGCCTCTCTCCAATTTGGCCGAGGAGATTACCCTCAAAACCTCACCAAACCCTCGAGAGACCAACCATTACGAACAATTTGGGAAGAGGGGTGGTTTTAGGAGATGGAGAAGTGAGATGGATGGCCGGTTGGGAGGAGGTGGAAAGCAAGTCTTCCTCCGGAAGAGCTGCCGAGAACGGAAGAAAGAAAAATTTACGTTCAAGAGAAGTTTTCAGTATCGATCTTTGCCGCAGTCTTGCTATAAAAACTGGAGCCTGCGCAGAACGGAAGGGGTTCATGAGAGAGATCATCTCAAAACGACGTCGAATTCCGAATGGAGCGACGTCGAAGCACCAGTGCAAAGCCTTGGGATTGGGACCATGGAATTTCCGCAGTATGAATGCTTAGAGGTAAGAACTGTTGTTGTTAATGATTAAAAAAACAAAACAAAGATGACATTTCCGGGAGGGAGGGGGAAGGGTGAAAACTGAACTTAAGGTGTGGAAATGATGGTAGTTGGGGGATACATGATGCCAGGTACTTAGGGCTACTGATAGAGGTACGCAGCTCTACTGAATATACACTAGATCTGAAGGGAAGTCATCTTGCAAGCAGTGTTGTGGAACAAATTTATATATCTTTGTGTCATGAAACCGTGTTTAAAAAGATAATAACAATTTTATCGTTTTTGCCTAATAATAATAATACCCTCGCGTGATTATCCTGGTTTCCTTTTGCATGTCAATAATTAAAAATTATGGTAAGCCATATTTTGTTTCAACCTGCGAAAGTCCGTAGATTTTAACCAGAGATTGGAACGCGTCGTTTTCGATGATTCTTTCATTTATCCGCGTGTATCACTTCTAAAAAATATATTAATTTATCAAAATAAATTTTGGGGGTCTTTCCCCGATATTTCCAGTCGATCAGCCTTTGCCACAGCAATCTCAAAACATTTCCAGATCGACTTTTCCAAATCAAAAATCTCCGCCTTCTGGATTTGAGCTGGAACAACCTTTCGGAGCTGCCAACTAATCTGAATCGGATTCCGAGGTAATGACGCAATTTGTGGAGACACGCCTGCCAATTACGATTGGATTGAGGCAAATTAGCAGTTTTTGTGGTAGAGTGATTTAAAGCTTAACTTTGAAATGGATTTTATATTAGTTTATTACTTAATTATCAAAAGATAGAGGAAGCTATCTAGAGAAAGGAAGTAGTGATAGACACAGAAACACACAACAAAAAAGTCTTTAATAAATGTATTGATAACCTAATATTTCTGAAAATTAAAAATCACATTTAAAAAATTAGAAATAATTACGAACTTACAGAAAATATTTTGAATATTAAAATGAACTGAAAAGTAGCGGAGGGTAGCACAATATTTTTTTAAGTTCCTTCAAAGTCTCGAATAGCCTCGACCTTCAAAAGGTATCGCATTCTCTTGAAATGTAGCGTTATCCACTACGCGTAACCCAATCTGGCACCACTGGCTGTGTGGATGTTTTTAGTGACATCATGCCATTGGACGTGGTGGAGCAATATTCATCTTTGCCTCTTGTGCAATCTGTACATAGGAAAGAAGACTGCGATTTTGTTAGTTTGAGAAAATCAACTATGCTGGATTTAAGTGGGATGATTGTGGGGACTTCAAGATGCTTGGCTTGCAAGGTTGATACACAATATATTCGTGTTTCCTTTACTTATGGGTTAACAAAGCTGATGATCATCATAACATGACAGTTCATTGTCCGTCAGAACATGAATTATAGCCAGAGAAGTTGAAGGTTCCCATACTGCGTCTTGTGGACCCTGCCATGGCTTTATTAGACCAAATTCCTATAAAATTTGGATTGTAAATAGAGGGGAGTAGGAAAAGAAGTAAAGTAAAAAAATAGCGTAGGCGAGTTGCGAACAGCTTACCGCGTCGCTGGGCCACTATTAGTCAGCGGAGAATCCACTTGGCCATCCTGAGTCTCTGGTTATGTGGGCCGAGCAAGACCAAAATCGAGAATTCTCAATTTACAATCTTCATTTACAGCAATATTACTTGGCTTCAAGTATATATATGTATTATTCGAGCAGAATGGATATACTTCAATCCTCTCAACACTTGATATATCAAAAAGTGCACATGATCATCTGTCAGCTTTTGTGTTTTGACAATATTATTAAGATCTGCTCCTATTAGTGGTGATACAAGATAAACATACTGAAAATTTGTAAAAGTAGTTGAAGGCGAGAATACATTTTCATGATCCATATGCTTTAACATACGAGTTTCTCTATAGGTACGTTGAGCATGGATTTGTGATTAAAAAGGCCGGACAAGCTTCTTAATTGCAACTTTTGTATTTGTCTTGCCATCAAGAGCAGAACATACTTGTCCGTAAGCCCCAGATCCAACTGGTGATAACATTTTATATCGCTCAGGAATTTCCCAATTGGTAGAGAAGCACGATCTTCAAAGCCCTTCTAATATAGATAGTTTTCATGATTTCTTTGCTTTTATTTTCTTTATAGTTCCTAAATATGTTGTAATATCTGAAAATACACATGTTACTGTCTCATTGTTATTACAAAATTGAAATAGATTAAACTAGACTGTCGAGGTATTAGTGAGTGGGTAATCCCAGTCCCACTTCCTGGACATATATTTTATTACTGCACCAAGGTAAAGCGGAGGTGAAGCGTATCCAATACACCTACTTTAGCCACTTCCAGTGAATAAGAATAACCCCGGTGAGTACCCTTTTGATCAAAACTAAGATGATAATCCCCTGAGTGTGTCCTCCACTCAGTATAAGCCAACCATGGGCGGGTCGGTGGAATAATGAGTTTTAAGTCGAGTGGATTGCTTAATAATTGCCAAAGGTTCATCCAAATTAGTTAAACACACATATGCAAAAATAATCTTTAATGTACATGAATTTGAAATAAACACAGTGTATATAAATATAAATAGAAATAATCTTGCACTGAATAAATAAGTCTACAAAAATGTCGTGGGGATTACTTGCAGATTACTCACTGGGATGTTTGCGTCTTAATGACACCAGGCATAACGAAGAGAATATTATTATTAGGTCAAACACTGAATTAAGTAAGCACTTCTAATATTTAAGGGTATGGACTCAGGATAAGAATTCTAGTACACAAATAAATTGGTGAAGTTAGGGGAGGAGATAATTCAATTAACGATACCTTTGAGTTCGTAAGTATTTTTGAAGGGGGGGGGCGGTGAAAATCTTCTTCTGGTGACGATGATCGCACCTAGTCCGGCCGTCCGAGGTTATCGAATGAGAGGGTAATCCTAGACCCTAGACCGGTGATATACTGATCCCTTGCCGGATCACGAAGGTGAGCCATGCGGTGACTCGATCGGACTTCTTCCTCGAAGTACCTGCCCGATTATTCGGCTCCTGGAGTAGGTAGCCAAAACCGATTACCTAGCTACGTCTAGAGGAATTTCGCATAGGGAGGTCCTGTGTAACCTCAGACTCTGAAGGGAAGGCCTGCGAGAAGTTTGGCACCTACAAGTACCGTGACGGCAATAACCAATTCCCCGAGAAGTTCCTTCTTGCAGCGGGTGAGCGGTTTCTTATGTGGATCGAGTTTCACACAAACTCGACGTAGGTCCAAGGGCTTCTGCCTGATTCCAGGGAGAAGTCTTCCCTTTATTCCTCCCACGAGTAAAAATCGAGAGAGCGAATCGAATTCTCATTAAATCTATATCGTCGCGCGAAAGACCTTTTTTCATCTTTGTGCCGACGGTATTTCTTTCGCGCCTTCGAGCCACCTCGCAGGTTACGATGGTGCGAAAAGGGGCAATAGAGAATTCAAGGCTGGTGCATTTGGAAATACCGTAGGGACACGTAGCTTGTGTCAGAGTATTTCTGCGTACACTTATGTACGCGTTATTCAGACTTCTACATCCCTATCCGTTTTGGAAGACATTATTCTGACGTGTAACTAAGAATAATGTATACTTTTAACATTGGTTCCACGAACAATACAGAAAAAAACAAATCAAAACGTGAGTTCAATGAATACACGAACATAAAAATAATCATGACGGAAAAAGGAACACACGGGTTCCGGTCATATACAAGAAACTCCGGAGTAATTAAGAGCTGATGCCTAAGTACAAAAGAAATAAATGATTATATTCGATACATTAATCCGGGTAGCATGATATAGACCCACCTGCAAAAAAAAGAAAAAAAAGAAACAATCAAAAATTAATCACGGCAGTTCTAGACCGTGTCATATTATCAACTTTACAAATATAACATATGAATTAATTAGTGGCCGGATACTAAACCTTTATCCAAAACTTACATAGCTATAATACCGATTGTTTACAAAGACTCACTGGGTTCGTCTACTAGGTTCCTAGACAAACTATCCGCGAGTACATTAAGGGATCTCTTTAGATATCGAATATCCTATTGATATTCGGATAATAACAGGGCCCAACGCATGAGTCTTCCATTCTGACTCTTACAACTTTTTAAATAAGCTAGGGATTTGTCATCCGTTTCTATGGAGAACGCTCTACCTATAAAATATACCTGGAACCTTTGTACCCCAAACACGATAGCCAAGGCTTCTAGCTCCACAGTGGCATACTTCTTTTCCCGATCGGAAGGTTTCCGACTTTCAAAAGCCACTGGGAATGGCGCTTCTTCCTGGTATTGCAACAAGGCGCATGCAATCCCAAGAGGAGACGAGTCTGTCCTAATGCCAAATTTCTTCTCGGGATTAGGCAAGTGCAGGATAGAGGCAGTTACTGGTTTCCGTTTGAGTCTGCCGAAGGTGGCAATAGCCCTGGGGTTCCACTTAATAGGGGCTGGAGATTTCTTTTTATGCAGGACATTTGAGGGGAAGGTGACGGACACGAAATGGGGGACAATACGCCGATAGGAGGAAGCTGCTTCTAAATGGGGTCGGGGTGGTTTCTTCGAGACTGGGGGGGGGCCTATCGGTTAGGGGTTTTACCCTATCCTTATGTGGGAATATGCGGTTCTCGTGAAACTTGAACGCTAAATGGGAAATAGTGCTATGATGAAAATAGCACTTGGAGGGCTTACTTGTTAAGCCCCGAGACCTCAGTGAGTCTAAGAGTGGGCGAAGGCTCACGGGAGGTCCTTCCCCTATACGCATGGCTACGTACACGTTGTCCAAATAGATTGTGACGTTTTCTGGCCCTTCTACATCTTTTCGCATAAGACTGTAGTATTCTTTTAAGAGCGAGGCCATTTGAACGATCTTAACGGGCTCGAGTTTGGGATTCACAACTAACGCGGGGCAGGGTTCTTCCTGGGGAAGCGAGGTAGAAGGGAGAGGGGGAAGCTGGAAGTCCTTGTGTATCAGTCTTCTCTTTTCCTCTTCTTCTTTTTTTATTATTATTCTCCTTTCTTCTTCTTCTCCTTTTACCTTTATTCTTCTTTCTTAGACTTTTCTATCTTTATTCTCCTTTCCTGGACTTCTATTTCCATCTGTCTTCTTTCCGCTTCTTCAAATTTTATCTTTCATCTTCTTTCTTCTTCTTCTTTTTCTATCTTTTTCTTTTTTCCTCTTCCTCTATTTTTATCGCGAGTTCACCTCTCCTGGCCTTTTCCCACAGGGGTTGTAGTGAAGGGCAGTCCTTTTGGCCCCTGGCGAACTCAGCGTTATACGGCTTCTAGAACTCAGGGCCACACGGGAGTTTGAGCGGCGCGATGGGACGGTTTCTTCGGCCCGCCTGCGCTCGGGTGGTGACGGTTTGGATAACCTCGTTCGAGTAGAGTTGCGCGCTCTGTCCGAATAGCACTGAACAGAATTTCATCGTGGCCGCGACCACGTCAGCACAACCAGTGAAGTAGCGGCACTCTACATGGTACCGGATGACAGGGAACCTGTTGGCGCGTCCCCAAAAGTCGTGCAATACCGCAAGTTTCTCATGCTGGGGTTTTACGGGGGGGAAGTAGCTTGTCTGACATTACGATACAGGTACAACTGGTGTCACTAACTAAAGTGGACACTTTGCACCCATTAATCGAGCCAGTTTCAAACTTGAGTTCACCAGGAGAACTCTTATCGAATAAGAAGTTGAACCGGTAGTCCTGATTTGACGGGGCTGCAGATTGCGGGGGATCGACGGCGGTTTTTTCTGGAGAAAGGGTGGCAGACACTTGATGTACCTGCTGACTTGGGGAGGGATAAGACCGTGAATTTTTCGGACACTGGGATTTGATGTGCCCCGGAGCTCCGCAAGAGTAACACGTAATCGGACTACTCCTGAAGGTGTTGTTTGGGTGAGCGTTAAAACCAGGGGTTTTTCGGTCTTCTGGGGTCTCCTGGAATTTGTTCCTGGGCTTAAATGGGAGGGCAACTTTTACAAACTGAGAGGGTTTCTCATGTGGGTGTCTTCCGTACCCAAACTTGTTCTTGGGGGAAGGGGGGTTACCTTTTCTAATTTCCTTCGGGTATAAATTATGGTTTGAAGCGTGCTGGTCCGCTTCGTCGAGGCAATCCTTGAATGTAGAGCCCCCTCGGTCTTGAACGAAGGCCCTAATGTCTTGGGAGAGTGTACTTAGTAGTTGATCCTTTAAAATAAAGTCGATCAATGCCTCAAAATCTCCTTCGACTTTAGCTGAGTCCAGCCAGAATTGCAGATTCCTCCTCATTATTAATCCGAATTGTCTGCATGTCTGTCCTGCTTAGAGTTTAGCTGATTTGAACGTCGATCTATAGAACTGAGGATTAAGGTTAATGGCAGATAGAAGTTCTGTTTTTAAGGTGGAATAATCGATTGTCGCCTCATGCAGCAATGCGATAACAATCTCTCTCAGGCAAGGGGAGTGTAAGGGGAGAAGGCGACTTACTCCATCGGCTTCAATATCCCATCCATTTACTTCGAATATTTTTTCGAAATGTGTTAAGTACGTAATGAAATCCTCATTTTCACGATGGGAGGCGGGCGGGGGAGGGGGAGTTTGAGAGCAGGGGCTTGAGGTTGTTGACCCCGGGAACCAATTGAACTTACTTTCATTTGGTCCCCACTTACTTCCCGTTCATGATAACGGATTCTTTCCCTTTCTTCGTGTTGTAGTTTTTGTTTTTCCCTCTTTACTTCTCTTTCTTTCCTTTCTTCATTTTTGATGTACTCAGCGAGTTCCCGACCTTCAAATCCGAATGCTTGTCCTTGCTTGAGGAATGTTTCGAACGATGTGGACGCCATTTTACCGATCCAAAGGTAAGAGTATGCACTGGGAGAGTTGCCTTTGCGTAACGTGCTTTGGGAAAAAGGGGATATTAAAGTTCCCTTACAAAACGTGGTAGACAAGCGAAAACAATTAAAAACAAAACAAAACAAGATAAGACAATCACCCTAACCTAACTATTTTTTGGAGCCCCAAACAATAATTGCTGTTAATGTTTAAGTATTTGTACTAATTTGGAGGTTGGCAATGTTTGATTAAAGTTTTGAGATGTTGCTTTTAGTGATAACCTCACACACCTGATATCATTTATATAGGTCGAGAGGTTTTATGATAACCCCACCCAACTGACACCACTTATATATGTCGAGGGTTTAGTAAGTGGGTAATCCCAGTCCCACTTCCTGGACATATATTTTATAACCACACCGAGGTGAAGCGGAGGTAAAGCGTATCCAATACACCTACCTTAGCCACTTCCTGAGTGTGTCCCCACTCAGTAAAAAACAACCATAGGTGGATCGGTGTAATATTGAGATTTAAGCAGAGTGGTTTGCTTAATAATTGCCAAAGGATCGTCCAAATTAGTTAAACATACATAAACAAAAATAATATTTAATGTACATGAATTTGAAATAAGATACAGCGTATATAAATATAAATAGGATTAATCTTGCACTGAATAAATACGAGGGGCCGTCAATAAGTTTTGCGAATCGGTAGGGCAAAACAGAGGAAAGGGGATGGCTGTTTATAGGTGTGTTAGGACAAGTTATGACAATTCAGGACCTGCAGCCGCACGCTCCTGCCTCGTCTTTTTAAGAAGCAGTAGCTGATTGCAGATCGTTAGTAACAAATATTTCAACAATGGAGAAGGTTGAGCACCGCGCAGTGATCAAATTTTTGACCAAGGAAGGCAAGAATGCAAAAGAGATCCATGAACGCATGGTTGCAGTGTACACCGACACCGCCCCTTCCTATGCAAACATTGCTCGCTCGAATAGGGAGTTCGGCCATAGTCGTGAGTCCCTTGAAGATGAGCCCCGTCCAGGACGCCCGTCAGACATGACCAACGAGGACAATGTAGCCCATGTGGAAAGGATGATCATCAAAAATCGACGGGTGAAGGGTCGAAGAAATTGAGCGAGAACTTGGAATATCACATGGAAGTGTTATCAACATCATCCACGACAATTTTGCTATGACCAAGGTCTCTGCCCGTTGGGTCCCTAGAAACCTCACTCCCCATTATCTACCTCAACGTCGTCAAAGTTCAGAGGAGCTGCTGCTCCTGTACATCCAAGACCCGGCGGGATTCGAGTCATGCATAGTGACAGGTGATGAAACGTGGGTCTATCACTGGGATCCCGATACCAATGTCGAAAGCATACCCTGGAAGCACAGAGCTCTCCGACCCCCATCAAGTTCCAGACCCAACCCTCAGCCGCAAAGATCATGGCTACCATTTTCTGGGATTCTAAGGGAGTGTTGATGGTGGACTATGTGCCTCGTGGAAGAACCATCACAGGCCAATATTACGCCGATGAACTGGCTGGGTTGGAGAAGTGCATCCGTCAGAAGCGGTGCGGCAAGTTGACACGCGGTGTCCTGCTCCTCCACTACAATGCCCCTGTCCACAAGGCCAGAGTTGCACAAGCTGCCCTGCGCGAGTGCGGATTCGAGGAGCTCAACCATCCTCCCTACAGTCCAGAGCTGGCTCCTAGCGACTACTTTGTATTCCGCCAGCTCAAGGCTGCACTGCGTTGACGCCGGTTTGGGGACGATAAAGATGTCCAGCTCGCCGTCCAGGTGTAAATCGAACAGCAGTCGGGAGATTTCTGGTTGTCGGGAATTCGAAGCCTCAGGGACAAGTGGCGCAAGTGCATTGAAGTTGAGGGTAGTTATATTAAAAAATAATAAAACACTTTTCCTCATATCTCGTTTCCTTATATCCGAATTGCAAAACTTATTGACGGCTCAGGGTAAGTCTACAAAAAATGTCGTGGGGATTACTTGCAGATTACTCACTGGGATGTTGGCGTCTTAATGACACCAGGCAGAACGAAGAGGATATTATTATTAGGTCAAACACTGAATTAAGTAAGCACTTCTAATATTCTAGGGTATGGGCTCAGGATGAGAATTCTAGTACACAAATAAACTGGTGAAGTTAGGGGAGGAGATAATTCAATTAACGATACCTTTGAGTTCGTAAGTATTTTTGAAGGGGGGGGGCGGTGAAGATCTTCCTCTGGTGACGATGACGCACCTAATCCGGCCGTCCGAGGTTACCGAATGAGAGGGTAATCCTAGACCCTAGACCGGTGATATACTGATCCCTTGCCGGATCACGAAGGTGAGCCATGCGGTGACTCAATCGGACTTCTTCCTCGAAGTACCTGTCCGATTATTCTGCTCCTGGAGTAGGTAGCCAAAACCGATTACCTAGCTACGTCTAGGGTAATCCACATAGGGAGGTCCTGTGTAACCTCAGACTCTGAAGGGGTGGCCTGCGAGAAGTTTGGCACCTACAAGTACCGTGACGGCAACAACCAATTCCCAAAGAAGTTCCTTCCTTGCAGCGAGCGAGCGGTTTCTTATGTGGATCGAGTTTCACACAAACTCGACGTAGGTCCAAGGGCTTCTGCCTGATTCCAGGGAGAAGTCTTCCTTTTTTCCCCTGCCACGAGCAAAAATCGAGAGAGCGAATCGAATTCTCGTAAAATCTATATCGTCGCGCGAAAGAACTTTTTTCATCTTTTGACCGACGATATTTCTTTCGCGCCTTCGAACCACCTCGCAATTTACGATGGTGCGAAAAGGGGCGATAGAGAATTCGAGGCTGGTGCATTTGGAAATATGGTAGAGACACGTAGCTTGTGTCGGAGTATTTCTGCGTACATTTATGTACGGGGTATTCAGACTTCTAAATAGACACATCAGTCTAGGAGAAGATTGCTTATATAAATAAAGACCAAGTGTAAAACTAAGAAAATCTCTAAAGATACTGACGATATCCCCAAACCGAGGTGATATTTGAAATCGGTGACAAAGAGTACATATAAAAATGCATATAAACAAAACCATTGTTAAGTAGTGTAATTGACGCAATAGCATTGTTATGGTGCTGCAGCCTGCCAGGCGTACGAAGATTCTACTAAATCAATGATGTGGAATAGAATTAACATTCTACATTTTTTGTATGTAAGGGAGACCGGCGCTGGTTGGCACACTTTTCAGTCTCTGTGGTAGTACTCTGGTATAATTCATGTGAGTATATTCTAACTAGCATCAAATGAAAGGTTAATGTCTCAGCTAAAAAGAAACCTATTTTAATGTCTACAGTTATTTTCTAAAATTAAGTAACATATGATGAAAGTTATGTTGTACACTTGTGCTAACCAGCCCCGACTTGGGGTTCGTTGGCACAATGTAAAATGAATAAATCAATCAATCAGTAAAAACAATTTGAACATTTTATTCAAACAACAAAATAAAACAAATCAATTTGCTAGAAACTAGTTTAACATTTGATTATTAATTGAACTGTAATTCCCATTCCTCTCTCTCCTTCCTGAATCATCTGCTTCTTTCCTCCCTCACGTTTGATAACGTTACCTTCACCACTTGTACAATTTTGACATAAAATGTTTATCGTGTTAATAGATATTCACAAAATAACTCGGTGGGATTTACCACTTGACACATAAAGCAGCACTAATTGATTTCTCTAAATGGCACTGAGACTTGATTGAAAAGAAAATGACTCACGTTAAAACTGCGTGCTCACTCGCTGGTGTGTGATTCGTTGAACGAACGCGAACTGCCAAAAGAACCAGTGAGTCTACCCGGTACACCACATTTAAATTCGTTTATTCACGGGTCTCGTGCGGTTTTATGTCTCGAAAATATTTTGAGGGGGCCTTGTAAAGACCTAATCCATATACTAATTACCCCCAAAGCGAATATTTACAGACAGACACATAATGAATTTGTATAAAATTGTTTAATTATATTTAATAGATAAATACAATGCATGTTAAAATCAAATATGTAACTGCATGCTTATACCGTGATCAGTTGGCAAATGTGTTAGAATTATTACCCTGAGAGCAGGGCAGGGCTAAGTAAGGTGGTGGCGCATAAGTGAGAGACGTTCGTGTCCAATTGATTTGGAAAGTTACAGTGATCTCTCCAGAGAACTTATTCGAACCGATGTTTAGTTCTGAATGTCCTCGTTAGTTATTGTTTAGTTTAAGAGTTTGAGAGATGTTTGATGGTTCCGAAATCGATAGAAGGTTAAGGGTTAGAGGGACCGAAAATTAAACGAATTTAGGCGAGAGAAGGGGTCAAAAGAGAGAGAGAGAGAGAGAGAGAGAGACTTTGATGGGAATTCGAGGGAATTCGCAGAATCAATGCGAGAAAGAGGGTATAAAAGCTTAACTTGGCCGGAGAACCCGGGCGAGAACCTTACTTGCGAGGAGTCGTCGTTCACGGTGCCGCACACTTCGGAAGTTTTCCCTCCGGCGGAGTCCCAGAGTTTGTTGAGAGTTTTAAGTGTAGACAGTTCCTTCTTATTCAAGCTTCGGAACGGTTCTGCCCAGAGTCCCGGAGTTTTAGTTTGATAGGGGTTTCAGCGAGTTGTTTCTTCCTCCAGCTCGTGATGAATAGTGGCCTATTGGCACTCTTGCAAGAGAATTTCCAAGGAATGGAGAAGGGGGGGAGGATTTGGGGAATAATTATGGGAGGTGACACGAGGAAGGCCAGCATTGAGATCCAAAACGCGTAGCTCCCTGTGACTACAATGAACCAATAAACCACTAAGGGGGGGGGGGTACGCGTAGGTCTCTCGTCTCGCTGTCCAACTGCCCTTTCCACATTGTATAACCATAAAAAATATGGTCAGTCTTCGATCGCTAAAAAGTAAGCGATAAATAGAGAGGAGGGGCGTAGATCCCACCCAAGCTATCCTCCTTTGACATACATGCGTTCATGCACGCCCACACAGACACATGTGCTAGACGGTGCAATAAGCTGCAATCTTAACACATGTGCGAACCAACCCCAAAATGAATGTGCCAACCAGCCCCGACCCACCTTTGTGATTAAATAATATCACCCAATTACCACCACTTATCATAGACGTTCAAATGTTATATCAAAATGTAGCTGATAGCTTTGTCTATTAACTGAAAATAATATATTTCCAATATCTTTATTCAAAACAATTGTAATAACATTTTTTCATGAGGGCCATTTATTTACTTTTGGTACTAAACATTTTAACAGAATGTGTTTGTGCGGATCAAAAAGACAATCATTTTGATGTCACATTTGTAAGTCTGCCACCTCCAGGAGGCTAGAAAATAGGGGTGTGCCAACCCCCCCCCCCGGTCTCCCCTATCTATCAGACTCTAAAAATGCCAAACCTGATTGATAATCATGTTTGTGCCTTGTCATATGACTTACCGATAGACTGGCCTAACCTCCTGCCTTCCGCCCTTCTTTTGCTAAGTTATGGGCACGTTGGAGGTCGCTGGTTATAGGCTGGCAGTTGGCTTATAAATTATTGGTTGCCAGTTCACCGGCTTAGGTCGAATCGGCTGTTAACCTATCCAACTATTAACTTTCCCAATGTTGCTTAATTTCAAGATAGTGTTATTGGGGTATTCGGTTAATGGGCCCTGACCTTGGGCTGTCTCTAATTGTGGGAAAGATTATCCTCTTGCTTGGTTTTAGTGGAGTAGGCTGGGTAAGAGGACCGGTTGGATTACTCTCAGGAAAAAAGAATCTTGGAAGGCGGATTCAAAAGACTTTATTGGCTGGAGGACTCGGTAGGCTTAGGCAGAAAGAATTTGATTGAGCTTGTGTTGGGTATTTGAGGCTAGCCTACTACTACCCTGACTGATTGGCTATCTTTGACTCTCTTGACTAGTGACTCACTTGACTATACTGCCTGATTCTCTTCTTTACACGACTCTCCCCCCTAGGATTTACCAGAGCTATATATATTGTATCGAAAAGCTGTGGGCGTGGCCCGCTGTTGACTAATGACACGGTTTGGGCGGAGCTTACTCTACAAGGTGTTTCTTTGTGTGTGCATAGGGATAGATAAAATCTTTATCTCAAATTTTGAGAATACAATTTTGCGTTTCGCAGCCCTCTGAGAGTAAATAAAGTCCGCATCGTTCCTGTCTTCATATCGGTGTCAATGACTGCACCTGTTTTGATGTTTGTTGGTACAATTGTGTCGTTTCCCAGAGTCTTGTGATCGCAAGAGTTGTGTAAGTGTATATGCGTGTGAGTGTGTGTGAGTGCGTATGTGTGTGAAAATTCATTCTGACTGTAAAGCTTTATAAGAATAGTAAATAATATTGTTTACATGATCAGATGTATATTATTATTTCTCTGACAAAAATGTTGTATAATATATATATATATATATATATATATATATATATATATATATATATATATATATATATATATATATATATATATATATATATATATATGAAAAGAAACTCACAACTTGCACCTGAGTCAAAATTATGATAAATAAGACTCACAAAGAAAATGGAAAAACGAAAAAGGATTCCGAGCGCTTTCGTCTTTATTCTAAAAGACCTCTTCATGGAATAACGTAGGTCAGGACAATGTCTTAAATAGTAAGGAGTGGGGGGTTAAAAAGGCTACCTGCATCAAAACCCTAACTAGGAGGTACAAATTCTTTAAACACTTTAATTTGTGATTTAATATAATTAGATATGATAAGCTCCTATCATATCTAATTATATATAGGTCTTAAGGTCTTATAGGTCTTTTAGAATAAAGACGAAAGTGCTCAGAATTGTTTTTCAATTTTCCTTGTGGGTGTTATTTATCATATATATATATATATATATATATATATATATATATATATATATATATATATATATATATATATGCTATTTAAATGACAGTGTTATATATTTTGGAATAATTGCAAGTGCATTTCAAGCCTCATACAATTTATATGACACTCCTCTGCGAGGCTTTATTGTCAAACCTATTTCACTTTGCAATGTTGCACTACAACCTGTTTATATATAATATATATCTAAATTCGCACACGTTTACCAAAACAGCGGGAACTGAAGGCAACAATTGTCAATTATTTATCTTGTTAATAACTTTTGCAGTTGTTATTGGCAACGCTTCTCGGAGCCACAGTAAAAATACCATTTCTGCGCCGGGGGAAATAACATAGGCTTTCATAATCTACTTTTTTCTTTTTCCCAATCTATTAAATATGGCATAATTTGGTAACTCATAAAATAGATGAAGAAAATCAGCCAGAAATGCCCAATAGTGTCAATGTGGTAACTATTGGTATGTTAACTGAATAATTCATCGAAGGGGTGTTTTTTTTTCAGACTCGAGGTTTTGGACGTATCTCACAACCGAATCAAGGCAGTCGTTAATGTGGCTGGATTGACGCTTCTACGAAGACTAAATCTCTCATTTAACGTCATTGAGCAATTTCCACGACTAGCTCCCTGCATAAATTTCCTGGTAAATGAAACCCTCCAACTCCAACCTTGAAAATTTTCATGAACATTTTCTATCTATTTTCTCTATTCCTTCTTTCATGTTTTAAATATAATGTGCCGCTTTAGCGTGTGTCCTACCTTTGCATCTATCTGTATTAGGGTAAACATCAAAAATTTGATTAATCATTTTTTTCTAAAAAAAAGTTTAGACTTTTCAAAATCTGCTTTATAAATGATCTTTCAACGAAATGCTGTTGCTTCACTGAAATCATAAAATTTGCAATTTAATTAGGCTTAAATGTTTACTAATTTTGCCATTGACTTTTGAAGTGGTTGGTTGTACTCTTAAATATTATACATTTTGGGAAAGGAGTTAGGTTAGGTTATGCTTTCTGGGTGTGCCTAAACCAAAACCAAACATACTAGTTTGGCTTTGGTTTCAGTTAGGTAACTAAAACCAAACTAAACCAAATCCAAAACAAAACCTAACTAAAACCAAACCTAAGAATATCCTGGTAGGATACACGGCATGGCGGACACTAAAGCGGTACTATAAAAGATATCATTGGCAGTAAATATTAAACTATGAATATTTTTGTCAACAGAATTTATCAAACAATCAAATTTGGCGCCTATCAGATGTAAAAGATACCGAGAATGAGAAAGTAACGGAATTTCGTTTCCATAGTAACGAGCGGGAGAGCGACCGAATCTCGCAAACAACCACCGAACCCCTAATGACCCTGAAACTGGTGAAAAATAGGCTTACAGGGTGTTATTCGTTTGTTACATTCAAGGTAGGCTAGAGTGTAAGGAACACAACATTTTTATGTTTATTCGAGAGGGTTAGAGTACTAACTTAGAGGCCTCCAATTATGGTGGAGATAAAAAATACGTGACTTAAAGAAAAGAACAAGAATAAAAAACGGAAAATAATGAAGAGAACAGGTAATGCTGCCAAAATTACAGTGTTGTTGTGCATAACAATCATATTGAGCAGGAAGTAAGTTATATCTACCTATCAGAACGTATGTTCATCTTGCTTCATTTTATTATAGGGGCAGAGCCCTTGCAGCAGGGGTAAATGATTCCCTGTAGTTGCATTCACCCTAAACTGACTCCAATAATCAGAGCGGGGATGGGGAAGATGAACGAACGGGCCTAATTCACTGATAGAACTTTGGCGGTGGAAAAATTCCTGGTGGAATAAAAAAAATGTTTCGCTTGAGTGAATGCTTAATTTTAAATTCTGCTATGCAGGTTCAATGGGAAATCACTTCCATTCTTTATTGTTATTTGTTAAGCCACCTGCAATTCCCGCTTCTAACAGTAGGCTCAGCTTATATTTATTTAATTACTGAAACAACAGAAACCATAGCATTTTTTTAATATTCAAATCAAGTCGGAGATGGCAGTGGTTTCAATGCAGTAACAGTGTAACCTTCCCCCTCTCCTTGCCATGTAACTCTTCCCTTACCAGACCATACACAACCATTACAGTAAAGTTTTTTCTACTATGGTACTCGTAAATCATCATTCTTGCATATCAATGAATGTATTTGCAATAGTAATAATTAATTACATAAGAATTCAACCTAACTGGTCCACTGCAGGGTCAGCCTATCACCTGAGAATGATACAACATTTGTACTTCACCATGGTGGCACAATCTGGTTGAGGTCGGTGTCACCTGATGCGGTACACATACCCCTAGTGACGCCATTCGAAGTTAGGCTGTCAAAACTGCTGTCGAAAGAAATAAAAAAATGCCGTGTTCACTTCCTCATTGAACCTGTATTGTGTTGACGGTCTCCCTACATGCAGTCTGTAATTAGCACTGACAGAAGTAAGCATAGTAATCCCTCTCAGGCGGACTGGGCCGACCTCGCCACAACGTAATTGTATTCTGTGAAGTACTGATGTAGCCGGCCACAAATCTACACTAGGCTTCCAATCGATCCAACCCGCTTCCTACACTAAATTTGACGTGAAACCCCGAGGGAGAATGAAACGATTGGATATACAGTCCTGTATTCACAAAAAATGCAATAATATATACAAGAGATAGGAGATAAATAAATTTACAATGGCGAAATATACACAATCCAATATAAATCAATCCTATGTTCGAATACTACCTCGCAATATGTACAATCAAAAAGATAACCTAAACACAAATAATACGGAATCGTACAATACGAAATCGTACCAAGGAGGCCTAACAACCACACTAGAATTCCACGAAAAACGAAAAGGTCTCTCGTGCTACCCCCAGGGGAAAGTCCTGCCGGCTGCCACTCCAGTGGGCACAATAGTTGCCTAGGTCTTACTAAAAAAAAAGGCTGTCGCCTCCGAGCTCGGTATTTTATACAGCGACCCGGTCGCGCTTTCGAGGCTATAAAAGCCCTCCTTTCAACCGGGATGCACAATAACTTTGTATGGCGTACCTCAAACCCTAAAGTCTCCGCCACTCTTTACAAATTGTAGGATTATCCTGTTGTAATTAAATAGAGTGGCTTTTCGCAAAAATAACAAACAAGAAATTAGCTGAGGAAGAGAAATTTTTTTTAGACAAAACATGAAATCCAGAATATATATATATATATATATATATATATATATATATATATATATATATATATATATATATAAAGAAAAACAACTCCCATTCACACACATTCTTACAGAGGGAGTAACAAGGAGGAGTAACAAGGAAAGTAAGTACCCTAGGAGACCTTACAGTCCATTCAAAGAGGGTACCTTTGGACTAGCAATCGAGCGGGCACATGGCTGCTCAATTGTTTTGCGTCCCTAAACGGCCACTTTTCAAGACTTTGTCTAGTCTTGATTTGAACTGGTCAACAGATTCACTGTTGACAACTTCCACTGGAAGTGCGTTCCACTTACCGCAGATACTGTAGGTGAAAAAGTTTCCACACAGATTGCGGTTGTAACGCTTCAGTTCAAGTTTGAAGCCGTGATTGCGCGTGATTGTTCTCACTCAGTTGCCCGATTTCTCGATTAAACCACTTTGGTTGAACAGAGGACCGACGGGGGTATTTCAGAGGGATAAAACGCGATTGAAGACTCATGAATGTGGTTTTGAAACTGTTCCAAGAGTCTTCAACAGCATCGCACTCTTCTAGCCTCGCGTCAGTCAGTCCCGCGCGTAGACCTGCAAAGTCTGCTCTTCTCAAATCCAGTTTCCTTGATTTACTAGTTGCAGGCTCTGCCTTGGGGACTTTGACTACAAATCTAATTAGTCGGCTGTCACTGCCACCGAGCTCTTCGCCAACAGAGAGGTCCTCAACGATGTCATCCTCAGAGGTGAAAACCAAGTCGAGGATATTGTCTCCTCTCGTTGGCTCTTTCACCCATTGATTGAGGAACTCGTTGTTCGTGAACTCCAGGAGTAGTGCGTTCTCGCCACAGGGTTCTCTGGTTTCCCAGTCAACTTGTGTGTCGAAATCACCCATGACGAAAAACACTCTGTCTTCGACAAGTTCTCCTAGTAGCTGGTACAGATCTCTGTCTTTTTCAACGAGTTGGGCAGGAGGTCTATAAAGCACCAGGGTCCTGTATTTGGCAGGACCTATCTCTAGGTCAACACCTAGTAGTTCATGGTCGGATATGATGTTGCAATCCGTCAAGTTGAGAGTATCTTTGACATACAACATCACACCGCCACCCTCTCTGTCTGGCCTATCTTTCAGGAAGAGCTGGTAACCGAGAATCGTGAATTCGCCTTAAAAATCTCGGCTTGAGGTTTTTATCCACGACTCCGTTATGGCCACCATCTCAGGTTTCTCTGTTACTACGAGGCCACGGAGCTCAAGAAACATATTCCTGATTGACCTCGTATTGAACAGAAGAACTTTGAGGGAGTCCCCTAGTGTAGGACTCCCTTCGCTCTTCCGTTTCCCGGCTTCTCTGTTTTCGTGGTCACACCCTCTTTGACGACCTCCGAGAAGGTCGTTCCGGGAGTGACACGGGCATGCAGGCGCACGTCCGCTTTCGCTCTGTTTCGAACGCTCCTTTGGGTGCGTTCCACGACATCTTGAATTAGGTTGGCGAGAAAGGCCTTTCCTTTAAAGGAGAGATGTACCCCGTCCCTTTGGTAGAGGTCGTCTCTACCGATAAAGGTACGATAGGGGTCCACGAAGAAGACTCCTTCCGCCGTGCAGAGATCCGCCAACCTTCTGTTCACTGCGAAGTTTCTTTCGTGAGCGGTTCGGGATGGACCTCTTCTCGGAAGCATCCCAACCACCACACGCTCCCGGGTTTTAAGCCCTATGTCGTCCACGGCTCCCATCACTGTTTGGATGGTCTTACCACTGAGGCCAACCTTACCCCCTCTGAGGTAGAGGTCGTTGCCGCTCACCATCAGAGCAACAACTGAATTCTCAAAAATCTGAGCTTTCTCTGCCTCTACTCTGATGTTGTGGTTACCCCGTCCTGACAGGCAGCTTACCTTAACGCTAGTGCGAAGGCGGGCCGCTAGCAGCGGCTGCAGATCCCGTGTTTGCGAATCACCAATGAGGGTGACCTTCGGACACTTGGTCTCTGGAGACGGGGTCTTTCCTTGTGGAAGAGGCCTTCCCTTTTCCTCTTTACTCTCCACATTCTTATCTTTGTTTTTCTTCTTCTTTATCTGTTTTTCTTCTATTTTTGGTTCTACTTTTGTTTCAACTATCTTCTTTTTCTTTTTTTTCTTTGTTTCTGCTTTCTTATTTTTCTCCTTTTCTCTCGACTCAGCTAGCTTAGCCTCAGATGATGCCGGAATGTCCGCTTCATTACCAGGGGATTCCGACACGTCAGTGGGCGGCGCCTCTTCTAGGCATCGAACCTGAGCTACGTTAAGGGCTTCGAGCTTCTCCAACTTTCCCTCAAGGACCTTAGCTCTCTCCTCTGAGGCTCTATAGAGGTCTTTTAATTTCTCCACATCTCGCGTCAATATGCAAGTAGTGCAGATACTTTCAGGGCTGCATTTTGAGTAGCAGCCCTCCGGAAAGTCAACGCACCACTTTTCTAACTGGCATGTTGCACAGTTGTGTTTGAGACGAACGGGTCCTTTTTTGCCTGTCATTTTGAGCGCTTTCTCTCTCTCTGAAAACTTGTGACCAATCAATGATAAAAAAGGGGGGTTGGTGAGTTCTCCCCGCGTGAGTCTCTCCCGCCTATCGATCGGAGAGGTTTCGGATCTTTCAGAAGGCACGCTCCATGTGCTGCTGTTCGTCCGACCGAGTCGTCAAACCTCGGCGTGCCGTGGCTCCCAACCAAGCAGCACTGACTGTCCCCGAAGGGGCAATCGATTTGTCACCAGGTGAACAACAACGAAGCACGCCCCTTACTAAACTCCTACTAGTTTCCTTCACAACGGCCAGGATCTCATGGTAGCGTTCAATTGATATCCCACCACACCAAGGAACTCGACCCCATGCTTTTTATTGGCCTGGCAACCAACATGGGAACAAAGGGCCGTCCCCTCGGACCAATGCTACCATAAGCACCCGTCAACGGGCACTGGGAACGGTCAATAATTACGCGCCAGGGAAGGGGTTAACGGGGCACTACCCTCATCCCATTCATCGTGCCCCAACGCCTAGGACACCTCTAGTCCTAGTCTCTCGCAACCAGTGAGCGTCGATTGGCGTTGTTTATAGAGGTTCCAAAGCCTCTCTTCTGACGCATGAGGTAGCTGCCAGGTCCTTATAGGTAGATAGAGGAAGAAAGGGAAAGAGTGACACGATAGGAGTAGGCTTTTTTTTGTTGTTTTTTTCTTTTTGTATGAGTGGGAGATAGGATAAAAGTAAAAAAGGAGAGGGATAGAGTAGAAAAAGGAAGAAATGACGAACTTAGTCTGGAACCTCGTTTCCGACCAAATCGACAAGGTAAGCCCTACCAAGGGTACTCAGAAGAGGTAACCCACCGACATAGCTCGAAAAGTCCAAGGTCCACACAAGCTCTCTTCCCGCGACAAGGGGGCATCACCTCTCCCTCTATTTTCGTTATGAAAAAAAGAGAGAGAGAGAGGGTATTGGAAAAGAGGTGGGAGAATGGCCCTTCAAACACTCCCCCATTCCCTCCACCATAACGAGAACGAGGGTTTTTGTTTATGATAAAGCCAATTTGGCTTTTCGGAAGGATTTGTTTAATCAGCGTCTTTCTCGTTGATATCGCGATAGACGGATCTTATCCGGAAAGGGACTTATCCATACGAGGCAGCATTTGTGTGCTCAGATGTCCTTGACTTGAATATGGTGTGGCCTGATGAAGGTTTCTAAAATGGAATGGGTTATCACCCCCCACTCACTTCCCACTCTAAATTACGTATACACGTGTTGTTTGAGGCGTGGAGTGTAAGGTGGTTTGAATCTTTATAACACCCTCACAATAGAATTAGAAATGAGGAAAAATAATTGATTTTTACTATAATATATTTACTAACACGCAGACGACAAAATAACAAAAGAATGTGATAGCATTGAATATGATAATTCATAGGTTGTATATAAAGGGTGTTCCATTAAGACAGATCGAAGTTAGCAGTTATTTCTCTGAAAACTAAAAAGCTTGATTATTTTCAAAGAATGTTAGAGCAGAAATCAAAATAGCGAAGTCATTTTGATAAAAATAATAACCGTGTTTAAACGAGCCCAACTAGCGTCAGAACAGGTGACTGAAATAATAGCATTAAAATCTCAATCCCACACGCTTGCTGAGTCAGTCATCCTCCCAGCTTGCAAAAAGAAAGGCTCAGATAGAATTGACCAATATCCTGCTTTCAAATTATACAATACGCAGAAGAATCCTGAATCGAAAAATATTCTAAGATACTTTTCAGAAAAAGCTTAAGAATTCTAATTTTGCTTTAACCAAGGATGAATCCACTGACATCAGTAATAAAAGTTTGTGGGGGAATTCCACGTGGAATTTCTCTTCCAGCACGGAAGTGAAGTCCTTGCGCTGGAGAAGATTCTAGAATTTCTCTTCCAGCACGGAAGTGAAGTCCTTGCGCTGGAGAAGATTCTAGAATTTGGTTAGGCTTAAATTGGTAACCCCCGTCCCCCCATCCACAAGCGGTAGCCTCGAACCGCGTCCACCACGGACCACCTTTACGCGGGTTAGAATCGCCTCGGCGTGAAGATTCGAGGCCATTCGAGAATAGCGCTGTTTCCCCCACCCTCGCGGGGGTAGCCTCGGATATATATAGGGCTCGTCTTCCATGTGGGAGACACAGAGTTGAGGAGTCTCGCCCGGACCCAAGAAGTTTCCCCTAGTTCAAAGTCAGGTGCTCACGACAAAGCAAATTGACGGCTGAACTTTTGTGTCTTGGAATTAACCCAGCCAGTGTGGTAATTCCATTTGACAATCGCCACCGAGCGATTTTTCCGACTCCACTCATCAACTCCTTTCGATGCCATCCTCGTTCGCCCCTTGTTTTCGGGTAGCCAAGATACTCTCCCCTGGATCGGACGTTACTGCCCCCACCCCTTTGGAGAACCGTCATCACGTCAACTTCCCGCTCAGAAGTTCCGAGCGCCCTCGCCCCCACGTTTATTGCCTGCAGAAGAAATCCGTGAAGCCTTACCTTAACGTCTCACCCGAAATCCTCCGTAAGCCAACCCCTCTCCCCCTTCAGCAACCCATTTGAGTTAATCCTCCACATTTGAATAGTCTCCTTCTGTAATACATTAATTTTTAACTTCAGAGTCTGACGCATAACTCTGCAATTCCCCCTTTGTTTACCGATGTAATTTTGCCCATTAATTCTCTTATTTTATGCAAATATAAATAACCTTTAAATAACCTTGAGCTTTGCCTTGCCCAAATTTTACCTGACCTTGTTGCACTCTTTCTCGCTGTTCGGGGCGTCGAAACTCGTGGCGTTCAGTCCCTTGTCGGTTCGCCTTTAAGTTATTGGTTCATCCCCCATAGATATAATATGGTATTGATATAAGTTAATGTCTGTCGTAGAATGACTCCCGACGATACCATATATTACACTATTCGTTGAGGGAACTTCCTTAATTATCTTTAGAGTGCGTTTACTGTCTGGCGGCCGATATTATGTATCTTCAAAATGCTTAAGAAGTGGAACTGAGCTCAAGGATAATAATATTGCTATCATTAATAAAATAGAGTTTTATTAATAATAACTATAAACAATACACAAAAACGGAAAATATTGACATAAACAGAATGGAAAGGGTCGTGGAGACTCGGGCTAATCCAAGGATTTAAGGGATTAAAAAAGGTAAAACAAAATATAGAGTTAAAGAGATGGGATGGTTCGATAAACAATTTAAAGCACAGGATAGAATTGACAAAAAGGGATCAATACTCAAAAGGTGACGTTTGGCTTACGTAACTTTTCATTAGGGTGCAGTGGAAGGTACTTGAAGGAATATTCGGTCCGCTGGCGAGCTCCAGCCGAAGGGGGGGGGGGATAAAAGGAACCTGACGAGGCGTCTTGGGAAGGAGAACCGTTTCTCGACGAACGGCTGGAAGAACAATGGCTGTTCTAGGTTGTTCTCTTCTGAACAAAGGGGGGATGAGAACCGTCTCTTGTCTACGGGCTCAAGAACAATGGCTGTTCTAATGTTGTTCTCCTTTGAACAACAGGGGGGGTGAGAACCGTTTCTTGGCGAAGGGCTCAAAACGAACAATGGCTGTTCTAGGTTGTTCTCCTTGAACAACAGGGGGGGATGAGAACCGTTTCTTGGCGAAGGGCTCAAAACGAACAATGGCTGTTCTAATGCTGTTCTCCTTGAACAACAGGGGGGGATGAGAACCGTTTCTTGGCGAAGGGCTCAAAACGAACAATGGCTGTTCTAATGCTGTTCTCCTTGAACAACAGGGGGGGGATGAGAACCGTTTCTTGGCGAAGGGCTCAAAACGAACAATGGCTGTTCTAATGCTGTTCTCCTTGAACAACAGGGGGGGATGAGAACCGTTTCTTGGCGAAGGGCTCAAAACGAACAATGGCTGTTCTAATGCTGTACTCCTTGAACAACAGGGGGGAGAGAAGCCTTTGGGACTTGTCGTCGGAAAGGCGCGAACCTTTGGCACTCAAGGAATATTGTCCTCCTTCTGGACAAGTGATGGTGAATCTCGAGGTCGAGGTCCCTTGGCGCACAAAGGGAGAGAGGGTCGTGGTGATGTTTCGCGACGAAAATCTGGATCTCCAATCTGATCTTAGTGGTAAAGTTTCCATATAAATAGCCAGGACATCTCCTTGGCGTGGGGGAAAATGGAGTGAAAGCTTGGAGGGAACGCACAGCCGGGCCGGAGAAAAATGCCTTATCTGTTCATAAGCCTAACTCGATCTGGCGAGGTCGGCGTATGGGGGCGAACGGGAGGGGACGATAACCTCCTTGTTTAAACATTGGCATCCGGTAGCTGAGATAAGACTCCAAGCCTCGAATCGAAGATGCACGTGGGCAGCATCGTGGTTTTTAATAATATGGGATAGGAGTTGAAATTAACTCGTTCTATCACAATGTCATACCACGACATATATATTATTAATGTACATATTATATAATTTTGGTGTCAAGTGTGTTTGAGTTTTTTACGAACCCGTGTCATTTTAATTTCGACATTAGAAGTTCCCTTGTTATTCACGTATATCCCTTTTATTTTAATTTTTGTATTGTACTGGCAGAAGGCAAGTTCAAGTTAATTGGAGAGCAGTGGAACCTAATATATTTAGATTTTGTGTTGGACCCCAGGTAATTAATTTTTTTTTTATTGTGTTTGAATTTTGGAGACTCTCCTGGTTATTAATCCAAAAGAGTTAAGGTCTTTGGTGTCCTGATTCCGGTAGGACCATTTTAATTTTTTTCCGCTTAGAAATAGTAGAGGTAGGTAGCTGTATCTTAATTTTTTTGTGATCAAGGCCTTCACGAATATTCAAGTATTCGTTTCGCGTGGGTAGTGTCTTAGCTCGTTCGCGTGTCAGTGTTCCCTCAGTTAACTGCGTAACAATGTCATCCTTCGAAAAATTCAAGAGTCAGGGTGAAATGTTAGTTCTTTCGGGCAAAGACCTGCTTAATTACGTACAGGAAGAAGAGAGGAACGAACGGGCAGAGCGAACGGAAGAGGAACTAAAAAAACCGGAGATGGCAAACAACCTGAAAATGGAGATGGAGAAGAACAAAATGGAGATGGAGAAGGACAAAATGGAGATGGAGAAGAACAAACTGAAGATGGAGATGGAAGAACGTGAAAAAATTAGGCAGCATGAGTTGGAAATAAGCCGAAATCAAATGGATTCTCAGTCCATCGGTTCCCGGGCTGAAATTCCCCAAACTCCTTCAGTCAACCTTCCCGCTTTTAATGATGGAGAGGACTTTGGGTCATTTTTGACCCATTTTGAGAGAATCTTTCAGATCAATAGATGGGATCTCGAAAGTGATGGCGTCACTTGCTTACTCTCCCTCCTAAATGGCCAGTTAAGGGATAGCTTCGTATCCCTTCTCCCGGAAGCAACTTTGGACTATTCCACGTTAAAGTCCGAATTGTTAGCCGCTGTTCATATGAATTGCGAATTCTACCCCTCCTGATTCTGCCAGGAAAGGATCCGCCCTGGTCAAACATTTCGGCAACACGGGTACATCCTCCAAAGACACCTTCAGTGTTGGCTGGATGCGTGCAAGATTCCCCAGGTCTACGAGTCCCTTCTGGACTTCTTTCTTAGGGATCAGCTTTTAGCTGCCGTAGCTCCCGAAATTCGCGCCTTCATTAAGGATAAACGTTGTGCCACTTTCAAGGAGTGCTTGAAAGAGGCCGATGTCTACGCAGGTAGTCACAATTTATACCTTAAAGATGTTAAAAAGGCTCCACAATCGACCCCCAAAACTAAATTTGATGGTCCTAAGACCACTCCTAAATTGGTTCCAAGATTTACCAAAGTTCCTAGTCCCTCGAAGCCAAGAAACTTCCATCCATCTGAGCACCGAGACGTTAAGCCCCTAGTTTCTTCTCCCCCGGTTGTGCCGTACTAAAAGAACCCGATCATCTGCTACACCTGCGGAGTTCCCGGCCATTACCGAATGAACTGTCCTCAAAACCCACGATTCGCAAACTCTCAGTCCCACCAAGTGCACCAAATCTGGGCCGCCCCTGATCCTCCTCCGTCGCCTCGGGAGACCCCCGATCCTCCCTCGCCCGTCAAAGATCCGGTCCATCAGGTAAACTTTCTCTTTAATGAGAACAACCCTGGTGGATTGAAATTCGAGAACCGAACTGTGAACGGTCGCCGAGTATCCACCCTCGTCCGTGACACCGGGTGCACCTGTATTATAGTGTCTGAGGACCTACTCCCTCCCTGTTGGCCCCGACCACAAGAAGTTTGCGGTGGTCCACGACTACCTTGGCCGGGCCAGTCGTTTCCCAGTAATTCGTTGTCATATCGAATGTGACTATATGTCCGGTTGGGCTGAAGTGGTAGCGGCCCCAATCCAGTTCTGATCAGTTTTGATCGGTCAGAACCCCGTAATCCACGACCATCCCTTGGCCCAGCCCGTGATTACCCGTACACAGGCAGCCCTGGAATCCCATGCACCCGTTCACCTGGAAACCCCTATTGACCCGGAGTTCCAAGCCCTTCGGAGCGACGAGTTTGCCCGCGCCCAGAAGGAGTGCGCAACTCTTCTCCCCCTTTGGGAGAAAACTAAAACCCTCAGGCGTGAGTCCACCCGAGATAACAAAGGAGTGTCGTATCTCGTGAAGAAGGACTTATTGAGAGGTATAAGACCTATTTTGACCTTAAATCACGAGAACGAAAATTCAAGTCTGGCGGGGAGGTGATGGTACTACTTCCCACAGAAAGCAACAAGCTCCTTAGCCAGTGGAAGGGACCCTACCCCGTCCTCGAGGCTAGAGGACCCGTGGATTACCTTATCCGTACTCCGGCGGGAGCGAAGGTTTTCCACATGAATTGTATATATTATCTCATTAATGTTCTTAATTATGATTTTTGGGGGGTCCACTAAGTTGTTTAGTCATTAGTCCTATGTTCATGCCTCCATTTAATTGCATCCTTTTTTTTGGTTCCACTGAAATGTCACCAATGTTCTCCTGTGATTTTTTTGTTTAAAATTGTACTAGTTAAATTGTCTGTAGAATTGACCCGTTTAAGGCTTGTGTCCGTAAATTTCCAGCTGAGCTCAGATTAACGTTTATTTGTGTTACCCCCACCTGTCGTAGCAGGTCAGAATTTCCCTAGACCCTTGATAATTCTAGTTCGACGGGTGGGATGATCCTTTCCTACGCAACTGCTCTGTAAAGCATCATCTTTCGGATGGGAGATGTGAGGGGGAATTCCACGTGGAACTTTTTTTCCAGCACGGAAGTGAAGTCCTTGCGCTGGAGAAGATTCTAGAATATGGTTAGGCTTAAATTGGTAAAGCCTCGAACCACATCCACCACGGACCACCTTTACGCGGGTTAGAATCGCCTCGGCGTGAAGATTCAAGGCCATTCGAGAGTAGCGCTGTATCCCCCACCCCTGCGGCAGGAGCCTCAGATATATATAGGGCTCGTCATCCATGTGGGAGGCACAGAGTTGAGGAGTCTCGCCCGGACACAAGAAAATTCCCCTAGTTCCAAGTCAGGTGCGCTAACAACAAAGCCAATTGACGGCTGAACTTTTGTGTCTTGGAATTAACCCAGCCAGTGTGGTAATTCCATTTGACGATCGCCACCGAGCGATTTTTCCGACTCCACTCATCAACTCCTGTCAAAGCCCTCCTCGTTCGCCCCTCGTTTTCAGGTGGCCGAAATACTCTCCCCTGGACCGGACTTACCGCTCAGAAGCTCCGAGCGCCCTCGCCCCCACGTTTATTGCCTGCAGAAGAAATCCGTGAAGCCTTACCTTAACGTCTCAACCGGAATCCTCCGTAAGCCAACTCCTCCCCCCCTTCAGTAACCCATTTGAATTAATCCTCCACATTTGAATAGTCTCCTTCTGTAATACATTAATTTTTAACCACAGAGTCTGACGCATAACTTTGCAATCCCCCCCTCGTTTACCGATGTAATTTTGCCCATTAATTCTCTTATTTTATGTAAATAAAATTCTATTTGTGTACATGCCTCTCTAAATATTCTTGAGCTTTGCCATTGCTCAAATTGTACCCGACCTCGTTGCACTCTTTCTCGCTGTTCCGCGCGTCATACCTTGACAAAGTTAATTGCTTGATTTGTAAATTTTATTGACCGGAATGAAATAATCAATCAATTTTTTGTGTTGTAAAGAAATGTCCACAAATACAAGAGGTAAAGATATTTTGTGATATGGTAACAGGCTACCTCAAAGAAAATGATTTGTCTTGGAAGTCCTGTGTTGGCATTTCCACCGATGGAGCCCCATGCCTGAAAGGCTGTATTATAGGATTTGTATCCCTCGCATAAAAATAAATCCAAATCTCATTTGTACTCATTGCTTTCTACATAGAGAAGTTCTCATTTCAAAAATATCGCAGGAAGATTTAAAGGTTGTGTTACATTAAGTTGTTGAAATGGTCAATTATATAACAAGTAGGCCATTGAAGTCACGATTATTTGAACAACTGGACAAAGAAATGGACTCTCAGCAGGTTAAATTGTTAATGCATACTGCGGTTCGATGGCTGTCGAAAGCAGGCTAAGTATTAAATCGTGTTAACGAATTGCACAAGGAATTATTATCATTTTTTGTTCAGGAAAAACAGGAGAAATTCTGTGAAAACCTTAGTTTCCAATTCTGGATGTCTAAAGTGGAATACTTAACAGAAATATTTAGTGAACTAAATATAACAAACAGTAGCATGCAAGGTAACAAGGTCTGCTAACCAAAAGTCGCGTGTTTTCACTTATTCTGATTTATGACCTTACGACCTTCAAAACTGTCAATAATTCCCGGATTAATCTTGAGAAACCTTGGCAATTATATCATTCGAAAGAAAATGTAAAACAACAAAAGGGTTTCAAATTTCGTTAAAATCGGCAGAAGTTATGATGTTATTGCCCCCAAATGATTCCTGGGCTAACCTTAGGAAGACCTTGTCAATTATATAATTTGGAAGAAAATATAAAATAACATAAGGCTTTCAAATTTCGTTAGAATCGGCCCAATAGTTACGATGTTATTGCCAAATAATTACCGGGCTAACCTCGTGAAGACTTTGACAATTATATCATTCGAAATAGAATGTAAAATAACATAAGTGTTTTAAATTTCGTTAGAATCTGTCTAATAGTTATGATATGATTGTCAAAACAAAATAATTCAATGGTTAACCTTGAGAGGACCTTTGCAATTATATCATTCGAAAGAGAATGTAAAACAACATAAAGGTTTCAAATTTCGTTAGAATCGGCCGAATAGTTACAATGTTATTACCAAAACAACGACTAAAAACGAAAGTATTCTCATTATAACAGACGAGAAGAAGAAGAATTGGCCAACCTTTCTAGTGATCGAGGCCTATCATTAAACATTCGACTCTTCCAATTGATACATTTTTTATTTCATTTCAAGAGGAGTATCCCTCATTATTTAAAAGAGCTATAGCAATTTTATTACAATTTTCAACTTCTTATATATGCGAATTAGGCTTCTCAACATTAAACAACATTAAAAACAAGAAGTGTGAGAGATTACGTACAACTGAAGAAGAAATGAGGGTTTGTGTCTCATATGCGACCAAACATTGAGGAAATTATGAGAAAAAGCCAGTCACAAATATCTTAATAAAGAAACTGACCATTTGACCGATGGATTTTAATACACTGAAATAAAATAAGTTCATATCTGTCTTTTCCTTGATTTAGTTTTAGTCATTATATGTGTCTGACTAATCTGAGCAATGGCTGGCAAAATGTTTAACCTAATGTAGTACTGTAAAACCATTCCTAAATATGAAAAGGAAACTCGTTTTTTTTTAAGGAAAAGGCAACTAAAAAAAACGCCCGTGGAGGCGTGGGGGTGGGGGGCGAAATATACTCCCAAATCCCAGCTAGCGATTACAAGAGTCACCCTTATTGGTGATTCTCAAGCACGGGGCTTGCAGTCCCTGCTAGCGGCCCGCCTTCCCACTAGTGTGAAGGTAAGCTGCCTGCCAGGATGTGGTAACAACCACATCAGAGTAGAGGCTGAGAAATCACAGATTTCTGAGAGCTCAGTCGTTGCTCTGATGGTCAGTGGAAACGACCTCTACCTGAGAGGAGGTAGGGTAGGCCCTACAGATAAAATCCTCCACACGGTCATGGGTGCCGTGGGCGACTGTGGGCTGAAAACCTGCAAGCGTGTGGTAGTCGGGATGCTCCCGAGGAGAGGTCCAACACGGACCGCTTACTCGATGAATGTCTCTTTAAACCGGCACCTGGCAGATTTGTGTACGGCAGAGGGGGTCTTTTTTGTAGACCCGTACCGCACCTTTTATGGTAGAAATGATCACTACCAAAGGGATGGAGTACATCTTTCTTTTAAGGGAAAGGCCTTTCTGTCGAACATCATCCAGGGTGTCGTAGAAAGGACCCAAAGGAGTATCCGGCCCAGAGTGAGGGCGGACGTACGCAGTACGCCCGTGTCACTCCAGGAACGACCTTCTCAGAGGTCGAAAAAAGGGGTGCCTCGCCAACAAACAAGCCGGGAAACGGAAGAGCGTAGGGAGTCCTACAGTCGGGGACTCCCTGAAAGTTCTTCTGTTCAATGCGAGGTCAATCAGGAACATGTTTCCTGAGCTCCGTGGCCTCGTAGCGACGGAAGAACCCGAAATGGTAGCCACAACAGAATCGTAGATAAAAACCTCAAACCGAGACTTTGAAGGCGAATTCACGCTTCCTGGCTACCAACCCTTTCACAAAGATAGGCCAGACAGAGAGGGTGGCGGTGTAATGCTGTATGTCAAGGATACAATCAAATCTACGAACTCCAACATTATATCCGATCACGAGCTCATAGGCGTTGACCTAGAGATAGGTCCTGTCAGATACAGGACCCTGGTGCATTACAGACCCCATTCCCAACCCGTTGAGAAGGACAGGGAACTGTACCAGCTGATGGGTGAGCTTGTTCAAGGCAGAGTGTGCATCGTTATGGGCGACTTCAACAGACAAGTTGACTGGGAACCAGAGCAGCCTGTGGTGAGAGCGCGCTACTCTTGGAGTTCGCCAACAACGAGTTCCTCACTCAATGGGTCAGAGAACCGACGAGAGGAGACAATATCCTCGACTTGGTCTTCACATCTGAGGATGATATCGTTGAGGATGTCTCTGTAGGCGAAGGGCTCGGTGGCAGTGATCACCAGCTAGTTAGATTTAGCGTCAAGATCCCGAAGGTAAGGTCTGTTGCCAGTCAATCAAGGAAACTTGACTTGAGAAGAGCAGACTTTGCAAGCCTTCGTGCTGGGCTGACTGATGTAAGGCTAGCGGTATGCGAAGAGGTTGAGGATTCGTGGAACAATTTCAAAAATAAATTCATGAGTGGTTTAATCGAGAAATCGGCCAACTGCTTAGGGAGAAGAGAAATGCGTACCGGCGATCGAAGATCTCGGGTGCCTTTGACGAGTACCGGAGGCTAGCCAGGAGAGTGAAGTCTAGCATAAGGGCAACTAAGCGTACTGAGGAACTCCGAGTGGCGAGACTCTGCAAGGAGAATCCCAAGGAGTTCTTCGGCTATGTAAATAGCCGTAAACCAATCCATCGTAGGATTGGGCCCTTAGTGCACGAGGAGGGTGCATTAACTCACTCAGATGCAGAAAATGCTAACCTTCTCAATGACTACTTCTCCTCAGTGTTTACTAAAGAGTGTGGTCCCATCCCCCAACCCACGGATTCCTACTCGGGGGAAAAGCTGGAGGCAATGGACTTCACCGAAGGAGAAATAAAGAAAAAGATCGCTGACCTAAAGACGAATAAGTCCCCTGGCCCGGACGGGTTTCTACCCAAGGTGTTGAATGAAGTGTGCGATGAAGTATCACGACATCTGTGCGCTATCTTTAAAATGTCAATTCGGACCGGATGTGTTCCTAGAGACTGGCGTGAGGCGGAGGTGACTCCGATCTTCAAAAAAGGAGACACCAGCCATCCGTCAAACTCCCGACCTATCAGTCTGACTTCGATAGTGCGTAAACTTATGGAAAGCATGATGGTGGACAAAATAACGTCTTATTTAGAGTCAAACCTGCTACTGAGGAGTTCCCAGCACGGCTTCCGAAGGCAACGGTCATGCCTGACGAACCTTGTGGAATTCTTCCACTTCGTCTTCAGTGAGCACGATCGGGACAAGGCGGTGGATGTAGTTTACTTAGACTTTCAGAAAGCCTTTGATAAGGTACCACCCCGCCACCTTCTCCGGAAAGTGCGAGCGCTGGGCATAGACGGAAAAGTAGCCGGCTGGATCGAGAACTGGCTAAGTGGCAGACGGCAACGGGTGATGGTGAATGGACAGGCTTCTGAGTGGGTGCCCGTTACTAGCGGGGTGCCTCAACGTTCTGTCCTGGGACCACTACTATTCATCATCTACGTCAACGACATGGACGGTGACATGGTTGCCAAGATTTCCAAATTTGCCGACGATACCAAGCTTGGTATGAATGTTGCAAAGGATGGAAATACTGCAAGCCTGCAGGAAGATCTTCGGAAGATTGGGGAGTGGTCGGACACGTGGCAAATGCCTTTCAACGTGAACAAATGCAAAGTAATGCATATCGGCCACCGAAACCCCCAATCTCAGTACTTTCTTAAGGGAACTGCCCTTGAATCGAGTGACACTGAGAAGGACTTGGGTGTAACTATCAAGAGTGACCTCAAGTTCTCAAAACAGTGTATTAAGGTGGAGAAGAAAGCCCAAAGGATGTTAGGCTACATAAAGCGCCAGTTTGGATACCGTAACAAGGAGATAGTACTTTGTCTGTAAAATTCCCTCGTTCGGCCGCACCTGGAGTATGCCGTACAATTTTGGAGTCCTTCGTTTCGAATGGACATCGCAAGGTTGGAACGCGTACAAGCTAGGGCAACCAAACTGATTCCCTCTATCCGACATAAAAGTTATGAGGATAGACTAAGGGAATTAGATCTGTTCTCGCTGGAAACCCGTAGACTGCGTGGTCAGCTCATCGAAGTTTTCAAAATACTTCGAGGGTTCGACAATGTTGACTACCGGGATATTTTCACACTGAGTGAGAACAGAACGCGCAATCACGGCTTCAAACTTGAACTGAAGCGCTACAACCGCAATCTGTGTGGAAATTTTTTCACTTACAGTCTCTGCGGTAAGTAGAACGCACTTCCAGTGGAAGTTGTCAACAGTGAATCTGTTGACCAGTTCAAGTCAAGACTAGACAAAGTCTTGAAAAGTGGCCGTTTAGGGACGCAAAACAATTGAGCAGCCATTTGCCCGCTCGATTGCTAGTCCAAAGGTACCCTCTTTGAATGGACCGTAAGGTCTCCTAGGGTACTTCCTTTCCTTAGAACTACTCCTTGTTAGGACTACAAGATGATTTAGCTGCCCAATTAGTTCTTATAGTTGGGTTTCCAGGGGGTTATCCGAGTGCCCCGGTTCGTACCCGCCTGGTAGTGTCTGATTGTTGAAGTGACTTCGAAACAACCCATCCGAAAATGGTAACCATAGAACTATGGAAACAGAACGGTACCATTGAAAACTATCCTGGGACTTTTGAAGAATATTGTGCTATTCAAATGGGTATAAATAGGACCCCCCTATTGTTCAACTTGCTCAAATGGGATCGCTATTTTTTCAAAGCTCCTGAAATTTGAATTTCTTTTTGGCAGGATTCGTCACAAGGGTGTAGGTCTAATGTGGGTTGCGATGGTGACAGTTTTTGGAATCTACCACACTCGCAAACAAAATACCTACGCATTACCACTCCCCACCTCAGCCTCGTCATTGCTTCAGCTTCTCTGTGGGAGTTCATTGAACCGTCAGAAGCCAACCGAATATGCCAGAGTATCTCCGACCCTACCTTGACAGCCAAAAGGCTTTTGACCTTGGCCCAATCCTATGGGTGCAACCAACAACTTAGTATTTTGGTTCTCCATCTACCATCCATGTTCAATCGAAAGATCCTTCACCTCACTAAAAAGCTCGACATCAATCAGCAAGGATACGGTCCCAGTAAAACCACCACCACTCAGTTCCTCTATAGTTCCAATCCGACCAAACGACTGTCCAAGTCCGGGGTAGAACTTTTCACTGACCAATCAAGAAGAATCACCCACATGGACGGACCAGATCAACGTCCCCTGGGTGGAAAGAGTGGTAACGAAGATTCTGCCCCCGAGGAACGGAGAAGAGCTGGCGACCAGGGGCAGTGGAAGCCATCGGGGACAGAGAAAATGGTTGAGGAACACCTACAACAGGAGACAAGTTTAGAGAATCTGAGAACAATGGACCTACCGATAGGAGATGGTGTAGTTGAATATTCCAATACTAATGATAGGTCGGACGCTTCGAAACCCCCTCTCGGGCTAATCCCCCCTCCCGTCGGATTCAGAGATTCGGATAGTGAATCCATCGCTAGTGATAGTGGATTCAGCGGAAACAGCGGGGACAAAGTCTGCACCAGCCCCACCAAAAGGGAGTCTTTGTTTCAGGTACTGTGAAATCCAGAATTGTTCACTCAAGGCAAGCCAATTATTAACCACAAGGAAGTGATGTCAAAAGGGAAAGCTCGGAATAAGGCAAATATGGATGAATATTTTTAAAGTAGAGGCTTTTTTTAACCCTTTCCTGCCTATTAGTCAAAATTTTGATCAAGTTTTATATATTCATTACCAATATTTCATAGTTTCATCATAATAAATTTAAAATTTCCGAATGATCAATTTTTTTATCATCTCAAATTTTGCACATCTTTTAAAATTGAAATAAAAAAGAGTCTTTACTTTGTTCCCATTAGTGAACATTCTAACTTTTATTATTTTTAATTTCATAAACAAATAATTCAGGTTTAAAGGGGTTAATGATTTGTTGTAATTAATGAACAACAGTTTTATTATAAACAACATACCGTCTGTGAGGAGTCGCTATCACTATATGATGACATGAAATATCGCGTTGCCAAGGCGACCAGAATGACGTCATGTTAAATGAATAATGAGCATTTATTATTTGCTAATTTTATTAGCTTACATGTTTATTTTTAACTAACTAGAACATTTTCAGTCAAAGAATAAGGGTAGGAACATACCAATAAATTGAAAAAGTAATAAAAGAGCATAGATATTCATAAGAACCATTTTTAATCGCTAAATCTTATTACTCACGCCATTTAAAAACTAAGTGCATATCAGGAAAACTAAATCCAACCAAATTAACTTATTTGAAACTAATGCCCATTTTTTTATTTATGTGCAGGAGGCGCAGTCCACGAACAGTGAATATATCCCGACAAAAAATTCCAAACTGGATTATTTCCGGGAAATTAATTCGTTAAAAGAAAATAGAGAAACCTTCCTTAAATCATCGTCCGTTCCAAATTTGGTCGACCACCTTTCCTCTGATGAGATGTTTACAGAATACGCCATAAATTGTGACGAAAATTCTAGCGGCAAACTGGCAACCCATCTCAAAATGCCACGCCATTTCTGCAAAAATACCCGTGGGCTTCGCCGGGCCTGGTTGCATGCCTGGGCTGATAAATTTGTCCATAATACAGCTAATTTCAGGAACGCTCTAAAAGTTGGGAGTATTTCAAGACTTTGCAATAAACCATATAACTTTAAGAGGTTTGGAAGTTTGCAGAACTTGACGCACTACCAAAATACTAAATTCTGGAATAAGCAAAGACACTTTTCGTGGCAAACGACATGGGAAGACTCGGAAACTAATGATGAAATGATAGAAAAATTTCCCCTTGATCTAATGGAACTAGAATCGAGAACTCCGTATTTTGGGGACACTGAGATGACGTGTTTTTAAACCTCCCTGTAAAAAAATATATAAGTGTACATAGCACCCCATTAACTTAAAATAGGTGTGTTTTATATGATGTACCAATATTTATGCTCCCACATTGCCAGCCGCACATACGAAGATGCGATCTCCATTCAGCGATTGATTGAAACACGTCTGATGCGAAGTTCATGAGAAGAAAATGTTCTAGACGTGATTAAATCTCTTTAAAACATATAATTTTTAAGAATAAAGGATCCTATTAACTTCAATTTAGGTACTTTGTAGCCATAGATGTATTTTCTCTATTGGATTAAATCTCTATAATTTATTGAGTTTTATTTTGAGTCTCCTATTTAGTGGACAGCCTCTCATCAAACCCTTGCTCTGCATATTTTCAAGAGCTATTTATTTTTCCCAAATTGAAGATTGCTTCCTTTCTCTGCATCAACCTACGGGGAGGGGGGAGGGGGGGGGGTGCCTGAATTATGGGTCTTGGACAGTTTTCTTTAGATGTTCGTAAACGAAGCTGTAAAAGATAAATATATCGAGTAACCTAAACAACAAAAGGACCATATCACTGTGCATCCTGAGTCCCCCATGAACCCGAGAGAGATACCAAGGATCAGGTCAAGAATAAGAACCCAATTTTGCAACGTCAAGAATAGCGACCCATGCAGTTGTTGGATTCCCCTTCTTCACATGATCGGCCACCGTAATAGGGGGTACAGGTGACCCTAGCACAAGGAAAAAGTGAACCCTCTCATCACGGTACCGGGGAAGGGAAGGGGCACCGCGCACATGAAACTCCCCCGGTCTAGGATATTCAACTCAAATGTGGCGTACAGTCTGATGGCAAACTTCAGCAGAGTTCCCACAATTGGTACTAAAGTACGAGATTTGGTTCTTTTATAGGTGTCTAAAACAGCAAAAGTGCCAAATTACTACAAAAAGAACCAAATCAAGCCAATTTTATCATTTAATTAAATTATTGTTAAGAGGGTCTCGTTATTTAAGACATAAATGGTTCTATTGCACTACTTTAAGACAAATTCTTGAGAATTATTGTATTATCCCTCGTAAAATTTAGATATGGTTCTTTCTGGTACCTTTTAACTCTAAATTTTGGTTCTTTTTAAAATTTGCTTGTGGCAACCCTGCCAAGCAGTCTTCGCTGAGAGGTTTGGGGTAAGGATGTTCAATCGGATTGCGCTGAGTCCCTATAATGCGTCCGATTCGGAGGTGACATAAACGACATGACTCCCTCCCCATTTCAAGGATTTGGGGGATAGGCAAATTTAGCAAGGAAAAATCACCCGCCGTCCGGGGAGTGTGGATATTAGAACATTTTATCCCCATCATATAGTGCAGGGGTTAGGTCATTGGACAATGGGGGAGTGAATATTCCCGAGTCCAAAATTTGGGGTCGTACAAGGTTGTATGTATTGTATTTTCACCGTTTTTATTCGCCCTCTTGAGGATCAATATTCTTTCATCGTTGGGTAGATGCCGTGGTTGGATTATGCACAGTTTTCCTTTATGCAGATTTGAAAGAATATATCTCATTGGATTATTTCATTGGCATTTTTGACCGCGGCGAAGCAGGCAGGTCTGTGGGTCATGCAAATCTCGCGTTGTGTTCATTTTCTGTCCGCCACGAGTCACTGGTTCAATGTAGCCAGCTAAAACCAAGGCTACCAAAGGTAATTGAGGTCACTGAGTTCAAATATGATATAAGTTGACCATAGGTGGCGCCACCTAGAGGCTAGAGGTGCTAAATCGGCCTTTGTTAGAGATATGAAGGTCAAACTAGTATCGCAAGGAGTAATTGAAGTATCTAACTCCAAATCTGATTGATTTTCGTCGCAGGCCAACTAGATCATGTTCCTCTAATTAGTAATCAATAGACCCCCTCCCCCCACCTTATTTATGTATGAAAAATGAAGACCAACGAGGTCATGTGATCAAATGGCGAAAGATGAGATTACAGTAATTCCCTCTCTCAAACTTGAATGTTAAGCTACAGTGAGTGTGTCTAGTTGCTGAGTGGGGTCACGATTCATGTCGCCCGTAGCGAATGGTCGTTCGGATTTTAAGCTGGCTAATTTTCAAGGAGAGCATCGCCTGATAGTTTAGTATGGTTTGTTGTGTTTTTTTTTGCTAGATTTTATTGTTTTTAACTTTTTTGTTAGTTAGTTTCTAGTTTAAGTTAGTTTATATAAGCTTAATAGAATTAATTAAGTTGAAAAAGGCTTATAAAGCTAAAAACAGCTATAATCTAGCAAAAAAAATATCCCACTAAGATGTCGTGCCCCGCTCTCCTTGAAAATGACTTTAAGCTGAGAAATTCCACTCAAATACATATCAGAGTGGCAATCTGTGGTAAAAAAAAACATACTCAAACAAACGTGGCATTTTTGGCAACTTCGCTGGTCGCTGAAGTTCGCATATTCCAATTGTAAACTTAATTAGCAACCGATGTGTTATCTACCAACATCGTTAGAGTGGTTCCTGAGGGGGGGAGGGGGAGGGGTAGTTACCGCGACCTAAATCCTCGTGTATAAGAATTGGTAAATACGGTACCCAAATGGGTACGACTCTCCCGATGCGTATGTGGGTATGGGCATGGAAGTGACGAACCAAATAGGAATGAAAAATTCCCAATCAATTTTTTATCTCAAATTTTTGGAAATTAAAATAAAATTAAAATCAAAAATATCTTTACTTTATTCCCACTTCAAAATTTTAATTTCATAATCAAATACTTCAGGTTGGAAATGGTTATTTAAGTAGTACCCCTGGATGAGACATTTTGGACGAGGAAATCAATCAACTAGAATGAGGTGTGACAGTTGCCCAAACATTTCAGTCACATTGATTAACGAGGACTGTTTTCAGTTGACGCCACATCCTCACAACCCCTAAATTCACATCAGCGAAAAACCTCCCTGACGATACAGTTTTTTGTTTTGTTTTGTTTCTTCTTTTTTTGATAAGGGGAAGAGTGACCGCTGTTTGACGCGAGCCTACCTCCCTAACTGGCAAAACGGTTCAAAGGAAAGGTCTTGGCCTCAAGATGTTGGTAATATAAATGAGTATGAAAAATATTAAGAAATAGTAAGAAATTTATGATCAAACCCATTTCAAGGATCCATAATAAAGCTTTATACTGAATCACCGACACAAGACAGAACTTAGGACAATCGAATCGTTTCACGAGCAAGCGAGGATCATCGGCTTCCGAAACCAGATGTTCGAAAAAAGCCACAAGGGCCTATCAGAAGTCACCCGAGTCGACAGAGCCCCATAAACTGCATCCAGAACACCCCTTAAAAAGGCATCACCCTCATGGATAATTGTTATCGAAAACTAAATGATGCAACCACAATAATCTACCACTCTGCTTCTCAGCTACGAGGGAGAGGAATCACCCAAGGATCCAACCAAGATGGAGAAGGAAAAGATACCACATTTATTCCTAGGGACACCAGAGTCCCAAGGATGAGACGATAACCCTGAAATTGATAGATGATATATAGCGAAAGGGATCCCACAGTCTTCCCGCCAACTGTGGGGGGCAAAGTAGGACGAACTAAAAGTAACATAAAAATTAGACTGTAGATCCAGATCGCTCTTTGGGTAGAGCCAAGTAGAGTCAACCTTAAGAATCTCCTAAGTGTTTTTCACCATTTTTGCTTTTTATCTTCTTCTCTTTCTCTCCTACTCTTCTTCCGTTCCCGAAGGTACTCTGCTACCTTAGACTCACTTGAGAGTGGACGAGGCAGTACAAGGGGGTACAAGGGAGTTGTCGGCCTGTATAAGCAAAAGATGTTCTTTCTCTCTCTCTCTCTCTCTCTCTCTCTCTCTCTCTCTCTCTCTCTTCCTATCCAAGGTGTTGAAGGAAGTGTGCGATGAAGTATCACGACATCTGTGCGCTATCTTTAACATGTCAATCCGGACCGGATGCGTTCCTAGAGACTGGCGTGAAGCGGAGGTGACTCCGATCTTCAAGAAAGAACACCCCAGCCATCCGTCGAACTACCGACCTATCAGTTTGACTTCGATAGTCGGTAAACTCATGGAAAGCATGATGGTGGACAAAATAACGTTTTATTTAGAGTGAAACCTGCTACTGAAGAGTTCCCAGCACGGCTTCCGAAGGCAACGGTCATGCCTGACGAACCTTGTGGAATTCTTCCACTTCGTGTTCAGTGAGCATGATCGAGACAAGGCGGTGAATGTTGTGTACTTTGACTTACAAAAGGCCTTTGACAAGGTACCACACCGCCGCCTTCTCCGGAAAGTGCGTGCACAGGGCATAGACGGCAACGTAGCAGGTTGGATAGAGAGCTGGCTAAGTGACAGACGGCAACGAGTAGTGGTGAATGGACGGGCCTCTGAATGGGCGCCCGTATCTAGCGCTGTCCCTCAAGGTTCCGTCCTGGGACCACTACTGTTTATTATCTATGTCAACGACATCGACAGAGACATGGTTGCAAAAATCTCCAAATTTGCCGACGACACCAAGCTTGGTATCAATGTGGCAAAGGAGGGTAACACTGCCCGCCTCCAAGAGGACCTTCAAAGAGTGGTCGCACACGTGGCAAATGCCTTTCAACGTGAACAAATGCAAAGTAATGCATATCGGCCACCGAAACCCCCAATCTCAGTACATCCTTAAGGGCACTGCTCTTGAATCGAGTGACACTGAGAAGGACTTGGGTGTTACTATCACTAGCGTCCTCAAGTTCTCGAAACAGTGCATCAAGGCAGATAAGAAAGCCCCAAAGGATGTTAGGATACATAAAGCGCCAGTTTGGATACCGTAACAAGGAGATAGTACTTTGTCTGTACAACTCCCTCGTTCGGCCGCACCTGGAGTATGTCGTACAATTTTGGAGTCCTTCGTTTCGAAAGGACATCGCAAGGTTGGAACGCGTACAAGCCAGGGCAACCAAGCTGATTCCCTCTATCCGACATAAAAGTTATGAGGATAGACTAAGGAAATTAGATCTGTTTTAGCTAAAAACCCGTAGACTGCGTGGTCAGTTCATCGAAGTTTTCAAAATACTTCGAGGGATCGACAATGTTGACCCCTGGGATATTTTCACATTAAGTGAGAACAGAACGCGCAATCACGGCTTCAAACTTGAACTGAAGCGTTACAACCGCAATCTGTGTGGAAAAATTTTCACCTACAGTATCTGCGGTAAGTGGAACGCACTTCCAGTGGAAGTTGTCAATAGTGAATCTGTTGACCAGTTCAAGTCAAGACTAGACAAAGTCTTGAAAAGTGGCCGTTTAGGGACGCAAAACAATTGAGCAGCCATGTGCCCGCTCGATTGCTAGTCCAAAGGTACCCTCTTTGAATGGACCGTGAGGTCCATTGTAACTCCTTGTAACTCTCTCTCTCTCTCTCTCTCTCTCTCTCTCTCTCTCTTTCTCTCTCTCTCTCTCTCTCTCTCTCTCTCTCTCTCTCTGGCTAAACGGCAGACGGCAACGGGTAGTGTTGAATGGACAGGCTTCTAAGTAAGTGCCCGTTACTAGGGGTGTTCCTCAAGGTTCTATCCTGGGACCACTACTATACATCATCTACGTCAACGACATGGACGGTGATATGGTTGCGAAGATTTCTAAATTTGCCGATGATACCAAGCTTGGTATGAGCGTCGCAAAGGAAGTAAATACTGCCCGCCTTCAAGATGATCTTCGGAAGATTGGGGAGTGGTCATACACGTGGCAAATGCCATTTAACGTGATCAAATGCAAAGTGATGCATATCGGCCACCAAAACCCCAAATCTCAATATATCCTTAAGGGTACTGCTATTGAATCCACCGATACCGAGAAGGACTTGGGTGTAACAATTACTAGTGACCTCAAGTTCTCGAAACAGTGCATTGAGGCGGAGAAAAAGACCCAAAGGATGCTAGGCTTCATAAAGTGCCAGTTTGGATATCGGAACAAGGAGATTGTACTGTGTTTGTACAACTCACTTGTCCAACCGCACCTGGAGTATGCCGTACAATTTTAGAGTCCTTCGTTTCGAAAGGATATTAAGAGATTGGACCGTGTGCAAACCAGGGCAACCAAAGTGATTCCCTATATCAGACAAAAGTTACGATGATAAATTAAGGCAATTAGATCTATTCTCGTTGGAAACCCGGAGACTCTGTGGTCAGGCTTCGATAATGTAGACTACATTGATATTTTCCAACTTAGTGAGGGCAGAACGAGAAATCACGGCTACAAACTTGAACTGAAGCGTTACAACCGTGATCTGTGCGGTAAATATTTCACATATAGTACGAGGGGCGGTCAATAAGTTTTGCGAATCGGTAGGGCAAAACAGAGGAAGGGGGTGGCTGTTTGTAGGGGTGTTAGGACAAGTTATGACAAGTCAGGATCTGCAGCCGCACGCTCCTGCCTCGTCTATTTAAGAAGCAGTATCTGATCGTCGCCGATCCTTTGTCACAAATATTTCAACAATGGAGAAGGTTGAGCACCGCGCAGTGATTAAATTTTTGACCACGGAAGGCAAGAATGCAAAAGAGATCCATGAACGCATGGTTGCAGTGTACACCGACACCACCCCTTTCTATGCAACTATTGCTCGCTGGAATAGGGAATTCCGTCATGGTCGTGAGTCTCTTGAAGATGACCCCCGTCCAGGACGCCCGTCAGACGTGACCAACGAGGACAATGTGGCCCGTGTGGAGAGGATGATCCTGGAAAATCGACGGGTGAAAGTCGAAGAAATCGAGCGGGAACTTGGAATATCACATGGAAGTGTTATGAACATCATTCACGACAATTTGGCCATGACCAAGCTCTCTGCCCGTTGGTCCCTAGAAACCTCACTCCCCATGATCGACTTCAACGTCGTCAAAGTCCACAAGGCCAGAGTTTCACAAGCTGCCGTGCGCGAGTGCGGATTCGAGGAGCTCAACCATCTCCCCTACAGTCCAGATCTAGCCCCTAGCGACTACCTCTTATTCCGCCAGCTCAAGGCTGCACTGCGTGGACGCCGGTTTGGGGACGATGAAGATGTCCAGCTCGCCGTCCAGGAGTGGATTGAACAGCAGTCCGGATATTTCTGGTTGTCGGGATTTCGAAGCCTCAGGGACAAGTGGCGAAAGGGCATTGAAGTCGAGGGTAGTTATATTGAAAAATAATAAAACACTTTTCCTCATATCTCGTTTCCTTATATGCGAATTTCAAAACTTATTGACCGCCCCTCTTATCTGTGGTAGCTGGAACGCACTTCCAGTGGAAGTTGTCAACAGCAATTTTGTTGATCAGTTCAAGTCAAGACTGGACAAAGTCTTGAAAAGTGGCCGTTTAGGCACTTAAGTCGTTGTGCAGAACTGTCCCTGCTCAACTGTTAGCTCAAAGGTACCGTCTTGGATTCGACCGTAAGGTCTTCTAGGGTATTTCTTGTCCTTGTAGCTCTCTCTCTATCTCTCTTCTCCTATCGCGGACAGAGGACACGGGACCGAGGACATTTCAAGTTGTGATGACAGGATTTCCAACATCATTTTTAATGTAAATATTCATTCTAAGTTTTGCTTTTCCATCTTGTGGAGAATATATAAAACAACGCCACCTTTCGAAGCAGCAAAACACCTAAGTAGACGGACAATGAACAAGTTGAACAGCAAAACACAGTCGAGTAGACGGACAATGAACAAGTTGAACAGCAAAACACTGTCGAGTAGACGGACAATGAACAAGTTGAACAGCAAAACACTGTCGAGTAGACGGACAATGAACAAGTTGAACAGCAAAACACAGTCAATTAATTATTAGACGGACAAGGAACCATTTAAGCAGAAAAAACACGGTCGATTAGGCGGACAAGGACCAATTTGAGCAGCAAAACAACGTCAATTAGGCTGGAAGGAAACAATTTGACCAGCAAAACACAGTCGAGGAGGTGAACCAGGATTAATTTGTGTAGCAAATCACACTCTAATAAGAAACAATTTGAGTAACAGAGCACAAGTGTTGGCCATGAATGGTCTTTTGCAGTCTCCTTCTTTTCTTTTCTTATGTTATTGTCTCTTTCACACATTTTCAATTTCCCAAACCAATAATATCAATCCACTTTTCTCCTTATTTTCCATCAATAAATTAATCCCGATTTCCTTCTGTTGATCATTTTTGATTAGTTGATAATTAAGTGGGTGATGGTTGCCCGCAATTTATGATTCACCGCCACACTGTGAGAGCGGACGGCGAATCAACATTTCATGCCAGCCACCGAAATTTCTACCCCTCAAGTTTATTTCATTCTCACTCGCGCGTTGGAGTGCTTGTGCTGAGAGAGGTTTAACTGCGTTACTTACCATACAGTGTCCATTCGTGAAGGAATGTGAGTGATTGTGTGAATGTACTCGATTTAAGTGGCCCTCGACACCAATTACGCAGCCATAGTGTGTGGAAATAAGTGCAACACGCCGATACGATTCGATGGGTAACCCTTTTTAATCCCTTTTAATCATGTTTAATCTTTGTATTCTCTTTTGATCATTTTAAATATTTTTCATTCTCTTCTAATCCTTTTTATTCATGTTTAATTTTTATAATCTTTTTAAAAACTTATTTAATCATTTTTTAAATCTTTTTTATCAATTCTAATCATTATTAATTTTTTTTTAATCATTTGATTACTATCGGTACTTAGTTTCAATGGTTCGTATGGTCCTACTCTTAAGGTATGGTAGACGGTTACAGGGAATGGTAGGCGGTTTTATATGAAAACAAAAACTTGTAGGTGAATGAGAGAGGATGAGTAGGGAAGTACAAAGGAGTAGTGTGTTGTGCTGGGTGTGGGCGAAATAGTAGTCCTTGAGGCAAAAGCGATGGAGTGGCTGAGAGAAGGCCAACAGACGTCGAGGAATAGTAGGGAACCTGCATGCGAGGGAGGTTGCTACCAACGCTGGTGTGTGGGTGTGTAAGAGTATGGTATGGAAGGAAAGATCTTGAGGCAGAGTAATGCACACCAATTTCCCCTCCCCCTTCCTCCGACCTCCATCTATGGCTATATATCTACCAAACATTTCCACTTCCATCCCTCCTTTGTTGGTTTCGCTATAAATTTGATTTAAACACACCCCTTTGGAATTGGAAGGGGAGGGGCTGTATCACCCCGTAATTTTATTTAGTGAAATGCCATCGTTAGTTAGCAGTGGCTTAAAAAAAATGTAGCGCTTTATTGTCATTATTACCATCATTATTCCTATTTTTCATTCCTTCATATTCGTCTCACCCAACGCAAGCATCTCCAACCTCCCTCTTCTTCACTACATCTCCTTTGTTTGCTTAAAAGTAAGGAGCGCAAACCAACGGGGGCATGTGCAACAGGATGTGTGTGAGAAGAGGTTCGAAGAGAGTGCAGTGGAAGAAGTGAAGAAATGTGAAAGGTACAAACAGAGTTGGAGATTTCCCATCCAATCATTTGGAGGTCGTCCCTTCGAGGAGTACAATTTTGTGTCAAGGGGTACTTCTACCCTGTGCATATTTGTACCAAGGAGTACTTGCACCCTGTACATATTTGTACCAAAGAGCACTTGCACCCAGTACATATTTGCACCAAGGAGTACTTTCACCCTGTACATATTTGTATCAAGGAGTACTTTCACCCTGTACAACTTCATATCCTACAGCTTTCCTCCAATGTGGATCGGCGTGCATCAATGCCTTTTCTTCATGATTATTTATTTTTACTTGTTTCTGCACATTCGCCTCCCCTGACATTTGATATCCCTCGTTGTACCACACATGCCCCCTTCCTCCCCCACACCCCTAGTTATGAACTCTTCCATCCTGATCAGTAATCTCGCCTTTTCACCAGGGATCCCAGGTTCGACGAGCGGCGCAACTTGTCCGGGTCACAGCCAGCCGTCGAAGTCGCCCAGAGACGCTAGAACGGAAGCCGACAATTTGGGTAAAAAAAAAAAAAAATTACCACTAATTCGGGGATTTCCACAATTGGCAATGTGGTCGTTTTGTTAAATTTGCTAACAAATCATTTTAGCAGTGCCACCAGTGACAATGGGGAATTGGGTAAAATTACCACTTATTTTAAGAACCACCATTAACACAGTGGGGATTTGGATAAAATTTTATCTTATTCTTAAGATTACCATCATTGGCATTGGTGATTTGGGTAAAATTACCAATTATCATTGAAGGTATCACCCTGAACAAGGGTAATTTGGGTAAAATGATCATACTTTTGAGATTACCATCATTGACATTGGTGATTTGGGTAAAATTACCACTTATCATTGAAAGTATCACAATGTGCAAGGGTAATTTGGGTAAAAGTATCATATTATTGAGATTACCATCATTGGCATTGGTGATTTGGGTGAAATTTTATCTTATTCTTAAGATTACCACCATTGGCATTGGTGATTTGGGTAAAATCACCACTTATCATTGAAGGTATCACCATGGACAAGGGTAATTTGGGTAAAATGATCATACTTTTGAGATTACCATCATTGACATTGGTGATTTTGGGTAAAATTACCACTTATCACTGAAGGTATCACCATGTGCAAGGGTAATTTGGATAAAATTATCATATTATTGAGATTACCATCATTGGCATTGGTGATTTGGGTAAAATTACCACATTTTCTTGATAGTACTACCATTGACACTAGTGTGGATTTAAATAAAATTACCACTTATTCTTGAGAGTACCAACATTGACACCGTGGAGGAATTATGGTAAAATTACCACGTTGGTGAGGATTGCCACTTTAGATGAGCGTTTGAGAACCTAATTTATAATTGACCTTTTCTTGGGAGGATGACCATTGGCAGTGAAGGGAGAGGGTTAAAATCCCCTCTTTTATTGGGAATGCCACCAGTGACACTTGATGGGGGGGAAGGGGTAGAAAGTGAACTGAAGACCTTGCGGGGGGAAGGAGTCCATGGGAACAGTCGCGGCGCAATGGCATGCAGCTTTAAGTTCCCTTCGGCCGTCTCCCATCTCTTTTGCCAAGCAGTCCAGAGGGCTATCCTGATTCCTGTCATATAATCGGGGTGAGAAGGAGCCAAGTACTATTCCGGTCGCCAAGTCTTCGCGGGCTCCTTGGCGCCCTCATCGACGCGCTCATTCCCCGCAATTCTCACATGTCCAGGAACCCAGCAGAAGATAATCTCGACAGCCACCAGGATCGCGGCGACCACGGCTGCCTCACGGATACCGCGAACCAGCGGGTATCGGGATGCCAGTGGCCCAAGAGCACTTTTGTGAGTCTTTAAAGATCACAATCCGGTCTGCGAATCGGGCACGACGTGTTATCTTCTATACCAAGCGGTAAATTACAACCACACCGTCGAGTGGCAATCCTCTGGAGGTAAAAAAGCCGAAATTATCTTCCAAGATCTCTCTTTACTCAGGGGCAACAAAGCTAACAGCGCACATAGTAAACAACCATACAGAAATCCATGCAAATGGGCTCAGGTACGTGAGTAGGAACTTCTGTAGCGCATGTACTCAGAAGTACAAACTTGTACTAAAAATTGGTTACAACGAGACCGAAATTCCCCGAGGAGCGGGATTCCACGGGCTGATTGATCCTTGCCAGATTTGAGGTAGTACTTGAGAATTCAGTTGGGGTAAGGTTAAGTACGACTATCCCTCCTAATGGTTTGTCTTCTCTTTCAGTCGCGAAGGCCCATGAGGTGTCGGGCGCCGCGACCGAGATTGAAAACCTTCTTTGGGCGGCGCCGGGAGACGAATACGAAATCATCAACTTATTCGCGAAAAGCGACATCCCACGGTGGCAAAGCCCCCCATTGCGTATAGATGTCGTGAGGGTTGGCACCATGGAGGCCCCGCTCATGAGAGGTCGGTCCAAGTTTTAAGTCAACAAGGGTTTCTCGATGGCCTTACACAGTGCCACCGATTAAAGGCCAGTACATTATTGAGTGCCAACCAATGCGTGGTGGCTAATATAAGATCCACAGTGTCACACAGGCAGAGGCCAGTGCCAGTTATGAATGGCAGTGTCACCTTGCAAAGTAAATTACCAATGTACTACAGAAGGTAATTTTAAAAAATATATATTTATTTCTTATTTTGGGGCCAAAGGTTTAAGTCACCCCTTCAATCCCTCATAGAAAATGCGCTCGAATCAAACCGTATTTTCTTTGGGGCTCTATTTTATTATTCACGCTCTGTTACCGGTGTAGGAAACATCTTGCTTTAGCAACCATTTAGTATTTGAGGCCCTCGGACTAATTTTAATTTAATTTTTATACTGATTAAGAGCTCAACATTTAACTTAATCATAAATTTCTTAAGTCTATGTAGATAGTAGTTTTATTTTATTTCTCTGCTAATTTGTTACGTCCCGGTAATTATTGAAATATTTTCGTTTGGTATGAACGTTGTGTTGATGCCAATAAGTTGTGAGGGTTTAAAATATGAGTGTTACCCTCGGGTATTGAAACAACGTAATATTTCTCATTTAAATAAGCTGCACTGACGCATTTAGGCTATGCGGTGATGTTAACAATCTCACAACGGCAACACAAGTGTTTAAATATACACATATTCGCTACATATTATAGCCATTTAGCTAGGATTTAATCTGAAGTTTTGATTGATTTCTATTAAATCTTTGCCCTATAGGCATTTAACCTCGCGTTTTCCACAGCCATTTGTGGGTATAACTTTAATTTTAAGCTTATTAAAATCCTCTGAACATTGTTTAGTTTTTGATTCGGGATTTAAATTTTACTCTTAGAACTTTGAAAAGTTTCACTGGATTGATTTCGAAATGGTTTGTTCAATTTTTATTAAATAATCAACCGCCATTGGACTGGGTTTTTACATTCCCTCTATTGGGGTTAAGGGATTAAAATTCTATAGGATTAAAAAAAACAAACAAACCTTATAATATTTAAAAGAATTAAGTGTTAACTTATCATTTAGTTAAAGGTTTTCTAAAGACTGGTTATTTAGTTCCGCTGATTGGGGACCTGGGGGGAAGGGGAGCCATTTTTATAATTTGAACTTCAAACGGTCTTCTTGATTTCCGTGAAACCTAGGCTTGGTTGAGTTCATTCATATGCTGTCCAGCGCTTGACCTCACGAGACAATATTATCTGACGACTTATGTTGGCTTATGTGTTGTTAGCATACCTTTCTCACATTTACTTTATTTTACTTTATTCACGGCTCTTTATTTTACTTTATTCACGGCTCTTTGTTTTCACTTTCGAATATTTACTTCGGAGTCTTCCATTTGGGCTTTAATTATACTTTCTGTTGAGGAAGATAAAGTCGAGGGATGTGAATTGCCGGGAATGAGAATTGTAACTTTGTTCTAGGTAGTAGGCCATTTGAATAGTTTTTTTGCTCTAAGTAGTAGGCCATTTAAATACTGTTTTTATGCTCGAATGCTGAACTATTTTCGATGATTTAGTTGCTTAATTAAACCTATTGGTGCTCCTTTCACAGCTTTACGGTGTTTGATACGAGCCCGGATTGTGAACAAACTGGGTAATTATAAAGATTAACGATTCCGCTGCTTATGCAGAAATCTTAGTTTCAATCTATTCTATAGGACTATCTGAATTGTATATGGCTATTTACTCGGCGCGGAAAGCAATATTTCCAAAGATATTAGCATTGTGTTTTCAGAGCCATTATTTGCGTCTGCTAGTCCTTTCGGTATGGCGTCATAAGCAGCGGGGCTCTACCACGCCCTTTGTCTGTCATCACGGCCAAAATGGTTGAAACACGCCGCTCGGTGCGGGAGATAACGTGTCGCTCCATGTTCTGAGAGCAGATTGTGATCTTTAGCTACTCACAAAGTACCACGATTGCCCTGGGGCATTGGAATCTCGACACCTCCTGGTTCGTGGTATCCGTGACGCCACGGTTGCCCTGAGCCGGGTGGTTGTCGAGGTTATCTTCTGCTGGATTTCTGAACCTCTGTGAATTGCGGGGAATGAGGACGCCAAGGAGGCTACGCGGAATGGTCGACCGGATCAGCGTTTCGCTCTTCGCCACACCGACTACATGGCAAAGAAGATGGATGACGGTCGAGGGCAACTTAAATTTGCCTGTCATTACGGCTCGACTGTTCCCATGGACCTATCCCCCAATACCACTACGGATTCAGGACGCTTTCTCTCATCTCCCAATCAAAGGCACCACCATTTGATGGAGCACTTTCCTACAACGACTGTTCCGCACATTCTTGTTGAATGTCCCCGTCTCTGGGGGTATTCGCGTACGCTACCTGTCCCGGTACCTGGACGAGCCGGGTAGCTGTCCATCGGGCCACGTTCGTGCATATATAAACGTAGATTCTGGAGACTGGCCAACATTTTATTGAATTGTTGATCGCATGTTCCGGTGCGTTACTCTGCCTTTTGTTTTCTAGGGGTAGAGTGTATTGTATTGCTTTGACTCTTTCTAATGTAGCCATTAATAGGCGAAATATAATTCGACATGACTGGCAGCAGTCGCCATTTTTTTTTTTTTTTAATAGCTCATCTGGCGACTGCCTACTTGGGCATTAGTCGCCGTATTAAAACTGGCCTAGTTCTAGGCTACTTTAAAATAAAATTAGAGAGAAAAAAAGACACCCCCAAAAAGGGGAAAAGGAAGCAAGCTGGTGCGTCAGGGAGAGGTCCCCCCGGAGCAGGAGCGTGAAACCAAAGGAAAAAAAAACAAATGCAAAAAAAAAACAAACAAACCTTGCTTAAATAATAGGGAGAAGGCCAGCCTCCCTCCAAGAAGTCAAAGAGCAAATGTGCACAAATCTGTCCCGAGTACAAGGGACAGGCGGTAGCGACCCCACCCATCCCGGTACCGGGACAGGTATCGTGCGCGAAGATCACCCAGACTGGGACATTCGACAAGAATGTGCCGAACAGTCTAGGGGACCACGCAGTCGTTGCAATAGGGCGTAGGCGAGCGCTCCATCAAATAGCGATGCATCACACGAGTGTGTCCGATTCGGAGACGACAGAAAGCAACCTGAAGCCGCCGTGGCATTGGGGGATAGGTCGATGGGAACAGTCGCGGCGCAATGGCACGCAACTTTAAGTTCCATTGGACCGTCTCCCATCTTCTTTGCCAAGCAGTCCGAAGAGCTGCCCGTATTCCTGCCATGTAGTCAGTGTGAGGAAGAGCGAAACACTGATCCGGTCGCAGAGTCCTCGCGGACTCTTTGGCGCGCTCATTCCCTGCAATTCCTACATGTCCAGGAACCCAGAAGAAGATAATCTCGACATCTGCCCGGCTCGCCAAAACCGTGGCGTCACAGATATCGCGAACCAGGGGATGCGGAGATTCCAATGCCCCGAGAGCACTCAGGGCACTTTGTGAGTCGCTACAGATCACAATCCGGTCTCCGAACCAGGCACGTCGCGTAATCTCCCGTACCGAGTGGTGTATTGCCACCAGCTCAGCCGTGAAGACAGACGCAGCGAATGGGAGAGCCCCGCTGACTTCAAACAGAGGGGATACGGCGTGGAAGCCGACCCCCTCTTGGGACTTGGAGCCATTCGTATACACTGGCACGATGTGTGCTCCAAAAAGGTCGAACGCAATACTCCCGGCGCCGTACAAGCTTTGGGAGCAGAGGCGTGGCGACAAATAGCCAAATGTGGTACCCTCCAGGGTGGCGTCCTAGGCAGAACCAGGGGCGCCACCGGCCCGAGAGCTATATCTACCTCAAGAAGGAGTTTCCTGGCCTAAAACCCAAAGGGCTTAGGGTATGACTGGCGTCTCTCGGCGGCATAGGCACCATCGAGATCAGCTGCGGATGCAGTGAGAGCTGTTGGCGACTGAGGGAGGCGCCGGGCACACGCATACAGGCGAGTGATGCACTGCACGCGGCGCAGAGCGAGTGGCATCTTCCCAGCATCGACCAACAGGCTCTCAATGGGGGAAATGCGGAAGGCACCGGTCGCAAGGCGAAGGCCGGTGGGGTGGATCGAATCCACCTTCCGCAATAAACGCTCGGCTGCGGATGCATAAAACTCGCCTCCGTAGTCGAGCTTTGAACGAACAAAGGATCGATAAAAAAGTAAACCACGGAACGTCACGGAACGGAGAATGTCCATGGCGCGGGTACAAGAGGTCCTAAGGTTGCGAATATGAGCCTGCCAGGTGAGGCGTCGGTTGAATACAAGACCAAGGAAACGGTGAGACTCAACTACATCCAGGCGCACCCCATTAGGAAACAAATCTGGGTCGGGGTGGAGCCGTGGATGGCGGCAGAAGTGCACCACCTTAGTCTTGGCCAAAGAAAACCGAAACCTGTGCGCTTCGGCATACGCGAGAGACGTGGTTCAATGCCTGTTGGAGTCGACGCTCCAGAGTTGGCATCTGGGCCGCGCCAAAAGAGATCGAAAGGTCGTCCACGTAGAGCGTAGCGAGAACATCTTCCGGCAGCACCGAGGTAATGCCGTTAATGCTCAGGGCAAAGAGTGTGGAACTGAGGATACTTACCTGCGGGACACCCTCTTCCTGATTCTTTGGGCCGGAGAGGGCTCCCCCCACCCGTACGCGGAATCGACGATCTCGCAAAAATTCAGATATAAACATTGGGAGGCGTCCACTCGCCCCCATCGTGTGGAGAGTCTCCATGATACCGTATCGCCATGCGGTATCATAGGCCTTCTCCAGAGGGCATGCCCCCACCCGTACGCGGAATCGACGATCTCGCAAAAATTCAAATATGAAAATTTGAAGGCGTCCACTCGTCCCCATCGTGCTGTATCGTCATGCGGTATCATAGGCCTTCTCCAGATCAAAACCGTGGCGTAGTGCTGTCTACGAAGGAAAGACTCGCAGACGGCATTTTCCAGTCGGAGCAGAGCATCCGACGTGGAGTGGAACTTGCGGAACACAGATGGCCTCGGCTTTTCAGGAAAAAGGCTAATCTAACATTTACCAATTTCTCCATCAACTTGCACACGCAAGAGGTTAGAGAGATTGGGCGAAAACCGGTCGGAGTAGAGTGATCTCTCCCCGGTTTGCGAAAGGCGAGCACAGTAGCGATTCGCCAGGAGTCTGGGAGAAGACCTTCCACCCAGATCCTGTTGAACAAATCTAACAGGAAGGCCATGCCTCGCTCACCAAGGTGTCGAAGCATGGCATACGAGACATCGTCCGGACCATGGGCGGTGTCCGCGCACGAAGCGAGAGCGGAACGCAACTCACTCACAGTAAACTTGTCGTTGAAGGGTTCTCCGCCTCTGGAGGTAAAGTCCAGCCGGCAGCGTTCCGCGACATCACGACGTACATTGAATGCTGGCGGAGCAGCATCCCGGCTAGAGAATGCGGAAAAAGCGCCCTCTTAGGATTCCGCCACGGATGTGGGGTCCGAGATTGCGGTCCCCTTCTCCTGGAGAACGGCAGGGGGGTCCTGGGAGAACTTGCCCCGAATCCTATTGACGCGCTTCCACACCTCAGCAAAAGGGGTGTTCCCGTTAAGTGAAGACACGTATGCCTGCCAAGAGCGGCGGGCGTGCTTTGAAATATACTAGAACCTAGCACTAGCCCGACGAAATTCAGCGACAGTGAAATCGTTCGGGCGGGGCTTACTTATAGCGCATGTGGGCATAACGGTTCTGTTTGAGGGCCGACTTACACTCGGCCGACCACAATGGGAGTGGTCGGCGTGCAAAACGGCCAGACGTCCAAGGAATAGTAGTCAGGCCCACGGCGATGAGGTTGCCGGAGAAAAATCAACGGCTTCATCTACCGACCTAAACTCCTCGACTGAGATAGAGAATTCAGTCATTTCCTGAAATGCAGGCCACCGCGCCCGCGCAAAGCACCACCGAGGTGGTCTCTCAGGCGGCAGTTGCCCTGAAAATAATATTTGAATGGAAAAGTGATCACTACCATGGAGGTCATCGACCACCCCCCCAATCAAAATCAGGCTGTGCATCCGAAGAGCACAAAGATAGGTCAAGGCAAGAAAATGAAGCGGTTCTCATCCACGTTTAGAACACTCATCTCAAGCTCTTCGATCAGATCGGCAAGGACTTGTCCCCTGGGATTTATTGAGTAATCTTCCCAGAGAGGATGCCTGCCGTTCAGATCTCCAAGCAAGAGATAGGGCCTCGGCAACCGTGCCACGACGCGGCGGAAGTCCCCCGCGTCGAAGTCAGCAGACGGTGGAATGTACGCAGAAATGATAGTATACCTCCTATCCAGATGCAGCTGCACAGCCACTGCCTGGAAGGGGGTATCTAAAGAGAAAAGGAAGAACGGAGACATCATGCCGGATGGAAACCGTGCATCCCCCAGCACGGCCATCCCGCGGTGGTGGGGTCGCAAGACCCTTGTACCCCGGGAGGGCGGGCAGGGGGCACGCGCCTACCATGGTCTCCTTCAAAAAGATAGCTAACGGGAAACGGGACGAGACGAGCCTCCGCAGCTCCTCCCAGTTGGCCCGGAGCCCACGGCAATTTCATTGAAAGAAAATGCCCTCCAGGCCTAGCTCGGAGGAGACGCGGCGGCCCTCCCCGAACTGAAGCGCCTCACGGGAATGGCCGTACGCTTCCCTGGGGCAGAACCCCGGGCGCTGTCGCCTTGAGGAGTTATTGGGGGAGGTTGGGCTCGCCATGCGAGTCTTTTTCTCCCTCCGCCTCGAAACCTTAGGCGGGCGTTGTGGCTTCGGAGGCGGTGAGCCCTCTTTTCGAGGAACCACCATCTCCGAGCCACTCGTTCCACCTGTGGGCGTGGGCGAAGGAGCTGAAGCTCCTTTCGGGGAACAGCTTTAGGAACCCCGGAAGATGGCCTAGCGACCATCTTCAGGGGTGTTGCCTCCTGTGAGTCTTACGACTCGGTGGAGGCGCGTAGCCGTTTCGCCTTACGGGAAACGGTCACGCTGGGGGAAGAGGGGGGAGCCCTGGTTTTAGCCGGGGCTGGGTATAAACCCTTTTGCCGCCAGCTTTACCAGGGAAGCGCCCGGGTTAGGTAGATCCCGCAGAAGGGCTCCGAAACAACCGTGCTCGTTGGCCTGGATGGGCCAGGAGCAGTGGGTGCTTTTCTAACTATTGAGGCATATGACGTCCCAGGCAGAGCCGGTCGCGCCAGGACCAAGTCCTTAGCCTCGCGGAATGAGAGTCGATCCTGGGCCTGAACGGCCAGGATTTCTTTCACAAGGAGATATGCACCACATTGCTTCGAAGCAGGGTGCGGCTCTCCGCAATTAACACACTTGGCCACACACGAGTTGGACTTATCGTGTGCGACCTTGGAGCAATTTCCCCGGCTTCGGGTGACCCCGAATTTGCACGTCTACATGAGCGATTCGTATGGCCGAAGCGGTTACAGTAATAGCATCGCCGCGGCAGTGGCACGAATGCCTTCACGCGGTACCAACCGGCACGCACCGACTCAGGGAGCTTGTCACCACAGTCGAACGTGACGAAGAGTGTAGGGGTGGGTCTCGAGGCCCCTCCCTGTTTTCTCATCACACGTTCGACCTTGACCGCCCCATGGTCGGACAGATCTAGGGTGATGTCCTCAATAGAGTAGTCAACGAGTTCCCTCGCATAAACTACTCCTTTCACAAAATTCATGGTAGAGTGCGGCGTCACACTCACCGGGGTGCCATGAAGTGCCGGAAGAGCACTTATCTTGGCTGCCTCAGCGGGATTCGCTGCATTCGCCAGAAGGCTCCCGTCCGAGAAACGGGTCACCTTCGGCTCTCTACCAATTGCACTAGCTAATCCTCTCCTCTGATGGATCATGTTGCCCTTGGACAACATGGTGCCATCAGTGGAGCGAATAACGAGGAAGCGTTTGAAGCCAATGGGCTCGAAAACGCCAGGTGACCTCTGAATCAGGGGCCCCGATGTCATCGAGGCTCCGCCCTGTGCATTTTTGGTCTTGGTCAGGGTCTCCGCAACCGGGGGGGGGGGGCAGAGGGGCCGGATGTGCCAATCTTGGCTTGGTAGCTTGCCATAGTGGCAGCAGACCCATACGTCCCCGCAGATGGAGAGGAGCCCCGAGTCTTTTTCTTTTTTGGAGAGGACGGGGAATGAACCCGCTTCTCACCCTCGCCGGTAGAAGCCCCCAGGCCAGATGGACCGGCCTCAGCCAGGTCTTTCTCCGAAATGGAGAAGGTCCTGGTGGTAGCAGGGGCATCATCCGGAGGAGATCCCTCCCCTCCTTGTACTGCCTGAGAATCCCCAGCCGTTTGAGGAGGACCTTGCATAGGGGCGGATTCGGTGTTTGGCGCCGAGCCCGGATTCCCCATGGATGGAAGGCCCTACCGTCTGAGGCTGGTTTTCCTCAAGGACCATGTATATCACAGGAGGGGCCTCCAGTTGGCTATTCCCTCCCAGGACATCGCAGGTCCCCTTGGCAGCGTCATAAGTCTTTAGTGGGGAGGCACAGGCCTTGACCCCGGCAAGGTTTAATATTCTTGTCAGCAGGTCTTTTGAGGGATGCGACCGAAGGGGCCTGGCTTCCCTCTCCCCCCTAAGGGGGTTTGCCCTACCGAGCCGCTTGCACGAGGGGCGGTCGGCAATGGGCTGCCTGCTGGCTTTCTTGGCAGGCCCCTTAGAAAGCAAAGGAGGGACTGCCGCTGGGAATAGGGAGGTGCCTGAAAGCACCTCCAGAGAAGGGGGTGAGGGGGAGTCCCCTACACCCGTAGGCGTAGGAGAGTAGTATGCCTCCTCTCCGGTTAAAGAAGTATGGAGGGTCCCCTGCGCAAGCACAAGAGGGGGGGACCTCCATTTTCTCGGTGGAGCTGCCCGAGGGCGGCTCCGTTGATGTTCTTGGGGAAGTTGTTTTTTTTTTTTATTTTCATCATTGGGCATGGTGACCCTATTAGTGCTACGGGACGCAATAGCTCATCACCTCTTGCATTTTCCCGCACTGCAAGAGGTGCTTACAGGCCTGGCAGAGCCAGGCGCCGCCATTTCGGACCACCCCTCCCGCCTGGTGGCCTGGCAGTCCATCGGCATGGCGGCTCCACCTTGAACACGGCGTAAAAATGGATAGAATGTGGAGAGGAAAAGGGATGCGAGGAAGGTATGGGTGGGTTGTTAAAAAAAACCCATCCAGAACCGGAGCTCGGGGGTTAGGGAACATTGTCCCCTCCCCCCCAGCCCCGATCCGGGACGGTTGGCTTGAGAAGGTCAGCATCTACCCTGTGGAATTAGAGGCTGACCATTGAAAGTTGTGGGAGAGGCTGTATGAAAAGAGAGGAAACAAGTGTTTTGAAGGAAGGAAGAGAGGCTAAGCTGGGGCCGGACGGGGTGCTGAGTCCCGTCAGCACGGCGGCCAGGATGGCAAATCGCCGCGCCCCTTACGGGGGCAGCAGTCGCCAAATGGGCTGCATGAAAAAAAAAAGGTCTTACGATTCTGGTGACAAACCACCTTTCTCACACAAGTTAATCCGCTTCAGCCTTTGCAGCCAATCAACAAATTTCCTCATGATTTTCATTCCCTCGAAACTTTCAGTGAGAGAAAAATGTTACATTTTACACACCGCCCTAAGGTAGGTCCCTCGGTCGATCCATTCAGACGCAATAAAGGTTAAGAAGAGACAAAACAAAAGATCGGGAATAAAGGATTGCTACTACATAGCTCGTTACTCACTGCCCCCCCCCCCCCCCCGCTCCCTTAAGCCCCCGGGAATGAATTCCTAAGATCTGAAATACAATTTTAAACCTTTGTTGTTGTATGCGAGATGGAAATGCTTAGTCATCTGAGGGGGTATTTACAACCATCAAATGTGCCTCAAATTCCTTTGGTACATTAACTATTAAGATCCGAGCAAGACTAGCAAGTGTGTGGTAGGGAAGGATGGAAGTTTTGCTGGAAGAACCAATGGACATGTAATAAAGCGACTGAAAGTGTGTTGGGCATTTAATACCCTTTTTATGAACAGGTCGACCCTTTGTGTACAGGAAGTGAAACGAAGGGATAAAAAAGAGAAATCTTTATTTGAGAATTCCAGGTCCTGGAATTGAGCACCAAACAATTTCAACAACAGAGGCACACGCCACGCTCAAGCCCGTCTCCATCCGAGGCCTTTCCCTTAACACCCCCATTTCGTCTCCGGGAATCATGACGTATCCTAATTTAGGTCCTGACACGTTGCAGCCTCGAGCAACGGCTGCGGGAGGAGGTAGGGTCGGGAGATGGGATCAAAATCTAAATGCCTGAACCAATTTACAAAGGAAATACAAATATCTTGACAAATTTTTACTTTTAAGATTTTTTGACCGCATAAGTCGCATCAACCACATCACATCCGAAATGAAAGAGAGTCATTTAAAAAGTATAAAATGCAATTTGTACACGTTTTGTCACCCGAAGTGAACTTTAAAAAATAGTTTACATTATCGCTCCTTAATATACAAACTGTCAGTGTGTGTATGCAGTTCCTAATGACTCCATCCAAACTGATCACATTTCTTAAACCGCATCCAGGAAAAACATTTGTTCTGGTAGAATGAGAGGATCTGTCACCAAATCTGGACCACGTTTGTATTGGCTGCCACTTAAACTAACTCGTATTTTATCGACTGTTTGGCAACGAAATAAAACAGGCAGAAAACTACTTAGCAAATAAATACCCGAAGTGTAACAACTCATTGATGCTACTGTCAAAACTCTTAACCTAATGGAACTTAATTAAGAGAAGACCCAATACTCATCTTGCAATAGGCAAAAATATTTCATCTTTGCACATTAATCTGGATAGATTTATAACTACACAGGGCCCGAAACGATCCCTGATCAGTTCCAAAGTTTCTAATTCGGATCCGCGATTTAATTTTAAATTTCCAAATTATATCGGGTTTTTAACATTAATTAAAATTGATAGTAAAAACATTTTATTATTCAATTCGTAGACAAATATTTTCAATAAATAACAGATATAAATATATTATTTTTAGATACAGTTTAAACCTATTATGAAATGGGGGGAGGGGTCCTAAATGATATCAGATGAGGAAATCACTATGGCTTCCAATTTATTAAAAACAAAAACAAACAAACACGAGATAACAAGATAAGGAGGATGAAGGAGGTGGATGGGAGGAGACGAGGGGTGAATCAATTGCCATCTTCGACATCCACACTTTCCAAAGCGTTCACATTAAACCCGAGGATGCTCGAGTTGACTTTCTGCATCTTCTTTCGGCCTCTCTTGAGGCGCGTCTGCGAATGCACGGAATACACAGTGCTCTACGGAGGAGGCGGAGGAGAGAGAGAGAGAGGGACAATCGTCATTTCGCTGGATTACACCGAATCAAACGGCGTAAATGGGGAGGGGAGGGGGACAAGGACATAAATAGGGGGGAGGGGGAGTGGCAACCAGGACATAAATAGGGTGGAGAAGAGCAACCAGGGCATAAATGGGGGGAGGAGGAGAAGATCAACCAGGGCATAAATGGGGGAAGGAGGAGAAGAGCAACCAGGGCATAAATGGGGGTAGGTTTTTTTGTGGGGGGAGCCGATCTGGCGACTACCTGCTTGGGCATAAGTTACTGTTCACGACACAGCCAACTACTAGGCTATAATAAGAAATAAATAAAAAATAACGCTAAAAAAACAAGTGATAAAATAACAAGAAAGAGGCGCCCTCCGGCGTCGGGGTAGCCCCCCCCCTCGGCGCATGAAAGTGAAACCTACAAAAAAACAACAACAATTAAATAGAGGAGGGCAGACTCTCCCAAAAAGTCGTAAAGTCCACAGGTCAGTGTGCCCGAACCCGTCCTGAGAACAAGGAACAAGCGTAGGCGACCCCGCAAGTCCGGGTACCAGGACAGGTAACGTGCCCGAAGATCGCCCATAGTGGGACATTCAGCAAGAATGTGCCGAACAGTCTGGGGGACAACGCAATCGTCGCAGTAAGGCACAGGCGAGCGCTCAATCAAATGGTAGTGCGTCCCGCGAGTGTGTCCGATTCGGAGACGGCAGAAAGCAACATAAAGCCACGCGGCATGGGGATTAGGCCCATGGGAACAGTCGAGGAGCAATAGCACGCAACTTTAGGTTCCCCTCGACCGTCTCCCATCTTCTCTGCCAAGCAGACCGTATTCCTGCCATGTAGTCAGTGTGAGGAAGAACGAAACGCTGGTCCGGTCACAGAGTCCTCGCGGAATCTTTGGCGCCCTCATCGCACGCAATTCCTACATGTCCAGGAACCCAGCAGAAGATAATCTCGACATCCGCCCGGCTTACCAACACCGTGGCGTCACCAAAATCGCGAACCAGGGGATGCGAGATTTCAATGCCCCGAAAGCACTCAGGGCGCTTTGTGAGTTGCTATAGATCACAATCTGGTCTCCGAACCGGGCACGTCGCGTAATCTCCCGTACCGAGTGGTGTATTGCCACCAGCTCAGCCGTGAAGACAGACGCAGCGCCTGGTAGAGCCCCGCTGACTTCAAACATAGGGGATAAGGCGTGGAAGGTGACCCCCACTTCGGACTTGGAGCCATCCGTATACACTGGCACGGTTCCAGCGTGGCACGAGGTGTGCTCCAAAAAGGTCGAACGCAATACTCCCGGCGCAGTACAAGCTTTGGGAGAAGAGGCGTGGCGACAATTAGTCAAATGTGGTGCCCTCCAGGGTGGCGTCCTGGGCAGAACCAGGGGCGCCACCGGCCCGAAACCTATACATAGCTCTAGAAGGAGTACCTGGCCCTAAACCCAAAGGGCTTAGGGTATGACTGGCGTCTCTCGGCGGCATAGGCACCGTCGAAATCAGCTGCGGATGCAGTGAGAGCTGTTGGCGATTGAGGGTGTCGCCGGGCTCAAGCGTACAGGCGAATAATGCACTGTACACGACGTAGAGCGAGTGGCATCTCCCCAGCGTGGGCAAGAAGGGTCTCAATGGGGAAAGTGCGGAAGGCACTGGTCGCCAGGCGAAGGCCGGTGTGGTGGATCGAGTCCACCTTCCGTAATACACGCTCGGCTGCGAATGCATAAAACGCATCTGTAGTCGAGCTTCGAACGAACAAAGGATCGATAAAAAAGTAAGGCGGTAGCCCTATCAGCGCCCAAAGCGCTGAACGTCACGGAATGGACAATATCCATAGTGCGGGTACAAGAGACCATAAGGCTGTTTGAGTCGACGCTCCAGAGTTGGCATCTGAGCCGCGACAAAAGATATCGAAAGGTCATCCCCTTAGAGCGTAGCGAGAACATCTTCGGGGAGCACCGAGGTGATGCGATTTGACGCTCAGGGCAGAGTATGACACTGCGGGAACTTCTTTGCGGGACACCCTATTCCTGCTACATTGGGCCCTAGAGGGCTGCCCCCACCCGTACGCGGAATCGACGATCTCGCAAAAATTCAAATATAAAAATTTGGAGGCGTCCACTCGTCCCCATCGTGCTGTATCGTCATGCGGTATTATAGGCCTTCTCCATTTTTTTTTTTTTTTTAAGAGCTCATCTGGCGACTGCCTACTTGGGCATTAGTCGCCGTATTAAAACTGGCCTAGTTCTGGGCTACTTTAAAATAAAATTAAAGAGAGAAAAAAAAAACACCCCAAAAGGGGGAAAGGAAGCAAGCTGGTGCGTCGGGGAGAGGTCCCCCCGGCGCAGGAGCGTGCAACTAAAGGGAAAAAACAAACAAAAAAACAAAACAAAAAAACAAACAAACCTTGCTTAAATAATAGGGAGAAGGCCGGCCTCCCCCAAGAAGTCAACAAGTCCACAAGTCAATGTGCACGAATCTGTCCCGAGCACAAGGGACAGGCGGTAGCGACCCCGCCCATCCCGGTACTGGGAGAGGTATCGTGCGCGAAGATCACCCAGACTGGGACATTCGACAAGAATGTGGCGAACAGTCTGGGGGACGACGCAGTCGTTGCAATAGGGCGCAGGCGAGCGCTCCATCAGATAGCGATGCGTCACACGAGTGTGTCCGATTCGGAGACGACAGAAAGCAACCTGAAGCCGCCGCGGCATTGGGGGATAGGTCCATGGGAACAGTCGCGGCGCAATGGCACGCAACTTTAAGTTCCCTTCGACCGTCTCCCATCTTCTTTGCCAAGCAGTCCGAAGAGCTGCCCGTATTCCTGCCATGTAGTCGGTGTGAGGAAGAGCGAAACGCTGGTCCGGTCGCAGAGTCCTCGCGGACTCTTTGGCGCCCTCATTCCCCGCAATTCCTACATGTCCAGGAACCCAGCAGAAGATAATCTCGACATCTGCCCGGCTCGCCAAAACCGTGGCGTCACGGATATCGCGAACCAGGGGATGCGGAGATTCCAATGCCCCGAGAGCACTCAGGGCGCTTTGTGAGTCGCTATAGATCACAATCAGGTCTCCGAACCGGGCACGTCGCGTAATCTCCCGTACCGAGTGGTGTATTGCCACCAGCTCGGCCGTGAAGACAGACGCAGCGCCTGGTAGAGCCCCGCTGACTTCAAACAGAGGGGATACGGCGTGGAACCCGACCCCCTCTTGGGACTTGGAGCCATCCGTATACACTGGCACGGTACCAGCGTGACACGATGTGTGCTCCAAAAAGGTCGAACGCAATACTCCCGGCGCAGTACAAGCTTTGGGAGCAGAGGCGTGGCGACAAATAGCCAAATGTGGTACCCTCCAGGGTGGCGTCCTGGGCAGAACCAGGGGCGCCACCGGCCCGAGAGCTATATCTACCTCTCGAAGGGTTTCCTGGCCCTAAACCCAAAGGGCTTAGGGTATGACTGGCGTCTCTCGGCGGCATAGGCACCATCGAGATCAGCTGCGGATGCAGTGAGAGCTGTTGGCGACTGAGGGAGGCGCCATGCTCACGCGTACAGGCGAGTGATGCACTGCACGCGGCGCAGAGCGAGTGGCATCTCCCCAGCATCGACCAACAGGCCCTCAATGGGGGAAGTGCGGAAGGCACCGGTCGCAAGGCGAAGGCCGGTGTGGTGGATCGAATCCACCATCCGCAATAAACGCTCGGCTGCGGATGCATAAAACTCGCATCCGTAGTCGAGCTCCGAGCGAACAAAGGATCGATAAAAAAGTAAGGCGGTAGCCCTATCAGCGCCCCAAGCGCTGAACGTCACGGAACGGAGAATGTCCATGGCGCGGGTACAAGAGACCCTAAGGCTGCGAATATGAGCCTCCCAGGTGAGGCGTCGGTCGAGTACAAGACCAAGGAAACGGTGCGACTCAACGACATCCAGGCGCACCCCATTAAGAAACAAATCTGGGTCGGGGTGAAGCCGTGGATGGCGGCAGAAGTGCACCACCTTAGTCTTGGCCAAAGAAAACCGAAACCTGTGCGCTTCGGCATAGCGAGAGACGCGGTTCAATGCCTGTTGGAGTCGACGCTCCAGAGTTGGCATCTGGGCCGCGCCAAAAGAGATCGAAAGGTCGTCCACGTAGAGCGTAGCGAGAACATCTTCCGGCAGCACCGAGGTGATGCCGTTGATGCTCAGGGCAAAGAGTGTGACACTGAGGACACAACCCTGCGGGACACCCTCTTCCTGCTCCTTTGGGCCGGAGAGGGCTCCCCCCACCCGTACGCGGAATCGACGATCTCGCAAAAATTCAGATATAAACATTGGGAGGCGTCCCCTCGCCCCCATCGTGTGGGCGAGGGGACCATGATACCGTATCGCCATGCGGTATCATAGGCCTTCTCCAGATCAAAAAACACCGTGGCGTAGTGCTGTCTACGAAGGAAAGCCTCGCAGATGGCATTTTCCAGTCGGAGCAGAGCATCCGACGTGGAGTGGAACTTACGGAAGCCGCACTGTGCAGAAGACAGATGCCCTCCGCTGTCCAGGAAATAGGCTAATCTAACATTTACCAATTTCTCCATCAACTTGCACACGCAAGAGGTTAGAGAGATTGGGCGGAAACCGGTCGGAGTAGAGTGATCTCTCCCCGGCTTGCGAAAGGCGATTTTTTTTTTTTTTTTTTTTTTTTTAAGAGCTCATCTGGCGACTGCCTACTTGGGCATTAGTCGCCGTATTAAAACTGGCCTAGTTCTAGGCTACTTTAAAATGAAATTAATAAGAAAAAAAAAAACAACACCCCAAAAGGGGGAAAGGAAGCAAGCTGGTGCGTCGGGGAGAGGTCCCCCCGGCGCAGGAGCGGGTGTTGCGAAAGGCGAGCACAGTAGCGATTCGCCAGGAGTCTGGGAGAAGACCTTCCACCCAGATCCTGTTGAACAAATCTAACATAAAGGCCATGCCTCGCTCACCCAGGTGTCGAAGCATGGCGTACGGGACATCGTCCGGACCATGGGCGGTGTCCGCGCACGAAGCGAGAGCGGAACGCAACTCACTCACAGTAAACTTGTCGTTGAAGGGTTCTCCGCCTCTGGAGGTAAAGTCCAGCCGGCGGCCTTCCGCGACATCACGACGTGCATTGAATGCTGGCGGAGAAGCATCACGGCTAGAGAATGCGGAAAAAGCGGTCGCTAAGGATTCCGCCACGGACACGGGGTCCGAGATTGCGGTCCCATTCTCCTGGAGAACGGGAGGGAGGTCCTGCGAGAACTTGCCCCGAATCCTTTTGACTCGCTTCCACACCTCAGCTAAAGGGGTCTTCCCGTTAAGTGAAGACACGTATGCCCGCCAAGAAGAGCGGCGGGCGTGCTTCGAAATATACCGGAACCTAGCCCGACGAAATTCACCGACAGTGAAATCGTTCGGGCGGCACTTATAGCGCATGTAGGCATAACGCTTCTGTTTGAAGGCCGTCTCACACTCGGCCGACCACCATGGGAGTGGTCGGCGTGCAAAACGGCCAGACGTCCTAGGAATAGTAGTCAGGCCCACGGCGATGAGGTTGCCGGAGAAGAACTCAACGGCCTCATCTACCAACCTAAACTCTTCGACTGAGATAGAGAATTCAGTCATTTCCTGAAATGCAGGCCACCGCGCCCGCGCCAAGCACCACCGAGGTGGGCTCTCAGGCGGCAGTTGCCCTGAAAATGATATTTGAATGGGAAAGTGATCACTACCATGGAGGTCATCGACCACCCCCCAATCAAAATCAGGCTGTGCATCCGAAGAGCACAAAGATAGGTCAAGGCAAGAAAATGAAGCGGTTCTCGGACAGTGATGCGTAAACTCATCCACGTTCAGGACACTCATCTCAAGCTCTTCGATCAGATCGGCAAGGACTTGTCCCATGGGATTTATGGAGTAATCTTCCCAGAGAGGATGCCTGCCGTTCTGATCTCCAAGCAAGAGATAGGGCCTCGGCAACCGTGCCACGACGCGGCGGAATTCTCCCGCGTCGAAGTCAGCTGACGGTGGAATGTACGCAGAAATGATAGTATACCTCCTATCCAGGTGCAGCTGCACAGCCACTGCCTGAAAGGAGGTATCTAAAGAGAAAGGAACAACGGAGACATCATGCCGGGTGTAAACCGCGCATCCCCCAGCCCGTGGTGGTGGGGTCGCAAGACCCTTATACCCCGGGAGGGCAGGCAGGAGGCACGCGCCTAGCATGGTCTCCTTCAAAAAGATAGCTAACGGGGAACGGGACGAGACGAGCCTCCGCAGCTCCTCCCAGTTGGCACGGAGTCCACGGCAATTCCATTGAAGGAATATGCCCTCCAGGCCTAGCTCGAAGGAGACGCGGGGAACCTCCTCGAACAGAAGACCCTCACGGAAATGGTCGTACGCTTCCCAGAGAGAGAACTCCGGGCGCTGTCGCCTTCGGACTTATCGGAGGCTGGGTTCGTCACGCCTCGAAACGTTAGGAGAGCGGCGAGCCCTCTTTTTGAGGATCCAACTTCTCCGAGCCACCCAGCCTACCCCTGGGTGTGGGCGAACGAGCCGAAGCTCCTTTAGTGATGTCCTCCTTTCGGGGGGCAGCTTTAGGAACCCCGAAGGATGGCCTCACGACCCTCTTCAGGGATGTTGCCTCCTTTGAGTCTAACGCTCGGTGGAGGCGTGCGGCTAGGGAAAAGGAGGGGAGCCCTAGTTTTAGCCTGGGCTGGGTGTGCCGCTGCTTCTACTATGGGATCGCCTGGGGTGGGTAGAACCCGCATAAGGGTTCCGAATGGGCGCGAAAACGACCGTGCTCTTAAGCCTGGATGGACCAGGAGCGGAGGGTGTCTTTTTCAACATTGAGGCATAGTACGTCCCGGGCGCACCAGGACCAAGTCCTTAGCCTCGCGAAATGAGCCGTAACGACCAGGATTTCCTTCTCAAGGAGATACCCACCACATTACTCCACAGAAGCGGGGTGGGACTCTCCCTAATTGACACACTTGGCCACAGACGATTTGGACTTATCGTGTGCGGCCTTGGAGCAACTTCAGACTTCGGGTAACCCCGACTTTGCGCGTCTATAGGAGTGATTAGTATGGCCGAAGCGGTGACAGTAATAGCACTTCCGCGGCAGTGGCACGAATGCCTTCACGCGGTAGCGATACCAACCGGCACGCACCGTGCCGGTTGGAGTAATGTGGTGGGTATCTCCTTGAGAAGGAAATCCTGGTCGTTACGGCTCATTTCGCGAGGCTAAGGACTTGGTCCTGGTGCGCCCGGGACGTACTATGCCTCAATGTTGAAAAAGACACCCTCCGCTCCTGGTCCATCCAGGCTTACGAGCACGGTCGTTTCCGCGGCCATTCGGAACCCCTATACTCTTTATCACTTTCGACTGTAACAAGCTCCATGAGTCGGTGCGACTCACGGAGCTTGTCACAGTCGAAAGTGATTAAGAGTATAGGGGTGGGTCTCGAGGCCCCTCCCTGTTTTCTCATCACACGTTAAACCTTGACAGCCCAATGGTCGGCCAGCTCTAAGGTGATGTCATCTATGTAGTAGTCCACGAGTTCCTTCGCATAAACTACTCCTTTCACGAAGTTCATGGTAGAGTGCGGCGTCGCACTCACAGGGGTGCCATCAAGCGTCCGAAGGGCACTAATCATAGCCGCCTCGGAAGGATTCAACGCATTCGCCAGAAGGCTCCCGTCCGAGAAACGAGTCACCTTCGGCTCTCTACCAATCACACTAGCTAGTGCTCTTCTTTGATGGATCATGCTGCCGCTCTTGGCCAACATGTTGTCATCTGTGGAGCGAATAACCAGGAAGCGTTTGAAGACAGCGGTCTCGAAAACGCCACGTAACCTCTGAATGAGGGGTCCCGACGTAATCGAGGCTCCGCTCTGCGCACTTTTCGTCTTAGTCTAGGACTCCCCACCCGGGGTAGCAACGAGGCCAGATGTGGCAATCATGGATTGTTGGTTTATCGAAACGGCAGCGGCTCTGACCGTCCCCGCGAGTCTTTCTTTGTCTTTTTAGGAGAGGCGGGCAGGGAATGAACCCACATAAGTGGGCAGGGGAGGGGGGGGGGGGGTAGCCACCATGGCGTTAATAAAATTAAGAAAATACTGCTAATACAATATTTTTAATATTTGTATTAACTCCGTCAATTGAAGCCACAAATATTTCAAGCAATAAAACTACCCGCTCCTCCCCATCCCTTTAGGGCCTTATCCAAAACAACTACCCATCATAATACCCACGCTGGTTAGTCCTTCAGAGCGATGGGCTATGTTGTAACATCTTATCCAGTCAATCCAGGGGTAGAATGCTCCAAGGGCCCCCCTCTACTTGTTGCTCAGTCAGCCCTTCCTTTATAGAATCGAACCCCACCTTGGCGCACACTGGTATATTCTCTCCATTCACAAGTTTATCCTTTGTCCACACCAGTTCTTCTTCATTCAAACCAAACAAACACTCTCAAATTGTTCATTTGCGCTCCTCTCCTCGTGATATTTCCTTCTTCCATACGTTTCACTCCCATCTACCCAACATTAGCACACACACACTCCCATGCAGCATTCATTAACGCTCTTCTCACCCCTGAGACTTGGTGTAATCTGCTTTATCTCTTCCACAATCATTCACGCTGCATCCTAAATGCTTCAATCAGATATTCTAACACACATCATCCTCGCCCCCTCCCCCAAATAGCATTCTGGATTCACTTTACCCCCCCCCCCCATCATACACACCGTCAAGGGCTTCAAGCAACATTTCCGGATCTCTCCATTTTAACATCATGATATACAAACGTAACCCTGGCGCCCCTTAAACTATTCCAGTTATCTCTGTACTCAACCCATAACAATATATTAAACAGCTCTGCCATCACAACTATAGATTACACCTTCAGTTTTCAGCTCATCCGCTAACAATCCCTGTAATCCTTGTATGCACCCAATCAGAATTTTTCCTCATCTTACCTATGTTCTTTCCTTCTCCGACTTTCAAATTCCTTCCAACACAATCACCACGAAGTTTTACACCATCTCAGCGACTAACATCTACTCGAGCTGCCTTCCTAGTATTCGATTGACACCAGGATGCCCAAATCCTATTCACATCATTTCCCATACCTCCATTCAAATCGCCAAACTTCGCCACCACCAACACCCTCCCCCATACCCCATACCCCAATAAAGCACTTTGTTGTTTACACCCACGAAGCCAATCATATTTACATTTGCATAATCTTCCATACCCATACAACTCACCATCTACTTTTGATCTCTAAAACTAGGCTTCTAAACTATATCTATCGTCGGAAGCGTCAAAAGGTTCTAGGAAATGAGGGTCCAAGGCGGAGGGGGGGGGGGGGCATCTTACCTTAATTTCGGTTAACTCCAAGCCCGAACCTGGGTTGACAGCCGGGGCGGGGGCCAAAATGTTATCGTCCTCATACTTCTCCTTCTGGGCGTTGCGTGCCTTGCTCCGTCGCTCCAAATACTGCTTCGCAAACTCCTTCACTTCTTTGCTGTCTCCCAGATACGACCGAATGTAGTCATGCACCTCATACGGCGATTCCACATCGGCTAAAAACCCAACGAAAGTTGGAACTGCGGATCAAAAAGAACCAATATCAGGAAGAGGGTTCGAGTAAGGTTTTTTCTTTTTTATTCGCCTATATGGCGAATGCCTTCAAAGGCAGAAGTCAACGTAATTAAATTTCGGAAAAAAACGAGGAGGAAGCCCCTTACGGCGTCGAGGGGAGGCGGGCCCTCGACCGGCGCAGGAACATGCGACTTAGAAGAAAAAGAAATAAAATGCAGTCTGGGCCAGCCTCCTCCAAAAAGTCAGATAGTATATAAGTCTGTGTACACGAACCCGTCCCGAGTACAAGGGAACAAGCGGTAGATATCCTGCCCCTTACGATACGGGAGCAGGTAACGTGCACGAAGATCACCCAGACTGGGACATTTAACTGTGCCATTAAACAGTCCGGGAAACAACGTAGACGTCGCAGGCGAGTGTTCCATTAAATGTCGGTGCGTCCGAGTGTGCCCAAATCGAAAAGGACAGAAAGAGACCAGAAGACGTCGCGTGAGTCAAGCCCATAGGAACAGTCGCGGCGCATCGTTAAGTTCCCCTTGGTCGTCTCCAATTTTCTTTGCCAAGCAATCCGGATGGATGCTCTGATTCCTGCCATGTGAGGAAAAGCCAAGGGTTGGAGTGGTCGCCCAGTCCCCGTGGATTCTGGCGCCCTCATTTCCACATGTCCAGGAACCCAGCAGAAGATAATCTCGATTTCCACCCGGCTCGCGGCAAAAGTAGTGTCACGGATACCGAGAACCAAGGGGTGTGGAGATTCCAATGCCCCAAGAGCACTCAACGCCCTTTGTGAGCAGAGACGTGGTGTCAAATAGTTAAAAAGGTGGTACCCTCCAGGGAAGCGTCCTGGGCAGAACCAGAGACCTCATCAGCCCGAGAGCTACGCCAATCACTCGGAGTTGTTTCCTAGCCCTAAAACCAAAAGGCTTAGGGTATGATTGACGTCTCTCAGCAGCATTGGCAGTCGAATAATGCACTGTGCACGGCGTCAACGAGTGGCATCTCGCCAGCATCGCCTAATGGCTCTCAATGGGGGAAGTGTGGAAGGCAGCTGTCGCCAGGAGGAGACCAGTGGTGGATTGTGGTAGATCAGCCCCAAGCGCTGAACGTCACAGAACGGAGAATATCCATGGCGCGGGTACAATGACCCTAAGGCTGCGAATATGAGCCTCCCAGGTGAGGCGTCGGTCAAATACAAGACCAGGGAAACGGTGCGAGTCCACCACTTCCAGGTGTACCCCATTGAGAAATAAGTCTGGGTCAGGATGGAGCAGTGGATGGCGGCAGAAATGTACCACCTTAGTCTTGGCCAAGGAAAGTCGAAGCCTGTGCGATTCAGCATAGCGAGAGACGAAGCTCAATGCCTGTTGGAGTAGACGCGCCAGTTGGCACTTGGAACGCGCAAAAAGAGAACGCAATGTCGTCCACGTAGAGCGTGCGAGATATTTATTTTTTTTGCGAGCCCATTGGCGACTGCTTACTTGGGCATAAGTCACCGTACTCAACACAGCCTACTACTAGGTATTTAAAAAAAAGTATACCAAAAACAAATAACAATATGCAAATAAACAACGATAAAAAATGACAAAAAAAGAGCAAAAGGGCAGGAAGGAAGCGCGCTCCGGCGTCGGGGGAATACTCGCCTCTCCCCGGCGCAGGCAAATGGCCTACAAAAAAGTCAAATAAAGTGGAGGCAGGAAAAAGTCGTAATGTGCGCAAGTCCGTGTGCACGAACCAGTCCCGAGTACAAGGGACAAGGGGTAGCGACCCCGCTGGTCCCAGTACCGGGAAGAGATCGTAGCGAGAACATTTTCTGGCAGCACCGAGATGATGCCGTTGATGCTCAGGGCAAAGAGTGCGACACTGAGGACATTTTCCTGTGGGACACCTTATTCCTGCTCACATAAGCCAGTGAGGGTTACCCCACCCGTACGCGGAATTGACGATCTCGCAGAAATAAAGATAGTGAGGCACCCCCTCGCGTGGAGAATCTCCATGCGGTATCATAGGCCTTCTCCAGATCGAAAAACCCCATAGAGTAGTGCTGTCTACAAAGGAAGGCCTCGCAGGCGGCATTTTCCAGTCGGAGCAGATCATCCAACGTGGAGTGGAACTTGCGGAAGACAGGAGGTCTCCGCTGTATAGAAAAAAAAATAAGCTAATCTAACACTTTGAAATTTCTCCATCAACTTGCACACGCACGAGGTTAGAGAGATTGGGCGGAAACCGGCCAGTATAGAGTGATTTTTTTCCCCCCCCCGTTTGCGAAAAGAGAGCATGGTTGCCATTCACCAAGAGTCTGGGAGGATACTCTCTGTCCAGATCCTATTGAACAAATCTAACAGAAATGCCATGCCTCGCTCACCCAGGTGTCGAAGCATGGCATACGGGACATCGTCAGGACCTGGGGCGGTGTCCGCGCACGAAGCGAGAGCGGAACGCAACTCAGTCAATGTAAACATGTCGTTTAAGGGTTCTCCGCCTCTGTAGGTAAATTCTCGGAGGCGGTATTCAGCGATATCAGGAGGTGCATTGAAGCCTGGTGGAACAGAATCCCAGGTAGAAAATGCTGAGAAAACAGGTACGAAAGACTGTTATGATCACGGGATCCGAGATTGCATTCCCATTTTCCTGGAGAACGGAAGGGGGGTTCTGCAGGAAACTTGCCGCTAATCTTTTTCGTTTCGCATCCAAACCTCTACTAGAGGGTCTTCAAGTTGAGTGAAAACAAGTGTGGCCGTCAAGAAGAGCGGCGAGCGTGCTTCAAAACATACCGGAACCTAGAACTAGCTCGACGAAATTCACTGACAGTGAAATCGTTCGGGCGGCGCTTATCGAACATGGAGCCGGCTCACACCTGGCAGACCACCACAGAACGGTCGGCGAGCAAAACGGCCGCACTTTCTAGAAATAGTAGTTAGGCACAGGGCGATTAGGTTACCGGATGAGGTTCTCGGGCACCGATGCGTAAACTAATCCACATTTCGGAAACCTAACTCTAGCTCATCGATAAGATATGCAAGGAGCTAACCCATGATTGATAAAGTAGTCTCCCCAGAGAGGGCGTCTCCCGTTCAGATCTCCGAGCAAGAGACAGGGCCTCGGCAACCAAGCCACGACGCGGCGGAAGTTTCCCGCGTCGAAGTCGATTGATGGTAGAATGTACGCGGAAATAACAGTATACCTCCTATCAAGGTGCAGCTGCACAGGTACTACCTGAAAGGAGGTATCTAAGGCAAAGAGAAGAACGGAGACATGATGCCGGGTGTAAATGGCTCATTATCCTGCCCAGTCCCTATCCCAAGGTGGTGGGGTCGCGAAACCCTTGTACCCCGGGAGGGTGGGAAGGGGGCACGAGCACAGCATGGTCTCCTGCAAAAGAAAGCTAAGGGAAAACGAGAGGAGTCGAGCCTCCGCAGCTCCTCCAAGTTGGCAATTCCAGGGAAGGAATATGCCACTCAGGCCTATCTAGAAGGAGATGTGGGGGGCCCTCTTCGAAGAGAAGACACTCACGGGTGTGGCCGTACAATTCCCGGAAGCACAACTTCAGGCGCTGTGGCCTTCGAGGTTGGACTCACCCTGCCTGTCTTATCCTCCCTCCGCCTCGAAACCATAAGCAGGCGGAATCCCTCTTTCGGAGGATACACCGCCTTCGAGCCACCCAGCCTAGCACTGGGTGGGAACGTAGGAGCCGAAGCTCCTTTAGTGCTGTACTTGTTTCAGGAGGCAGCTTTAGAAACTCGAGAAGGCGGCATCACGACCAACTTCAAAGGTGATGCTTTCTGTGAATTTAACGGCTCGGTGGAAGGGGGCGGCCGTTTAGCCGCCCCTCACCATAAGGGTTCCGAATGGGCGCGGAAACGACCGTGCTCGTAGGCCTAGAGCAGAGGGCGTCTTTCTTAACATTGAGGCATAGGACGTCCCAGGCAGCTCCGGTCGCGCCAGGACCAACTCCTTAGCATCACGAAATGAGAGAAGATCCTGGGCCTGAACGGCCAGGATTTCCTTCTCAAAGAGATACGCACCACATTGCTTCGAAGAAGCTGGGTCGGCCCTCCACAGTTGACACACTTGGTCATACACGATTTGGACTTATCGTATGCGGCCTTGGAGCAACTTACACAGACTTTGGGTAACCCCGACTTTGCGCGTCTACAGGAGCGATTCATATGGCCGAAGCGGTGACAGTAGTAGTACCTCTGCGGCAGTGGCACGAATGCCTTCACGCGGTAGCGATAACCACCGGCGCGCACTGACTCAGGGAGTTTGTCAAGGTCGAACGTGGCAAAGAGTATAAGGGTGGGTCTCGAGGCCCCTCCCTGTTTTCTCATCACAGGCTCGACTTTGACCGTTCCATTTCAGGCCAGCTCTAAGCTGATGTCATCTATGGAATAGTCCACAAGTTCCCTCGCGTAGACCACTTCTTTTACCAAGTTCATGGTAGAGAGCGGTTTTTGAAGCCAGCGGGCTCAAAAACGCCAGGTAGTCTCTCATTGAGGGCCCCCCACGTAGAGTCCGCTCAGCGCACTTGCGACTTTGATCCCGGTCTGAGATTCCCCACTCAGCGGCGCCTCAGGCCCAACCGTACCGATCTTGGCCTGGTCACTTGCCGAAACGCCAGTGGACCCGTCCATTCACGGAGCCCCCGCAGAGTGAGAGGATTGGAAATTTCACACTTCTCTCCACCACCGGGAGCCCCAGGGCTGGATGGACCAACCTCAGTAAGATCCTTCTTCGAGATGAAGATCTTAGCTGTCAGCGGGGCACGAACCTGGGAAGGAGATCCCTCCTCTCCTTTTGAGTCCTCGGGAGGCCGAGCTGTCGGAGAAGCTTGCACAGGGGCAGACCCCATGGAACATCCTGCTGTTAGTTGGCTGAGTCACCTGCGGGACCATGTCCATCTCAGGAAGGAGAGGGGGGGGCTCCCCCCTCAAGGTATCAGAGATCCCATCCAAGGTGCTTTTTGTCATGTCATCTGGCCGACGACCCGACATCCATCGTGGAAGGAGGGGGGCAGGCACGCCGATGACGCAATGCAAGCTGTAAATGCACAACTGCAGGCCCTTCTATACTTTGCCCCCCCCCCCCTAAGGGGGTTGGCCGTATTATGCCGCTCTCACTGTGAATGGTCAATTTTAGGCCACCAACCTTCTCCCTTGGTAGTCGCCTGTAATGGGAAAGGAGGGACTGCCGCTGGTAGGGAGATGAAGTTGCCAGAAGGTGCCACTGCACCCGTCGGCCCAGGAGAAGTAAACCTCCTCTCAAGTACAAGAATATTTGAAGGACCCCTGAGAAAGCAGAGGGAGGGGGCACCTCCTTTTCTCAGAGGTGGGGCTGCCCGAGAGCGGCTCCAAAGAGATGGCAAAGAGGAAGCCCCTTTGCTGCATGATGGCGATGGTGCGTGGGGATCAATTCCACTGGTCAAAGGGGTTCCTCCATTAAAATAAGAGATACCAGGGCACATGGTAGGTAGATCTCCAGACCTCGCAATGCCTTGCCTAGTTAAGAGAAAAGTCTCCATAGGATCAGATAATTCCAGAATGGGATAAATTACACATAATCGGCCTAGGTCGGGTGTTGATGGGCTTTGCCAACCCAGCTCACCATTCGGGCAAGATTGCCCTGTGGCTTTAACCATGAGGGATCGTGCTGTCGTAGCCACCTGTACTGGAAGAAGATGAGCAGAGTAGACGGCTCAACACACCCCGCACCTAATCCTTGCCTTAGCCACCTGGGCAAAGGACGAAAGTGCGCTGGGCAAACAGAACCCCTGTGGATAGAAGAGCAAGTGTGAAAAGGGGTAGGAGGGTATGTAATAAAAAGCAGTAAAGATAGGCAGGGCCGGTAATGAGTAGGGTGGGTCATTACCTATTATTAACATAGCCTGGTACTAGGTGATTCCAGGATGGCATACAATCCAACAAGGCGCCATGGCTACAGGACCAAACTTTGTCCAACTGGGAACAGTCCTACTGGTACAAAGTGCAGGTAGAAAAGGTTGAGGGAATAGCTGCAATAATAACAACAAATACTAATAAATAATAATATACAATAATAAAAATACACAATAATAATATGCAATGATTATATCAAAAAATAATGATTAAAAATGATAATAATTGTAATAATAAAAAGGTAAATTAATGGTGAGAGGAGTCTAGTGGAAATGCACCACAGGGTTCGGGTCAACCCTGTGACGGAGCTTCCTTAATTTGCCCTCAGGCCGGGAGGACGTGAGGCTCATTCGGATACCCAGGGTGCTGCTCCCCCTGCAGGGGGGACTTGGACCTAACTCTAGAGACTAGAAGCACCGAGGGAGGCACTTACTGTCAATGGATGCGTGGACCTTCATTGAATGCAAAGAGACTTTGCACCACTGCGTGAAAGAGTCCGCGGGAGATAAACTATCCACGAATAATTTCCTCGCGTTTTCACTTTCATCTTTACTCTTCTTCTTATTTGTCTTATTACTATTCACAGCCTGAATACCAGCACTCTTGGCGCTGGGTTGCGATTGTGGGGCGTGGCCCTTGGGAGGGGAGCGGGAGGTACCGGAAGGCTTCGATGACCCTTTCACGGTATCTGGATTCTCCCAAAACCCTACTGAAAAAGGAAAAGCAAATCAGGGTCGAACCACCACACCTTTAACTATTACAGACCAAGATCCTCAAGATGCTTCCTATCAAAGGATAGCACTCGGCACATAACAAATGAGGGAATGGACATAAATAGAGAGAACAATTGCGTATCAACCAGAGCAAACACCCGCAAAACCAGCCCCACTCCATCATTATGCCAGTATATGGCCCAGGAGGCCCACCGTGTAGGGGAAGAGAAAATCCTGGGGTGGGATCACCCCACTTGGATGTACCCCGCGTGGTTAAGTTGCAATTTAACTTCCACGTCGTAGCTCTTCTAAGGACCCTAGCACACAGGTACTATAAAATTCCCATAGCATGCAAAGACCTCCCTCCACCCTAACAGTCCCTCAGGACGAGCTCACAGAAGGCGTGGCGCCACTTAATTGTGATACTGATGACCAAGGACTCGAGCATAAACTGTAGGATCAAAGGGTTCTCCTTTAATCTCTCAAGCGGTCGGAGAGCAGAGATGTCACCTACTCCCAGGGAGCTAAACACATCCACCAGCAGTATAAGCTGGCCACTCGCATCCTCACCCTTTACACACACTTAAAATAATGCAACACTACTCTTTACTACACTAAGAGATCTCTGGCTACCCTAGTGGATACATCACAAGCTGGCAACCCAGTGGCAGATAACTGAACTTACTCTCACAGGGGTAAGTAGCTTTACACAAATCATACCCCCACACAACATAACTTTTTTGTCTAGGAATCCCTGCCAATGGAGTACTGTACTAGTACCTCCTAAGAGGGCACCTGAGGCAGAACCACGGTGTTCTATGCCCAAAACAATACTCTTACCCGCCCCTCCCAACCAGGGGCAGCAGCTGGTTCTTTCAGACGCGCCATTGATTGTACTTCTAATTTTTATGAGCATTTCATTATCAGGTTGAATCTCTTGCACGATGTGAGGAATAGGCACTATTACCACTACATGCATCCATAGACCCCAATAAACCACAGGGTAACCGCAATAAAGAGAGAAGCAAACTGGTGACATATACATCTGGAGACAGCAGTAGTCACACTACTTTATGGTTAGGAGAAGAGAGAAAATTAGTGAAAGATGTTACCCAGTGAAGTGTGTGTACAGCAACATAAGTTACTGGTGTGTGACCTTTGGTTAGGGAAATTGCAGGCCAGGAGGAGGGTGGTTGTGCCTGGAAGGAAGGTGTGGAAGCTTAAAAATCAGGAAGTGAGGGAGGCTTTTTACGAGGGGTCTACTAGCAGCGGAGAATAGAGCGACTGACGGAAGTGTGAGTAAGAAGTATGGAAGATAACTTTCTAGAAACCACTGAACAGGCTTGTGGATAGTCAAGAGGTCCACCTAGACACAAGGCATCTTGGTGGTGGAATGAGGAAGTTGAGGCTGTAATGAAGGAGAAGAGAAGATTGTTTATGGCATGGAAGCAGGGTGGGAGTAAGGAAGTATACTTGGCACCGAAAAGAAGGGCGAGTCGGGAAGTGTATAGGGCTAAATCAGAGGCCCCAAAAGCTCTTCTTGAGAGCCTCAATGGTACTGAGGGCAGGAAAAGGGTGTTTAAACTGGCTAAGCAGATGATAAAGGAAAATAGTGATATGGCGCGTGAACAGTGCATTAAAAATTATGGTAGAGTTGTGGTTTGACAGTATTTAAAGGCTTGGAGGGAACACTATAATCGTTATTAAACGTAGAATTTGACTGGGACAGGAGACTTGTGGATTCCGCAAAACCTGTGGTTGAACCGTGGCCATCAATTGAGGACAAGAAGCAGAGCCATCAATCTCATGCCAGAGGGTAAGGCAGCGGGTGTTTCTGAGAAAAATGTCGAGATGTTGAAAGCCTCTGGAGATATCGGTGTGCGGTTGGTCACGGACCTTATAAATGCTGTCATATATGAGGACTGGCTGAAGTGTGATTGTGAATGTGTATAAGGGTAAAGGTGATGCACTAGGAAGGGGTAGCTACAGAAGCATAAAGCTCCTCGATCGTGTTATGAAGTGTTCAAGAAGAAATGATTAGGGAAAGGATAAACTTTGATGACATGCAGTTTGGGTTCATGTCTGGAAAAGGAACCACAGATGCTATATTTATAGTTAGACAGTTCCAGAAGTACCTGGGAAAGGCTTTTGATAGGGTACCAAGAGATGTGGTGAGGCTGGCAATGAGAAAATTAGAAATTGAGGAGTGGTTGGTTAGGGTGGTCATGGCTATGTACGAAGGTTCGACAACCCAGGTGAGAGTAAATGGTGAATTGAGTGATGATTTCTCTGTGAAGGTTGGTGTGCATCAGGGATCCGTTTTGAGTCCCTTGCTCTTTGTTATGGTCCTGGAAGTGCTGTTACAAATTTTGGAACAGGATTGCCATTTGAGTTGTTGTACGTTGATGACCTAGTGCTGATTGCTGAGGATAATAGGAAGGTACTTGATAAGTTCAGGTTGTGGAGGAAAGGGATGAATTACATGGGGCTGAGAATGAATTTGGATAAAACAAAGATGATGATTTCAAGAGTGGGTGGTGTTAATGACATCATTGAGGGTATGTGGTCATGTGAAGTCTGTCACAGAGGTGTAGGGAATAACTCTATCCTGAGTAATGGATGTGGTTTGTGGGTGCATACAAGATGTAATGGTATCAGGGGTAGGCTGCAGAATGATGGAGAGTTTCACTGCACTGTGTGTAGAGGAGAGCAAGTGGAGGAGAGGAGACAGGAGAGGATTGTATTTGATGGTGTGTCGCTTGAATGCAGAGGACTACTGCTATCTGGGAGATATGATCAGTGCTCTCTTGACGCTGAGGGGTTTTTCCTTCCGAGTTAAGGGACGTCTGTACATTGCGTGCGTACGAAGTGCAATGCTGTTCGGCAGCGCGAAACTTGGGCTGTGAAGGAGAGGACATCCAGACTCGAGCGTAATGACATGAGAATGGTGAGATGGCTGTGCGGTGCATCTCTGAATTTGAGGCCTTGAGATGGCAGAGTTGCGAACTGCGAATTAAGGGCTAAGTTGGGAATAGAATGCATTGGTGTGGCACTGAGAAGAGGAAGATTGAGTTGGTTCGGTCATGTGGAGAGGATCGAGGATAATAATTAGGTGAAGGGTGTTAGGGGTTTGGAAGTTCGGGGTGTAGCTGCCAGAGGGAGACTGAGGAAGACCTGGAATGAGGTCATACAGAGGGACCTCAGAGATACGAGTTTGAATACAGAAACAGCCAGAGTTCGAACAGCATGGAGAGCCGCCATTAGGTGAATAAGGCCGACACATGCAAGCACGTATGGAGCCTTCAAAAATGATGATGATGACACCCTGAAACTAAATCAGTACAGTGGTTCTTCAACATCAACTAAACCAGAATCATCCTTGCCATATTCAACAGCAATACCAACCCCTGTTAAACAGACCCAAGGTTTATGCCGCCGACTGGACTTCATCACCAGAAGCAGGGAACCATACAATGACTTTTTACCCTGATTTGCACTCTGATCTCCTTTCAAGTGCAGATAACGTGATGGTCCAGCAACCATGCTACAACACCAAGCTGCGCGTGGGATGGAGGGTATCATTCCAGACTCCTGGTGAATGGCTACCGGAAAGAGATTACTCTACCCAGGCCAGTTTCTTATATGGCATATATCAACATGGTTCATGGAGACCTTCCTTCACACAGTCTGAATTTCTGCTAGATCGTGGATTATGGATGGATGAGAGGGGGAGGGGAGAGTTGCTCTCCAGTCCCATAGGAGAGGAGAAGGGCACCCGGCAGGGACGTGGCGTCAGTGTAACACTTTTCCTTGATCTCTCTTTTGGTGCAACCCAGATGCTTACCCTGGAGTGACAACTCCAAGACTCAACTGCATCTCCCATGTTAAACCATAAGTTTGTTTTCTTTTCCCAAGACTCCAAGAGTAGGGTGGGGGGGTGTACTTCTGTTGACACCCAGTTTCATTCTGATTAGGACTTGTTCCTAAATGGAGATTGCCTGGATGTGAAGTTGCACGGTTTCTTTTTTGCCCAACAATCCACCTGGGGTGGGCATATTCGCATGTCTCTTATACCTGCGCCATGGACATTCTTCATTCCACCATTTAGCAGGTAGGTGCTGATAGGGGTACTTTTACAACTCCTTTGTCCATTCCAACCTACAGTACTTATGCAAGTTTGATGAGTCCACAGTTGAGCGTGAATTGCGGAAGATGGACTCAATCTACCAATGCATTATTCCCCTCGTATGTGCAACCCGTCTCTTCCTCATTTCAACGGTGGCAGAGAGATGCCAATCATACCCTAACTTTCTGGATCTACAAAGAGGCAACTCCTTCAAGAGCACGATGTAGTCATTGGGCAGGTGGCATCTTGGGTTCTGGTCATGGAAGGTACCATCTCTGAACAATAATCACTACGCATCTACAGCTCTGTGAATACCCCATTTGAAATGCGTGGAGCATACGCCAGGTCACACCGGAGCTGTGCCTAGTGTACGTGGATGGCTCCAAATCCTTCTTAATCTCGTTTGAAGCCGATGGGGCTATGGTGATCGCTGAGCATGTCTCCAGGACTGAGCTGGATGCAATGCACTCTTCACCAGGAGAGCTGATGCCTTCTGGCTAGTTTAGAGACTGGATTATGATTTATAGCAACTTACAGAGCACAATGAGTGCCCTCAAGGACTTAGATTCTCTACATTCCCCTGGTTCGCAGTAACCGTGAGCATGGCTTGTTTTCTGCTAGCTTCCTGGACATGCATGGATTGCGGGAAATGAATAGGCTGATGAGGGTTGCAGGCACTGGGTTACCAACCAGAATCTCCCTCTTCCCCACAAAGACAATAGCAGGAATCAGGTCAGACATTGGGATGGCTGGCAAAGATGGGAGACAGCCCAAGAGATCTAAAGGTTGCTCCACCCCCCACCCCGAGACATTTCTCATGGATCTAACACCCCGAAGCCTCAACAGCTTCAAGTCGTTTTCATAGGTTTCTGTACATTTTCTCGTCCTTTTTGACTTGAAAATCACAATGATTTTGACCTAGGATGTGGAGGAAGCATTGTCGTATCGAGATTTAAATTTATACTGTGAAATTGGTGAAAAAGCATAAGTTTCAGGGTTGTTTGAATCATGTTTGCCACTATAACTTTTTATCTAAACAAGATTGAGGAATAAAATTAAGTATTTTTTAATCCCCTTTCTATTGTATAGAATTATGATAGTCTTGGAAGAAGAAATGGCAAATTGGTATATAGAAAAATTTCAGAAATATCATAAAATTAGTTTTCTCGCACTCAAGGAACCCTATGTGACACAAATTTGAGATTAGCATTTTGTTACACGATGATTAATTTTATGAGACTTACTGACTTGTTGAGACTTTGCTTCTTGAAGCTGTCAAGCAGTGTCTGTTGAAGAAGATAGTCTTTGATTGGCATCTGTTATGACATTTGCAAAGTCACTCATCATCTTAACACCACATTCAGCAACATCATTCACTGCATTCAGATTCTTAACATAATCCGATAATTTTCTGCAGTCCTCATTCTGTTGTCAAGACGTGACATGTTCAAGAAGCCACTCAGATCCAATGTTCACCAGGAAATGTGATTCTGTGCAATGAGATCAACCAGGGTGGTCTTATCTGTTACTCTCTTGAATAGAGGCTTTCCTGTTATGAAGCTTTATAGCTTCTCAGCAGCAATGTAGTGCTTTAATCTGTCACTCAATCTACTGATGAAAAGAGCAAATATGTTACTACTTCCTACATCAGATACTAGATGTGGTTTTCCATCCAATTAAGTACTGCATCAGCAAGCTCTGGGCCTGTTTTCTCACACTTAAAATCTCTTGGATTAGACTTAGATCACTCACGGGAGCATCTGCAGCAGACATTGAGATCGGAGCAGAGAACAACACAAGGAAGGTGTTGAGTCTTACCAGCTTTGACAGTGTCTTTATCATACTCAATGATCTGCAAACATCAGCATTTTTATGGAGTACAGGTTCCTGGCCTTCCATCTGATAGCTTGATAAACGGCGCCTGGTCTACTACAGTGAATACCTAGAGGAGGCGTCCCTCAAAGAACAATGTCAATTCAGCCATTTGGTGTAGATAGCCACTATCTTTGGGTTTTCCTTGGATAAGTCCATCCAAACATCCTTCAAATGATCAAACCAGGGATTATCTGGCCTCTTCACTTTCTTAAATAGCTTCTCCCAAAAAGTTCCTATTAGGATTTCCCGGATTTGATGTCAACAGACTTTTGTTCAGCATTTCCTCTGTGAACTCCACTGTTATTACAGGCTTTGTGCTTAAAAACAAGGGGAGTAATATTATTCGTAAATTCTCATGTTTCCAGTAAATCTAATGAAGCCTGAGCTGTGCCAGAAGTAGTGTCGACCAGAGGTAAACCCCCAATAACTTCCAATAAGTATATAGTGGACCAGACACTACTAGCACAGGTAAAGTCCCTAAGGTACTTCCAGGTTAACTGCCCAAGACATATTTGATCAACTTTTGATCCCAGTGCAAGGCAGTGTAGGTTTTTTGTTACAAAACTTGGACATGCGACTCTGGCTGATATTATACCAGGACAGCATTGTGTGGTGATGTTCTGTTAAGGTTAAGATGAGAAAGTTATCCAGATCAAACCCTCCATGTTTTTAAGCTGGCAGAAACCATGGCAGTAATTTTCTTGTCTGATAAACAAAGACAATCAGATGTATCGCAGTGACATCAAATTCCATGACCTTCCTTGGCAACATCAAAGTCATTAATCACAATAATGTCTTGATGGTGAGAACATCCAAAATGAGGCTAGCCCCCTACTTCTCTTCTGAGAGGAGGGACAACCCCTAGAAAGGCCACCACGCTTCTTAGAGGGGTTCAAGGGTCCATAAGAGAGGTGTGTGAGGTTTGGGCAGTCTATGAGTAGTTGTGTGATGTCTGGGCTTTGGTTGCATCTAGTGCAGGTTGGTGCTGGGGCTAGGTTTATTCTGTGTTTGTATTGTTGTAATATAGTGGAGTGGAGTGGCCTGAGTTGAGATAAGATTACTTGGTGTTATGTGTAGTGATTTCTTTGATTGGTTAATTAAAGAGGGGGAGACTCATTTAGGATGTTTGGTGGCAGTGTGTTCAAGTATCTTTGGGACAGGGTAGTGTGGATGTCTGATTAAGTTGGGTTTGGGTTAGGGGCAGGAGTTGCCCGTTTATTTCTGATTTTGGGGTGTTTGTTCGATTCGTGGTAGTTGGGTGTGTAAAGCGTCTCAGTTGATTTGACAAGTGAGGCAGTCATCCAGCTTTATGCGAGCCAGTATTCCAGTGTGTAAATATGTTGTTGGAATATCCTGCTTGCTGTTGTGCTGTGAACGAGATGTCTGCATAGGTGAAAGTGTTGATATTGGGTTTGTGGTTGTAGGATGTCATGTGTGAATAGGTAGGTTGAATAGTAGGGGTGAGAGAATGGCTCCTTGTGGAACGCCATTGTAGAGTGGTTGGGTGTATGATTTAAGAGTTTAGTGGGTGACTTTTGCCTGTCTGACAAAGGTGAAGTTTATTATCCACTTTTTGTTGTTGTTGAGGTTGGTATCCAGGATTATGTGTGCTAGGATGTGTTTTTGGTATTGTGTCCAAGGCTTTGCTCATGTCTATTGCAGCCATGATTGTACATGAGGGGGGGGTGTGGGTTGGTTGAAACCATCGATTATGTATAGTGTAAGTTTTGTGAAGACGGTCGTGGTTGAGTGTGATTTCCTGAAACTGTGGTGTGTCTGAAACAGGTGCATGATTGGGCTAATTCTTCGGTATATTAGTTTTGTGAGTGTTTTTGATAGTGTGCACAGAAGTGAGAGTAAGAGTTGGCCTGTGTTGGTTTGAATATGGGCATGATGGAGGCTAGTTTCTGGATTGAGGGGATTGTGATGGTGGGCCCAAGAGTGGGTAAAAAATTCAGTGATGGTTAAGATTGCTGTGTTACCAAGGTGCTCGAGATGGATGTCGGATATGTTGTATGGATAAATGGCTTTAGAGTATTTGAGGGATTTGGTGGTTTGTTGGGCATTTACTATGCTAATAGGGGGGGGGGGGGTCTTTGGATATGTGTGCTCTATTTTTTGTAGGTTTGTCTGTGCATTGGGAAAAAGCTAATGTTCGGGTAGTTTCACGAGAATGTTGGTATTCAACCTCTGCCATCTGAGGATTTCCACTTCAACCTCTACCCACTGATGACTTCCCCCAAACAATCATATGCAGTTCAGTTAAGTGGTAGTTCCTTTCATCTATCTCTAGGACAACTTATGCCCTTGGTGACCATCGCCAAAGGGGTGAAAAAACAACATCCATCTCACAGCAGTACAGGCAATCAATCCAGCCTCTCTCACTCAAACTCTGATGGAATCTTCAACGCTGCAATTGTTTCTTCCCTAAAAAAAAAAAGCATCAATTATCACCTGAATTGTTGAGGTTGGAGCCCGGATTCCACGCAATCGAGGACTCATTGGTGAGGCCGGGGGAAAGTTTGCTCTGGGCAATGGCCGACCACGCCACTGTGCTGGGAGAGGCGCCCCAAGCTTGCTGTTGTGACACTTGGGGAGTGGAAATGGGGAGGCTGGGAATGGTCGCAGAGGATGCCCGGTTGGCCCATGACAGTGACTGGCTGGCTGAACCCCACACACCGGCGGCGTTCAAGCTCAGGTGGCTTATGGTGGCAGCGCGCTCAGCTTGCTCCTTTTCCTGTCTCTGCAAAAGGTACATCTTCAATTGAGGGCCGGATTCTCCCCCGAATCCAATTGTCTCCATTTTGTGGGCATATTATTACCAATGACAGGCATGGGTGATGCCCAGTTATTGGCTGATGGTCAGCATCATTTTGGAACCGCTTCCTTACAGAGGGGTATCAGCACACATCAATGCTACTAAAAACTAACCACCAGCTCCAGGCCTTTTAGGTCATTTTATTCATGAGGATTATCTGTGCCAATTGGACATTTTTTGAGACACTCCATCTATTATGAATTGCGGTTGCAGGAACAAAATATTAGAGGACTGATTACACAGGCTGGTGGTACATATCCAGTTTAGCTGCCTTTTATGAACCGTGATTGAGAGAAAAAGAATGAAGCCGTTGTGTTTAAATTTAATGGGCTCATCTGTGAAGACACCGAAAAAAAACAAGTAAAAAATATATTAGGAGCAAAAATAATAACAGGCTTCTGTGCAATACGGATGGCCTGAGTCCTTTTAAGAATACAGGTGGGCAAACAAAATTGGGAGGAGGCCTGCATACAATCCAGAAAGCAAGAGCTAGACCCTGGTAAGAGAGACAAGGTAGTAAAACCACTAGTCATAACAATGGGGGACAGATAATACCCTCGAAGCTCCCCCAATCGTGCTAACATTGACCGATTTCTCCATCAACTTGCACACGCAGGAAGTTAGAGATTGAGCTGAAACCGGTTGGGGTAGAGTGATCTCTCCCCAATTTGCAAAGAATTGAGCAGAGTAGCAATTCGCCAGGAATCTGGGAGGAGACCCTCCACCCAGATCCTGTTGAACAAATCTAACAGAAAGGCCATGCCTCGCTCACCCAGGCGTCGAAGCATGGCGAATGGGATATTGCCCGGACCAGAGACGGTGTCCGCGCACGAAGCGAGAGCGGAATGCAGCTCACTCAGAGTAAACCTGTCGTTGAAGGAATCTCCGCCTCTGGAGGTAAAGTCCAGTCGGCGGCCAGCCGCGACATCACGACGCGCATTTAAGGCTGGCGGAGCAGCATCCAGGCTAGAGAATGCGGAAAAAGAGGTCACAAAAAACGGCGCCACGGACGCGGGGTCAGTCTAAGATTCCTGTCCCATTCTCCTGGAAAACGGGAGGGGCGGTCCTGCGAGAACTTGACCAGAATCCTTTCAACTCACTTCCACATTTCTGTAAGAAGGGTCTTCCCATTAATTGAAGAGATGTATGCCCGCCAGGAAGAACGGCGGGCATATTTTGAAACATAACAGAACTTAGCGCATATAGGCATATCGCTTTTGTCTGAGGCGAATCTGACGAGCAGAATCGGAAAAACTGCAAAATATTCAGAATTCCTCAACTTGGATATAAATGTCATTTCCCAAAATGCGGATCACCACACCCACCACCGAGGCAGTTTTTGGGGTGGCAGTGGCCCAGAATATGATAGTTGAATGGGAAAGTGGTTATTACCATGAAGCTCATCAATCACCACCCTTCCAAAATCATGGATGTGCATACAAAGCACAGAGACAGATCGAGATAGGGAAATGAAGCGGTTCTCGGGCAGTGATGCATAAACTCATACACATTTAGGACATGTACCTCCAGCTCGTCAAGGACCTGACCCCTGGAAGTGATCAAGTAACCTTCCTAAAGTGAGTGTCTACCATTCAAATCCCCGAGCAGTATAAAGGGCCTCAGCAACTGTGTTATGACGCGGAGGCATAGTCAGCTGATGGTAGATGTGCGCAGAAATAACAGTATACCTCCTATCCAGGTCCTGCTGCATGCAATGCAACTCCCTGAAAGGAGGAATTGTAAGCAAAGAGAAGAACGGAGACCATGTTGGGTGGAAATCACGCATCCTCCTGCAGTGGTGGCATTCCAAAACCCTTGTACCTCGGTAGGGTAGGCAGGAAAGGGGGCACACACCCAACATAATCTCTGTAAGACATCGCTTCTTCCAGTCAACCCAGAATTCAGGCCAATTCCATTGAAGGAAAGTGTCCTCCAGCCACACCTAGAATGCCGTGGTGGGTCCTTCTTTGATAAAAAAAAAGATCACAGGAATAGCTGTAGGCTTCTTGGTGACAAAACTCAGGGGGTTGTTGACCAGAGATTGCATAGAAGGTGCTGTTGCCTTCGAGGCCTTACTGGAGGAAGCCTGGCTTATTGTACGAGACTTCCTCTCTTCCTGGTTGAAACCAGTATAGCTTTGGGGTCGGGGACACCTCTTGCTATGAGGCTTTTCACATTGCGCAATCCAGCCATGGGCAGGTTGCTACACTCTTTTAGCTAGCAGACTTAGAAATCCCAGGGGATGACATCACGATCATCTTTTGGTGATTTTCCTACTGTAAGTCGAATAAGTGAGGCTTTAGAGGCAAGAGGCCGCTTCACTTTTTGCTTAAGGGTCACATGGGGATGGTCTTAGTCATTGCAGGGCCACGAATCTGTAGTGACCCCATCTTTACAAAGGTGATGCCTGGGGGAGGTAAAACTCGGTGAGAGAGCTTGCGTGATCTGCCTGAGTTAAGCTAGCTAAGCTGGGGGACTTTTAGTCCGGTAGGGTCACCCATGCCAGTAAGGTAGCTGTAGTAGGATTCAGACTAATGGTTGTCAAACTTCTCTATCACTTCTTTGATGCGTCTCCTTGCATCCCCCTACCAACCTCTTCGATTCTGTTAGTACTAAGTTTCACCAACTCTCTTCAACTGTCAATAAATCAAAACAAAACCCAATCACAAAAAACAAACCTTCATCTCTATTACACATAAGTTGTTTATTAATAAGGGCCTCACCAGCTCCCTTATGCCACCTGAGAAGAGGCTTTGGAACCTCTTTAAATAACGCCTTGGAGCACTCATAGGTTACAAGAGACTGAGATTGAAGGGATCTCAGGCGTTTGGGGTACGATTAATGGAGAAATGCTAGGTACCCCTTAGAAGCTTTCTGCTAACGTGTAATTGCCTGACCAACTCCCCGTGACCGCTACTTGGTGAATAAAGGCTCAACTGCTTTTTGGTGAGAGAGCTTTTGTGCCTTGCTGGTTGCCAAATCAGCTAAAGATCTCGGATGAAGCTTTACTATTTGCCTTAAGTCTGGCCGTTTTTAGTTGATTAGTAGGGCTTAGTAGGAAGACAGTTACACCTCAAGCACCCCTGTCGAAAAATCAGAGAACCAGTTCACTGGGGCTCTCGTGCTGCTCAGTTGGGAGCTGCAGCACGATTGGGGACGTCCGGCCCAGGGGAGACCTTAGGGTTGGTGTGCTTGGTCAAAGGGTTTCTGTTCGCCGAACGACCGAAAACCTCCTGGAAATAGGCGGATGTGATTAGTGCGAGAGAAAATCACAACCAAAAAACCCTTTTTCAATGCGTATGGTCCGAGAGTTTTGTAAGATGACGAAGAAGAATGGTCCTCCGTTTCGAAAGCTAACCTGCAAAATATGCAAAGTCTACAGATGGAGTGAAGACTTCGGGGGCAGGAGTTGCAAGGAGCTCACAGATGCCGTCAGTGTCTGTGACTTCTGCGAACTCGAGAAGCGCCTGGGCGAGAGCATCGCTCAACTGAGAGAGGAGAGCTCCCTCCTTAAAAGGGAAGTTCAACTCTTAAAAACAGAGAGATGCAGATGCTCAGGCGAGAAGGCTCCCGACGTCCAACAGCCGATTTCTTCTGCTGAAGGGCTTCCTCAACGAGCCAAAAAGAAGAAAAGAAAGAAGAGAAAGTAGAAATAGAAGAAGAGAAAGTAGAAAGAGAAGAGAAAGTAGAAAGAGCAGAAAAGAAAGTGGAAACAGAGGACGAGAAAGTAGAAGCAGAAGAAGAGATAACAAAGGAAGACAAGAAGAAGAAGAAGAAGAAAAATTTAGAGATACAAGAGGAAAGCGGCAAGTCGCCTCCGAAAGGAAAGACTAAGTCGTCCACAGACAAATGTGCAAGAGTCACCCTTACTGGTGATTCTCAAGCACGGAGTCTGAAACCCCTGCTAGCGGCCCGCACTCGCACAAGCGTTAAGGTGAGCTGCCTCCCAGGTTGTGGGAATAAGCAGGTAAGAGATGAGGCCGAGAAGTCTCAGATTTCAGACTTCAGTCGTTGCCCTTATGGTAAGTGGCAAACGACCTCTACCTCAGAGGAGGTGGTAGGGTCGGCCCTACAGGCGAGATTATGAAGACCGTTATGGGCGCTGTCGACGACTGTGAATGAAAACCCACAGACGCGTCGTGGTGGGGATGCTCCCGAGGTGGGGTCCAAGCCGGACTGCCCACTTGAGGAACATGTCGCTAAACAGGCGCCTGGTAGACCTCTGTATGGCGGAGGGTGTCTTTTTTGTCGACCCGTACGCCGTATTCTATGGTAGAAAAGACCTCTACCAAAGGGACGGGGTGCACCTCTCCTTTAAGGGCAAGGCGTTCCCAGCTAACCTCATCCAGGATGTCGTGGAGCGCACCCAAAGGAGTGTCCGGCCCATTGGGAAGGCGGACGTACGCCAGTACGCCCGAGTCACTCCCCAAACAACCTTCTCGGAGGTTGTCAAAAATGGTGCCACCGCGACAACCAAGAAGCCGGGAAACGGAAGAGTATAGAGGGTCCTACGTTAATTAGGGGACTCCCTGAAAGTTCTTCTGTTCAATGCGAGGTCAATCAGAAACAAGTTTCCTGAGCTCCGTGGCCTCGTAGCGACGGAAGAACTCGAAATGGTAGCCATAACAGAATCGTGGATAAAAACCTCAAACCGAGACTTTGAAGGCGAATTCACGGTTCCTGGCTACCAACTCTTCCACAAAGATAGGTCAGACAGAGAGGGTGGCGGTATAATGTTGTATGTCAAGGATACAATCAAATCTACGAACTCCAACGTTATATCCGACCACGAGCTCCTAGGCGTTGACCTAGAGATCGGTCTTGTCAGATACAGGACCCTGCTGCTTTACAGACCCCCTTCCCAACCCGTTGAGAAGGACAGGGAACTGTACCAGCTGCTGGGTGAGCTTGTTCAAGGCAGAGTGTGAATCGTTATGGGCGACTTCAACAGACAAGTTGACTGGGAAACCAGAGCAGCCTGTGGCGAGAGCGCACTACTCCTGGAGTTCGCCAACAACGAGTTCCTCACTCAATGGGTCAGAGAACCAACGAGAGGAGACAATATCCTCGACTTGGTCTTCACCTCTGAGGATGATATCGTTGAGGATGTCTCTGTAGGCGAAGAGCTCGGTGGCAGTGATCACAAGCTAGTTAGATTTAGCGTCAAGATTCCGAAGGTAAGGTCTGTTGCCAGTCAATCAAGGAAACTTGACTTGAGAAGAGCAGACTTTGCAAGCCTTCGTGCTGGGCTGACTGATGTAAGGCTAGCGGTATGCGAAGAAGTTGAGGATTCGTGGAACAATTTCAAAAATAAATTCATGAGTCTTCAATCAAGTTGCATCCCTCTGAAATGCCCCCATCGGTCTTCTGTTCAACCAAAGTGGTTTAATCGAGAAATCGGCCAACTGCTTAGGGAGAAGAGAACTGTGTACCGGCGATCGAAGATCTCGGGTGCCTTTGATGAGTACCGGAGGCTAGCCAGGAGAGTGAAGTCCAGCATAAGGGCGGCTAAGCGGTTTGAGGAACTCCGAGTGGCGAGACTCTGTAAAGAGAATCCGAGGAGTTCTTTGGATATGTAAACAGCCGTAAACCAATCCGTCGAACGATTGGCCCTTTGAGGAATGAGGAGGGGACATTAAAGCACTCAGATGCAGAAAATGCTAACCTCCTCAACGACTACTTCTCTTCAGTGTTTACTAAAGAATGTGGTCCCATCCCCCAGCCGACGGATTCCTACTCGGGGGAAAAAGCTGGAGGATATGGACTTCACCGAAGGAGAAATAAAAAAGATCACTGACCTAATGACGAATAAGTCACCTGGCCCGGATGGGCTTCTACCTAAAGTGTTGAAAGAAGGGCGCGATCAAGTGTCACGACACCTGAGCGCAATCTTCAACATGTCAATCCGGACCGAATGCGTTCCTAGAGACTTGCGTGAGGCGGAGGTGACTCCTATCTTCAAGAAAGGAGACCGTAGCCAACCGTCGAACTACCGACCTATCAGTCTGACTTCGATAGTCGGTAAACTCATGGAAAGCATGATGGTGGACAAAATGACTTCGCATTTAGAGTCAAACCTGCTACTGAGGAGTTCCCAGCACGGCTTCCGAAGGCAACGGTCATGCCTGACGAACTTGTTGAATTCTTCCACTTCGTCTTCAGTGAGCACGATCGGGACAAGGCGGTGGATGTGGTGTACTTAGACTTTCAGAAAGCCTTTGATAAGGTACCACACCGCCGCCTTCTCCGGAAAGTGCGAGCGCTGGGCATAGACGGAAAAGTAGCCAGCTGGATCGAGAACTGGCTAAGTGGCAGACGGCAACGGGTGGTGGTGAATGGACAGGCTTCTGAGTGGGTGCCCGTTACTAGCGGGGTGCCTCAAGGCTCTGTCCTGGGACCACTACTATTCGTCATCTACGTCAACGACATGGACGGTGACATGGTTGCCAAGATTTCCAAATTTGCCGACGATACCAAGCTTGGTATGAACGTTGCAAAGGATGGAAATACTGCAAGCCTGCAGGAAGATCTTCGGAAGATTGGGGAGTGGTCGGACACGTGGCAAATGCCTTTCAACGTGAACAAATGCAAAGTAATGCATATCGGCCACCGAAACCCCCAATCTCAGTACTTTCTTAAGGGAACTGCCCTTGAATCGAGTGACACTGAGAAGGACTTGGGTGTAACTATCAAGAGTGACCTCAAGTTCTCAAAACAGTGTATTGAGGTGGAGAAGAAAGCCCAAAGGATGTTAGGCTACATAAAGCGCCAGTTTGGATACCGTAACAGGGAGATAGTACTTTGTCTGTACAACTCCCTCGTTCGGCCGCACCTGGAGTATGCCGTACAATTTTGGAGTCCTTCATTCCGAAAAGACATCGCGAGATTGGAACGTGTGCACCCAGGGCAACCAAACTGATTTCCTCTATCAGACATAAAAGTTATGAAGATAGATTAAGGGAATTAGTAATGTTCTCGCTGGAAACCCGGAAACTACGTGGTCAGCTTATCGAAGTATTCAAAATACTTCGAGGCTTCGACAGACTGGACTACGGGGATACTTTCCAGCTCAGTGAGGGGAGAACAAGAAATCACGGCTTGAAACTTGAACTGAAGCGATACAACCGTGATCTGTGTGGGAAATTCTTCACTTAAGAGTATCTGCGGTTGTTGGAACGCACTTCCGACGGAAGTTGTCAACAGTGAATCTGTTCACCAGTTCAAGTTAAGACTAGATAAAGTCTTGCGAAATCGCCGTTAAGATCCTCGCGAGTCATCTTCGAGGTTGCCAACGGACACCTTCGAAGATTGCGCCAAAAGTACCCTCCTTGTATGGACCGTAAGGTCTTCTAGGGTACTTATTTTCCTTGTAGCTCCTTGTAATGGGAGCAGTACGTGCCCGTAGGCGCGGAGGGGCTAGGAGCATATGACGCATTTTAACTTGAGGCGTTGGAATTCCCAAGCCGCTGATACTGAACCTCTCGACGGAACCGATGAGGCCTCCTTTGAGTATCGAGTCCTCACGGGGATGCGGGTAGACATCGATTCAGACCTTATATACTGACCAGGGTCATAATTTTGCCGGAGCCGGAGTTAGACGGGGCTGGGGCTCCAGTCAGGTCTATACTCAGCTATAGACCAGGGCCAGAGTGGAAAAAACGGCAGGGGTTCGCCCGGGGTACGGGGGCCCGATCGGACTATATCAGGTCTCATGGAGGGGGTTGATGGTTGATAGAGTAATGCAACAATGGCGTTGATACCTTTGAGGTGCTCGAGATCAGTCACTCCCTTCACTTACCCCGAGCCGCGATGATCGAGTGCTTGTGTGATTGGCGTTGCCATCTTTTGGAGGAGATTAGTAACTTGTTGCACCCTGTGCGGCCTTAAGCAAGGGTGAGGGAGATGGGGCTCAGTTATTGCTACACTCCTTTGTGTATATGTATAAGGTTAACGAAGGGGATAGGGGTTCAACTCCACCTTCGCATGCTGTACCTTCTCCAAGTCTAGCAACCGGGTGGAGAAGCGTGGATAAAAGGGGCCTCGATAATGGCAGATGAGAGTAGATGTGAGATCACGCTCTTGGGTCGGTCGCCATAAGCCACAACCCCCCTTTCAGTGGAGACCCAACCTCCATCAGGACAATCCGCAAAGGAGAAAGCTGAGGAACAACCAACGGGCAACCATAAGACTTACCAAACTGGACCCTAAAAGTTGGGACAGGGCCCCAAGGTCAACCTTCGAGACAAGGAGAGGGGGGTGGGGCTGCTTGTTCCAGTTCGAGGGGGTATGGTGCGTTAACACTCCACACTCCTCCCTCTTACTTAAACGTTATTCATCCTGGGTCATACTGCTACAGCTAACATCTCGAGGATTCTATCTCCTCCCGGGCCCCAATAATGCCTGACATGAGGATATTTGGCTATTTATCTGCCACACATTTTTACTCCCTTCGCAAATCTCTCCTTGCAAACATCCACACGGTGTCATTGTTAATAGGCCTTCTATTCATGGGGGGTCCAAAGAGGGTCGTGGGGCACCACCAGCATTTGGGTGAAAAAGCTTATAATAACTAAAGGAAAGATGGAGGGGGAGCAGTAGAAGTTGGGCAGGGTGAAGTTCATGTTAGAAACTAACACCCACCCCCCTGACCAGGAATAAAATCTAGCTAGTGACTAGCCTGTAAAATTACCTGAGATGGATAAGGTGGCTTGAAAGGGCAAAGCCTCTACAAGGAATAGTGTAATCTCAATCTAGTTTGAGAAAGGCATGTTAATCTTCCAGGTACAGGGGGCAAAAACGTTAGAGAGCACCAGCTGCAGGTAATAAGTGACTACAAGGGAGCAGATCCCAAACCCACTTGAGCGCTCGGGGAATATAACAGAGCACCAATGAACATGTTCACAAGCACTCAGTGACTGTGTAAAAGGGACGACAAAACTGACTAACAAGGGGAGGCAAGGATCTGGAAGAGTTAGAACTCCCCTGTAAACAAGCCTCCAGTCCCGGACCTCAAATCCCTGTCTGTTGAAAACACCGGAGTAACCTCCCTCACCTTCTTGAACTCCTTCTCCTCCTCCTTCTGGATCTCGAGCAGCGACTTAATAGGGGGTTGCAGCGACTTGGGGCCTGACACCCCCCTCGCCTCCCCCTTACTATTCTGGCTCACCCTCGACGCCCACTTCATGTTCGCCTCCTTCTGGCGCTTCTCCTCCATTGCCTGACGCTGGGCCTCTTTCTGACGCTGGTTCTCCCGCACCGCTTCCGCCTCTCGCTCCTACAAAAAACACCTTTGATTAGTCCTCACCTGTAGAGGAGAATCTCCATCCGCAATTACCCAAAGTACACCTGTGAAAACCCAAAGCATGAATACGATTACAACAATAAACTTCAATATTGTTCAAGACGATAAATACTGAAATCTGTGGTGGATACAAAGACCCATGTATTGAATCGGGTGGGAAGAAGCAGTCTTGATTTTAAGTGGCTAATTCCATCGTCTTTTACAAATACTCCAGTTCTCAATTTTCCATTTTTATAGAAACAATCCCAACCAATTATTAGAAAGTGTGGCTATGAATTAAAAATAAGGTCAAATTTAGTTAGAATCGGCCGAATAGTTATGACGTTATTACCAAAACAAAATAATTTCGGGGCTAACCTTGTCAATTATATCATTTGAAAGAGAATTTAAAACAAGAAAAGGGGTTTCAAATTTTGTTATAATCGGCCGAATAGTTATGCTATTGCCAAAAAATCCTTCCGGGGCTAACCTCGGGAGGATCTTGCCATTATTATTATTATATTAGGTCTTTTAACACCGTAGGGATGATCTTGGCATTATTATTATTATATGAGGTGTTTTACCACCATATGGAGGATCTTGGCAATTATATCATTTGAGAGAATGTAAAACAACAGAAGGCTTTCAAAATTCGTTAAAATCGGCAGAAGTTATGATGTTATTGCTCCCCCCAAATAATTCCTGTGCTAACCTCGGGAGGACCTTGTCAATTATATCATTTGAGAGAATGTAAAACAACATAAGGATTTCAAATTTCGTTAGAATCGGCAGAATAGTTCAAAATAATTCCTGACAGTAACTTATAGACTGGACCTAACCATCTCGCACACATGAATCACTCCTTACCAGCAACAGCAAAAGCTTCTCATAACCCAACATTCCAAAATTACCCCAACAATGGGTAAATAATAAAAAAAAAGAAGCAAATTAGACAAAGAACTAACTTTCTTTTACCCTCCACCATGACAACCTTTTATCCCCCAAGAATACAAGTCACAAAACTTTCCTTCACACACACTCAGACACTGCAATAACCAAATCTCTAACAGATGACTCAGATCACAATCTTAAGCATCCATTTTAAATATCTTGGTTCCACAGCCATATCTACACTCACATATCTTCAACCAAACAACTCCTGGTTACACATCCAACCAAACAGACACAGACACACCAACACCATCTGGAAACACCCATAGATCCTTCCCATCCTCAAAGTGAACCTACCCACTTCAGAAATACGTATCTCATTCCTCTCATCCATTTCAAAATATCTTGAAAAACTAATTCTCAACAGAATTAAACCCATCACTCCTCTCAATCAACAAGATTCAGAAAAAAACTACCACACTAACTACAGAGAGCTTTAGAAGGCAATAATCAAAACTCTCCCACAACACAAGTGACCATTTTTTTTTCATTAGAACATTGTATTAGTGGTAACAAAATCTTGAATTTTCTTCTTTTCCACAGTTTCAATATCTACTTGTGTTTTCTTTGGTGGATCTGGGTCTGATGGTGTTGTAAGAGCTTCTTTCCATTTTTGTTTTGTCTCATGACTGATTTCATTGTAAAAGAAAGCCATAGTAACTAACTCTTCTGACAAATACCACAAATGATTCTTCAATTTTTACAAAACTCTACTAGTAAGTTCTTCGTTTATACTTGTGTAATTTTTAAGGCTCTTCAGTAGGCACAAATCATTATGCAGAGCACTTGCAGCACTGGGAGCAGAGAACCAATGTTTGATATAAATTGAATCAGAAAACCAACAAACTCCCTCAGACCTTTCTCTTGTTTTGCTGTTATTTTCATTGAATATATCAGCTTCGCCATCCAACGTGCTCTGTGGTAAGCTCCTGGTTTCTTGAAATATATTCCAGTGGATGGAGTGCCGCCTAGCAAGATTATTGTCAGTTCTAAAAGCTCTTTATAATCAGCATGAGGTTGCTGTTCACTCAGTTGTTTGGATGCAAAAGCAATTATTTCTTCCTTTTCTTGCTGAGGAAAGTTTTCTAATAAATCAAATCATTTAAACTCAATTGTGCTCCAGTTTGATTTAAATCACTTGAATACCTCAATGTTAGGACCTAAAGATGGTTGTAATGTAGAGGCCACCGCTGCTTCTAAGAGAATTTCAAAAATATGGTGTCCTCAAGGAAGCCATAGCAAATCTTTTTCCATATTTTGTTCCATTAGGAAACTAGCTCTATTTTTACGCCTTGTTTGATGCTGTTGTATCAAAGCACATTCCTTTTACCTTCTCTGTTAAATTCCCATCACAAATTTCTGTATATACAGCACTTGCAGTGGTTTTGTCCGTTCCATGGTCTATCTTTGTTACTCAAAGCAGTTGTGTTGCTTCACTACCAGATATTAGAACTGGAAGACGATCAAATACTTCATCCCCAGTAATGTCTTCTAAAAGCTTTCCATCCCAATGTACAATGGTTTGTCAGTCTCAAAGCTTCTAGTGATATTTTCAGTTATCTTTATTCTTCCATGCTGTCTTGCTCTACAAAGCATGGAGTAGCTTACGCTGTAATCTTCAGGATTTTTCCCCACATTTGATATAGCTAGAATAAGAATCAGAGAAGCAGATCAATCACTGACTTTAGACATATCTAATGCAAATAGTAGATTTTCATTAATATTTTTTTTTCTTTGTGGCCCTTGTTTAGATGTTGAAGGTTGGTTTAGATCAATCACTTCTGCACTTGATGTTGCGTCACTGCTCTCCTCTAGAACTACAGTTTCATCTATAGAACTTTATTATCAAATACGCAACTTTTCTAAAGATGTTTGCTTCTTTCTGCTAATTCTTGGCACTTTTCATCTTCCTCATCTACTCACACGACCTTACCTTTACGACCTTCCCTCTATAAATTTAGAAATTCTCTATCTTCTTCAATAATTATTAGTTCATCAGCCTTGCCAAGCGCAATGTCAAATAATTGATACATACTTCCTTCTATTTATTGTCTTTTGCTATTGAAAACTTTGATTTCTTTCCTTTGCTCTTTTTCAACATTTGCCACTCATCGTGCAATTTGCTTAGTTTCTTTACAGCATTACATTTCTGCATTGTTGGTATTGCTGCCTTCTGCTAAACATTGATCACATCATTAACAGTTAAAGTTATAGCTTCTCTAACGGTTTCGCCTTTAGAATTTCTGTAATTCATGAATAAGGAAAGTACTTCTATATTTGATGGTAACACACTTTGATTTAATGTATCTATTTGTTGGCCACTCAGCCATACATCAGTTGTGTTTCGTGTCATGCTTATAACAAGACGACAAAGTAATTGAGAGAAACGCACAGGAACACCTCACTCGACAATGCCAAACACACACTGAGCTCAGTCCCCTCAGTAGCAGTGTCCTACTGCTCAGTTCATACTTACTCCTAGGGTTAGGACTCGCAAGTAGTATAAAACAGGTCTATATTCTACATGCAATTAACCCTTTATTTTCACTGTATTTTAGCTTAAATTTATACTAACACTTCCTATATATTTAAACCCGTAAATAGAAAGAAAATTACAAACTTAGGTTTTGGACTCAATTTTCATTTTCTTAAATATTTTTAAAGAGTGGGCATTGTGGTGGAGCGAATGTGAGTGTGTGTGAATGGCCATTCTCCCACCCCTTTCCCTCCCTCTGTAAGAATGTGTGTGTATAGATGGGAATTTTTTTTTTATTTTATATATGTATATGATTTCATGTTGTATTATAAAATGTTTTTTCTCTCTTTCCAGGAGATATATTCTGAAAAGATTGTATGTAGTTTTGACATAGAGCAATATATTTAAAACAAAAAGCCACTCTATGATAGATATGGATTTGTAAAATTTAATCTTTCCTTTTTGTAAAGAGTGGCAATAAGTTATTGTAAGTCCCGGCTGGACAGGAGGGTTTTTTTCCTTTGTAACCTCGAGAACGCGACAGGATCGCATCTATAGTACTAAGCTCAGAAGCGCGGTTTTTTTTTTAACAAAGATTTTGTGGTACCACGTGAGGCTTTTTTTGTTTGTTGTTGTAGTCGCGAATACTTTTTGTGGTTCGATTTTACATAGAATTGGTTTTTTTCCAGATTGGTAGTTGTTTTTCTTTAAAATATAATAGTCTAATTGAATATTGTTTTTTTTTGTATAAATTTTGATTGGTATTCATAAGATAATATTAATTATTTTATATATATATATTATTAGCGTGTTGTAACGAGAGCTCTTATAAATATTTACCCCATATTTTTTCTTGTAAATAAAGGACTATACATACAATCCGTTTCATTTTTCCCTTGATTTCTCACATCTAAATTAGTGTAGGAAGTGGGTTGGATCGATTGGGGTTAGAGGATAGATTTTTGGCCCACTACAGTGACCTCTGAATATTATTTAATTTGTCTAAGATTTTGCAGAGTGTTTTTATAACATACAGAATCATATTAGAGGGTATCCTCCAAAATCCAGGATGGTCCACTAATTTGCATTACCCTAATACCCATAAAGAATATTTGCACTACTTAACATCCTTTCAAATCCCTTTTATATTCCCTCCATCCCTATGTTTATACTTCACCCCTGGACTAAATCAGTCTCACATACTCTCTTTCTCAAGAAGAAGTAGGCCAAATCAATGAGTACTAATGCACATCTTTGTACTAAGTGACGTTTCTCACAGCAATGAAATCTAATATTCTCACCAAGTGTACTACAATCCCCCAGCCCTTGTCACCCATTCCTCCATGCATATCTTCAAGTATAAACTGATCTTTACAATTACACAACCTACTTCTACCAATTCACTCCAGAACCTCACATCAGGATCACCCATTGTAAGGATAATACACTACAAACCTGGTTTCATTACTCATAGACTGCCTAAACCTCACACAAGCACACAATACCCACATCTCCTCTTAGGGACCTCTGGACCAAACTCAGGGGGGCGTGGTAGCCTGCGTAGGAGGGGAAGGGGGGGGCAACAAGCTCACAGAAGAGATGTTAGGGACCAACAAATTCACATTTAATACACCCGAATCAGAGGGACGCTGATTAACGTGATGGAATTCGTGACAATCTAAGCTTGTAAGAAATGAGAGTTCAGAGCGTGGCTTCCCAGAACAGTGCCTCGCCCCCCACTTGGGGCCGGTCTGCTTTGAGGAAATGTGATAGAAAAGGACACAGGGGCATTGACACCACCACATACTTTCCGCTCCTTGATTTCCTGCGTTTTTTGTATTTCAGCAAGCGAGGGGGCGGCGGCGTTCTTCTCTTGCACTATCTGGACAGTGTTCCAAGCAGGCACGACAGGCTTTGTCTTTTCTGGCGCCGGTACTTTCTGCTGCTGCTGTTGCGCTTTTTGCTGTTGCCGCCTAGCCTGCTCTTCCTCTTCCTGCTGTTGCTTCTTCCGTGCCTCTTCTTCCAGCTGAAATTTAAAACGATGGTGAAATCTCCGACCACCCTGAAGAAGCCTCCCTTTACACTACTTGACCTCCACTGGTTTCACATAATACAACACTGCAACTCAGCCCACCACGAGCCTCACCTGCTGCATCCGGCGACGCTCCTCCTCAAGGGCAATCCGCCGCATCTCCTCCTGGACGTGAATTTGCAGCTGCCTCTCTTTCTCTTCTTTCCTGTCAAACAAATAACTCAGGTTAAATACCAAACAGCAGTGCACTAGACACCCCAGCCCCTCATCACCCCTTCGCCACCTACTTCTTTCGTTCTTCCTCCTCCTTCCTCTTCTGTTCTATTTTGATCCTGTGCTCTTCTTTCCGCCTCTCTTCTTCCTCGGATGCTTTCCTCGCCTCTTCTCGCTTGCGCACTTCCTCTTCTTGCCGCTGCTTTTTCAAATGTTGTTGTTGGCGCTTCTGCTCTTCATCCTTCTTTGTCGCATCCACCACTTTCTGCTGATTCTCCTGAAACACAAGTGAATCCAACCTCACTGCACACAGTGGCCTCTCATTCCCCCCAGGAGGTACCCCCCTTGCCGAGTTAGTTGGGGAATGGAGACAAGTCGATGGATTGCACACAAGTCCCTGGGCATTGACTGCGGGGTGATTGCGCTGAGGAGAGAGGTCGAGTTGAAATAACATTATCATTTATAACTAAAATAAATCAGTGTGGAATAACCAGAAAGTTTTCCAAGAGGGTTATAAAAAAAAGTGCTGAAAATTGGAAATATATACAAGGTTCACCTTCCACCTCCACCTCCACCTCCAATATACAGCAGAGGCATCGACTTAATCGTGGCATTTTCCCAAAGGGTTTACTGGTGGTGGCAACCAGAGCCGAGACAGCTATCTCCATGTCAGACATACCCACCCACCCCATCCTCAAGAACTATGATTTCAGAGACCCTTACAAATTGCTTTCAAACACATCCTCATTTTTCAATACCTCTACTATCTCAGGTGACACAACTGTCTAATATATAATCAACCAGGATGTACACACAGCACACCCACCCAAACACCTAAACAATGAAACAAAAATACACCTAGACATGATTGGAACCCAACACTTGAACGCAATGACCCTTCCCCACCCTGACCACCATCTGATAGCAAAGACCCCAGCACCCAGGCACAAGCGTAGTTGCATTCCTAGGAGCCGCCCACCTAGCAGAAGAGAGCTAGGGGTTGGGGCTGGCAAGTAACCCATCTCTGACTTAACTGTACTGAACGCTGCTCTAAATCAATGCTAGAGGTTAGAAGAAACTGAACTGTAGGGTGCAGGACAAAAAAAAACAGACTAAGCACTGAAAGAGGTCTTGATGCAAGAGGTGAGTCTACAAATCACTGAGAAAGAGGAGTGGATGAGATTTATTAAAGAATATAATTTGTGAAGAAGAGATTCATTAATGTTTCAGTTCAATAGGGGATAATGATCCCCCGCCCCCACATATCATGGGTTTGAACCTAACCTAATATTTATATTCGATTGCAAGTATATGATTATTGTAAAGCATCCTTCATCGGAGAAAGAAACAGTGTTAACAGAGGAAAAATTAACAAACTGAGGAACCTAAAGCATGATATTTTAAGTGTCAAACCTCCCCCAAAAGGAAAATGGAGAAGGCAAATATCTCACCAGGCTTCTATAGTCTACAGTGGAATGCAAACCAAGAATTTCAATTTAATTAAAGGACAAACTTGGCCACTCAAGTTTTTCACTTTCTTTAGTTGAATTGCCAGACACATTTGTTCAAAGAGTTGTTCGATCGCCCAGCATGGAAGGTACCCTAGCTACACATGGTATCTGGAGGGATTGCATATCATCCAGGGATAACCAGGTACTGACCATCCAGCAGGGAAGGCTTTTTATAAAGCTCTCACTCCCTGTAGGTCAAGAGTAGAGTTGTAGAGGGGATCACATCATTTCCAAGTGGATATGACACAACCATCCACACCTGGATGCCATCCTGAAGTGGTACTACTAGGATGTATCCCGCAATAGAACTTCCATTTCCTAGCTATTGCATGGACAGTTAGCAGAGGGGGAAGAGGGGGATGGGAGGTGCTACAAAATTCCTGCAGCATGCAACAGCCTCCCTCAGGACAGCCACACGGGGGGCGCGGCCCCAATTAACCGTGGTAAAGTTGACAGGGACCTACACCCCAAGCTTTCTAACCTCCATCTCGCAAGGGGTGGGAGGAAGCAATGCAACCTGTTGAATCCACACTTTTCACTACCTTCAGTTACTGAACAGAGGTTATTATAATAGTCAATCTTTGTGATTTTTTTTTTATTAATTCAATTTTTAAAGACTAAAATCGTTTGAGGAGCTCACTGCCATTATATCCCCCCCCCCATGCAGGGTCCTTTAGGTTAGGCCTGTATAAGGGACCAGGCAGGTCGGGAGACCTCAGTCTGTCCTCGTCTCCTGCAGTGTGCACATCTTAGATTCATGCTCCTAGGCTTTGCTCAGGGGAGGATCTCCAGCAGAAACCCCCAAAGGCCTCATCACATATTCAACCTCAATGTACTTTAGCATAGATTAATATCAGCCCACTCTCTCTCTCTCTCTACCACTCATTCACATAGATAAAACAAGAATTTACACTTTTATTCAACACTTTGGACACCTTAACACTTTCATAAGATTATTATCAAACCTTCTTTAATGCACAATCCATAGATTCCATTAACCAAACCTTAGTGAATGGTACTTTATAGTGTAGAAGAGACCACCTAGAGGCTCGAGACCCAACAGAGAGAATCCAAAAGATTTACTGGAGTTATTTCACAAAGCAACAGGGTTCATAAGCCTGGAGGGCAATCTACCCACACTTTTGTCATTACACCTATGTCACTATCCAGGAATATTACTATTCTTTTTTTTAACAGCACCTATCTAATGAGAGCTATCAAGGGCACAAGTAAGCTACTTTAAAATTCACACACAAAAAAAACAAAGTAAACAATAAAAAAAAACAAAGGCAAGAAGGAAACGGCTCTGGGGTCTGAGAGAGGCAAGCCTCCACTCCGTGTTGAAGATAAGTTGGTGAGTGTGTATAGACATGCCAATATTAGTGGGGAAGTCCTGTCCAGGCAATATAGAACATAGTATCAGAAATCACTTAATTACCACCGACTGCAAAGTCTTCCAAAGAGAACTGAGAGTAAGTATTACAGGTATCGCATGTTATTGCTTAAAGATAAAAAAACTGGTAGGAATAAATTATTTGAGACTACCAGTGTACCATGCATGGCCCAACTTGTAGTCAACGTGTTAAAGTGCAATAAGTGAACTTAGAGAAAAGAAACATTCTCAAGAATTGGATTCCAATGCAAGGGTCTCAACATTGATTATATCACATTACCAAATTGAGCGGATGTTAAGTTGTGAAACAAAATGGTGTTAGCGTAAGGCAGAGAGGAGCTTTGGTCTGACAGGGCACAGTCCCTTCAGAATGGCAGCCAAGTAAACACATCCCCCGGGCCCCTTATATGGGAATATTACCTTAAGCCCTCACACATACCAACCAAACATGACTTAGCAGAGTGGCAACACAGCTTCCAATTTTAGCTAAGTTAAGCCATATGGGTAGACTTCCCGGTGGCTGCTATATAGTGTAGATACCTGTGGTTCAGAACCCACATTAATCAGTAGGTCCACTAAACAGATACCCGTGATTTGGATTCCACATTAATCAGTAGGTCTCCATTAAGAAACAAAACTTAAATTAATGAAGATGGGTCGGGGGTTTCCTCCTCATCTCCATTTAGCCAACCAATTATTCTACCACTCTTAATATCTACCATAAACACTTCCAAGCCACAGTGAGCTGACAAGGCCTTATAATTTGGAATCGACTTTCTCACTCTTTTGAGTCATATTCAGAGTGGTCCGACGGTCTTGTCACTCACTCCCTGGTTTTAATTTTCTATTTCACATCTGTTTGATATTATTATTTTATTCCTCTAAATTGTTCTTATTACTTTTTGGTAGAGAACGCGAGACTTTCGGACCACCCTGTACATCCCTACCAAGATTTGGGCCAACAGAACCCCTCAATCAATCCAAAATCATTGAAGGAATTCATGGGCTTATCATCGAAGATAATCATGATTATAATGATAATAATAATCACGAGAAGGGCCACACACTTAAGTACCGCTCACCAGCTTCTTTTCCGTCTCCTTCAGCTTATTCTCTTGCTCCTTCCGACGCTTCACCTGCTCCTCCTGAATTCGCCTAAGCTCCTCCTCTAGCCTCTGATTCTTCGCCTCCAGCTCTTTCCGCCTCTCCTCTTCCTTTAATCGCTCTTCCTGAAGTCTTGAAGGATCAAAAGGTTCAAATAACATCCAATACCGAAAATCCCATTGGAACAAGACCTTAACGTGACAGCCAATAAGATATTTTATTCGCATTTTAAGCAAAACTCTCCAGATTTAGGGGTGAAATGAGGTGAGGGAAGCCAACCTGATCTCCTGAATCTTGATGCGCTCCTCTTCAGCCCTTTTTTGCTCCTCAAACTGTCGCCGTTCATCCTCGATGCGCTTCTGCTCCAATTCGCGCTGCCGGTGGTCGTCCTGCTGAAGGAAGGAAGCGTCAGAGCAAATCTCGCCAGTTCCAGCTCCGGACAAGAGCACCACGTCATCAAAGGAACGTGACGTACCTGCACGGCGTCTGGAGGCGGAATTTGCATCTTGGTCAGCTGACTCATGAGGGACTGGATAGCATCATACTGCTGATCGGAGGATCCCTTGTCGAGCGCCATGGAGGCGGGCGGGGGCACAGAACCAAGACTAGATGCCGGGCCAGCGACGGTGGGCGGCGTGGCTGAGGTAGCGAGGGTAGTGGCCGATTGCGAACTCCGTTGCAGCTGGATCAACAACTTTTGGAGGGGCGACTCCGTTCCCATGGGTGACGAGGTGGGCGGGGGTTGGGTACCTGGGGGTTCCGAGGAGGCAGGAGTGGTCCCCGGTGGAGATGAAGAGCTGGTAGCCTGCATCATGGAAGAGAAAAGGCAGGGATCAAAGGGAGTTCAAAGGGCGGGGGTGCAATGATGATACAAGGACAACAAAACTCACCATCTGGGCAACAAAAGCCTGGATGGGGTCCGGCTGGGGAGAAAGATGCGGAGGACCTCCGGAAGTAGACAAAGCCCCTCGCAGCTCAGGGGCTGACGGCTGGGATTGGGCGGAGTGGGCAGTTGTTGGCGTGGCAGTGTGGAGGGAAACTGGGAGGGTAGGAGGTACAAGTGGGGGCAAGGCCATCATTTGCTGGATGAAGAGCTGTTGTTGCTGCGCTACACTCAGCCGACTCCAGTCCTCTAGGCTCTGCAGCGTCTGGAGCACCTGCTGCTGCCTGCAAAGGATCCCCAAATCAAATCGGCGCCATTCCTCAGCCAAATCCCAAGCAACAAAACCACTCGAAACAAGTCACCAGGAGGAATCGAGATCGTAGGGTCGTACTCATGGCAATAATCTACCAAGACCTTTTCTTTGAAGTGAACCAAGCCTATGTGTGCTGTTGAAAAGAATCCGACTACCCGAAGTATCCACCAACAAACAGGACTTACTTCAGGCTATCGGCGCCTGATCAACGTCACTAAGCTTTGGATTTGGAGCACTGGACTCATACGGAGAATGCGACGGTGCCTTGAGCCACCGAGGCTTAAAAGGAGTCACCAAATATAAAAGCTCAAGTAGAACGTAACCTGAGGGAATTTTGTTGCTGGTAGATTTGTTTCTGCATGACCTGAGCCTGCATCAGCTCGTACCTCTCTCTCTCTGCTTGCGCCTTCTGGGCAGTCAGCAAATCAGACACCTGCAACAACAGGAGGTCACAGTCAGCTCTTCAGCGAAAATAAAAGCCAAATGAGGAAGGGATGAGATACAAGGATAACTCACTGGCAACAGACTCACCTTTAAGGGAGGCACAGTGAGGCCTGGCTGGAAAGGAATTCTCCCAAAGAGACTGGTGAGGTCCCCTAATTGAGCAAACTTGTCATCGCACTGACGCCGAAGCAGTAGTGTCATCTTGAAGTACCCTGCTTTGTACCATGCATCCATGTCTCGAGATGAGAAGGGCCCTTGGATATCTCCCTGATGTGAGTGAAATGCAAGGATGAGAACTTCTACAGGTGGCAGTAGTAGTGGTCTCAAAATAAACAGGTTAATTGCACATTGGTATGCCATAAGATGGTGGGGTAGGAAAGAAAGAGAATAAAGAAACTAGTATGGTTCGCCATAAGCAGGGTTGGCAAATAAAAAAAATCAGCCCTAAAAAAAAAACAGGTTTATTACTGGTTTTGGGGGATGCCTTTTTCAAATGAAATTTGAAAAAGCCCATGTTGGGTTGTTTTTTTCAAGAAATGAATTCTACATATCATTATTTTATTTAAAATTCATATTTGTTTATAATTTAAACAAATATGTATCAAATTAAGATTATTTTTCTGATACTGACTCATAATTCATCTCTCCTTCTACAGGTTATTGGCTATCATGGGTACCCACAATTCTCGATCAATGATGTTATTCTTAGTATAATATAATTATTAAACTAATTCATTATTAATATTATATAAAAATAGAGATAGCTTTTCTTTTTCTATGTTATTCTAATATTTGTACATTTGTTTTTTGAAAAAAAATGAGATTTGAAAAAAACAACAACAATAAAACCTGGGTTTTTATTGGGCTTTTTCAAAATTTAGGTTTTTTGGCCAACCCTGGCCATAAGAACATAAAAAATAAGGAATGTGAAAAAAGTAGAATCAATATCCAATGCAATCATTCCAATCACCGAGTTGGGTTCCAACTATCATCCTCATCCAAAACTACCCAGGAAGGATGCTTCTACCACCTGACTACTAAGTTATTCCATTCATCTAGTACTCTATTTGTAAACCAATTTCTTTCCTGAACCTAAAGATGACTCCTACTTTATCACTCAGCTCTTTAGAGTCTTCTAAGGATTAATTTGTCCATGAGTTCCCTCGCATAGACCACTCCTTTTACAAAGTCCATGGTAGAGGGCGGCGGCGCACCAGCAAGCCATGAGTGTCTGAAGAGGATTAATCATGGCCGCCTCGCAAGGGTCTGAGAAGCGGGTCACATTTCTCTAGCAGTTAAACTAGCTATGCTCTCCTCTGGAGCATGTAGCCTTGGGCCCACTTGATGCCATCAGTGGGGTAGCTGAAATGTTTGTGTATAGTGGCGAGAGGCTTTTTCTGTTGTCCAAATGTAACATTTGATAGTGGTTTGTAATGTTTGTTGTGTGGGTTTTGAATGTCATGTGGGTGTCTAATGCAAGTTCTAGGAGGGTTTGTTGTTTTATTTAGTGGCAGGTGTTGTCCATTTAGTCTGATGTTGGGGTGTTTATCCAATTTGTTGTACAGGGTGTCTACTTGTTTTGTGATTTTGAATACAAGGACTTTTTTTTTTAAATAATCAAAGACTGGTTTTAGCCAGTTTTTTTCTTTAAATTCTTAGTTACATGACCCTTGTATATTACATTTATGAGACATCATTTCTTTAATTAAATAATTTCTATCATCAAAAACTATCCATTTCATGAAAATTTAGTAGCTACATTTGGAAATGCTTCCATTTTCAAGTATAAAAATATATTTTAAACCATGTATTTTTACTCAGCCCCACAATAACCTAAATTATACTTAGCAAAAATATCCATTACTTTCCACTCTCCATAACAACAAATTTTTTTTTTTCAAAATGACCCTCAAACACTGAATCATGAAGCATTTAAGAAAAAATCTGAAATATTTCAATTGAAAATTAAATGTATTACAAAACAATGAATATTCATGATTCAGAGGTTACCTTTTAATTTTATTTTTTATTTAATCATGCTTGATGGTTACAATTACCTTATCAAGAAGACTCATTTTTGCTTCAAAATCCATTTTTAGTATTTGTTTCTTATCTTCTTTTTCTTTGATCTTAGCATCAGTTCACCTTTTCTTTGCTTCCATGGAGGTAAGACTTTTGTCCTGCTTCCTTTTCTTTTCAAGATCTTCTTTGTACAGGCGAGAAGAATTCCTAACTAAGTGCATAAGTGACTTAGTCACTTTAAACTCAGTTGCAACCAAGGCATTGTGTAAAAAGCTTTCAGCAATCTTTGACTTCTGTTGAAGATTTTGGACCTAGATTTCTTTGTTAATATTGAAACCCTGTTCCACAGCTGCTTGTCTGTGAGTGAGGCACAATATCTGATAAATAAAGCTCTTGAAGAGGGAGGTTACATTGAAATTCGCTACCTGGAATAAGTGTTCAAAATGAGCATCAAGACAAGTTTCTCTGGAGAACTTTTTAGGTGATTCATAGACATTACTGTCAATGATAAATCACTTTTACTCTGTTTTGATGTCATCAGCAGCTTTCCCGGACAGTTTTTCTATAGACACAAGTTCTCTTAGAAGGATCTCAATCTTGGACTCCGACTTGGATGCATTCAACATCACATTTGGATTCAAACAGCTTAAGCCTTTAACAACCAAATACTTGAGAGGGCTCCTCTCGTTGATTTTTTTTTAACTAAAGCTACAAAGAAGTTCACTGCTTCCTTCCGAAACTGAAGAATGTCAGTCTTGGTCAGTTGTTCTCGAGCTTTCTAATCTCTTCTTTAAGAGCGAAGCCGAGATCCACTTTTTCAGGAGGTAATTGGTGAGACCGATTGGTTAAATCCAGACAACTCAGCTGCTTGAAAGATTTTCCCTCAACTAAATCTTTCTGGGTAGAACGTAGCAAGAGAGTCGACAGCATGGCACAAAAATCCTTATAAAGGAATGGCATCATCGGGGAGTCAGTTTGATACTGGACCAGAAATCCTTCCAAATCCGATGAAATCTTCAGAAAAAAAAGCGATTTTAGCAGATAGAAGCTTATTGCACAGAACCTCTTTCATTGTGATATATGATGCACTTTTTGGTTCTTTGTGAGTATTCTTAATTGTTTCAACAAGCATCTTGAGTTTGGGGAGAAGTCTAATTGCCCTTTGTGCAACTCTTGTGTTTTCTACCCATTTTGTTGAGCAAAATTTCATAGGGAAATCCGATTGATGAACTTCATTTGCTTGCAAAAACAATTTTCATCTCATTGGAGAATCTTTGAAAACAATATAATGTAGACAAAAATTTGCCCACATTCCAAAAAATGTTCTCCTAAGCAAACTTGAAGCTGCCAGAAACTACATGCAATGATCATGTGCCACAATCAGCATTCAACAGCCTCAGAAACTTATGGTAACGTTTAGGCTGTCCATTCATACCCGAATAATTTAGGATTTGTCGAAATTCGATACCCCTTCATTAAAAGCTTCTAGCAAGTCTTCAGCTCTTCCTCTGATTAGAAAAACTGAAGAATAAAGAGGGGTCTGACAGGACAGCAGAGGGTAGGTGAAATGAAAATGGAAAAAGACTTAGGCTGGGGCCTGAGTGGGCACCGGTCTTCACTACATACAGTTGACCAGAAAACCAACTGTACCCCACACAAGTAAAATTATGAAACATAGAATAGCAAAAAAAAAGTGCAATAAACATTATAAGCAAAGCATAACCAAAATCAACTCACCAGTGCAGAAAAAAAACAAGAACAAGGTATCCAAGCGACAGTCACATAAGTATAGCGAGCATCCATCATAAAATACAATGCATCCATATATATGTTCACTCACATTAGTGAGAAGATTAACTTGAATATTACTATTTTCCTATTAGACGTAAAAAAGTATATAAATAGTGAATTTGAAAAATCATTTGAACAATTAATCAATGATTTATTTTTTAAATTCAAGGACCATCTACCTTTTTCAGCAAATTCATGGAGTTTTCAAGGATTTCCAGGTCAAACATAAATTAAAGGGCTTTTCAAGGACTTCAAGGACAGTAGACACCCTGTAACTTCACTGCAGATGAAGAGGTTGGGAAGTTGTGTGAGGGATTCTAGGATAGATGCGGAGTTTCTTCGCTATGCTGGGGGATGTATGTTTATCAGGTTGTATCCTGAGCCTTTGATCTTTGTTCTAATGCTTGTATTTTCGTGTGTGTTTGTGTGTGTGTGTCGTTATTTGTGTGTTTTTATATGAAATTGCAGTCTCAGTGAATAGAATGGAGTGTAATCATTTTATGAGTCTGTGGCCTCTGGGGGGAGGGGGGAGCAGTAGAAAGGGCAGTCTTTGTTGTGGTTTCAGGTTTTTGGATGAGTTATATGAATGTTGTTTGTGTAGGAAGTCTCATAGTTCAGCATGTTTGTGGGAGAGAGAGTGAATGTTAAGTTGTAGGAGGTTAAGGGTATGTTGTTCTGGAGGCTAATGATCTGTGGGTGTTGGGAGGGGGGTAAGCATCCAGTGCAGGTCCAGGTGGGCTGTAGTGATCTATCAAATAGAGGTTAGAGTAGTGTGTGGACAAAGTTGCTCAAGACTGAGATGTTCAACAAGAATATGCCAAACAGTCTGGAAGACGATGTGTGTGTGTGTATCGTTTTTGCATTATTCCCATTTACAGGGCCTTGACCCCTGTGGATTTTGTGGTGTAGTATGAGGAAAGAGGTGTGGTATGAGGAAAGGGGTGGGTGAAAGAGGAAGGGAGTTTTGAAAGGTGGGCGGGATAAACTGTCAGATCCAAACCAGAGATCGGAGGATAGCCCGAGGCCCGCGCCTCGACCCTGGAAGGCCATTACGAGGTGGCTTTTGATCTCTCGGTCCGGAAAATCTCACCTGAGGATCCGTGTAGTACCATTGGTCTTCTGGAAGGAGGAACCCCCCAGGGGGCGGGGGCCGACTCTTGGGCCTGGCGTTACCGAGGGGGCGAGGGTCGTCGTCCTCGACCAACCTCGCCACAAGGTCGTCAGCCACGCTCTGCATGTGCTGCAGCTTGTCCTCCTCGCGGCCTCCCTCATCGAGGCGAGGCTGGATGGAGGTAGAGGAGGGTACAGAAGTAGGCGCGAACGAGTTGGCAGTGGGTGGGGGGACCTGCTTCGGGGTCGGGGCGACGGGAGGACTTGGGGTGGCGGACGAGCAGAGCGCCTTCTTCTCTTCTTCGCTCAGGATGCCGTTCACGAGGGGGAGGTGCGGCGAGGTGGACTCCCCACTGTCGGGTTTGATGCCTTCCCCGTGATGTTGATTGCCTGCTGGCAATGGGGGGCCCTGCAATCCACAAGACCTATCAGGGTCAATGCCAAACAATATGCGGCCCGTCCCAATGCCCACTGTATGCTCACTTTCAAAGAAAATATGCGCCTCCTGTGAACCCAGAATGAATTAGGGCTTCCCTGAGGGGCCGAACCCCTTATCAGACTTGGTTCTGAGAACTGCATTGAGTGGGGACACAATTTAAGGCTTGGGAAACAAATTCATTGAATGGTAATAAATATATGAATTTGAAATCAGTCCATTAGGGAAGGGCTATTCTAAAGAATTTATCTTATGATGCGAGGTAACAGTTTTACCTCCCCCCCCCTAACAAAAGGGGCAGGGGGTTCTCTCTTTGTAGTCATCCCAGAGGGGGAAGGGGGTGTTGACACAAGCTCATCACCCCCAGCTACTCACTTTGTCATCCGGGCGGACAGTCGTCTTCATTTTTATGCGACTCTCCTGAGAATTCTTGTGGTCTGAGCCCCAGTTTTTCTCGACCACCTTCTCTTCCCCTTCCTCCTCCTCCCGCAGGGGCCCTCCCTTTTCAGTCCTCGTAACCCTCCCGGCCTCGTCCGGGTCCTTGGTAGGTGGGAATTCCTGCATCTCCCCATCGTCCTCATCGGAGAAACCGGGCGCGTGGAACGCCCCCGTCGCATCGAAGCTCCCCCCTTTGTCATCTGCGGCCTCCGTCGCCCTGCAACCATAAAAGTCCAGAGTCAAGCCAAAAAGGGTAACCAAAGTCGGTACTGATCCAGAAGGGAACAATGAAGCCCTGTGAGGAACCATCTCCAACAAGTACCGCTTTAGAACAAAAAAGCTTTCTGAACAACCAATCAGAAATATAGACCAGATATTGAAACTATGGAAAAAGGGAAGATGACTTTGACACTCAAAGGAAAGATGACTGACAATCAAAGGAAAGATAATTGACACTCAAAGGAAAGATGACTTGAATAATCAAAGGAAAGATGAATTCAGTTGAATGATATACCAAAATTTACTCCTCACTGTCATTCCCCTTGTGTAAGATATGGGAATACATTAAGAGACCATCTCTAAGCATCGTGGAAACCCAGATTTCTTCCTCGCCCTCCCGATAAGGGCCAAATGCCAGGTGTGGAAAGGGGGTGCTTCAAATCCCCAAATCCAAATGTGGAAAAAGAGACAATCAAGTTACCATTCCGGCAAATTGTCATCCTCCCAATGGCGCCTTTGGCCCTCCTTATCTCGATCAGCATCCCAGGGAGGCCGAGAGTTGCGCATGTGAGGAGGGGGCGGTAGGAGGGTTCGACCCTCATCCCACTCCGCCTCGTCGTCCCTCTCTCTCCACCCGCCGCGGGTTCCTTCGGGGGGGAAACAAACCGGAGAGGAGAATCAGCGTCCGCACATCGTCGCTAGACTTGAGTGGTTAAAAGGTGGAGCGAGGCAACCTACCCCATTTATCATTCCTCGCATGCATCAACCCCCGCCAGCGGTCACCACTCATCTCTTCCTCGTAAGCGCGAGCCCTCCAGTTGTCGGTGGTGACGCGCCCTTTCTGCGGGGAGGTGGCCCCGCTGCGCTCCTCGCCCATCCCCGGCGCCCGCTCCATCAGTGTCCGCTCGCCGACCCACCCGCGGGAGTCGCCCGTACTCTGTGACCGCTCGTACGACTTGTTTCTGAAAGCGGAGAAACCTGGAGGTTAGCTGGTAGGGGTCTGGGACCACCCACTTAATCCATCTTTTTAGGTCATATCTCGTAACTATGTGCTAGGGTATAGTTGCCAAAAATCATATTTCAACCTATTTAGGGGCCGTTTTAAGCAACAACAAACTAGAAAGTCTGCCTCCTATAAAACAGTGGCAACTGTGCAAAGCCATCCTAGGTAACGCTCTGAATGGTAGCAACCACACTCATTCTGGTGGACAAAGATATCCCAGACTATGACAATCAACAAGAATGTGCTGAACAGTCTGAGGACAATGCAGTTACCACAGTAAAGTGCATGAGAGGGGAGGGGGGGGCACTCCATCAAATGTCCCTGAGTGTGTCAGATTCGGAGATGACACAAAGTGACCTGAAGCCACCCGGGCATTTGAAGGTAGGTTCACGGGAAGTCGTGTTGGCCCAAAGGGCTACCCTGAATCCTGCCATGTAGTCAGAGTGGTGAAGAATGTGTGAACCCCTCATAAGAGCACTCATTTCCTGCAATCCCTACATGTTCAGGAAGCCAGGAGAAGACAATCTCAGTATCCTCACAGCAGCCGTGGCATCACAGATACTGCGAACGAGTGAGTGAGGAGATTCCAATACCTCACGGGAATTCAGTCACTATAATCCTGACCACTCCTCGGAATTGAGGGGTATTCTATCCTGTCTTGAGCGAGATGCAACCAACATCAGATTTTGATCTCACCCTTACAGTTATGGTAGAGTAATCACAATTTCCTTCAACTAGACCCTCAAACTGATTCTTGTAACATTTTACCCAACAGATCCTTTTATTATAGTACACAGAACAAAATAATTTAAGTAACAGATTTTACAGAAAGACAAATACCATCCTTAAGAATTCAGCCATCTTCAGTACCAATATTTAGGCAATCACCATCAATCCAAAATCAATGTAATCACCAGCAATCCAAAAACAATGCAATCACCATCGATCCAAAACCAATACAATCACCATTGATCTAAATTCACTCATTCAAATGAAAAAATACTCACCTAATTGACATTCCTGGAGGTCCACCTTCTCTCACCGCTCTGATTTCGGGCTCCTCATCATAACTGAGCCCTCTGCTGTAGTAGGGGGCCCCAACCCCCCTACCACGCCCTCTGCCCCTATCAACAGAGCCCCCCCTCCCTCTGCCCACCCCATTGATTGATGCTCGTCCTGAACCACGTAAAACTGCTTCACTGTTGACGCACCGCTGCCATATACGCTGTAAAGGGGTAATGGAACTGCTGTGCCAATTATTGAACGGGTGACCATTCACCTAAAATTGCTAAACTCAATTACTACTGCAAACTTTGTGCTAGGCTATATACAATTTTCCTTTTCAGTTTAATTTAACACCAAGAATTTATCATACCTGTTCTTCTAAATTCATTGGCAAGAAGGCAAGAGGCTCCTGCATATGTTCTATACACAGTGAGCCTAGATTCTGCAGTCCATCCGGAGGAGGAAAATCTTTTGAGAACAGAGCGAGCATTTCTTCTCTGCCATAACGATAATCTGCTAGCTGAAAATCAAACAGTATTGAAAGAAAATATAATAATTTCCATTTGGTTGGAGAGTTAGAATAGTCACTGTGGTGTTTGCTGTGTTGTAGAAGGAGAGTGAATGTAATTACATACATAAAATGGGAAGACACTAGATTGGAGACCATGAACGCATTGAATGATCTCATAGTATTTGAATTTTTTGAACCAGTACTCGTATTTGTATTTTTAGATTCGGCAATAAAAGTATGGGACTTATAAAAATCAGTATTTGATCCAACCCTGAGACATACCAGATCATCTCATAATGTCTGAAATTTAGTTCCATAAATTGGACCTTCTTTCCTTATTCTTAAATCTGCTTATGTTAGCAGTAATGCAAAGCAATGGTGACAATGGACTAGTGAAGGCAAACAGGCACAATGCAAAAGGGATATTCATGCAATTTTGGGGGCATTTGGTAAGTTTGTTGATGTGATCCACTTTAAATTGTAATCAATTAATCAAAACAATTGCAGGCAAGGCTGTGTACTCCAGCCACTGTAATGCAAGAGATAAAGAGATTTTATTTATTTATTTTTTTACGAGCTCATCTGGCATTAGTCACGTATTAAAAACTGGCCTAGTTCGAGGCTACTTTAAAATAAAATTAAAGAGATGAAAAACACACACACACCCAAAAAAATGGGGAAAAGGAAGCAAGGAGTAAGCAAGCACATGCATCGGGGAGAGGCCCCCCCCGGCGCAGGAGCATGCAACCTATAGGGGGAAAAAACAAAAAGCAAAGGCAAAACAAAAAAAAAACAACTGCTTAAATAATAGGGAGAAGGCCGGCCTCCCCCCCAAAGTCAACAAGTCCACCAGTCAATGTGCACACACGCGTCCCGAGTACAAAGGACAGGCGGTAGCGACCTCGCCCATCCCGATACCGCGACAGGTAACATGTGTGAAGATCACCCAGACTGGGACATTCGACAAGAATGTGCCAAACAGTCTGGAGGATAAGACAGTCGTCGCAATAGGGCGCAGGCGAGCGTTCCATCAGATAGCGATGTGTCACAAGAGTGTGTCCGATTCAGAGATGACAGAAAGCGACCTGAAGCCATCACAGCTTTGGGGGATAGGTCCATGGGAACAGTCGCGGCGCAATGGCACGCAACTTTAAGTTCCCTTCGACTGTCTCCCATCTTCTTTGCCAAGCAGCCCGAAGAGCTGCCCGTATTCCTGCCATGTAGTCGGTGTGAGGAAGAGCGAAACGCTGGTCCAGTGGCAGAGTCCTCGCAGACTATTTGGCGCCTCATTCCCTGCAATTCCTAAATGTCCAGGAACCCAGCAGAAGATAATCTCGACAAAGCCGTGGCATCACGGATATCACGAACCAGGGGATGCGGAGATTCCAATGCCCCGAGAGCACTCAGGGCGCTTTGTGAGTGGTTATAGATCAAAATCCAGTATCCGAACCAGGCACGTCGCGTAATCTCTCATACCGAGTGGTGTATTACCACCAGCTCAGCCATGAAGACAGAGGCAGCGCCTGGCAGAGCCCCGCTGACTTCAAACAGAAGGGATACGATGTGGAAGCCGACCCCTCTTGGGACTCGGAGCCATCCGTATACACTGGCACGGTTCCAGCGTGACATGAGGTGTGCTCCAAAAAGGTTGAACGCAATATTTCCGGTGTTGTACAAGCTTTGGGAGCAGAGGCGTGGCCACAAATAGCCAAATGTGGTACCCTCCAGGTGGCATCCTGGGCAGAACCAGGGGTGCCACCAGCCCGAGAGATATACCTACCTCTCGAAGCAGTTTCCTGGCTGTAAACCCATAGGCACCATCGAGATCAGCTGCGGATGCAGTGAAAGCTGTTAGCGACTGAGGGAGGCGCCGGGCTCGCGCGTTCAGGCGAGTGATGCACTGCACGCGGCGAAGAGCGGGTGGCATCTCCCCAGCATCGACCAACAGGCTCTCAAGGAGGAAGTGCGGAAGGCACCGGTCGCAAGGCGAAGGCCGGTGTGGTGGATCGAATCCACCATCCGCAATAAACGCTCGGCTGCGGATGCATAAAACTCGCATCCGTAGTCGAGCTCCGAGCGAACAAAGGATCGATAAAAAAGTAAGGCGGTAGCCCTATCAGCGCCCCAAGCGCTGAACGTCACGGAACGGAGAATGTCCATGGTGCGGGTACAAGAGACCCTAAGGCTGCGAATATGAGCCTCCCAGGTGAGGCGTCGGTCGAGTACAAGACCAAGGAAACGGTGCGACTCAACCACATCCAGGCGCACCCCATTAAGAAACAAATCTGGGTCGGGGTGAAGCCGTGGATGGCGGCAGAAGTGCACCACCTTAGTCTTGGCCAAAGAAAACCGAAACCTGTGCGCTTCGGCATAGCGAGACACGGTTCAATGCCTGTTGGAGTCGACATCTGGGCCGCACCAAAAGGGATTGAAAGGTGGTTCACGTAGAGCGTAGCGAGAACATCTTCCGGCAGAAGCGAGGTGATACCGTTGATGCTCAGGGCAAAGAATGTGACACTGAGGACACTTCCCTACGGGACACCCTCTTCCTGCTCCATTGGGCCGGAGAGGGGTCCCCCCAACCGTATGCGGAATCGACGATCTCGCAAAAATTTAGATATAAACATTGGGAGGCGTCCCCTCACCCCCATCATTGGGAGAGTCTCCATGCGGTATCATAGGCCTTCTCCAGATCGAAAAACACCGTGGCGTAGTGCTGTCTACGAAGGAAGGCATCGCAGACAGCATTTTCCAGTAGGAGCAGAGCAGAGCATCCGACATGGAGTGGAACTTGCGGAAGCTGCACTGTGCAGAAGACAGATGGCCTCCGCTGTCCGGGAAAAAGATTAATCTAACATTTACCAATTTCTCCATCAACTTGCATATCCAAGAGGTTAGAGAGATTGGGCGGAAACCGATCAGAGTAGAGTAAACTCTCCCCGGTTTGCGAAAGGCAAACACAGTAGCGATTCACCAGGAATCTGGGAGGAGACCCGCCACCCAGATCCTGTTGAACAAATCTAAGAGAAAGGCCATGCCTCGCTCACCCAGGTGTCGAAGCATGGCACACGGGACATCGTCCGGACCATGGGCGGTGTCCGCGCACGAAGCGAGAGCGGAGCGCAACTCACTCACAGAAAACCTGTCATTGGAGGGTTCTCCGCCTCTGGAGGTAAAGTCCAGCCAGCGGGGTTCCGCGACATCACAACGTACATTGAATGCTGGCGGAGCAGTATCCCGGCTAGAGAATGCGGAAAAGGCAGTCACGAAGGATTCCACCATGGACACCGGGTCCGAGATTGCAGTCCAATTCTCCTGGAGAACGGGAGGGGGGTCCTGCGAGAACTTGCACCGAATCCTTTTGACTCGCCTCCACACCTCTGCTAAAGGGGTCTTCCCGTTAAGTGAAGACACCTATGCCCGCCAAGAAGAGTGGCGGGCGTGCTTCGAAATATACCGGAACCTAGCCCTAGCCCGACGAAATTCAGCGACAGTGAAATCGTTCGGGCGGCGCTTATAGCGCATGTAGGAATAACGCTTCTGTTTCAGAGCCGTCTCACACTCGGCCGACCACCATGGGAGTGGTCGGCGTGCAAAACAGCCAGACGTCCTAGGAATAGTAGTCAGGCCCACGATGATGAGGTTGCCGGAGAAGAATGCGACAACCTAAACTTCTCGACTGAGATATAAAATTCAGTCATTTCCTGAAATGCAGGCCACCGCGCCTGCGCTCAGCACCACCGAGGTGGGCTCTCAAGCGGCAGTTGCCCTGAAAATGATATTTGAATGGGAAAGTGATCACTACCATAGGGGTCATCGACCACTCCCCAATCAAAATCAGGCTATGTATCTGAAGAGCACAAAGATAGGTCAAGGCAAGAAAATGAAGCGGTTCTCGGACAGTGATGCGTAAACTCATCCACGTTTAGGACACCCATCTCAAGCTCTTCGATCAGATCGGCAAGGACTTGTCCCCTGGGATTTATGGATTAATCTCCCCAGAGAGGATGCCTGCCGTTCAGATCTCCAAGCAAGAGATAGGGCCTAGGCAACCCTACCACGATGCGGCGGAAGTCAGCTGACGGTGGAATGTATGCAGAAATGATAGTATACCTCCTATCCAGGTGCAGCTGCACAGCCACTGCCTGAAAGGAAGTATCTAAAGAGAAAGGAAGAATGGAGACATCATGCCACGTGTAAACCGCGCATCCCCCAGGTGCAGCTGCACAGCCACTGCCTGAAAGGAGGTATCTAAAGAGAAAGGAAGAATGGAGACATCATGCCACGTGTAAACCACGCATCCCCCAGCCCAGCCATCCCGCGGTGGTGGGGTCGCAAGACCCTTATACCCTGGGAGGGTGGGCAGGGGGCATGCGCCTAGCATGGTCTCCTGCAAAAAGATATTTAACGGGGAACGGGACGAGATGAGCCTCCGCAGCTCCTCCCAGTTGGCCCGGAGTCCACGGCAATTCCATTGAAGGAATATGTCCCCCAGGCCTAGCTCGGAGGAGACACGGGGGCCCTCCTCAAACTGAAGACCCTCACAGGAATGGATGTACGCTTCCCGGGGGCAGAACCCCGGGCGCTGTTGAGGACTTATTGGGGGAGATTGGGCTTGCATTGCAAGTCTTTTCCTCCCTGAAGCGGGCGTTGCGGCTTCGAAGGCGGGGGGCCCTCTTTTTGAGGAATCACCGTCTCCGAGCCACTCGCTCCACCTCAGGGCAGGGGCGAAGGAGCCGAAGCTCCTTTGTTGCTGTCCTCCTTTCGGGGGACAGCTGTAGGAACCCTGTAAGATGGCCTAGCGACCATCTTCAGGGGTGTTGCCGTTTCGCCTTACGGGAAACGGTCACGCTGGGGGGAAGAGGGGGGAGGCCTGGTTTTAGCCGGGGCTGGGTGTGAACCCTTTTTGCCGCCAGCTTACCAGGGGAGCGCCCGGGTTGAGTAGAGCCTGCAGAAGGGCTCTGAATGGGCGCGGAAACAACCGTGCTCGTTGGCATGGATGGGCTAGGAGCAGAGGGTGCCTTTCTAACTATTGAGGCATATGACGTCCCAGGCAGAGCCGGGCATGCCAGGACCAAGTCCTTAGCCTCGCGCAATGAGAGTCGATCCTGGGCCTGAACGGCCAGGATTTCTTTCTCAAGGAGATACTGTGATCCCTCGTTTATCGCGGTAGATTGGTTCCAAGACCGGCCACAATAACTGAATTTCCGCAAAGGAGGGACACCATATTTACAGTATTTATTTAACATGTATTTGGACTTTTAAAACCCTCCTTGTACTGTTAACAACCACCCACTACAGTACAGTACTCTATTAATAACAGGGAAACGCTTTTTAGGCTGAAGCGTATCTGAAACTTAGCCAACCACGCTTTGCTAGCAGAAAAAAGGACATCTTTTTAGGTTGTGAATCACTGGACTTTCCTGGTTGCGGATCTTCTACGTCGTCTTCATCTTCTTCCTCTTCTTCGTGGTCGCCACTGTTGTCCTCAGGTTCCTTAGCCACGAAAGTCTTGTACAGGCTCCTAACCTTTGTTTGGATGATGTTCATATCCAAGGTAATGTTCTTCTTTCGGCAGTCAGCTATCCATGCGGCCAAAGCAGCTTCCATACGGATGATAGTTTTATTACGAGCCGTAACCATTCTCTTCGCCGGCTTATTAAAGGTGATGGCAGCCGTCTTCCTTCTTTATGTAGCGAACGGTGGATTCATTCACGCTAAAATTTAAGGCGATGGCAGCGAAAGTTCTCCCTTCCTTCAACATATCCAGAAGTTTCACCTTCTCAGCGATTGTCATCATTCTTCGTTTGCATTTAGGCTCAGTACCAGCCTTGGAAGAAGCAGCATGCTTGGGAGCCATTGCATGGGGCAAAGTTCAATGCAAAGAAACATAAAAATCACACACAGCACAGCGTAAAGTAGTACAGTAAACCCCTCGGCGAGAAAGCTTGAAGCGAAATAGCCGCGACAGGAAAAAACAGTACGCGGGTACTGTATGCATTCTAGATGGGTATTTTTTTTGTCATGTGAGTTACAAGTTCAAATACCCCTGAATATGCTTTTTTTTTCTATTTTACGCTTGTTTTGTTGTTCCTAGACTAGGAAATAATATTTATTATTAATATTTTAATAGATTTAATGAAAAAATTTAGGTGTTCATATATCGCGATTTTTCTAGAATTTTCCAGAAACTCTGCGATATATTTTCCATATAAATATTTTAAAAATCTGCGAAGTCGTGAATCCGCGATAGTTGAACCACAAAGTAGCGAGAGATCACTATATGCACCACATTCCTTTGAAGAAGCAGGGTGCGGCTCACCGCAATTGACACACTTGGCCACACACGATTTGGACTTATCGTGTGCGACCTTGGAGCAATTTACACAGACTTCGGGTGACCCCGACTTTGCACGTCTACATGAGCGATTCGTATGGCCGAAGCGGTGACAGTAATAGCACCGCCGCGGCAGTGGCACGAATACCTTCACGCGGTAGCGGTACCAAACGGCACGCACCGACTCAGGGAGCTTGTCACAGTCGAACGTGACGAAGAGTGTAGGGGTGGGTCTCGAAGCCCCTCCCTGTTTTCTCATCACACGTTCGACCTTGACCGCCCCATGGTCGGCCAGCTCTAGGGTCATGTCCTCCATGGAGTAGTCAACGAGTTCCCTCGCATAAACTACTCTTTCCACAAAGTTCATGGTAGAGTGCGGCGTCACACTCACCAGGGTGCCATGAGGTGTCCGAAGAGCACTTATCTTGGCCACCTCAGCGGGATTCGCCAGAAGGCTCCCGTCCAAGAAACGGGTCACCTTCAGCTCTCTACCAATTGCACTAACTAATCCTCTCCTCCGATGGATCATGTTGCCCTTGGACAACATGGTGCCATCAGTGGAGCGAATAACGAGGAAGCGTTTGAAGCCAGCGGGCTCAAAAACGCCAGGTAACCTCTGAATCAGGGGCCCCGATGTCATCGAGGCTCCGCCCTGTGCACTTTTGGTCTTTGTCATAGTCAGGGGCTCAACAGCCGGGGGGGCAGAGGGGCCGGATGTGCCGATCTTGGCTTGGTCACTTGCCAAAGTGGCAGCAGACCCATCCATCCCCGTAGCCCCCGCTGATGGAGAGGAGCCCCTAGTCTTTTTAGTCTTTCTTGTCTTTTTCTTCTTTTTCAGAGAGGAGGGTGGGGAATTAACCCGCTTCTCACCTCTGCCGGTAGGAGCCCCCAGGCCAGATGGACCAGCCTCAGCCAGGTCTTTCTCTGAAATAGAGAAGGTCCTGGTGGTCGCAGGGGCACCGGTTAGAGATCTCTCCCCTCCTTGTACTGTCTCAGAGACCCCAGCCATTTGAGGAGGAGGGTCTTGCATAGGGCCGGATTTGGGTTTGGTGCTTGGCGCCGAGCCTGGATTCCCCCCTGATGGAAGGCCATACTGTCTGAGGCTGGGTTGCCTCAAGGACCATGTCTACCTCAAAGCAGGCCTCAAGTTGGCCATCCTCCCCCAAGACATTGCAGGTCCCGTTGGTAGTATTGTCATTAGTCAGCTGGTGTGGGGAGGCACAGGCCTTGACCCCAGCAAGGTTCAATATTCTCGCCAGAAGGTCTTTTGAGGGAAGCGACTGAAGGGGCCTGGCTTCCCTCTCCCCCCTAAGGGGTTCTCTGAATTTTTTCAGGGTTTGGCAAAAGTAAAAGGTTGAAAAACTACTCGAGAATGTACTGGACAGGGTTTGTAGGAGAGGACTTTGTGGTGGAGTGATCTTTTCTAAATACATGTTCTGTTTGAGCGATGGGTATGTGAGTCCTATTATTATGTGCATTTTTCAAGGGTTTGCGATAATCTGCATAGCAATGAAATGTGAGGTGTAGGTTTTGTTTAGTGTGGCAGTATGGTTGGTTTAAGCATTTCTGTATATAATCTTTCAGGTTACAGGAATGATACTATTGAGCCAGGAGCAGTTGAAAATGCCTGAGATTGCCATTTCTAAGGTATCTTAGGTGGGTGTTTGATGTCAGAAGCTGTGGCTTTAGTGTTTATGATAGATTTGATGCCAAAATGAACACTTTTGGAGAAGAATTGGGGAGTTTGGTCTTTGGTTAAGCACATGCTTTTTATCTGTAGCACCTGGAACAGCAGCAGCACACCCTCACAGTACTGCAAGCACAGTCAGTCTGAATATTAGTTATATTATTTTTGTGTGAATGAAACCCGCAAAATATGATTACAACTAAAATGAACTGACCTTGAATCTGACAGGCCCAGGACTGGAAGGGGGAGACGACAGACTGCCGCCATGAGAGAGTGCCCGAAGCCATTCGGGACCAAATTTAAGTGCAGTTTCAGACATTCCTTCTTTCTAACAAATGAAGCTTAAGGAATTTCAGATTTTTCAATGAACTGCGATTGTAAGAATGAACAACTGGCTGAAAATAAAAGTTTAAATTAATAATCTAGCAATTTACCTTTTCTTAGTTGTAAAAATTAACATTTCTGTATTATTCAGTCTTCTTACTGCAGTAAAAGCAAAAAATATATATATATCTGAATGGCTCAGGGATTAGGGCCATTCAAATTTCCAGAAAATTTGGATTCTCAGGCGGTAACACTAAGTCATGGTATAAATGAAATAAATAAAAAAATAACTATTGCTAATGTAATATATAAACTAAAACATTATGAACATTCAATAATACTGCAATAATATAATTTTCAAAAATTGCTTCCATACTTTTTAACCTAATGCATTATCTGCTTATAATAATCTGCTTGTCAATGGAATATGTTTATCTGCTGAAGCTTTACTCAAAAAATTACATATCATATTGTTTTCAATTCTCTTCTTAATCAAGTCATTATGTACCGTATATATATGCGTGATATCTTGAAGATTAAAATTGACTTTGTACATGAAATTTAATATATTTATCCAAGTGATTTTCTTTGTTATTTTAATGCCCGGCAGAAAATGCAGTAAATTCTAAAATGTTAGCATTAATTTCTTTATGTTGTGAATTGTAGTCTTCCCAACATTATATTTTTCCATTAAGCGAGCTGAGCTTATAAAACATTCTAATTATTATTACTATAGGTTAGTAAAGGTAAATAAATGGCTGAATATTTATATGTATAGTGTAGCAGCTTGTTCACGCAGTGCAAAATGCCACCAAGTATATATATATATATATATATATATATATATATATATATATATATATATATATATATATATATATATATATATATATAAATGTTGTATATATCTTAATGAAAATAGGTTAGAATTAGCAGTGCTAAATTTAAATTAGGGGACTTTTACTTAATACCCAGAAATGAAATTCAGTTTGAGCTGCAAAGGACATAACCATTATCAATTTTAATTCTGGATGACTTAGACGGCTCAAATAATGAAGCCTACCCAAGACAAAGTATAAAAACTAAAATTAATTCTGAATGACTTACGACAGCTCAAATAATGAAGCCTACCCTCAAGACTAAGAATAAAAACTAAAATTAATTCTGAATGACTTACAACAGCTCAAATAATGAAGCCTACCCTCAAGACAAAGAATAAAAATTTAAATTAATTCTGAATGACTTACAACAGCTCAAATAATGAAGCCTACCCTCAAGACAAAGAATAAAAACTAAAATTAATTCTGAATGACTTAGACAGCTCAAATAATGAAGCCTACCCTCAAGACAAGTATAAAAACTGAAATTAATTCTGGATGACTTAGACGGCTCAAATAATGAAGCCTACCCAAGACAAAGTATAAAAACTAAAATTAATTCTGAATGACTTACGACAGCTCAAATAATGAAGCCTACCCAAGACAAAGAATAAAAATTAAAATTAATTCTGAATGACTTACAACAGCTCAAATAATGAAGCCTACCCTCAAGACAAAGTATAAAAACTAATAAGTTTAATATTCTCCAAGCAATGAAAATATTCCAATCATGGATATTAGGGTGCGTCACATCAATAGGGGTGGAATTTCAAAATGAAATGATGTTAATGCAGAACTATTCTTTTCTTTTTCCAATAAAAACAAAATGAGAGTAATTTCTTTTTGATTGGACAATATTTTCATGTAGCGCAGTCACTAGACTTTTCTTCATGGATGGGAGAAATTGCATTAAATTTCCTTTCTTGGCTGTCGGATACATTTTCCAGGGCTCTTCGACAAAGTGCAGGAGGCATTGTAGCTGGTCCTCCGACTTCCTGCTAGGGTTTTTAGTGAAATCATGCAATAGAGCGACCCCTGATTCCGTGGCATCGTTGGTGACAAGAAGGCCACCTACTGGCCTTGCCCCAGCCAGGTATATGTGGTTTGTCTCCCATAAGGCAGGATCAACGTTGAAGAACCATTTATCGATTTCTAAGTCAACCTCCTCATTGTGAACCTTAGGTCGAGGATCCTCTGATGCCTCCACGCTTCAGAGGTTGGCAACAACATTCCGCTTCTCCTCTAGGAACAGTTCATCATCAAAAAGTGCAAGGCCAACTGTCACTTCTGACAGGTACCACATGTGATATCCCAATGCTTTCAGCCCTGACTCTCTGATCGCTGTGTTCATCTCTTTCACAAGGGCTTTGTAAAGGTCAAGGTTGTTTCTTGGGGGTTTTGATGCACACGCAGCTGAGAACCATGCTCGGCTAGTTATAGCGGTGTCCAGTAGTCATTGCATGGGTGGTACAATCAGAGTATGAGGATGTTAGCCACCCAGTCCTCCTTGAGCTCTTTCAAGAAGCTTATGGTCCTCCTTGATCTTGATCAAGTACATGGCGCCGCGATGTGTTACATCAAAATGAAAATTCAGGGAAATAATGAAATTAGCTCAGTTTTCCTCAGCCTGCCCCGTTGTCTGGGATTTTGATTTCTTCAATCAGTAGTACTCTTCATGCAGATGCCCACTTTCTTGAGGATATCACACATATAAATGGCTGGAATATTCGCCTTGGAGTACTGATGTTGAACTTTGAGTGCAGTCTGCCGAACTGAGAATGTCAAATCATGCGGGTTTAGCTTTATGTGGTACTGCAAAACACACAGGACTTCCTCATGGTTCAGGAGAACACCCAATGGCAGCTGTTGAGTTGCTGGGGCTCCTAGGAGCCATAACTTGGCAATAAACAGATCTCTTCATAACATAAAACAATACTGAAACCACTTCTTGCACTGCAAAACTGTACAGGGTGGGATCATGTCTTCATTGCATGGGGTGGTGCAATAGGGACAAATATCAAAGCGTCTGCGCAACATGAAGATATCATGCTACAAGACTTAGATTTTGCTTTGTAGTGTTTCCTTATCAATATGCATGAAATGCCGGATTCCACGTTATAATCTGAACACTTTTGATTTTTTGACTCACCCTAATGGATATACATATTTTAATGTATACAATATAATTGCAACAAAATTCATAATCCTCGAGTCATAGAGCACCTCATCTTAAGCCAGTCCACACATTCCTATGCGACTATATTCAACTATTCTTACAGACCATGTCTTCATTGCATGGGGTGGTGCAATAGGGACAAATATCAAAGCGTCTGCGCAACATGAAGATATCATGCTACAAGACTTAGATTTTGCTTTGTAGTGTTTCCTTATCAATATGCATGAAATGCCGGATTCCACGTTATAATCTGAACACTTTTGATTTTTTGACTCACCCTAATGGATATACATATTTTAATGTATACAATATAATTGCAACAAAATTCATAATCCTCGAGTCATAGAGCACCTCATCTTAAGCCAGTCCACACATTCCTATGCGACTATATTCAACTATTCTTACAGACCATGTCTTCATTGCATGGGGTGGTGCAATAGGGACAAATATCAAAGCGTCTGCGCAACATGAAGATATCATGCTACAAGACTTAGATTTTGCTTTGTAGTGTTTCCTTATCAATATGCATGAAATGCCGGATTCCACGTTATAATCTGAACACTTTTGATTTTTTGACTCACCCTAATGGATATACATATTTTAATGTATACAATATAATTGCAACAAAATTCATAATCCTCGAGTCATAGAGCACCTCATCTTAAGCCAGTCCACACATTCCTATGCGACTATATTCAACTATTCTTACAGACCTCACACAATAGCATTGCTGAAACAACCACACACAATACTCTTTAGGAAAGCTTTCAAGGCCAATCTCTGCCATAAACACACACAAAAGATATACAACATACACAACACAAAAAGGATGGATGGACAACTATTTAGCGGGTAGACACATCCACATGGTTACCATTTTTTATTTACTTAAAGGGGTGTCTCCTGGCAACTACCAACGGGGGGATTAGGTTGCCGTACTTATTGATCATTTTTCTTCAGTATTTAAAGAAGAGAATCAAGATAGATTAAATGATGATAATTCTAAGTCACAGGAAGTATTATTGAATACTGTTAAACAGTGAAATGAGCCTAGACAATCTTCATTTCACACTACTTAAATGAGTAGTTTGAATGAGAATAGGAGTGGGGATGGAGTTAGGTCTGTGGGGGTTAGGAATAGGAGTCTGACTGAAGTGCTTGTGATGGGTGATTTGCGAGTTAGATATTTAGATAGGAAGTTGAATGCAAGTAGATTGAATGGTTTGAGGGTGTATTTGCCGGGTGCTGGAGTGAGAGATCTGTCTGATAGGTATGAGGAGCTGGTGTCTGGCTGTGCAAGGGATGCGGTTGTGATTACACATGTAGGAGTGAATGATGTGAAGAAAGTGGGTGCATGTGAGTTACGTGAGAGGTACAAGAGGTTGATTGAAAAGGTGAAAGAAAGTAGAATGAAAGGTGTTGTGACAGGTGTGCTTCCAAGAATGGATGTTGGGGTAGAATGGATGTCTCGTGCAATTGGGCTGAATGATTATGTGAGGAGGATGTGTGAGATGGAAGGTGTCATGTTTGTGGATGTGTGGGATAGGTTTGTTGGAATGAAAGAAATGTATGCGATGGATGGACTGCATTTGAGTAGGAGAGGGGTAGATGCGTTGTGGGAGGAGCATGATCATGTTATTAGGTCTTTGCGGGCGGGAAACTAGATACTAATAGTGGTCAGGAAATTATGAGCGGACATTATAGTACTGAAAGTAGAATGGACTTGGCAGATAACAGAAATAGGTTCGAAGGCGATAGAGGTGAGGTCATTCAGGTTTCAAGAGGTGCTTCAGGGATAGGGGGGTTAAATTGTTTCTATACAAATGCTCGTAGTCTTAGAAACAAGAAGGATGAGCTATTTAGTTATATTAGCAATGAGGATATAGATATATTATGTGTTCATTAGTCAAAGGACAGGTAGGATTGGTGGAGGAATAATTATTTATATAAAAAACAACATTGTTTCAAGTTTAAATACTTCAATAAAGCAGGATGGAGTTGAGTCACTTTGGATAGATATTAGGTTCAGTAAAAATAGAATGGTGCATTTGGGAGTTTTTTACAGGCCACCTGAGCAGACTGATGATATGGATGAACTAATGATTTGGGAAATAAGTAAGGGATAATATAGGGACAATATATTAGATTTAGTACTTTCTAACACTGATCATTTAGTTCAAGAATTGACTGTTGGGGAATCATTGGGAAATAGTGACCATCAGATAGTTCGTTTTAACTTGGAAATTGAGAAGGGTAAAATAACCGAGAATGCTATAAAAGTTCCAAATTTTCATAAGGGAGAAAATGTAAAACTCTGAAGCTTGCTAAATTTTGTAGACTGGGATGTAGAATTCAAAGGTAAAAATGCTTATGGGATGTGGGATACTTTCAAGCATATAATAAAAGTTAGTCCAAGAACAATGTATCCCAATGAAGGCCATTAGGAACAAAAGTAGGAAACCATTATGGTGGAATCAGTAGATAGCTAGAAAAATTTCAGAGAAGAAAAGGGCATATAAAAAATTACAGGTACAAAATAATATTCAAAATTTAAGTGATTATAGAATGGCTAGGAATGAGTTAAATAAGATTATAAAGAAGAACAAAAGGGTGTCAGAAATTAAATTAGCTCAGGATAGCAACAAAGATCCTAGAAAGTTCTTTAGCTACTATAAAATTAATAATAAGTCTGGCAAAGTTAAAATAGGGCCTATCAAATATGATGGGGTTGTGAGAGAAACTGATGAGGAAATAGTTGAGGTACTAAATGGTAATTTTGCATCAGTATTTACAAAGGAGAGGCTAAATAGTCTTATGTATAGTACTCATGGGTCAGGGAAAGAGGTGTTTACTACCATTAGTGTGGATTGGAGGATGATAAAAAAACTAATAGGTGAGTTAGATACTACCAAGGCCTCCGGCCCTGATAATATTCATTCTAGGATACTTAAAGAAGGGGTAGAAAGTATCTCAATAGCTCTGGAGAAGTTGTATACTAGGTCACTGGAATATAGAGAAATACTCGATGATTGGAAGAGAGCGAATGTAGTCCCCATTTTCAAGAAGGGTAGTAAAGAGAATCCAAATAACTTTAGACCGGTTAGCCTAACTCCTGTAGTCTGTAAAATTCTTGAGAAAATAGTTAAAAAAGGGATTTGCCCACATCTAGAGAGGGAGGGGTTAATCAGCGATGCTCAGCATGGGTTTAGATCAGGTAGATCATGTTTGACTAACTTACTAGACTTTCTGGAGTTTGTAACAGATCAACTAGATAAGGGAGAGAATGTAGATATAATTTACTTAGATTTTAGTAAAGCATTTGATAAGGTACCACATAGGAGACTAGTTCATAAATTAAAAATGATTGGGATATGTGGGGGGTGTTTCAAATTGGATAGCTGAGTGGCTGAAAGACAGGAAGCAAAGGGTAGTGCTAAATGGTGTAAAGTCAGAATGGAGGGATGTTATCAGTGGGGTTCCTCAGGGATCAGTTCTCGGTCCATTATTATTTGTAATCTATATAAACAATCTTGGGGAGGCAGTTAATAATAAAGTGTCAATTTTTGCGGATGATACCAAATTAGCAGCTGTAGTTAAAGATATTGATGATAATTTTAAAGTGCAGGGGGATTTAAATAAATTGTTATCCTGGGCACATAAGTGGCAAATGACTTTCAACCGTGATAAGTGCAAAGTTATTAACATGGGAAAAGATAATAGAGAATTTAACTATGAAATGGATGGGCATTGGCTGAGCTCAGTAGAGGATGAGAAAGATCCAGGAGTAGTGATAGATAAGTCATTAAGGTTTTCTAAGCAGTGTATTGAAGCAAGAAATAGGGCAAATAGAGTGCTGGGTTTTATTAAGAAAAATGTCAGTTACAAAAGTAAGGAGGTTATTCTCAAACTCTATAACTCTTATGTTAGGGCCACATCTAGAGTACTGTATACAGGCATGGTCCCCACATTTTAGACACGATATTAACCTTCTCGAGTCAGTGCAACGGAGGGCAACAAAGATTATTCCTTCCCTGACGCACCTTGAATATATAGATAGACTGAGGGTATTAAATATGTTCTCGTTCGAAAGGTGTGTGAGAGGGGATATGATTGAGCTCTTTAAAAAATTTTCTGGGATAGATAAATTGGATGTTAGCAAGTTTTTTGAGTTAGATGATGGAAATCGGACTAGAGGTCACCACTTGAAAATTAAAAAGCAATGGTGTAGGTTGGATTTAAGAAAATATTTTTTCACCAATAGAGTGGTAGACTTCTGGAACAAATTGCCGCAGAGGGTAGTAGGCAGTCCAAATTTAAATGTATTTAAGAGTAGGTTGGATGAGTTTATGGGGAGGGAAGGTTGTGATGGTTCCTAAGTTTTATATATATTAATATTGTTTGTATATATCTATAGCTGCATGATTTACTTCTTGACAAGCCTTGATTGGTGATACCCTTGTTTCTGGACGCAATCCTCTGGATGTAGTTTTCCTGGGAGTTTGGGTGCCTTAAAAAAGAGGCTGTTTGACTCGGATGACCTATGATGAGCCCTTGTGGCTTTTGTCATCTGTTTTATCATATTGTGGGGGACTTTGTTGATGGTGCTTTTTGTGGGTGGGTTGTGAAGGATGCGGATGACCTTTGATAGGCACTTGTGGCTTTTGTCATCCGTGAAATTATGTTATGTTATGTTATGATGCGCCTCAACCCTCTCTCTCAAAATGTCATTGGATTCAGGTACTATACCTGAGGAGCGATAGAAACATTCTAATGTTATACCCATTTATAAGAAAGGCCCTCATGCAGACCTGCTAAACTACAGGCCCATCAGCCTCATCCCAGTACCCAGCAAGTCCTTGAAAAGAACTATTGCAAGCACCTTAAAAATAGTCAAAGGTGGTACCTTCCAGGGTGGTATCCAGGGCAGAACCAGAGCGCCACCAGCCTGAGAGCTATACCTGAGTTCATAGAAAACTATTTTATTTTAGACTATGCTCAATTTGGCTTGAGAAGAAACAGATCAGCAACTGACCAACTCCTCCTGACCTATGACAGGAGGACTTTATGGTACAACTCTGGCCAAACCGTAGACCTGATTTTGTTCAACTTTGTCAAGGCTTTAGAATCCAGCACCAGACCTTGCAGAACAAACTATCCCTCATAGGAATTTCAGGAAACCTACTCAACTGGGTAACAAGGTTTCTACATAATAGAACCATGAGCATATCAATAGATGGCACCATCAGCAGATCCCTACGCATAACCAGTGTCGTCCCTCAGGGGGTTTGCCCTTGGACCCTGCTTTTCCTTATGTTTGTCAATCATCTTGGAGCCAATCTAACCTGCAATTATATGTTCTTCGCTGATGACTTCAAGCTCTTTATCCAACATCGAACCAAGTCACCATCCTCGAGCTCACCTATACTTCAATCTAACATCAACTGCCTCTTCCTGGTGCCTAAAAATTTGCACCAGACAAATGTGTCAATCTAAGATTTAAACACAGAATAGCCCAACCTGCTGATCTACCATACAATAAAAATGCCAGACATACGTCCTGTCCTAGCTCACAAAGCTTGGGTGTTACCATTGACGTAAAACTTAGATTCCACTCCCACATCAGAAATACTGTGTCCAAAGCTGGAGGGCTGGCCATTAACCTCCTCAAGTCCACTATCTGTCGCTCTCTTTCCTTTATGGTTTCCCTCTTCACTACTGATATCAGACAACTTCTCGACTTTACTTCTCCCATTTGGAACACAGGATTTCAAGACAACCTTACACTTTTGGAGTCAGTCCAGCATCGATGGACCAAACAAGTGGCTAACCTCAGCAATCTGCTTTACAAGGATCAACAAGCCCAGCTCAAGCTATTCTCTATCAGGGGCAGACTGCTGAGGACTGACCTTGTTCTTTGCTACAAAATTTTCTGGGACCTTTCCCCCATTAAACCTAGTGACTTGTTACTATGTCATCACACCCTGGAACAAGAGGTCATAGATACAAGGTATTTGTCACACATGCTAACACAGAAGCCCAGAAGACAGGCTTCGCTCACCAAGTTATCCAGCACTGGAACTCCGTCCCAGCTGATATTGTGGACTCCATCTCTTTCATTATTTAAATCAAAACTATCATATTACTTGTATGAACAACTGTTCAATCCCAGCTCCTAAACCATTACATGTTACATGATCATCTTATCCCATAACTATACTCATATTACTCATTGTTCAACACACACTAGAAGTCACTTATAAATATACCAACTTTAATTATCGCATCTGACTGGAGTATCATGATATCTTATCTGGGCTGCTCAACATTGGACATGCCATGTACTGCCATATGTGGGTGGTCCTACCGGATAAGTAATTATGGTTGAAGTAGGAGATTACCTTGAAATTCGCTACTTGGACTAAGTGCTCAAAATGAACATCAAGGCAAGTTTCTCTGGAGAACTTTTTATTTGATTCACAGACATTATTGTCAGTGACAAATCACTTTTACTCTGTTTTGATGTCATCAGCAGCTTTTCCAGACAGTTTTTCTATAGACACAAGTTCTCTTAGAAGGATCTCAATCTTGGACTCCGACTTGGATGATTTCAACATCACATTTGGATTCAAACAGCTGAAGCCTTTAACAACCAAATACTTAAGAGGGCTCCTCTCATTGATTTTTTTTACTACAGGTACAAAGAAAATCACTGCTTCCTTCCGAAACTGAAGAATGTCAGTCTTGGTCAGTTGTTCTCAAGCCTTTCTAATCTCTTCTTTAACAGTTAAGATGAGATCCACTTTTTTCAGCAGGTAATTGGTGAGACCGATTGGTTAAATCCAAGCAACTCAGCTGCTTGAAAGATTTTCCCTCAACTAAATCTTTCTTGATAAAATGTATCAAGAGAGTCGACAGCATGGAATACAAATCCTCATAAAGGAATGGCATCATTGGGGAGTCAGTTTGATACCGGACCAGAAATCCTTCCAATTCCGATGAAATCTTCAGAAAAAAGTGATCTTAGCAGATAGAACCTTATTGCACAGAGACTCTATCATCGTGATATATGATGAACTTTTTGGTTCTTTGTGAGTATTCTTAATTGTTTCAACAAATATCTTGACTTTGGGGAGAAGACTAATCGCCCTTTGTGCAACTCTTATGTTTTCTACCATCTTGTCACGCAAAATTTCATAGGGAAATCCGATTGATGAACTTCATTTGCTTGCAAAAACAATTTTCATCTCATTGGAGAATCTTTGAAAACATAATATAATCTAGACAAAAATTTGCCAACATTCCAAAAAATGTTCTCATCAGCAAACTTGAAGTTGACAGAAACTACATGCAATGATCATGTGCCACAATCAAGAAGAGGAGGAGAATTGCCACTTCTTTCAGCATTCAACAGCCTCAGAAACTTATGGTAACGTTTAGGCTGTCCATTCATACCCGAATAATTTTTGATTTGTCGAAATTTGATACCCCTTCATTAAAAGCTTCTAGCAAGTCTTCAGCTCTTCCTCTGATTAGAAAAACTGAAGAATAAAGAGGGGTCTGATAGGACAGCAGCGGGTAGGTGAAATGAAAATGAAAAAAGACTTAGGCTGGGGCCTGAGCAGGCACCGGTCTTCACTACATACATTTGACCAGAAAACCAACTGTACCCCACACAAGTAAAATTATGCAACATAGAATAGCAAAAAAATAAAAAAGTGCAATAAACATTATGGGACATTGACAAAGGTGATAAACAATGACATAACTTCATCAATTAGATAATAAAAAGTTTAAGGGGATTAACATAACAATTTTATGGATGACAAAGCCACAAAGGTCATCCGCATCTGTCAAAACCCACCCATAAAATGTGAGGATTATGTCAGGTCATACATCTGCAATATACAATTTAAACAATCCATAGGATTGTAACAGATCATGCATCTATAATATGATCATTTTGCTTCAGTATTCACAGAGAAACCAGTTAGATTAATTGATAATAATTCTTTGTCAAGGGAAGTAGTGATAAATTCTATTAATATAGACAGAGAAAAAAATAAAGGGCTTATAATGCAGTTAAATACTAGTAAGGCATCTGGCCCTGACAAGATTAATCTAGGATACTCAAAGAAGGTGTAGAAAGTATTGCAGTAGCTCTTGAGAAGATATTTATTAGATCACTAGAGTCTGGAGAAATACCAAATGATTGGAAATTGGCAAATGTAGTGCCAATTTTTAAAAAGGGAAGCAAAGAGGACCCAAATAACTTTAGACCAGTAAGCTTAACTTCTATAGTCTGTAAAATTCTTGAGAAGATGGTTAAGAAGGGAATTAATGATGCTCAGCATGGTTTTAGAAAAGATAGATCGTGTTTAACTAATTTACTTGATTTTATGGATTATGTAACTAAAGAATTAGATAGGGGTGAGAAAGTTGATGTGATCTACATAGATTTCAGCAAAGCTTTTGATAAGGTTCCACATAGAAGACTAGTTCATAAATTAAAGCTGCATGGGATATGTGGGAAGGTTTTAAATTGGATAACTGAATGGCTGAAAAATAGGAAACAGACAGTTGTACTGAATGGAGTGAGGTCAGAGTGGAGGAATGTTATTAGTGGCCTACCTCAGGGATCAGTTTTAGGCCCTTTATTATTTATAATCTATGTAAATGATCTTGGGCAAGGTGTAAATAGCAAAGTGTCAATTTTTGCAGATGACACTAAATTGGCAGCTGTAGTAAAAGAGGTTGAGGGTAGCTTTAAAGTGCAGGGTGACTTAAATAAGTTGTTAGCTTGATCTCAGAAGTGGCAGATGACTTTTAACCTTAATAAATGCAAAGTTATTAACATGGGGAGAGAAAATAGGGAATTTAGCTATGAGATGGATGGGTATTAGCTTAATTCAGTTGAACATGAGAAGGACTTAGGAGTAGTAGTAGATAGGTCACTGAAATTTTCAAAGCAGTGTATTGAGGCAAAAAATAGAGCAAATAGGGTGCTAGGTTACATTAAAAGAAATGTTAGCTACAAGAATAAGGAGGTCATCCTTAAACTATACAACTCTTATGTCAGGCCACATTTAGAGTACTGTAAACAGGCATGGTCACCACATTTTAGACATGATATAAACTTATTAGAGTCAGTACAAAGGAGGGCAACAAAAATAATACCATCCCTTAAGCACCTTGAATATGAAGATAGACTGAGGGTATTAAATATATTTTCATTTGAAAGAAGGTGTGTGAGGGGAGATATGATTGAGCTTTTTAAAATCTTTTCTGGGATGGATAAATTGGATTTCACCAAGTTATTTGAGTTAGAAGGTAGTAATAGAACTAGAGGCCACCACTTAAAGATTAAAAAAACAGAGGTGCAGACTGGATGTTAGAAAATATATTTTCACTAACAGAGTGGTGGATTATTGGAATAGTTTGCCACCTGAGACTGTAGACAACCCAAACTTGAATGTCTTCAAGCGCAGATTGGATGATTATATGGGGATGGAGGGTTAATTTCTTACTTTTTGGTATGGGGATATGTTTCTTGACTCATTCCTGTGGATGCAGTTTTTTTTATTGTATATTTTGGGGGACTTTGATTTTGTTTTTGACAGACTCCTATGGAGGCTTTAAATTATATATTGTAGATGCATGGTCTGACAAAATCCTATGGATGCATTATGTGGGTGGGATTTGATGGATACGGATGACCTTTGATAGGCCTTTGTGGCTTTTGCCATCCGTGAAATTATGTTGTTATGTTAATGTGGAGACAGCTAATGTGATTAACATAGCCTTCCAGAGTGTGTTTGTGCAAGAAGATGCAGGAAATATACCAGAGTTTGATATTAGTTATTGTGGACCAGTAGTTGAAGACAATGAAGTGGATACAAACACGGTACAGGACCTCCTGACGAAAATCAACAGAAATAAAGCCAAGGGACCTGATGGAATACACCCAAGACTTCTGAGTGAATGCCACAGCGAACTAGCACTGCCAGTGTTGCTAATCATCAGGAAATCACTTGATTCAGGTTTAGTACCAGCTCTCTGGACTCTTGGATATCTGTGTCCAATCTACAAAAAAGGTGATATTCTCAACCCTCTGAATTATCAACCAGTTTCATTGACTTGTGTACTATGCAAAATTGATAAGGAGAGCAGTGGTGAACCACCTAAAGGTCAACAAACTGATTTACGATGGATAATGGGTTCAGAGAGTAAAGGAGCATGCTCACAAACCTGTTGGAATACATAGAGATACTGACAACAGCAGTGGACAACCAAGTTCCAGTGGATGTAAATTATTTTGACTGTAGAAAAGCCTTTGATACAGTGTCACATGCACGATTGCATAGGAAACTGGAGGCAAAGTCTTGCAGTGGATCAAGGCCTTCTTAATATGTCAAAATAAGAGGCACAAGGTCGGACAATCTCCAGGTAACCTCGGAGACTGGAACGGGAGCTGCCAAGTGTAGGCCATGAATGGTCTTTTGCAGTCTCCTTCTTTTCTTATGTTCTTATTTCTCATTAACATCAACAAACTGGTAAACGGGCTGGAATGCCATGTGTTGCTTTTTGCAGATGATACAAAAATTTTCAATGAGATTAGATCACTGGACAATATTAAGGCAATGAAGAGAGATCTGAGGAAGCTAGAAACTTGGAGTGAGAAGTGGCTGTTGGAGTTTAATGCTGATAAGTGTGTCACCATGCATAGTGGTCACAGGAATCTCCATAGCAGCTATAACCTCAACAGGGTACAGCTAAAGGAATCAGCTGTGGAAAAAGACCTGGAAGTCTGTGTGTCAGCAGATCTAAAACTGTTGCAGCATGTTAATATGGCAGCAACAAAGGGCAACAGTATAACATAACAATTTCACGGATGAAAAAAGCCACAAGGGCCTATCAAAGGTCATCCGCATCTGTCAAAACCCACCCACAAAATGCATCCATAGGATTGTGTAAGATCCTGCATCTACAATATACAATTCAAACCATACACAGGAATGTGTCAAAACAAAAAGCATCATCATCAAGACTCATCAAAATCCAAATCAATTGGGTAATACTTCAGATTCGAGGCGCACGGTAGATGGCGCTGTTAGTCGGCTACAATTTTGGGCTACAGCATATATCTTATGACGTCAGACGGTAGCGTCAGATCTGACAATAACTGCGTTATATTTTTTGGTTATTTTGGGGATTTGTAACTTTTAGTCTATTATTTACTAAATATCTGCGCTCTGCTCGTTTATAGTTTTTTAGGTAAGGTTTCTTGATGTCTTTATTGTTTTTTGTTTTGTTTTTGTATTTTTTGTTTACTGCAAACGATAACAGCTTCTTACTGGCAACATCGTAGCTTATAAATAGGACCCGTTTTGCAAATGTTTTTCTTTCGTTATTGTGTTTTCATGCTCTCCATGTCCTTCTTTGTTATTCGAATTTGGCTTTAGTTTGTATAATCGCGAAAAACTTTTAGATTATCTAGAGGGGCATAAACTAATCAAGAAACCTATAAAAGTAAGAATTGTTTGTTATTAGGTTAGGTTTTTCTGCCAGGGACACTGCAGGGACACCACCCTGCGATGATCCTGAGTTTCAATCAATTTGGGAGGGTTTGGGGGGCACAGCCCCCCAGTATATACTCATATACAAAAAAAATATTACGCCGATATTGTTCACATCTGACGCGACCGTCTGACGTCATAAGAGATATGCTGTAGCCCAAAATTGTAGCCGACTAACAGCGCCATCTACCGTGCGCCCCGAATCTGAAGTGTTACCATCAATTGTAATATACAATAATAAAAAAAAATAAACATGAAGATCAGCGGTGCGAATGATGGGACGCAAAATATTTTGGCCTTGTTCCAATAGGACTAGGGGTCATCAGTAAAAATGAAAAAAACAGAGGTCCAGGTTGAATGTTAGAAAATATTTTTTCGCCAATGTGGTAGATTACTGGAATAGTTTGCCATCAGAGACGGTAGACAGTCCAAACTTGAATGTATTCAAACGCAGATTATATGAGAGAGGGTTAACTTTGGGGGGTATTCTGGACTCATTCCTGTGGATGCAGTTTTTTATTATTGTATATTACGATTTATTTGGATTTTGACATCTTGATAATGATGCTTTTTGTCTTTGACACATTCCTGTGTATGGTTTGAATTGTATATTGTAGATGCAGGATCTTACACAATCCTATGGATGCATTTTGTGGGTGGGTTTTGACAGATGTGGATGACCTTTGATAGGCCCTTATGGCTTTTGTCATCCGTGAAATTATATTATGTTATGTCCATTCTATCCATATTCATCTTCACTTACATGTCACTTCTTTCCAGTCCCTAGTCTAGGCCTATCTTCCACCCTCCTGGTCCCAGCCACATTCTTCATGCATACACTTGCATCCCTTCTCACTGATATGGGGGGGGGGAGACCCTCATCAAGGTGAAGATAAAGGTAAAGATCACCTCCTCCACCAAAGCCACATTTGCATGAGTCACACTACACAAGGGGCATTTAGGTACATTTGCTCTTCTTTCAACATCACAAAAATCACAAACTACATACACACTGCTTACATCAAAAGGCATACTCACTTCATCCAAAGCAACAGCCATACTGAGAAAACTTTTCAAAACCCTTTAATTAAGCAATCAATAAACTTTAAACATGAAACTTTCCCATGCAATGGAAAATTTCGCGAAAACTCTCAAGTAAATATGCTTGCTGGTCATATCAAGGGAAAAGGGAAACTATATAACTGAATTAGAGTTGGCCAGGATGGAAAAATAAACTTGGCCTTTCGAGGGAGTAGGCGGCCTATGTTAGGCAAACCATACCCGCAGAGAGCATAAGGTTCGTACATTTATGGATATTTTAAGAAAACGAGGGACAAGGGTTATTATTCTCATTAATAAGCATAGAATCATGAAAATTGCATACCAGTGTAAACTGAAATACAGTGCTGGATATGAGACGTATAGAACTCAAAATGGCTGATAAAGTGTATGACACGCATGCGCAGAAATTCTTTTAGTGACGTTTAGAAATTCTTCTTCCTTAAATAGTAAATAAGTCTGCTTAGAAAAATTAAAACTAATTTTTGGCCTCAGTGAACTTAAGCAATAAGAAGTATTTTAGAAAGCAGAAATAATTAATAGTCCACCTACAAGCGGTTAAAAGTATTTAAGAAATGCGTTATATTTACGTTACATAAAGCGCTGACTCTGACTCCTCAAATTGTGATATCACCTACTCTAAATCCGACTATTTACTTCAATGACAAAATATTAATAGCTCCAACCTACAATACATTTCATTAATGACTTTGTAAATCGTCAATATATAATACAATAGAGCAGCCTAGAGGAAAGTCACTGTGGAGAGATAGTACAAAGGTCTTTCAGGTAAATTGATACAAATTTTACACAGGAAAAGAAAACAGGTTTTGTACCAAATGTAGCAATAAATATATCATCAATAGAATTTACACATAAATATAACAATATATATGTATTTTCGAAATCATCCAAAATGGCCAACATCTGTTTTCACGACCTTCGCCAGGTGAGACCTGAATTGGTCGCATGCCCTGTTTAGAGAGACATTGTCGATGGATGACATTACCTCCACAATGCCAGCCCTCATAGATTCTAACGTTCTGTGACCAACTTTGTCGACATGTTTCTCAATAAATCCCCGCAAGAAATAAGCTAGGGGATTGTAGTCGCGAGAGTTGGGCGGGCAACAGTGTGCGGAACAGTAGTGCGGGGCATTGTTGAACAGCCACACCTTTGTCTTCCTTCCCATGTGTGCGAGAGCAGAGTCCTCCTGGAAAACATAAGGCCTTCCCACGAGTACTTGATCCATCTAAGGCATAATTACAGTCTCAGGCACATCAGTATGAACGTCTACACTGACGTAAAAACTCTGAGATAATATATGAGATAAGGCATAAGGTGACCCTCACTGCTGACTACGCCCATAACCATAAAAAAATGAGAAGAAATTACTGAACATGACCTTGGTCAATTCATCCTTAATTTCAGCTTAATCATATTGCCGTTTCAGTTGATAAACGAGGTTCCTCAGGTAGTTGGCCAAATTCACAATCTCCACGCTTCTCCCGGTGGGGAGGGCCGCGAGTATGACGTACATTTTTTTCGAGGAGACTAGGAAAAGGGGCAAAAAAAAAAATAATAGCGTAAGCGAGTTGCGAAGAGCTTCCGGCGTTGCTGGATCACTGTTAGCCAGCGGCGAATCCACTTGGCCATCCTGAGTCTCAAAAATGACTCATTCAAGCAAAGCTTTTAAGCCGCTCGCCTATACTTCTCGTACCCTATATAACCCCCCTCCTAGAAGCGGGGCGTATATTTTTTTTAAGAAATTAAGAGAGCCCGTTTGGAAATGTTATCTAAGGGCCAACGCTCTCCCTCCTGGGTCTGTGCACCATTGTAGATAGAGGATATTAGGAAAAGGAGCAAGGAAAAAAATAGCGTAGGCGAGTTGCGAACAGCTTCCTGCGTCCCTGGACCACTGTTAGCCAGCGGCGAATCCACTCGGCCATCCTGAGTCTCAAAAAAGACTCATTCAAGCAAAGCATTTAAGCCGCTTGCCTGCACTTCTCGTACGATATAGGCCTGCATAAGAGCTAAACTTTTATTAAGCGTCTCTAAGGTTAAGTAACCTACATTGGTGCGGCTTAGACCTCAGGCACACTTTCAACTTTATATCGATTTACTTGAAACCCAATTTAGAGAATAAAAATATGATGGTAGCGTTTAGAGCCATCTACAAACCACTTACCATAGATTTGGCAGGAAAATCCTTATACAGAACTGAAATCCCTCCCGCATACAATTTTAAGAACTTCCTTGTTTTACCGTTTTTCTGAGTCCTTTTCCTTGCTTCTCCGCCTCTTGAATAAGTTAAATATTTCCGTCATATTTAAGTATCAGACTACCATGTATAACATGTTGATTCATTATAATAACAATAGTATGGGGCAGGTTTATTCTGTCGATTGTTCAGTTTGCCCGAAGCAATACTTTGGGCAAACCGGTAAATCATTAAGTGTACGCTTGACGCAACATAAATACAATATTAGGGGAGGGAAACCAGGAGTGCGTTCTTTGTCCATTCATCTGAAAACATTCACCCTATCAATTGGAATTCGGCTAAATTTATTTACAAATCTGATTACTTTGTTCAAAGAAATATTGTCGAATGATCATTCATTAATTCTTCGCCTAATTTTAATATATCCCCCGGCCACTTTAAACTGGTCCCTGTTATTAAAAGGCTTATTTATAAATAAATTGTCCATTTTAAATCTTAGCCCTTTGATTTATTAATTTAGTTATGTTTCTCTCGTTTATTTTTATGCATTCACAATTAGGTGTGTATGTACTTAGTTTAGTGGACTAAATGTCTACTTTCTTTGCTCACAGTTGGAATTTCCAGAAGTAAACTTAATCGATTTAGTTTTATACTTCATATCCTTCTTTGATGATATTTTTCTATTTCGTGTCCTTTCGTTATACATGGGCGGGGCATTATCCTGTTGTTTCTCATATATATACCACCTTTTTAAAAAAAATCATTATTCCTTGAGAATGAACTGAACAAGTTCGAAAGTACTTGGAATCAATCCGTCTTTCAATTTTCCTGTGGGATTTTTTGCAGATATATATATCCAAATCATAGTACGAAATGTTTTCATTTTCCAATTTCGCAGGTTTGAAAAATATTTAAAATCTCTACGTACCAGTGAACATTTAAATAGCTCTATTTTGACTTGAAGCCTATCAGGATTGTTCGAGCTTGGAAAATGGTAAAATCTTTACCTTGCAAACGTTTCTGTACTTCATTAAATTTTGAATAGAGGTCTGCCAAATAGAACAGATTGTTCTTACACACTTTTAACTCTTCAGATCTTGATGGGTCCACATTCGTAAGAAACTCTACAGTTGAGCGATACAAGTCAACAAGTCTTTGCAAGCTATCACCTCTTGAAAACCACCAGTGTGCAAAAGCAATTGGTTGAAAGTTTCATCATTTTCTTCACATAACATTATAAACAGTCGCGAATTTAGAGTATGAGCTTTAATTTTATTTACTGGCCTGATACCACAATTTTAAGGCATTGTGCAGTTCACCACCGATTTTCTTGGCTACAAGATAGTTTCTGTGTAAAACACAGTAAACAATACGACCATTAGGAACCTTTTCCTTCAGAGAGACGGGAAATCCTCTGTAACGGCCACCATTGCTGGTGCACCATCAGTAGACACTGCAGTAATATTCCCGAGGGAAACATTGTGTTTCTTCAAATAATCTTCCGAACTTAGAAAAATTGTCTCACCTTTAAGGTTTTTAGCAAATCAAAATTCGCCAACAATGCACTTCAGGCTTGGACTATAATACCTCGCATAGTCCATGAGAATAGTTGAACTGCCAAAAGTTGATTCATCGAGTTGAATAGAACACTTGAAATGCTGAAGCTCAGAGGTCAAAGTTCTCTCCCCATCATCGGCCATGTTTTCAATGCGTCCTTGCACTGCATTTACACTTAATGGTATGCATTTTAGAACAGGTTGACACTCTTTCTTCATAACATTTTCAATCACATCTTTTATTACTGGTGAAATGATAGTTATGAATAGTGAAGAACATAGCTGCCTTACAAGCTTTTATTGTAAAGATACTAATGAGTAGTAAGGTATATTCAAACTGGCCCTTTTAATAGGGTTTAATCAAAGATATTCATAATACATCTAGAAAAGAAACGAAAACAAAATCTATTAGTAACATGATTACATATGAACAAATATAAATAAATAGGAGCAACATATAACAGTCACTCCCAACAAAAATAATTCATTCCTTTTCAAAATTACAAAATATACAGTACACTAGATAAAGAAAGTTAAATTAAGGCATCAAAATGAATTAGAAATCGAAAAGATTACACATCTAAACGACGTACAGGTTTATCAGCGTGTAAATATCTTCTAGGGCCAGGCAACTGTATTATAAAATTGTCGTGACTATCCATACTGTTGTTAGCATTATGAATATAATATTCTTGTATCTGACTATTTTTTTCTTGCTCATTTCCCAATATCGTCTCGTTGGCTTAAGAAAAGTTATTAGTTGTAGATGTAAATGTAAAACCAGAATGGGAAGCTGGATCAGAAAAGACACCTGGACTTTGTGATTCAAAATCATTAGGTGGAATATTCCTAGGACATGGAGCTAAATTACACAGAGCAACAGTGTTCTCTCTCCCATCAGGGAATTTCCCACGAGCATGTGTAGAGTTAATATCAATGAGATCAACGACGTCCACAGCTGGTTCGTATTTACTGCGATTCCCAAACCGTTTGAGGGGGACTTCTCTAGGTTCAATTAGCCAAGAAGTTAGGGCTGAACCACTAACTGAACGTCTCTCAAAAGCAAAAAGTCGTTCATATGGCGAGGTATTCGTAGAGGTACAAAGTAGTGAACGTATGGTATGTAAGGCATCAGGTAACACATACTGCCATGCACTTAATGGCAAATCTCCAGATTCAATAGCCAACTTCACAGTATTCCAAACAATGACAGTATAGCTCACACATTGACTCACGAAAAATAATTTGTAAGACAGTAAATAACTAATATGGATGACATATCGGGCAAGAAGCGCAAACGGAAATCGGCTAAACTCATCAACAATTGTAAGGAAATAATGCGACGAGTGCGAGGAAACTGGAAGCGGCCTCTTAAAATCAATTGAAAGACGTTGGAAAGGCGCAGTCGCCCGTGTCAAAGAAATATTTTCTGGTTTAAAGAAACGGGGTTTAATTTTAGCAATACCTGACAATCAGCAGTAATACGGCGGATTCATCGATGGAGTAAAGAAGGTTTTCAACACGAACATAATGTAGCATTCGCTGGAATCCAGCATAGATAATTCCTCATGATTAGATTTTAAACTTGTAATATCCGAAGTGGCGTTACAATACGACCGTGATAATGTATCGGCAATAACATTTTCGTGATTTGGGCGATGATGAATATGGAAGGAAAATGGAAGAAATTCCATACGCCAGCACATGATCTTATCATTCTTTATTTTACCTTTTACAGTGGTATCAAACATGGATGACATAACTGTTTCCATTTGCGTATGCTCTCTACCACTGGGAGGTCTATGAGCGTGAGAAGATGGCCACTATTCGTCCGCACTGTGATAAGGTGACACCGATAGCATTATATGATGAATCTGTTTCTATGGAAAAGGGGGAGTCTTCATCATTAACTTTCCCTGACGATTTGGTAAAGTCATTATTTTAAAGTTTCAAAGGCTTGAATAGACTTAAGAGATAAAGGAAATTAGCAGCAATCTACAAGAGGCCGTACTTTCTCTGAATAGTTGCGAACCTACTTAGCGTAGTATGCAAAAAATCCTAAACAACGGTGCAAGGATTTTTTACTAGAAGGAAGGGGTAATTCTAACAAAGGTCTCATTCGTTCAGCATCTGCTTTCAAATTGACGTCAGAAATTTGGTAACTAAGAATATTAATGCAGGTTAGAGAAAACTTAGATTTCTCATAATTCAGGGAGAGATTGAATTTAGAAGCAGTTTTCATGAAACGATTTAGATTGCTGCCATGTTCTTTCGTTTTCCGTAGGCTGTTACGTTATCGAGATGAGCATAAGTGTTACATAATTTTGTATTGGTTATAAACTGATTCATAAAGCGTTGGAAAGCGGAAACCCCATTCGTAACACCCAAAGGTATACGTCTAAAGTGATAAAGACTATGACCGGCCTGAAAAGTAATATAAGGTCGGTCTTCTGAGCATATTTCTATTTGATAATATGCATTGGATAGATCAGTAATGATAAAATAGTGATACTTACGATATTTGCAACTATATCTTCAATCCTGGGTAGCGGGTAAGTGTCCAAAGGGATTTACTTATTTATTGTTCTAGAAAAGTCTACCGCCATTCGTTTTTTTCCTATTTGCGTTTAATGTCACTAACCCTTGTACGCGCCAAGGAGAATTACTATGTTCAATAATCCCCTCAAGAAGTAGAAGTTTAACTTCATTTTCGATGAAATCAGCATCTTCGGAGCTGTAATAGCGAGACTTGGTAGCAATTGGAGTGCAATCCCAGGATAAGTTTCTAAACCGTTTAACTGGGGAAATCTTTAGTTTAGTCAGTCGACACGCAGTTAAGCATGGCTGTGCCCCCATCAGTTAAACTAGCACTTTTATGCACTCTTTAAAATGGTAAGCTAAGAATAATATCACTACAAGCGTTTGGAAGTACAGTAGCTTTGACATTTTTATGAGTGCGACCATTCATTGAAACTTTAACAATACAGTAACCTTTAAGATTTAGTGAGAAAGAAGATGTCATCGAAACAACACACAATCTTTCATGAAGTGGGAGATACATAGTAGAAGTTCTCTGAACTTCCACTGTCAATCAGACCTTAAAGTAACTGAGGATTTTCGTTCAAGTGAACAGGAACAGTAGGCAACAGCAAGTCACTGTTAGCGCAGATGGAAGCAAGTGTGAATGTTACAAGTTCATCCGCAAGTTTTCCTAATTGTGCTGGCTTAATTCTTTCTGAGTGGCGATTATCGGCACGATATTAGGCGGCAATGATTGGATGAACTTGTGACGCACAATCTCTTCACCCATTCCTACCCGAATGGCTATCTTCCGTAACTCTTTTAAGTTAGTTGATTCTCAAAAAGCTCGGGCTTTGTCCTCTCGAATAAGCCAATTACTTCCTCCTTTAAACTCTGGTAGTTACGGCCTGCTATAATGTCTGCCGGAAGACGATTAAAATTCTGGGGAGGTAATGAGGCCAAAATATTAAAACAAACTAAGCCTCCTCCTTCTTTATCACTGAGATGTAAAATTGGGCCTCCACAATTTGGAAGCAACCTTAAACTGCTGCTTCATTAAAGATGGGCGGCTTGACGCTGACGGCGTTCACGAAATCCCCTTTACCTTGTCCTGTCTGATGATTTCTTTACGAGACCATTCTTTACTTAATGCGTTCTCTGTCTGCTTAAACGACGGGTCACCAGTTATAGCGGGTCGCCTGTGATGGAGTGTAAGGTAAATGGTTTTGTAGACGACAAGGTTACCAGTTTTGTAGGTCCAGATGACGGTAAATCAATTGTATGTGAATGAAAGAGTTGTTTTGTAACCACCACCTTATAAGGGCGTGACGAGTTCCAGTTTATGTGTGGAGGGTGGGGTTACGGCGAATTATTTATCTGAATCGAAAGATTTTAAGGTGGTCTTCTATTTGACTTGGCTTACCGAAGGTTTTAAGGCAAAATTGGACATACGAAAATAAACACTTTATTCTAATAACAGAATATTACGGTGCAAGCGGCGCAACACTGAACTTACTAGGCGGGAGACTAGTAGTCTATATATTATTAACGCAAGTACGATTTAAGTGCGATACAAGACTCAGTGGATTTAATAGGACCAATTCGCGTCCATTTTGCGGAGGTATCTTTTGGGCCTATTGAATCCAGCAATTTGGGTGCCAGAAGCCTACCTATTGAGTAGTCCAATTACTACAAGCCTACCTACTGCGTAGTCCAATTACTACAAGCCTACCTACTGCGTAGTCCAATTACTACAAGCCTACCTACTGCGTAGTGCAATTACTACAAGCGTACCTACTGCGTACTCCGACCATTATAGGCTAACTACGCTCTTTATTAAGCCTTCAGAAGGAGCTCTTTTCACAATCACGAAAGGAGAACGTATAATCCAGATTTTCTATGCAATCTAAAAAAATATTGTTATCAATCAGCCTATATAAATGTTATCTATGCTTTCGAATATAATCGAAAAATTGCTTTACCCATTCTAGCCCGGTTTTATAAATCGAGAATCATATTTGCAATAACGCAATTGTAATTATGCCGTTAACACCAAAATTATTGACTTAGCACCAGATCGTCAACTACTTCTCTTAGAAGCCATGCACATACAAGAAAAACAACCCAAGTTTAACATTCAATTTAATCGAACGACGGAATACTGCCGAGTAGTAGAATTAGGAGCCGAACTACCAGGGATATTTAATCTCCCCGTATGAAGGTCCATCATCTGTTTGGACGTGACTGCGAATATGACCTTCGTTCCTAAGCCTACCCCTTTCGACCTTTTCCTAAAATGCTCACAAGTTTGTCGGTACGTTCGTACTTGCTGATCTCTTTGTTTTTTTTTGTATATAAGTGTGTTCATTCATTGATATATAAACCAATATTATACTTTTTTATTTGTATTTTTACTTTATTTCTGAAGATGATACGAGGGTATCAAAACGCGTCAGATAAACAGTGTTTTGCTAAATGAATCTTCTATTCCGCCCTTTCACTTTAAATCCAGGTTTTAATGAATTTCTGATAACTTATCCACGGTGTCAACCTAGACGTATAGGCAATGTAGGAGAATAGCATAATGCACCCACGTTTCCCCCACCTCCCTTCCGGGCGTGCCGGTAATCAAACTTTCCCTTTCCGGCCCGATATCTGATGGTCTTCCACCGGAAGAACCCACCGACCATTTTAGCTAACCACCGAATTCCGTCCTGGACTGGTTATCAATAGATGGGAGCCCATCTTGGCTTCCGGTGGTTCTCGGAAATTTGCAAAGAATGAAATGGAGGAGATAATCAAGCCTCTCTCACCCGAAGAAGGACGCTTGATATCAAGATCTACTTCCAGAGTCATGTGAACCTCTCCCGAGTTTCGAGTATAAAAAAAATGAATTATTTTATTCCTCGGTAGTAGAGCTTGCACAGCGTCTGGCGGGCCGGAATTGCCATCTATCTCGATGTAGTGGTAAATCGTCGAAATACCAAGTCTTCAGAGAGGAGCTCGGTCCCAGTTAGGGAGGCTCCTTACCCCGTTGGTCTGCAAGTCAAGCAAGACCCAGGCTCGTACTCACGTTTTCAGAGTCGAAGCTACAAACGGCCTCACTCTGGTTCCCTAAGCGAGGAAACTACACCTAGGCTTTTCTCCGTGACCCCCTACTCGTCGATAGGTCACTTCGCCCCCCCCCCCTCACAGAGGCACCCAAGATTCCTCGGAGTTCACGAACGTGGGGTCCTTAACAAGATGCTCCCGTCACTGCCTTCTTCCAACAAAATCGTGACGGAATTGTGGGATCAGGTCGGTCCCTGGAGAACCTACCTCATCGTCTCCACCCTTTATCTCACCACCTTCACTCACCTGCGCCACCCGAACATCAGGTTCCAAGGTAACCCTTCCCTTTCACATTCCCCGACTTCACCGCGTAGCTTACCAACATTATAAGTGTATAGGGATTTACATAGTGAATAGTTATTTACAAGCCAAGTAAGATATCCAAGATTCACTTATTAATTTATCTCTGAAGAACCTTATTTGTATATACATATATATTCTTCTTGTTTAGTGTTCATTAAAACTTTATTTTCGTATTGTTGTGTATCTAACTTCCTTTGGGTCGCTTCCCTCCTTAGCCCACCTCTAAGCAGTCTGAGTCAATAAACCCATTCAGGGCACGGGCTGAACGAAGTATAAGGAGTAGTACGTCGGGATAATAGGATATATATATATATATATATATATATATATATATATATATATATATATATATATATATATATATAAATAATGTAGGAGTCGGGGCAAATATACGACAAATTAGTAGATGTGAAAAAAAAATCACAAAAGCGAAATTAACCGTCGCTTTCAACAAAACTTACTACGATAAAAATATATTCCCCAACTTCATAGACACACACACCCTAATATATATATATATATATATATATATATATATATATATATATATATATATATATATATATATATATATATATATTGTTAATCAACAACTTGAAATTAACTTGAGACAAGCTCTCAAACCTTGGGCAAATGCTTTTTCACGCTATAATGTTGTACATAAATCTTCTTATCAGTCATGGATGGAGTCCGCCATGACTGCTTCCTGAACGACACGTCAATAAAAAGGGAAGATAAATCGTTTCAAGTTGTAGTTATAGTCACTAGTGTTTCTTGTCACAAGCCCTTGATGATTCAGTCTGACATGGCGTAGCTAGGGATTTGAAGGCCCGGGGGCATTATCTTCTCTAAGGGCACCCAACATACGGATGTATGATATCATAACTGACCTGGAAACAACTATTCCTGCAATATTTTTGTTCTTAATTTTTAACGATACACATGGCTCATGGAACTATAAAAATGCCCAAAGAATACCGAGGAATTTAAAAATTGGAAACTCCTGATCTAGACTGATTAAAAAACAAAGCCTGTAACAACAGCACCACAAAAAAGTCACACTTAAGTAACTTCTTATACTTTGCTTGCCCATTTTTTAAGCTAATATTTGTCTCTATTTAAATAGGCCTCTATATTTATCCGTTTTATTAACTGTTTTTGGCATTCAAAAAAGAGATGGTAGACTCGTTTGGGGTCCCCCTCCAATCTGGCCTGGGTAACTTTCAAATTTGTGCCCCCTTGGTCCCCCCCGCCCTTAGCTACACCACTGCAGTCTGACCCAAGGATATATATATATATATATATATATATATATATATATATATATATATATATATATATATATATAGATATATGAGGAATTAAACTACATTCTCCGAAGACAATTTAATTCAGAACAGTTTCAGTGTATCTCACACCCTTTTTCTACTGACACTGGGCAGAAAATATAAGAGAAATGCATATAAGCATAACAAAAGATCCCCTCTTTTTTCCCCCAATCCTCTACTTGTGGCTAATCGGGGGGCGGGGGGGTTGGCCTAAACATATTGAAGGGCTGGCATTTTACTATTTTGTTTATTTGCTATCTTATTACAGGATTAAAAGAAAATTGACAACTCAGATAGATTTAAATTAGGAACTGACGATATCAAGCTAGATTCTACGATTCTTCTCTTAACATAGTTAGCCGATTTAAATAACATTTTACTTCCATTGAAATCGATCGTATGATTCTTGTCTCTAACATGGCAAAATATTCCACTACTTTCGCTGCCCACTCTAATATCTCTTTTGTGTCCGTACAATCTCTTGTCTAGATTTCTCCCCGTTTCCCCTATATAAACTTTATGGCAATCGTTGCATGGTACTGCATATACTCCTATGTTATGATGTTCTTTGGGTTTCCTGGCCATCATCAATTGGTTTAAGGAATTATTATATTTAAAGGCTAGATTAATACCCGCTTTTCCAAATATGTCCTTTAAACTATTTAATTTATTATTAAATGGCAATGTTATACATTTGTTGAGGTCGTTAGTGCGGGAAGGCTTATTACCATAGAATGTTTTCCTAGCTGCAAAATGGGCAGACGATATCAACCAATCGGGGTAATACAAATTAGAAAAAATGGTCCTGATAATGACAATTTCTTCATCTAAATAGGAAGGATGACATATTTTGTATGCTCTAAGGAAAAGGTTAGAAATTACCGATTTTTTAACAGTATTATCGTGAAACGAAAAATAATGTATATAGGCATTCGAGTGAGTTGGTTTCCTATACACGTCAAGTTTAAATTCATGGGGATCTTTATTAATGAGGACATCTAAAAAGGGTAATCTATTATCATATTCCCATTCATATTTAAATTTGACGGAGACATGCAAATTATTCAAATTATTAAAAAAGGTATCAAAATCATGGCCATTAGGCCATACAGAAAATACATCGTCAATGTACCTTAACCATATAAAGTTAGGGGGAGAAATTGTGGGAAGGAGTTCAGTCTTAAAATATTCCATTAAGAGACATGCCAATATCGGAGATAAACTATTTCCCATGCTAAGGCCAAATATTTGTCTATAAAAACTCATTATTTACTCGAAACACATTGTCAGAGAGACATAATTCAACTAAATCGATAAATTTACTCGTAGAAATGGGAAGATCCAAATTAAGTCTAGGCATGATTTCCCGCAGAAGGCCCATGGTTTGGTCAACTGGAACTTTGGTAAACAAAGAGTTTACATCAAAGCTTAAAAGTTTTCCATCCGGTAATTGCAAGTGGTTGAGGCGGTCAACGAAATCTTGAGTGTTCATAATGTGTGCAGATGAGATTCTTCCTACTGCTGGAGATAAATGCTTGGCGAGCCATTTGGAGAGCTTATAAGTGGGACAATTAATATTGGAAATGATTGGGCATAAGGGACATCCCTCTTTGTGGGTCTTTGGGAGCCCATACATATAGGGAAGTGAAGCAACTCGTAGACAACGAAACGGTGAAACGATCGATAAGTATCTTCAAGAACTCCAATTTTTCATTAAAGACTGCAATTTCCATGTTGTGTCTTCTTCACAAAATCAAGACGAGTGCATTAGAGATACGTTCATCAACGGTCTACTATCTTCTACCATCAGGCAATGCTTATTGAAAAACAAAGCATTGGAATTTAGCGCTGCTGTTGATCAGGCCAGGTCACTGGACGTTGCTCAGAAAGATTCTGAATCTTCCTCATAAGTTTTTCTTCCTTCCCTAGGTGCAGCTGCTCCACCTGAATCAGCTTGCTCCGGGAAAGAGTCTATTTCTGCTGCCACGCTGAAATCTAAATGCTATTTCTGCGGCGGTTCTCGACATGATCGTAAGCAGTGAGTGCCCAGCTAGAAATGTTTCATGTCTCAAATGTAATAATTGGGGACACTTTGCTAAAAGGACCGTTTGACAATGGCACCTAGATCCGCGTCAACACAGTCTTCGACTCTAACGGTCATATCTGCCTCCCCCTTAGGACTTCTGAAGCTTTTTATCGACACTGGAAGTTCGGAATCGTTAATTTCTCAAGACTACGCCCAAAGGCACGCATCGAAGACCAACCCAGCCATGGGAAATGTCTCCAAGGAATCAAAATCGATTATCTCTCCCATCCAATGGTACTGCGTTGTTTTGTTTTCAAGGAGACCAATACTCCAACACTCGGCTGACCGTGCTACCTGAACTCTGTTGCGACGTCATATTCGGACAAGAATTCATGAGGCAGCACTCAATCGTCCCATTAAAATTTGGAGGACCCAAGAAGGACCTGGAAATATACAATTCTACTCTTTTCAGCGTTCCTACCGCGATGGTAGATCCTCCCCCTCTATTTTCCAACTTAACCTGCAACTGCAAACATATCGCCACGAAATTTCGGAGATACAGCCAAGAAGATAGGATGTTTATCCTATCCGAAGTAGACAAAATGCTTCAAGACGGTGCTATCGAACAAAGCACGTTCCATTTGAGAGCTCAAGTCATTGTCACAAACGAACGACACAGAAAAAGGCTGGTTATCGACTACAGCAAAACAAAAAAAACGATACATATTGTTAGATGCGTATCCACTTCCCAATATAGACGATCTTGCTACAGAATTATTTTAATACAAGTACTATTGCTCATTAGACTTAAAGAGTACCTGCCATCAGACACCCATTCGGCCAGAAGACAAACCTTATACCGCCTTCGAAGCCAATAAGAACATAAGAACATAAGAAAAGAAGGAGACTGCAAAAGACCATTCATGGCCTACACTTGGCAGCTCCTGTTCCAGTCAACACACAAAAGATTTCATACCAGAGAAAAGTCATCAACATTGTCACCCTTTACAGGAGTTCGTCAGATCTAATCTACAATATACATAAAATGCATCCAGAGGATTATGTCCATTCATGCAACCGCAAAATAATCTCCCCACTCCTTAGAAAAATATATACATATGTACATAAAAAAGTCAGTCCCATCTAGCAGCTTCATTCATATATTTATCTAATCTATTCTTAAAACTACCCAGAGAGGAGGCTTCTATCACATGTCTAGTGAGCCTATTCCATTCATCTACCACATGATTTGTAAACCAATTCCTCCCAATCTCCTTCCTAAACCTATACTTATCAAGCTTAAACCTATTGCTACGTGTCCTGTCATGTTCACTAAGTATAAGAACCTTACCCAGATCCCCTTTATTATATCCTTTTACCCATTTGAAGACTTCAATCAATTCCCCTCTGACTCTTCTCCTTTCCAATGTATGTAGATTTAGTTTTCTGAGCCTTTCACCATAAGGTAAGTTCCTTAGCCCACCAATCATCTTTGTCATCCTTCTCTGCACAGACTCAAGCAAATCAATATCCTTCCTATAATATGGTGACCAAAATTGTACTGCATAGTCTAGATGAGGCCTAACTAGCGCCAGATACAGTTTTAGAATGACTTCAGCACTCTTATTGCTTACACTCCTCCTAATGAATCCCAATATCCTATTAGCTTTATTCTTAGCATTTAGGCATTGCTTTCTAGGACGAAGGTCTGAACTTACCAAAATACCCAAGTCCCTCTCACAATCGGTCCTCCCTAAATTTCTCCCATTTAATTTATAACTATTCAGTGGATTATTTCTACCTATACTAAGTACACTACATTTGTCTATGTTAAACTTCATTTGCCATTTCTCGGCCCAATTGGACAGAATGGTCAATTCCTCCTGCATTACAACAGCATCAGAATCAGCCCTAATGGCTATACCTAGCTTAGTATCATCAGCAAATTTACTCAGGTCACTACTTATACCTATGTCAAGATCATTAATATAAATTAAGAATAGCAAGGGACCCAAAACAGATCCTTGCGGAACTCCACTGCTAACACACCCCCACTCAGATTTAACTCAATCTATACTAACTCTTTGCTGTCTGTCACCAAGCCATGACTGAATCCACCTAAATATACTGCCATCGATCCCGTGTGCTTTAACTTTGCTCAGAAGCCGTAAGTGTGGCACTCGATCAAAAGCCTTACTAAAGTCCAAGTATAAAATATCATAGTTTTCATCATTATCTGCTGCTTCATATACCTTACTATAAAAAGACAGCAAATTAGTCAGGCAGGATTTACCCTTACTAAAGCCATGCTGTGATTCTTTTATCAACTTATGCTTATCCAAGTGATCTCTAATATTCCTTGCTATAATAGATTCCATCATTTTCCCTACCACTGATGTCAAACTTACTGGTCTGTAATTAGACATATTTGTTTTATCCCCTTTCTTAAATATAGGTATCACATTGGCTTTCTTCCATGCCACTGGCACAATGCCACTCTCCAATAATTTTCTAAAGATGCATGCTAGGGGCTCACTTAACACATTCTTACATTCTTTCCAAATTCTAGGAAAGACCTCATCAGGACCGGGTGCTTTACTACTTTTGATTTTATCAATTTCCTTTGTTACTATCTCCTTTGTGATCAAGATATCCTTTAATTTCTCTTCATCATTACCCTGAAAGATCATTGACACCTCAGGTATATTTAGAGTATCCTCCTGTGTAAATACTGCGAGAAAAAAGTCATTTAGCATTCCAGCCATTGAGTCCCTATCACTCACTAATTGTCCATTGGAATCTATAAGTGGACCTATTTTATCTCTAACCTTAGTGTGTATAATTGATAAAAACTTTTAGGATCTTCCTTTGCCCTATTTGCCACTTTAATTTCATAATTTCTCCTTGCTACTCTAACTAACCTTTTAGCATCTCTTGCTGGTTCATTATATCTCTGCCTTAAGTGATCCTCTCCATTTTTTATTTTCCTATAAATGCCCTTTTTAATGCCAATATAATGCTTAATTTTATCTGTCATCCATTTTGGGTCATTATTTTTAGTCCTAATCTCCTTATAAGGAATGTTAATCATCTGACCTGTAATTAATTGCTCAATTATTCTTTCATACTCCTCTTCAATTGTAATCTCTTCCTCCTGGTGATTATTGTCTCCACTAACTGATATCATTGAATCTATTCCTGAATTGATTTCATTGCCTGGTTTCAGTACAACTGCCTCCAGGTAAGTCCTTAGCCCATTATAATTTGCTCTTCCAAAGTCAGGAATTTTAACATTGTTCACGCTACTATCAATACCATTCCATTTCATCTTGAATCAAATTTCACAATGGTCACTATTACCCAAATTTCCTCCAATCTCAGTATCCTTAATAACTTCTTCCCTATTTGTCAGAACTAAATCCAGTATATTATTACCTCTAGTGGGTTCGTTAATAATCTGCCTCAGAAAATTATCTTGGACAACATTCAAAAATTCCTCAGCCTCCTGATCACCCACAAGAGCTTCCCAGTCTATATTTCTGTCATTAAAATCGCCCATTATACACACATGCTTACTTCTACATGCCCGTTCAATCTCCTGCCACAGAAGATTTGAAGCTTCCTTACTAAGATTTGGTGGTCTGTATAATAATCCTATGACAAGCTTGTTTTTACCTTCCTTTACATTTAGCCATAATGACTCTGTGTTATCATCTAATTTAATTGTACTGTTTACACAACACTGGAGATTATCTTTAATATAAATAATAACTCCTCCTCGTTTCTTCCTATTCCTATCTGTATGGAACATGTTAAAGCCCTCAATCTCAACCTCAGGTTTAAAGTGATTTCCTGCCAAATCAAGCCATGACTCTGTTATTGCAATTATATCAAAATTCTCTTCACTCGCTAACGCTCTTAAGAGATCTATCTTATTCCTTATACTCCGACCATTTGTGTAGTATATTTTTAAGGTTTTTTTATTATTCCCATCTTCATTGCATCGTGCTTTTCTATTTTTAGTTATCTGCTCATTCACTTGTGCATTAGTCCCCCTGTAACGCATCAGTATGCCCTCTCCCTTAACAATTCCTCTATCTCTGCATCCCTTCCATTTCCTACACCTGCCCTCTATTCCTGTTATTCCCTTACCTCTAACAGCTTCTAGTTTTCCACCCGTAAGGACCTAATCACACTATCCAGCTCCCCCCATAGAACCTCAACACCTGCCCGACTAAGATGGAGCCCATCCATCGCATACAACCTCCTATTCCTAAAACTCTACCAATTCTGCAGTGACATTTGGACTAACTAATGGCGTGGCTTTTTTTTTCAAAGAACAATGTACGATATCATAAAGCAAGATGACCTCAGTGGAACGCATGAATACATCGACAACATCGTTGTACCTGGCAGAACACAATTAGAACATGACGAAAACCTCGCTAAATTTCAAAAAGTTGCGCAACAGTATAACCTTACTTTCAACGATGAAAAGTCACTTATATCTACGATTTCGAGAGATTTTCTTGGAAATACCATCACATATTTAACTCTCAGACCGGATACTGAGCGACTTGGGCTGCTGATGGATTTTATGATTCCGAAGGACATTACTAATCATCGCTGTGTCATCGGCTTGTTCTCCTACTACTCTCAATGGGTCTGTCATTTCCCGGACAAGATCAGGCCCCTTGTCACTGCTGATTCGTTCCATCTCAGTTTGGAATATGCGAAGGCCTTAAATGGCCTCAAGGAAAAAATCGGAAGGGCCGATGTGTGTTCGATCTAAACCGTTATTTATAATATAACAGAACTTTCTTAGCCAAATACATTCGAAAGATGGAAAAAATTCAGAGGCAAATGTATTTGGCTAAGATAGCGCTGTTATTATATTAATAATTACAGTTTTCCATATCGGTAAACGAGAAGAGAATAAAGGGGTAACTTGAAACGATTTTTTTTTTTGGTCTCCCAGTTCGAGGACGAAGGGTGTCACACTGGATCTGAAGTAGATCAGATCAGTTATCTAATAATACTAATAATACCACTACATTAACCGCAATATATATATATATATATATATATATATATATATATATATATATATATATATATATATATATATATATATATATATATATATATATATGCAACAAAGCACACATGGGAAAATAATACGAGGATTCCAAGTACTTTCTCGTTAAGATTCTTTCCCTCCTTAATTGCCGAGGCGGTATTTTAGTCCTCTTGTCAACCTTTAGTCCTTTGAAGTAGCCTGTTTTAATGATCTTATTTTGTATTTATCTTCACTCCTCCTAAGGTTTCCATTTCATATTATTTCATTTTGTTGATTGTTTTTTTGCTTTTTGTGGGCGTTCCCTATCTTCTGTATCATTCTTATAAATATTCCTTTTTTCTACACTTCTGTTATTCCTTGATAAAGAAATCGAAATAAAGTTCGAAAGTACTTGGAATCCTCTTATTATTTTTCCCTTTTCCCTGTGGGCTTTATTGCATTTATTGCTTACTCACGCATACTTTGTGAGTTTTCCACACAAACACACACACACACACACATATATATATATATATATATATATATATATATATATATATATATATATATATATATATATATATATATATTTATATATATATATATTAAGAGATAAGAGGTTAATGAAGGTAGAAGCTATATTAATAAATGAAGATAAACCGGCCATCAACAGTCAAGCGACAAGCTAGAATCGAACATTAAAATTATTTTAAATTCCACTCACCAGACTGGCCCATTTACTGTAACGCTACGCCCAACCTAGGCAGAATAAATATCCCCTTAAAAATTGGTTTCTTTCATTCTGTCATATCCTCACTCCACTCCTTACATCAGTAAAGGAGGCAAGAACATATCAAAACGCCCTGAAGATGATCGAATAAGATCGAAAGCTTAGCAATTTAGTTTGTTTTTTACCAAAAATAGTAATTTAGAAGAGAGGTGACTACAAGACAAGTGATCCACCATCTACAAGATGGAATAAAAAAGATAGTTAGAAAAGAGAGAGTTGCTAAAGAAAATTAATTAAGGCGAAATACATCATGGTCTTCAACAAAATTTGTATTCAAGAAAGACTGCTACTCAACCACACTAATATATATAAATAAAACAGTGTTATTGGCAAAAAATTATTTATTTCACTATTGGATCAGGTTATTTGAGTCATGGCAATTACTTCCGAAAAATAATATCGCCTAAATGTCTGCCAAGGCTTCGGTGGCACACCCCCACTCGATGGTTAAAATTTCTGATGACGTCTCTGCATAGTTGCTCCTCGATCTCACCAATATTCCTCATTATCTCATCCTTCAGCTGTTGAATTGTTGTTGGCTTGTTGGCATAGATCTTACCTTTGAGATGACTTCAAGGGAAGAAATCTTAAGGCTTCAAGTTACAAGATAATGATGGCCAATTGATGTCGCTGTTTCGAGAGATGATGCGACCTGGGAACTTCTCATTCAATAAAGCCATTGTTGCATTGGCTGTGTGGCATGTGTCGCCTTTCTGTTGAAACCACAAATCTTCGACATCCATAGAATTCAATTCAGGCGATAAAAAGGTGGTTATCATGGCACGGTATCGCTCGCCTGTCACCGTAACAGAATACCCGGCATCATTTTCGAAGAAATACGGCCCAATGATTCCACTCGCGAAAAATGCACACCAAACAGTGACCTTTTGTGGATGCAGTGGCTTTTCAACAATCTTCCTGGGATTTTCATCAGCCCACATGCGACAATTCTGCTTATTAATGAATCCACCAAGATGAAAATGAGCTTAATCACTAAAGATGATTCTTTTGCGAAAAATAATCATCGGCTTGTCTTTGCTTGAACACCCAATTGACGTATGTACGGCGCTTCAAATGTTCAGCAGTCTTCAGTTATTGTGTCAATTGAATTTTGTAAGTGTGTAGAGTTAAATCTTTTGTCACAATTCGATGTAACGTTGTTGTGGAGAGGTTCAATTCCTGCGCGCGATGATGAATAGAGGTGTCTGTATCTTTGGCCACATTCTCGCATACTACAGCAATGTTTTCAGCTGAACGGCGTAAACGAGCATACAATGGCGTTTTCATATCTGCCACCGACCCCGTTTGTTTGAATTTACGAACAATTTTCCCAATTGCACGCTAGGTTGGTCGATTATGTTCGTAATACGCTTCAATAACTTTAACACGTTGTTCGATTGTTAATCTTTTTATGGTTGAAATTGCCAAAGACTGAAGTTGTTAAATCTAAAAGAAAAAGATAAAAATCATTAGACGCTTAAACTTAACTCACATTTAAAATCGGTCTAAATTATTCGAACCCCCTTTTATATATATATATATATATATATATATATATATATATATATATATATATATATATATATATATATATATATATATATATATATATATATATATATATATATATATATATATATATATATATATATATATATATATATATATATATATATATATATATATATATATATATATATATATATATATATATATATATATATATATATATATATATATATATATATATATATATATATATATATATATATATATATATATATATATATATATATATATAATATCACTATCCTTCTCCAAATAATTATTGGCCTATATTTCATATTTCACGCTCTCTACCACTATATAAATTATTTGCTATTAACCTTGGGAGTACGCTTTTAAAGATGTGAGTTGTAGGCCCTGTTATGCTTAAATATTTTGAAGAAGAAAGTCATTTAATTCTACTAAAAATGGCCCCGAAAAATTAAATCAGCTGTTTATTATGGCATGTAGTAATTATTAGCTCCTATTTTCCTGACACGTCACCGATAAATTAAATTAAATTGAATTTAATTTAAAGTTTTATATAGACCATTTAATTACTCCATGGTGAGTCTATGCTGTACACTGTTTCCAATTGTTGTGATATGTTATATTGTGTTGCACTAGGATTATTTATGTTCTTATGTAGATTCCCTGTTTAGCTATTGCCCCCATAAGTCGTGTTTTGTATATTATTAAACGGTCGCCTTTTAATTACACTAACTTCCTTACATCATCTTGGGCAGGCTATAAATAGCAAGGTGTCAATATTTGCTGATGACACTAAATTGGCACCTGTAGTCAAAGAAGTTGATGGTAGCTTTAAAGTGCAGAGTTACTTAAGTAAGTTATTAGCTTGGTCTCATAAGTAACATTACATAATATAATTTCCTATCTTCCTGACACATCACCGATAATTAAATTAATTATAATTTAAAAGTTTTATTTAGACCATTAAATTACTCCATGGTGAGTCTATGCTCTACAATTATTCCAATTATTGTGATATGTTACATTGTGTTGCACTAGGATTATTTATTATGTTCTTATGTAGATTCCCTGTTTAGCTATTGCAACCATAAGTAGATTAGATCCGACGAACTCCTGTAAAGGGTGACAATGTTGATGACTTTTCTTTGGTAAGAAATCTTTTGTGTGTTGACTGGAACAGGAGCTGCCAAGTGTAGGCCATGAATGGTCTTTTGCAGTCTCCTTCTTTTCTTATGTTCTTATGTTCTTATAAGTCGTGTTTTGTATATTATTAAACTGTCGCCTCCTAAGAACACTAACTTGCTTACATTATCTTGGGGAGGCTATGAATAGCAAGGTGTCAATATTTGCTGATGACACTAAATTGGCAGGTGTAGTCAAAGAAGTTGAGGGTAGCTTTATGTTGATGACTTTTCTCTGGTAAGAAATCTTTTGTGTGTTGACTGGAACAGGAGCTGCCAAGTTTAGGCCATGAATGGTCTTTTGCAGTCTCCTTCTTTTCTTATGTTCTTAAAGTATAGAGTGACTTAAATAAGTTATTAGCTTGGACTCAGAAGTAACATAACATAATTTCACAGATGACAAAAGCAACAAGGGCCTATCAAAAGTCATCTGTATCTCATTGTAAGATTGGGATATAATACTGATTTAGGTGTGTAATTTTTCTTGTATTTATTTAATACATCAATCACTGTATAATAAATACATTAGTGATTAATACTTTTGGGGAAGATAACTGGCATAATCCTGAGCAGGAATTTTTTTTTTGGCGAGTGTTAACTTTTTCCTTAGTAAATTTCTGAGAGTATGGCTTTTTGTATAGATGGTGAGAGCATGCCGTTTGAAACTAGTGTGTATGTGGTGTGTGATGCATGTGGAGTTGAAAGGAGAGTGAATATAACTGAATGCCGTGTGTGTTTTCTGGAAGGGGAGGTTAGGAGGTTGAGTGGGGAATGTAAGAGGTTGAATGATTTGGTGTTTGAGGTGAGAACATAAGAGAAAAGTCATCAACATTGTCACCCTTAACAGGAGTTCGTCAGATCTAATCTACAATATACATAAAATGCATCCAGAGGATTATGTCCATTCATGCAACCGCAAAATATAATCTTCCCACTCCTTAGAAAAATATATACATATGTACATAAAAAAAAGTCAGTCCCATCTAGCAGCTTCATCCATATATTTATCTAATCTATTCTTAAAACTACCCAGAGAGGAGGCTTCTATCACATGTCTAGTGAGCCTATTCCATTCATCTACCACACGATTTGTAAACCAATTCCTCCCAATCTCCTTCCTAAACCTATACTTATCAAGCTTAAACCCATTGCTACGTGTCCTGTCATGTTCACTAAGTATAAGAACCTTACCCAGATCCCATTTATTATATCCTTTTACCCATTTGAAGACTTCAATCAATTCCCCTCTGACTCTTCTCCTTTCCAATGTATGTAGATTTAGTTTTCTGAGCCTTTCACCATAAGGTAAGTTCCTTAGCCCACCAATCATCTTTGTCATCCTTCTCTGCACAGACTCAAGCAAATCAATATCCTTCCTATAATATGGTGACCAAAATTGTACTGCATAGTCTAGATGAGGCCTAACTAGCGCCAGATACAGTTTTAGAATGACTTCAGCACTCTTATTGCTTACACTCCTCCTGATGAATCCCAATATCCTATTAGCTTTATTCTTAGCATTTAGATATTGCTTTCTAGGACGAAGGTCTGAACTTACCAAAATACCCAAGTCTCTCTCACAATCAGTCCTCCCTAAAATTCTGCCATTTAATTTATAACTATTCAATGGATTATTTCTACCTATACTAAGTACACTATATTTGTCTATGTTAAACTTCATTTGCCATTTCTCGGCCCAATTGGACAGAATGGTCAATTCCTCCTGCATTACAACAGCATCAGAATCAGCCCTAATGGCCCTACCTAGCTTAGTATCATCAGCAAATTTACTCAGGTCACTACTTATACCTATGTCAAGATCATTAATATAAATTAAGAATAGCAAGGGACCCAAAACAGATCCTTGAGGAACTCCACTGCTAACACACCCCCACTCAGATTTAACTCCATCTATACTAACTCTTTGCTGTCTGTCACCAAGCCATGACTGAATCCACCTAAATATACTGCCATCGATCCCGTGTGCTTTAACTTTGCTCAGAAGTCGTAAGTGTGGCACTCGATCAAAAGCCTTACTAAAGTCCAAGTATAAAATATCATAGTTTTCATCATTATCTGCTGCTTCATACACCTTACTATAAAAAGACAGCAAATTAGTCAGACAGGATTTACCCTTACTAAAGCCATGCTGTGATTCTTTTATCAACTTATGCTTATCCAAGTGATCTCTAATATTCCTTGCTATAATAGATTCCATCATTTTCCCTACCACTGATGTCAAACTTACTGGTCTGTAATTAGACATATTTGTTTTATCCCCTTTCTTAAATATAGGTATCACATTGGCTTTCTTCCATGCCACTGGCACAATGCCACTCTCCAATGATTTTCTAAAGATGCATGCTAGGGGCTCACTTAACACATCCTTACCTTCTTTCAAAATTCTAGGAAAGAGCTCATCTGGACCGGGTGCTTTACTACTTTTGATTTTATCAATTTCCCTTGTCACTATCTCCTTTGTGATCAATATATCCTTTAATTTCTCTTCATCATTACCCCGAAAGATCATTGACATCTCAGGTATATTTAGAGTATCCTCCTGTGTAAATACTGAGAGAAAAAAGTCATTTAGCATTCCAGCCATTGAGTCCCTATCACTCACTAATTGTCCATTGGAATCTATAAGTGGGCCTATTTTATCTCTAACCTTAGTTTTGTATAATTGATAAAAACTTTTAGGAGGCAGCAGAGGCCAAGCTAGCAAGTACAGGCCAGTAGCCCTGACATCCCATCTTGTCAAGATCTGTGAAAGAATAGTGAGAAAAAGGATGGTTGAATTTATAGAATCAAAGAGAGCCTTCAATGACGGACAACACGGCTTCAGACAGGGCCGCTCATGTTTGTCTCAACTACTCCAACACTATGAGAGAATTCTAGAAACCATACGGGATGGACAAAATGCCGATGTAATATATTTGGATTTTGCAAAGGCCTTCGACAAAGTGGATCACGGGATCCTATTACATAAATTACGAAGCCTTGGAATAGAAGGCTCACTTGGAAAATGGCTACACAGTTTCCTAACTGGGAGGACCCAGCAGGTATCTGTGCAAGGTGAACTGTCGTTACCTAGCAGTGTGCGGAGCGGTGTTCCGCAGGGCTCAGTGCTAGGTCCACTCCTGTTCATAATACATGTGGGAGATATAGACAACAACCTGGAGCATGTCGAAGCATCCTCCTTTGCAGACGACACAAGGATAAAAAGGCAAATAACAAGCCCAGAAGATGCAGCTAAAGTACAAGAAGACCTGCAGAGAATACTGGACTGGGCATCAACCAACAACATGCTCCTAAATGGAGAAAAATTTGAATTAGTAAGATATGGGAGAAACGACATACTCAAGAGCTCCACCAACTACAAATATGATGAACAGCAGATAGAAGATAAGGAGCATGTCAAGGATCTGGGAGTCCACATGAGCAGTGATGCTACTTTTACCCACCACATAAATACGGTAGCTGAAGCAGGAAAGAGCATGAGTGGTTGGGTGTTAAGGACTTTTGCTTCCAGAGAAGGGCAGTGCCTTAAAACACTCTGGAAGTCTCTAGTTCTCCCAAGGCTAGAGTACTGTTGCCAGCTTTGGTCCCCCCATAAAATACAAGAAATAACTACCCTTGAAGGCATCCAAAGATCATACACAGCACGAATCCAAGAGGTACAGCACTTAAACTATTGGGACAGACTCAGAGAACTGAAACTGTACTCATTACAAAGGAGACGGGATCGGTACACAATAATCTACATGTGGAAGATATTGGAAGGCAGAGTGCCAAATGTGGCCATAGTCACCAACCAACACCCAAGGAAAGGGAGACTCAGTTACATCAAGGGAGTACAGGGCACCGTACAGGGAGTAAGAAACCTGGCCCACAACTCCTTCACGTACAATGGGCCCCGCTTATTCAACTATCTCCCGCAAGAACTAAGAGACCTGAGTGGAATTAGCCCTGAAGCCTTCAAAAATAATCTGGATAAGTGGCTTCAAGGACTAGAAGACAATCCACCAACACCAGGATACCCCAGCCGTCACCACAACACCTTGCCAGAAGTAATTCAAACTCTGGAAAGGGAGGAGAATGTGGGATCAAGCGGGTTAGGCGGAAGCCGACTTCAGCCTTGCCATTAACAGGCAGAATTCACCGAAAGTATACCGAAAGTAAAGTAAGTAAGAGATGCAAGTGTGTGATTGAAGGGTGAGATTAGTGCTAAGAGGGTGGAAGATAGGGCTAGGACTGGGAACAGTGTGGAAGTTGTGAGTGGTGATGAATGGTGGGTGAAAATGGATAGGATAGATAAGTTAGGACAGGTTAGGTGTGTGAATGAGAGGGATATAGAACCTGTTAGGTTGACTAACAGATTTAATGTCCTGAGAGAGGAAGAGTGTGAAAGTGATTTGCCTGGTGTGATTGTGGATGAAAGCAGGATGGGTGGTAGTTTGACTGAGGGCAGGAGGGAGGGTAATGTTAGGCCAAGACAGAATAGGAGAATGACTGAGGTGCTAGTGATGGGTGACTCTCAGATTAGGTATTTAGATAGGAAGTTGAGTGATAGCAAGTGGAAGGGAATGAGAGTTTGTCTGCCAGGTGCTGGTGTAAGTGATGTTTGTGAGAGGTATGATGGTGAGAGCATGCCGTTTGAAAGTAGTGTGTATGTGGTGTGTGATGCATGTGGAGTTGAAAGGAGAGTGAATATAACTGAATGCCGTGTGTGTTTTCTGGAAGGGGAGGTTAGGAGGTTGAGTGAGGAATGTAAGAGGTTGAATGATTTGGTGTTTGAGGTGAGAAGAGATGCAAGTGTGTGATTGAAGGGTGAGATTAGTGCTAAGAGGGTGGAAGATAGGGCTAGGACTGGGAACAGTGTGGAAGTTGTGAGTGATAACATAACATAATTACACAGATGACAAAAGCCACAAGGGCCTATCAAAGGTCATCCGCCTCCGTCAAAACCCACCCACAAAAAGCACCATCACCAGGGGAAGACAAAATCAAAGTCCCCCACAATATAATATAACAGATGACAAAAGCCACAAGGGTTCATCATAGGTCATTCGAGTCAAACAGCCTCTTTTTTAAGGCACCCACACTCCCAGGAAAACTACATCCAGAGGATTGCATCCAGAAACAAGGGTATCACCAATCAAGACTTGTCAAGAACTAAATCATGCAGCTATAGATATATACAAACAATATTAATATATACAAAACTTAGGAACCATCACAACCTTCCCTTCCCATAAACTCATCCAACCTACTCTTAAATACATTTAGATTTGGACTACCTACTACTCTCTGCGGCAATTTGTTCCAGAAGTCTACCACTCTATTGGTAAAAAAATATTTTCTTAAATCCAACCTACACCCTTGCTTTTTAATTTTCTAGTGGTGACCTCTAGTCTGATTTCCATCATCTAACTCAAAAAACTTGCTAACATCCAATTTATCTATCCCGGAAATTTTTTTAAAGAGCTCAATCATATCCCCTCTCACACACCTCCTTTCGAACAAGAACATATTTAATACCCTCAGTCTATCTTCATATTCAAGGTGCCTCAGGGAAGGAATAATCTTTGTTGCCCCCCGTTGCACTGATTCAAGAAGGTTAATATCGTGTCTAAAATGTGGGGACCATGCCTGTATACAGTACTCTAGATGTGGCCTAACATAAGAGTTATAGAGTTTAAGAATAACCTCCTTACTTTTGTAACTGACATTTCTCTTAATAAAACCTAGCACTCTATTGGCCCTATTTCTTGCTTCAATACACTGCTTAGAAAACCTTAATAACTTATCTATTACTACTCCTAGATCTTTCTCATCCTCTACTGAGCTCAGCCAATGCCCATCCATTTCATAGTTAAATTCTCTATTATCTTTTCCCATGTTAATAACTTTGCACTTATCAAGGTTGAAAGTCATTTGCCACTTATGTGCCCAGGATAACAATTTATTTAAATCCCCCTGCACTTTAAAATTATCATCAATATCTTTAACTACAGCTGCTAATTTGGTATCATCCGCAAAAATTGACACTTTATTATTAACTGCCTCCCCAAGATTGTTTATATAGATGACAAATAATAATGGACCGAGAACTGATCCCTGAGGAACCCCACTGATAACATCCCTCCACTCTGACTTTACACCATTTAGCACTACCCTTTGCTTCCTGTCTTTCAGCCACTCAGCTATCCAATTTGAAACACCCCCACATATCCCAATCATTTTTAATTTATGAACTAGTCTCCTATGTGGTACCTTATCAAATGCTTTACTAAAATCTAAGTAAATTATATCTACATTCTCTCCCTTATCTACTTGACCTGTTACAAACTCCAGAAAGTCTAGTAAGTTGGTCAAACATGATCTACCTGATCTAAACCCATGCTGAGCATCGCTGATTAAGCCCTCCCTCTCTAGATGTTGGCAAATCCCTTTTTTAACAATTTTCTCAAGAATTTTACAGACTACAGGAGTTAGGCTAACCGGTCTAAAGTTATTTTGGATCCTCTTTACTACCCTTCTTGAAAATGGGGACTACATTCGCTCTCTTCCAATCATCGGGTATTTCTCCATATTCCAATGACCTAGTATATAACTTGTCCAGAGCTATTGAGATACTTTCTACCACTTCTTTAAGTATCCTAGAATGAATATTATCACGTCCGGATGCCTTGGTAGTATCTAAATTGCCTATTAGTCCTTTAATCATCCTCCGATTCACACTAATGTTAGTAAACGCCTCTTTTCCTGACCCATGAGTACTATACATAGGACTATTTAGTTTCTCCTTTGTAAATACTGATGCAAAATGACCATTTAGTACTTCAACTATTTCCTCATCAGTTTCTCTCACAACCCCTTCATATTTGATAGGTCCTATTTTAACTCCTATTTTAACTTGTTATTAATTTTATAGTAACTAAAGAACTTTCCAGGATCTTTGTTGCTATCCTGAGCTAATTTAATTTCTGACACCCTTTCGTTCTTCTTTATAATCTTATTTAACTCATTCCTAGCCATTCTATAATCACTTAAATTTTGAATATTATTTTGTACCTGTAATTTTTTATATGCCCTTTTCTTCTCTGAAATTTTTCTAGCTATCTCCTGATTCCACCATAATGGTTTCCTACTTTTGTTCCTAATGGCCTTCATTGGGATACATTGTTCTTGGACTACATTTATTATATGCTTGAAAGTATCCCACATCCCATAAGCATTTTTACCTTTGAATTCTACATCCCAGTCTACCAAATTTAGCAAGCTTCGAAGTTTTACATAATCTCCCTTATGAAAATTTGGAACTTTTTCAGCATTCTGGGTTATTTTACCCTTCTCAATTCCCAAGTTAAAATGAACTATCTGATGGTCACTATTTCCCAATGCTTCCCCAACACTCAATTCTTGAACTAAATGATCACTGTTAGAAAGTACTAAATCTAATATATTGTTCCCCCTCGTTGGCTCATTAACAAATTGATTAAAAAAATTATTCTCAAAGCATTCTATGAACCTGCCACTTGTTCTATCCCTACCTATCATATTTTCCCAGTCCACAGAGTTTAAGTTGAAGTCCCCAATAATAACTGCATCTGTTTCACATCCCTTACTTATTTCCCTTATCATTAGTTCATCCATATCATCAGTCTGCCCAGGTGGCCTTTAAAAAGCTCCCAAATGCACCATTCTATTTTTACTGAACCTAATATCTATCCAAAGGGACTCAACTCCATCCTGCTTTATTGAAGTATTTAAACTTGAAACAATGTTGTTTTTTATATAGATAATTATTCCTCCACCAATCCTACCTGTCCTTTGACTAATGTACATATTATAGCCCTGTAAATCAAATTCACTTATAGTGTCACTAAATTCTATTTCATTAACCCATGATTCAGTAACGCATAATATATCTATATCCTCATTGCTAATATAACTAAATAGCTCATCCTTCTTGTTTCTAAGACTACGAGCATTTGTATAGAAACAATTTAACCCTCCTATCCCTGAAGCACCTCTTGAAACTTGAATGACCTCACCTCTATCGCCTTGGAACCTATTTCTGTTATCTGCCAAGTCCATTCTACTTTCAGTTTATAATGTCCTCTCATAATTCCCTGACCACTATTAGTATCTAGTTTCCTGCCCGCAAAGACCTAATAACACGATCATACTCCTCCCACAACACATCTACCCCCTCCTACTCAAATGCAGTCCATCCATCGCATACATTTCTTTCATTCCAACAAACCTATCCCACACATCCACAAACATGACACCTTCCATCTCACACATCCTCCTCACATAATCATTCAGCCCAATTGCACGAGACATCCATTCTTAACGAACCCACTAGAGGTAATAATATACTGGATTTAGTTCTGACAAATAGGGAAGAAGTTATTAAGGATACTGAGATTGGAGGAAATTTGGGTAATAGTGACCATTGTGAAATTAGATTCAAGTTGAAATAGAATGGTATTGATAGTAGCATGAACAATGTTAAAATTCCTGACTTTAGAAGAGCAAATTATAATGGGCTAAGGACTTACCTGGAGGCAGTTGTACAGAAACCAGGCAATGAAATCAATTCAGGAATAGATTCAATGATATCAGTTAGTGGAGACAATAATCACCAGGAGGAAGAGATTACAATTGAAGAGGAGTATGAAAGAATAATTGAGCAATTAATTACAGGTCAGATGATTAACATTCCATATAAGGAGATTAGGACTAAAAATAATGACCCAAAATGGATGACAGATAAAATTAAGCATTATATTGGCATTAAAAAGGGCATTTATAGGAAAATAAAAAATGGAGAGGATCACTTAAGGCAGAGATATAATGAACCAGCAAGAGATGTTAAAAAGTTAGTTAGAGTAGCAAGGAGAAATTATGAAATTAAAGTGGCAAATAGGGCAAAGGAAGATCCTAAAAGTTTTTATCAATTATACACACTAAGGTTAGAGATAAAATAGGTCCACTTATAGATTCCAATGGACAATTAGTGAGTGATAGGGACTCAATGGCTGGAATGCTAAATGACTTTTTTCTCGCAGTATTTACACAGGAGGATACTCTAAATATACCTGAGGTGTCAATGATCTTTCAGGGTAATGATGAAGAGAAATTAAAGGATATCTTGATCACAAAGGAAATTGATAAAATCAAAAGTAGTAAAGCACCCGGTCCTGATGAGCTCTTTCCTAGAATTTTGAAAGAATGTAAGGATGTGTTAAGTGAGCCCCTAGCATGCATCTTTAGAAAATCATTGGAGAGTGGCATTGTGCCAGTGGCATGGAAGAAAGCCAATGTGATACCTATATTTAAGAAAGGGGATAAAACAAATATGTCTAATTACAGACCAGTAAGTTTGACATCAGTGGTAGGGAAAATGATGGAATCTATTATAGCAAGGAATATTAGAGATCACTTGGATAAGCATAAGTTGATAAAAGAATCACAGCATGGCTTTAGTAAGGGTAAATCCTGTCTGACTAATTTGCTGTCTTTTTACAGTAAGGTGTATGAAGCAGCAGATAATGATGAAAACTATGATATTTTATACTTGGACTTTAGTAAGGCTTTTGTTCGAGTGCCACACTTATGGCTTCTGAGCAAAGTTAAAGCACACGGGATCGATGGCAGTATATTTAGGTGGATTCAGTCATGGCTTGGTGACAGACAGCAAAGACTTAGTATAGATGGAGTTAAATCTGAGTGGGGGTGTGTTAGCAGTGGAGTTCCGCAAGGATCTGTTTTGGGTCCCTTGCTATTCTTAATTTATATTAATGATCTTGACATAGGTATAAGTAGTGACCTGAGTAAATTTGCTGATGATACTAAGCTAGGTAGGGCCATTAGGGCTGATTCTGATGCTGTTGTAATGCAGGAGGAATTGACCATTCTGTCTAATTGGGCCGAGAAATGGCAAATGAAGTTTAACATAGACAAATGTAGTGTACTTAGTATAGGTAGAAATAATCCACTGAATAGTTATAAATTAAATGGGAGAATATTATGGAGGACCGATTGTGAGAGGGACTTGGGTATTTTGGTAAGTTCAGACCTTCGTCCTAGAAAGCAATGCCTAAATGCTAAGAATAAAGCTAATAGGATATTGGGATTCATTAGGAGGAGTGTAAGCAATAAGAGTGCTGAAGTCATTCTAAAACTGTATCTGGCGCTAGTTAGGCCTCATCTAGACTATGCAGTACAATTTTGGTCACCATATTATAGGAAGGATATTGATTTGCTTGAGTCTGTGCAGAGAAGGATGACAAAGATGATTGGTGGGCTAAGGAACTTACTTTATGGTGAAAGGCTCAGAAAACTAAATCTACATACATTGGAAAGGAGAAGAGTCAGAGGGGAATTGATTGAAGTCTTCAAATGGGTAAAAGGATATAATAAAGGGGATCTGGGTAAGGTTCTTATACTTAGTGAACATGACAGGACACTTAGCAATGGGTTTAAGCTTGATAAGTATAGGTTTAGGAAGGAGATTGGGAGGAATTGGTTTACAAATCGTGTGGTAGATGAATGGAATAGGCTCACTAGACATGTGATAGAAGCCTCCTCTCTGGGTAGTTTTAAGAATAGATTAGATAAATATATGGATGAAGCTGCTAGATGGGACTGACTTTTTTTTTATGTACATATGTATATATTTTTCTAAGGAGTGGGGAGATTATATTTTGGGGTTGCATGAATGGACATAATCCTCTGGATGCATTTTATGTATATTGTAGATTAGATCTGACCAACTCCTTATAGGGTGACAATGTTGATGACTTTTCTCTGGAACAGGAGCTGCCAAGTGTAGGCCATGAATGGTCTTTTGCAGTCTCCTTCTTTTCTTATGTTCTTATGTTAAGTTTGGGCTGTCTACAGTCTCAGGTGGCAAACTATTCCAATAATCCACCACTCTGTTAGTGAAAAAATATTTTCTAACATCCAGTTTGCACCTCTGATTTTTAATCTTTAAGTGGTGGCCTCTAGTTCTATTACTACCTTCTAACTCAAATAACTTGCTGAAATCCAAATTATCCATCCCAGAAAAGATTTTAAAAAGCTCAATCATATCTCCCCTCACACACCTTCTTTCAAATGAAAACATATTTAATACGTTCAGCCTATCTTCATATTCAAGGTGCTTCAGGGATGGTATTATTTTTGTTGCCCTCCTTTGTACTGACTCTAATAAGTTTATATCATGTCTAAAATGTGGTGACCATGCCTGTATACAGTACTCTAAATGTGGCCTGACATAAGAGTTGAATAGTTTAAGGATGACCTCCTTACTCTTGTAGCTAACATTTCTTTTAATGTAACCTAGCACCCTATTTGCTCTATTTTTTGCCTCAATACACTGCTTTGAAAATTTCAGTGACCTATCTACTACTACTCCTAAGTCCTTCTCATGTTCAACTGAATTAAGCTAATACCCATCCATCTCATAGCTAAATTCCCTATTATCTCTCCCCATGTTAATAACTTTGCATTTATTAAGGTTAAAAGTCATCTGCCACTTCTGAGCCCAAGCTAACAACTTATTTAAGTCACCCTGCACTTTAAAGCTACCCTCAACCTCTTTGACTACAGCTGCCAATTTAGTGTCATCAGCCAAAATTGATACTTTGCTATTCACCCCTTGCCCAAGATCATTTACATAGATTATAAATAATAAAGGGCCTAAAACTGATCCCTGAGGTAGGCCACTAATAACATTCCTCCACTCTGACCTCACTCCATTCAGTACAACTCTCTGTTTCCTATTTTTCAGCCATTCAGTTATCCAGTTTAAAACCTTCCCACATATCCCATGCAGCTTTAATTTATGAACTAGTCTTCTATGTGGAACCTTATCAAAAGCTTTGCTGAAATCTAAGTAGATGACATCAACTTTCTCACCCCTATCTAATTCTTTAGTTACATAATCCATAAAATCGAGTAAATTAGTTAAACACGATCTACCTTTTCTAAAAACATGCTGAGCATCATTAATTAACCTCCTACTCTCTAGATGATCAGAAATTCCCTTCTTAACCATCTTCTGAAGAATTTTACAGACTATAGAAGTTAACCTTACCTGTCTAAAGTTATTTGGATCCTCTTTGCTTTCCTTTTTAAAAATTGGCACTACATTTGCCAATTTCCAATCATTCGGTATTTCTCCAGACTCTAGTGATCTAATAAATATCTTCTCAAGAGCTACTGCAATACTTTCTACACCTTCTTTGAGTATCATAGAATGAATGTTGTCAGGGCCAGATGCCTTACTAGTATTTAACTGCATTATAAGCCCTTTAATTTCTTCTCTGTCTATATTAATAGAATTTATCACTACTTCCCTTGACCTAGAATTATCATCAATTAATCTAACTGGTTTCTCTTCTGTGAATACTGAAGCAAAATGATCATTAGGGACCTCTACTATTTCCTCATCAGATTCTTTCAAAACCCCTTCATATTTAATAGGCCCTATTTTATCACTGTTAGATTTATTTTTTATTCTATAATAGCTACAAATTTTTTAGGATCTTATTATTTTTAGCTAAATTAATTTTACCTGTCTGTTTAGTCTTCTTAATAATCTTATTTAGTTCATTTCTAGTTGACCTATAATGGTTTAAATTATCTAAACTACTCTCACTTTGTAATCTCTGGTATGCCCTTTTTTTCTCTGAAACTTTCTTAGCTATTTCTTGATTCCACCATAATGGTTTCCTACATTTCTTCCTAATAGACTTCATCGGAATACACTGTTCCTGAACCATGTTTAATATAGTCTTAAAAATATCCCATATCTCATAAGTATTCTTTCCATGGAATTTTATATCCCACCTAATCTGATTTAGCATGCTGTGTAATTTATTGTAATCTTCCCTATAAAAATTTGGAATTCTTGTGGAGTTTGTCGCTGTTCTACCCTTAACTATTTGCAAATTAAACCGAACCATCTGATGATCACTGTTTCCCAATGATTCCCCTACACTCAATCCTTGAACTAAGTGATCATCATTTGAAAGAATTAGATCTAATATATTGGCACCTCTTGTTGGCTTATTAACAAATTGGGTCACAAAGTTATCCTCAAAACACTCCATAAACTTACAATTTGCTCTATCTTCTTTGCATCCTTTACTTATTTCCCTAATCATTAACTCATCGATGCAATCAGTCTGTCCTGTTGGTCTATAAAAAGCTCCCAAGTGTATTTTCCTATTTTTACCAACCTTAATATCTATCCATAATGATTCACCTTCTCCTTGCTTTATAGAGTTATTTAGATTTGAAGAAATGCTATTTCTGATATAAATAATCAACCCACCACCAGTCCCATCTCTCCTTTGACTAATGTACATAGTATAACCTTCTAGTTCAAATTCACTGACATTATCATTAAATATATTTGAATTAACCAATGATTCAACTATACATATTATATCTATATCTTCATGAATGATATAACTAAATAATTCATCCCTCTTATTTCTAAGACTACGAGCATTTGTGTAAAGACAACTCAGCCCACCTATCCCTGAAGCACCTTAGGGCATATCTCCTCTGCATCTCCTTTCTCTCCTTCCCCGACCCTGTACTCTTGTATTTCCCTGACCACTATCACTACTCAAGTAATTTAACCCTAAAGCACTTCCATTAGCCTGCCTACCTTCTACAAATCTGTGTTTGCTTCCTATCCCTGCCTCACTTTGAGCCATTAAATTTCCCTGACGACTATCAAAACCTAGTTTCCCGCCTCTAAAGACCTAATAACACTATCTAATTCCCGCCATAAAACCTCAACCCCATCTCGGCTCAGATGGAGTCCATCCATCGCATACAAACCCTTATTCCCATAAAACCCACTCCAAACATCTACAAACAGCAATCTTGACTCCTCGCACAAATCTTTCACATATTCATTCAACCCCATTGCACGAGACAACCATTCCATCCCCACATCCATTCTCGGAAGCACACCTGAAACAATGCCTTTTACTCTACTTTCACAAATCCTTTCAATCAGCCTTTTATACCACTGTCGTAACTCACAAGTACCCACCTTCTTTACATCGTTTACTCCGACATGTCTAATCACAACTGCTTCCCTCTGACACCCAGATACCAACCTATCATACCTCTCACACACATCATTTACACCAGCACCCGGCAGACAAACTCTCACTCCCTTCCATTTACTTTCACTCAACTTCCTATCTAAATACCTAATCTGAGAGTCAGCCATCACAATCACCTCAGTCATTCTCCTATTCAACAGGAGCTGCCAAGTGTAGGCCATGAATGGTCTTTTGCAGTCTCCTTCTTTTCTTATGTTCTTATGTATTCTCTCTAGACCTAGTATTACCCTCCATCCTGCTCTCACTCACTCAACCTCCTATTCTACTTTCAGGCACGGCCACACCAGACAAATCTCTTACAAATTCTTCCTCTCTCACGGCATCAAATCTGTTAGTTAGCCTAACAGGTTCCATGTATCCTCTCATACACACACCTAACCTGTCCTAACTTATCTATTCTGTTCACTTTCACCCACCACTCATCATCACTTACTTCACTTACTGCTTTCTCTCCAGTCCCTGTTCTAGGCCTAACTTCCTCCCTCCTGGTCCCAATTTGACTCTTCAAATGTACACTTGCATCTCTTCTCACTTCAGACACTAAATCATTCAGTCTCAAGCATTCCGCACATAATCGACTCACCTCCTCAGTCAAAGCACATACACGGCATTCAGACACATTCACTCTCCTCTCTGCACCACAGACATCGCACACTACATACACACTACTTTCAAAAGGCATACTCTCTACATCCAAACAGTCAGCCATACTTAAACAAGAACAATAATAGAAACAAAAACTTACAAACAACAAGAATTTGACCCGAATTTGTGCGCGCAAGTTTAAAACCTGCTAATCAAGATGGCCACACTATCACTTCTCTTGGTACTCTATCAAAAGCCTTCTCCAATCCACAAAAATGTGGTACAGTTTCCTTTTTTATGTAAATTTTTCCTAGACCTGCCTCATAATAAATAATGTATCATTAGTAGACCTTCCTGTAACAAAACCAAACTGTCTGCCATCAACTTTTACTAAATTCTTCAATTTTCCCTCCAACTTTGTCTCAAATTTTAATTGAAACAAATTCTTCTATTGATCTGACTTAAAAATTATTAATAACATCTACATATTTAGAATTATGATTAATATTTATCAGTTGATCCATAAAACTTTTATTGTATCTTTATCAGAAAATTGATTTTTAAATATTAGTTACCGCTTAAAACTACTATTTTATAGAAAACTTTGCTTCTATGTATGGGAAACATTTTTCATATTTCAAAATATATAAAATTTTCCTGAATTTTTTTTTGGGATGAAAAACCACAACATAAGTGTATTAAAAAAAAATGTATCATGAGATAAAGCCAGTTTTAAACAAGTGTTAACCATAAATCAACCATGGGGTGTGATCCCTGTGAAAAGAAATTGGTTGAAACTGGGTCAAGTTACTCTCATTAATAAATCTATTTACAAACTAAGAAGGACTGACCTAAGGCATTTCTGTATTTTAATTGAATGATCAATCACTAACATAAGAGTTTGAAACAAAAAAAATTGGAGGAATCATCATAAAAATGAGCGTGAACAAGAGTCGGTAAATGTTGTGTGTATGGGCGGATGCGATTCTAGCTTATTTTGAGGGTAGGCTCATTGTTGGAGATGGCTCATTAGGGGGATGGGCCTATGATGATCCTGAGATTTTAATCATTTGGGAGGCTCTGCGGGGCACAGCCCCCATTATATAATTGTAAAAATCACCATAAACTTCGTCCACATAGATTTCAGCTCAGAAAAATAGCCAAAAATAAGCTAGGAGTCGGATCCGGCCATACTATACACAATTACCCAAGAGTCTAATTTCAAAGACCGCAAAAGTCCCTCCAGTGATGCATAGCACTGAGTCGGTGGCTTTGAAAGGCCCTCAAGTGGAAAATGGGTTAAACATGTAGGAGTGAATGAATTTAACAGACTTAAGTACATATGAGGTATAAAGAGTTTGATTGAAAAGGTAAAAGAAGGTTGAATAAAAGCTGTTGTGACAGGTGTGCTTCTGAGACTGGATGTTTGGTTGGAATGACTCTCCTTCATTTGGGCTAAGTGAATATGTAAGGAGTATGCATGAGATGGAAGGTGTGATATTTGTTATGTGGGATGGGTTTTATGGAAAAAAAATGTATGTGATGGATGATCTGCATTTGAGTAAGGATAGGGTGGATGTGTTGTGGAAGGAGTATGATCATGTTATTAGGTCTTTACAGTAGGGAAACTAAGTAATATTTGTGGTGAGGGAAATTATAGGACATGATTGTCCCAAAGCTAGATAGGGTAGACTTGGCTTTCTCCTGGAAGGTTGCATTTGAAGAAGCTCTGACAGACGGGATATTCATAAGAACATAATTAAAGGAGTCTGCAAAGGCTAATCAATAGGTTACATGAGGCAGCTCCTGTTCCCATCACCGAGCATCCTTATCCACCCTTCTCTTTGTATCACTCATCCTTTTTATATGAGCAGGGGGGATCCCTGAACTTAAGGATAACACTAATATAAAGATCAGAATGACATTCATTGGCAAGCCAGTCACCAGTGCCTGGTCCTCAGGGAGTATATAAGAAGTGGTAGTTGATAGTACTGTTCTACTATATTTATTTATATCTATCTACTTAATCTTCCTTTCTAATTGCTTTTCAAGATGGAGTCAGTGCCAATCTGCATTATTTCTTAATTGATCAAAATTAACTTAATTTCAACAACCTCAAACTCAATATACAGACAACTACACCCTAACAAGGAATTAAAATGGCTAAATGTGGTCAAGGGATGGTGTAATCCTTATTATATGGAAGAAATATCACATCAACAGACCAGTTTTTAAAGTGAACAAACATGGAACTATTTAGTTGTAATTATTGGCTTTGTACCACTTGATAAATAATGGTAGATATGCTTGCAAGGTTAAAAGTTGAAGAAAATTGGGAGTTATCAAAATTATATACAATTTGAATAATTAGTAATAAAAGGTATTCCTTTTAAATTAACATAATGTTGTTTAAGAGGGCCAATGATTTTGGCCCTAGGCATTCTTAATGAAAAATATTAATTGAATAAAAAATTGATTTTTGTTAAATGATTAATTAAAACAATGAACCAACCTTAATATATATAAATATGATGCATGTCAAACCCCCCTCTTTTGGGGCCAAATATTGTCTTAATATGGTTGATGATATTTGCCAAACTCAAAACATTAATTTTTGATTTGTTGAATATATGTATTGTTAATTTTTCTATTCATTTTTTTTAAGGATTTAGAATGAAGTCATTGCCCAGTGGCAAAATGTTCATGATACGCGCGCTTGAGAAAATTAAGAATGAGAAGGAGATCAAAAGATCTCATCATTCTCAACTGAAACGAGCCGTTGATCAGACCCTAGGTAAGGTTGCCTTATTTTGGGTCTCTGGGGATTTAGAAGTGCTACCAGTAATTCCTTTGGTCCCTAATAGAGGAGATATTGTGTAGAGTGCATGGTTGTGAGGCCTAGATAGTCTATAAGTAGGTGTTCGATGTTGTCTGGGCTATGGTTGCATCTGTATCATGTTGGTGTGGGGGCAAAGTTTATTCTATGTTTGTATTGTTGGAGTAGAGTGGAGTGGCATGCATAGTAGAGTAGAGTGCCCTGCAGAGTAGAGTGGTGTGTGATGAAGTAACAGAGAGTAGTAGCACATGTAAAGTTAGGAAGCACAGCTGATGGGGGATTAAATTAAATGCTGTGAGCTCTCAACTAATGAGTAATGCATTATAAAATTAAGGGTAACAGACTTCACAACTGATAAGATTAGAAGCAGCGTATGAACTGTCTAGCATAGGTTCTCAAGGGTCTCACCCATGATGGCCACTACTGGGTTTTGGAGGGATGATCCAAGTTCCATAGCAATGGCCAATGGTTACGCAGAAAGGATCTTGCAAGCAGACTTGGCACTCAGACAAGGAACTAATTATGTGGGGACAAGAAACTTCACCAGCTTGTTCAGTGGGCTCCCAAAGACCGAGCCTAGAGAGGGAGAAGGTCGGGGGGGGTAAACAAATATCCTTTGTGTAACAATGCAAAATATAAAATTAAACATGTTATGGGGTATAATTAGTAAAATATACCATTAACATAATATAATGGCTCTACTTACAACTATCAAAGGGTTGCTTATTTGGTTATCTAGTATGTCACCCATTAACACTGGCTGGCATGAACAGGTCTTTCAGATCCTTAGTTAATCTAAGTCTCTATGAAGACTATGAGATTTCAACAACATACAATCTTGAGAAAATAAAATTATTTAATGGATTCTAGACATAATTAAATTAACAAATAACAAGGCAATGTACACTATTAACCATCAGTTACATCGTGTGTGTGGGGGGGGAAGGGGCAAAGGGCTTTTGTGGTGGTTTGTCCCTTTTTTGTAGCTTCCAGGGGATGGTCCTGCGATGCTGCCTAGCCAGGATCAGGATGTAATTAGCTATGATGATCTTTGAATATTTCAGAGGACCTTCGGCATGAATTAGAGGAGTCATTGAATGCAGGAAGTAATGCAAATTCTTCAGCCCTTCCAGTGCCCAAGGCAGATGGGCCTGTTGCTGATGCTGAAAAGCATTTCCTTCCCTTTGAGCTGGCCTGTCAGTCGAGGTCAGCCAAAATCGTGGTTATTGCTTTGGATTGTGTCCAGGTTTGTGAACTTCCTCTCCCCCATCCCCCTGCTAAGATAGGCTCTAATTTTATAAGACATTCCCCTGCTAAGAAATCACTGGCAACTAAAAAAAAAAGAATAAATCCACTAGGTTGGCCTTTGCTAATGAGCATACCCTGTGGAATGATTTTGTTTTTAGCCCCCCCCCCCCCTCTGACCTTGTTGCACTATATATTGAAGCTTTAAAGAAAGATGTCAAAATAAAAACTGAGGCAAATTTGATTAAATTATTTTTAATCAACTTAAAACATTAAAGAATGGGATTATTAAATCAAACCCATTTGTGTTTGGAACCTTTAACCCAGGTTACTTTTTATTATTCTTTGCTCCAGAAACTAATTGCCTATGGACACTTGCGGGGCAACTGTCCGGATCTAAGTGATCAAAATAAGAGACTAATTGATCACATTGTTGAGACAATATGCAACTGCTTTAATGGCCCAGCTACGGATAAAGATGTAGAAATTCAAATAATCAAGGTAAGTGCATTCATGTTATGTTGTTTTCTTTTACTCAACATTCCTATGTGTTGCAGTTGCTGGAATTCTTAGGTAATGGCTCACTCTTCATGTGCACTCCTATGTGTAAGGTCTTGAAATTGACTTAACCTTAAACTCATAATCTGACAAAGTGTGCTGTAGTCGCTTAAGGGCCGTGCAAACAGCTTTCCTGTGTAAACTTTTACATTTGGTACTTTGAGGAGCAGCATATTTCGCCAGCCCCAGTGCAGATCAGGGAAGCCCCCTTCACTGGGTCAAGCAGGATTCTAGGATGGGACCCACTTTTATCTACTTTGTAAAAAGATAACCCCGTAAGGGGCGCTGTAGCGGGACGAAAAATTTAGACTAACCCCAATCGATCCAACCCGCTTCCTACACTAATCCGGATGTGAGAAATCAAAGGAGAATGAAACGGATTGTATGTACAGTCCTTTACTTAACAAAAAAAATACAATATTTACAAAAAATATGGGTAAATATGCACCCAATGAGCCTATTTATATATATACTAAAACAATCCTATCTTGGAACCCAATCAATCCCAAAAAATATATATTAATACTAAGAGTCAGCATATACAAAAGGGGGCAAGTAAAACAAGAGACAACAAAAAGAGGAGTTTTCTTACGTGGTACCACGGTTTACGATTTGCCGGCCTCCCCGGGGAAAAATCTTGTCGACAGTCACTCTTGTGACAAAATTGGGTGTGCAGGGCTTATGGTGCCTGCCACCTCGGAGCTTAGTTTTCTTTAAGATCCAGTCAAGTACTATTAGAAGACTTCTTATATCTTCTTTAAATATCTCCAAAATATTTTCGTTAAAGTCGCTCTTGCAAAATGCAGGCAATGTTTTTGTTTGTTTTTTTTTTTTTTATTCTGGTACTTGAACGCTGTCTCATAAAATCTTTAACATTTAGTAGCTAATTACGAATACATGAGATGTTAAATAACCTTATTCATGCAACATGAAATCAAATACATATGTACAAAAGAAAATATAATAAAAAACCCATTCCCACTCACACACACATTTTTACAGGAGGAGGGCGAGTGTATTGGGAAAAAGGGTGGGAGAATGGCCCCTTCACACACTCACATTCGCTCCACCACAACGCGGCGATTTGCCTCCCTGGCCACCGTGCTGACAGGATCCAGCACTCTGTCCGGCCCTAGCTTAGCTACTCTTCCTTCCTTCAGATAGCCTGTATTTCTCCCCTACTTTGTCGCTTTTTAAACAACCTCTCTCACAGCTTTCTCTGGTCAGCCTCTAATTCCACAGGGTAGAAGCTGACCTTCTCAGCCAACCGTCCCGGATCGGGTCTGAGGGGGGAGGAGACAATGTTCCCTAACCCCTAAGCTCCGGTCTGGGGTAGTTGTTTTTTAACAACCTGCTTCATCCCCACCCATACCTTCCTCACATCCCTTTTCCTCTCGTCTTCAAAATCTATCTTTTTTACGCCATGTTCAAGGTGGAGCCACCATGCCGATGGACTGCCAGGCCACGAGGCGGGAGGGGTGGTCCCAAATGGTGGTGACTGGATCTGCTGGGCCTGTAAGCACCTCTTGCAGTGCAGGCTACTGCGAGAAGTGGTGAGTAATTGCGTCCTGTAAAACAAAGAGGGTGACCATGCCCAATGATGCAAAAAAACCCCATCTCCCCTTAATTCCCCCTATAACAACGACGGAGCTGCTTTCGTGCAGCTCCACCGAAAAAATGGAGGGTCTTTCCCCCCCCTGTGCTTGCGCAGGGGACCCTCCATATTTCTCTTACCGGAGAGGAGGCTTACTCATCTCCTTCGCCTACAGGTGCAGGGGACTCCCCCTCACCCCCTTCTCTGGAGGTGCTTTCGGGCACCTCCCTTTTTTCAGCGGCAGTCCCCTCTTTTCTTTCCAAGGGGACTGACAAGAAAGCCAGTAGGCAGCCCATTGCCAACCGCCCCTCGTGTAAGCGGCTTGGTAGGGTAAACTTCCTTAGGGGGGAGAGGGAAGCCAGGCCCCTTCGGTCGCTTCCCTCAAAAAACCTGCTGGCAAGAAAATTGAACCTTGCTGGGGTCAAGGTCTGTGCCTTCCCACACAAGACTAGTGACAATACAGCAAACAGGACCTGCGATGTCTTGGGAGGGGATGGCCAACTGGAGGCCCCTCCTGTGACACACATAGTCCTTGTCCTTGAGGAAACCCAGCCTCAGACGGTAGGGCCTTCCATGGGGGGGAATCCGGGCTCGGCGCCAAACACCGAACCCGAATCCGCCCTTATGCAAGGTCCTCCTCAAACGGATGGGGTCTCTGAGGCAGTACAAGGAGGGGAGGGATCTCCCCCGACAGTGGCCCCTACGACTACCAGGACCTTCTCCATTTTGGAGAAGGACCTGGCTGAGGCCAGTCCATCTGGCCTGGGGACTTCTGCTGGCGGAGGTGAGAATGGGTTCATTCCCCACCCTCCTCTCCAAAAAAGAAAAAGAAAAAGACGAAAAAGACTCGGGGCTCCTCTCCATCCGCGGTGGCTGCGGGGATGGATGGGTCTGCTGCCACTTTGGTAAGCGACCAAGCCAAGATCGGCACATCCGGCCCCTCTACCCGTCCTGTGTGCGGAGCCCCTGACTAAGACTAAGACCAAGAGTGCACAGGGCGGAGCCTCGATGACATTAGGGCCCCTCATTCAGAGGTTACCTGGCGTTTTCGAGCCCACTTGCTTCAAGCGCTTCCTCGTTATTCGCTCCACTGATGGCACCATGTTGTCCAAAGGCAACATGATCCATCAGAGGAGAGGATTAGATAGTGCAATTGGTAGAGAGCCGAAGGTGACCCGTTTCTCGGATGGGAGCCTTCTGGCGAATGCGGCGAATCCCGCCGAGGTGGCCAAGATAAGTGCTCTTCGGACACTTCATGGCACCCCGGTGAGTGTGACGCCGCACTCTACCATGAACTTTGTGAAAGGAGTAGTTTATGCGAGGGAACTCGTTGACTACTCTATTGAGGACATCACCCTAGAGCTGGCCGACCATGGGGCGGTCAAGGTCGAACGTGTGATGAGAAAACAGGGAGGGGCCTTGAGACCCACCCCTCCACTCTTCTTCATGTTCGACTGTGACAAGCTTCCTGAGTTGGTGCGTGCTGGTTGGTACCGCTACCGTATGAAGGCATTCGTGCCACTGCCGTGGCGGTGCTATTACTGTCACCGCTTCGGCCATACGAATCGCTCATGTAGACGTGCAAAGTCGGATCACCCGAAGTCTGTGTAAATTGCTCCAAGGTCGCACACGATAAGTCCAAATCGTGTGTGGCCAAGTGTGTCAATTGCGGAGAGCCGCACCCTGTTTCTTCAAAGCAATGTGGTGCATATCTCCTTGAGAAAGAGATCCTGGCCATTCAGGCCCAGGATTGACTCTTATTCCGCGAGGCTAAGGACTTGGTCCTGGCGCGCCCGGCTCTGCCTGGGATGTCATATGCCTCAATAGTTAGAAAGGCACCCTCTGCTCCTGGCCCATCCAGGCCAACAAGCACAGTTGTTTCTGTGCCCATTCGGAGCCCTTCTGCAGGCTCTACCCAACCCGTGCGCTCCCCTGGTAAAGCTGGCAGCAAAAAGGGTTAATACCCAGCCCCGGCTAAAACCAGGGCTCCCCCCTCTTCCCCCAGTGTGACCGGTTCCCGTAAGTGTGACCGATTCGTTAGACTCACAGGAGGCAACACCCCTGAAGATGGTCGCTAGTCCAGCTTCGGGGGTTCAAAGGAGGTTCGGCTCCTTCGCCCACGCCCCGAGGTGGAGCGAGTGGCTCGGAGTCGGTGGTTCCTCAAAAAGAGGGCCCCCCGCCTCCGAAGCCGCAACGCCCGCCTAAGGTTTCGAGGCGGAGGCAGGAAAAGACTCGCATGGCGAGCCCAACCTCCCCCAATAAGTCCTCGAAGGCGACAGCGCCTTCAGCGCTTTGTCCGGCCAACAGCGCCCGGGGTTCTGCCCCCGGGAAGCGTACGGCCATTCCCCTGAGGGTCTTGAGTTCGAGGAGGGCCCCCGCGTCTCCTCCGAGCTAGGCCTGGAGGGCATATTCCTTCAATGGAATTGCCGTGGACTTCGGGCCAACTGGGAGGAGCTTCGGAGGCTCGTCTCGTCCCGTTCCCCGTTACCGTTAGCTATCTTTTTGCAGGAGACCATGCTAGGCACGTGCCCCCTGCCCGCCCTCCCGGGGTATAAGGGTCTTGCGACCCCACCACCGCTGGATGGCCGGGCTGGGGGATGCGCGGTTTAGACCCGGCATGATGTCTCCGTTCTTCCTTTCTCTTTAGATACCTGCTTTCAGGCATTGGCTGTGCAGCTGCACCTCAATAGGAGGTATACTATCATTTCTGCATACATTCCATCATCAGCTGACTTCCACGCAGGGGACTTCCACTGCATCGTGGCACGGTTGCCGAGGCCCTATCTCTTGCTTGGAGATCTGAAAGGCAGATATCCTCTCTGGGGAGATTACTCCATAAATCCCAGGGGACAAGTCCTTGCCGATTTGATCGAAGAGCTTGATATGCGTGTGCTAAATGTGGATGAGTTTGCGCATCACTGTCCGAGAACCGCTTCATTTTCTTGCCCTGACCTATCTCTGTGCTCTTCAAATGCACAGCCTGATTTTGATTGGGGGGTAGTTGATGACCTCCATGGTAGTGATCCTTTCCCATTCAAATATCATTTTCAGGGCAACTGCCGCCTGAGAGACCACCTCAGTGATGCTTGGCGCGGGCGCGGTGGCCTGCATTTCAGGAAATGACTGAATTCTCTATCTCAGTCGAGGAGTTTAGATCGGTAGATGAGGCCGTTGAGTTCTTCTCCGGCAACCTCATCGCCGTGGGCCTGTGAGACGGCCCTCAAACAAGCGTTATGCCTACATGCGCTATAAGCGCCGCCCGAACGATTTCACCGTCGCTGAATTTCGTCGGGCTAGGGCTAGGTTCCGGTATATTTCGAAGCACGCCCGCCGCTCTTCTTGGCGGGCATACGTGTCTTCACTTAACGGGAAGACCCCTTTAGCTGAGGTGTGGAAGCAAGTCAATAGGATTCGGGGCAAGTTCTCGCAGGACCCCCCTCCCGTTCTCCAGGAGAATGGGACCGCAATCTCGGACCCCGCGTCCGTGGCGGAATCCTTAGCGACCGCTTTTTCCGCATTCTCTAGCCGTGATGCTGCTCCGCCAGCATTCAATGCACGTCGTGATGTCGCGGAAGGCCCCCGGCTGGACTCTACCTGCAGAGGCGGAGAACCCTTCAACGACAAGTTTACTGTGAGTGAGTTGCGCTCCGCTCTCGCCTCGTGCGTGGACACCGCCCATGGTCCTGACGATGTCCCGTACGCCATGCTTCGACACCTGGGTGAGCGAGGCATGGCCTTTCTGTTAGATTTGTTCAACAGGATCTGGGTGGAGGGTCTTCTCCCAGACTCCTGGCGAATCGCTACTGTGCTTGCCTTTCGCAAACCGGGGAGAGATCACTCTACTCCGACCAGTTTCCGCCCAATCTCTCTAACCTCTTGCATGTGCAAGTTGATGGAGAAATTGGTAAATGTTAGATTAGCCTTTTTCCTGGACAGCGGAGGCCATCTGTCTTCTGCACAGTGCGGCTTCCGCAAGTTCCACTCCACGTCGGATGCTCTGCTCCGACTGGAAAATGCCGTCTGCGAGGCTTTCCTTTGTAGACAGCACTACGCCACGGTGTTTTTCGTTCTGGAGAAGGCCTATGATACCACATGGCGATACGGTATCATGGAGACTCTCCACACGATGGGGGCGAGGGGACGCCTCCGAATATTTATATCTGAATTTTTGTGAGATTGTCGATTCCGCGTACGGGTGGGGGGAGCCCTCCGGCGCAATGGAGCAGGAAGAGGGTGTCCCGCAGGGAAGTGTCCTCAGTGTCACACTCTTTGCCCTGAGCATCAACGGCATCACCTCGATGCTGCCGGAAGATGTTCTCGCTACGCTCTACGTGGACGACCTTTCGATCTCTTTTGGCACGGCCCAGATGCCAACTCTGGAGCGTCGACTCCAACAGGCATTGAACCTCGTCTCTCACTATGCCGAAGCGCACAGGTTTCGGTTTTCTTTGGCTAAGACTAAGGTGTTGCACTTCTGCCGCCATCCACGGCTTCACCCCGACCCAGATTTGTTTATTAATGGGGTGCGCCTGGATGTGGTGGAGTCGAACCGTTTCCTTGGTCTTGTATTCGACCGACGCCTCACCTGGGAGGCTCATATTCGCAGCCTTAGGGTCTCTTGTATCCACGCCATGGACATTCTCCGTTCTGTGACGTTCAGCGCTTGGGGCACTGATAGGGCTACTGCCCTACTTTTTTATTGATCCTTTGTTCGTTCGAATCTCGACTACAGATGCGAGTTTTATGCATCCGCAGCTGAGCGTTTATTGTGGAAGGTGAATTCGATCCACCACACCGGCCTTCGCCATGCGACCGGTGCCTTCCGCACTTCCCCCATTGAGAGCCTGTTGGTCGATGCTGGGGAGATGCCACTCGCTCTGCGCCGCGTGCAGTGCATCACTCGCCTGTACGCGCGAGCCTCGGCGCCTTCCTCAGTCGCCAGTCATACCCCAAGCCCTTTGGGTTTAGGCCCAGGAAACTCCTTCGAGAGGTAGATATAGCTCTCGGGCCGGTGGTGCCCCTGGTTCTGCCCAGGACGCCACCCTGGAGGGTACCACATTTGGCTATTTGTCACCACGCCTCTGTTCCCAAAGCTTGTACGGCGCCGGGAGTATTGTGTTCGACCTTTTTGGAGCACACATCTGTCACGCTGGAACCGTGCCAGTGTATACGGATGGCTCCAAGTCCCAAGAGGGGGTTGTCTTCTATGCCGTGTGCCCTCTATTTGAAGTCAGTTGGGCTCTACCAGGTGCTGCGTCTGTCTTCACAGCCGAGCTGATGGCAATACACCACTCGGTACGGGAGATTACGCGACGTGCCCGGTTCGGAGACCGGATTGTGATCTATAGCGACTCACAAAGCGCCCTGAGTGCTCTCGGGGCATTGGAATCTGCGCATTTCCTGGTTCGCGATATCCTTGACGCCACGGTTTTGGCGAGCCGGGGTGAAGGGGACCTTTCCCCGCTGCCGTAGATTGCTTCCTGATTGTTAAGTTTTCCAATTTATATCATTGTTGTTTTCATATTTTTTTTAAAGTAGCCTAATTCTAGGCTGCTGTGTTTTTTGGCAACTTATGCCCAAGTGGGCAGTTGCCAGATGGGCTCTATAAAATTTAAAATGTAAAAAGATAAAACAGAAAAACACTTGCTAGGATTAAGGACCCTTGAGGATTACCTATCCTCATGGGATAACCCAGTGTCGGGGTATGATAATAATAGGTGATGATACCCTCCTTACTGGAGCTCCCTATCTCTACTTCTCTTCATTACATATCCTCGTGTACCCCCTTTTCACTTTTTTTTTAATATACAAAGTTGTTCTGGCTGCTCTGCCAACCTTCGTCCTATTACCATACCCTCACCCTGAGGCAGGGTATACTGCTGCAAGGGATGAAAACTCGCTGGCCATGAGAGGTATGTTGTGTGATGCATCATTGACTCTGTTCAGCACTTCCAGTGCACATATAAAGTGGTTATGCCTGCACCATCTTTTATGGTTCAAAGCTCCAGGACAAAGTTGCCATTATGGTGGGTCAGGCTGTCAAGGCTCATCTTAGCTCAAATCTGCAGGCAAGAGTTTGTGTAAATGATCCTTCTGGAATTTTTGGAGGGGGCGGGCTTCAATTTTATTAGAGTATCTTGTGGTGTTGGGTGCATGCTCCAGTGGTGACCATGTCTACTTTTTCCTTCTTAGTTTGTTACCCTAATTTTTTTTTTGTTTAAGCCATTACTTTTCCTTTTTACTCTAAATATTTGTCCATTTGTAGTCTAGAATAGAAGTATTGTTTTAAATTTATGGCGCCTTATGCTCTCAAAGGCTGTCACCAGATGGGATCTCTTAAAGAAAATGACACATTATTTAGCAGTGGTGGGCAGTCCGTCAGTACTGATGATGGAAGGTCCGTCACTGATGGACTGCCATATTGCTGGTGGACTGATGACTGATGGAAACTTTGAAACACTGACTGAATAAGCGCCGATGGAAGCGATTTTTGGCCATCACCCGAACCGTCACTAACCCGAAAAGCAAAGATGACCTTCGGCAAATAATGTTTCTATCAGTCATCAGCAAAGTGGGAGTCCATCATTGGTACTGACGGACTGCCCACCACTGTTATTTAGGGACATTTTCTCTTTTGATGATAACCATCTTTGTAAAGGAATTAGATTTCAGCAGGAATGATTGGATCTTGAGCGTGTAAGATGTTTGAATGAATCTTTTTACATTAGAAGATAGTAGAGTAGATAGAATGCTCATCAGCTAATCTTAACACAAGAAAAGTCTGGGGTTCTATTATCACTTGCAGATGTCCTTTGACATGCCCTTGTGGTTCTGTCATCCATGAATGTTATGTTAAGCTTGGATGCCAGCTGTTTGTGATTTTCCCACTCGCACTATTTCCTTATCAATCTTTTTAAATGGTAAAACTGTCACTCTTGTGTGTAAAAAAAATCTTGGCATCAAAATTGTAGTGATATCAATCAGAATGAGTTTTGTTCTTTGTACCAGGTTGCTCATGCTTTAACTGTTTAATAACCTACTTCAAATAGAGATATACTCAAATTATCTTCTCATAAACTTCATTTGTATTTTTATTCCCCTCCTCTCTACTTCGTTATCCCAAAATGTGAATTTGCAATCATTTGTGTATTTTTATTCTCATGTTCAGTTTTTCACGCAGGCACAAAAGCGGGGTGATAGCTGCTGCTGATTGTTCTAGCCACAATCTGAGGCAAAATTGGATGCTGCAATGCATCAAATTTTGAACCTGGTTATTGATGCTGTGCTTTTAAGGCAAAGTTTGTTCCAGATGTTAATGATTGTCCTTTTATCCCTACCATTTGGAGATGGCCTGGTTTTGTCTTTACTCTTCCTATTGGCCCCTTCATGAGGCTTGGAGCGTGATGGTCCTATTAGTCAATGTCAGGTCAAATTAAATCCTTTTTTTTCATTTGGCTAAATTTAGACTGACCATTATACATCATAATTCTGAGCATGTTAAGGAATGGTCAAGTATTCTTGAAATTTTATATTGGAAGAATTGACTTAGAGCTTAACATAATGGGTCTATTTGATACAGGTATTTAATCAAAAGCCTACCTAAACATTATTTCACCTTCATAAGAGCAATTCTCCAATAATTTTACATATTTTGGTGGTTGCACACATCATATTTCACGCAGATGTATCTTCTCACTCCAGCTTAAGACAAGTGGTGCTGGCAGAGGCTCCCACCACTGAATTGAAAATGAGATTTGTAATTATACGAAAGAGTTGCCCAAGCTTGCATTTCTTACGTATCTAAACACAGCTTTGTTATTTCCCCAACTGGAATAATTTTAATTTTTTTTTCAGGCTTTATTGACTGTGATAACCTCTCAATATGTGTCTGTACATGAAGGTACCGTTTTAGTTGCTGTACGGACTTGTTATAACATTTTCCTCGCTTCAAGAGACATGAACAACCAAGTTACAGCGAAGGCCGCACTCACGCAAATGATTAACATAATCTTCACCAGGATGGAAAACCAGGCTGTAGGCAATGTCACTTTTGTTTCTTCTTGGGATTTTTTCTTATTTATATTGAGAAAATGGAAATTGCTTTCTTTTGCTTTTAATTTACCTGACAGTAGGTGTTTGAAAGAATTACCCCAACTTATGACCAAGTAGGCAGTCGCCAGGTTGTCAGTAAAAAAAAAGAAGAGCTAACTCACCTCTTTCTCTCTCACATTCACCCTTTTCTCTTACACACTTATTCACCCATTTTATCTAACATATTCACCCTTTTCTCTCACTCACTTATTCACCCCCATTTTCTCTCACTTATTCACCCTCATTTCCTCTCACACTCATTCACTCCATTTTCTCACACACTCATTCACTCCTTTCACATACTCATTCATATAATAAGCCCACCTTTATGCAGTCTTACAACCCATATATATATATATATATATATATATATATATATATATATATATATATATATATATATATATATATATATATATATAAATATAAATATATATATATATATATAAATATAAATAAAACATCGGCCCTGCCATTAACTCGGGTTCTACTCCCATTACACTTTTAGTTCCAGCCATTCTTTTATACTCATACCACCCCAGAAACAACTCATTCACAGCATTTATTTCATTCTTCCCTCTCCCGATCCTTCACTCCCATACACCAGCATATTCTCCTGTAGCTTCCACACTAAAATTCTTAGTATTCTCTAATGCTTTAATCGCCTCAAGAACCTTTTCTACCATTTAAAACTCTGTGGTTGTAATCTACTTCGCAACACCACCATTTACAATATATACAAGATGTTTTAAAACTTTGCAAGGGTGAAACCACAGACTCTATCACCCCCAACACCGCATTCTCAATACCAACTACCATTACCTCACTCTTTTATGCATTTACTTTCATGTCTTCTCTCACACAGCCAGTTCAAAGTTACACTCATTTCAAAATCCTTCTTACCTTCAGCCACCAACATCAAGACATCATCATGTACTGACATAGAACCCATCCCTCATAAATCTCATACATTCTTCTCATGACCTGCCACTTAAATTTCTTCTGAGGTCGCACTTATTTCCTAGCTCCTACTCTCACTGCATTCTCACATACTCTACTCCCCCCTCCCTCTCATAGATACATTAACCTTTCACCCTTCTACCTTATCTTCCTGCTCCCTTCTTTCATGTCTATCTCCCTTATATCCCTTGTCTTCTTTATTCCTCCTCTCCCTTATCCCTTCCTAACATCTTATTTATGCATCAACCATTGTAAGTTTATACAGTGTAATCACTTGATCAGATAGTCCCCCAGCTTACTATTCTTACGAGGCCCTTGACCAGATAGTCCCCAGCTTACTATTCTTACGAGGCCCTTGACCAGATAGTCCCCCAGCTTACTATTCTTACGAGGCCCTTGACCAGGTAGTCCCCCAGCTTACTATTCTTACAAGGCCCTTGACCAGGTAGTCCCCCAGCTTACTATTCTTACGAGGCCCTTGACCAGATAGTCCCCCAGCTTAATATTCTTACAAGGCCCTTGACCAGGTAGTCCCCCAGCTTACTATTCTTAATAGGCCCTTGACCAGGTAGTCCCCCAGCTTACTATTCTTACGAGGCCCTTGACCAGATAGTCCCCCAGCTTACTATTCTTACGAGGCCCTTGACCAGGTACTCCCCCATCTTACTATTCTTATGAGGCCCTTGACCAGATAGTCCCCCAGCTTACTATTCTTACGAGGCCCTTGACCAGATAGTCCCCCAACTTACTATTCTTACGAGGTTCTTGATTGGATAGTCCCCTAGCTTACTATTCTTACAAGGTTCTTGATTGGATAGTCCCCTAGCTTACTATTCTTATGAGGCCCTTGACCAGATAGTCCCCCAGCTTACTGTTCTTACAATGCCCTTGATCAGATAGTCCCCCAGCTTACTCTTCTTGCAAGGCGATTGATCAGATAGTCCCCCAGCTTACTATTGTTACCAGGCCCTTGATCAGATAGTCCCCCAGCTTACTATTCTTACCAGGCCCTTGATCAGATAGTCCCCCAGCTTACTATTCTTACGAGGCCCTTGACCAGATAGTTCCCCAGCTTACTATTCTTATGAGGCCTTAGATCAGATAGTCCCCCAGCTTACTATTCTTATGAGGCCCTAGATCAGATAGTCTCCCAGCTTACTGTTCTTACAATGCCCTTGATCAGATAGTCCCCCAGCTTACTATTCTTATGAGGCCTTAGATCAGATAGTCCCCCAGCTTAGTCTTCTTGCAAGGCGATTGATCAGATAGTCCCCCAGCTTACTATTCTTATGAGGCCCTAGATCAGATAGTCCCCCAGCTTACTGTTCTTACAATGCCCTTGATCAGATAGTCCCCCAGCTTACTATTCTTATGAGGCCCTGTATCAGATAGTCCCCCAGCTTAGTCTTCTTGCAAGGCGATTGATCAGATAGTCCCCCAGCTTACTATTCTTACAAAGCCCTTGATCAGATAGTCCCCCAGCTTACTATTCTTACAAGGCCCTTGATCAGATAGTCCCCCAGCTTAGTCTTCTTGCAAGGCGATTGATCAGATAGTCCCCCAGCTTACTATTCTTACGAGGACCTTGATCATATAGTCCCCCAGCTTACTATTCTTACAAGGCCCTTGATCAGATAGTCCCCCGGCTTACTATTCTTACGAGGCCCTTGACCAGATAGTTCCCCAGCTTACTATTTTTATGAGGCCTTAGATCAGATAGTCCCCCAGCTTACTATTCTTACAAGGCCCTTGATCAGATAGTTCCCCAGCTTACTATTCTTACGAGGCCCTTGACCAGATAGTTCCCCAGCTTACTATTCTTATGAGGCCTTAGATCAGATAGTCCCCCAGCTTACTATTCTTACAAGGCCCTTGATCAGATAGTCCCCCAGCTTACTATTCTTACGAGGCCCTTGATCAGATAGTTCCCCGGCTTACTATTCTTACGAGGCCCTTGACCAGATAGTTCCCCAGCTTACTTTTCTTATGAGGCCTTAGATCAGATAGTCCCTTAGCTTACTATTCTTACAAGGCCCTTCATCAGATAGTTCCCCAGCTTACTATTCTTACGAGGCCCTTGACCAGATAGTTCCCCAGCTTGCTATTCCTATGAGGCCTTAAATCAGATAGTCCCCCAGCTTACTATTCTTAGGAGGCCCTTGATCAGATAGTTCCCCAGCTTACTGTTCTTACAATGCCCTTGATCAGATAGTCCCCCAGCTTACTATTCTTATGAGGCCTTAGATCAGATAGTCCCCCAGCTTACTATTCTTACAAGGCCCTTGATCAGATAGTTCCCCAGCTTACTATTCTTATGAGGCCTTAGATCAGATAGTCCCCCAGCTTACTATTCTTACGAGGCCCTTGACCAGATAGTTCCCCAGCTTACTATTCTTATGAGGCCTTAGATCAGATAGTCCCCCAGCTTACTATTCTTAGGAGGCCCTTGATCAGATAGTTCCCCAGCTTACTATTCTTACGAGGCCCTTGACCAGATAGTTCCCCAGCTTACTATTCTTATGAGGCCTTAGATCAGATAGTCCCCCAGCTTACTATTCTTAGGAGGACCATAGAGTTCTCCCCAAGCGCTTTACCAACCCTGTGTTTATGCTTGTTATGGAAGAATGTTCGCTACACACATATTGAGCAAAGAAATCCTACCACACTCTCCATAGCCCTGGTTTGCTCTATCATTGATGTACCAGGTGTGGGTGGACAGATATTTTTTCTGCCAGGTTAGTACAACCATCCCCAATGCCCATCCACCACTCATCTCAAGTCATTCCGGAACATCTTGCTTCAGCTTTCTATCATTATAGGGTCCATGCTCTGCTACCAAACAGTTTCACCTGTGCAAATCTCAATTTCACCCATATATTTCTCGAGGTCACACTTTCATATGCAAGCATTCTATCATGCCAAGTCATCACTCACAATGCCTGCCACGCCCTCTTTTCTCCTACCAACCTGATCACGTACCATCCCTCACAAACTCCTTCATTCCCTTTCTTGTTTGTCTCGCAGAAAAAGAGCATCTGAAATCTCCCTGTTTTAAAGACATTGACCACCATTCCATTCTTTCTCACATCACAAACACAGCCCTCGCATTCATACATCCACTCAATTCACAAGACCAAAATTAAATATGTGGCATTGATGCACACTGATCTTGCTTTGATGGTGGTTATGGATGATGATGATGAGCCTCAGGAAAGAAGTTAGTACAAAGGAGTACAAGTACTCAAATGTAATAACTTGCTGTCCCCCTCTGTAGTGATAGGAAGGTAAGAAGGGGGATATTGGCCCCCTTTGAGAGGCCTTTTATTTAGCTTGGTCCCCCTCAGGTGGATGAAGGGGCTCAGGAAGATACCTTCCGGCTTCGTACCTCCAGCTGTGCCTCACTGGGCAGCCACAGGGATTCGCAAGGGCTGAGCACCCCCCTGCAGAATGGTGCAGACTCTACCCAGCAGACCTCACTCCCGGGGTCTAGCAAAACTCCACCGCTACAACCCTGCAGCCCCCTAACTCTCGAGACTTTCAGAGTAGAATCTGAGGTAAGGTCACCATTTTGCCATACCCACAAGGGGTTGTGCTTGTACTTTTTTCTGCACTAATTAGTTTGTGGAAGGTTTCATTATTTAAATTATTTTTCATTTTTTCATGAGTATTTTCACTCATTCCCACATCTAGGAAAATCGGTCATTAAACCCAATGTAAAAATAAAAAATCCCATTCCCCTAACTTTACCATATTTTTTATGAGCCTTTCTTGGTACTAGTTTTTGTTAGCTAGACACTCTTGTTTTTGTTTGGAAAATGCAGGTGTGATTCCCATCCATTTTGCCCCCTATCGAACCCCAGGTTATGGTTTGTGTATCCGAGTCTCAATTCCATTGTGGACAAAGCTATGAGGGATAGAATTCTGATTTATCCGCTTTCTAAAATCCCAAATTATAATCTGCTCTCTGTTCAGGGTGGAGAAAATTATCCCCCCCTCCCCCCATCTAGGGTCCCTCCTTTAAGCCTGCAGCCACCAGGGTTGGCAAAACGCCCCAAATTTTGAAAAAGCCCAATAAAACCTGTGTTTTATTATGTTTTTTTCAAATCTTGGGTTTTTTCCCAAAACAAATGCTACAAGCATTAGAATAACATAGAAAAAAAATAGCTATCTCTATTTTTATATAATATTAATAATTAGTTTAATAATTATATTATAGTAAGAATAGATCACTGATTGAGACTTGTGGGTACCCATGATAGCCATAACCTGTAGAAGGAGAGATGAATTATGAGTAGCATTCATAAGTAGCATTCATTTCTTGAAAAAAAAAGAAGGTAATTTTGAAAAAAACCCCAAACCCAGGAATAAAACCCAGGGTTTTTTATATGCCCACCCTGGCAGCCACCCTGCCTTATCCTTATTTTGACGACTGCGTTGTCCCCCAGACTGTTGAGCACATTTTTGCTGAAGTCTCCCAGTCTGGGTGATTTTCGCACAAGTTACCTGTTCTGGTATTGGTACAAGTGGGTTTGCTACTGCTTGTCCCTTGTGTGCAGAGACTCATGGCCTATGTCTTTATAGAAGAGTCTGGCTCCCTCCCAGTTTGTGTGACTGTTGTTGGGTGCATACTCCAGTGCCAGGGGTAAGCGCGTGTTGACTCAGATCACCTCTGATAACCACTTGCGTCTTTTATCATCTATTCTTTTTCTGGCTTGTTTGTCTTTTGTGTGTTTTATCTTTTTATTTTGTTTTTTTCATGTGACTTAGGAATAGGCTAAATTTAATTGCGGCGACTTATCGCCATTGCTAGTTGTCGCCAGGTGGGCCTTATGAAAAAAAAAGAAGCCGATGAGGGCAGGGTAGGGTTTTGCCTGGAGGTTTTGGCTCTCTCACCCAGGCTTCTGTCTCCCCAAGGTCATCTGCAACGGGTCCCTGTCGAATAGTTCGCCCCCCTTTGTCATCCCTCGTGACCCTGGAGAGTCTTCTGTTGCCCATGACGCCTCGGAGGACACCGAGACGGACGAGTCGGTGTCGGCGACCGACCCGATTCCTTCGCAGTCGTCCCAAGAAGTCGCCGAGGCGTTGGTGACCGAGATCATTACGAAGGCTGTGAATGGTGAGTGGGGGCATGGGCGGGGTGCTTGCATAGTTTTAGCTCTTTTGGGTGTGTGTGTGGGGGGGTACTTCCTTTTGCCAGCCGCCTCCCCCTCTTCTCTTTTTCTTGGCTGGCTGCTAAATTTGCAGGTCAGTCTACGTCCATTCATCGGCAGTCAATGCCGGTAATGGGGAGTGGGGGGGGATTTTTTGCCTCTCCTCGGCTCGTCCATTTCGATCCATGCCGCAGCTGACATTTGGAGGATTGCTTGCCACCCTGGTTGGAATGTCTGGAGGAGGATCTGAAGTTCACTTTCTGCACAAGACACCCTCGTTGGTTCCCCCTCCCCCGCGCCCTCAAACTTCTCAGAGTGAAAATGTTTTTATTTGTTCAAAAGTGGTAGTGATGGTGTTTCCGTTGTTAATTCCCCCCACCCCTCCAGTCAAGCAGATGGCATCTCTGCTCCCTCTGATGAAGGGAGAAAGCTGCGTTGAAAGGCCTTTGTACATGGGAGAGGGCATTAAGAGGGCGGTTGCTGCATAAGGGTTAATGGGAGAAAGACGAAGGCAAGTCGTAGCCCCTGAGTGAAGAGGAATTGGGTGATTGTGAAGTTAGGGGGTGCGCGCCTTCCTTCATCCTGACCTAACCATAGCCAAGATGCTGCCACAGATAGCCACCCCTACGAAAGGGCATTTGGCGTGGATGAAATGAAGGTTGGGCATATAGGGTGGGGGGTTGTGAAGTAACATTGACGTGTGCCGATCCCTCAGGGTTGGGAAGTAGCATTGACGTGCGCCGATCCCTCTGGGTTGTGAAGTAGCATTGACGTGCGCTGATCCCTCTGGGTTGTGAAGTAGCATTGACGTGCGCCGATCCCTCTGATAGCTCACTCTTTCCCCAGTTTGCGACGCCAAGACCCAAGAGGACTCGAACGGGTACCTCTCGCACTCGCCTCAATTGTCAGAGGCGTCGCAAATCGCCGAGGACAAGGAGAGCCTCGAGTGCCACCTGCAGACGCCCGAGGCTCACCGTAGAGAGAGCGGCGTTTCTCGCAGCCACTCCATTTCGTCGAGTCTCCCGCAGACATCTGCGTCCGTCACGAGAGTTCCCTCCCAGGTACTCCCATCCGAGGGGCTTGGTAAGGGGGAGGGGCGGGGGACGGTTAAGTTGTCTGTCTCTCACCCTCGTCACGTTTCAGGAGAGTCTGAACACCCTGGCGGACGGCGACAGTGGCATCGCGTCTCGCTTGCCGCACATCCTCCAGAAAGACGCCTTCCTCGTCTTTCGCTCCTTGTGCAAGTTATCGATGAAGCCTCTTCCCGAGGCCGCCGATCCTAAGTAAGTCAATTGCGCATGCGCCAAGGAATTTCCGGGCCGATTCTAAGTAAGTCACTGCGCATGTGCGAGGGTGATCCTAAGAAAGTCACTGCACGAGGGCGATCCTAAGAAAGTCACTGCGGAAGGGCGATCCTAACAAAGTCACTGCGCGAGGGCGATCCTAAGAAAGTCAATGCGCGAGGGCGATCCTAAGAAAGTCAATGCGCGAGGGCGATCCTAAGAAAGTCACTGCGCGAGGGCGATCCTAAGAAAGTCTCTGCGCGAGGGCGATCCTAAGAAAGTGACTGCGCGAGGGTGATCCTAAGAAAGTGACTGCGCGAGGGTGATCCTAAGAAAGTGACTGCGCGAGGGCGATCCTAAGAAAGTGACTGCGCGAGGGCTATCCTAAGTAAGTCACTGCGCGAGGGTGATCCTAAGAAAGTCACTGCGCGAGGGCGATCTTAAAGTCAATTCTCATGCGCGACGGTGATTCTATGTAAGTCAATTGCGCATGCGCGAGTGAATTTCCGGGCGAACGAACCTAAGTAAGATAATGCGCATGCTTAGTCTCCTTGTACGAGACGCGCCGGAAGGAGGTATGGATATCCTTCCCGCTCCACATACAACCGGAGAGTTGGGGCGATGCACACCGATCCCCACACTCTTCTCGTTTGTTTGTATGGTGGGGTTAGATGAACCGTCTCCATAAGCACCCTACTGTTTTGAATGACGTCACGAGGGGGGGGTTCTTTGATTTCGGAAGGTCCCACGAGTTGCGTTCGAAGATTCTGTCGATGGAGATGCTTCTGTCGATCGTGCAGAACGCGGGCCGCGTCTTCCGTTCTCACGACACCTTCATCACCGCCATCAAGCAGTATTTGTGCGTCTCCCTGAGCAAGAACGGCGTCTCGCCCATCGCTGAGGTGTTTCATCTCTCCCTCGCCATTTTTGTGGCGCTTCTCTCCAACTTCAAGGCTCACTTGAAAATGCAGATAGAGGTAGGTGGCGGCCGCCTTCATTTGGGTCTGGGGATTCAAAGGAATGGTTGGTCCCGTTAAATTAAACGCTAGCGATTTTAGCCCTCATCTATGATGCACACAAACGAGTGACTCTGCTCTGACGAGCACCGCCTTCCGACACAAAAGCAAATTAACGACTATACAAATAATTTGGCCCTACCACATTCACTTATACATCCCATGGTTCGAATGCCCCCCCCCCCCACACTGCTAAATCTAACATACACTCGAAATAGCATAGAACAAAGCCCCTCCGAACAATCAGCGGTTCTACATAAGTCACCCCTTCGCCCAACCTACAATCTCAAACTCAAATTCTCTCCATACATACACTTTTAAACATGATAGGAAAACAGTTCTACACCAGTCACCCTCGTTTCCCACCCTCAACACACACCCAAATTAGCACTTGTACTTTTGCCCGCCGCAACGAAGAAACAACTCACTCAATTTTGGAAGCCGCCACCTCCACACCTTACCAATGAATTTTATTCACCCTCCCCCACACCTGACAGAAAAGAATGAATCTTCCCTTTCCACAAAGCCTGGAGTCTCTTTTTCATTACTCAGCTCTGGCCACCACCCAAAACTGCAATACTACTGTACACACAAAAACCACACGCCTAATGATAAGATGGTCAAACCTTGTACCTCACAGACAGCCAGACAACTGATCCTGCATTAGATAATTATGGGTTTAAACATCCATAGGGAGGTGGGGGAACCAAGTCCTACTAATACTGGAATGGTAGCAAGAGGGGTCACCATTCCTTCAATTCTCGGAACTAAAAAGGACACAAAAGGTATCAAAATGTCAAAGGAGAAAACTAAATTCATTAATTTACAAACTGGAAGGTCAACGCCTAAACCTGCACTACAACAGACGCCGTAAACCAAACATACAACCACAACGGCCCATGCTGTGACCACCCCTCAGAAAACACTAAATCCCTAGTGATTATGCCCGAACTTTAAACCCCCCCTACACAACAGATCCTCACTTATGGGTTCGGTCCTGGGGGCTACCAAGTAACTCAACTTTTGTTCATTGAGATCTTAATGATCTGGTCAAAGTTAATGTCAATTTGAGGGGAAATTTATTTAATTTTGTCAACTTGTTCTTATAGGCTCATTCTACATTTGCTGGCCTATGCTTTATGGGTACTTTGCAATGTCTGATTTTCTTCAGTTATCCCTTTAATCTCCTGAGTAGACTTTGTTGTGTTGTCAGGGGTAACGGTTTTGTTATCCTCCCATCGAATGAACCTTTTGATGTCCTCTTCCTGTCAGGTCTTCTTCAAGGAGATATTCCTCAACATTCTGGAGGCTGGAAGCTCGAGTTTCCAGCACAAATGGATGGTCATTCAGGCGCTCACGCGGATTTGCGCCGACGCGCAATCCGTGGTTGACATCTATGTGAATTATGACTGTGATCTGAATGCGGCCAATGTCTTCGAAAGGTGAGACCTTGCAACCAGCGTTTTGGGGTCAGTGGTTGCGCCCTCAGTCCTCTCGCTCTCGCAGGCGAGTGTCCTTTCCCGACTGGATTGTCAGATTGATTTCAGAAATTCCTTCCTGGATTTCCTTCCTCTTTGTTCAGTTGGTTGATTATCACTTTGGCCCCCTTTAACCAGGTCACCGGGCAGAAGTGAGATAATTTATGGGGTGTAAAAGTTATTGGGGGATTAATGTTGCGTGAAGAAAAAAGTGTTAGGTTTTTATTGAGAGATTATTGGTTACTCTGCAGCCGCTGTTTGAAAAGACCCTGAAGAGGTGAGCCATTTTTATTGGATCAGGGAAAGGTTTATGATTGTGTGAAGACAGAGGCTTTGGTCGATGACCTTTCATTACAAACTATAATACTTTTGTGTGGTTTAGATTGATAAAAAACTGGCATTGATCACATTTCCTCTAAATTGGTCTTTTCCTGTAACTGATCTACAGCGTCCCCCCCCCCCCTAAGTCTCAGGCCTCCCTGCTCTTCCCTAACAACCTGTTAGCCATTCGATCACAAAAAGCTATTATTCTATTCGCATAGGCCAGACCCATTCCTTACATTGGCCGCCCCCGCCCCCCTCGTCCCACACATTGGCCAGGTCGCTCCTCCCCCCGTCCCACACATTGGCAAGGCCGCTCCTCCCCCCGTCCCACACATTGGCCAGGTCGCTCCTCCCCCCGTCCCACACATTGGCCAGGTCGCTCCTCCCCCCCGTCCCACACATTGGCCAGGCCGCTCCTCCCCCCGTCCCACACATTGGCCAGGCCGCTCCCCTCCCATTGACCCTCCCCTTCCCCTGTCCCTCGCAGTTCACACACGATCCATGTTTTTGAGGCAGTCTCAAACCCGGTGGGTGCGAGGCTAGAATTTTAATTACGTCGACCTCCGCCCTTAAAGGCAGGCGCCAGAGGGGCGGAATTAAAAAACAACAAAACAAACCCAAACAGGTCGAGGGGGAGCAGTACTCCCATCCCCACAACTCGACCCAAAGGTATTTGCCCCCCCTTCCCTTCATGGGGGTCATGTAAGAGAAGGGGGTTTCCTTTCTCACGCCTCCGTTCACACCACTCATGGATGGGGCCTCTCATGGATGGGGCCTCGAGTCTTAATTAATTGGTAGCTTCAAAATTGAGTGAAAAGAGATGGCATCACTGGGGCGGGGTCGGGTCACCTACATATTGTCTCATTTTGAGGCCCTTTATTATTCACAGCCCCACAGGGGGGGAGGGGCCGTACCCTGTGGAGCTGCAAGTCCTCTCAGGGTGAGTGGGAATTTGGGAAGCCCCGTCATCACTGGGTTGGCGTGCGAATGCTCTGATGGGGACCGGGAAAGGTGTTGGTGCCCTTCTCCCTCTAAGCGCTACTTTATTTTTTTATTATTATTGTTATTATGTATTATTTAATAGTATTATTATTTATTAATATTATAGGCAGGGTTGAAAAAAAAATTGGATTTTTTACTAAAAAAAAAGATTTTTTTTTATTAAAATCATTAATATTAATTATTATATTTATAATAATTCTTAGCAATATTTTCTTTAATTTCTAAGGACTTAATTTAGATTGATAAGTTCTAATTTCAGTAGGTGAAAGTTTCTCATTTAACTTATTTAATGACAGTGCCAGCAACAGTTATTATAGGAATTAATAATTTTGTTTTAATTAAGGATTATTTGGGAGATACCACTGTTAGTAACTGGTCACTTATATATCTTAATCAGAATAGAAGTATCACACTTTTTTACTTACTCATGTATCATGGTTGGTGCAATGATTAACTCAAACTGATTTAATCAGATTATTTTATAATTGATTTTTTTCTGTAAAAAATCATGTTTATTTTTTAATCTACTTTTCTTTTCTTTTTTATATATTTTTTTTATTTAGAAGAAAACAAACTAAAAGATATATGGTTTGAAGGTTTGGAAAAACTGATGGATGGCATTGGCACTAATTCAGTCATTTTGATTTTTGACACAACTTTCAGCCTGAACTGTAATTTCTGTAAGTAGAGATATTGCATGAAATAAACATTATGTACCCAGTGGCTCATATTGCTTTTAAGGTATAATACATGTAGAAAAAATTACAAAAAAAGATAAAAATATTGAAAAAATCAAATAAAAAATAGAAAACATAAAAAAAGTAATTTTTTTTATCTATTTAATTTTTTCAAATCCAAAAAATCGCCAACCTTGCCATTTACGCATAATTTCTGTATATTTAAATTTAAATAAAAGATTTTTTTGTCTGATTATAATCAATTACAATCACTTGATTAAAATCATTTGATTTAATCATACCAACCCTGATTATAGGTATATCATCAACTTTTTCTACCTGCACTTTGTACCAGGACTGTTCCCACCTGGACAGAGTTTGGTCTGGTACCCATAGTGCCTTGATGGACTGCATGCCATCCTGTAATCACCGACCCTACTCGTTAGTGTACCCACCTATCCCTACTTCTCTTTATTACATACCCTCCTACCCCTGTCCACACTCGCTCTCCCTATCCACAGAGGTCCTGGTTGCACGGTGTACTTTGGTCCTCTTACTGGCCCTTAGTTGAGTGGAAGTGCATACCGTGAGGTCCCTACCTGCTGCAGGGGCTGAAGGCTCGCTGGCAGGGCCAAGTATTCGGTACAGGGTGTACTTGGTCATTGACTTTGCTACCTTCCTCCAGTACACATTTAAGGTGGCTACGTCAGCACCATAAGGTGGCTACATCAGCACCAGCATTTATGGCCAAACTGCCAGGACAATTTCGCCTAAAAGGTGGACCCAGTTCAATAACCCATCATCGCTGGACCACAACCGATTATATGTGTAAATGATCTCATTCTCGAATTTCTGATCCTTTGGAGACTTTAACATGTTTCCTTTTACTAAAGTAGGGTCACGATACCAGGCAATGGTACGAATACTTGGGGAGGGGGTAACATGAGGCAGCCCTTCGACCAGTGGAGGGTCTTCCCTTTCAGGTTCCATATGCGCTTTCCCTTTGGAGCGGCTCTCAGGCAGCTCCACCTCTGAAAAGGAAGTGCCACCCGACCCCCCTGTGCTTTCTCAGGGGCGCCTCCAACCCTCTTGTACTAGAGGGTATGTTTACTCCTCTCCTTGTCCTATGGATGCAGGGTTTCTACCTTCTGTGGAGTCGCCCATGGATAACTCCCTCTCTCGGCCAATGGCAGTCCCCCTTTCCTACCACAGGCGACTGTCAAGAGAGGAGACAGGCGGCCTTCCCCCAAATTGATTACTCCCAGTGGGAGCGAATCGATAGAGCAAACCCCTTAGAGAGGCAAGGGAACCTGAGGCCCGTATGGCCTTGCCCCTTGCAGTCCTGCATCCTGACTTGGTAGGGTGCCATATGCAGTCCCCCTCTCTTACCCCCACTGGAGGTCAGCCCACTGACCCAAGATGAAAATAAAGAGCACTTAATAGAGATCAGTGATACTTTAAGGGGGGATGGCCACAATGAGGTCCTCCAGAGATGCACATTGTTCCGGAGGTGACTCAGCAACAAACGGCATGATGTTCCATGTAGTTGAACTTGGGGCTCAGTGCCAAACACCGAACTTAAGTCCTTCCCCACCCTGTGCGAGGTTCTGATCAGGAAGCTCAGGCTCCCCGAGTACTCAAGGAGAGGAGGGACCTCCTTCCCCCACTGTATGCTCACCCCGTAAGGGGCGTGGCGATTTGCCATCCTGGCCGCCGTGCTGACGGGACTCAGCACCCCGACGACCCCAGCTTAGCCTCTTCTCCTTCCTTCAAAACACTTGTTTCCTTGCTTTTCATACAACCTCTCCCACAACTTTCTCTGGTCAGCCTCTAATTTAACAGGGTAGATGCTGACCTTCTTCTCAGTCAACCGTCCCGGATTGGGGTTGAGGGGGAGGGGAAAATGTTCCCTAACCCCTGAGCTCCAGGCTGGGGTGGTTGTTTTTTAACAACCTGCTTCATCCCCACCCATACCTTCCTCACATCCCTTTTCCTCTCCTCTTCACAATCTATATATTTTTATGCCGTGTCCGAGGTGGAGCCGCCATGCCGATGGACTGCCAGGCCACCAGGCGGGAGGGGTGGTCCCAAATGGCGGCGCCTGGCTCTGCCGGGCTTGTAAGCACCTCTCGCAGTGCGGGCTACTGCGAGAGGTGATGCGCGATTGCATCCCGTGTCAAAACGAGGGTCACCATGATGAGTATAAAAAAAACCCCAACCCCCAACTTCCCCTATAACATTGATGGAGCCACCCTTGGGCAGCTCCAGCAAAAAAATGGAGGTCCCCCCCCCTGTGCTTGCTCAGGGGACCCTCCATATTTCTTTAACTAAGGGCGAAGGGGACTCCCCCTCACCCCCTTCTCTGGAGGTGCTTTCAGGCACCTCCCTATTCCCAGCGGCAGTCCCTCCTTTTCTTTCTAAGGGGACTGTTAAGAAATCCAGCAGGCAGCCCATTGCCGACTTCCCCTCGTGTAAGCGGCTCGGTAGGGCAAACCCTCTTAGGGGGGAGAGGGAAGCCAGGCCCCTTCGGTCGCTTTCCTCAAAAGACCTGCTGGCAAGAATACTAAACCTTGCCGGGTTCAAGGCCTATGCCTTCCCACAAAAGACTCATGACGCTGCCAAGGGGACCTGCGATGTCCTGGGAGGAGATGGCCAACTGGAGGCCCCTCCTGTGATAGACATGGTCCTTGAGGAAACTCAGCCTCAGACAGTAGGGCCTTCCATGGGGGGGAATCTGGGCTCCGCGCCAAGCACCGAACCCGAATCCGCCCCTATGCAAGGTCCTCCTCAAATGGACGGAGATTCTGAGGCAGTACAAGGAGGGAAGGGATCTCCTCCGGATGATGCCCTTGCGACCACCAGGACCTCCATTTCGGAGAAGGACCTGGCTGAGGCCGGTCCATCTGGCCTAGGGGCTTCTACCGGCGGAGGTGAGATTCGGGTTCATTCCCCGCCCTCCTCTCCAAAAAAGAAAAGGATGAAAAAGACCAAAAAGACTAAGAAGACTCGGGGCTCCTCTCCATCCGCAGGGGCTGTGGGGACGGATGGGTCTGCTGCCACTTTGGCAAGCGACCAAACCAAGACCGGCACATCCGGCCCCTCTGCACCCCCCCCTGGTTGCGGAGCCCCTGACTAAGACCAAAAGTGCACAGGGCGGAGCCTCGATGACATTGGGGCAACTGATTCAGAGGTTACCTGGCGTTTTCGAGCCCGCTGGCTTCAAGCGCTTCCTCGTTATTCGCTCCACTGATGGCACCATGTTGTCCAAGGGCAACATGATCCATCAGAGGAGAGGATTAGTTAGTGCAATTGGTAGAGAACCGAAGGTGACCCGTTTCTTGGACGGGAGCCTTCTGGCGAATCCCGCCGAGGCCGCCAAGATAAATGCTCTTCGGACACTTCATGGCACCCCGGTGAGTGTGACGCCGCACTCTACCATGAACTTTGTGAAAGGAGTAGTTTATGTGATGGAACTCGTTGACTACTCCATTGAGAACATCACCCTAGAGCTGGCCGACCATGGGGCGGTCAAGGTCGAACGTGTGATGAGAAAACAGGGAGGGGCCTTGAGACCCACCCCTCCACTCTTCTTCATGTTCGACTGTGACAAGCGTGCTGGTTGGTACCGCTACCGTATGAAGGCATTCGTGCCACTGCCGCGGCGGTGCTATTACTGTCACCGCTTCGGCCATACGAATCGCTCATGTAGACGTGCAAAGTCGGGGTCACCCGAAGTCTGTGTAAATTGCTCCAAGGTCTCACACGATAAGTCCAAATCATGTGTAGCCAAGTGTGTCAATTGCAGAGAGCCGCACCCCGCTTCTTCGAAGCAATGTGGTGCATATCTCCTTGAGAAAGAAGTCCTGGCCGTTCATGCCCAGGATCGACTCTCATTCCGCGAGGCTAAGGACTTGGTCCTGGCGCGCCCGACTCTGCCTGGGACCTCATATGCCTCTATAGTGAGAAAGGCACCCTCTGCTCCTGGCTTATCTAGGCCAACGAGCACGGTTGTTTCCGCGCCCATTCGGAGCCCTTCTGCGGGCTCTACCCAACCTGGGCGCTCCCCTGGTAAAGCTGGCGGCAAAAAGGGTTCATACCCAGCCCCGGCTAAAACCAGGGCTCCCCCATCTTCCCCAAGCGTGACCGTTTCCCGTAAGGCGAAATGACCACGCCCCTCCATCGAGTCGTTAGACTCACAGGAGGCAACACCCCTGAAGATGGTCGCTAGGCCATCTTCGGGGGTTCCTAAAGATATCCCAGAAAGGAAGATAGCAACAAAGGAGCTTCGGCTCCTTCGCCCACGCCCGAGGTGGAGCGAGTGGCTCGGAGATGGTGGTTCCTCGAAAAGAGGGCCCCCCGCCTCCGAAGCCGCAACGCCCGCCTAAGGTTTCGAGGCGGAGGGAGGAAAAGACTCGCATGGCGAGCCCAACCTCCCCCAATAAGTCCTCGAAGGCGACAACGCCTTCAGGGCTTTGTCCGGCCAACAGCGCCCGGGGTTCTGCCCCCGGGAAGCGTACGGCCATTTCCCTGAGGGTCTTCAGTTCGAGGAGGGACCCCGCGTCTCCTCCGAGCTAGGCCTGGAGAGCATATTCCTCTAATGGAATTGCCGTGGACTCCGGGCCACCTGGGAGGAGCGTCGGAGGCTCGTCTCGTCCCGTTCCCGGTTAGCTATCTTTTTGCAGAATACCATGCTAGGCGCGTGCCCCCTGCCTGCCCTCCCGGGGTATAAGGGTCTTGCGACCCCACCACCGCGGGAGGGCCGGGCTGGGGGATGCGCGGTTTACACCCGGCATGATGTCTCCGTTGTTCCTTTCTCTTTAGATACCTCCTTTCAGGCAGTGGCTGTGCAGCTGCACCTCGATAGGAGGTATACTATCATTTCTGCGTACATCCCAGCGTCAGTCGACTTCTACGCGGGGGACTTCCGCCGCGCCGTGGCACGGTTGCCGAGGCCCTATCTCTTGCTTGGAGATCTGAACGGCAGGCATCCTCTCTGGGGAGATTACTCCATAAATCCCAGGGGACAAGTCCTTGCCGATCTGATCGAAGAGCTTGAGATGGGTGTCCTAAATGTGGATGAGTTTACGCATCAATGTCCGAGAACCGCTTCATTTTCTTGCCTTGACCTATCTTTGTGCTCTTCGGATGCACAGCCTGATTTTGATTGGGGCGTGGTCGATGACCTCCATGGTAGTGATCACTTTCCCATTCAAATATAATTTTCAGGGCAACTGCCGCCTCAGAGACCACCTCGGTGGTGCTTGGCGCAGGCGCGGTGGCCTGCATTTCAGGAAATGACTGAATTCTCTATCTCAGTCGAGGAGTTTACGTCGGTAGATGAAGCCGTTGAGTTCTTCTCCGGCAACCTCATCGCCGTGAGCCTGACTACTATTCCTAGGACGTCTGGCCGTTTTGCACTCCGACCACTCCCATGGTGGTCGGCTGAGTGTGAGACGGCCTTCAAACACAAACGAAGCGTTATGCCTACATGCGCTATAAGCGCCGCCCGAACGATTTCACTGTCGGTGAATTTCGTCGGGCTAGGGCTAGGTTCCGGTATATTTCGAAGCACGCCCGCCGCTCTTCTTGGCGCGCATACGTGTCTTCACTTAACGGGAAGACCCCTTTAGCTGAGGCGTGGAAGCGAGTCAAAAGGATTCGGGGCAAGTTCTCGCAGGACCTCCCTCCCGTTCTCCAGGAGAATGGGACCGCAATCTCGGACCCCGCGTCCGTGGCGGAATCCTTAGCGACCGCTTTTTCCGCATTCTCTAGCCGTGATGCTGCTCCGTCAGCATTCAATGCACGTCGTGATGTCGCGGAACGCCGCCTGCTGGACTTTACCTCCAGACGACAAGTTTACTGTGAGTGAGTTGCGTTCCGCTCTCGCTTCGTGCGCGAACACCGCCCATGGTCCGGACGATGTCCCGTACGCCATGCTTCGACACCTGGTTGAGCGAGGCATGGCCTTTCTGTTAGATTTGTTCAACAGGATCTGGGTGGAAGGTCTTCTCCCAGACTCCTGGCGAATCGCTACTGTACTCGCCTTTCGCAAACCGGGGAGAGATCACTCTACTCCGACCGGTTTCCGCCCAATCTCTCTAACCTCTTGCGTGTGCAACTTGATGGAGAAATTGGTAAATGTTAGATTAGCCTCTTTCCTGGACAGCGGAGGCCATCTGTCTTCCGCACAGTGCGGCTTCCGCATGTTCCACTCCACGTCGGATGCTCTGCTCCGACGAAAATGCCGTCTGCGAGGCTTTCCTTCGTAGACAGCACTACGCCACGGTGTTTTTCGATCTGGAGAAGGCCTATGATACCGCATGGCGATACGGTATCATGGAGACTCTCCACACGATGGGGGCGAGGGGACGCCTCCTAATGTTTATATCTGAATTTTTGCGAGATCGTCGATTCCGCGTATGGGTGGGGGGAGCCCTGTCCGGCCCAAAGGAGCAGGAAGAGGGTGTCCCGCAGGGAAGTGTCCTCAGTGTTGCACTCTTTGCCCTGAGCATCAACGGCATCACCTCGGTGCTGCCGGAAGATGTTCTCGCTACGCTCTACGTGGACGACCTTTCGATCTCTTTTGGCGCGGCCCAGATGCCAACTCTGGAGCGTCTACTCGAACAGGCATTGAACCGCGTCTCTCGCTATGCCGAAGCGCACAGGTTTCGGTTTTCTTTGGCCAAGACTAAGTTGGTGCACTTCTGCCGCCATCCACGGCTTCACCCCAACCCAGATTTGTTTCTTAATGGGGTGCGCCTGGATGTGGTTGAGTCGCACCGTTTCCTTGGTCTTGTATTCGACCGACGCCTCACCTGGGAGGCTCATATTCGCAGCCTTAGGGTCTCTTGTAGCTGCGCCATGGAAATTCTCCGTTCCATGCCGTTCCGTTCTTGGGACGCTGATAGGGCTACTGCCCTACTTTTTTATCGATCCTTTGTTCGTTCGAAGCGAGTTTTATGCATCCGCAGCCGAGCGTTTATTGCGGAAGGTTGATTCGATCCACCACACCGGCCTTCGCCTTGCGACCGGTGCCTTCCGCACTTCCCCCATTGAGAGCCTGTTGGTCGATGCTGGGGAGATGCCACTCGCTATGCGCCCGGTGCAGTGCATCACTCGCCTGTACGCGTGAGCCTGGCGCCTCCCTCAGTCGCCAACAGCTCTCACTGCATCCGCATCTGATCTCGATGGTGCCTATGCCGCCGAGAGACGCCAGTCATACCCTAAGCCCTTTGGGTTTAGGGCCAGGAAACCCTTCGAGAGGTAGATATAGCTCTCGGGCCGGTGGCGCCCCTGGTTCTGCCCAGGACGCCACCCTGGAGGGTACCACATTTGGCTATTTGTGGCCACGCCTCTGCTCCCAAAGCTTGTACTGCGCCGGGAGTATTGCGTTCGACCTTTTTGGAGCACACATCGTGTCACGCTGGTACCGTGCCAGTGTATACGGATGGCTCCAAGTCCCAAGAGGGGGTCGGCTTCCACGCCGTATCCCCTCTGTTTGAAGTCAGCAGGGCTCTACCAGGCGCTGCGTCTGTCTTCACGGCCGAGCTGGTGGCAATACACCACTCGGTACGGGAGATTACGCGACGTGCCCGGTTCGGAGACCGGATTGTGATCTATAGCGACTCACAAAGCGCCCTGAGTGCTCTCGGGGCATTGGAATCTCCGCATCCCCTGGTTCGCGATATCCGTGACGCCACGGTTTTGGCGAGCCGGGCAGATGTCGAGATTATCTTCTGCTGGGTTCCTGGACATGTAGGAATTGCGGGGAATGAGCGCGCCGATGAGGGCGCCAAAGAGTCGGCGAGGACTCTGCGACCGGACTAGCGTTTCGCTCTTCCTCACACCGACTACGTGGCAGGAATACGGGCAGCTCTTCGGACTGCTTGGCAAAGAAGATGGGAGATGGTCGAAGGGAACTTAAAGTTGCGTGCCATTGCGCCGCGACTGTTCCCATGGACCTATCCCCCAATGCCGCGGCGGCTTTAGGTTGCTTTCAGTCGTCTCCGAATCGGACACACTCGTGTGACGCATCGCTATTTGATGGAGCGCTTGCCTGCGCCCTATTGTGACGACTGCGTCGTCCCCCAGACTGTTCGTCACATTCTTGTCGAATGTCCCAGTCTGGGTCATCCTTGCGCACGATACCTGTCCCTTTACCTGGATGTGCCCGGCGCTGCCTGGGACGTCTTATGCCTCGATTTATAAAAAGCCACCCTCTGCCTACAAGCACGGTCATTTTCGCGCCTATTCGTAACCCTTCTGCGAGTTTACTCACCCCGCGCTCTCCCCTGGTAGACTGGCGCCACAAAGGGTGCACATCCAGCCTTGTCTAAAACCAGAGCCCCTCCCGCACCGTGACCGTTTCTCGTAAGCAGACACTGCAACGTTAGACTCAGAGGGGCACCACCCCTGAAGGTGGTTGTGAGGCAGTCTTCCGAGCTTCCTAAAGCTTCCTCCCCCTCCCCCTTAAAGGAGGACAGCACTAAAGGAGTTTCGGCTTCTACGCCCACACCGAGAGCTAGGCTGGGTGGCTCGAAAGCGGTGGATTCTCCAAAGGATGGATCCCCGCCTGCCTAAGGTTTCGAGGCGTAGGGAGGAAAACACTTGCATCGCGACCCCAACATCCCCCGATAAGTCAACGAGGGCGACAGCGCCCGGAGTTCTGCCTCCGGGAATCGTACCGCCATTTCCTTGAGGGTCTTCTCTTCGAAGAGAGCCCCCGCATCTCCTCCGAGCTCGGTCTGGAGGGCATATTCGTTCAATGCAATTGCCGCGGACCCCGGGCCAACTGGGAGGAGTTGCGGAGGCTCGTCTCCTCCCGTTCCCCGTTAGCTATAGTTTTGCAGGAGACCATGTTGGGCGCATGCCCCCTGCCCACCCTCTCTGGGTATAATGGTATTGCAACCCCACCGCCACCCGGCATGATGTCTCCGTTCTTCTCCTCGGTTTAGATACCTCCTTTCAGGCAGTAGCTGTGTAGCTGCACCTGGATAGCAGGTATACTGTTATTTCCGCGCACATTCCACCGTCAGCTGACTTCGACGCGGGAGACTTCCGCCGCGTCGTGTCACCATTGCTTACGCCCTTTCTACTGCTCGAGGATTTGAAGGGTGGGAAACTTATGCCTTAGTCGGCAGTCGCCAGATAGCCCCTTAATTAAAGAAAAAAAAAAAAGGAAGGGTGGGATTGATTGAATAGTCTCTGGGGAGACTATTCAATCAATCCCAGGGATCAGGTCCTTGTCGAGCTGGAAATAGGTGTCCTAAGTGTAGATGAGTTTACGCATCAGTGCCCCGAGATGAGCGGGATCGCTACCGCTTGGCCCTTGTACTCGTCACGGGTTCGTGTACGCAGACTAGTGTGCCCGAATACGACGCCGGATCCTGCTTCCTTCTGCTTTTTTATTTGCTCTTGTTTTTTTGTTGTCCTTTGACTTTTGTTTTTTTTCTCGCCTCTCATTAGGCTGTATGATGATTGCGGCGACTTATTCCCTAATAGGCAGTCGCCAGATGGGCTCTGAAAGAAAACCTAATCACTCCATCGCCACCATACAACACCTGGTTCTAACACCAACATGCGACTCCTCGCTCTAACGTGCAACTCTTCGGCTCCACCATGCAGCATCTCGCTCCACCCTGTAGCACCTTGCTCCAACCAACATGCAACACCTCGTTCCAACACTACCGTGCATCAAATGTGACAAAGATAATACTAAACACCACCTCGACTGCCCTAGCCTCGCACAAGCATGAAACGCACCCCATCCATCACCTTACTTTTGTGATGTGGAGACTGGCAATTTTTTATTTTTTTTTGGGGGGGGGTGCCCCCCCTTAAAGAAAAGAGGTAGCGGAGACAAAAACTAAAGTAGGAAGCTCCCTTTGTTTGATTGTAGGCAGAACAAATCCGCAAGTAGAAAGCTGTTCCCGGTATAGTCTGATTGCGTTCTTCTTCTTTCCGCCCTGGCAGACTGGTGAACGACCTGAGCAAGATCGCCCAGGGGGGGCAGCCCGGCGAGTACGGCACCTCCGCCACCCAGGAGCGGTGCATGCGCATCAAAGGCCTCGACTGCCTCGTCTCCACCCTCAAGTGCATGGTGGAATGGTCCAAAGATCTCTACGTGAACCCCAACACGCTCTCGAACCTCAGTATGTACCCTTGAAATGGATTTAAGTCCCCTGATTGGGTAGGTACCCTTTACCCCCCTCCTTTGAGTGGGGTGGTGGTGGGGTTAAGTCCCCTGATTGGTTTTCCCCTCTGAGAAATCGGATTTGGCTCTTCGTCCGAAGCCCTCAGTTCCTGGCGGGTAGGGTCGATCCTCTTAGTCACGTACCCTCCCTGCCCCAGCGCCCGAAGTTACGGGGCATCCAGGTCCCATTAATTGCAAGAGGAACGGCGGTTCTTTCTTTCCCACACATCTTCACGTACACCTATATCCCGCGAATATGTTTGAGGATGTCGGGATAAAGCCTCCGCTACACCCCAAACCTGGAGTAATGTCGTGCCTTACCGGCTCCAGTGTGTAACCTGCGGGGAGGGCGGGGGGGTAGCTGCCCTCTTGAACACATTGATATATTTTTTTTCACCTCCCCTAACTTCATTTTACATATCATTTCTTGCGAACATTGTGCGGTTGGTGCCCGCCGCCCCCATTGTTGACACTTCTTTTCCTCCAGGTCAAGAGAAGAAGAAGAAGGAGGCGGACGAAGGAGAAGTGGGGGTGAGACCGGGTGAAGGGGTCCGCACCCCGTTGGCCCGGTCGGGGTCCCACAACTCTCTGAACTCGATGCAGTCGTCCGTGACTTCGGCGGTGGGCGCCGACAACCCCGAACAGTTCCAGTCTCTCAAGCACCAAAAGGAGATTTGGGAGCAAGGCATTGAGATGTAAGTACGCTTTACGGGGGGGGCTTGAGGGTTGGTGTTGTTGGGATTCGCGAGCGGGGGGACTTGTTGGGATTCGCAAGTGGAGAGGGAGGGCTGGACTTGTTTGGATTCGCATAACGAAGGGGGGGTCTTGTTGGGATTCGCGAGGGTGGCGAGACTTGTTGAATTCGCGAGCGACTGGACTTGTCGAGATTCGCGAGGGTGGGGGGGACTTGTTGTGATTCAAGGGGGGGAGCATACAGAAAAGCTCCCAGTGGGAGGGAGAGCTTCAGCTCAGCCCCGAAGCTCGAAATGGCATTGGCGCGTTTAAATCCCTGCAGATCCCCTCGCTCCGCTACAGAGCCGCCTCTCGTCTTTGGCCACATTCATATACATAGTGGACGCACTTTTGCGTCAAGTGGCAGGCGCTGATTTATGGAGTTAATTGGGGCTCTGGCCCCCATAGGGTTGAATTAGGGTTTGGGGGTGGATAAAGAAGGCGCAGCTACCCCCCATCCCCGTCCAGTGCTATAGGGAGCCATTCATGGTATTATTATACAAATCGCTGATGCCAAGCCTTAGATCACATTTAATCGCCTTCTAAGACGCGCAGCCAACACTACGTCATGTTTTTACATCTCTATTGTGTGCCCCCTGACGCCTCCCCCCCCCCCTCTTTTCCCGATTAAGGTTCAACCGGAAGGCGAAGCGCGGCCTCGCCTTCCTCCAGTCCCAGGGGCTCCTGGGTTCGAGCCCCTGGGGCATCGCCAAGTTCTTCCACGACGACGACCGCGTCGACAAGACGCAGCTCGGGGACTTCCTCGGCGACCCGAACCCCTTCAACCGGGAAGTGAGTAACCCCCCCCCCCTCTCTGGGTCCCTCGTTCGAGGGTTCTATCTTCCTCCACGTCACTCGTTTATGGTAGGAAGGGATCTAGATGGTTCTTTGGGCTCTCGCTAGGACCAACTTATTGGACGCTCACCCTCAGGACCTGGTTTTGTTGCTTAACCTTTATGAGTAGTCCCCTCTTTTGGTTAATCGGGCTATGAACCAACCGCAGATTCGTTCACTTCAGAACGAACCATTTTTCAAACTACTACCAGGCGGAGATGCCTTCGTTGGTTTTCACGCTTTAGGATTAATAATCTGTCACCTGAAGAAAAGAGAAAATAGCCTTGGAATTTTTTTTATTCATATGATCTGGATGCCAGGGAGGATGAAATGCGCGCTCAGGACCGATTGACTTTGCTCTCCTTTATAGATCGACTGGGGGCCCCCCGGCCAAATATTAGTGGCCTTGGCAAAATTATGACCCCTTTACCTACATCTATCTACAATGGTGCCCAGACCGAGAGGGGGAGCCTTACGCCTTGGATAACGTTTCCAAGTGGCGTTCGGTGTCTTCATTTCTTCAAAATAGCCTCCGTTTCTTGGAGGGAGGCTGTGTAACGTGCTGAGAAGTGGAATCGAGCGGTTTAAAAGCTTCGCTTGAATGACTTTTTTTTTGAGATTTAGTATGGCGCAGCCAATACACCGTTCGCCAATGGTAATCCCGCAACGCAGGGTGTGCTGATTTTTGTTTTGTTTTTTTGTTTTGTTTTGTTGAAGACTATTGTGAGGTGATAAAGGTGTTTGTAATGAAATCGCATCTGAAAGTGCCAGATAAAGGGGTACATGTTTTCACGAGATTTTGAGATTAGCTAGTCTTGTCCTTAGGTTCAAGTTTATTATACAGTTCTTTCCATTTTCGATCCTCACTATTATCTTTCCTTTTCATATGTCCTTTTCCTTCACGGTGTTAGGCCTTATTTATTATCGGGCTTTCTTTCGCGGCGCCATTCTCTTCTTTCCATTCTCCTTCCGCCCTACTCCCCGTCTCGTCTCCAACTTCCTGACGCAGCCCTTTCTCCCCCAGGCCAAAACTTCTACTACAAAACAAATTACGGTGCAATCACCTCGCAGTGAGCACCAAGGGACTTGTAAATAATCCATCCATCCATCCATCTCCCCCAGGCCATGTGCAGTTACGTGGACCAGATGGACTTTGCCGGACGAGACTTCGTTCCTGCACTTCGCCTCTTCCTTGAGGGTTTCCGGCTTCCCGGCGAAGCCCAGAAGATCGATCGCCTCATGGAGAAATTCGCCTCCAGATACTGCGAATGCAACGTCAAGTGAGTGCAATGGTGTCCCTTACACAACGAGGTCTCAGGGGTGAAGTTCTTCCGAGGAGATTCACCTTTAATCTACTTTTATATTGCTATCTTTATCCGCCCTCTTCATTTATTTGCCCTTTGCTCTCCATGAAGTGCCCCGTAAGGGGCGCGGCGATTTGCCATCCTGGCCGCCGTGCTGACGGGATCCAGCACTCCGTCCGGCCCCAGCTTAGCCTCTCTTCCTTCCTTCAGATAGCCCGATTTCTCCCCTACCTCGTCGCTTTTCATACAACCTCTCCCACAACTTTCTCTGGTCAGCCTCTAATTTCACAGGGTAGAATGCTGACCTTCTTCTCAAGCCAACCACCCCGGATCGGGGCTGAGGGGGGAGGGGACATTGTTCCCTAACCCCTGGGCTCCGGTTCGGGATGGGGGTTTTTTAACAACCTGCTTCATCCCCACCCACATCTTCCTCACATCCCTTTTCCTCTCCTCTTCACAACCTATATTTTTTACGCCGTGTCCAAGGTGGAGCCGCCATGCCGAAGGACTGCCAGGCCACCAGGCGGGAGGGGTGGTCCCGAATGGCGGCGCCTGGCTCTGCCGGGCTTGTAAGCACCTCTCGCAGTGCGGGCAACTGCGAGAGGTGATGAGCTATTGCGTCCCGTAATCAAAAGAGGGTCACCATGCCCATGAATGAAAAAAAACAACAAAAAACCCAACCCCCAACTTCCCCAAGAAAATCGACGGAGCCGCCCTCGGGCAGCTCCACCGAGAAAATGGAGGTCCCCCCCCTTGTGCTTGCGCAAGGGACCCTCCATAATTCTTTAACCGGAGAGGAGGCTTACTACTCTCCTACGCCTACGGGTGTAGGGGACTCCCCTCACCCCCTTCTCTGGAGGTGCTTTCGGGCACCTCCCTATCTCCAGCGGCAGTCCCTCCTTTGCTTTCTAAGGGGACTGCCAAGAAAGCCAGCAGGCAGCCCATTGCCGACCGCCCCTCGTGCAAGCGGCTCGGTAGGGCAAACCCCCTTAGGGGGGAGAGGGAAGCCAGGCCCCTTCGGTCGCTTCCCTCAAAAGACCTGCTGGCAAGAATTTTAAACCTTGCTGGGGTCAAGGCCTGTGCCTCCCCACACCACCTGACTAGTGACAATACTGCCAAGGGGACCTGCGATGTCCTGGGAGGAGATGGCCAACTGGAGGCCCCTCCTGTGATAGACATGGTCCTTGAGGAGACCCAGCCTCAGACGGTAGGGCCTTCCATGGGGGGGAGTTCGGGCTCGGCGCCAAGCACCGAACCCGAATCCACCCCTATGCAAGGTCCTCCTCAAATGGCTGAGGGCTCCGAGGCAATAAAAGGAGGGGAGGGATCTCCTCCGACAGGTGCCCCTACGACAACCAGGACCTTCTCCATTTCGGAGAGGGACCTGGCTGAGGCTGGTCCATCTGGCCTGGGGACTTCTGCCGGCGGAGGTGAAAAGCGGGTTCATTCCCCGCCCTCCTCTCCGAAAAAGAAAGACTAAAAAGACAAAAAAGACTCGGGGCTCCTCTCCATCCGCGGGGGCTGCGGGGACGGATGGGTCTGCTGCCACTCTGGCAAGCGACCAAGCCAAGATCGGCACATCCGCCCCCTCTGCCCCCCCGGTTGCGGAGCCCCTGACAAAGAAGACTAATACCAAGAGTGCACAGGGTGGAGCCTCGATGACATCGGGGCCCCTCATTCAGAGGTTACCTGGCGTTTTCGAGCCCGCTGGCTTCAAACGCTTCCTCGTTATTCGCTCCACTGATGGCACCATGTTGTCCAAGGGCAACATGATCCATCAGAGGAGAGGATTAGCTAGTGCAATTGGTAGAGAGCCGAAGGTAACCCGTTTCTCGGACGGGAGCCTTCTGGCGAATCTCGCCGAGGCGGCCAAGATTAGTGCTCTTCGGACACTTCATGGCACCCCGGTGAGTGTGACGCCGCACTCTACCATGAACTTTGTGAAAGGAGTAGTTTATGCGAGGGAACTCGTTGACTACTTCATTGAGGACATCACCTTAGAGCTGGCCGACCATGGGGCGGTCAGGGTCGAACGTGTGATGAGAAAACAGGGAGGGGCCTCGAGACCCACCCCTACACTCTTCGTCACGTTCGACTGTGACAAGCTTCCTGAGTCGGTGCGTGCCGGTTGGTACCGCTACCGCGTGAAGGCATTCGTGCCACTGCCGCGGCGGTGCTATTACTGTCACCGCTTCGGCCATACGAATCGCTCATGTAGACGTGCAAAGTCGGGGTCACCCGAAGTCTGTGTAAATTGCTCCAAGGTCGCACACGATAAGTCCAAATCGTGTGTGGCCAAGTGTGTCAATTGCGGAGAGCCGCACCCTGCTTCTTCGAAGCAATGTGGTGCATAGCTCCTTGAGAAAGAAATCCTGGCCGTTCAGGCCCAGGATCGACTCTCATTCCGCGAGGCAAAGGACTTGGTCCTGGCGCGCCCGGCTCTGCCTGGGACGTCATATGCCTCAATAGTTAGGAAGGCACCCTCTGCTCCTGGCCCATCCAGGCCAACGAGCACGGTTGTTTCCGCGCCCATTCGGAGCCCTTCTGCGGGCTCTACCCAACCCGGGCGCTCCCCTGGTAAAGCTGGCGGCAAAAATGGTTCATACCCTGCCCCGGCTAAAACCAGGGCTCCCCCCTCCTCCCCTAGCGTGACCGTTTCCCGTAAGGCGAAACGGCCACGCGCCTCCACCGAGTCGTTAGACTCACAGGAGGCAACACCCCTGAAGATGGTCGCTAGGCCATCTTCGGGGGTTCCTAAAGATATCCCAGAAAGGAGGACAGCAACAAAGGAGCTTCGGCTCCTTCGCCCACGCCCCGAGGTGGAGCGAGTTGCTCGGAGACGGTGGTTCCTCGAAAAGAGGGCCCCCCGCCTCCGAAGCCGCAACGCCCGCCTAAGGTTTCGAGGCGGAGGCAGGAAAAGACTCGCATGGCGAGCCCAACCTCCCCCAATAAGTCCTCGAAGGCGACAGCGCCTTCAGCGCTTTGTCCGGCCAACAGCGCCCGGGGTTCTGCCCCCGGGAAGCGTACGGCCATTCCCGTGAGGGTCTTCAATTCGAGGAGGGCCCCCGCGTCTCCTCCGAGCTAGGCCTGGAGGGCATATTCCTTCAATGGAATTGCCGTGGACTCCGGGCCAACTGGGAGGAGCTGCGGAGGCTCGTCTCGTCCCGTTCCCCGTTAGCTATTTTTTTGCAGGAGACCATGCTAGGTGCGTGCCCCCTCCCTGCCCTCCCGGGGTATAAGGGTCTTGCGACCCCACCACCGCGGGATGGCCGGGCTGGGGGATGCGCAGTTTACACCCGGCATGATGTCTCCGTTCTTCCTTTCTCTTTAGATACCTCCCTTCAGGCAGTGGCTGTGCAGCTGCACCTGGATAGGAGGTATACTATCATTTCTGCGTACATTCCACCGTCAGCTGACTTCGACGCGGGGGACTTCCGCCGCGTCGTGGCACGGTTGCCGAGGCCCTATCTCTTGCTTGGAGATCTGAACGGCAGGCATCCTCTCTGGGGAGATTACTCCATAAATCCCAGGGGACAAGTCCTTGCCGATCTGATCGAAGAGCTTGAGATGGGTGTCCTAAACGTGGATGAGTTTACGCATCACTGTCCGAGAACCGCTTCATTTTCTTGCCTTGACCTATCTTTGTGCTCTTCGGATGCACAGCCTGATTTTGATTGGGGGGTGGTCGATGACCTCCATGGTAGTGATCACTTTCCCATTCAAATATCATTTTCAGGGCAACTGCCGCCTGAGAGACCACCTCGGTGGTGCTTGGCGCGGGCGCGGTGGCCTGCATTTCAGGAAATGACTGAATTCTCTATCTCAGTCGAGGAGTTTAGGTCGGTAGATGAGGCCGTTGAGTTCTTCTCCGGCAATCTCATCGCCGTGGGCCTGACTACTATTCCTAGGACGTCTGGCCGTTTTGCACGCCAACCACTCCCATGGTGGTCGGCCGAGTGTGAGACGGCCCTCAAACAGAAGCGTTATGCCTACATGCGCTATAAGCGCCGCCCGAACGATTTCACTGTCGCTGAATTTCGTCGGGCTAGGGCTAGGTTCCGGTATATTTCGAAGCACGCCCGCCGCTCTTCTTGGCGGGCATACGTGTCTTCACTTAACGGGAAGACCCCTTTAGCTGAGGTGTGGAAGCGAGTCAAAAGGATTCGGGGCAAGTTCTCGCAGGACCTCCCTCCCGTTCTCCAGGAGAATGGGACCGCAATCTCAGACCCCGCGTCCGTGGCGGAATCCTTAGCGACCGCTTTTTCCGCATTCTCTAGCCGTGATGCTGCTCCGCCAGCATTCAATGCACGTCGTGATGTCGCGGAAGGCCGCCGGCTGGACTTTACCTCCAGTGGCGGAGAACCCTTCAACGACAAGTTTACTGTGAGTGAGTTGCGTTCCGCTCTCGCTTCGTGCGCGGACACCGCCCATGGTCCGGACGATGTCCCGTACGCCATGCTTCGACACCTGGGTGAGCGAGGCATGGCCTTTCTGTTAGATCTGTTCAACAGGATTTGGGTGGAAGGTCTTCTCCCAGACTCCTGGCGAATCGCTACTGTGCTCGCCTTTCGCAAACCGGGGAGAGATCACTCTACTCCGACCGGTTTCCGCCCAATCTCTCTAACCTCTTGCGTGTGCAAGTTGATGGAGAAATTGGTAAACGTTAGATTAGCTTTTTTCCTGGACAGCGGAGGCCATCTGTCTTCCGCACAGTGCGGCTTCCGCAAGTTCCACTCCACGTCGGATGCTCTGCTCCGACTGGAAAATGCCGTCTGCGAGGCTTTCCTTCGTAGACAGCACTACGCCACGGTGTTTTTCGATCTGGAGAAGGCCTATGATACCGCATGGCGATACGGTATCATGGAGACTCTCTACACGATGGGGGCGAGGGGACGCCTCCCAATGTTTATATCTGAATTTTTGCGAGATCGTCGATTCCGCGTACGGGTGGGGGGAGCTCTCTCCGGCCCAAAGGAGCAGGAAGAGGGTGTCCCGCAGGGAAGTGTCCTCAGTGTCACACTCTTTGCCCTGAGCATCAACGGCATCACCTCGGTGCTGCCGGAAGATGTTCTCGCTACGCTCTACGTGGACGACCTTTCGATCTCTTTTGGCGCGGCCCAGATGCCAACTCTGGAGCGTCGACTCCAACAGGCATTGAACCGCGTCTCTCGCTATGCCGAAGCGCACAGGTTTCGGTTTTCTTTGGTCAAGACTAAGGTGGTGCACTTCTGCCGCCATCCACGGCTTCACCCCGACCCAGATTTGTTTCTTAATGGGGTGCGCCTGGATGTGGTTGAGTCGCACCGTTTCCTTGGTCTTGTATTCGACCGACGCCTCACCTGGGAGGCTCATATTCGCAGCCTTAGGGTCTCTTGTACCCGCGCCATGGACATTCTCCGTTCCGTGACGTTCAGCGCTTGGGGCGCTGATAGGGCTACCGCCTTACTTTTTTATCGATCCTTTGTTCGCTCGAAGCTCGACTACGGATGCGAGTTTTATGCATCCGCAGCCGAGCGTTTATTGCGGAAGGTGGATTCGATCCACCACACCGGCCTTCGCCTTGCGACCGATGCCTTCCGCACTTCCCCCATTGAGAGCCTGTTGGTCGATGCTGGGGAGATGCCACTCGCTCTGCGCCGCGTGCAGTGCATCACTCGCCTGTACGCGCGAGCCCGGCGCCTCCCTCAGTCGCCAACAGCTCTCACTGCATCCGCAGCTGATCTCGATGGTGCCTATGTCGCCGAGAGACGCCAGTCATACCCTAAGCCCTTTGGGTTTAGGGCCAGGAAACTCCTTCGAGAGCTAGATATAGCTCTCGGGCCGGTGGCGCCCCTGGTTCTGCCCAGGACGCCACCCTGGAGGGTACCACATTTGGCTATTTGTGGCCACGCCTCTGCTCCCAAAGCTTGTACTGCGCCGGGAGTATTGCGTTCGACCTTTTTGGAGCACACATCGTGTCACGCTGGTACCGTGCCAGTGTATACGGATGGCTCCAAGTCCCAAGAGGGGGTCGGCTTCCACGCCGTATCCCCTCTGTTTGAAGTCAGCGGGGCTCTACCAGGCGCTGCGTCTGTCTTCACGGCCGAGCTGGTGGCAATACACCACTCGGTACGGGAGATTACGCGACGTGCCCGGTTCGGAGACCGGATTGTGATCTATAGCGACTCACAAAGCGCCCTGAGTGCTCTCGGGGCATTGGAATCTCCGCATCCCCTGGTTCGCGATATCCGTGACGCCACGGTTTTGGCGAGCCGGGCAGATGTCGAGATTATCTTCTGCTGGGTTCCTGGACATGTGGGAATTGCGGGGAATGAGCGCGCCGATGAGGGCGCCAAAGAGTCCGCGAGGACTCTGCGACCGGACCAGCGTTTCGCTCTTCCTCACACCGACTACATGGCAGGAATACGGGCAGCTCTTCGGACTGCTTGGCAAAGAAGATGGGAGACGGTCGAAGGGAACTTAAAGTTGCGTGCCATTGCGCCGCGACTGTTCCCATGGACCTATCCCCCAATGCCGCGGCGGCTTCAGGTTGCTTTCTGTCGTCTCCGAATCGGACACACTCGTGTGACGCATCGCTATCTGGTGGAGCGCTCGCCTGCGCCCTATTGCAACGACTGCGTCGTCCCCCAGACTGTTCGGCACATTCTTGTCGAATGTCCCAGTCTGGGTGATCTTCGCGCACGACACCTGTCCCGGTACCGGGATGGGCGGGGTCGCTACCGCCTGTCCCTTGTACTCGGGACGAGTGCGTGCACTTTGACTGGTGGACTTGCTAACTTTTTTGGGGAGGCCGGCCTTCTCCCTTTTTTTTAACCAGGCTTAATTTTGTTGTTGTTTTTGTTATTGTTTTGTTATTGTTATTTCTTTTTTGTTGTTCCCTGTTCCATTTTTTGAAGTAGCCTAGAACTAGGCTGTTTGTTTACGGCGACTTATGCCTAAGTCGGCAGTCGCCAGATAGCCCCTTAAATAAAAAAAAAAATAAAAAAAAAATCTCCATGAAGTGAAGATGCTCTGTAAGATAAGCCATTTTTTTCCCCATCCTCAGTGTCTAGTCGTCCAGGCGCGTGCCATTTGCGATTGGTAGGCGTTAATGGCTGATTATTGAGGAGAGAAGTAAGGTGGAGAACCACGAAAAGAAAATAGGACCTAGATCAAGGAAGGGAAATGTTTATAGTAACCAAATCATTAAATCCGGGGGGGAATATGTATTCGTACAATTGGAGGTGTCTCCTTAAAAGTACAAAGTTGAATCTAACTCAAGGGGTGGTTAAGTATCATTGAGCCAGCAAATCAGGTGAGGGAAGGAGTCTGTCTTTTTTAATAGACTTGTGTTGAAGGTCGCATGAATGGCTTGTTTTTATTATGGCAGCTTGGGCTTGTTCGCGAGTGCAGACACGGCTTATGTGCTCGCCTACTCCATCATTATGTTGACCACGGATTTGCACAGCACCCAGGTCAAGGTAAGTGGCGCTCAGTCTTCTCCCTGGGTTTTTTTACCCGGTTAAGGGTATCCAAGCTCGTATTTACGAGTTTTCCTGTCCCTTAAGATATCATGCTCCCTTCGATTCTTGAGGTGCTCGTTCATCTTGGCCCTCGAAGCTTTGTGGCCTGATGTGGTTGGCTTTTGTAGTATGACTTATTATTTTCCCATACCGTCCTTGAAGAGGCAGGTCTCCTCCGTTGTATATAATCTTTTGGTGTTGGTCGCCCACTCAGACGACCGAGGGAGGTGGGATTCTCTCCGCCTCTCGAGCATGTTAAAGTTGTTAGTTTTAACATGGCCTAAGTTAAACTGGTGCGATTACTGCGATTTAAACTCCCGCTGGCAGTGGCCAGGGGAGACCCTTTTAATTAAAAAAAACACAACAAAACCCTTTTGTCCATTTATCGATAGGTGCATCTCCCACGCACACAGATGGTCAAAGATGGAAGCACCCATTATTTTGATCCCTGCTCCAGTACAGTTGGATTGTGGCTGTTGCGGGCGTGAACTAACCCATTTCTCTCTGGTAGCACAAGATGACGAAAGAGCAGTACATCCGCATGAACCGCGGTATCAATGACAGCAAGGATCTGCCCGAAGACTACCTTTCGGCCATCTACGACGAGATTGCCGGCAACGAGATCAAGATGAAAACCACCTCTACCAAGCCCGGCAAAGCCGGTAAGGTCAGGTTCACACAGTCCTGAGTCCGGTATTTTGGGGTCTATTTGGTCTGAATGGAGCTGTCTTGATTCTTTACCTTAGCATATGGCTCTCTTCTCTATGGAGCATCCTGGTCCATTCTGATTTTGTTGCTCTCTTTTATCCACCTTCGCTTTCTTCCTTTCCATTCTTGTCTTCTTACTGTTCCGGGCCAACTGGGAGGAGCTGCCGAGGCTCGTCTTGTCACGTTCCCCGTTAGCTATCTTTTTGCAGGAAACCATGCTGGGCGCGTGCCCCCTGCCCACCCTCTCGGGGTATAAGGGTTTTGCGACCACACCACCTCGGGATGGGGGCCTGGCAGGACGATGCACGATTTACACTCGCCATGATGTCTCCGTTTTTCTCTTCGCCTTAGACACCTCCTTTCAGGCAGTAGCTGTACAGCTGCACCTACCTTGATAGGAGGTATACTGTTATTTCCACGTACATTCCACCGTCAGCTAACTTCGACACGGGGGACTTCCGCCGCGTCGTGGCACGGTTGCCGAGGCCTTTTCTCTTGCTCGGAGATCTGAACGGTAGACACCCCCTCTGGGAAGACTACTCGATTAATCCCAGGGGTGAAGTCCTTGCCGAGCTGGAGATAGGTGTCCTAAGTGTGGATGAGTTTATGCATCACTGCCCGAGAACCGCTTCATTTTCCCGCCTCGATCTATCTTTATGCTCTCCGGATGCACATCCCGATTTTATGTGGGAGGTGGTCGATGACCTCCATGGTAGTGATCACTCCTCCATTCAAATATCATTTTCTGGGCCGCTGCCGCCCGAAAGCCCTTGCCGGTGGTTCTTGGCGCGGGCGCAGTGGTCCACATTTCAGGAAATGACTGATTTATATGTCTCATTCGAGGAGTTTAGGTCGGTAGATGAGGCCGTTGAGTTCTCCGGCAGCCTCATCGCTGTGGGCTTACCTACTATTCCTAGAACGTCTGGCCGTTTTGCAGGCCGACCACTCCCGTGGTGGTCAGCCGAGTGTTCTATAAGCGCCTCCCGAACGATTTCACTGTCGGTGAATTTCGTCGGGCTAGGGATAGGTTCCGGTATATTTCGAAGCACGCCCGTCGCTCCTCTTGGCGGGCATACGTGTCTTCACTTAACGGGAAGATCCCTCTAGCAGAGGTGTGGATGCGAGTCAAAAGGATTCGGGGCAAGTTCTTGCAGAACCTCCTTCCCGTTCTCCGGGAGAATGAGACTGCAATCTCGGACCCCGTGTCCGTGGTGGAGTCCTTTTCGACTGCCTTCACTAGCAGGGGTGCTGGTCCGCCAGCATTCACTGCGCGTCGTGATGTCGCGGAAGGCCGCCGACTGGACTTTACCTCTAGAGGCGGAGAACCCTTCAACGACATGTTTATTCTCACTGAGTTGCGTTCCGCTCTTGCTTGGTGCGCGGACAACGACCCTGGTCCAGACGATGTCCCGTACGCCATGCTTCGACACCTGGGTGAGTGAGGCATGGTCTTTCCGCTAGATTTGTTCAACAGGATCTAGGTAGTGGGTGTCCTCCCAGATTCCTGGCGAATCGCTACTGTGCTCGCTTTTCGCAAACCGGGGATAGATCACTTTACCCTGGCCGGTTTCGGCGCTATTTGATGGAGCGCTCGCCTGCGCCCTATTGCAACGACTGCGTCGTCCCCCAGACTGTTCGGCACATTCTTGTCGAATGTCCCAGTCTGGGTGATCTTCGCGCACGATACCTGTCCCGGTACCGGGATGGGCGGGGTCGCTACCGCCTGTCCCTTGTACTCGGGACGAGTGCGTGCACCATGACTAGTGGACTTATTGACTTTTTGGGGGAGGCTGGCCTTCTCCCTTTCATTTAACCCGGTTTGTTGTTGTTGTTATTGTTTTTGTTATTACTTCTTTATTGTTATTGTTATTTCTTTTTATTGTTTCCTGTTTAATTTTTAAAGTAGCCTAGAACTAGGCTGTTTGTTTACGGCAACTAATGCCTAAGTCGGCAGTCGCCAGATAGCCCCTTAATTAAAAAAAAAGAAGAAAAAAAGGCCGGTTTCGGCCCAATATCTCTAACTTCCTGTGTGTGCATGTTGATGGAGAAATTGGTAAATGTTAGATTAGCCTTATTAATGGACAGCGGAGGCCATCTTTCTTCTGCAAAGTGCGGCTTCCGCAAGTTCCATTCCACGTCGGAGGCTCTGCTCCGAATGGAAAATGCTGTCTTCGAGGCCTTCCTTCGTAGACAGCACTACTCTCCGGTGTTTTTCGATCTGGAGAAGGCCTATGATACCGCATGGCGAGACTGTATCATGGAGACTCTCCACACAATGGGGGCGAGGGGACGCCTCCCAATGTTTATATCTGAATTTTTGCGAGATCGTCGATTCGGCGTACGGGGGGGGGCAGCACTCTCCGGCCCAATGGAGCAGGGAAGTGTCCTCAGTGTCGCACTCTTTCCCTTGAGCATCAACGGCATCACCTCGGGGCTGTCGGAAGATGTTCTCGCTACGCTCTACGTGGACGACCTTTCGATCTCTTTTGGCGAGGCCCAGATGCCAACTCTGGAGCGTCGACTCCAACAGGCATTGAAGCGCGTCTCTCGCTATGGACAAGACTAAGTTGGTGCACTTCTGCCGTCATCCACGGCTCCACCCTGACCCAGACTTATTTCTCAATGGGCTGCGCCTAGAAGTTGTGGACTCGGACCGTTTTCTTGGTCTTGTATTTGACCGACGCCTAACCTGGGAGGCTCATATTCGCAACCTTAGGGTCTCTTGTACCCGCGTCATAGATATTCTCCGTTCCGTGACGTTCAGCGCTTGGAGCGCTGATAGGGCTACTGCCTTACTTTTTTATCGATCCTTTTGTCGGTCGAAGCTCGACTACGGAAGGGAGTTTTATGCATCCGCAGCTCAGCGTGTATTGCGGAAGGTGAACTCAATCTATTACACCGGCCTTTGCGTGGCGACCGGTGCCTTCCGCACTTCTCCCATTGAGAGCCTACTAGTTGATGCTGGGGAGATGCTACTCGCTCTACGCAATGGACAGTGCATTATTCGCCTGTACGCGCGAGCCCGGCGCCTTCCTCAGTTCGTTAAAGCTCTCAGCACCCGCAGCTGATTTCGACGGTGCCTATGCCCCGAGGGACGCCAGTCATACCCTCAGCCCTTAAACTTTAGGGCCAGGAAACTCCTTCGAGAGCTAGGTATAGCTCTCGGGCCGGTTTCACCCTAGGTTTTGCTCAAGACGCCACCCTGGAAGGTACCACCTTTGACCATGTGTCCCCACGCCTCTGCTCCCAAAGCTTTTACAGCGCCGGGAGTATTGCGTTCAGCCTTTTTGGATCACACCGTGTCACGCTGGAACCGTGTCAGTGTATACGGATGGCTCCAAGTCCCAAGAGGGGTTCGGTTTCCACGCCGTATTCCCTCTATTTGAAGTCAGCGGGGCTCTGCCAGGCGTTGCGTCTGTCTTTACGGCCGAGCTGGTTGCAATACACTGCTCCTCGGTACGGGAGATTACGCGACGTGCACAGTTTTCAGACCTTATTGTGATTTATAGTGACTCACAAAGCGCCCTGAGTTCTCTCGGGGCATTGGAATCTCCGCCTCGCCTGTTTCGCGATATCCGTGACGCCACGGATTTGGCGTCGAGATTATCTTCTGCTGGTTTCCTGGACATGTAGGAAGTGCGGGGAATCAGCGCGTCAATGAGTCCGCGAGGACTGGGCGACCAGACCAGCTGTTCGCTCTTCCTCACACCGATTACATCGCAGGAATACGGGCTACTTGGCAAAGAAGATGGGAGACTGTCGAGCGAAACCTAAAGTTGTGCCCCATTGCGCCGTGACTGTTCCCATGGAAATACCCCCAATGCCACGACCTCTTCAGGTTGCTTTCTGTCATCTCCGAGTTGGGCACACTCGCGGGACGCACTGCCATTTGATGTAGCGCTCGCCTGCGCCTTATTGTTAAGACTGCGTTGTTCCCCAGACCGTTCGGCACATTCTTGTTGAATGTCCCAATCTGGGCGATCTCTGCGCACGTTACTTGTACCGGGACGAGCGGGGTTGCTACTGCTCGTCCCTTGTACTCGGGACGGATTCGTGCACAATGACTTGTGGACTTTGATATTTTGGAAGAGGCTGGCTTCCTCGACTTTATTTAACTGTTTTGTTATTGTTTCTTTGTAGGTCGCATGTTCCTCCCCTGGGGTGAGGAGGGCCTCGCTTCGATGCCGGAGCGTGCTTCCTGCTTGTTGTCCTTTTCTTTTTTTATATATATTTTTTTGTATATTATTTTAATTTAGTCTCGTACTACTAGGCTGTCGTGAGTACGGCCACTTATGCCCAAGTAGGAGGTCGCCAGATGGGCTCCTAGAAAAAAAATAATTAAAAACAGCTCTCCTCACCTGCGTAATCACTCGCTTCATTGATCTCTTCACCTTTGCCACTCTTTCACACGCTTATGTTAATCATGAAGATTCTGTAGCCCCGTCTCGTGTTTCATCTCCACATTAATCCACTCACTGTGCAAGCACAGCTTCACTCATCTCTCATCTTTCTCTTTCACTCATCTGTCTCACTCTCTCCTTCATTCAATCCTCCCCTTCATTAACCCTTTATCATCATCCCCATAAATTCATCTCCATTTTCCTCGAGTGAAGCTTGCCTCGTCTATAACAACAACAACAACCTCTCACATCATTGAGTATTGCAGTTTCTCTCCATAGTTCGTTCCTCGCTCTTGTATTCGACCGACGCCTCACCTGGGAGGCTCATATTCGCAGCCTTAGGGTCTCTTGTACCCGCGCCATGGACATTCTCCGTTCCGTGACGTTCAGCGCTTGGGGCGCTGATAGGGCTACTGCCCTACTTTTTTATCGATCCTTTATTCGCTCGAAGCTCGACTATGGATGCTAGTTTTATGCATCCGCAGCCGAGCGTTTATTGCGGAAGGTGGATTCGATCCCCTACACCGGCCTTCGCCTTGCGACCGGTGCCTTCCGCACTTCTTCCATTGAGAGCCTGTTGGTCGATGCTGGGGAGATGCCACTCACTCTGCGCCGCGTGCAGTGCATCGCTCGCCTGTACACGCGAGCCCGGCGCCTCTCTCAGTCGCCAACAGCTCTCACTGCATCCGCAGCTGATCTCGATGGTGCCTATGCCGCCGAGAGACGCCAGTCATACCCTAAGCCCTTTGGGTTTAGGGCCAGGAAACTCCTTCGAGAGCTAGATATAGCTCTCGGGCCGGTGGCGCCCCTGGTTCTGCCTAGGACGCCACCCTGGAGGGTACCACATTTGGCTATTTGTGGCCACGCCTCTGCTCCCAAAGCTTGTACTGCGCCGGGAGTATTGCGTTCGACCTTTTTGGAGCACACATCGTGTCACGCTGGTACCGTGCCAGTGTATACGGATGGCTCCAAGTCCCAAGAGGGGGTCGGCTTCCACGCCGTATCCCCTCTGTTTGAAGTCAGCCGGTCTCTACCAGGCGCTGCGTCTGTCTTCACGGCCGAGCTGGTGGCAATACACCACTCGGTACGGGAGATTACGCGACGTGCCCGGTTCGGAGACCGGATTGTGATCTATAGCGACTCACAAAGTGCCCTGAGTGCTCTCGGGGCATTGGAATCTCCGCATCCCCTGGTTCGCGATATCCGTGACGCCACGGTTTTGGCGAGCCGGGTGGATGTCGAGATTATCTTCTGCTGGGTTCCTGGACATGTAGGAGTTGCAGGGAATGAGGGCGCTAAAGAGTCGGCGAGGACTCTGCCACCGGACCAGCGTTTCGCTCTTCCTCACACCGACTACATGGCAGGAATACGGGCAGCTCTTCGGACTGCTTGGCAAAGAAGATTGGAGACGGTCGAAGGGAACTTAAAGTTGCGTGCTATTGCGCCGCGACTGTTCCCATGGACCTATCCCCTAATGCCGCGGCGGCTTCAGGTTGCTTTCTGTCGTCTCCGAATCGGACACACTCGTGTGACGCATCGCTATTTGATGGAGCGCTCGCCTGCGCCCTATTTCAACGACTGCGTAGTCCCCCAGACTGTTCGGCACATTCTTGTCGGATGTCCCAGTCTGGGTGATCTTCGCGCACGATACCTGTCCCGGTACCGGGATGGGAGGGGTCGCTACCGCCTGTCCCTTTTACTCGGGACGAGTGCGTGCACTTTGACTGGTGGACTTGTTGACTTTTGGGGAGATTCTGGCCTTCTTCCCTTTCATTTAACCAGGTTTAATTGTTGTTTTTGTTATTTTTTTGTTATTGTTATTTCTTTTTATTGTTGTTCCCTGTTCAATTTTTTAAAGTAGCCTAGAACTAGGCTGTTTGTTTACGGCGATTTATACCTAAGTCGGCAGTCGCCGGTTGGCCCCTTAAATAAAAAAATAAAATCGCTCAACTGAGTATACTTGTAAGACTAGAGCAGTAAAGCTTTCGATGTCATCTCCCACCACAACCTAACAAGATAGACAACACCAAGATACACAATAAGATGGTTGGGGATCTATTTGGCGCGAAGACGCCTATGTGCTATTTGCTGGCCAGATATCAAACACGAAAAACTTGCCATGGCGTCCCCTAAGGATCCGTAGTGTGCCCAACCCTTTTTAACTTCTACAGGCATGACATACCCACACTCCACTCACTACACAGCTTCATATGTAGACAGCTCTCATCACATGCATGTTGGGGAAGTTCTCTTCAGTCAAAGTAGACAGGACTCAAGAATGTGATCATGGTGAGCGGTCTCCCCAGAGAACTCCGAGGGAGGTGACAGGATAGTAGGCTCCGAGGTGCTTGTGGGAGGGGCAAGTGAGTGGTGGGGGGCACTTATGGGGGTGGCTGTCAGGGTCTTGATTGTAGGCGGACCAGAGAGAAATCGGTTTTGTGATCCAGGGTAGTTTCCAAAAGGTGTCGGTTGGGTGAGACGCATTGAAGTAGGGTGTTGTTTACCTGTCATCCGAGTGATACTCGGTTGAAGTGGCTGTGTAGGTGTTGTGTTCTGGTTTTGTGGGGGGGGGGCTTCCTAGTAGTTGGAGCTAGTCCTAAAGTCTCTGGTGGTGGGTGCAAGAATGGAGAGGGTGACTCTACCTCAACACTACACACCTGGTTCACTACAAGCCAACTCAAAATGGCCTTAACCAAATCCACAACTGCTCCCTCACCATGGGAACACCACTACATATACCACCTAACCAGATCCTCCCCCCCTCCCATACCACACAACCACAACATTTGGCGTAACATACATCAATGATATTCAAAGACCATTTCACGCAAAAATAAATGTACACAAAGACTTAACGCCCTCAAATCACTCACACACTACATTCGGACAAAACAAACTACAACCACAGATTATAATTTATACACTCAGTAATAGACTACAAACTCCGCTTGGTGTCTCTAACCTCCCTTAAAGATGCCTCAACACTCTTCAGACCATACGAAACAAACCTCTTATAAACCATCACAAACGGTACGGCTCTTACACCCACAGATCACCACCACTGAAACCAGGGTACTCCAGGTCAAGGAAAGGATAACCTTGGGACAAGGTTATCCTTGACCTTGAGTACACCCCTGACTTCGATAGTTATGAATCCTTCCTTTTACGCTAGGACAGAATCCACATGGCGAAGATGCGCTATGAACACCACCCAGTTGTTTTGAGAGGCCAGAAGAGGTTGGATGTGACGGCTGCGGATACTTGTCCAGAGGGCAACAACGAACCCTATACAACACTTTATTGGAAGATTGCATTGCACTCAACCACACGTGGGAACAACACACTATACACTCCGTTTGTCCTTTGTGCAAAAACCCGGTACAGCCTGTGTTCCTTCCTTAGGGTTTCGGTTCTGCTCAGCTAGTCAATCTGAGGAACTTGGAGAACAATCGAATGGATTGCACATGAGAGGTGGACATAGATTTGGATTATGAGAGGGTATGCTTGGGGCGACTGGGGGCGGTCTGCCTAGGGGCGACCGGATCGTGAGCTATAGCGACTCACGTGCTCTTGGGGCATTGGAGTCTCCTCACCCTCTCGTTCGTGGTATCGGTGGTGCCACAGCAGCCACGACCCCGGCAGATGTCGGAATTACCTTCTGCAGGATCCTTCGACATGTGGGGAATGAGGCGCCAAAGAATCTGTGAGGACCAGACCAGCGTTTGGTTCTTCCTCTCATAGACTACATGACAGGAATCAGGGCTACCTGGCAAAGAAGATGGGAGACGGCCAATGGGAACTTAAAGTTGTGTGCTATTGCACCGCGACTGTTCTCATGGACCTACCCCCAATGCTGCAATTGCTTCAGGGCGCTTTCTGTCGTCTCCGAATCGGACACAGTCGCGGGACTCGCTGCCATTTGATGGAGCGCTCGCCTGCGCCTTTTTGTGACGACTGCGTTATCCCCAAGACTGCTCGGCACATTCTCTTTGAATGTCCCAGTCTGGGTGATCTTCGCGCACGTCACCTGACGAGCGGGGTCGCTATCGCTTGTCCCTTGTACTCGGGACGGGTTCGTGTACTCCCTACTGCGACATCCCAGACTTTTTGGAGGAGTCTGTGTACTGACTCCGGGGCGCGAGGCGGGCCTCTCCCCGACGCCAGAGCATGCATTCCTCTGCTTTGTCTTGATTTCTTTTGCCGGTTTCTGTTTTTTTTTTTTAATATTGCCTTCTTAGTAGGGTATCTTGACTCGGCGACATACCCATATTGGCAGTTACCAGGATGAACTGAATCAAAATGCCCTGGGCACGAATCCCGACTGTATAAAATGGTACAGTTCTTGGCAGCCCATTGCTATGAAGTGCCATGACCTGGAAAATACTATGGGTACCATTGTGGTTGATAGGCTTTCAGAAGTTTGGGGTTCTGTGCCCATCATAATTCCCTAATTAAAAGTGGTGAAGGCAGATGAGGGGGGAGAGGGAACCCCTCGTTAGTCTAGTGGATTAGGCGTTGGATTTCTAGCATCAATGTGCCCGTTTCATTCCCACTGAGAACGGACACGAAATTCCAGCGTCTGGCCGTCTAATGGGTGGATGCGCTGGACCTACCCCAAGGAGGTAGCTCCTAAACACGTCATCGGTCACATAGCCAGTCGCAACACCACTATCATTCCCCTTCCGGTTTCACTAAAATTTCCCTTCGGCTCCGGAACCCTGATGATAGGGTACTCGTATCCCCCTACCTACCCCTGACGTGAGTTCGGTGCCTCCCCTGAGGTCACAGCAGGCTCCATGATCTGTGGTCAAAAACAATTACCCCTCGCCCCCTCCAGACCAGACACGAGAACCTCTCCCTGGTGCCTTCAAGCTTAGCGATTGTCATTCTGATCTTAATGCTAATTTTATCTCGGGTATGAAGTAAATGTCCAGAATCTGGCATTTAAGGCCCAGGTTGGAAGCCCCTGGTTTCTTAGATGTAGGTTTTCCATTCCTCCCCTCACTTGCGCCCCTATGCATCAGCCCCTCCCTTCTCCTTCAGCCGTGGCCAACGAGAAGAAACGTAAGAACCTCTTCAATATGGAGATGGAGACGATCTCGTCGACGGCCAAGTCCCTGATGGAAGCCGCCTCTCACGTCGACGCCACTTTCACCCTCGCCACTCACATCGAGCACGTTCGCCCCATGTTCAAGGTGAGTGTGTGTGTGGGATGATTAGCCACTCATCCCGGGGCTGGGTACCAAAAAAGGGGCAAATCGGGCCGAGGATTTATACCCAAAGCATAACCTTTAATTTCCCATTTTGCAATTGATTGCCATTTATGATTACAATGTTCTATCGTCGAAAAATAGGAAACGGCAACTCCTGCCTACCATGACGACCACTTCACTGCTAAGTGTGGTGCAAATCTAGGGCGAGTGCCAACTGATGGGAAAGGGGGAAATAGGGCCAGGGGGTTTAGACCCAAAGCTTAACGATTAGTTTCTCCTTGTGGGTTCAAAAGTTATCCCGTGGGGGGGGGAGGTGTAGTATTGCTTACCCCAGTGGTCCTTGTGGTGGAGTAACTAAAGGGAAGGTTCTGTAATTTTGCAGTTGGCGTGGACGCCCTTCTTGGCCGCCTTCTCCGTCGGCCTCCAGGACTGTGATGACCCCGAAGTGGCCTCTCTCTGCCTCGATGGCCTCAGGTGTGCCATTCGGATCACCTGTATTTTCCACATGTCCGTAAGTTGAGTCGTGGGGCGCCGAGCAGCGAGGTAGTCATTTTCTGTTTCTGCAGGTCGGGATAGTGATCTTTGCCGGGAGGAGATGAGTTTACCAATGCTTTATTACATTGCAGCTGGAAAGGGACGCGTTCGTGCAGTGCTTGGCGAGGTTCACCCTCCTGACGGCCAACTCCCCCTTGACGGAGATGAAGGCGAAGAACGTGGATTGCATCAAGACCCTCATCACCGTCGCTCACACGGATGGTAAGCGAGATGGGGGGTGGGTATTTACCCCCAAAGTGATGGATTTTTTGCTCAAAGCTTGGGGCACCGGAGTAGTGTCTCCCCACCCCCTCCCATGATCCAGATATCCTCCCCCCTCTTTTGTTTTATTGTCGTCAGATTGCGTACTTAACACTGATTCTTGCCTCTCCTAATTTCGACACTTTCACACTTTTGTTGTGATCTGTGTGTGTGTAAGTCCTGGGTATAGGTTTAAAGTATGGAGTGTTGGGGCAGAGATACCCTCGTCATTGGTTCCCATCATCCTAGAATCAAAAGTTTCCTAAGGGAAGTACCCCTTACTCCTCCTTGGGGGTGTTGCCTTTTTTATGTACACATAATTAAAAACTCGTAGCGCTCTCGATTCACTCCATCCAACACAACCTCTTCATACACTTGCAATACGCAGGGTGGGGGGGAGAGTACCTTGCATAGCCCGTTACACTTGGCACCTGAAGGAGTTGCACGTTCTCTCAGTCTGGGTGTAAATTAAGGAGGCACGTCATTGGGTTGACAGGAATCCCCTGATGGGGCCTGGGACAATTGTTGGTGCACTTCCTTTTCACTCCTAGTTTATTATTATTATTATTATTATTTTTTTTTACTCGTCGACTCTCCCCTCAATCTTTTGTCTACCGGCGCTTGGTACCAAGAGGAACTGTTCTTACCCAGACAGACTGCAAATTAGGGAAACCTCATCATTGAGTTTTTTGAATTCTTTGACTGGGCCGGGGTTATTTGTTGGTACGCTTCCGTTTCCTCCTGCCCCCCTTGCCCCCCCTCAGCATTCTTCTTTTCTCTATGACTATCTCCTCTACCCTCTGTGTACGCTTAATGACTTACCCAGCTACCTCATACCGTGTCAGAAGAGAGGCTTTGGAACCACTATAAACAAAACCCTTTAACGCTTGAAGGGTTGCAAGAGACCAGGCCTTGAGGGGACTTGGATACTAACGACTTCCCGGCGTGTAAGGGGCTGACCACCTCCCTGCAGCTACCCTCCGGTGCATATGGCTGCCCTGCTTGTAGCGGGCGGGATTCACTGCCTCGTTTGTTGCCATGCCAACTAAAAGTTGCGTGTCCCGTCCCTGGCTCTCCTGTCCAGCATTATTACATTCTACTAAGGATATCCATCTTGTCACCCTGCCTCTCTGGCTGCCCAGTTGGGAGCTGCGAGCTTTGGGAATGACCGGCCACTGGGTAACTTATGGTCAGTGCCGGCTTCCACATAAGCTCTATGAGTCCCTGGGGTATACTTGACATCTTTGCGGGGATGGCCATTTGGAGGCCCCTCGAGAGGTGGAGATGGTCCTGGAGGCGACCGCATCCATGTCTTCCAAGAGGGTGAGTCTTGGCTCGGTGCCAGACACTGAACCCGAGTCCATCCCTGTGCAAGGCCCTCCTCAGGCAGCACGGGCACCCAAAGACTCGCAAGGATATGAGGGGATCCCTTCTCCCAACCTTGTCCTTATGATGGCCAAGATCTTCCCTATCTTAGAAAATTCTGCCCAAGGCTGGCACATCCGGCCTCGTTGCCACTTCCGATTGGTGGTGGAGAGGAGAAGGTTCATTCCCCATCCTCTCCTCGGGGATGCCTCTCTTTCTACGAGTGCTCAGGCCCCGGATGGGTCTCCTGCCACTTCGGCCAGAGATATGACCAAAACTGGTTCATCCGACAGCCAGGCGCCATTGGGCGGAGAGGCCCAGACAAAGACAAAAGCCCCAAGTGCGCTGAACGGAGCCTCGATTACGTCTAGGCCCATCATTCCGAGATTACCTGCTGGTTTTTATCACGCTGGCTTCAAACGCTTCCTGGTTATTCAGTCCACTGATGGCAGCATGTTGGCCAAAGGCCACATGTTCCACCAAAGGAGAGCTTTAGCTAGATTGACTAGTAGAAAGCCTAAGGTAACCCTTTTCTCAGACGGGAGACTTCTGTCGAATCCCTCCGAGGCGGCCATGATTAGTGCCCTTCAGACACTTGATGGCACGCCTGTGAGTGTGACACTGCACTCTCCCATGAACTTCGTGAAAGGAGTATTTTATGCGAGGGAACTCGTGGACTACTCTATAGATGACATCACCTTAGAGCTGGCCGACCATTGGGCGGTCAAAGTTGAACGTGTGATGAGAAAACAGGAAGCGGCCTCGAGACCCACCCCTACGCTCTTCGTCACGTTCGACTGTGACAAACTCCCTGAGTCAGTGCGTGCCGGTGGGTATCGCTACCCGGTGAAGGCATTCGTGCCACTGCCGCAGAGGTACTACTACTGTCACCGCTTCGGCCATACGAATTGCTAATGTTGACGTGCAAAGTCGGATTTACCTGAAGTTTGTGTAAGTTGCTCCAAGGCTGTTCATGATATTGTGTGTATAGCACAGTGTGTCAATTTCGGAGAGCCGCAAACCTGCTTCATCGAAGCATTGTAGCGCGTTTCTCCTGCAGAAGCAAATCCTAGGCCATTCAGGTCACAGATCACATCTTCTCGACTTGGTCATTGCGCGTCTAGGGACATCTTACACCTCTGCTCCTTGACTCTCCAGGCCTACTAGCACGGAAGCTTCCACGCCCATTCAGAAACCTTCTGCAGGTTCTACCTATCATGAGCGCTCCTTTGGTAGAGCTGGCGGCACAAAAGATTCATACCCAGCTTCAGCTAAAATCAAGGCTCCTTTACCAGCGTGACCGTTTCCCGTAAGACGAAATGGACGTTGTCTCCACCGAGTCATTAGACTCACAGGAGGCAAACTACCCAAAGGCGGTCATGAGGACGTCTTCAGAGACTAAAAAGCTGTCCCATGAAAGGACCATACCAGAGGAGATTCAGCTCCTACGCCCCCCATCCAAGGCTACACCGGCGACTTGGAGACCCGGAACCCTTGAAATAGGGAGCTCCAAAAGCTGCGGAAGGGAGGGAGTAAAAGACTCGCATAACTAGCCCAACCTCCCCTGTTAGTTCCTCGAAGGTGACAGCGCTCAAAGTTTTGCCTCCGGGAAGCATACGGCCATTCCTATCAGGGTCCTATCTTCGAAGAGGGCCCCTGCATCTCCTCCGAGCTAGGCCTGGAGATCATTCCTTCCATGGAATTGCTGCAGACTACAGGCCAACTGAGAGGAGGCTCGTCTCCTCCCGCTTCCCGTTAGCTATCTTTTTGCAGGATACCATGGTGGGTGTGTGCCCCCTGCCCACCCTCCCGTGGTATAAGAGTTTGGTGACCCCACCACCACGAAATAGGGTCCCGACAGGAGGATGCCCGATTAACACCCGGCATGATGTCTCCATTCTTCTCTTTGATTAAGATACCTCCTTTCAGGCAGTAGCTGTGCAGCTGCACCTGGATAGGAGGTATACTGTTATTTCCGCGTACATTCCACCGTCAGTCGACTTAGCAGCAGGGGACTTCCGCCGCGTTATGGCATAGCACGTTTGCTGAGATCCTATCTACTGCTCGGGGATTTGAACGGTAGATACTCCCTCTGGGTGACTACTCAATTAATCCCAGGGGTCAGGTCCTTGCTGGCCTGATTGATGAGCACTAGATAGGTCTCCTAAATATGGATGAGTTTACGCATCACTGACCGAGAACTGCTTGATTTTCTTGCCTCGATCTGTCACTGGGCTTCCCAGATGCACAGCTTATTTCTGGTGGGAGCTGCTCAATGACCTTCTTGGTAGTGACCACATTCCCACTCAACTGTCATTTTCTGGGCCGCTGTCGCCTGAATAATCGCCCCGGTGGTGCTTGGAACGGGCGCGGTGGTCTGCATTTCTGGAAATGACATTTCTCTCTCCCAGTCCAGGTGTTTAGGTCGGTGGATGAGGCCGTTGAGTTTTTTCCCCGCAACCTTAACACCGTGAATGTTACTACTATTCCTAGAACGTCTGGTCGTTTTGCACGCGGTCCACTTCCTTGGTGGTCGCATGAGTGTGAAACGGCCCTCAGACAGAAGCGATATTTCTACATGTGTTTTAAATCCCGCCCGAAAGACATCACTATCGGTGATTTTCATCGAGCTAGGGCTAGTTTCCTGTATATTTCGAAGCACGCCCGCCGCCCTTCTTTTGCAAGCATACGTATCTTCACTTAACGTGAAGACCCCTCCAGCATTGGTGTTGAAGTGAGTCAAAAGGATTCAGGGCGAGTTCTCGCACGCCCCCCTCCCCCAGCCTCCCGTTCTCCAGGAAACAGGACCGCCTTGCGTGGCGGAGTCTTTCGCGACCGCCTTCTTCACATTCTCTAGCTTAGATGCTACTCCGCTAGCATTCAATGCACGTCGTGGTGCCGCTGAAGGCCGCCGGCAGGGTTACGTTGAGTTCCGTTCTGCTATCGCTTCATGCAAGAACAACGCCCATGATCTGGACGATATCCCGTAGGCCATCCGTCGACACCTACTTGAGCGAGGCATAGCCTTTATGTAAGATTTGGTCGACAGGATCTGGCAGAGGGTTCCCTCCCAAACTCGGTGAATGTGATCGCTTTTCGCAAACCGGGAAGAAATCTCGCTATTTCGGCTGGTTTCCGCCCAATTTCTTTAACCTCCTGCCTGTGAAAATTGACTGACAAATTGGTAAATGTTAGATTAGCCTTTTTCCTGGACAGCTGTGGCCACTTGTCTTCTGCACAGTGCTGTTTCCGCAAGTATCAGTCCACTTCGGATGCTCTGCTACAAGTAGAACATGGTGTCTTCTGAGGCCTCCCTTCGTAGACATCACTACGCCACTTTGTTTTTCGATCTGGAAGATCTGGAGAGACCACACGATGGAGGCGAAGTCACGCCTCCCTTTTTTATTTCTGAGTATCTGCTAGATTGTCGATTCAGCCTACGAGTGAGGGAAGCCCTCCGGCCCAATGAAGGTGTCGCGCAGGGAAGAGTCCTCAATGTTGCACTCTTTGCCCTGAGCATCAACAGCATCACCTCGGTGCTACCGGAAAATGTTCCCGCTGCGCTCTAGGTGGACGACCTTGCAATCTCTTTTGGTACGTTCGAGATGACAACTGGGGCGTCGGCTTTAACAGGCATTGAACCGTGTCTCTCGCTATGCCGAAGCGCACAGGATTTTGTGAATGACACTGGTGAAGATTGCCAAAAAATGGGTCAAGTTAGGTTCTACTTCATCTGGACACTATGTACTACCGTTGTGTAGATGACTAGACCAGGCTAACGTTTACCAGGTGATGTTGGCTTCTACTGATTGATGCTGATGTGAAGAAATTCGCCTTGGAGCTACACAAACAATTTGGACATCCCACAGCTGAAAATTGGATAAAACTTTAAGAAATGCAGTTAGCAACAATACTGATCTTGAAAATGAAATTAATGCTTTATCAAGCGTTTGTGAAACAGGTTATATTTAATAGACCTGTTCCTAGACCACTTATATCTTTACCAATGGCGACGAGTTTTATCGAAAGTATTGCAATGGATTTGAAAGTGTGGGGTCAATGTTACTGCCTTGTGATAGTCGACATGGCTACGAGATTTTGTACAGCAACAGTAATAAAAGAAAAACTGCTTCAGCAATCATTAAAGGTTTGTTCATGTTTTGGATTAGTCTATTTGGTTCTCCCCAGAAGATCCTCACTGATAACGGGGGGGAGTTTAATAATGATGAGATGAGTCCTTGTTAAAGCATTCAATATAAAGGTGATGACTACAGCAGAAGAGAGACCGTGGAGTAACGGGACTTGTGAACGGCTCAATGCAGAGATTGGTAATTTAGTAAATAAAATTATGGCCGATTCTAGTTGTGATCTGGAGACGGCGCTTGCCTGGGCAATTTCTGCACGTAATGCCTTGTTGAATAATTCAGGACTTTCACCTAACCAACTAGTATTTAGTTTTAATCCTGCTATGCCTAATGTGTTTTGCAATAAACTTCCTGCGTGCGAACCGGTGACGGCTTCCACTATTGCATGAAATAATTTGAATGCCGTTCACTCTGCCAGGCAGTAGTTTTTGAAGATCGAGTCAAACGAGCGACTGAATAGAGCATTAAGAAGCAATGTGCGTACTTCTGATGTGGAAAATCTAAGTAATGGTGATGAAGTTTTCTATAAGTGTAATGACAATAACGAATGACATGGGCCCGGTGTTGTGATTGGACACGACGGAAAGCAGGTGTTGGTTCGTCATGGCGTCTATGTGAGAGTTCTTGCTCGTCGCTTAACCCATGCTCCACTTAGCACGACCATGTCCAGTGACACTACACCAGATGGTGTAGAGCAACGGCGGTCTTGTGAAGAGGACTGCTATCCTGCTGTGGATGATGAGGATGATCACAGCCATGACAGCGACGACGATGGCAGTGATGAGGCTGCTGAAGTGCATCAGTCGGCTGATGGTAATGAGAATCAACATGATAGTTGCGTTGACATCGGCGGTAACTCTGCAGCCAAATCAAAGTTAGACAGCGATTTCAAGGTGTGAGTTCAGCTACTGGTGACCTTGTCCCTGGTAAGGTGATAAGTAGAGTGGGAAAAGCCATAAGTAACAAATATCGTAATTATTTCAACGTCGGGTACGATTCTGATGGTACTGTTGGTTGGATTGACTTCAATGATGTTGAATGGTCTGTGATACCTGACTGTGTAGAGATGGTTGTAATGTTTAATAGTGATGATGTGATCACAGCGAGAGAAGCTGAAATGAAAAACTGGAGAAATAACAATGTTTATGAAAAAGTTGAAAATGTTGGTCAAGATGTTGTATCAATGAGGTGGGTGATAACTGACAAAGTGCAAGATAATAAGATGGTTACTAAAGCGAGATTAGTAGCACGTGGCTTTGAAAAGGACACTATCTCGTTGCGCAAGCATTCGCCTCGTGTTCCAGGGAAGCAGTAAGTCTGGCTTTGTCTCTGGCATCTTCCAAACAGTGGAAGTGTCACACCGTTGATGTCAAGTCTGCTTATCTGCAGGACAACGTCATTGAGTGCGAGCTTTACTTTAAAATACCTCCTAAATATTTTAATGGTAACTTGTGGAAATTAAGGAAGACTGTGTACGGTTTGTGTGATGCAGCCAGAGCTTCTTATTTAAGAATGAAGGATGAATTATTGATGCTTGGTGTTCACATGTGTTCATTAGATAATTCTTTGTTTTCGTGGTACAATGACAACAATTTTGAGGGCATAATTTGTGTCTATGTTAATGGTTTTCTCTGGGCGGGAAGTGCTGCATTTGATGACGCTGTCGTTAAGAAATTACATCACATGTTCTTGATTGGCAGCTTAACATCAGCATCATTCAAGTATGTTGGTTTGAACATCAACACGATTGCTGAATGCTTTACTGTTGATAAGTTCCAGTATGCTTCAACTTTGACACCTGTCGGCATCAGTTATCAGCGTGCTCTTCTTAAAACAAGCGACTTACCACTGGCGGAAAAGACTCAGTACAGAGCTTTGATTGGACTACTGAACTGGATTGCAACACATACCAGACCAGACATTGATTTTGAAACTTGACAGTTGAGCGTTGCCTGTAACAAGGCAACTGTTGGTGATTTGCTAAGATTGATTAAGTTAATAGTTCAAGAGACAATATGAGATTAGGATTTCCTTACGCTTGAGCCACTCGAAGCCTGTTCTCTAAAGTGTTATTCGGATGCAGCTTTTGCTAATTTGGTTGATGGTGGTTCTCAAGGAGCGTTTATTGTATTCCTGGAGGATGATAGTGGTGCTCGTTGTCCAATCTACTGACAGACTAGGAAAACCCGGCGTGTTGTCAAGTCAACATTGTCTGCTGAGACCCTGGCTCTTCTCGAGTGCGCTGAAGCTGTAGTGTACATCGCCAGTATCATTGGTGAAATATCTCGCTTTGCTGGTAGTAACATTCATTGTTTTGTGGACACCAAGAGTTTGATTGATGCTCTGTACTCTTCTAAAAATGTTGATGATCGAAGACTGAGAATTGATGTGGCTGTTCTACGCGATATGCTTGCTAGAAAGGATATAATATCGGTGACTTGAGTTGACACGTCACAACTAGCAGACAGTCTCACCAAGCGTGGAACGTCCACCCAACGGCTACGGAACGCTATCACTAGAGACTAATGGTTGTTTTTCAAGCCGCTTTCACTGCGAACAAGATCACGCAGGGAAAATAAGAGAAGACAAGTTGTGCTAATATCTGGCAGAGTAATAATTCCACGCTGCGCAATTGTTTGTGCCGTAGCGTGACGTCATAGCCGTGCGGCTGGCGAGTGTGACGTCAGAGCCGGTGGTGCAGACGTTCTTAACAGTTTGCCCGCAAGTGATGGAGTCGTACCATTTCCTTGGTCTTGTTTTCTACCGACGGCTCACCTCGGGAGCTCATTTTCCTAGCTTTAGGGGGTCTTGTACGCGCGCCCTTGACATTCTGCATTCCAGGACGTTCAGGACTCTGGATGCTGATTGGACTACTTCCTTACTTTTCTACTGATCCTTTGTTCGCATCCGCAGCTGAGTGTGTATTGCGGAAGGTGGACTCGATCCACCACGCTGGTATCCGCCTGGTTTTCGGTGCCTTCCGCATGTCGTCGGTGCCTATGGGGCTCTCGAAGGAAACTCCTTCGAGGGCTCGGTGTAGCTCTCGTGCCGGTGGCGCCCCTGGTTCTGCCCAGGACGCCACCCTGTTGGGTACCACCTTTGACCATTTCTCGCCACGTCTCTGCCCCCAAAGCTTCCACAGCGCCGGGAGTATTGCGTTCTGCCTTTTTGGAGCGCACTTCATGTCATTGCTGTATCAGTCCCAGGGTACACTAATAGCTCCAAATCACGACGGGAGGGAGGAGTATCCACTCTGTTTTAAAGTCAGCGGGGCTCTATCAGCCGCTGCTTCTGTCTGCGCAGCTGAGCTGGTTGCAATACACCGCTCGGTACGGGAAATAAGGCTTCGTGCCCGGTTCTGAGAGCGGATTGTTATCTAAAACCCACTCACGAAGCGTCCTGGGTGCTCTCCGGTCATTGGAATCTCCACCCCTCTTAGTTCGTCGTATCTGTGAGGCCATCGTTGCCTCGAGCCAGACGGATGTCGAGATTATCTTGTGCTGGGTTTCTGAACTTCTGGGAATGAGCGCGCCGATGAGGCCGCCATAGAGTTTGCGAGGACTGAGCGACCAGACCGGCGTTTTCTTCTTCCTTACACCGATTACATGGCAGGAATACGGGTTGCTTGGCAAAGAAGATGGGAGACGGTCGAGGGGAACCTAAAGTTGCGCCTCCTGTTTCCATGGACCTGCCCCCAATGCCAGGACGGCTTCATATTGCTTTCTGTCGTCTCGAAATTGGACACACTCGCGGGACGCACCGCCATTTGATGGAGCGCTCGCCTCCGCCTTATTGTGACGACTGTTTTGTTCCCTAGACTGTTCGGCACATTCTCGTTGAATGTCCCAGGATGGGTGATCTTAGCGTACGTTACCTGTCCCGGTACCGGGGTGAGCGGGGTCGCTATCGCTTGTCCAGTGTACTCGGGGGCTGGTTCGTGCTCACAGATTTGTGGACTATACGACTTTTTGGAGGAGGTTGGCCTGCTCTACTTTATTGTACTCCCTTTGTTATGGGAGTGTGTTTCCTTCTTGCTTCTGTTTTGTTTTCTTGGGTTTGGAGGGTGGGGGTGGGGTGGGGGGTTGCCTATTTTTATTTGAATGCGGCTTATTATGCTTGAGATTGTGTATGGTGACTTGTGCCTCTGTAGATAAGCGTTATGAAAAAAATATCATTTCCTTTCATATTTGTCGCACATCGAGCAAACATGCGCGGTCTCCCTCCTTCCTTCATCAAATCCACCCCTCACATTCCTCTCACTCGCTCTTGAATCCTTGAAAATCTCCTCCTCTAGGCAATTACTTGGGCAAGTCGTGGCTGGAGATCCTCAAGTGCATCAGTCAGCTGGAGTTGGCGCAGCTCATCGGCACCGGAGTCAAGCCCCAGTACATTAAGGACTCCGGACTCAAAATGCACCACGAACCCTCCAATTTCCTCGATGGCTTCCCAGAGTTCAGTAAGTAATGTGTTCCCGCTGGCCCCCGGGTCGGCAGGGATTTGGGGTCCAGAGTTTCCCAGGTTTCAGCAAGTAATGTGTTCCCGCTGGACCCAGCGTCGGCAGGGATTTGGGGTCCAGAGTTTCCCAGGCTTCAGCAAGTAATGTGTTCCCGCTGGACCCCGGGTCGCCAGGGGTTTGGGGTCCAGAGTTTCCCAGGTTTCAGCAAGTAATGTGTTCCCGCTCGACCCAGCGTCGGCAGGGATTTGGGGTCCAGAGTTTCCCAGGTTTCAGCAAGTAATGTGTTCCCGCTGGATCCCGGGTCGCCAGGGGTTTCGGGTCCAGAGTTTCCCAGGTTTCAGCAAGTAATGTGTTCCCGCTGGCCCCCGGGTCGGCAGGGATTTGGGGTCCAGAGTTTCCCAGGTTTCAGCAAGTAATGTGTCCCCGCTGGACCCAGCGTCGGCAGGGATTTGGGGTCCAGAGTTTCCCAGGCTTCAGCAAGTAATGTGTTCCCGCTGGATCCCGGGTCGCCAGGGGTTTGGGGTCCAGAGTTTCCCAGGTTTCAGCAAGTAATGTGTCCCCGCTGGACCCAGCGTCGGCAGGGATTTGGGGTCCAGAGTTTCCCAGGTTTCAGCAAGTAATGTGTTCCCGCTCGACCCCGGGTCGCCAGGGGTTTGGGGTCCATCATAAACACATACCCCCTCCCCCCCTCCTTCTTATATAGCCCAACATTGTCCAAAAGGTTTTCATCAAACCTCGCCCCACTTTCACACCTCTCAAACCTTTTGTTAGGGGCTATTTTACGTGCACCATCCCACCTGGTCTAACCTCAAAAGAGGCACCACCATCATCTAACGGCCTCACTCACTGAACATCCTCAACAAGGAAACCCTTTGAACAAAACCTGAACCCCCACCTCACCCGACGGAATTTTCTGTTCCCCATAGCTCCACACCAGAACTACCTGGCAAACCTTCCATGCACTACGCTCTGTTCATCTTCCAATTCTCTTCTCATTCCAACTAACACAACCCATCCACAGCACTTGTAAAATGTGCAATTCCCAACTTCTCATTCAAGCAAATTCCCCTCCTTCTACTAAGACCTCTCGCACTTCAACACTTCACTAAACTATCAAGAAATGCATTCCTAGATGATTGTGGAAACACAGACGAGCAACTCCACCAAATCCCTAACTTCAACACACTCATCACCACTAAACAAAAATACAACTGTAGCCTCTCTTTTGCAGTCACGGGCGAACAGAAGAAACTTGCGCACATCAAGGAGTCCATGGGCGAGACGTCGTCGCAGAGCGTCGTAGTGGCCGTTGATCGCATCTTCACTGGATCGACGCGACTCGATGGTGACGCTATCGTCCACTTTGTCACGGCTTTATGCCAAGTCTCCCTCGAAGAATTGACCGCGCCCGCGCCCCGGATGTTCTCCCTGCAGAAGATCGTCGAAATCTCTTACTACAACATGGGCAGGATCAGGCTCCAGTGGTCCAGGATTTGGGAGGTGGGTTCTGTTGGCGTTTCCTGGAAAGTGTCTGGGCACCAACAGATTGGGGAGTCAAGAGAGGCATTCGGATTTTGAAATCCTTATTGGGGAGCTTATTTTCGAGGACCGTGAATTTGGAGGTCGACTTGCTCTATATCCCGGACAAGGACTTACCTTGCCATACGAGAGAACCTCCCTGTTGCGCAATGGGCTCATGTAAAGGAAAGTTCCGTGTCTTGCCGGTCCCTAGCGCTGAGGTACTCTTGGCTACTCTCGTATTGTATCTTTTAGATAAACTTAACTCCGCCATTTAGCGGGGTTGTCCTCGTTTGTTTTAGCTTTATAAAGGGTCTTTCAATAAGGTCGCTCGTTTTTTAAATGTAAATAAAACAAGTTGTGTGTGATATATGCACTCAATTTATCTTAAATTTGAAAGTACATTTTATGGCATTAAGTGTGGAATATGACGTCGTTCAAATGTCCGCCGCGGCTTCGCTTGGTGGAACGTATTCGGGAGGCCCAATTTTCGATGACTTTGTCGCATAAATCTGGCTGAATTTGCTGGATGGTGTTCGTTATGTTGACTTTGAGGACATCAACTGTTTGCGGAATATTCGCATAGACCTGCGATTTAAGGTACCCCCAAAGAAAGTAGTCTAATGGCGTTAAATCGTATGATCTCGGTGGCCAGTTGACGTCGCCGCCGCGCGAGATGACCCTGCCCTGAAATCGCTGGTGCAAAATGTCTATCGTGGCGTGCGCAGTGTGGCACGTAGCGCCGTCCTGTTGGAACCACATGTCGTCAGTATCCATATCAGGCATATAATCCAGTCGAGGCCACAAGAAGTTGCTTATCATCGATCTGTAGGTCTCGCCATTGACGGTTATGGCAATCCCATCTTCGTTCTCAAAAAAAATACGGACCGATGATTCCGTTAGACGAAAATCCGCACCAAACAGTGACTTTGTTGGGATACAATTGGTGCTGGTGTATCTCATGTGGATTGTTTTCGTCCCAAATCCGACAATTTTGCTTGTTCACAAATCCATTCATCCAAAAATGATCCTCATCGCTGAAGATGATTTTGGGGGGGAAATTTGGGGCAACTTCCAATTGCTCCAGAGCCCAATCAGCGAACACACGGCGTTGTCTATGGTCGTTTACCTTAAGTTCCTGGGTAAGTTAGACTTTGTACGGGTGCAGACCCAAGTCCCTACGCATAATTCGCCAAACTGAAGACGCAGAAAGGCCAAGTTCTTGTGAACGACGAGAAATTGACTGCCTCAGATTTTCCCGTACACTCTCATTTACGGCATCGATGTTTTCAGCAGACCTTGCGTTTCAGCGACGTACGTGTGTTGGCTGATTGTTGATCGACCCTTCTGCCTCGAATTTGGCCACCAAGCGTCGAACAGCGGACTCAGCAGGACGATTGTGGCGAGGATAGAAATCACGTAATACCTTCCATCGTGATTTGCCAAGTACTACTGAATAGTTCACACTGAGGTTGCTAGATGTCGCTTTAACAACATGGCCACTATCGCCTGACAAAGCTTGAGCGTCCTTGTTAAAAGATCCTTTATTTATAAAGTCACTAGAAAAAGAGACCTAGTGAGGAGTATTATTAAATCATACTGGAACCAGTTTTGTCCAGTTGATTCCTACCTGGTTTCATTTTTAATCTCACCCCCTCGTATGAAATGCTCTTACGGGGCCCGTTCGTTACAGATCTTGGGAGAGCACTTCAATAAGGTGGGGTGCAATCTGAACGAGGACATCGCCGTGTTCGCGGTGGACTCCCTGCGTCAGCTCTCTATGAAGTTTATTGAGAAGGGGGAGTTCTCCAACTTCCGCTTCCAGAAAGAGTTCCTCCGTCCCTTCGAACACATAATGAAGAAGAACCGGTAGGTGGCCCTCTTTGCAACCCCTTTTTTCATGAGGGGTGGAAGGGGTTTGCTCCCCTCTTCTTAGGCGCTTTAGACCCCGACCAAGACGGGGTTCGATTCTGCTTCCCTCTAGCTTTCCTCCTCCCATCCTTCACCGACACCTGAAACAATAGGTGGGCATTAGACTGGGCGCAGGTGAGTTTTGAAGCAAACAAAATCTACTGCAGAACCACGAGGAAGTTTTTTGGTGGCCACTTGACCAAGAGGATATTTTTTTCCATCGATCCTTCTCTTCACAAGGTCTTGGGTATCCCCGTCCATAAGTTCTTTTTTCTTCCGACATGTGCGTTTTTTTCGCATCCAACTGTAAATTTCTCTCTTCGCATTCTGGTTCTCGAAACGGTCTTCTTTTGTGTATGGGTCCTGGTTTATCAGGAGTGTTCCTGCCTGTATTTAGAGGAGGAAGTTGACGGACCCCCCCGACCCCCACAAGTAGCTTAAAATTGGTTCTAACCTTCCTTCCCACTTCAGCATTTAGGGGTCATAAGTTTTTCATTCTTCTCCTTTTCACCCCTGTTCTTGTTTGCTTTTATTTCCTCCTTACTTTCAACCTGCCCAAGGGCAAAAGTGGACACAGACATTCTCTGTAGATCTGCCTGGGCATCTACTGTCACTGAGACCCATTTATGTTGCAGGAGGCTCCAAATTTAGAAAAGTTGTGAATTCACCCGATCCGTAGCGCTCCCATGTTTACCTCTCATATAAAATTTAAAAAGCCTTCCTGCGTAGATTCCCTCATTGGCTTATATCTTTTTAAAAAATGCGTGAATGACAGTTTAGCTCGTTTCAAGAATCCTTGACCGAATTTAACCTTTTTTTTTTTAATTTGAGGTCACCGATGATTAAGGACATGGTGGTACGATGCATCACTCAGATGGTCAACTCCCAGGCGAAGAACATCAAGTCCGGTTGGAAGAACATCTTCAGCGTCTTCCACTTGGCCGCCTCCGACCATGACGAGAACATCGTGGAAATGGCCTTCGAGACGACCAAGGAAATCATCTGTAAGTGAGGCGAGTTCCCGGTTCCTTTTGAGGATGGGTGCCTGCCCCCTAACCCACCTTGGGTCGAGCTTGCTTTGCCTAAGGATTATGGGGTCCCTGGCCCCCTTCTCGTCCCGTGGGGTAGACCAGTATTTCTTCAAGCATTTTGCAATGTGCTTTGGACTGACCACGAATTTGGGGGAGGGATGACACAGGGGTACTTTTATCCTCTATATACCCCACCCGCCCTCCCTACCCAGAGAAATTTTAGCTTGTGTATGATAGGCATTACAATCAACATCGTTTTCCCACAAAGTGGTTGGCGCCCATCAACCCCAATAAAACTAGACCCACCCTCTATGGCCCTATTAAGCGCAAAGTTTTTTTATGCCGATTGACCAGTCATAGCTGTGGGGTGTTGTGTTGTATCATCCCTAGGATATTGCATCTTCGCCCAATGCATGCACAATAGCAGCCATCTTTCATTCAGCCCTTTCTCAAACGCTCATTCACATGAGCTACCTTTTACACGATCTTGCCACCCTTCTTGCTCTCTCACACTTTATTCCTCCCTGCACAAGTCTATTTCCACCCTCATTCATCCCCATACCATCCAGGAACACTTCGTCACAACCTCATTTACACCCTAAACATCTTAGTCATTCGATCGCTCCGCACAACCACCTCTCTCAAGTTGTCCATTCGCAACACCCTCATTCCAGCTCTCTACTTCTTCCATATCTTAGCCTCGCTCCCATACACCAACATTGCTACTAGCATACTCTCATACAGTTTCCTGGAACAGTCCACGCTCAAACACTCGCCATTCACTCACGCTTTGATCGCCTCGTACTTTCCTATCATTTAAAACCTTACGGTTGGAATCTTCTTCACCACCGATATGCGGGAGATACTTCACTTTTTTATGGTAGTCGGTCCCCGCGAGGGAGGTGTTAGACCCGGTACCAGAAGGAGGGGCACACCTGACCCCAATGCTCGCAGGAAATGCGGTTCTCTTCCATACATCTTCACTTCGCAGATTTCCCCTTATAACCTCGTTGGTATCGTGCCTTAAATATCTCACAGCCATGGCAACATTACACAATTATGTCTTACACTGCCCCAATTATTTATCTGTTAGTATTTTCATGCCCCCACCCCTCCCCCACTGCACTACAAATGATTTCATTGAATTGGGCCGGGGGGGCGTGGTGAGGGCTTTCATAATTGTCGAAATATCTTCCAAAATTCTGTTGTGAAACTGGTGTTGAAGGTTGTGAACGTTTCTCGTCCATTGTGTGATGGCGTCTTCCCTTTTAGCCCAGATCTATCAGAAGCACTTCATCACCGTAATCGATTCTTTCCAAGACTCTGTCAAGTGCCTGAGCGAGTTTGCCTGCAATGCCGGTTTCCCGGACACCAGCATGGAGGGCATTTCCTTGATCAGGGACTGCGCTAAATACGTGGACGAAAAGCCTCAGGTAAGTCTTCCGATAACCCCTTCGACCGGGCAACCCCCCCATCCCCCCTGTCTTCTACCTCGTCAGGTTTGAGGCCTAATTTTCCTAGACCCGTCACGTTCATCAAGAACTCATTTCTTGTTTTTCCTCTGCCTTAAAGACCCCCTGAAAGGGGGCTCATGTTCGGACCCAGACTCTCTGTACGAGTTTGTTGCTGAAGGTTTAATATATCCACTTGTAGATTGGTTTACTTTGGCTATCTTTACCCATATGTCCTCGCGAGAGGATTAGCTTCATTCTGGAAGGGGTGGGTGGGGGGTTCATGGGAGATGAGCGCCTTTTTGTTTCCTTACGACTTTAGCTGGCTATGCACCTACCACCTTTTTGTATTGAGTACTTTTTCACAAAGGGCCGTACCCGAGCATCAATATCACTACCCATTTATGCCCAATCATTCACAAAGCCACCTTTTTCGCCACTCCAAATCGACCATTCACAGCAGTGGGCCGCAATGTGCTGTATGTTCTCGCCCAATGAGGGTTCAGCCCTGAGTAGGAGGAGGTTCCCCAAGCATGACCCCCTCACAAACCAGCACTTATCCGCAGAATTCATTTTCTCCTCAACCAGTCCTTTCTCACTCGCTCATTTACCCTATGCGCACTCTTCCCGACCCTTCCACCCTGTGGTTCGGATCGGAGCGAAATGTTCAAAGAACATCTTATTATAGTCTGCTCAAACCTCACACAACCACGCACTAAACACTACCTCCTCTCTTAGGGACTTGTCACCATTATAGAATAAACCTTACCTGACACCAACATGCAACCAAAGCTCAAACAACTTTAAGCACTCTTAGACTGCCTAAACCTGTCATCAAACCACCCACTCTGCTCCGCTGGCCACTCCGTAATCTTTGCCCTGGCACCGACATCCTCCAGATGCAATCAAAGCTCACACATCAAACACCTATTCATAGACTCCCCAAACTTCACACAACCACGCACTACACACATTATCTCCTCTCTTAGGGACCTGTGGACCCACCCAGGGAGCGTGGTCCCCTTCATCGAGACCACACACCTCACAGAAAAGAGGTAAGGGGGGTGGGGTAAGTCTGCAGCGAATCGCGCCTAAGTACCATGCGGGAACCATTAAATCACAATATTTTTTTCGCAAGAGGTTTGCGTGCATCAACGCTCCTTGCACATGACGGCGTTCGCAGCCGCTACCATTGCCGCTATTTCTCTCGTAGGAAAAACTTTCCTGTGCCTGTAACCTCTATCCGGGCTTACTAGTCTTTTACCCCGCGGAAGAGGGGGTCGGCTTCCACGCCTTATCCCCTCTGTTTGAAGTCAGTGGGGCTCTGCCAAGCGCTGCGTCTGTCTTCACGGCCGAGTTGGTGGCAATACACCACTCGGCACGGGAGATTACGCGACGTGCCCGGTTCGGAGACCGGATTGTGGTCTATAGCGACTCACAAAGCGCCCTGAGTGCTCTCGGGGCATTCTAATCTCCGCCTTTCCTGGTTCGCGATATCCGTGACGCCACGGTTTTGGCGAGCCGGGCGGATGTCGAGATTATCTTCTGCTGCGTTCCTGGACATGTCGGAATTGCGGGGAATGAGCGCGCCAAAGAGTCCGTGAGGACTCTGCGACCTGACCAGCGTTTCGCTCTTCCTCACACCGACTACGTGGCAGGAATACGGGCAGCTCTTCGGACTGCTTGGCAAAGAAGATAGGAGACGGTCGAAGGGAACTTAAAGTTGCGTGCCATTGCGCCGCGACTGTTTCCATGGACCTATCCCCCAATGCCACGAAGGCTTCAGGTTGCTTTCTGTCGTCTCCGAATCGGGCACACTCGTGTGACGTATCGCTATCTGATGGAGCGCTCGCCTGCGCCCCATTGTGACCACTGCCTCGTCCCCCAGGCGCTACCGACCCCGCCCGTCCCGGTACCGCCTGTTTCTTGTACTCGGGACAAGTGCGTGCACATTGACTGGTGGACTTGTAGACTTTTGGGGGGGAGGCTGGCCTTCTCCCTTTTATTTAAACAGTTTTTTTTGTATTTTTTTCCCTTATAGGTCGCAGGTTCCTGTGCTGGGGGGACCCATCCCCTGATGCAGGAGCTTGCTTCCTACTCGTTGCCTTTTCCCTTTTTTTAATCTTTGGTGTTGGGTTTTTTTTTGTATGTGTGTTTTTGAATTTGATTTTAAAGTAGCCCAGTTCTAGGCAGGTGTTTAATACGGCAACTAATGCCCAAGTGGGCAGTCGCCAGATGAGCCTTTAAATAAAAAAATTACCCCGTGCCGAGGCCAGGCTAATTTATCGAGAATGCGAGGCAAGGTCATGTCTTTCCCCCTCCCCTAATGCACCCCCTTTGTGTCTGGCAGATGTTTCGCGACCACAACCTGGAGGACGTGACGGTGTGCGAAGAGGACCGTGTGTGGGTGCGTGGTTGGTTTCCGATCCTCTTCGAGCTCTCGTGTATCATCACGCGCTGCAAGCTGGACGTGAGGACGAGGGCACTCACGGTACTCTTCGAGGTGGGGATTCGCGCCCGTTTTCAGGACGCCTAAATTTAAACGCCCCACTTACCCCAGGTCACCTCGGCGTGGAATGTTGCGTTCTTGGGTTAACTCTAAAGGATGTTTTGACGTCATTTCCAATTGGTTGGGGTAGTTTAATATTTGGGGGTTGTTGTTGTTGTCGGCATTTGTGAGACGTTCCCAGTTGGCTCGTGATAGGTGTTGGTGTCTTTGGCCTACTGGGGTAGTGTGTAGGTCTTTCTTTGGCCTACTGGGGTGGTTTGTAGGTTTGTCTTTGGCTTACTGGGGTGGTGTGTTGGTCTGTCTTTGGCTTACTGGGTTGGTGTGTAGGCCTGTCTTTGGCCTACTGGGTTGGTGTGTAGGCCTGTCTTTGGCTTACTGGGGTGATCTGTAGGTCTGTCTTTGGCCTATTGGGATGGTGTCTAGGTGTGTTTAGGCCAAGTGGGATGGTGTGTAGGTATGTCTCGGGCCAACTGGGTCGATGTGTAGGTGTGTTTAGGCCAAGTGGGGTGTCCTGTATTTGTTAATGATTGGGAGGTGGTGAGTTCCTATGGATTCTACAACTCTCGAACATGTTGGGGGAACATAAGTTGATGTTGAGAAATGAGGTGGTAGAGGACTCGACTAGGCAGAGGGTGTGTATGGAAACCAGGGTCGTTCAGCAAACTCTCAGACGATATCATGCCCTCTTTGTTGGGGTTGTAGGCGTACCAGACTGGTACCCTGGCGTTAAAATCGACAGGTAGGGCGTGGTGGGGGAATTTGCTGCAACAGTGGGTAAGGTTTGGGCGATGGGAGGGAATTAGATGTTTGTACTGGTATCTGTGAGGTTTATGGATTTGTTTAGTGGGGTGATGAGCCCCTACCGCCATTACCACCTTCCCAATTCAATGTGGACAAACTTTTCTGTACAGAAGATGATCCAATCAGATTTATAAGCTTCCATGAACCAAGATTTGTCTGAGGAAATTATTCTTTAAGGAGGATTTAAATATTTCACATTGTTTTTCTTCATATTTGGATGGGGTGGATAAAAGGATTTAAGATGCCAAGGATATAGTGAATAAAAGGATTTATGTTGGCAATGTTGTGGAGGATGAAGGATTTGAGGTAACAAAGATCTGAAGGATAACGGAATTTAGGAATGCAAAGATATAGGTACAAATTTAGGATTGCGAGGATAAGGGTAGAAAAGGATCTAGGTTGGCGAGGATAGGCAGGATGAAAGGTAATGGATAACGAGGATACCTAGGAGGATTAAAGGTTTTAAGATGCCATGGTCAACGAGGAGAAAATGATTTAGAACGGTAATCATAGGAGGATAGAAGGATTTAAGATGGCGATGAATTACGTAGTCACTGATGAAATGTAGGTTGAAAGCTTTGGAATTTGAGTTGGGGTGTTTGTTCAACTATACCCTCTGCCATCACTTTCTTACAAACTTCTTCCCTCAACTTTTTCTGAATACTTTCCTGACGCTCCCTCCTAACCTTAATCAAAAATGCTCTCCTGCAAGTCTCATCCTTGGAATTCTAATAGTCAACTATAATGTACCAAAAGATAAACTTGTAGACTTGTCACCAACTGGTCCCATACCATAAACCCGTTAAAAAGGTTTGGTTGCCACGCGGTTTCGATTCCTACCCTCGGTACTGGGTATTTCTTGTCTCCTATTTTGTTTTTCTTCGATTTGGAGTTCCACTCGCGGGGTACTTTTCCATTTTACCGGTGCGGGGCTTCCAGGTCACAACCCAAGGAGCCCACTTCGCCACCGAGTCACTATTGATGTTATTTGTCACCAGATTGTGAAGAACTATGGTCATTCGTACGCTCCTCATTGGTGGAAGGATCTGTTTCAAATCATCTTCCGGATCTTCGACAACATGAAACTTCCCGAACAACAGACCGAGGTACTCCTTTTCTGGCATTTCTAATGGCACTTTCAAGTTAGAATTATCATCGTGTAATTATATTTATGTTATTCACTCGCTTTTCTTTTCTGTTTTAATTTGATTTACCCATTTGAACCTTTTATTTCTCTGTAGACTGTTTATTATTGGTTGTTGGTCTTTCTGCTTCTATTCGTTTCTTAAGATTTTTATTTACATTTTGTTTTTTATAACAGAATGAAGTCACCCGTCAAGAGAAGAGAGCGGAGGTTGGTTTGGAAGTGTTTGAGCAGTTGTTTTTTTCTGTTTTTTTCGCATTGAAGTTTTACTTGGTTATTTAATTTCATGTATTTGAATTGGCCATGAAATATCGCTTGGTTTATCCAACACTTTTCCATGGCAGACGCCTATGCATTGCTTGTTTGTTTGGGGGAAGGGAGTTATCGGTGCTTATCTCCGTCTGCTTTTATTAACCCACTAACTACGTTTAGAAAATGTTTAAGTTGAATGTTACTCAATTTCTTGCTTGTAGAAAGCGGAGTGGATGACGACAACTTGTAATCACGCACTGTACGCCATCGTGGACGTGTTCACTCAGTATTTTGAAATCCTGTCGCCCATATTGCTACAAGATCTCTACGTGCAGTTGCATTGGTGTGTCCAGCAAGGTTAGTTGGCTCATTGAGTGTTGGAACCTCCTCTACAAAGGTGTTCTAATTCGCTTTTTGGAGTTCTTTGTACATGCCTCTTCCTGGCAGAAGTATATCGGATTAAGGAGATTGGTTATTGTTGTCTATATGTTTATTAACCCCTTCCTCGCCCGGGGGACTTTTGGGGCTCCCGACGGGCGGTCTCCTGACCCTTCCTAGAGAGGGGGATCAGTCCCTACTTGTGTGGTGACCGCCAACTGGACTTTTATTCGCCCTATTCACCCCTTTATGTATTTATTACTTTGTTTATCTATGCATGATTTAAATACTTTAGCAGATTTCCTCCTGTTCCTTATTTCTGGTATTTCACCAGGAGCTTAGGCCTTACTGTGTGTTGACAGTATGTATTTTCCTCTGCCCCCTCCCCCTCTTGCGGAAGTTGATGGTGTGGGTAACCACCCACACCGTCAACTTCCGCAAGAGGGGGTACTTGGCAAACGGGAGGCCAGGTTGGCTATCCTTGGTCATTCGGTCGATCGGGAAACTGGTCCCCTGTGAGCTTGGGGAGTCGATTCTGCACTTGCGCTCCTGGTCTGGTCCTGCCGCATGGAACCATTCTGGTTACTGGATTTTACCAGGTGTGGCATCACTGGGGTCGATGGGAGATGAGCTCTTCGCTCATCGGCACAGTACCTCTGCCCCTAAAGCTCCTGGGTGGTTGGTGAGGCCACCTGGTGAAGTCAATTCACTTAGTTTAGTAGTAAATTTCGACTAGTGTCCCCTTGCTTTTTTGCTTGTTTTATTTTATTTTGTAGGGGGGGGGGATTTGTTTTGGTTTAAGGTTGTTGTTTTTTAATCTAGCTTAGCATTATTAGGCTTTAGCTGATTACAGCGACTTGGGCCCTATTTGTCAGTCGTCAGTTGAGCTTTGGGGAAAAGAAGAAATCATTTTTGTATCGGATGTTCTTGAGTTTTGCCAGGTTTCAGTGAGGGGTTGTGAGGGTCTGTCGTGTAGTGGCTTGGGTTTCTTGGTGGTTAATGTAATTTAATTTACAAGACATTTCTTAAAAGAGAGAAATAGATAAGTAGTTAGATGTCCGCTCATACATGGACGAAATAGAAAAACAAATTGATGTGTATTCAAAAAAGAACGCCCAGTAGGGCCTAACTGAAAGGTCCTGGTGGAAGAGGTATTTGATATTACACTGGAATAGACAATTGGCGAAAAGACATTCCAAGATCCATTGTACTTCAATTTCTAAACACGCACACAGCCTGAAACCGCCACCTCCCTCATCCTCCTTACTCGGCAAGTGCAGCGCCTCTTCAGAAATTGTGTTCGTTGCAGTCTGAGATGTTTTACAATGTTAAAGCACTATTTACACATCGAGGTGAGAGAAGTGAGTGAGATGATAGGGAGAGATTTTTATTTTTGGTGGGGGGAAGGGATTAAAAGTGTGAATTTGTTAGATTATATATGTGCCAGGATACTGGCTGATCTCTTTCAAGTGATTGTTTCCAAGTCTTTTCTTAGATTATTTCTATTTTAGTTTACCTTTTTTTCGCGTAAGTCAGTGCGAATTCTTTTAATAATGCATTCTTCTATGTATATGTGGCTATTTGAGTTTTTGTTTTACCTTATTCAGGTCAGTTATTTCTAATTCGTTTTATAATTTATTCTTATATGAATATATGTTTATATATATTTGTATTTATCTATACGTTTCTTCTATTTATTTTCCTTTGATTTATGTTTCCTTCTATTTTATTATTTCTATTTGAGACATTCATTCCTTTGTTTTATATATTGTGATTTCTTGGGTTTCTTATTTTTCTCAGTGTTTCTGTCCATTCATGTAAATATCGCGCGTTCCCTTTGCCCTAGGTGGAGCCGACCCGCTTGAATAATTTCGGTTTTGGATTCTTAGCATCCTTCTTGTCTCTGGGTGATTCTCTTCTATTTTTCCCCAGATTTTCTTTGCCCTTTGCTATGGTTATATTTATTGGATCTATTTCAGCTGTTTTGATAATGTCCTGTATCCTTTTTCTTTCTCTTCTTTTGATGTCCGTTATGATGTATATCGCTTTGTTTTTTACTCTTTTGAAGTTTCTTTTTGTTCGACTTTGAGATCGTGTGCATTGGGATCGGAGGGTCTGTTAAGACCGATTCGACGACCCATTCTAGCTTTGGCTACCCTCGCATTTGTGTGTGTGCGATAGCCTCCTAATCCGATCTGAAGCCCCAGGGTACTTCCCTCCGTCGCGTAGTCACAATTAACCGTTGATGGTAATGCGGTCCTTCTTGTGTCTTAATATCGGGATGGTCTTAAATTTTTGGATATTTGTTTTAATTTTCCATTTATTTTCGTATTTGCCTTTCGGTGGTTCTAACCTGCCATCTTGGGTTTGTGGAGTGCGATGCAATAATTTGACTGATATCATCCGCGTATTGTATATTGATACACCCCGGTGTTATTAGGGACGGAAGATCAGCCGTGTATATCGCGTAAAGGGTGGGGTTCATGCACCCCCCTTGAGGGACCCCCGTCTGTAGATGGAAGGTGGTTTCCTCGTGGTACTCGATGGAGATGTAATCGGCGAACATCCTCTCCATCTTGATGCCGAGACCCAGTTGAAGGAGCTTATATTCGAGTCTTTCTCGACATCACGGAGGACCACGTCTACATACCCCTTTTCTGCTTTGGCCTGGGCAATCCTTTCGGTTATTATGGCTATTGCCATTGTTGAATCTCTTTCCATACTGATGTATGTTGAATTTATCGTTTTCTTCTACGAAATTGGCCAATCTTGCGTTTAGTATTTTCTCAGAAAGTTTAACAGTGAGATTGGCTTGTAGCTGGAAACTTGTTGGGGGTGTTTTCCAATATTTCAACAGGACCACCATCTTTGCTAGTTTGAGCTTTTTGGGGTACGCTCCTATATTATGGTATGCGTTGAATAGGTCTGTTATGGCCCCTATAAAGTTTTTTGGGGCCCTCTCATAATTAAATTTCGTGAGGCCTCTTTTTCCAGGAGCCTTTTGCTTAAATGAGCTGATGGCTATTTTTAGGAGCTACCGTGATGTTTTCTCCTATTCCTCCGTTCAGTCCTAATCTATAGTCCACTCTTTCTGCTGGGGCTATTCTTTCCTGGTTTGCTCGTAGGTATCTGTGGACTATTTCCTCCGTCTCTTTATCGTATCTTTGGTTATCTTCCTCTCCGATGGTATATACTTTACTTCAATGTTCTTTAAATTTATTCGCTATTTCTTCATTACTTCTTAGATATTCCCTTTGTTCATTCTTTAATTGTATTCTTTCTCTTGGTGGTCTGCCTTTTAACATACTTAGTAATTTCGATGCTCTATTTGGTTGTTCTATGTCTTCAATTTTTCTTATGAAATTTTCCCAGTTCTCTTTTTGCTGTTCCTCTATGTGGAAGATTATCTCTTTTTTTTTCAGGCGATTCAACTCTTTTAATATTTTGGCGATTTGTACCCCTATCTTTAATGTTTGCGTATCTACTTTTGATATTTCTGGCTTTTCTTCTCATTTCCTAAGTCCATTTAGGATGAGGGAGAATCTTGTACCTGATTTTTGGTACGCACAGTTCGTCCGCTTCGGTGATTTTTTTCCAGGTTCTTCCCCTCCAATTCCGGTTGAGTATAACCTTCCAGCATTGTAGTATATGTAACCCAGTTTGCCCTTCTGTATGGCTTCCGAGGTTTTATTGGAACCTCTGATTGGATTCTGGTTGATGGTCACCAGAATTCCAATGTGGTCGTTCCTTGGGACAGGGACTGGGTTCTATATATACGTTGTAGGGAAAGTTGGGATTTGTCAGTACGATGTCTGGTTTGGGTGATGCTCTTCCGGTAATCTAGGTTGGGAATTCTGGTCCTGCTCATTCGAAGATATTTCTGGTAACAAGAGTTCTAGGTTTTGTCCCGTGTTGTTCTTGCTCCGGTAGCTGGATTCCTGCAATCTTGCATTCAAATCCCCCAGCAACATGGTTGGATTATTATTATTGAATATTTCCATTACTGAGTGAACCGGAATGTACGAGCGGCGGGATGGTTGGTACGCCGCTGCTATCGTGAGTGGAGAGTACTTCATTTCCACTGTCACAGCAGCATACGCCTCATCAACCTCTCGTTCCTGCGCGTATCGTATGCCCCTTTTTATAGCGATTGCAGTACCGTCGTACCTTTTCATCGGTGTGATTTTTCTTTATAATTTCATAATTGTGTATTTTCATCGGGTCATCGTTCTTGAGTCCATGTTCGGAGATTGTTATGATATCTGGGTCGATTTGGCGGAAGATATTTCCATATTAAATGGCCTTGTTCTTCCACTCGTCTGTATTCAAATGCATTTTAAGCTTGCTGTTGATGTGATCCATGTTCTGTTGTATTTAATCTTTTTTATTTGATCCTTGCTTTGTCCTAGCCTGTTTGTAGCTTTTCCGAAGGTTTCCTTTTTGATCATTTTGATATCGTTGGGGAACAATTGGATTCTATTTTCATCGATTAGTTTTCCGATGGATGTTTCGTCGTGGTTCGAGACGCAAGTCCATTTGCAAGTTCCTCTTTCAATTCCTTTTTATGTCCGTAGGCTTAGCTCCTTTTGGTAATCGGTATGCCTCGTGCACGAAGACTTTCAATTTGAAGTCCTTTGCTTCGAATTTACATCCCCCTCATTATCGATCTCTGTATGAGCTTTCTGCCTCTTTGGTTTCTCTTTTATTGAGTCTCAACTTAGACGGTTCCTTGGACAATGACGGCCTGGCGGTCAGCAATGCTTTTCAATCCTACAAATCAAGCGAAGAATCTCATTCTCTCAACTTCACAACAAAATCTAACCTTCCGTATAACGCTCTATTCAGCATCTATGAGCTGCAAAGCGCTTTGTCCCTTTGCAGATCTACTTCCCCTGGCCTTGATGAGATCCATTTCGACATGATTCGTCACCTACATCCACACTACTCTCTTCTTGCTTGATTTGTACAACCTTATATGGGTGAAGGGTTTTTACCCGTCATCATGGCGCATTGGGATCATCCTTTCCTTTGTCAAACCGGGCAGGGACGGGTTGGATGCAGATCACTACCGCCTTATAGCTCTCACCAGCTGTTTGAGTAAGTTGCTGGAAAAAATGATATTGGAGCGCCTAAACTGGTTCCTAGAAGCCAATCACCTTCTCTCTCCATTTCAATGTGGCTTCCGCAAAGGTCATAGTACCCTTGACCTACTAGTACGTTTCGAGGGATCAGTCCGGAAAGCTTTCTCATTAAAGCACCGAGTCCAGGCCATATTTTTCGATATTGAGAAAGCCTACGACACAACATGGAGATACGGCATCTTGAAGCAGTTATACGTCTGGGGGATGAGAGGCCTTTTACCTTCATTTATTCAAAGTTTTTTAGCATCTCGATCCTTCAAGGTACGTGTTGGAGACGCATACTCTGACCTGCAACCCCAAGAGGAGGGAGTTCCTCAGGGCAGTGTTTTAAGTGTCTTATGTTTTATAATTGCCATCAATGATATTATTTCGTCTCTCCCAGAAGGTGTATCGGCAACTCTGTTTGTCGATGATTTAGCACTATACTGTTCCTCACCTCGCCTTCCATCAGCAGCGCGTCGGCTACAACTGGCGGTCGATGCTGTATCCAAAAGAGCACAACTTAAGGGATTCCGCTTTTCCACGACCAAAACCAAAGCAATGTATTTTCACAGAGGCAGAGGGGTTCTTGTTCCGCCATCTATCTCCATACAAGGCGAAGATATAGAGTTTGTCTCCGAGTTTCGGTTCCTTGGCGTAACTCTCGATCCAAAGTTATCCTGGTAACCACACCTACGCCTACTTGGAACAGGCTGTCTGCGGGCTCTAGACATTTTGAAAGTCCTCTCACACACTTCGTGGGGCAGTGACCGACAAACATTGTGGACATTATACACAGCCCTCGTTCAATCCAAATTGGATTATGGCTGTCAAATTTACTCATCGGCTTCCCCTTCAGCCTTTAAAATGCTGAACCCCATTCGAAACCTTGGAGTTCGCCTTTCTAGTGGAGCCTTCCGTACTTCTACTGTCAACAGGCTTACTGCGAGAGTGGGTTACTCCCTTTGCCCTACCATAGACTTCAAATCTGCATGCGATACCTCTGCCGAGTACAGCAAGCCCCTGTATCAGAGGTCTACAGATGCCTGTATGCTGCCGAATCAACGGCGGCATATGATAAGTTGCCATCTCTACCCCGCCCTTTGAACCTTCGCATAGGAGATCATCTGACTAACCTGGGTGCTCCAAGGGTCCTTACCCTTCCATCCTTACTGACCCCTAGTTGGCGTGCTCCTCTCCCCACAGTATGTACCAACATGTGGAGCCTGGAGAAGTCCTCCATGGACCCTCGCATCATTAAAAGCCTGTTCTTAGAGCATTCGATCTCCCACAAACAATGCTGCCCACTATACACGGATGGCTTTAAGTCGGACGGTGGCGTGGGCGCCGCAGCCATCTACCCAGGAGGAGAATTCCTAACTCTATGTTTGCCACCAGCAGCATCCATTTTTACCGCTGAACTTTCAGCAATCCTTTTAGCCTTTAGACTCATCCAAATTTTACCTTTTAGTGATTTTGTCATTTTTTCCGACTCAAGGATTGTCTTACAGTCAATTAGATCTTTTAATGCGTCCCATCCCCTAGTCACAGAAATTTGCAACTGGCTGATCCAAAATGCATCCCGATATAGAATTATTTTTTGCTGGGTCCCTGGGCAACGAGAAGGCTGATCGGCTGGCCCGCTCAGCACATTCTGTGTCCCCTGAGAACTCGGCTATGCCTTTTAGGGACTACTTTCCTTCAATAAGAAAGTATATTTTTCAACTGTGGCAGAATGAATGGGATGACTGTTCATCATCCAAACTATACAAAATAAAAAATTCTATTCGCTCTTGGCTCTCGAGTCGTCATAGAATGCGGTCGTTGGAGGTGGCCCTTTGCCGAGTTCGCATTGGCCACACGAGACTTACTCACGGCCATCTTGTTTCGGGTGATGCCCATATCAGCCCTCGCTGTCGTTTTTGTGGTGGGGACCAATCGGTTGCCCACCTTTTAGTGGATTGTAGTCATTTTGCCATTCTCCGGTTGTCCTGTTTCCCGACCCTTTATTACTATTCCTCAACACACCCGTCTTCGATTCATATTGGCGGAGGAATCTTTTAACCCGTCGTTTTTTACATTTTTGTCACAAAATGGTCTCCTCCACCTTTTATAGATGATATTTCTCGTTTCACCCTAGCGGCCATATAGAATCCACTTGGATTGGGCAGCAACCCACCGGTAACTTATCTTAAATCTAAATCTTTATTGAATCTCTTTGTTTTCTTTTGAGTTTGTTTTCTTCGGTTCTATCTCCTTGTCATTGTCTTTGGTATCATTTCCTCCTTGATTTGAATCCTCGGATTCTTCGAGCGTTTCCTTATCCGCCAGTGTCGCTCCGACTTCCAACATTTCTTTGTGCACATGGCAAACATTATGCAAGCGAGGATATCTAGACCCGTTCCTTCGTTTACATTTATGTTGATTTTAGACTCTTGTGATTCTTTTATTTCCTTGATTGTCGCTTTCGCTACGCTGGCCTAGGTATGATTACATCATTTTTTCTTTTCTTTCCTTTCCTTTTGTTCTTTCTTCCTTATCACTTTTTTCCTTTTAGGGCAGTTGACCGCCATCGTCATGTCAAGACCTTGACAATTAATGCATTTCTTTGTTACCTCTTTGCATTCTCGAAAAACGTGGCCGATATTATCGCACTCAGAACATATTTTCCCGTCCTTGTGTGGGCAGTTTTTCGTGATATGGTCTTCTATGGCGTAGCATTGGAAACAAGTCTGCACGTTTGTAAACTTCTTTTTCCATATTTTCTGGCGGTATCCTCATCCCAAAGGCGAGTACTCCATTGCACATGGCTCTGTTTGCCATTTCTGCCGTCGCACATTTAACCTTGAACACGTGTGTGTGTGTGTGGTGGCTAAACTTGATTAGTTCCGTTATTTTGATATGCTGGTTTTCTCTTTCAATTTCTTCGATGAGTTCTTCTTTGGTGTGTGACTCCACGTAGAGGTCGACCTTGCGGCAGATGAAAGAGCGGTTCGGTAGTAGTTGGGGCGGCAATTTTGGCGCCAGGCCGATGTTGTTTAATGCCTTAAGCCCGTCTGGTGCGACCAGGCGTTCCACGTCATCATACCTGCGACATAGGGCGATGTAGCCATTAGGTACGTCATTAAGTTTTGTGAGAGCGATCTTCAGTTCGATGTATAGTGTTCGAATGAGTATTCCTCTTTCCGGTTTTTGTTTCCCCGGTTCTGTTCGCAGAGGGAGTCTCCGGTACTCCATATTCTCTTCCATGCGTGTGCTGTGTGGTCCCCATCCCCTTCCTAGTATCCCCGCCTCAATTAATTTGGTTGTAAAGAGAAGATGATTGATGAATGGACCCGGTTGGGCTTCTCTCTAGGGGTGAAATGTGACGGACTTTTTGATGATTAGCGCGGAATCAACCATAGCTAACCGTGGGTGCAGACTCCTCGAGGGAATTTAAAAATCGCGGTTGCTTCCTACCATACACTGAGACGGTTGTGTGGTACCTCAGTGGTCTTGGGGTCCCCCACAGGCGCAGTGGTTAGACTCCTCTGCAGAGGTTTCAACCTGGCCCATTGTCCGGGGGCTTCTCTGGTACGGGTATCTGGCAGTGGGCTAATCCTCAAACCTTCCTCCTCCCGTACCCCCAATTATGCAGTTGCAACTGCACTTCATTGTTGGGATGAGGTTGAAATGACAGCGTCCACTAATCAAGGCATTGGACCCAGGTTGAGGGTGGGGGAGTTAGGCAGTCATGGTGAAATATATGACAGGCCTTAAAAATGTATTATTCTATCTTTTTAGTACCCCCCTGTATGGGAGGATTTTGGATGTGGGAGAGGAAAAGGTGAACGAGACGATATATGAAAGTGAAATGAGCTGCAGCTTCCTTCTTGTTCTTTTATGCGAGCGAATATACTGGTGTTGATTCCTTCCGAGAGTAATCCTTAAGATCTTCGTTCGAGAAAGCGTTGAACTTTTTTGCCGTGATTCTGCTTTACCAAGCTTAATGAGAGCGGTCTATCAGCTGTCCAAGTGGCGAATTCGAATGAGGTCTGCTAGCGAGATCGTCCTTTTATAGTCAGAGGTTTGGACTGACTATTGACTCATTGGGAGTCAAAGAGTCATTTCGGAGTGTAAGTGCTTTATAGAGGTGGTGTGTGCACATCCTTTGGCGAGGCTGAGTACCTTGTTTTGGGTCTTCTGCAGTGCGCTAAAGTAGGTGGATGCGAAATTTGGTGCTCAGGCTTAACGCATAGGTGAGCGAGGGACGGCTTTAATGCTTGTAAGTGTGAATGATAGGTTCCTTGAATTGCCCGAATGTCGTGAGTGATTTGGGATGTGTTAATCTTTGCATTAGCTTTGTTTTTTTTTCTTGTGTTGTCCGAAGGTTAGTCGTGTTTTCCATGTGACATCGAGTTGCGTTCTATTTAAGGAGAGTAGAACGTTTGATAGAAGGATGCCGGGGTGTTTGCTGTAACTCAAGTTTGTGAAGAGGGTAACTGCGTGAGTGAATTTATTGGGATGTAATGCTGTTCGATACCCTTTGCTACCAGGGGCGAATTGGACTTTAACCGTGCCATGTTTGTTTCCCCCCCTAGACAACGAACAACTGGCCCGTTCGGGTACGAATTGCCTCGAGAACTTGGTGGTGAGCAATGGGAGGAAGTTCTCGGAAGAGACGTGGGATAAGACTTGCCAATGTCTGCTCAACATCTTTCACTCGACTTTGCCCCACGACCTTCTCTCGTGGCTCCCGCTCGATGCCTCGTACCATTTGCAGGTGGGTCCCTCGACGTGTAATGGCAGCTGCCTGGAAAGATGATGAGCTTCGACGATGGCTGTGAGAGCCGAACGAGTCCGTCGGAACCATTTTTCCTTTGGCATTGACGTCCTAACATTACAGGTGCCACTGGCGGGATATTAACGTTTTGGAAGCAGTACAAAGAGCAATAAAACTAATACCTTCCTTGGGGTACCTTGATTACATGGATAGGTTGAGGGCACTTAACATGTTTTCATTTGAGTGTGCTCAAGGGTTGATAAGATCCAGCTTTTTAAAATGTTTAAGGGGATTGATAAATTAGAAATAGGAAAGTTCTTCGAGGCTAAACTTGGGAAAATATTATTTCAGTAATGGACTCGTGGATTGTTGGAGTGGATTGCCCTGGGATGTAAATAGCTCTATTTTGACATCATTCAAAGGAAACTTATACATATATATGAAGGAAAAGTGTATATATATATATATATATATATATATATATATATATATATATATATATATATATATATATATTTGTGTATCTGCGAAAGAAAGAGGAAGACAGGATCATTTTTACTTCGGAAAAGGTTATTTTCTAATTTGAAAGATTCCATCCTGGGGATTCGAACCGAGCACATTGAGGCAGCGAGCAACCGCTTTGATCTCAATTAAACAGAGCCTTAGCCCACTCTGATTCGAGAATACACAAATATATTCCTATCACGCGTTACCTTTCGTGATTATACCCATGTTTATATATTCGCCGCCTGTTTACCTTAATTTCTCTATCACAGACCCGATCGACCTTGCGAATCTTGCCTAAAAGCTTGTTTATTCGGAGGATTTTTTGGTCCTCCGCGAAGCAGAGTGGGCTAAGGCTCTGTTTAATTGAGATCAAAGCGGTTGCTCGCTGCCTCAATGTGCTCGGTTCGAATCCCCAGGATGGAATCTTTTAAATTAGAAAATAACTTTTTCCGAAGTAAAGATTATCCTGTCTTTCTGTTTCTTTCGCGGATACACAAATATATTCTTATCACGCCTTACCTTTCGTGATTATACTCATGTGTGTGTGTGTGTACATATATATATATATATATATATATATATATATATATATAGAAAGAGAGAGAGATTGATATAGATAGACAAAGAAAATTAATCGAAGTATTCAAACATTGTATTTTGTTTTAGTATGTTTGTTGTATCATAATTTGAAGGTTAAATATACAAAGAATTAAGGTACCAAACCCATTTTATTGATAAATACATTCAATGGATGCTCGAGATCAATATTTACAATGATTTTGCTTGTTCTTCAGGACAGCTTCAATTCCTTTTGGCCGGCTGTTTATTTTCGGCTCCTGTGCCCTCGTTGGTTGCCCCCAAATGAATATACTTAAATAAAGTACTGATTTGGGATTTCTTTCTCGCAGGGTGATGCCCTCGAACAGAATGAGCAAGGCCAGATGTACGAGTGCTCTGTCGAGGTCCTCTCTCTCCAAGGGGTGGTAAGTACTGTTTGATCACTTCCCCCCGGAGGTCAACTCACTTTGTGCTCATGAACTCGCTTGTGGGCACGAATGTTCTTCATAGAGAATGCTCTTACACCGCTCCACCCTTCTCTAGTTTGGTATATCTGGGAGAGAGAGGGCAGACAGATGTAAAATGAAATCAGGAGTAGAACCATGGATAAAATCTTTAAAATGCAACCGGTTTCCTACAAGGTTGAGTCAACAGGTATCAATACCACTAAAAAAAAATTCCCACCACTCATCTAAAAACGTCATCCCTGGATGTTGTGGCCTTGAGCGTGTTTGTGAACCCACCAGGAATAAATAGATACATAAGAGCCAATCAGTCATTTAAAATTACCTTGCGGTGATGCCTAGAGCTCTTAAAAGCTATATTGGTCAAGTAAATCAGCGAGAGGTTTTCGTCAGATGAGAGTTTCGTCGGTGTCTTTAACTAAAATCGCCTTAACCTGTGGTCGAGGAACCTAAAGCGAGTTAGGTAGTTAATGAGGCCATGTCTCTTCCCGCCAGAGCGACACAGCGGCTGCGAGGAAGATCGAATCTCAAGATTTCTCGGGTTTGTTGATCCGGTGCGTCGTCCAGCTGGAACTCATCCAATGCATCGACAACATCGTCTTCTTCCCTGCAACCAGCAAGAAAGAGGACCAGGAGAACCTCGCTCTCGCCCAGGTGAGGACACCGGTTGGTTGGGTCCTTCGTACTGTCGTTGGGAAGTGGCCGCCCGCAAGGAGAGATTGACTTCTCTGAATCAACATTCCAAGGTTGACTTGAAGGAAGTTGGAACTCAAAGGTTGGGTTAGTCCTTGAAATCTGGTACTCGGGGAGTTTTTTTCAAGTGTTCCATCCTTTTGTTCTGTTTCCTTTTACTTTTAGGGAACCCATTGGACCCGATCCTGAGATCGGAGGCCAGCGGAGTTTGCCTTGGAGTTGGTTGTCTCCTTCCAGCTTTTTCGAACCTGCGAGGAGTAGCAAGCCAACCGCAAACAGGGAACACTCCTGGGGACCGCCCACCTCGCAGGAGAGGTAGGGGGGTGGGGGGAAAGTAAAGCAAGATCACTTTTGGTTGCTAAATTCAACCAAAATCATCAGTTCATAGAAGTCTTGGCTTTCAAGGTCGCTATCTTATCCGCATGGCGAATGCTGGTCTACCCAAAGATCTGGTTAGGTTTTGTTGGTGGCGAGGACTGTGAAGTACAGTTGGGGCTTTCTTCTGCAGGCGGAGGACTCTGCTTTAGAGGGATTCCCCCGAGAACATCGCGAGGACAAGGGAATGTATCGGTACCTGGCGTCAAGTCAACTCTTCACGTTGCTCGACTGCCTCCTGTCGTCACACTCCTTCGCAAAGTCCTTCAACTCGAATCACAAACAGAGGAATCTTCTGTGGAAGGCGGGTAAGCATGGTGCTCGTTTGAGTGCTCCTTTTCTCCCCTGCCTCTTCCATATTCCTTCCCACTTAGTGCTCCGTACCTAAGCCCCGCTGGCTTTCATGGAGCTAACGAATCCATCGTTGTAAGGAGCAAGGAATATAGCGGTGCTTGGGAAGAATAGTTGTACGAGTCGTCTAACCGGACCTTTTAATAAACTATTGGATCGTTGATTGTGGTAATTGTCATTGCTATCTGCGCGTTGGATTCGACCACTCCGACCTGTTTCGATCCCCCGACAATAGGGTGTCTAGACCTCTATGGGTATACCAAATGGCAGCTGGGGTTGGTGTCGGGTATATGTGGGGAGCAAAAGGCGGGTCCATATTTGTATCTACCCCGCTATTTCTCCATCCTTTGCCATCGACGTACCGGATACTGACGTCCTTATAAGAACCCTTTTTTTAACCAGACCCCCCCCCCCCCCTGTCCTGTGTGAGAGGAATAACAATACCTCCTTGACAGCTTTTTTTGTTGCAAAACTGGGTGGGCGTGCATCACCGCTAACTAAATACCTACCCTCTCTTCCCTTTCAAGTGCAAACACCCATTATTTTGTCTACGATGAATTGACCCTTCTTGGCGACAGGGTGTTGTGTATTAGCAACTGTTTGAGTCATGTTCATCCATTCTACCCTTCGAACCCCAAACCCTCTCAACTTGTCCAATTCCACTGCTCTCACACCAGCTACCAGCTCTTTCCTTCTTCCATAGCATAGCCTCACTCCCATACACCAACGTGGGCACCAGCATACTCTCATCCAGCTTCCTGCCACAACCATACTCGACCCATTATATAAACAAGAACACACATTGTTGTTGTCTATGGCTCCCCGGGAGCAGGTGAGGTCCCCCATTTTTACTCGTTTCTTACGTACGACTCTTAGGTGTCGCCGCGAAAGCTAGAATTCAGTGCACCTAGAACTGCCTCTCTCGGGGGAACTGGTCTCTCCCTTCCCCCATTCTGCCGACGTCACAAAAACGGTTGCTATTTCACTCAAAACCCGACCTTTTCATAGTACACGCCTCTCTCTCTTCCTAACGAAAGTAGAGGGAGAGGTGACGCCCCCTTGTCGCGAGAAGAGAGCTTGTGTGGACCTTGGACTTTTCGAGCTATGTCGGCGGGGGTACCATCTTCTGGGTACCCCTGGTAGGGCTTTCCTTGTCGATTTGGTCGGAAACAAGGTTCCAGACTAAGTGCGTCATTCCTTCCTTTTTCTACTCTATCCCTCTCCTTTTTTACTTTTATCCTATCTCCCACTCATACAAAAAGAAAAAAAACAACAAAAAAAGAAGCCTATTCCTATCATGTCACTCTTTCCCTTTTTTCCTTCTATCTACATATAAGGACCTGGCAGCTACCTCATGCGTCAGAAGAGAGGCTTTGGAACCTCTATAAACAACGCCAATCGATGCTCACTGGTTGCGAGAGACTAGGACTAGAGGTGTACTAGGCGTTGGGGCACGATGAATGGGATGAGGGTAGTGTCCCGTTAACCTCTTCCCTGGCGCGTAATTATTGACCGTTCCCAGTGCCCGTTGACGGGTGCTTATAGTAGCATTGGTCCGAGGTGACGTCCCTTTGTTTCCATGTTGGTTGCCAGGCCAATAAAAAGCCTTGGGTCGAGTTCCTTGGTGTGGCGGGATATCCATTGAACGCTACTCCGAGATCCTGGCCGTTGTGAAGGGAACTAGTAGGAGTTTAGTAAGGGGCGTGCTTCGTTGTTGTTCACCTGGTGACAAATCGATGGCCCCTTCGGGGACCGTCAGTGCTGCTTGGTTGGGAGCCACGGCACGCCGAGGTTTGACGACTCGGTCGGACGAACAGCAGCACATGGAGCGTGCCTTCTGAAAGATCCGAAACCTCTCCGATCGATAGGCGGGAGCGACTCACGCGGGGAGAACTCACCAACCCCCCTTTTTATCATTGATTGGTCACGAGTTTTCAGAGAGAGAGAAAGCGCTCAAAATGACAGGCAAAAAAGGACCCGTTCGTCTAAAACACAACTGTGCAACATGCCAGTTAGAAAAGTGGTGCGTTGACTTTCCGGAGGGCTGCTACTCAAAATGCAGCCCTGAAAGTATCTGCACTACTTGCATATTGACGCGAGAGGCGGAGAAATTAAAAGACCTCTATAGAGCCTCAGAGGAAAGAGCTAAAATCCTTGAAAGAAAGTTGGAGAAACTCGAAGCCCTTAACGCAGCTCAGATTCGATGCCTAGAAGAGGCGCCGCCCACTGACGTGTCGGAATCCCCTGGTACCCAAGCGGAGATTCCGGCATCATCTGGGGCTAAGCTAGCTGAGGCGAGAGAAAAAGAAGAAAGGAAAAACGAAGAAACAAAAGAAATAGAATAAAGTTGAAACAAAAGTAGAACGAAAAATAGAAGAAAAACAGATAAACAAGAAGATAAAGAAAGATAAGAATGTGGAGAGTAAAGAGGAAAAGGGGAGGCCTCTTCCACAAGGAAAGACCCCGTCTCCAGAGACCAAGTGTCCGAAGGTCACCCTCATTGGTGACTCGCAAACACGAGATCTGCAGCCGCTGCTAGCGGCCCGCCTTCGCACTAGCGTGAAGGTAAGCTGCCTGTCAGGACGGGGTAACCACAACATCAGAGTAGAGGCAGAGAAAGCTCAGATTTTTGAGAATTCAGTTGTTGCTCTGATGGTGAGCGGCAACGACCTCTACCCCAGAGGGGGTAAGGTTGGCCTCAGTGGTAAAACCATCCAAACGGTGATGGGAGCCGTGGATGACATAGGGCTTAAAACCCGCAAACGTGTGGTGGTTGGGATGCTTCCGAGAAGAGGTCCATCCCGAACCGCTCACGAAAGAAACGTCGCAGTGAACAGAAGGTTGGCGGATCTCTGCACGGCAGAAGGAGTCTTCTTCGTGGACCCCTATCGTACCTTTATCGGTAGAGACGACCTGTACCAAAGGGACGGGGTACATCTCTCCTTTAAAGGGAAGGCCTTTCTCGCCAACCTAATTCAAGATGTCGTGGAACGCACCCAAAGGAGCGTTCGAAGCAGAGCGAAAGCGGACGTGCACCAGCACGCCCGTGTCACTCCTGGAACGACCTTCTCGGAGGTCGTCAAAAAAGGTGTGACCACAAAAACAGAGAAGCCGGGAAACTGAAGAGCGTAGGGAGTCCTACACTAGGGGACTCCCTCAAAGTTCTTCTGTTCAATGCGAGGTCAATCAGGAATAAGTTTCTTGAGCTCCGTGGCCTCGTAGTAACAGAGGAACCTGAGATGGTGGCCATAACAGAGTCGTGGATAAAAACCTCAAGCCGAGATTTTGAAGGTGAATTCACGATTCCCGGTTACCAGCTCTTCCTGAAAGATAGGCCAGACAAAGAGGGTGGCGGTGTGATGTATGTCAAGGATACTCTCAACTCGACGGATTGCAACATCGTATCCAACCATGAACTACTAGGTGTTGATCTAGAGATAGGTCCTGCCAAATACAGGACCCTGGTGCTTTATAGACCTCTTGCCCAACTCGTTGAAAAGGACAGAGATCTGTACCAGCTACTAGGTGAACTTGTCGAAGACAGAGTGTGTATCGTCATGGGTGATTTCAACACACAAGTTGACTGGGAAACCAGAGAACCCTGTGGCGAGAACGCACTACTCCTGGAGTTCGCGAACAACGAGTCCCTGACTCAATGGGTGAGAGAGCCAGCGAGAGGAAACAATATCCTCGACTTGGTTTTCACCTCTGAGGATGACATCGTTGAGGACCTCTCTGTTGGCGAAGAGCTCGGTGGCAGTGACCACCGACTAATGAGATTTGTAGTCAAAGTCCCGAAGGCAGGGCCTGCAACTAGTAAATCGAGGAAACTCGATTTGAAAGGAGCAGACTTTGCAGGTCTTCGTGCTGGACTGACTGACGCGAGGTTAGAAGTGTGCGATGTTGTTGAAGACTCGTGGAACAGTTTCAAAACCACATTCATAAGTCTTCAATCGCGTTTCATCCCTCTGAAATGTCCCCGTCGGTCTTCTGTTCAACCAAAGGGGTTTAATCGAGAAATCGGCCAACTGCTTAGAAAGAAGAGAACTGTGTACCGGCAATCTAAGATCTCGGGTGACTTTGACTAATACCGGAGGCTAGCCAGGAGAGTGAAGTCCAGCATAAGGGCGGCTAAGCAGTCTGAGGAACTTCGAGTGGCGAGACTCTGTAAAGAGAATCCCAAGGAGTTTTTTGGATATGTGAACAGCCGTAAACCAATACGTCGAACGATTGGCCCCTTGAGAAATGAGGAGAGGGCATTAAAGCACTTAGATGCAGAAAATGCTAACCTCCTCAACGAATACTTCTCTTCAGTGTTTACTGAAGAGTGTGGTCCCATCCCCCAGCCAATGGATTCCTACTCGGGGAAAAAGCTGGAGGATATGGACTTCACCGAAGGGGAAATTAAAAAGAAGATCAGTGACCTAATGACGAATAAGTCACCTGGCCCGGATGGGTTTCTACCTAAAGTGTTAAAAGAAGTGCGCGATCAAGTGTCACGACACCCGAGCGCAATCTTCAACATGTCAATCCGGACCGAAGGCCTTCCTAGAGACTGGCGTGAAGCGGAGGTCACTCCTATCTTCAAGAAAGGAGACCGAAGCCAACCGTCAAACTACCGACCTATCAGTCTCACTTCGATAGTCGGTAAACTCATGGAAAGCATCATGGTGGACAAAATGACGTCGTATTTAGAGTCAAACCTGCTACTGAGGAGTTCCCACACGGCTTCCGAAGGCAACGGTCATGCCTGACGAACCTTGTGGAATTCTTCCACTTCGTCTTCAGTGAGCACGATCGGGACAAGGCGGTGGATGTGGTGTACTTAGACTTTCTAAAAGCCTTTGATAAGGTACCACACCGCCACCTTCTCCGGAAAGTGCGAGCGCTGGGCATAGATGGAAAAGTAGCCGGCTGAATTGAGAACTGGCTAAGTGGCACCCCGTAAGGTGCGCGGCGATTTGCCATCCTGGCCGCCGTGCTGATGGGACTCAGCACCCCGTCTGACCCCAGCTTAGCCTCTTCTCCTTCCTTCAGAACACTTGTTTCCTAGCTTTCATACAACCTCTCCCACAACTTTCTCTGGTCGGCCTCTAATTTCACAGGGTAGATGCTGACCTTCCTCTCAGCCAACCGTCCCGCATCGGGGCTGAGGGGGTGGGGGACAATGTTCCCTAACCCCTGAGCTCCGGTCTGGGGTGGCTGTTTTTTAACAACCTGCTTCATCCCCACCCATACCTTCCTCACATCCCTTTTCCTCACTTTACCGTCTATCCTTGATTTTACGCCGTGTTCAAGGTGGAGCCGCCATGCCGATGGACTGCCAGGCCACCAGGTGGGAGGGGGGGTCCGAAATGGCGGCGCCTGGCTCTGCCAGGCCTGTAAGCACCTCTTGCAGTGCGTGCAACTGCAAGAGGTGATGAGCTATTGCGTCCCGTAGCACAAAAAGGGTCACCATGCCCAATGATGAAAAAAAAAAAAACCCCAACCCCCAACTTTCCCTGAAACAGCGACGGAGCCGCCCTCGGGCAGCTCTAGCAAAAAAATGGAGGTCCTTTTCCCTGTGCTTGCGCAGGGGACCCTCCATATCTCTTCAACCGGAGAGGAGGCTTACTCCTCTCCTACGCCTACTGGTGAAGGGGACTCCCCCTCACCCCCTTATCTGGAGGTGCTTTCGGGCACCTCCCTTTTACCAGCGGCAGTCCCCTCTGTTCTTTCCTAGGGGACTGCCAAGAAAGCCAGCAGGCAGCCCTTAGCCAGCCGCTCCACATCGAAGCGGCTCGGTAGGGCAAATCCCCTTAGGGGGGAGAGGGAAGCCAGGCCCCTTCGGTCGCTTCCCTCTAAAGACCTGATGGCAAGAATATTGAACCTTGCCGGGGTCAAGGCCCATGCCTCCCCACACAAGACTAGTGATGATACTGCCAACGGAACCTGCGGTGTCTTGGGGGGGGGGATGGCCAACTGGAGGCCCTCCCTGAGATAGCCATGGTCCTTGAGGAAACCCAGCCTCAGACGGTAGGGCCTTCCATGGGGGGAGGAATCCGGGCTCGGCGCCAAGCACCGAACCCGAATCCGCCCCTATGCAAGGTCCTCCTCAAACGGCTGTGGTTTCTGAAGCAGTACAAGGAGGAGAGGGATCTCCTCCGACCGGTGCCCCACGACTACCATTTCGGAGAATGACCTGGCTGAGGACGGTCCATCTGGCCTGGGGGCTTCTACTGGCGGGGGTGAGAAGCGGGTTCATTCCCCGCCCTCCTCTCTAAAAAAGAAAAAGACCAGGACCAAAAAGACGAAGAAGACTCGGGGCCCCTCTCCATCCGCGGGGGCTGCGGGGACGGATGGGTCTGCTGCCACTCTGGCAAGCGACCAAGCCAAGATCGGCACATCCGGCATCTCTGGCTCCCCCGGTTGCGAAGCCCCTGACTAAGACCAAAAATGCACAGGGCGGAGCCTCGATGACATCGGGGCCCCTGATTCAGAGGTTACCTGGCGTTTTCGAGCCCGCTGGCTTCAAACGCTTCCTCATTATTCGCTCCACTGATGGCACCATGTTGTCCAAGGGCAACATGATCCATCAGAGGAGAGGATTAGCTAGTGAAATTGGTAGAGAGCCGAAGATGACCCGTTTTTCGGACGGGAGCCTTCTGGCGAATGCGGCGAATCCCGCCGAGGCGGCCAAGATAAGTGCTCTTCGGATACTTCATGGCACCCCGGTGAATGTGACGCCGCACTCTACCATGAACTTTGTGAAAGGAGTAGTTTATGCGAGGGAACTCGTTGACTACTCCATTGAGGACATCACCCTAGAGCTGGCCGACCATGGGGCGGTCAAGGTCGAACGTGTGATGAGAAAACAGGGAGGGGCCTTGAGACCCACCTCTACACTCTTCGTCACGTTCGACTGTGAGTGCCGGTTGGTACCGCTACCGCGTGAAGGCATTCGTGCCACTGCCGCGGCGTTGCTATTACTGTCACCGCTTCGGCCATACGAATCGCTCATGTAGACGTGCAAAGTCGGGGTCACCCGAAGTCTGTGTAAATTTCTCCAAGGTCGCACACGATAAGTCCAAATCGTGTGTGGCCAAGTGTGTCAATTGCGGAGAGCCGCACCCCGCTTCTTCGAAGCTATGTGGTGCATATCTCCTTGAGAAAGAAATCGTGGCCGTTCAGGCCCAGGATTAACTCTCATTCCGCGAGGCTAAGGACTTGGTCCTGGCGCGCCCGGCTCGGCCTAAGACGTCATATGCCTCAATAATTAGAAAGGCACCCTCTGCTCCTGGCCCTTCCAGGCCAACGAGCACGGTTGTTTCCGCGCCCATTCGGAGCCCTTCTGCGGGCTCTACCCAACCCGGGCGCTTTCCTGGTAAAGCTGGCGGCAAAAAGGGTTCACACCCAGCCCCGGCTAAAACCAAGGCTCCCCCCTCTTCCCCCAGCATGACCGTTTCCCGTAAGGCGAAACGGCCACGCGCCTCCACAGAGTCTCTAGACTCACAGGAGGCAACACCCTTAAAGATGGTCGCTAGGCCATCTTCCAGGGTTCCTAACGCTGTCCCCCGAAAGGAGGACAGCAACAAAGGAGCTTCGGCTCCTTCGCCCACGCCCCAAGGTGGAGCGAGTGGCTCGGAGACGGTGGTTCCTCTAAAAGAGGGCCCCCCGCCTCCGAAGCCGCAACGCCCGCCTAAGGTTTCGAGGCGGAGGGAGGAAAAGACTCGCATGGCGAGCCCAACTTTCCCCAATAAGTCCTCGAAGGCGACAGCGCCTTCAGCGCTTTGTCCGGCGAACAGCGCCAAGTGTTCTGCCCCCGGGAAGCGTACGGCCATTCTCCTGAGGGTCTTCAGTTCGAGGAGGGCCCCCGCGTCTCCTCCGAGCTAGGCCTGGAGGGCATATTCCTCTAATGGAATTGCCGTGGACTCCGGGCCAACTGGGAGGAGCTGCGGAGGCTCGTCTCGTCCCGTTCCCCGTTAGCTATCATTTTTCAGGAGACCATGCTAGGGGCGTGCCCCCTGCTTGCCCTCCCGGGGTATAAGGGTCGACCCCACCACCGAGGGATGGCTGGGCTGGGGGATGCGTGGTTTACACCCGGCATGATGTCTCCGTTCTTCCTTTCTCTTTAGATACCTCCTTTCAGGCAATGGCTGTGCAGCTGCACCTGGATAGGAGGTATACTGTCATTTCTGCGTACATTCCACCGTCAGCTGACTTCGACGCGGGGGAATTCTGCCGCGTCGTGGCACGGTTGCCGAGGCCCTATCTCTTGCTTGGAGATCAGAAAGGCAGGCATCCTCTCTGGGAAGATTACTCCATAAATCCCAGGGGACAAGTCCTTGCCGATGTGATCGAAGAGCTTGAGATGGGTGTCCTGAACGTGGATGAGTTTACGCATCACTGTCCGAGAACCGCTTCATTTTCTTGCCTTGACCTATCTTTGTGCTCTTCGGATGCACAGCCTGATTTTGATTGGGAGGTGGTCGATGACCTCCATGGTAGTGATCACTTTCCCATTCAAATATCATTTTCAGGGCAACTGCCGCCTGAGAGCCCACCTCGGTGGTGCTTGGCGCGGGCGCGGTGGCCTGCATTTCAGGAAATGACTGAATTCTCTATCTCAGTCGAAGAGTTTAGGTCGGTAGATAAGGCCGTTGAGTTCTTCTCCGGCAACCTCATCGCCGTGGGCCTGACTACTATTCCTAGGACGTCTGGCCGTTTTGCACGCCGACCACTCCCATGGTGGTCGGCCGAGTGTGAGACGGCCGTCAAACAGAAGCGTTATCCCTACATGCGCTATAAGCGCCGCCCGAACGATTTCACTGTCGCTGAATTTCGTCGGGCTAGGGCTAGGTTCCGTTATATTTCGAAGCACGCCCGCCGCTCTTCTTGGCGGGCATATGTGTCTTCCACTTAACGGGAAGACCCCTTTAGCTGAGGTGTGGAAGCGAGTCAAAAGGATTCGGGGCAAGTTTCGCAGGACCCCCCTCCCGCTCTCCAGGAGAATGGAACCGCAATCTCGGAACCCGCGTCCGTGGCGGAATCCTTAGCGACTGCTTTTTCCGCATTCTCTATCAGTGATGCTGCTCCGCCAGCATTCAATGCACGAGTGAGCTGCGTTCCGCTCTCGCTTCGTGCGCGGACACCGCCCATGGTCCGGACGATGTCCCGTACGCCATGCTTCGACACCTGGGTGAGCGAGGCAGGACCTTTCTGTTAGATTTGTTCAACAGGATCTGGGTGGAAGGTCTTCTCCCAGACTCCTGGCGAATCGCTACTGTGCTCGCCTTTCGCAAGCCGGGGAGAGATCACTCTACTCCGACCGGTTTCCGCCCAATCTCTCTAACATCTTGCGTGTGCAAGTTGATGGAGAAAATTGGTAAATGTTAGATTAGCCTTTTTCCTGGACAGCGGAGGTCATTTGTCTTCCGCACATTGCGGCTTCCGCAAGTTCCACTCCACGTCGGATGCTCTGCTCCGACTGGAAAATGCCGTCTGCGAGGCTTTCCTTCGTAGACAGCACTACGCCACGGTGTTTTTTGATCTGGAGAAGGCCTATGATACCGCATGGCGATACGATATCATGGAGACTCTCAACACGATGGGGGCGAGGGGCCGCATCCCAATGTTTATATCTGAATTTTTGAGAGATCGTCGATTCCGCGTACGGGTGGGGGGTGCCCTCTCCGGCCCAAAGGAGCAGGAAGAGGGTGTCCCGCAGGGAAGTTTCCTCACTCAGTGTCACACTCTTTGCCCTGAGCATCAACGGCATCACCTCGGTGCTGCCGGAAGATGTTCTCGCTACGCTCTACGTGGACGACCTTTCGATCTCTTTTGGCGCGGCCCCGATGCCAACTCTGGAGCGTCGACTCCAACAGAAATTGAACCGCGTCTCTCGCTATGCCGAAGCGCACAGGTTTCGGTTTTCTTTGGCCTTTGGGTTTAGGGCCAGGAAACTCCTTCGAGAGGTAGATATAGCTCTCGGGCCGGTGGCGCCCCTGGTTCTGCCCAGGACGCCACCATGGAGGGTACCACATTTGGCTATTTGTCGCCACGCCTCTGCTCCCAAAGCTTGTACGGCGCCGGGAGTATTGCGTTCGACCTTTTTGGAGCACACATCGTGTCACGCTGGAACCGTGCCAGTGTATACGGATGGCTCCAAGTCCCAAGAGGGGGTCGGCTTCCACGCCATATCCCCTCTGTTTGAAGTCAGCGGGGCTCTACCAGTCGCTGCGTCTGTCTTCACGGCCGAGTTGGTGGCAATACACCACTCGGTACGGGAGATTACGCGACGTGCCCGGTTCGGAGACCGGATTGTGATCTATAGCGACTCACAAAGTGCCCTGAGTGCTCTCGGGGCATTGGAATCTCCGCATCCCCTGGTTCGCGATATCCGTGACGCCACGGTTTTGGCGAGCCGGGTGGATGTCGAGATTATCTTCTGCTGGGTTCCTGGACATGTAGGAATTGCGGGGAATGAGCGCGCCGATGAGGGCGCTAAAGAGTCCGCGAGGACTCTGCGACCGGACCAGCGTTTCGTTCTTCCTCACACCGACTACATGGCAGGAATACGGGCAGCTCTTCGGACTGCTTGGCAAAGAAGATGGGAGACGGTCGAATGGAACTTAAAGTTGCGTGCCATTGCGCTGCGACTGTTCCCATGGACCTATTCCCCAATGCCACGGTGGCTTCAGGTTGCTTTTTGTCGTCTCCGAATCGGACACACTCGTGTGACGTATCGCTCTTTCATGGAGCGCTCGCCTGCGCCCTATTGCAACGACTGCGTCGTCCCCTAGACTGTTCGGCACATTCTTGTCGAATGTCCCAGTCTGGCTGATCTTCGCGCACGATACCTGTCCCGGTACCGGGATGGGTGGGGTCGCTACCGCCTGTCCCTTGTACTCGGGACGAGTGCGTGCACTTTGACTGGTGGACTTGTTGACTTTTGGGGGGATTCCGGCCTTCTCCATTTCATTTAACCCGGTTTAATTGTTGTTTTTGTTATTGTTTTGTTATTGTTATTTCTTTCTATTGTTGTTTCCTGTTCAATTTTTTAAAGTAGCCTAGAACTAGGCTGTTTGTTTACGGCGACTTATGCCTAAGTCGGCAGTCGCCAGATAGCCCTTTAAATAAAAAAAATATATAAAAAAAAAATGGCTAAGTGGCAGACGGCAACGGGTGGTGTTGAATGGACAGGCTTCTGAGTGGATGCCCGTTACTAGCGGCTTGCCTCAAGGTTCTGTCCTGGGATCACTACTATTCATCATCTACGTCAACGACATGGACGGTGACATGGTTGCCAAGGTTTCCAAATTTGCCAACGATACCAAGCTTGGTATGAACGTTGCAAAGGATGGAAATACTGCAAGCCTGCAGGAAGATCTTGGGAAGATTGGGGAGTGATCGGACACGTGGCAAATGCCTTTCAACGTAAACAAATGCAAAGTGATGCATATCGACCACAGAAACCCCCAATCTCAGTATATCCTTAAGGGCACTGCTCTTGAATCCACCGACACTGAGAAGGACTTGGGTGTAACTATCACGAGTGACCTCAAGTTCTCGAAACAGTGTATTGAGGTGGAGAAGAAAGCCCAAAGGATGTTAGGCTACATAATGCGCTATTTTGGATACCGTAACAGGGAGATAGTACTTTGTCTGTAGAACTCCCTCGTTCGGCCGCACCTGGAGTATGCATTACAATTTTGGAGTCCTTCATTCCGAAAAGACATCGCGAGATTGGAACGTGTGCAAGCCAGGGCAACCAAACTGATTCCCTCTATCAGACATAAAAGTTATGAAGATAGATTAAGGGAATTAGATATGTTCTCGCTGGAGACCCGGAGACTACGTGGTCAGCTTATCGAAGTATTCAAAATACTTCGAGGCTTCGACAGACTGGACTACGGGGATATTTTCCAGCTCAGCGAGGGGAAAACAAGAAATCACGGCTTTAAACTTGAACTGAAGCGATACCACCTTGATCTGTGTTGAAATTTTTTCACCTACAGTATCTGCAGTAAGTGGAACGCACTTCCAGTGGAAGTTGTCAACAGTGAATCTGTTGACCAGTTCAAGTCAAGACTAGACAAAGTCTTGAAAAGTGGCCGTTTAGGGACGCAAAACAATTGAGCAGCCATGTGCCCGCTCGATTGCTAGTCCAAAGGTACCCTCTTTGAATGGACCGTAAGGTCTCCTAGGATACTTTCTTTCCTTGTAACTCCTTGTAACTCTACAATGAGGTCCCCCAGGGGGCAGTTTTGCCCGCCCTCTTCCACCTCATGCACGACCCCTCCATTGCCACGCCGACGACCTCTCACCCGCACAAGATAGCCACGCGAAACGCCTCTGCAGATTTCAGTCGTGGTTAGATGAAAACAGAATGAGCGTCTCACCTCCAAAATCCTCCGTACGCTGTTCACCTCTCACTAAAGAATCCCACCATCACATTTTTAACATCCCACGCAACAGTGTCTGAACTCACTTCGACACCCTCATGACTTTCTCGAGGTCCCTACACTTGTCCCTTGTACTTGGGCCGGGTTCGTGTACACAAAATTGTGGACTATCTGACTTTTTGGAGGATGAGTGTGCTTGTTTCTTTCCTGGTGTTTTTGTATATTTTTTATTTGGTTTTTGCTTGTTTTTTGTAATCTAGCCTAGTATTAGGCAGTAGCGAGATTAGAGCAACCTTTTGCCTAGTAGGCAGTCGCCAGATGGACTCCTAAAAGACCCATGACCTTCTCGCAACATGTGCCCGAAACCTGCAACAATGCACCGCGTGCACTCGCTGGACAAAAGAAACATCATGCTATACAAGCAATTCATTCATTCCACCCTTAACTACTCTTCTAAAGCCTGACATCCAACACTAGTTCCCAACACACGCACACACACACAAAGCCCTCCGCATAATCACAATGCACCCAATCCACGCAGAAACATACTAGGTGCCCAATTCTACACAGGGCATCCCCATCCACAGTCTCAGAACAAACCCACCAACACCCAGGAGCAAGAAGTCCCGCAGCAGAGAGACAAAACATACAAAGCGAAATCTTTGCACGCCGCTAGAGAAACCAGCCAAACAGCACACTACTCAGGAGCACCTTCCCCCACACACCAGTCTTCCTCTTCAGTCTCAGGTTGGGCCACCACCCATCTCTATAATAATAAGCATCTAACACGCAGGTCTTCAACTCAACCTGCTTTAGGTGCCACCACTCCACAGATATTTCCTAGCACCTATCGGAAGACTGGACCGTTCGGCCTCCCTCCGCCAAATACGTTTCATCTGTTGACCTGTGGGGCTTTCTCACCGTAGTGGTGGCTTTCCTCCAGAATGCGGGTTGGCCTTTATACTAACCCAGGAGGCAAACAGTAAAGTAAGATGCACCCATTCTTAGCAGCATTCTCCCTAATGAACCATCATCCTACAGACCCATAGATCCTCTCTCAACACTATTCAAAACAGAGGCACTAATGCAAAAACAAATCTCACTCGACTTCTCACAACCCCGCTTCCCCCCTAAATCCTGCAATACCACTACTCAAACCTAATAAAAAAAATACTAAAAGGGTTTTAACCAAAACCCACCACCACAAAGAATCGATTTGGTACCTATACACATAAACCATATGACGCCGTCCCCTGACATAGACTTATTCCAAAAACAGATCCACCAAAACAAAAGAACTTTCTCACCATTTCCAATAGACTATCGAGAGTCATTCACAAAATAACTCACCATACATGCCACTATACAATAGTGTCCCCCAAAGGGGCCATCTTCCCCCCTACTCTTCACAAACAACATACTCAGCCCCAACACTCCTCTCATAAGAGTACAATCATATTGACCCCACAATAACGTCTCAACAAGCAACATAGAGCCAAAGAAAATATAGATCACACAAAGAGACCTCTGGGTCCAAAACAACAGAATTGCAGTCTTCCCCGCGAAAATCCACACTTATCTTTTTCAACCTCGCACAAAAACTAATCAAACTATCACACTACAAACTTAGGGCATCCCACTAAATACCTACACAATTGTAGGCATCACATATGATACACACCTGACTTTCATACTATATCAAAAGCATATGCTGCAAATTGACAAAAATTGCTCTATGCCTTATGCGTTCTAACGGGCACCACACTTAATTACACATCTCCAGTCTGCCACCTCACCATTGCTAAAGCTCCGACTCGGATCAGCTCACCACCCAAACCTACACTACTACAGACCCCTCATTCAACCCCACACTGGCAGAACCACTACATATCTTCAGTCAGATACTTTTGATTTCGATTCCCGCTGGTGGCGGACGCAGGCTGGGTTTAGTAGCCTTGGGGGTGCCAACCGCTTAACCTTTATCGTCTCTACGACCTACGGCTCACATCACGATCGTGGTATATTTTTTTCCCCCTCAAACAAAATTCTGGTTAGAATCGCGTGTCCATACGCCCCCCCCCCCTCCTCCTTCCAAGTTATTCGCCTTCTCTGCTAAAGAAATTCAACCTTCTGTAGGTTTCAAGGGGAGCGTGAAACCCAACCTCCTGAAGCAAGAGACTCAGAGTTTGGCCTGTTCCTTACGGATCCTCTTCCGGATGTTGAGCGACTCCTCCAGAGAGTCCCACTGGCCCCAGGTAAGACGGTGGGGAAGACCCCTCCACCCTTCTTCCTCCCGCTAGAGGATTCGACCCGTCATTCCTGGGCAGGCGGGGGCCTACCACCGACGCCGGAGCGCGCGCTCTTCTTATTGATTTTTTGCTCATCTTGTTTTGTTGTTGTTTTTTTAGATTGTTTCTTAGCCTCTTTTTTTCCCTTTTTTCTGTTATTTGTTATTTTCTTGATACCTTTTTTTTATTTAGCCTAGTATTGTGCTTTGGCGTGAGTACTGCCACTTTTGACCTAGTAGGCAATCGCCAGTTGGGCTCTTAAAAGTAACCCGGGGGCCCTGCTGTGGGTTTAAGGTTGATGAGGTCTGTCCTTGTTATCCTTTAGCCCCTTTTATCCGCCTCTTCCATCCGATCAAATGCCTCCATTGGATTACTAGTTTTCTATCTCTATTCAAATTCCCTACTTCATTTCCCACCGAATGCCACCTGTAAGAGGGTGTTAGGTGTAGCACGGAGACCACGCATTCGAGGTTTGCGTGCCCCACACACCCCAATGTTCGCAGATGCGCTTTCTCATTTCTTTACGGGTCTCTTACAAATTTTCTGCGGGAGATTCCCTCGTTGGTTTCGCTTAAGATTTCGATAGGGGAAATCACCAAGGGATCACGCTCTCGTTGAGGGAGTTTGTGGGGGGTGTTCAGGAGAGTTGGGTGCTCCTTTAGTCTCAAGCACATCAAGTAGTTTCTCCGTGAGCTAATTGGTGAATAGTCACACTCATGGCCAAAAGTTTTGAGACTAATATATTTTTGGATATAAGAAAATTAATAGAAGTATTCAAACATTGTATTTTGAAGGTGAAATATATTCAAAGAATTAAGGTACCAAAGGTATCAATATTTACAATGATTTTGCTTGTTCTTCAGGACAGCTTCAATTCCTTTTGGCCGGCTGTTTATTTTCGGCTCCTGTGCCCTCGTTGGTTTGCCCTCAAATGGAAACCAAATTTGTTGATATCTTGACTGATATTGCTTCATTTTTGTCCAATAAGAATCCGCAACTGCTTACAATTGGTTGGCTTCTGTTTATCAACCGACAGTTTGATAATCGCCCACAAATTCTCTTTTGGGTTCAAATGTGTCGAATTCCCAGGCCAAATCCACGAAGTTCTATGTTATTTTCAGCCAAGGACTTTGTTCTTGCTTATGTATTGTGGCCAGATGCGTCATCATGCTGAAGATACAGTTATCATCTACAAATTGGTCCTGAACTGTTGGGGAAAAGGGGCTGATGAGCACGTTCTGTTACCATTTGGACTTCATGGCAGTGTTTTGGGTCGTTAGTGCTCCAGCTCCCTTTAATGAGAAGCAGCTCCTGACATAGAGTGTGTGGATGCTTGCCCCAGCGCACGACACTGGACTGGTGAAAGTGCTTCCATTTTCTACTAACGACATTTCTTCAAGAAATTCCAGACAAGTGTAAGGAAGCTTCATCAGAGGATATCACTTTTGCCCTGTCTTCAGCAGTCCATTCTTTATATTTTCCTAGGAAAGTGGAGCCTATCCGTAAGGTTCGTCTTGGTAAGATGAGGCTTCTTCGCAACCCTTTCCGACTTGAGGCCTTTATCGAAACGTCTCCGCCTCACGGCGTGCTGAAGCGTTCACACCTGCCTCTTTCCAATCGTGAGCAAGCTTGACACTGGCGGCAACCCGATCCAAGAGCTGAGACCTTAACATAATGCAATCTTGGCGTTCATTTGAAGCACTTGGGCGTCCAGAAGACTTCTTAAAGGAGTGTAACCAGTCTTTTTAAAGCCATTAATGATCCTAAAGATTGTGCTCCTTGATGCAATGCCCTTAGCAACTATCTCCTTGCATTTTAGGCCATTTTGATGCCCAGCAACCTTGGTTGCACGCTTTACTTTGGAAAGAGCCATTTCTGGAATTGGAAAAAGATTTAAACATTTATTTTTACAAAAGAATATTACAAAAAGGTTTAGAATTACAAAAAGATCATTTAATTAACTTATACTTCCTCTTCATTTTACCCTTTTGATCGAAGAACAAAGCTCCAGGGACTGAAACTCTCCTCCTAAAGGAACAGGACCAGAGCGCCATTTTGGATTCAGTGAAGGAATGTTTTGTTTATTATTATTATTTTTGAAATGCTGACTTTTTAATCAACCTAAAATAATTTTAATATCAGGTAAATGAAACAAAAAAAAATCATATTAATCAAAACCTTTGGCCATGACTTTTCATTCCCTGCTTTCGAATGAACCTTTTCCAAATTTGATAAATGCCCTCGTTGTTCATTGCTGCTCATAAGGGTGAAATAAATGCCCCCCCCCCCCTTATTCGGGGGGGGGGGGGAGGGAGAAAGACGGCCGCTTCGTATCGCCCGCCCCTCTTTCGCGTTCCAGGTCCAGGAGCGGCTCATCTCCGTGTGCAGGTCCGGTCTCGAGTACTTCTTGGCCCTGCCCGAGACCCACCGGGAGGCGTGGACCAGCCTCATCCTCCTCTTCCTCACCAACATTCACAAGATGCCCAATGCCCAGGTACGGCTGGGGGGTGGGTGGGTGGGGGGAGCTGGGACCTCGGCAGCCTTGTCACTCAGTTTGAGGGAAGATGAGAATTTGACCCCTGGTGAGGTTTTTTTCTTTACCCTACTCTGATCCTTCATGGCCTCACTTGCCCCACTATTGCGGCTATTTTGTTATAGTCGTCTTTATGGTATTTTTATTAGTAATTTTAATTGATGGTATATAAAAAGGTGTGGGGGATGCTTGGGGTCTTCTTCCCAGGGGATGGACCCTTACTGGTCTAGATGCTATGGGCCCTTAAGTCCCCATCGCTATGAAGGTTCTTCGGGGGAGACTAACTTATGGGGGGGTTATTGGCGGTGAAGAGATCCAACCACACACTTTTAGTGGCGCTGAAGAGCGCCAACCACACAGTAGAGTTGGCGCTCTTTATTTTCCGACTGCCAGTCGACATCGACCCCTTGAGGGCGCCAAGGGACTGTTCTCGGGAGGGGGGGGGGGGTAATTTAACAATCCCTTCTGGTGGCCTAAGGGACGGCCACTAATTCTGGGTGGGTCAGGGAGTGTGGATATGAAACTCTTCGTGAAGTTATAGGACGGAAGTGATAACGAGACCTAGATTGGCGTGTGTGACCAGAGCTGTCTGCGCTTAAGCCTCAGGTCAGATTGGTGGCAGCTCTCTGCGTTTGCCGAATGTTTGTGTCCTCTCCTTGGATTCGAACCTGGTCGCCATGCTTGGAATTCTAAAGCCTTATCCACTGGGCAAGCGAGAGACTCGCGAAAAGATGGAGCACCCCAAATAATTAAAAACAAACGACAAAGGTAATGGCACCGTCCATATCTGGTATTGGATGGAAGATCTTTGAACCGCTGATGGTTGCCTCTAGCCCCGGTGGAGGCCTGCCCCTTCGCCCGGTGGAATTCCGCCCCTGAGGCAGGTTCTTTGACTCGTTTCCCCCCCTCCCCTCTAGTTTGCAGCGCACGCCTCCAGCTACTACCCGCTGCTGTGCGAGATCATGTGCTTCAGCCTGAAGCCCGAGCTCCGGGCGGTCCTGAGGCGCTTCTTTCTACGGATCGGGGTCGTATTCGGCATCACGCAGACGAGTCTCCGCACCCCCACGGTCTCCGCCTCCTCCCTGCCATCTCCCGCCACCCACGACAGTGCGGGCGAATGCGGCGATTCCCCTCTCTTCCCCGTGAGTGCCAGTGTCCACGGGCCGCCATCCTGAGAACCGATGTTCTCCCGTTGAGTTTTCGTTTTGTTGTTGCGTCCTAGAACCCTTGCAATTTGCGGCACTCAAGTCGCTTATGTATATATATTATGTATAGTATATACGGCTGTAAGTGTAGTTGAAATGTGATTGTTACTTATGGTTAAAAACGAAATTTATGTACTGGTTTGTATGAAGATTTTATATGCAATATATAATTTTTACCAGCAAGAGAATGCAAGTTTCTTTTCTCGCAATTTTTATGAAGTTTCTATATTTCTATTGCAAAAAAGCCTTAATTGTATTTGCCGAGGGGCGGCTTTTACTCGTGTTGGCAGAGCCGAGATGCAAATGACCGCTGTTCAGGAAGGTGCCTTCGAGGTCCTTTCAGCTGGTAATTTGTTGGTCCTCCGCGGATGGAGAACTCCACTTCTCGTTGTGTAGAATTTCTCACGGGACGGATTTTATGGCTTAATTCGTCTCGATTTATATTAACATTCCATTCGCTCGACGCCAAAGTAGAGGAAGGTTTGATGCTTGAGCAAAAGTAAATCGTTTTCCGATCGTAGGTAGAGAGTAAAAAAAAAACTACTGTTATTTTTTCAATATATTTAAATACGAGTTTTGGGTGACTTGGATATTGTGTGATTTTCATACAACTGGTCACATTCGCTCGTATAGATTCTTTACACTTTGTATATTGTATGAAAACTGTTGAATTGATATTTATGTATAGTTGAAGAAATAAATTTTTAGATTTTATTATATGGATGGAATCCCTCGATGCAGTTGGAACTTGCACCCTCCACCTGCTTATGGACTAGACGCGTCCCTCCCCCACCGTTCTGGTAATGAAATTAACCAAAAGACCAGAATGACAATAGTTGACCCGAAAATACCAGGAAGTCGATCATTGGGGGGGGGGGGATTGTTTATTGATACAAACCATCAATCGTGAACCCTTGTGGCCCCAAGCCAGTGCGGGCTCCACTCGTTCCATGTGATGTGTATTTGTATAAGAGTACCCTACGGGGACCGTGCTCTAAAGGAAGAATGGAATTGCTAGCGGTGTGGTAGTGTAATCTGAGCTACAATCTACGACGATCTGCTAACAGCACATTGTTACTCTTCAGAATCGGAACAGACTATGCACTTCGACCAACCTTTACGCACCACCCTCCGCAACCCACACCATCAGAGCTTACAGTCGAGGGCCACCTCGTTCCCGGTCTTCCATAGGTTGGCTGCGAGCCCAACCTCCCCCAATAAGTCCTCGAAGGTGACAGCGCCTTCAGCGCTTTGTCCGGCGAACAGCGCCCGGGGTTCTGCCCCCGGGAAGCGTACGGCCATTCTTGTGAGGGTCTTCAGCTTGAGGAGGGCCCCCGCGTCTACTCTGAGTTCGGCCTAGAGGGCATATTCCTTCAATGGAATTGCCGTGGACTCCGGGCCAACTGGGAGGAGTTGCGGAGGCTCGTCTTCCCCCGTTCCCCGTTTGCTATCTTTTTGCAGGAGACCATGCTAGGCGCGTGCCCCCTGCTTGCCCTCCCGGGATGGCCGGGCTGGGGGATGCGCGGTTTACACCCGGCATGATGTCTACGTTCTTCCTTTCTCTTTAGATAACTCCTTTCAGGCAGTGGCTGTGCAGCTGCACCTCGATAGGAGGTATACTATCATTTCTGCGTACATTCCACCGTCAACTGACTTCGACGTGGGGGACTTCCACCGCATCGTGGCACGGTTGATGAGGCCCTTTCTCTTGCTTGGAGATCTGAACGGCAGGCATCCTCCATAAATACCAGGGGACAAGTCCTTGCCGATCTGATCGAAGAGCTTGAGATAGGTGTCATAAACGTGGATGAGTTTACGCATCACTGTCCGAGAACCGCTTCATTTTCTTGCCTTGATCTATATTTGTGTTCTTCGGATGCACAGCCTGATTTTGATTGGGGTGGGGTGGATGACCTCCATGGTAGTGATCACTTTCCCATTCAAATATCATTTTCAGGGTAACTACCGCCTGAGAGCCCACCTCGGTGGTGCTTGGCGCGGGCGCGGTGGCCTGCATTTCAGGAAAAGACTGAATTCTCTATCTCAGTCGAGGAGTTTAGGTCGGTAGATGAGGCCGTTGAGTTTTTCTCCGGCAACCTTATTGCCGCGGGCCTGACTACTATTCCTAGAACGTCTGGCCGTTTTGCACGTCGACTACTCCCATGGTGGTCGGCCGAGTGTGAGACGGCCCTCAAACAGAAGCGTTATGCCTACATGCGCTATAAGCGCCGCCCGAACGATTTCACTGTCGGTGAATTTCGTCGGGCTAGGTTCCGGTATATTTCGAAGCACGCCCGCCTCTCTTCTTGGCGGGCATACGTGTCTTCACTTAACGGGAAGACCCCTTTAGTAGATGTGTGGAATCGAGTCAAGTTCTCGCAGGACCCTCCTCCCGTTCTTCAGGAGAATGACCGCAATATCGGACCCCGCGTCCGTTGCGGAATCCTTCGCGACCGCTTTTTCCGCATTCTCTAGCCGGGATGCTGCTCCGCCAGCATTCAATGCACGTCGTGATGTCGCGGAAGGCCGCCGGCTGGACTTTACCTCCAGAGGCGGAGAACCCTTCAACGACAGGTTTACTGTGAGTGAGTTGCGCTCCGCTCTCGCTTCGTGCGCGGACACCGCCCATGGTCCGGACGATGTCCCGTACGCCATGCTTCGACACCTGGGTGAGCGAGGCATGGCCTTTCTCTTAGATTTGTTCAGCAGGATCTGGGTGGAGGGTATTCTCCCGGATTCCTGGCGAATCGCTACTGTGCTCGCTTTTCGCAAGCCGGGGAGAGATCACACTACTACGACCGGTTTCCGCCCAATCTCTCTAACCTCCTGTGTGTGCAAGTTGATGGAGAAAATGGTAAATGTTAGACTAGCCTTTTTCCTGGACAGCGAAGGTCATCTGTCTTCTGCAAGTTACACTCTACGTCGGATGCTCTGCTCCGACGGGAAAATGCCGTATGCGAGGCTTCCCTTCGTAGACAGCACTACGCCATGGTGTTTTTCGATCTGGAAAAGGCCTATGATACCGCATGGTGATACGGTATCATGGAGACTCCACACGATGGGGGCGACGGGACGCCTCCCATTCTTTATATCTGAATTTTTGCGAGATCGTAGATTCCGTGTACGGGTGGGGGGAGCTCTCTCCGGCCCAAAGGAGCAGGAAGAGGGTGTCCCGCAGGGAAGTGTCCTCAGTGTCACACTCTTTGCCAAGAACTTCAACGGCATCACCTCGGTGCTGCCAGAATATGTTCTCGCTACGCTCTTCGTGGACGACCTTTCGATCTCTTTTGGCGCGGCCCAGATGCCAACTCTGGAGCGTCGACTCCAACAGGCATTGAACCGCGTCTCTCGCTATGCCGAAGCGCACAGGTTTCGGTTTTCTTTGGCCAAGACTAAGGTGGTGCACTTCTGCCGCCATCCACGGCTTCACCCCGACCCAGATTGGTTTCTGAATGGGGTGCGCCTGGATATGGTTGAGTCGCACCGTTTCCTTGGTCTTGTATTCGACCGACGCCTCACCTGGGAGGCTCATATTCGCAGCCTTAGGGTCTCTTGTACTCGTGCCATGGATATTGTCCATCCTGGAACGTTCAGCGCTTGGGGCGCTGATAGGGCTACCGCCTTACTTTTTTAATGATCTTTTGTTCGTTCGAAGCTCGACTACGGATGCGAGTTTTATGCATCGGCAGCTGAGCGTTTATTGCGGAAGATGGATTTGATCCTCCACACCGGCCTTCGACCTTGCGACCGGTGCCTTCCGCACTGTCCCCATTGAGAGCCTGTTGGTCGATGCTGGGGAGATGCCACTCGCTCTGCGCCGCGTGCAGTGCATCACTCGCCTGTACGCACCAGCCCGGCCCCTCCCTCAGTCGCCAACAGCTTTCACTGCATCCGCAGCTGATCTCGATGGTGCCTATGCCGCCGAGAGACGCCAGTCTTAACCTGAGCCCTTAGGGTTTATGGCCAGGAAACTCCTTCGAGAGGTAGATATAGCTCTCGGGCCGGTGGCGCCCCTGGTTCTGCCCAGGACGCCACCCTGGAGGGTACCACATTTGGCTATTTGTCGCCACGCCTCTGCTCCCAAAGCTTGTACGGCGCCGGGAGTATTGCGTTCGACCTTTTTGGAGCACACCGTGTGTCACGCTGGAACCGTGCCAGTGTTTACGGATGGATCCAAGTCCCAAGAGGGGGTCGGCTTCCACGCTGTATCCACTCTGTTTGAAGTCAGCGGGGCTCTACCAGGCGCTGCGTCTGTCTTCACGACCGAACTGGTGGCAATACACCACTGGCACGGGAGATTACGCGACGTGCCTGGTTCGGAGACCGGATTGTGATCTATAGCGACTCACAAGGCGCCCTGAGTGCTCTCGTGGGCAGTAGAATCTCAGCATCTCCTGGTTCTCGATATCCATGACGCCACAGTTTTGGCAAGCCGGGTGGATGCAGAGATTATCTTCTGTTGGGTTCCTGGACATGTAGGAATTGCGGGGAATGAACGCGCCGATGAGGGCGCCAAAGAGTCCGCGAGGACTCTACGACCTGACCAGCGTTTCGCTCTTCCTCACACCGACTACATTGCAGGAATACGGGCAGCTCTTCGGACTGATTGGCAAAGAAGATGGGAGACGGTCGAAGGGAACTTAGAGTTGCGTGCCATTGCGCCGCGACTGTTCCCATGGACCAATCCCCAATGCCGCGACGGCTTCAGGTCGCTTTCTGTCGTCTCCGAATCGAGCACACTCGTGTGACGCATTGCTATTTGATGGATCGCTCGACTGCGTCCTCCCCCAGACTGTTCGGCACATTCTTGTTGAATGTCCCAGTCTGGGTGATCTTCGCGCACGTTACCTGTCCCGGTACCGGGATGGGCGGGCTTGCTACCACCTGTCCCTTGTACTTGGGACGAGTCCGTCCACATTTTGTGGACTTGGTGACTTTTGGGGGAAGGCCGGGCTTCTCCCCTTTAATTAAGTAGGTTCTATTTTTTGTTTTTCTTTGTAGGTTGCACGCTCCTGCACCGGGGTGAGGGGGACCTCCCCCCCCAATGTCGGAGATTGCTTCCTAATTGTTAAGTTTTTCCAATATTTATCATTGTTCTTTTTTCATAAGTTCATTTTAAACTAGCCTAGTTCTAGGCTGTCGTATTTCTGGCGACTTAGGCCCAAGTGGGCAGTCGCCAGATGGGCTCTAAAGAAAAGAAAAAATAAATACCGCATAGCGATACGCTATCATGGAGACTCCACACGATGTGGGCGATGCAACGCCTCTCAATCTTTATATCGGAATTTTTGCGAGATCGTCGATACCGCGTACGGATGGGAGGAGTCCTCTCCGTCCCGCAGGAAAATGTCCTCAGTGTTACACTCTTTGCCCTGAGCATCAACGGCATCACCTTGGTGCTGCTGGAAGATGTTCTCGCTACACTCTACAGGGACGACCTTTCGAGCTCTTTTGGCGCACCCCAGATGCTAACTCTGGAGCATCACCTCGAACATGCACTGAATCAAGGCTCTCGCTATGCTGACGCGCACATGTTTCGGTTTTACTTGCCCAAGACTAAAGTGGTGCACTTCTGCTGCCATCCACGGCTCCCCCTGACCCAAACTTGTTTCTTAATGGGGTACGACTGGAAGTGGTTGAATCGCACCATTTCCTTGGTCTTGTATTTGCCCGACGCCTCACCTGGGAAGCTCATATTCGCAGCCTTAAGCTCTCTTGTACCCGCGCCATGGATATTCTCCGTTCCGTGACGTTCAGCGCTTAGGACACTGATAGGAATACTGCCCTACTTTTTATCGATCCTTTGTTCGTTCGATGCTCGACTACGGATACGAGTTTTATGCATCCGCAGCCGATCCTGTATTGCGTTAGGTAGACTCGATCCACTACACCGGCCTTCGCCTGGCGACCGGTGCCTTACGCACTTCTTCCATTGAGAGCCTACTAGTGGATGCTGGGGAGATGTCACTCGCTCTACACCGTGTACAGTGCATTATTCGCCTGTACGCACGAGTCCGGTGCCTCCCTCAGTCGCCAACAGCTCTCCCTTCATCTGCAGCTGATTTCGATGGTGCCTATGCCGCCGAGAGACGCCAGTCATACCCTAAGCCCTTTGGGTTTAGGGCCAGTAAACTCCTTCGAGACCTAGCTATAGCTCTCGGGCCGGTGGCGCCCCTGGTTCTGACCAGGACGCTACCCTGGAGGGTACCATATTTGGCTATTTGTCGCCCCCCTCTGCTCCTAAAGCTTGTACAGCGCCGGGACATTGCGTTCCATTTTTGGGAGCACACCTCGTTTCACGCTGGAACCGTGCCAGTGTTTACGGATGGATCCAAGTCCCAAGAGGGGGTCGGCTTCCACGCTGTATCCACTCTGTTTGAAGTCAGCGGGGCTCTACCAGGCGCTGCGTCTGTCTTCACGACCGAACTGGTGGCAATACACCACTGGTACGGGAGATTACGCGACGTGCCTGGTTCGGAGACCGGATTGTGATCTATAGCGACTCACAAGGCGCCCTGAGTGCTCTCGTGGGCAGTAGAATCTCAGCATCTCCTGGTTCTCGATATCCATGACGCCACAGTTTTGGCAAGCCGGGTGGATGCAGAGATTATCTTCTGTTGGGTTCCTGGACATGTAGGAATTGCGGGGAATGAACGCGCCAAAGAGTCCGCGAGGACTCTACGACCTGACCAGCGTTTCGCTCTTCCTCACACCGACCACATGGCAGGAATACGGGGATCTCTTCTGGCCACTTGGCAAAGAAGATGGGAGACGGTCGAAGGGAACTTAAAGTTGCGTGCCATTGCCCCGCGACTGTTCCCGTGGACCTACTCCCCAATGCCGCGAAGGCTTCAGGTTGGTTTCTGTCGTCTCCGAATTGGACACACTCGCGGGACCCACTGACATTTGATGGAGCGCTCGCCAGCGCCCTACTGTGAAGACTGCGTTGTCTCCCAGACTGTTCGGCACATTCTTGTTGAATGTCCCAGTGGGTGATCTCCACGCATGTTACCTGTCCCGGTACCAGGATGGGCGGAGTCGCTACTGCCTGTCCCTTGTACTCGGTACGAGTTCGTGCATAGTGAATGGTGGACTTATAGACTAGGTTTTGTTTTAGTTTTTTTGTTGTTTTATTTGTAGCTCGCACGCTCTTGCGCCGGAGGGAGGCGGACCTTCCCTTGATGACTGACCTTGCTTCCTAATTGTTGTCATTTTCCCTTTTTATTGTTGTTCTTTTTTCATATTCTTATTTTAAAGTAGCCTAGTGCTAGGCTGTCGTGATTGCGGCGACTTATGCCCAATTGTGTAGTCGCCGATAGGCTCCTAAAATTAAAACAAAATTCCCCTTTCCTCTTTCCTAACCCCGCGACTCAGTGGGGCTTCCTGTCCCTGGCCTCTTGCTCGATTTAGTTCGGCATGCCGGGCGCTGCGAGAGAAATGAATACACCAGATTAGGAGTCTAGTGAGCTGTCCAGGATCTCCGGGGCAGCAAATGGAGGTGATGCCGAAATGGGCATTGGATCTGAAGATTTTCCTCTTCAAACCGCAGACTCTTCCCCCGAAGCGAACAATGACACCGTTGGATATATCCCCTTAGCCTAAGTCCGCTCCTGTTCAAAAATTGTCCCCGAGAGACGAGCGCTGGCTTCTCTACGGTGGGGCCCCACGGACGGCTAGAGCCTTCATAATTCAAAAATGTGAAAGTGCTGCACACTTCCCGACCCCCTTTCCAAAGGGACGGTACGGATGTGACCAGGCTGATCCGACAATTGAGCACGCTAAGAATGACTCGCCCTGGTGAGCCCCCACGTCATTGAGAGGCTACCCAGGCGGCCATATTTGGCTTCTAGGAAACAGTTTAGGCGCTCCAATATAATTTTTTCCAGCAACTTACTCAAACAGCTGGTGAGAGCTATAGGGCGGTAGTGATCTGCATCCAACCCGTCCCTGCCCGGTTTGACAAAGGGAAGGATGATCCCAATGCGCCATGATGACGGGTAAAAACCCTTCACCCATATAAGGTTGTACAAATCTAGCAGGAAGAGAGTAGAGTGTGGATGTAGGTGACGAATCATGTCGAAATGGATCTCATCAAGGCCAGGGGAAGTAGATCTGCAAAGGGACAAAGCGCTTTGCAGCTCATAGATGCTGAATAGAGCGTTATACGGAAGGTTAGATTTTGTTGTGAAGTTGAGAGAAGGAGATTCTTCCTTTGATTTGTAGGATTGAAAAGCCTTATCGTAACGGCTGACACTGCTGACGGCGCGGAAATGGTCAGCAAAAGCATTGCTGACCGCCAGGCCGTCATTCTCCAAGGAACCGTCTAAGTTGAGTGTGGGGGTATGATGATTAGTATAACGGCCCCTGATCTTATTAATCCTCTTCCAGATCTTAGCAGTAGGTGTCATAGAGGAGATCGATGAAACGTATCTGCGCCATGAATTTCGGCGAGCTTGACGAAGGGTTCTTTGGCGAAGCGCACGAGCTCGGTTTCGGTAGACCTTGTTGCACAAAGTTGGGTTCTTTCGGAATCGGGCATGGGCTAACTTGTAATTTTTGATAGCTGTTGCACACGTCGAAGTCCACCAGGGCACGGTTGAGCGGCCCGCGACAGGTCGCCTCCGTGGGATGGTTTGTGTTGCTGCATTGTAGATAGTAGATGTTAAGTATTTTACTGCCGCGTCCACTCCATTGAAGGTCCCCAAAGATGCATTTGTGAAGGACGCCTCTTGGAAACCTTCCCAATCTGCATGACCTAAGGAGCATGGTTGTATGAAGGCTAACTTGAAGGGCCGACAAGACAATACGGAAGTGGTCACTCCCATGGAGATCGTCGAGAATTGACCATCGAAATTCCGTGAAGCAATCAGGGGAACAAACAGACAGGTCAACACAGCTAAAAGAGTCCGCGGGACATGATAAGAGGTAAAATCTCCAGTATTTAAAACACAAAGGAGGTCAGATAATAAAAGAGACTCTAAAACACTGCCTTTGGCATTTCGAGTGATGTCACCCCAGTATGGGTGACGGGCGTTAAAATCTACTAGTAATAAGAATGAGGAGCGCAACTGGTCTATAAGTTCTAAAAGGTCGGATCTTGTCAATGATAAACAAGGGGGTAGGTAAATAGAGCAAACGGTAAAAAGCTTAGTAAGAAAAACCCTCACAGCAACAGCTTGGAGGGTAGTATGTAGGGAGATGAGAGAAACATGGTAGGATGAAGATACCATGATTGACACCCCTCCATGAGAGGGGCTTCCAGCAGGAGCAATAGAGTTGAAAGTGAGAAAACCGGGTACCGGCGGAAAGGGCCGTATACCCAGTTTATTCTCCTGGAGACAAATAACAGCGGGGTGGATAGTCGTCAAAAGAATTTTGAGTTCTTCTCACTTTGGAAGAACTCCTTGACAATTCCATTGCAAAATGGAAGATATTATGTGTGACGATTAGATACCACTGTGGATATCTTTTTCTCTTTTGAGGCCGATAATGTATTTGAGGGGCTTCCCAAAGAGCTTGGGAGACGGAGAGCTGATTTTGAGGATCCTGCTTTTGCAAAGGGGAAGGGGGAGATCCTAGAGAGAGCAGTAACTGGGTTTTTTTTTCGTGGGTTTTGGAGAACCGACCGAGGCCCTTGATTGTAATTCGGGCTCGCAACCTGGCGGAAAAGGAAGATCAAGAAGGAATTTTCGGCCGGTAGATCCGGATTCATAGGTCGATAGTATTTTCGATGTCTGAGGAGTTGGTCCAACCGCCGCAGTTGGTGATGTTGGAGTATCAACTGCTTCCATCGGATCTTGGGTTGAAGGGTGAGCGGAACGAACAGGTGATCTGAGCGAGGTATGTGGAGCTGGGTGTATATCTGCCATCGTTTGGATCAGGATGGAGCCTACGTCCTGTGAAGGGCGAGACGGACTTAAGGGCAGAGAATGTTCAACCATAGGGGATGAGTCCATTGGAGATTCTCGGGGTTCGGCCGAGTCAGCTCCAGAGGCTGCCCGCTTATTGGTGGTCGATGACCCAGGTGAGGAATCCTTTCTCCTACCACTGGGCTTTGGGTCTCGTGGACGGGTGGATGAACCTTCACTGGTCGATATTGAGGATTCTTTCAAATTACGTCTGATGTCTTCAAGTGTCTCTCCCAGCTAGAGATGCTGGAGAGAGGGGGGTTACATTGGTTATCTCGGTGTGAGATCGATGCTTCGACTGCATATCCTGAATGTTTCCGACGCTGCGAGTAGATATAAGATGAAGTGCTTCAGGCTGGTCAGAACTTGAGCGTGATGGTCGGTTTCGTCCAGCGTCACGTAAAACGTCAGAGAAGAGCCGCCGAATGGCGAGGTTTGTGCTCGAGCACGCTGGCGGGCCTCTCTTATATCTAGACGTAGGGAGTCGCGCAAAGCGAGAACTTCCTTTTCATATAAAAATATAGAGCAGAGTTTCGACGCAGCACTGTTGTTACCTCCGCAGTTGGCACAGTGGGGTGTTTTGGTGCATTCGGGGCTATGGTAGTCAGAGCTACAATTCACGCAGGAGTGAGGGTGCCGACAGGCTCGGGCAACATGTCCAAATTGATTGCAATTGAAGCAGCGTCTGGGTAGTTCGATGTAGGGACTTACCGGGACACGAAGGTACCCAGCTTTAATATACTGCGGTAGTTCTTGTCGTTCAAATGTTAAATCAGTGTGGCGGTTGGGACTTTAGTGGAGCCTAATGTTTTAGGTACCCAACGTGTGTGACACTTTGGGTACTGAGCTTACTCTGAAGGAGGGTGGAGTCGTAGTCCTTTAGTTCGTTTGAACGGACGACATCATTGATGAAATTCAGACGCGGATGGGGCGAGACGGTTATTGGAATTTCAGCTATCGAAGCTAGATTTCGCACAAGGTTATGTTGAGAGTGAGATGACACCTCGACTACAACATCACCATTTCCTCTTGACCACATCCGGCGGGGTTCACCACAGCGGGACTCAAAAGATTCATTGACGTCAAACACATCGACTTTTGTAAGTGGGATGTCAGATGATGAATTCATGATAATAAAGCGCGGATAATCTAGATCTGGGTCTACTTCGTTGGAATAGGGGTCCAACGAGCGGGGAAAGGCTGAAAGGGGAGCTAAAGAACGTTTGGCACGAGAACCCTCACGAGAAGGGAGGTTTTTGGTTTATGGCTAGCCATTGCAAAAAGAAAAAACTTCGCATTCTCCCTCGGGACTCCCCCCCCCCATGGAGGCCTACAAGGGCCCGGTACTACTGCAACTATACAATCAGTTACGTCCGGTATGTCCTCTTGGAGAATGGATACGGATCCACCACACCATCTATATAACCCCAAGAGGCTGCCCGAGTTCTCCTACGCACGGAGAAAAGGGGCCAACGATGGGTTTCTCCTTGGGCATTCGGTAGACGAAGACGGTGGAGATGCCCAGCCTCTTTCACCTTCATGAAAGAACAATTCAGAATCAATCCATTAAACGAGCAGAGGTCGGGTATTGATAAGGACCACTAGATAGGTGAAGGAAGAGGGGGAAATAAAGGGCAGTGGAAGATCGTAATAGAGGAGGAAAGAAAGAGGGGCATGTTAAAAGTCTTGTTGGCAGCACCATGGGTCCCCTAGGGGGCCCAGGGCTGACCCCCATCCCCACGAGAAGGCCAGAGCCTCTCTGGGAACAACCCCTGAAGAAAAGATCTCAGAGAGGGAGGGGGTATATATATATATATATATATATATATATATATATATATATATGGATAAAACCCCAGTAATAGGACTAATTTTATATACAAAACCAGATTTACTACACAAAAACTAAACATGAACCACAGAAATACTACGAATTTTAAAATACACAAAAAAGACTTCAATAATTTCTCCGTATGGTTTTCTAACTTGACATTATAGTGATGTTTGACCCACCACTCACTTCATTTTAAACAAAACAAAATGCTAACGGCCTGTACTGGCCGCAACTACCTTTGTGGATACCTCTTAGAACGGGTTTGCGTCTGACCTTGAACTCAATGAGCACTTTACCTCGGGAATGTTATTGTCTCCAAGACGCGTGCCGACCGCCAGATGGAGATTGCGGACGAATAATATGAAAGCCACCACTGACTTTGGGGAGTGTGGCAGCTGAGGCCCACACGCTTTCGGCATGAAGGGATATCACCACGGGATAGTGAAAGAAGGTTCCTTTCTCCTCTTCGGATTACTCTGACGAGTAATTCGCATTGTCTAGCAATGCGCTAAGGCTTGAATACCTTGACTCAGAGGAGTGCTGGAGGGAGTGTACTCTGGGGGGGGGGGGGTTCTCTGACGAGAATAAGTTGAACTTGAACAAGTTAACTTAAAGGTCGGTTTGGTAAGCAGGAACTAGCTCGAGGACGAGTTTCTTCTTAGTTCCAGTCTTCCTCAAGAGTGAGGCCTATCTCGGTGTTTTGGGATACATCAGGATAGGAGGGATGGGGGGGTTTCTCTGACGAGAATAAGTTGAACTTGGTTCCTCAATCAAGTTAATTAATGAGTTTGGTGTGACCACCGGGTAACGGGCTCGAGGGGGAGCCTTTTTCCTCTTCTTTTCGTATTTCCTCAGGGGTGAGGAATATCCCTAGGCTTTAGGATGCAAAAGGATATGAGGAGTCTCTCTGACGAGAGTAAGTTGAATTTGAACAAGTTAACATAACGTTCGGTTTGATAACCAGGGACTAGCTCGAGGATGAGCTGCTTCTTAGCCCCCTTGGTAGCCCTGCCTCTCTTGCAGGGGACTTCGTAGTCTGGCGACTCACGTATTCTACCTGTCCAGTCTTGGTAGCCCGGCCTCTATAGTTGGGGACTTCGTAGCCTGGAGACTCACGTATTCTACCTCGTTTTTCCCAAGTGTTTGTTATTGATACCTCGTCACCCCCACTAGGGTAGGGGTAGGAAGGGGGGGGGGCTTGGGGGCGGGGCCAGGAGGGTTCTTATTCCCACGGGTTTTCTCACCAAGTCTTACCTCGGCTCCCGTTGTTCTTCGAGCTTGAGAGAAACGCGTCTCCAATTTCTTACTCGAGGTGAAATTGAATATACTCTCGTAGGGGACACGAGAAATATAGCCATTAGAATTAGTTGGTTCTCTCCCTGCCGCTACGGTGCGCTCGCTCGTAAGTGTCCTCTTCTTTGGATTAAGCAAGTTTTCACTACCCGTCCAATAAGCAGCACATTGTATGTTGACAGTGATCTACCAGTGATATCTCACTTCCTACGATCGTCAGACAGGTTCCACTGGCAACCAATGCGGCAGGTAGGTGGACTACTTCATGCCTTGACTTTGGCATTGGCTAAAAAACTGACAGGTCGAAACAATCCGCGAGGTTTCCAACCCTATTCCACTCAATCTTCTAGGTCATTTGCCCCACAGTACATGGAACGCTGACTGCCGCACGTTCCTATATAATGCATTGGTCCGGTCCAATCTCCTTTGTCTGTGAGATGTACAAATACGCATCACTCTGGATCCACTCCTGTCCCACATATGAAGCGAGTCTTCGATTTTATACAGGGACTTTTCTCTTTGTATTGGTAGGAAACTTCTTCAATAGTTAGACCTACCTCTTAGGCCGGAGCTCGTGTTTCTCTGCATAGGCCGCCACCCTGAAGGATATTACCAGTGGAGTTTGTCACCACGCCTCTGCTCCTACCGCATGACTATGGCCTTCCTATTTCTATAATACATCGTGCCACACTGAAGTTGTGCTGGTATGCACATGGCTGCAAGTTCAAAGGGGTATGGGCGTAAATGCTACCTCACCCTTGTTTGAAGTCGGCGGAACCTTTCCTCGTTACGGAAGATTACCCGTCTGTCAAGTTCGGAGGCCGTTGTTTTACCCATAGCGACTTACACAGCGCGTTAAGTCCCCTTGAGGCATGGGTGTCTCCACATTCCCTGGTTCGCAGGATCCGTGACTACTGCGACTCAGGAAAGTCTAGATTCTCCTCAGTTGGTTTTCCTGGACCCTGAGGGTGATGGGAACGAGGTTGTTTAAAAGGGGACCAAGCTATCTAGATACAGTGAAGAACTGGACCGGCATTTTGCTCTTTCTCTGAAAGGAATCGGGTAAACTCTTCGGGGTTGGTTTTCATTTTTCCTTCAATAACACCCACCTGGCCGACTGCCATTAAGAGCATAAGTTGCCATAATTTAAAATTCAACCTAGTACTAGGCCACTTTAAACTTCCGATAAAAAGCCAAACACCAAACAAATAAAAGCAATGAATTAGAAACGAAACGAAAGCAAAGAGGAAACAAGCTCCAGCGTCAGGAGGAAGGCCAGTCTCGGGGCATGAGCATGCGACCAACATCAGAGTCAAATAAGATGAAGGAGGCCAAACTCAAAGAAGTTAGTCAAGAAGGATAAATAAGCTCTTAATGCTGCCTGGCTAAGATGGGAGACGGCCAACGAGAATCTAAAGTTGCGTGGCATTGCGTCCAGACTTCTCTCGTGTACCGAGCCCTCGATATATCTATGGCGTCGGCATTTTCTGTCGTCTCCGAATCGGATACACGTCATAGCGCTATTTTAACGAAGAACTACCCTGAACCTTTACTCCCCCTAGAAAATCCGAGTTTTGGTTAAATGTCAAGAGTCCAGTGCGCGGTACATGGTACCGGGATGAACATGGTCGCTATCGCGTAGCGGCCTCCGGCATTGTATTTATATTTAATTTGTCGGTTTCCATGTGTCACCGAATCGGGCTTCTCTTAGGACACCCTGAAGGGCCTCATTCTTTTGTTGATATTTATGTTCTTGAATACTTCATTATTTTCAATGAGGGTTATTTTTCAGTGGTCAGTTGAGAATGGAAAAAAATCACTACACCAACCAGTAGCAAAACATCCTTACCTCCAAACTGGTAAGAATTTGTAAACAAGTTTCAATTTCGGCAGACGAGGCCAAGTGCACAAATCAACCGCCCGGCCGCTTCACAATGAACCCCTACTTTTCATCTTCGCTCATAACATCCTACAACCACAACCCCCAAAAAACAACTTCACCCACCTAAATCTCGAGCTCACACATTCCTACTCAACCAGTAGACTACTCACTTAAAAGCACTGAGACGCCCTCTTAACTCATACACAATCGCCACTCTCGCCGGTTGAGAAATTTAAGACCACACACGTTTCGCATTCGATCACACTGAGGCTGATAAACAGGCTTGGTCGGGGGTGGGGGTACGTAACAGCACCGCCCATACCGCTTATTGAATGTCGCGCTCCTAGGATAAAGCTTTCTGGGGCGCTGCCCCTTATCCATCTTTTACGATACGCCCGGTGGCCCGCAGTTTAGTCCACTTAACGGGAAACCCCCTCTAGCAGAGGTGTGGAAGCGAGTCAAGTTCTGGCAGGACCTCAGTCCCGTTCTTCAGGAGAATGAGATCGCAATCTAGGACCCCGCGTGCGTGGTGGAATCCCTCGCAACCTCCTTCACTAGCAGGGATGCTGCTCCGCCAGCATTCACTGCTCGTCGTGATGTCGCGGAAGGCCACCGACTGGACTTTACCTCCAGAGGCGAAGAACCCTTCAATGACAGGTTTACTCTGGAGTGAGTTGCGTTCCGCTCTCGCTTCGTGCGCAGGCATCGCCCCTGGTCCGGACGATGTCCCGTACTCTATTCTTCGCCCCCCGGGTGAGCGAGGCATGGCCTTTCTATTAGATTTGTTTAACAAGATCTGGGTAAAGGATATCCTTCAAGATTGCTGGTGAATCGCTACTGTGCTCGCCTTTCGCCAACCGGGTAGAGATAACTACCCCGTCCAGTTTCCGCCCAATCTATCTAACAGGGTGTCCCCTGGAATTCCAATTTCAAATTCCCTGACCTAGATGAAATTCTGGTAAAAAATCAAAATCTTGTTAAAATTATAAAAAAAATAAAAGAAAGCCCACCAGGATCCACCCCATACCGACCTGGTACAAAAGAAATGTCCTAATTAATATAATAGCAATAAAAAATAAGAAAACCAAATTCAATTTTTTAGCAATAACAAATTTTATGAAGGTACCAGATTCATGCTCTGCTTTCCTTCTTTTGTTTTATATTTAATAAAAAAAAAAATATATATATACTTTAAGTTATAACAATATGCAAGTTACGAGGGGCGGTCAATAAGTTTTGCGAATCGGTAGGGCGATGGCTGTTTGTGGGGGTGTTAGGAGAAGTTATTTCAAGTCAGGACCTGCAGCCGCACGCTCGTGCCTCTATTTAAGAAGCAGGAGCTGATCGCAGATCGTCAGCCACAAATTCTTCAACAATGGACAAGGTTGAGCACCGCGCAGTGATCAAATCTTCGACCAAGGAAGGCAAGAATGCAAAAGAGATCCATGAACGCATGGTTGCAGTGTACACCGACACCGCCCCTTCCTATGCAACCATTGCTCGCTGGAATAGGGAGTTCCGCCATGGTCGTGAGGTTCTTGAAGATGACCCCCGTCAGACATGACCAACGAGGACAATGTGGCCCGTGTGGAGAGGATGATCCTCGAAAATCGACGGGTGAAGGTCGAAGAAATCGAGCGGGAACTTGGAATATCACATGGAAGTGTTATCAACATCATCCACGACAATTTGGCCATGACCAATGTCTCTGCCCGTCGGGTCCCTAGAAACCTCACGCCCCATGATCGACTTTAACGTCGTCAAAGTCCACAAGGCCAGAGTTGCAAAAGCTGCCCTGCACGAGTGCGGATTCGAGGAGATCAACTATTTTCCCTACAGTCCAGATCTGTCCCCTAGCGACTACATTTTATTCTGCCAGCTCAAGGCTGCACTGCGTGGACGCCGGTTTGGGGATGATGAAGATGTCCAGCTCGCCGTCCAGGAGTGCATTGAACAGCAGTCGGGAATTCGAGGCCTCAGGGACAAGTGGCGCAAGTGCATTGAAGTCGAGGGTAGTTATATTGAAAAATAATAAAACACTTTTCCTCGTATCCGAATTGCAAAACTTATTGACCGCCTTTCTTATATACTGAAAATCATAATTCACAAAAAAATATTTTTTCCAGGTTATAATTTGGTCCTCTATGATTTGAACTTTTTTTTTCTTCTATTATTTTCCTTTTTTTCTTCAAATTCCAAATTCTCTTATTTCTTTCATTCGCAGCTGTATTTTTTTTGTTCCATATTCTTTTTCTCTTGTTCCTCGAGGTAATCCTTATAATACCCACAAGCCTTACGACAGCTTAATAACAACCGTTTGTCTATTTCAAAACAAGACGGGTCCCAATCGATCTTGGTAATCATTTGTAACGTTAACCGATTTAAAAATTGATAAAAATGAATCTAATCGATCTTTTTCAGTCATAATTACAACATATTTCTTTAACAAACGGATTCTCAATCAATCTAGAATGAGATTCTTTTATGGAATCTGCTTCTATTCATGTTAGGCGATTTACTTTAATTAGGGTTTCTAACAATAAATCAAGTCTTTGACAGCTTACTTTAGATGACATCATGACCTTTGGAGAAATGGAGCTGAAGCCTTATACTATACTAAACCGCAAGGGGGATCACTCTATTATTTTTAAGATGGTATTCTGAAAGAAAATCAGCCAATCTTTTCTGAACAACTTTATTTCTTCATCAGTTGGTCATTTTGGCGAGTTTCTAATAGCCGTTTTTGAAGTAAATGACAAATCTACATCGTTGAAATGTAAACGATTATCACCTTTGTAAAAGATCAGCTTTTAGTAAAACCCTACAAGATCTACTATTTTCCTCATATACTTTGTGTTTCAGAATTCTTTTGCCAATATATTTTAGTAAACAAAAAAGTTCCTCATAAAGAAATGGTGTCAATGGAAAATCTTTCGGAAATTTTGGCAAAAGTCCTTCAAATTGATTTGCAATAGTAGAAAAGAAAGCGAATTTTGCCCCTAGCATTTAAAAGTACCACTTGAAAAAAGTACCTGTTACACACCCTGTTTTAAAAAAAAATTACAGTAAGTCAAAATTGCCTGACTTTTCCAGGCTGGGGGACACCCTAATCTAACCTCCTGCGTGTGCAAGTTGATGGAGAAATTGGTAAATGTTAGACTAACCTTTTTCCTGGACAGCGGAGGCCATCTGTGTTCAGCAAGTTCCACTCACATCGAATGTTCTCCTCCGACTGGAAAATACCGTCTGCGAGGACTTCCTTCGTAGACAGCACCACGGCACGGTGTTTTTCGATCTGGAGGTCTATGTTACCGCATGGCAACTCTCCACACGATGAGGACGCCTCCCTATCTTTATTTCTGAGAGATCATCTATGCCACGTACGGGTGCGGGAGCCCTCACTGGGCCATGAGTAGAAATAAGGTGTCCCATAGGGAAATGTCCTCAGTGTTACACCCTTTGTCCTGAGCATCATCGGTATCACCTCGGTGCAACCGGAAGATGTTCTCGCTACCCTCTACGTGGACGACCTTTCGATCTCTTTTTGCGCGGCTCAGATGCCAATTCCAACAGGCATTGAGCCGCACAGGCTTCAGTTTTGCCTTGGACAAGACTAAGGTAGCGTTTTTCAGCCGGCGTCAGCGATTCACCTCGACCCCTACTTCCTAAGCGGGATTTGCCTGGGAGTGGTGGATTCGCAGTCTCCAGGCGCCGCGTCATGAACAATCCGTGACGTTCAGCCCCTGGGGTGCTGACAGGGATACTGCATTACTTTTCTATCGATAGTTTCTACGTTCGACGCTTGAATACGGATGTGTTTTATGCATCCTCAGCAGACGGTAGATTGCGGAAGGTGGACTCGATCCACCACACCGTCCTCCGCCTGGCGACCGGTGCCATCCACACTTCCCCCATTGAGAGCCTACTTGTCCATGCTGGGGGAGATACCACTCACCCTTTTGGTTTTGAGCTAGTGCAACTCTCGAGCCTGCCCAGGACGCCACCATAGAGGGTACCACTTTTGACTATTTCTCAATTCAATTCGTCTCAACGCATCTCAGGAGAAAGCATTTAAACTTTTCCCCAAAAGAATCAATCTATCCTACCTCCTCTACAGAGTACATTCTCTATCACATTCAATTCGCCCCTTTACTTCAGGGAAATAAAACGGACAACACGAAAACCTTAAAAAAAAAAAAGCATAGAAGAAATAAATATGCAAGAGATCTGAAAATAAATATGGAAATGACTTATAAAGACGGAGTTAAAAAAGTTGAGGTTGCTTTGTTTTATTATACACAAGATTGTGTGTCAGGATATGTAGGGGATTGGAAGACCATTTAAAAGGTAGCTTGATAATGTGAATGAGTGATTGGAGAAAGGCTGAAGAACCTGGGGAAAAGGGGGATTTTGTCAAAAATTGCCAACAATCTGGGGGAATTATGAATATAACGTGTCAAATGCATTATTTTTAAGAGATACAATTTTAAAATGATGTAAACTCATTTGAATATAAAGTTTCTAATTGACAAATGCAGGAAATGCGCACAGTCGGAACGAGTATCGAACGTGTTCAATCTGAATATATAAAATATTGTATTGTGGATGAAACGGTAATCCAACGTGTTGAACTTTCAAATATTGATCCAAGTAATGTATGTAATCATAAAAACCATGATAACATTTACCTGGGAGGACTAGTCAAGACGAATAATTAATGAACCATTACCCAGTGATATTTTAAAGATATTCAAGAATAAGTGCTTGAAATTTCGGGTCAAACTCTGCCTTCAAATAAGAGAAATTTCCGCTGAATAAAGAGAATGTGATCGCCAAGCTAAATACTCTCGATCCAACCATTGCTTCAAACATGTCTTTCACCATCATCATTAACTCGTATTTCAAGCAATTTCCCTAATTTAGTACTGCCTGCTCAAGTGAATGAACTTGATCAATAGAGAAGCTATCGGCTGACAGCTAAAAGCTAACCATCTCAAGCGACAACATACCACACTACTGGTATGAGTTACGTTCTATTAAAGATGGTATTTGCAATTCCAAATTTGCCCTAATTTCCGATTTAATGACAAATCTATCGTGTGTCCCACATTCTTCAGCGTGTTGAACGCATATTTTCGCAAGTGAATAACAACCAAACTAATTCACTAAAAGCGCAAAGAGTAGCTGGTCAATTCGGACTGTACTAATTGGGAGGCAAGCAAGGAATTAATTAGGGATGTAGAAAATGGATCAAGTGCTATGTTGAGGCAGAAGAGGAGGAGGAGGAATTGCATTTGGATTAACCATTCTTGAGTAAATTCGGTTAGAATTTAATTTATTTTACTAAATGTTATTTTTATTATAATCTGGGTGATTTTTTATTCAGGTTCTGAGGCAAAGGGAAAAATCTCATTGGCAGCCCTGGTTCGGAGAGCAAAAGGTCAGACTCAAGAGGAAGTAGATGATTTGGGGTATGGATGGTCGAGGTTTGTGAAAGGTATACTTGGGCACTTATGTTCATAGAGGCGCCCTCACTGGGCGAGATATACAGTACACAATGGGTATCCAGGTACTCAATGGGGCATAAAGGGATGGATATTTCATTTTTAGTGGCGCCGATCCCACTGTGTGGGGCAGCAGTTGTTGATGGAATAGTTCTGGTTGGTCTTGTGCTTAAGGGACCCACGAGAAGTGGTTACAGTTAAAAAGGGCCTGGCGCCCTCTTTCATCTCTGGTTCAGTTCTACCCAACCATATGCATTGGAAAGCATAAGTGGGTATAGCAAAACAAGCCCCCCCTTAATAGCGAGAACCCAAACCCAATTATTTTTCGATCCCTAGACAATTTAAAGTCACAAGTCTACAAAACATTTAATGAAGAAAACGTTTTCATCATAATCAATTATGATTACAAAAAAACAACAACATAAAAACCCTACATTTCTGACCAGGAAAAAGGCGAATCACCCAACAAAGCGATGCTCGCCTCAAACCTAAAAGAAAAAATGATTAAAAAAGTATAAAAATGCTCCGAAATGACTGAGCAAATGAGTTTGCTTTCGAGCGGGCTTTAAATAGGATCGAAATCGGTTACAACCTTTTGTACACTGGAGTAGGGAGGGGGGCACAAAAATGGAGGCCTGTTATAATAAAATGAATTTTTGTATAGAAATTTTCCATCGTCGAGAGAGAGACACCCGGCCAGGACAAACCGGTAAAAGGCTTTTGCACGCTTCATCCAATTCTATCCCAAAGAGAGCCAACCATTAAGTAGTGCCGTAATGAACTAATTTAGATTTCGGCTTCATAAACCAAGACTAATCCAATGTTTTCTTTTCAATTTCGACCCGACCTTCTTCTAATAGTAATTAATGCGCTAAGAGTATAAAGACTTGAACTCTAAATAGTGTGAATGAAATTAAGAGGAAAGTGCGAGTGGGGAGGGCGCAATGCACAGAACGTCGACCCGAATAAATGTGGGGGGTGGGAGACTTCGCCATGTAAGAAAATCGATTATGAGAAAAGAGGGGAGAAGGATCATTAACCGACATGTAAGTTTCTTTTTGTCGGTCTCTAAACTTCCAATTGGAAGTTTGTACACACAATTCAAGCAATGATGATTCACCCAGGGCTATGGGAGAGCCCATGAATGGCCCTTTACCATCTCGAGATCCTCACCACCAACCATGAGATACCAATACCTACACGCTGGGGAAGGGTAGTAGTAGTGGTGGTGGTGGTGGTTCGACAACCCGTCTTTATCCAAGAGGATCCCCGACTGGATAATGAAACAGGCATAAAGGTGTCCTCCTTGGGAAGAGGTGCCAGGGTGTATTATGTTTTGACACCTGGCACGTCAGAGGTATGTGGATATAGATACCCATCGGAAGGATTCCTTGGAACAGTGTGTGTGTGTGGTGTTGCGAAGACGGGAGAGGAAAGAAAGCAGTGTTTGGCTATGTGTGTGATGAAAAGTATAAGATTTACCCGCGCCAGTTAAGGGTCAAGCACAGCGCGTCCACCGATTGGTAGCCAGATCTCTCCGTGTCCACTCTTGCCGGGATCGAACCCGGTATCGCGACGTTGGGAAACCAACACCGTATCCACTCGCCCGGCAAGAGCTCTGCAGAGGGAGGGTGCATTGATGTAAGGCGGTCTTCGTTCCATGCCCGGATCCCCTACACGACGAACACAGAACAAATAGCGCGAATTCAAAAACAAGCCCTTGTGTAAGCTAAAATTCTAAACCAACTTTCGTAGCCACAGGGTCAATTATGTGTAAAAAAAGAAAAGACAAAAGCTTTCGAAATAATGAGAGCACAAAAGAATTTTCGCTAAAGTCTGTCAGGAAGTGTAGTGGAGAGCGTGGGACATAAAGAACCCCACCAAATTTAAAAGATTCTTTTGCGAGACATGGCCCTAAAATCACACGTCACAAATAAAATGAAGCCAATGTGCGAAGGAATGGGTTTACCCATTTAAAAATTATGTCGCGGGGAGAGAGGGGAGGGGTGCTACGAGGTGTCGCACCGGAGGGAGAGGGGGGAGGGGGCTCCAAGCGGGAACCTGACTCAGTTATCTTCCGAGTACGTAGTAACATTGCTCCTCCGCTTGGAGCGGGGCCGGGAACTTTCTTCGTCGTTTTGGACAATGCCGTCAGAAGTGAGGCGATCAGAGCGGCTCTTCTTCTCGGACTTGGCCACCTTTCTATCGGACTTGGCCACCTTCTTGTCAGACTTATCCACCTCCTCTTCAGATTTGTCCGCCTCCTCTTCAGTCTTGGCCACCTTCTCTCCAGCCTTGGCCACCTTCTCTCCAGCCTTGGCCACCTTCTCTCCAGCCTTGGCCACCTTCTCTCCAGACTTGGTCACATTCTTCTGCAAGAGACCTTATTAGTCATGTGAGCACCACTGGCGAATGAAGGGCAGAAAAAGATAATGAAGTAAAAAATATACACCTTTCCAGAGCGTCTACCCAGATCACCGATCAAACCTAAAACTCAAGTTTATAAGCAGCGAGATACCCTAGTTGCTTTTCGCTTTAAATTAAAAAAACAAACTTATATTCCTATGGCAGAGTTGGGACCAACCATGCCTATTAAAGATTCTTACAATGCCATAAAACTTCTAGTCTCCTGGACAAGACTCTCCCCCACAAATACAAACAAATAACCCCCATGGCATACCATTGCATTCCAACACCTGTAAGAACTATATACACCAGGCCTATTTTTACCATTACGTAGAGCCTAATGACAGTATATATAAGTCAATGCTAAGAATGTTTTTTAAAAATACCATTTTATATTTTTATTTTTAAGAGCACATCTGGCGACGACCTACTTGGGCATAAGTCGCCGTACTCACCACGACAGCCTAGTACTAGGCTACTTTAAAACAACAAAAAACACAACAATAAAGGCAGGAAGCAGGCTCGAGCGTCGGGGAGAGGTCCGCCTCACCCCGACGCAGGGACGTGCGACCTAGAGGAAAACAACAACAAGAAAAGCCGCACCTAGTTAAATAAACGGGAGAAAGCCGGCCTCCCTCCAAAGTCTATAGGTCCACCATTCACTGTGCACGAACTCGTCCCGAGTACAAGGGACAGGCAGTAGCGACCCCACCCACCTCGGTACCGTGCGCGGAGATCGCCCAGACTGGGACATTCAACAACAATGTGCCGAACAGTCTGGGGGGACTACGCAGTCGTTGCAATAGGGCGCAGGCGAGCGCTCCATCAAATAGCGATGCGTCACACGAGTGTGCCCAATTCGGAGACGACAGAAAGCAACCTGAAGCCTTCGCTGCATTGGGGGGTAGGTCCATGGGAACAGTCGCGGCGCAATGGCACGCAACTTTAAGTTCCCTTCGAACGTCTCCCATCTTCTTTGCCAAGCAGCCCGTATTCCTGCCATGTAGTCGGTGCGAGGAAGAACGAAACACTGGTCCGGTCGCAGAGTTCTCGCGGACTCTTTGGCGCGCTCATTCCCCGCATTTCCTACATGTCCAGGAACCCAGCAGAAGATAATCTCGACATCCGCCAGGCTCGCCAAAACCGTGGCGTCACGGATATCGCGAACCAGGGGATGCGGAGATTCCAATGCCCCGAGAGCACTCAGGGCGCTTTGTGAGTCGCTATAAATCACAATCCGGTCTCCAAACCGGGCACGTCGTGTAATCTCCAGTACCGAATGGTGTATTACCACCAGCTCGGCCGTGAATACAGACGCAGCGCCTAGCAGAGCCCCGCTGAGTTCGAACAGAGTGGATATGGCGTGGGAACCACCGACCTCCTCTTGGGAGTTGGAGCCGCCCGTATACACTGGCACAGTTCCAGCGTGACACGAGGTGTGCTCCCAAAAGACCGAACGTAATACTCCCGGCGCTGTAGAAGCTTAGGGAGCCGAGGCGTGGCGATAAATAGCCAAAGGTTGTATCCTCCAGGATGGCGTCCTGGGCAGAACCAACGGCGCCACAGGCCCGAGAGCTATACCGAGCTCGGACCCAGCCCCTAGTGGGAACCAGACATCAGGTCTCCACTCTGATATGTCTGGATCACTTTAAAAGGGGGTGGTGATACTACTATTAAAAAAAATAATAATTACCCTTAGTTATTAATGTGTAGCTATATCAATGACTATGTAGTAATTGCAAACAAATGCGCAAAGGTAATTGCAATTAACTTAAATGCATTCAAAATGTGCATCTAACTGTTTAAGTACGGCCCACAAAGCTTTCCATAAGCTTCAAAGTGGCCCGCTGCTTAAAATTATTGGCCAGCCCTGGACTCTAGGGCCAAAACTTTCTCCCTTTATCTCCAAAAAGGTAAAAGGGAGCAGAGAGACACCTCTACTCCCAGGGAGCTCTTAACAACAAAGAGGTATTTGCCTTTAGTTGACTGGATGAAAAAACAAGGGATGAAGTGTATTAATGTGAGGTGTATGCTGGGGTTCAGGATAAAACCTATGATCGTATAGATAGAATAGCATGGTAGCAGGTGCTGAGAATTTATGGAGCGATCATTAAATTTATTGGAGGGTGTGAAGAGTATTTAGGTTGGCAGTAAGGCGCGCTTAGGGTGAAAGATAACCCAAAAGGTTTAGCATACTGTGTGTGGAGGGTGGTGGGGGAACAAAGTTGAGAGATGTTGCTGTAGGTCTTTAATATCTTTAAAATAGAGGAATGAGAGGACATATGAGAATGAGGGAAAAAGGGTGTAAGATTGATCAGGAATCACTTTATGTTGGTATATGTGGATGATGTGTGGCGTTGGTGGCTGAGGGTGAATAGGTTGGAAAGGCTTTTGAGATGAGTGGGCTAAAATTTAAGGCAGATAAGAGTAATAATAGTATTTGTAGTTGAGAATGGGGTAGAAATTGATATGCGAGTGGGTGGTGTCACCCTTGAACAAGTGCGAAAGTATCTAAGATGCATTGTAAAAGAGTGGTGAAGCAGATCGCGACCACAAGGTTTTAAATGGTAGGGAGGTTCAGGGATGGGGATGGGGGGGGGGGGGGGAATTGAAGCTTTAATAAATGGCAAGGGTTTGAGAATGTGAAATGCGCCTGGTGACAATTTTTCAGGTATGGGACGAGATTATGGTGTGCAAAGAGAAGTAAAAGAGCCGGATTGGGAGGAGTACAAATAGACAACTTGAGATTTTTGTTTAAGCGCTCATCTAGCGGGATTACCCAAGGGTATAGTACCTGATATGGATCAGCACATTGTGATATCGTAAAATAACCAAAGAAAGACTCTTAAGAAGCCCATAATTAAAAGGAATAGGAATGCTTTGGCATTGGGGACCCTCTCCTCGGCACCTGGTTCATGCCTGAACACAACCAGCTTCCTCCAAAAGTAAATTAATCCACAAGTTTGTGTAAACGAACCAGTCCTGGGGACGATGGACAAGCAGTAGCGACCCCGCTCATTCCGATACTGGAACAGGTAATGTTCGAGATCACCCAGATTGGGGCATTCAACAAGAATGTGCTGGACAGTCCAGAGGACTACCCAGTCGTCGCTGTAAGGTGCAGGGGAATGTTCTATCAAATGGTAATGTCCTACAGTTTTTCCCAATTCGAAGATGACTGAAAGGAACCTGAAGCAGCTGAGGCTTTGTGGGGTGGGTTCAAGTGAAATTGAATAGGTGCGGTGCAATGGCATGCAACTTAAGTTCCTTTCGGCCGTCTCCCATCTTCATTACCAGGTAGCCCAGAGAGCTGAACTGATTCCTACCATGTAGTCAATGTGGTGAATAAAGAAATGCTGGTCTGGTCGCTTAGTCTTCTCAAACTCTTTGGTGCCATCATTCTTCGGGGGACATACACATGCCCAGGAACCCAGCTCATATAATATCGACATGAGCGTGGATGGTATGTACTGTAGAGCGTGCGGAATCTCACTAACATCAAAAAGGATGATCTCAAAAGGGGACATGAATAACGCGCTGGTTGATCAAGTTTAGCTTCCGCAATTCAAGCTCGGCTGCGTAAAACTCTCATCCAGTCTAATTTCAAACAAACAAAGAATCAGTAACAAATGCGGTAGCTCTATCCTGAAAATCACAGAATAAGAATGCCAATGTCGCGTGTACAAGAGACTCTAGACCTCCTGGGTGAGGCAAACAACGAGAGCTAGTAAGCGGTGTGAATCTACCTCTTCCAGGAACAAGTTTGGGTCGGAGTGGAGCTGTGAATGGCGGCAGAAGAGAACTTGGCCAAAGAAAATCGAAACCTGTTTGTTTAGACATAACGAGAGACGCGGTTCAATGCCTGTTGGAATCGATGCTCCAGAGTTGGCATTTGGGCCGCGTCTAGAGATCGAAAGGTCGTCCACGTAGAGCGTAGCGAGAACATCTTCCGGCAGCACCGAGGTGATACCGATGATGCTCAGGGCAAAGAATGACACACCCTTGCGGGATGGTCTCTTCCAGCCATATTGAGAGAGCGCCCCACCTCCCATAAGCGGAATCACCGACCCTGACGAAATTCAGAAATGAAAATTGAGAGGTGTCGCCTTGCCCCCATCGAGTGGAGGGGAGGGTCTTCACGATGCTGCATCACCATAGGCATTCTTCAAAGGGGAAAATACCTTTAAAAGATGCTGTTTATGAAGGAAGGCCTTGTAAATAGCATTTTCGAGCCGGAAGAGAATTTCAATGTGAAGTGGAACTTACGGAGCCACACTGTGCAAAGAGAGTTGGCAGCTGCTGCCTAGCAAAAGGCAAATGTATCATTTAACAATTTCTACAAATTGCTCATACAGAAAGTTGGGCAGAAACGAGTCAGGGTAGTGATTTCTCCCAGGTTTGCCAAAAGTTAGCACAGTAGCCATTTGCCAGGAAACGGAGAATAACCACAGTCCAGATCCTGTTGAACATTTTTTTTTAACATACATCTGGTGATTACCTACAAGGATATATGTCGCTGTAATTAGATAACTACTAGCCCACATCTGTGGCACGAACCCGTCCCAAGTACAAGTGACAAACGGTAACGACCCCGCTCGTCCCGATACTAGGACCAGGTAACGTGCACAATCCCCCACATTCAACAGTCTGGGGGACAACGCAGCCATCACAATAAGGCGCTGGCGAGCGCTCCATCAAATGGCGGTGCGTCACTCGAGTGTGTCAAATTCGGAGACGACAGAAAGCGACCTGAAGCCGTCGCGGCATTAGGGTTAGGTCCATGGGAACAGTCGCGGCGCAATGGCACGCAACATAAGCTCCCCTCGACCTTTTTAAATAAGCATAATAAGCAAAACTAAGCATCGCTGCCATATTCATAATTTCAAAAGATGTCATTTAAATTTTTGTCCTAAGTTTTTGAAATTTTGCCTTTTGTTTTTTTGAAAAGTTATGCTTTGTATATAATTTTTTTAGTAAGAATGAAAAACAAAAGTAAATAATGTTATAAAAACTCATAATGGAAAAAGACCTCATTAAAAAGTTCTATGTTCTATATAGATGTGATTTTTTTTATATTTCTAATAGTTAATTTAACTAGAAATTTATCGGTAATCAAAAATTTTATCGAAATTTATCGCTAAAAATATTGTGGGTAATTTGCGACCCCTAGTCACAGCAAGCGCGAAACAAGGGGTGTGGGGATTCCAATGATCCAAGAGCACTAAGGGCACTTTGTGAGTTGCTATGAATCACAATCAGGTCTCTGAACTGGGCACGTCGCGTTATCTCCCGTACCGAGCGGTGTATTGCAACCAGCTCGGCTGTGAAGACAGACGTAGCGCCTGGCAGAGCCCCGCTTACTTCAAACAGAGGGGACACGGTGTTGGGGAAACCGAAACCCCTCTTGGGACTTGGATCCATCCGTAAACACTGGCACGGTTCCAGTGTGACACGAAAAGGTTGAGCGCAATAATCCCGGCGCCGTACAAGCTTTGGGAACAGAGGCGTGGCGACAAATGGTCAAAGGTGGCACTCTGGGCAGAACCAGACTCCACCGAGCTCTCGGAATAGTTTCCTAGCCCTAAACCCAAAGGGTATGAGTGACGTCTGTCGGCAGCAGAGGCACCGTCAAGATCGGCTGCAGATGAAGTGAGAGCCATTGGGGACTGAGGGAGAAGCCGGGTTAGCAGGTAGAGGCTCATACTGCACTGCGTACCCCAAAGAGCGAGTGACATCTCCTCAGCATTGACAAGTAGGCTCTCAATGGGAGGCATGTGGAAGGCAATGGTCACCAGACAGAGACTGGTGTGGTGGATCGCATCCACCTTCGGATGTGGATGCATAAAACTTTCATCCGTAGTCAAGCTTCAAAAGAAGAAAGTATGGGTAAAAAGGGAAGGCAGTAGCCTTATCAGCAGCTCAAGTGATGAAGGTGACAGAATAAAGAATGTCCATCGAGGGGATACAACAAGAACCCCTAAGCCTGCAAATAGGATCCTCGCAGGTGAGACGTCGGTCGAAAATAAGACCGAAGAAATGGTGCCAATCCACCACTTCCAGGAGAACCCCATCTTCGAAAAAGTCCGGTTCAGGGTGGAGCTTTGGATGGTGGTAGAAGTGCACCACCTTAGTCTTGGCCAAGGAAAACCAAAACATGTATGCTTAGGCCAAGCGAAAGACGCGGTCCAATGCCTGTTAGAGTCGACGCTCCGGAGTTGGCATCTGGGCCACGCCTAAGAGACCCAAAGTCATCTATGTAGAGCGTAACGAGAACATTTTCTTGCAGCAGAAGTGACACAGTTGATACTCAGGACAGAGTGCGACACTGAGGATACTTCCCTGCTCCATTGGGCAGGAGAGGGCTCCCCACATCTGTACAGGAAAGCAGCGATCTCGCCAAAACTCTGAGATAAAGATAGGGAGGCGTCCTCTAGCATCCATCGTGTAGAGAGTCTCCATGCGGTATCATATGCTTCTGCCATCGGTAAAGGCTGGACAACCAAGCCTCAGCCTTATCCAAGACGAAGGGGGGGGGGGGTTAAAAACAGGGAGGTGGTACCTGTTCTTCTAAGTCCTTGGGGGCTCATTCTGCCTCAAGGAAGATCATTCGCTGGGGTGATTCTGACTCAGGGGTGTCTCCCACTAAGTCATTGTTTGCCCTTTGGGAAGAAAGACCCTGCCATCTAGGGACGGGACACCTCCAGGCCCATTTCCACCTCAGAAGGGGGCGGGGGGTCAACTGTAGCAAACTTGTATCTATAGGAGAGAGAAAAGCCACCTCTCTGTGATGCGATTCTTCAAGGGACCACTGGGAAAGCAGTGGGGCAGCCACTGGGAAAGCAGTGGGGCAGCCACTGGGAGGTTGAGCTCCCTATGAGTAGCTCCAAAAGTTGTAGAGGGAGAAACACCTTGCAGTTGCGCACCGTACACTCCCCCCCCCCCCCGATTGATATTCTCGGTTCGAGTGGCGCATGTTGCACAATTCTGCTCTCTTCCCTCACACATAATTGCTGTTAGTGAAAACCAGGCATACAGGTTTGTGGGTTAGCTTCGCCTTGATATTAGTATAGTAGAGTGATCTAACCTGAGTTGAGATGGGATTACTGTGTTCTATGTAGTGATTGGGTCTGATTGGATTATTAAGGGGGTAGGAGGGGGGGACCCATTTAAGATGTTGTGTGGTGGCAGTGTGTTCAACTATATTTGAAGGTAGTGTGGATGGGTTTGATTAAGTTGGGGTTTGGTGGTGGGACTTTTTTCCTTGTATCTGAGTGGTGGACGTTTTACTATCAGAATTTTGGATTCCCGATAGTCATGTAGTTCAGCAGTCACACAAATACAATAGTTGCGGCACTTCAAACCAATCAATCAATCAATCAATCACAAGTAGCATTTACCTAATTAATGTTTATACAGCTATTCTTCTCGTGGTTTGCCACCTCTTTCGAAAATAACTGTTCCTTTATCCTTCCCTTTACCATCATACAAAATACTTAGAAAATATAGTTTTAGGCCCATCTTGATGTCCACATATGTAGTTTCTTAATTTCTTCAAATACAAAATACAGCGTGGAAGATTGAAGTGGCAATCCCTCCATGAATTAACACCGATTTACCTTTTCCTCTTGCTCAAGGAACTTGTCAACGAGGCTTTGGCACCCTTCCAGGTTTTGTCGCGGCTCCCAAGTGTCACACTTTGAATCAAACCCTTTCCAACGAATGAGGAACTCCACCTTTCCGCGGTGCTCACGAGAAGAAATTATCTTCTCAACCTGGAGTGGAGTGGAAGGTCATTTATAGACAACATACCCACTTTGCCCAGCATTCATTGACAGGGGTCAAAATTTAGATTTGAAATGTATAGATCATCATTTATTTCTAGCTGAGCTCTGCAAACTACATGGCTATCAAGGAATAAATGATATGGAGTTGCCAACCATGTTTTTGATTGGAATTTCAAATTAAATGTCAAATTCATATTTAAATACTGCACTATATAAAAAAAAATTAATAACATTGTTTAATTATTCAAAATTAAATCAAATGTTATCATTAATCGGCAAGATGGCACATACAGCATCAACATAACAGAACCATGTAATAAGATTGGGTAAAAAAGGGGGAGGTGGCCGTTCTCAAAATTTGCCAGGAAAAGATTACATAGGATCAGGAAAAATAATGGTCCACTTTAAACACCGTCTGTAATGCAAAATTGAACTCGATATGTGTGAAAAATTACAGAAAAAGAAGAGGATCATCTTACAGGAGATCACTCTGAATGAAACAAGCCATGAGAACAAAACAAAACACCCCAGCAAAGACTCGGACCTCTGGTTATCTAGAAGAGTGCTGGTCTAGATAACCTGAGGTCTGAGGTTCAACTCCTTGCAGGGGCGATGCATTTTTTTTTTCTCATTGCTTTGGATTCATGAATACCAACTAATATCACAGAATCATGAGTACCAAACACCTACTCATAGACTACCAAAACCTCTCCCAAGCCTGGACTACACAAATCTCTTAGGGACCTGTCAACCCAGCCACTATGCTGCCTAGGCCACTCCAATACACTCTAACAAAACAAACTCAGAATAAACCTTGAGCCGACACGACAGGCAACGCATGTAACCAAAGCGCAGACAACATCAAACACTTACTCATAGACTGCCCAAACCTCACAAGCATGCAACTACACACAACATCTCTCTTAAGTACCGTTCAACCTACCCACTATACTCCACTATATGGTCAATATGAAGAAACAATATGGTATAGACACTTCACCCACACAACACTGAACTACGCAGCTCAAACTGGGGTACTAACCAGTTCTTTTAAATACCAACGCAATGTCCAAAATAGCACTCTCCACATTGCAACTTGGTGCACAAAACCCACAACACACTACACATGGAAACAAAATCCTCCCAATTGAAGATCATCTAAACAATAGGCACACAACTCTTCAGCAAACTGCGAACCCCCATCTACCTCTCCCACAAACAAACTGAGACAATAATAAACACACACATTAGCCCCATAACACTTCAAAACCAGGCGCAAAATACCCTACTTTCTAGCACTTCACCCCCTGCTATTAATCCAAAGCACAATGAAATGGTTAAAAGTTTCTCTGGTCTCCCTGTTAGCCGGACACCAGCTCTCCCTTAACCTCCAGCAACCTGAAAACACCACCCCTATTGACTACCACAGAAGCATTTTTCATATAACCTCTGGAAAAGACCACTTGCTACAGCATCCTTCCTAGGATCCCCCCTCCTAGCCCACAGGCCATACTATCATGTGCGTGCACGCACTCTTACCATACATGAATGCCATGACTCGAGGCCTACACCAAATAGGCCAACTTAAGTCGGCCCTGGGCTGGTGAACCCCCTGAACAAATCCAAGAATTACCATGTAAAGGGTGTTTCCCAACAAACAATCACATTATGGCCTGTGATGTGCGACTGAGACAACAGCCACAGCACCCACGATTAACCCTCTTTCACACTTTTTTAGCGAACCTGCCAATCTTCTTGTTTCTCCAGTTTATCCAACGTTTTCTTGAACTTATTCAATATCTCCGGACACCTGAGTTCTTCTTCAGGCAGCCACGAGTCGTACTTGGGCCCCCAGTTTTTCCAGCGAACCTTATACTCCACCCGTCCTTTTGTTTCTCGCATCCCGGCGATGGCTTCCACCTGCCACACAAGGAAAATTACACATTTAGAGCAGTGAATGTGTTGAACTGTATTAAGAGGAAATAGAGCCAATGAGAATGAACATCTAAGGATAGAGCAACATGGGGGGAGGGGTATATTTTGCTGTCCTAGCAACTGCTAACAAAGGCATAGCCATAAAAAAAAGCCAAATTTAAGCTTAAAAAAAAGGACAACCCAAAATAAAGACCCATCATAGACCAACAAACCCAAAATAAAAAAGGCCTCCACAGGCAGAGGTTTGGTGCTTGAGCATGTAACCCCAGCCCCTAAATGAAATGCTATGGAGGTTCGCCACCTCCAGAAAACCTACCACTCCACAATCGGGAGTGTTCAAACCTTGGCACGTGCAGCAGCGACCGTGGCACAGGTAGCGCCCCACATACTCGGACATTCAACATGAATGAGCTAGTGTGTGGATGACCAAGCATTCAAGACAGTAATGTTCAGAGTCCCACAAGTGTGCCTGATGAAGAATGACCCAAAGCTGCTGAGTTCCAAGTCATGCAATTTAGATTCTCATCAGCCACCTCTCATCTTCTTTGCTATGCAGACCGAAGAACCGACAATATTTCTGCCATGGAGTCAGAGGGACAGGCAGGCCGTTTGAGAGCCCTCATTTCTCACAATCTTCATAGATCCAAGAATAACGCAGGAGACAATCTCAACATCTTATTAGCTAGGAGCAGCTTTGGTATAAGATACTGCAACTTGGGAGTTTGGAGATTTCAAGGCCTCAGGGGCACCCAATCTGCTGTGTGAGTCGCTATATATCACAATTCAGTCTCTAAAACTGAAGGGGGGTGGGGTGTCATCTGTGTACACTGACTGCTTGCTTTTGAAGTCCATTGATGATGGATGCCCTCATGTTGAGGGCAGCAAACCAGCACTAGGTTTTAAACGGGTAGGAATGAGTGCAGTCTTCGGATCCGTATCTTGACTGAGGGGAGGATTCTGGTGGTAGGAGAGGCTCGAGACGACCAGGTTTCATCCTCGGCTGCAGAGACACCGGTCTGTCGGTGTTCGCCTAGAGGCACTCCTGATCCTGGTTTGTGATCGAGCTATCCTTCCTCTAACCTTTGCCTAAAAAGGCAGTGGTGGGTAGGTGCCAGGGTGTGTCCACACGCCGTACACTGGCACGACTCAAGGGTGACACAATGTGCGCTCCAAGAAATCCAAATGCCATACTAGCACTGATCTAGAAGCTTTGGGAGTAGCTACATCAAGCCCTCGAAAGATGTCTCGCCCTAAGCCCCAAAGGATGAAGGGCATCTTACATCAGTCTAGGTACTGTCAAGATAGACTGCAGATGAAATGAGACGACGCATTAGCCAGGAAGATGTGCCAAGCCTTCATGCAATCTATACAGGGTACCTGCCCATAGATGGGAGGAAGGGGGGGGCAATCACAGTCTGCAATGTCCTGATAGACCAGACAGCGCGGAGAGTATATCTACAGGCGGGGGATTGACTATCTTAAGAAAAGGATTGCAGTTGGAAGAGACATTAGGGGCCTCTTTTGCTCCCTGTAGCAAAGCAGTCAACCAAGGTGAGATGATTACTTCCTCATGCTGGTATTTTCGTACTGAGACCGCCAGGGAGAGCCAATAGCATGAATCAACCACAGCTTCCCTACTCCCTCTCCCCACCAGGCACAAGGAAACACCTTGTGGAGATACAAGACTGATGGACAAGAGAATTGTAGAACAAAACAATGAGAAATGGTAATAATAAAAAAATCAATACAAACCAATGCCAAATAAGCCATTTATCCTCCTCTGCCCAAACTAGTGGAATATAAACAGACCCTTACCTCAAATAATTCCTCCTTAACTGTACTCGCATGAACCCTTTTACTGTAGGACTTTATCAGATTTGCACAGTTAAGTTCGGATTCTGAGAGCCAAGAATCGTGATGAGGTGAATAGTTTTTCCAGCGAATTTTGTAGTCACTGAATCTACCTCTCACCCTGTGATCCAGAATTTTTTCGACCTAATAAGATATCTACAATAGTTTGGGCGAGTAATAAAAGGAGGATCAGCTAACAACAAGGTAGCAAAATGACCACCATTAGTGACTATTTGACAGGCCTCTCCATACACTTGTCTACAGATGATTGGAAATCGCATGCAGAAACACAAAACAATAACGATACTTTATCCAAGACCATTTGAGAATACCTTGATATAAAAAAGACAACTTTACATATGATGCATCCATTAATGTAAATAGGAGTATTGTTACCTCAAATTGCTCCTCTTTTTTAGGTCGCTTCGAAGCTACAGAGCTCTTCTCTAGTCTCCTCTTCTTCTTCAAAGAAGAAGAAGAAGAAGAAAAGTTTGGCATTTGTTTCTTCTCAGCTTTGGTCTTAACTTTTCGTGTCCTTGTTCCACTTGGCAGGATCTCATCTATGTCATAAAGGAAATGAATTAGATTTGCATCAAAGGATCCAACCTAGATTTAGCCTAACATTCATCACCCATACTTGATAATGGGATTGGTTTACACAGTTGTTCCAGGATCACTCCTGCTTCGGCATCAATCTAGCCGATGATTCTTCCTTGGACAGTGCATACCTCCATCAGGACCAACAATACTGCTTTACAAGGAAACTGAGCACTCCCCAATTGTGAGATCGAAACCAAAATCTCAATACAACAAACCCCTCATAAACCAAACACACAACCACAACTGCTCACGTTGTGCCCCCCGCCCCAGCCCAAAAAAGGAACAACACCTAATGGCAACATGCCAAAACCATTAACCATACAAATGAAGACACAACATCAAAGACTTGGGGATTCAACCATCCATGGTGGTGATTTTCCTAGCAGATGTAGGGTAGCTATAATAACCGGAGGGGAGGCAAAATGGGAACTTTTCTATACAGTACTACAAAGACCGCTTCTTGAAGAAGTTAAAGATGCAATTAGTTTCTATGTGATTTCTAAGCATACACTACAGTACTTTTCTATGGGGCAAGAACACACATTCCATTTTCCAACATGTCCCATAAAAGGCAACTAAACATGGATAAAGACCATTGGCCTGGGAAACCAAGGACCTTCAATTTTCCTTACTGTAAGTGTGATACACAGTCACAACCTCCATCCAGTCATGTTGTATGGCTACTCATCCTTGTGAAAAAGGGGTAAGTCATGATGATGGTCATTTTTCTTAGGTTTAAAGTTTTAAACCTTATATATCTGCCAAGTCATAAGATTCACAAAGTCTTAATATTTCCTTGAGTAAAAATATCCACACTGAGAAATGTGATGCATCAAAGCTAAACTTCTTTTTTAAGAGCCCACCTGGCAACTGCCTACTTGGGCATAAGTCGCCGTACTCACCACTGCCTACTAGTACTACGCTACTTTAAAATAGCAACATGGAAAAAAAAGGAAGGCAAGAGGCAGGAATGTGCCACCTACAAAAACAACATAGTTAAATAAAGGGGAAAAGGTCAGCCTCCCGCCAAAAGTTTATAAGTCCACCAGTCAATGTGCACAAACTCGTCCGGAGTACAAAGGTAACATGAGCAGAGATAAACCAAACTGGGACATTCAACAAGAATGTGCTAAACAGTGTGGGAGACAACGACGCCGTCTTCACAGTAGGGCGCTGGCGAGCACTTCATCCTGCGAGTGTGTCCGATTCGGAGACGACAGAAAGCAACCTGAAGCCTTCACGGCATTAGGGGCGAGGTCCATGGGAACATTCACGGAGCAATGACACGCAACTTTAAGTTACCCTCGACCGTCTCCCATCTTCTTTGCCAAGCAGCCTGTATTCGGTGTGAGGAAGAGCGAAACGGCAAAACCGTAGCATCACCGATATCTCGAAACAGGCGATGCGGAGATGCCAATGCCCCGAGAGCACTCAGGGCGCTTTGTGAGTCGCTATAGATCACAATCCGGTCTCTAAACCGGGCACGTCGCGTAATCTCCCGTACCGAGTAGTGTATTGCCACCAGCTCGGCCGTGAAGACAGACGCAGCGCCTGGCAGAGCCCCGTTGACTTCAAACAGATGGAAGACGGCGTGGAAGCAGACCCCCTCTTGGAACTTGGAGCCATCCATATACACTGGCACGGTTCCAGCGTGACACGAGGTGTGCTCCCAAAAGGTCGAACGCACTCCCGGCGCCGTACAAGCTTTGGGAGCAGAGGCGTGGCGACAAATAGCCAAAGGTGGTACCCTCCAGGGTGGCGCACTGGGAAGAACGAGGGGCACCACCAGCCCGAGAGCTATACCTAACTCTCGAAGGAGTTTCCTGGCCCTAAACCCAAAGGGCTTAGGGTATGACTGGCGTCTCTCGGCGGCATAGGCACCATCGAGATCAGCTGCGGATGCAATGAGAGCTGTTGGCGACTGAGGGAGGCGCCGGACTAGCGCGTACAGGCAAGTAATGCACTGCACACGGCGCAGAGCGAGTGGCATCTCCCCAGCATCGACCAACAGGCTCTCAATGGGGAAAGTGCGGAAGGCACCGGTCGCAAGGCGAAGGCCGGTGTGGTGGATCGAATCCACCTTCCGCAATAAACGCTCGGCTGTGGATGCATAAAACTCGCATCCGTAGTCGAGCTTCGAGCGAACAAAGGATCGATAAAAAAGTAAGGCAGTAGCCCTATCAGCGCCCCAAGCGCTGAACGTCACGGAACGGAGAATATCCATGGCGCGGGTACAAGAGACCCTAAGGCTGCGAATATGAGCCTCCCAGGTGAGGCGTCGGTCGAATACAAGACCAAGGAAACGGTGCGACTCAACCACATCCAGGCGCACCCGAATAAGAAACAAATCTGGGTCGGGGTGAAGCCGTGGATGGCGGCAGAAGTGCACCACCTTAGTCTTGGCCAAAGAAAACCGAAACCTGTGCGCTTCGGCATAGCGAGAGACGCGGTTCAATGCCTGTTGGAGTCGACGCTCCAGAGTTGGCATCGGGGCCGCGCCAAAAGAGATCGAAAGGTCGTCCACGTAGAGCGTAGCGAGAACATCTTCCGGCAGCACCGAGGTGATGCCGTTGATGCTCAGGGCAAAGGGGGTGACACTGAGGACACTTCCCTGCGGGACACCCTCTTCCTGCTCCTTTGGGCCGGAGAGGGCTCCCCCCACCCGTACGCGGAATCGACGATCTCGCAAAAATTCAGATATAAACATTGGGAGGCGTCCCCTCGCCCCCATCGTGTGGAGAGTCTCCATGATACCGTATCGCCATGCGGTGTCATAGGCCTTCTCCAGATCGAAAAACACCATGGCGTAGTGCTGTCTACGAAGGAAAGCCTCGCAGACGGCATTTTCCAGTCGGAGCAGAGCATCCGACGTGGAGTGGAACTTGCGGAAGACAGATGGCCTCCGCTGTCCAGGAAAAAGGCTAGTCTAACATTTACCAATTTCTCCATCAACTTACACACGCAAGAGGTTAGAGAGATTGGGCGGAAACCGGTCGGAGTAGAGTGATCTCTCCCCGGCTTGCGAAAGGCGAGCACAGTAGCGATTCGCCAGGAGTCTGGGAGAAGACCTTCCACCCAGATCCTGTTGAACAAATCTCACAGAAAGGCCATGCCTCGCTCACCCAGGTGTCGAAGCATGGCGTACGGGACATCGTGCGGACCATGGGCGGTGTCCACGCACGAAGCGAGAGCGGAACGCAACTCACTCAAGGTAAACTTGTCGTTGAAGGGTTCTCCGCCTCTGGAGGTAAAGTCCAGCCGGCGGCCTTCCGCGACATCACGACGTGCATTGAATGCTGACGGAGCAGCATCACGGCTTGAGAATGCGGAAAAAGCGGTCGCTAAGGATTCCGCCACGGACGCAGGGTTCGAGATGGCGGGCCCATTCTCCTGGAGAACGGGAGGGGGGTCCTGCGAGAACTTGCCCCGAATCCTTTTGACTCGCTTCCACACCTCAGCTAAAGGGGTCTTCCGGTTAAGTGAAGACACGTATGCCCACCAAGAAGAGCAGCGGGCGTGCTTCGAAATATACCGGAACCTAGCCCTAGCCCGACGAAATTCAACGACAGTGAAATCGTTCGGGCGGCGCTTATAGCGCATGTAGGCATAACGCTTCGGTTTGAGGGCCGTCTCACACTCGGCCGACCACCATGGGAGTGGTCGGCGTGCAAAACGGCCAGACGTCCTAGGAATAGTAGTCAGGCCCACGGCGATGAGGTTGCCGGAGAACTCAACCATCTCAACTACCGACCTAAACTCCTCGACTGAGATAGAGAATTCAGTCATTTCCTGAAATGCAGGCCACCGCGCCCGCGCCAAGCACCACCGAGGTGGTCTCTCAGGCGGCAGTTGCCCTGAAAATGATATTTGAATGGGAAAGTCATCACTACCGTGGAGGTCATCGACCACCTCCCAATCAAAATCAGGCTGTGCATCCGAAGAGCACAAAGATAGGTCGAGGCAAGAAAATGAAGGGGTTCCCGGACAGTGATGCGTAAACTCATCCACGTTTAGGACACCCATCTCAAGCTCTTCGATCAGATCGGCAAGGACTTGTCCCCTGGGATTTATGGAGTAATCTCCCCAGAGAGGATGCCTGCCGTTCTGATCTCCAAGCAAGAGATAGGGCCTCGGCAACCGTGCCACGACGCGGCGGAAGTCCCCCGCGTCGAAGTCAGCTGACGGTGGAATGTACGCAGAAATCAGAGTATACCTCCTATCCAGGTGCAGCTGTACAGCCACTGCCTGAAAGGAGGTATCTAAAGAGAAAGGAAGAACGGAGACATCACGCCGGGTGTAAACCTCGCATCCCCCAGCCCGGCCATCCCGCGGTGGTGGGGTCGCAAGACCATTATACCCCGGAAGGTCGGGCAGGGGGCACGCGCCTAGCATGGTCTCCTGCAAAACGATAGCTAACGGGGAACGGTATGAGACGAGCCTCCGCAGCTCTTCCCAGTTGGCCCGGAGTCCACGGCAATTCCATTGAAGGAATATGCCCTCCAGGCCTAGCTCAGAGGAGACGCGGGGGCCCTCCTCGAACTGAAGACTATCACGGAAATGGCCGTACGCTTCCCATGGGCAGAACCCCGGGCGCTGTTGGCCGGAGAAAGTGCTGAAGGCGCTGTCGCCTTCGAGGACTTATTGGGGGAGGTTGGGCTCGCCATGCGAGTCTTTTCCTCCCTCCGCCTCGAAACCTTAGGCAGGCGTTGCGGCTTCGGAGGCGATGGGCCCCTCTTTTCGAGGTACCACCGTCTCCGAGCCACTCCCTCCACCACTAGGCGTGGGCGAAGCTCCTTTAAAGGCGGTCCTCCTTTAGGGGGACAGCTTTAGGAACCCCGGAAGATGGCCTAGCGACCATCTTCAGGGGTGTTGCCTCCTGTGAGTCTAACGACTCGGTGGAGGCGCGTGGCCGTTTCGCCTTACGGAAAACAGTTACGCTGGGGGAAGAGGGGGGAGCCCTGGTTTAAGCCGGGGTTGGGTATGAACCCTTTTTGTTGCCAGCTTTACCAGGGGAGTGCCCGGGTTAGGTAGAGCCCGCAGAAGGGCTCCGAATAGGCGCGGAAACAACCGTGCTCGTTGGCCTGGATGGGCCAGGAGCAGAGGGTGCCTTTCTAACTATTGAAGCATATGACGTCTCAGGTAGAGCTGGGCGCGCCAGGACCAAGTCTTTAGCCTCACGGAATGAGAGTTGATCCTGGGCCTGAACGGCCAGGACTTCTTTCTCAAGGAGATATGCACCACATTGCTTCAAAGAAGCAGGGTGTGGCTCTCCGCAATTGACACACTTGGCCACACACGATTTGGAGCAATTTACACAGACTTCGGGTGACCCCGACTTTGCACGTCTACATGAGCGATTTGTATGGCTGAAGCGGTGAAAGTAATAGCACCGCCGCGGCAGTGGCACGAATGCCTTCACGCGGTAGCGGTACCAACCGGCACGGATCGACTCAGGGAGCTTGTCACAGTCGAACGTGACAAAGTGTGTAGGGGTGGGTCTCGAGGCCCCTCCCTGTTTTCTCATCACACGTTCGACCTTGACCGCCCCATGGTCAGCCAGCTCTAAGGTGATGTCCTATATGGAGTAGTCAATGAGTTCCCTCGCATAAACTACCCCTTTCACAAAGTTCATGGTAGAGTGCGGCGTCACACTCACCGGGGTGCCATGAAGTGTCCGAAGAGCACTTATCTTGGCTGCCTCAGCTGGATTCGCCGCATTCGCCAGAAGGCTCCCGTCCGAGAAACGGGTCACCTTCGGCTCTCTACCAATTGCACTAGCTAATCCTCTCCTCTGATGGATCATGTTGCCCTTGGACAACATGGTGCCATCAGTGGAGCTAATAACGAGGAAGCGCTTGAAGCCAGCGGGCTCGAAAACACCAGGTAACCTCTGAATCAGGGGCCCCGATGTCATCGAGGCTCCGCCCTGTGCACTCTTGGTCTTAGTCTTAGTCAGGGGCTCCACACACAGGGGGGTAGAGGGGCCGGATGTGCCGATCTTGGCTTGGTCGCCTACCAAAGTGGCAGCAGACCCATCTGTCCCTGCAGCCCCAGCGGATGGAGAGAAGCCCCGAGTCTTCTTGGTCTTTTTCTTTTTTTGGAGAGTAGGGCGGGGAATGAACCCGCTTCTCACCTCCACCGGCAGAAGTCCCCAGGCCAGATGGACTGGCCTCAGCCAGGTCCTTCTCTGAAACGGAGAAGGTCCTGGTAGTCGTAGGGGCCCCTGTCGGAGGAGATCCCTCCACTCCTTGTACTGCCTCAGAGACCCCATCAGTTTGAGGAGGACCTTGCATAGGGGCGGATTTGGGTTAGGTGGGAGAGGTTGTAGGGGAGAAACTCAGGCTGTCTGAGAGAAGAGGCTAAGCTGTGGCTGGAAGGGGCGCTGAGTCCCGTCAACACAGCAGCCAGGAAGGCAAATCGCCTCACCCCTTGGGATGAGAAACTATGGAGAATAAAGAAAAGTAAAGGAATCCAAAATAGAAACAATAAAAACATGAACAATGACTATTATAAAAGCATACAAAAAGGATGGGAATGTTCAAAATTTATATTCCTTTAAGAAAGAAAAAGGTTGAAGGTTAAAAAAAAATTATAGAGCAAAATTATCAAATTTGACCAGAAAACAAAAAATTCTGGTTACTAATACATACCTTGATCTTCATCTAGTTCGCTGTAGGTTATTCTAGTTATTTTACGAGAACTTTGTCTGAAACCCTCAGCCGATGAATCAGCCACTCTTTTTCTCGACTCAAAAGCTTTCTGAAATAGACAGTCAGAATTGTCAGAGGGAACTTAATCTTCAGGGTTGAGCTTCCCCCCCCAAAGAAATAGTACCAACAACTTGAAAAACACTTAAAATATAATTATATAAGTTTTTGCTGAATTTTGGTTAATGCCTAAAAGTATTTTTGACAAAAACTTATTGGGGATGATCTGATACTATTTAAAAATATTTATTTGAAGGAAAACACAAAGGATTCCGATCAGGAAGTTGGAAATGTGTTGGATAACAATGAAAATATGAGATATATAGTGTCCAATTTTATAATGAAATAGTTCTGTTCTAAACATTCAAAGAACAAGGAAACAGCCAAAACTACTCAACTGACCAATAAAAATAGATTTATCTATAGATGACAAGAAAATTAAATAAGTAGAAAGTACACTAAAAGAAATTCCCAATTTCAACTTCTTCAGGATTTTTCTAACATGGCAACTATTTTTTACTATTAGTTTGCAAGATTATTCAAAAGTTGAATTTCAATGAAACCAACCTAAATATAACAATTTCCAAGATAAATACCACCTTTACCTGGTTGTCATTTCATAATTCATTTTTTTCTATTCTTTTTTGAAAAAACTGACCCCATGCAACCATAAGAAAATTATTTCCCTATCGCATTCCCTTAATTTAGAGCGGTCTAAAAAAAGTTTCAGCCCTTTCAAAATTTAATCTTTTCAAACCCTTATACCACAAAATTATCCCTTTGCTCAAACATAACTAAAGAATAAGGCAAAGGAGTCTACTCGTTTCCTGGTTGGGGGAGGGAGGGGGGGCAAAACTTCTATATTGGTGTGAAACAGGCAGAAATGTCACAACAAGCTGTATCTATCAACATAAAAATATATCTGTTCACTTAGATAAAACTCCAGTCAGGTTTCTCACGCATCAAAAAACCAAACCCCAAACCCCCACTATTTCTCTTAATAAAGCAAAATTTATTATTCATGTGGAAAAACATGATCGAAAGATTGTAGAATCAATTTTAATACAAAAAATTCCAACTTATCATATGGTGCATTTCAGCCCAGTACAACTTTACACAGTCCTAGTTAAGAAAAATTTACTTAAATAATTAAAAAAATTATAGTACTTTTGTATTTTTCTTTCCTCCTTTACCTTAAAGCCCAGCATAGTTAACATAACATAACTTCAGGGATGATAAAAGCCACAAGGGTCTATCAAAGGTCATTCGCATCTGTCAAAACCCAACCACAAAATGTATCCATAGGATTGTGTGAGATCATGCATCCGCAATAGACAATTTAAACAATCCATCAAAAATAAAAAGTAACATCAGCAAAGCTCTTTCAAAATCCGAATTAATCATAAAATACAACAAAAACTGCATCCACAGGAATGAGTTCAGTATAACCCCCCCCCCCACACACACACACAATCTGCATTTGAAAACTTTCAAGTTCAGACTGTCCACTGTCTCAGGCAGCAAACCACTCTATCGGTGAAAAAACACTTTCAAACATCCAACCCACACCTCTGCTTTTCAATCCCTAAGTGATGACCCCCAATCCCATTACAACTTTCCAACTCAAACAACCTGACAAAATCCAAAACTCAGTCACATCTCACCTCACATACCCTCCTTCAAACTTAAACACACTGAGCACCCCCAGTCCATCCTCACATTCAAGGTGCTTCAGGGAAGGTACCACCCCTGTCGCTCCCCCCTGCACTGACTCTAGTAGGTTGATATCATGACTCCAAATGCAGCCCAAGACATGAGCTGCAGTCTAACCTCCCCACTCTTGCAGCCAACACTCCTCCCAATGTATCCCAGTACCCTACCTACTCCATTCTCTGCCTCAAAACACTGGTTCAAACACTTCAGTGACCCATCCACCACCACCACACCAAAGTCCCTCTCATACTCAACTGAATACAGCCAATGCCCATCCATTTCACAGCCAAACTCCCCACTATCCCTTCCTAAATGCTTATGGTTTTTTCCTATTTAGTTTGTCATAAATTTATTAATTTTTTTAGCCAATTAAATCCAAGAACTCTGAAAATAATTGAGCTTATCTCCCAATTGTACATATTTAAGGCCCCTCAATGAGTTGAGAATCATTAGAGGACTGAAGATGAAAGCCTAAACACTTTGGAAATTCTCTCTAGAAACTGGTCAATAAACCTCTCCAGTTCCAACAGCTGTTTGCGTGTTCAAGGCCTGGCAGGACTAATGAGATAGCAGGGAGTGGTAAAGCAAGGCTGTTTTGTTTTTAGTTAAGAGCAAAACCAATGAAGCAAACAGTTTCTAAGAAAGTGTTTGAAAAGGTTTATGTGGTAAAATTAGACGTAAAAATAGTTGGAATATAAATAGCCAAAGTAGCAAAAATACTTGAGGTGGATGAGTAAAAGGGGCACCTATGTGATATTTACCCATTAGAAGCACAATCACATCCTCAAACCCTTTGTGAAGAGAGAATTTCAAATTTTTTTCCAAAAGAAAAACCAATGAGGACATAGTTGTGGCAACAAATTATTGAATACAAATAAGGTGAGGTTGGGGTAAGTGAAAATGGATAGAGTGCAATTCTTCTGAATATCTTCTCTTTCACAAGACAAGTCACTTTTCAGGGTTATGAACAAAGGAATATATCAAGACTTTTATAAATACAAAGAATTGCTATGATTAAATCTTCTAAAACTGTTAAAATTTTTGGAGTTAATAAAAATTCACATCTGTCTCACACTGCATTATTTTGGGGGCAATCAAGTCTTTTGACATGATTTCATACCAACCTCGTATTCTGATTTTCTGCCAGAAATTTCAAGAAAATCTTCAACCAATTCCTGACAGTTTAGTTCAGACGAAGGAACCCAAGTATCATCTTTTTCAGTAAATCCAAGCCATCGGATGCGGAACTGAACAGGACATTTCTTTCGCTTCTGAACCTGCATATCAACTATCTGTTCCACCTATTGAATAAATACACATTTCTGGTTGAAGAAATTGTGTGCTGTATTTGTATAGAAAACAACACACAAAAAGGTGAAAACGCGAGTGATAGAGCATTTGCTGACTATATATTTGTCCAACAGAGGATTTGAGCAATAACAAAACTCATCCATTTTTTCCTAAACTTTCCTTTAACCTGGCGGACCTCAACCAGGAGAAATTTTAGTTTCAATTGATCTTTCTACCAATATAATTCTACAGAACCTCACAATCAATTGAAAATTAAATTAATAATAAACCTTTTTATTGTCAAAAATATCTGATTTATACTTAAATTTGGAATGAACCTTTTGAGTTTGATAATCTTTGAAAAGGGGAGATAGACATTCTGAAACAGGGTCAATGGAGGGATAAAAAAAAGAAAAAAAAGGTTGAGGACTGCTACTTTTAAGCTATCATTAAAGATAAGATTCCATTGTTACAAACTATATTTAACTCAAACTTAGCTGAAAAATATTCTAAGAGAAAATAAAATCGCCAACCTCATATTCAGTCTCATCATTTTTAGCAGATTCTTCTTTATTAACCTTTCCATTTTCTAATTTTTCTTCGCCTTTGGAATCATCATCCTCTTCTGGTGGGGGTGGCGGCGTATCAACACCTCCCTCATCATCAGTTGTTTCATCACCATTTGCACCAATATCATCATCAACCGAGTCTTTCAAATCTTTTACAAGTTTACTTTTTGATTTTGATTTTTCCATTTGCAAGTTTGAATTGCCCCCCCTTAGAGTTCGCATTTTCAGTAAAAAACACAAAATTGGACCAGATCTATTAGAACTAACCAATAAAGAAAGGTTAATATTTATATAAAGTTAAGTTGGAAAAGACAAAAGATTTAATTCATTAATTTCTGAATTAAAGCATTTAAACCACCTTAATTCTCAACTACACAAAAAAATCAATGAATCTTTTTAATAAAAATAGCTCCAGTTTTTTATATTAATATACATACAGTCTACCCTCATTAATATAGACCCAATTAGCACAGATATCAGATAAACCAGACATATTCTGGCTTAATAGAGGGACTGCATGTAGAGGACTTAGTCTGCTACTATATAACATGAAAAATTCAATTTTAGTGAAAACAAAGAAACCTTTGTTAAAATAGATAAAATAAATGAAAAAAAAATCAGTATTTCTGGGAGTGGCCAGTAGATGGCTCTGTCCAAATTATAACTGATATTTTAGCTGGGGCCCTGACAGAGGTCAGATCAACCAGTGCCGAACACCATCATCTCTCATTTTGCTGAAATTTGATTTATAGTTAGTTTTTAGGCCCTAAACCCATTTCTGAAATTTTAAGGTCAATCCAACCAACGGATCAGGAGATATGACCTCAGGTAATTTAAGGTAACAAATATATAAAAGTGATATATTTAGAATCAGAAAAAGACAAAAAATCCAAATCTGAGGATTTTAGAACTCTAGGTTAAAAAAACAAAAACATACATTTGTAAAAATTATTTGAGTTCAAGATTTGTTTGACCTCTGGGGTATCAAAATTTTAAAAATTTTATAGATGTGAAAAATGAAGGCCTATGCTTTGGCTATTTGAATGGGTAAAAAAAAAAAGAAGTTTGTTTATGCGAGCAGTTTTCATGTAAGTAACACATAAGTGAGTGCCATATTTATAAGTTGTCTGTCAATTCTATATATTTTTCACATTTAAGCTCCTAATTTGACCTATAGAAATTAAAATTACCTTTTATTTTAATATAAAAAAATAAAGGTACAGCTCTTGGCTATTAGAAACAACCATAAAAAGGCTATTTATCTTGATATTTTTCATGTAATTAACTTATAAGTGAACACCATATTTACAAATTGTTTGTTAATTCATTGAAATTTTATAGCTTTGATATCAATTTGATTTTGAACTCTAAGAGTTGAATAAAAATTGTAATTCACCTCCGATAATATAGTAAAATTAGTGAAAGGGAAAGACAAAGCTCACATATAACTTAAACAATCCTGTTGTAACATGTTGCTACTTATACAGGCCACATTTACAGTACTGAATACAAGCATAGTCACCACATTTTAGACATGAAATCATTTTTTTTTTTTATTTCATAGAGCCCATCTGGCAACTACCCACTTGGGCATAAGTCGGCGAAAAACACGACAGCCTAGAACTAGGCTACTTTAAAATAAAAATATGAAAACTTAACAATCGATATAAATTAGAAAAACTTAACAATCAGGAAGCAATCTCCGGCAGCGGGAGGAGGTCTCCCTCACCCCAGGGCAGGAGAGTGCAACCTACAAACAAAACAATAACAAAAAAGAACCTTAAATAAAGGGGAGAAGCCCGGCCTCCCCCCAAAAGTCAACAAATCCACAAGTCAATGTGCACGAATCTGTCCCGAGTACAAGGGAAAGGCGGTAGCGACCCCACCCATCCCGGTAGCAGGAAAGGTATCGTGCACGAAGATCACCCAGACTGGGACATTCGACGAGTGTGCCGAACAGTCTGGGGGTCGACGCAGTCGTTGCAATAGGGCGCAGGCGAGCGTTCCATCAAATAGCGATGCGTCACACGAGTGTGCCCGATTCGGAGACGACAGAAAGCAACCTGAAGCCACCGTGGCATTGGGGAATAGGTCCATGGGAACAGTCGCAGCGCAATGGCACGCAACTTTAAGTTCCATCCGACCGTCTCCCATCTTCTTTGCCAAGCAGTCCGAAGGGCTGCCCGTACTCCTGCCATGTAGTCGGTGTGAGGAAGAGCGAAACGCTGGTCCGGTCGCAGTCCTCGCGGACTCTTTGGCGCGCTCATTCTCCGCAATTCCTACATGTCCAGGAACCCAGCAGAAGATAATCTCGACATCTGCCCGGCTCGCCAAAACCGTGGCGTCACAGATATCACGAACCAGGGGATGCGGAGATTCCAATGCCCCGATTTTTTTTTTTTTTTTTAAGGGGCTATCTGGCGACTGACGACTTAGGCATAAGTGGCCGTAAACAAACAGCGAAGTTCTAGGCTACTTTAAATAATTGAACAGGAAACAATAAAAAGAAATAACAATAACAAAGCAATAACAAAAAAAACACAACAACAATTAAACCGGGTTAAATGAAAGGGAGAAGGCCGGCCTTCCCCAAAACGTCAATAAGTCCACCAGTCAAAGTACACGCACTCGTCCCGAGTACAAGGGACAGGCGGTAGCGACCCCGCCCATCCCGGTACTGGGACAGATAACGTGCACGAAGATCAGCCAGACTGGGACATTCAACAAGAATGTGCCGAACAGTCTGGGGGACGACGCAGTCGTTGCAATAGGGCGCAGGCGAGCGCTCCATCAAATAGCGATGCGTCACACGAGTGTGCCCGATTCGGAGACGACAGAAAGCAACCTGAAGCCACCGTGGCATTGGGGAATAGGTCCATGGGAACAGTCGCAGCGCAATGGCACGCAACTTTAAGTTCCATTCGACCGTCTCCCATCTTCTTTGCCAAGCAGTCCGAAGGGTTGCCCGTACTCCTGCCATGTAGTCGGTGTGAGGAAGAGCGAAACGCTGGTCCGGTCGCAGTCCTCGCGGACTCTTTGGCGCGCTCATTCCCCGCAATTCCTACATGTCCAGGAACCCAGCAGAAGATAATCTCGACATCTGCCCGGCTCGCCAAAACCGTGGCGTCACGGATTTCGCGAACCAGGGGATGCGGAGATTCCAATGCCCCGAGAGCACTCAGGGCGCTTTGTGAGTCGCTATAGATCACAATCCGGTCTCCGAACCGGGCACGTCGCGTAATCTCCCGTACCGAGTGGTGTATTGCCACCAGCTCGGCCGTGAAGACAGACGAAGCGCCTGGTAGAGCCACGCTGACTTCAAACAGAGGGGATACGTGGTGCAAGCCGACCCCCTCTTGGGACTTGGAGCCATCCGTATACACTGGCACGGTACCAGCGTGACACGAGGTGTGCTCCGAAAAGGTCGAACGCAATACTCCCGACGCAGTACAAGCTTTTGGGAGCAGAGGCGTGGCGACAAATAGCCAAATGTGGTACCCTCCAGGGTGGCGTCCTGGGCAGAACCAGGGGCGCCACCGGCCCGAGAGCTATATCTACCTCTCGAAGGAGTTACCTGGCCTTAAACCCAAAGGGCTTAGGGTATGACTGGCGTCTCTCGGCGGCATAGGCACCATCGAGATCAGCTGCGGATGCAGTGAGAGCTGTTGGCGACTGAGGGAGGCACCAGGCTCGCGCGTATAGGCGAGTGATGCACTGCACGCGGCGCAGAGCGAGTGGCATCTCCCCAGCATCGACCAACAGGCTCTCAATGGGAAAAGTGCGGAAGGCACCGGTCGCAAGGCGAAGGCCGGTGTGGTGGATCGAATCCACCTTCCGCAATAAACGCTCGGCTGCGGATGCATAAAACTCGCATCCGTAGTCGAGCTTCGAGCGAACAAAGGATCGATAAAAAAGTAAGGCAGTAGCCCTATCAGCGCCCCAAGCGCTGAACGTCACGGAACGGAGAATATCCATGGCGCGGGTACAAGAGACCCTAAGGCTGCGAATATGAGCCTCCCAGGTGAGGCGTCGGTCGAACACAAGACCAAGGAAACGGTGCGACTCAACCACATCCAGGCGCACCCGAATAAGAAACAAATCTGGGTCGGGGTGAAGCAGTGGATGGCGGCAGAATTGCACCACCTTAGTCTTGGCCAAAGAAAACCGAAACCTGTGCGCTTCGGCATAGCGAGAGACGCGGTTCAATGCCTGTTGGAGTCGACGCTCCAGAGTTGGCATCTGGGCCGCGCCAAAAGAGATCGAAAGGTCGTCCACGTAGAGCGTAGCGAGAACATCTTCCGGCAGCACCGAGGTGATGCCGTTGATGCTCAGGGCAAAGAGTGTGACACTGAGGACACTTCCCTGCGGGACACCCTCTTCCTGCTCCTTTGATCCGGAGAGGGCTCCCCCCACCCGTACGCGGAATCGACGATCTCGCAAAAATTCAGATATAAACATTGGGAGGCGTCGCCTCGCCCCCATCGTGTGGAGAGTCTCCATGATACCGTATCGCCATGCGGTATCATAGGCCTTCTCCAGATCAAAAAACACCGTGGCGTAGTGCTGTCTACGAAGGAAAGCCTCGCAGATGGCATTTTCCAGTCGGAGCAGAGCATCCGACGTGGAGTGGAACTTGCGGAAGCCGCAATGTTCGGAAGACAGATGGCCTCCGCTGTCCAGGAAAAAGGCTAGTCTAACATTTACCAATTTCTCCATCAACTTGCACACGCAAGAGGTTAGAGAGATTGGGGGGAAACCGGTCGGAGTAGAGTGATCTCTCCCCGGCTTGCGAAAGGCGAGCACAGTAGCGATTCGCCAGGAGTCTGGTAGAAGACCTTCCACCCAGATCCTGTTGAACAAATCTAACAGAAAGGCCATGCCTCGCTCACCCAGGTGTCGAAGCATGGCGTACGGGACATCGTCCGGACCATGGGCGGTGTCCGCGCACGAAGCGAGAGCGGAACGCAACTCCCTCACAGTAAACTTGTCATTGAAGGGTTCTCCGCCTCTGGAGGTAAAGTCCAGCCGGAGGCCTTCCGCGACATCACGACGTGCATTGAATGCTGGCGGAGCAGCATCCCGGCTAGAGAATGCGGATAAAGCGGTCACTAAGGATTTCGCCCCAGACGCGGGGTCCGAGATTGCGGTCCCATTCTCCTGGAGAACGGGAGGGGGGTCCTGCGAGAACTTGCCCCGAATCCTTTTGACTCGCTTCCACACCTCAGCTAAAGGGGTCTTCCCGTTAAGTGAAGACACGTATGTCCGCCAAGAAGAGCAGCGGGAGTGCTTCGAAATATACCGGAACCTAGCCTTAGCCCGACGAAATTCAGCGACAGTGAAATCGTTCGGGCGGCGCTTATAGCGCATGTAGGCATAACGCTTCTGTTTGAGGGCCGTCTCACACTCGGCCGACCACCATGGGAGTGGTCGGCGTGCAAAGCGGCCAGACGTCCTAGGAATAGTAGTCAGGCCCACGGCGATGAGGTTGCCGGAGAAGAACTCAACGGCTTCATCTACCGACCTAAACTCTTCGACTGAGATAGAGAATTCAGTCATTTCCTGAAATGCAGGCCACCGTGCCCGCGCCAAGCACCACCGAGGTGGTCTCTCAGGCAGCAGTTGCCCTGAAAATTATATTTGAATGGGAAAGTGATCACTATCATGGAGGTCATCGACCAGCCCCCAATCAAAATCAGGCTGTGCATCCGAAGAGCACAAAGATAGGTCAAGGCAAGAAAATGAAGCAGTTCTCGGACAGTGATGCGTTTACCCATCCACGTTTAGGACACCCATTTCAAGCTCTTCGATCAGATCGGCCAGGACTTGTCCCCTGGGATTTATGGAGTAATCTCCCCAGAGAGGATGCCTGCCGTTCTGATCTCCAAGCAAGAGATAGGGCCTCGGCAACCGTGCCACGACGCGGCGGAAGTCCACCGCGTCGAAGTCAGCTGACGGTGGAATGTACGCAGAAATGATAGTATACCTCCTATCCAGGTGCAGCTGCACAGCCACTGCCTGAAGGGAGGTATCTAAAGAGAAAGGAAGAACGGAGACATCACGGCGGGTGTAAACTGCGCATCCCCCAGCCCGGCCATCCCGCGGTGGTGGGGTCGCAAGACCATTATACCCCGGGAGGGCAAGCAGGGGGCACGCGCCTAGCATGGTCTCCTGCAAAAATATAGCTAACGGGGAAAGGGATGAGACGAGCCTCGGCAGCTCCTCCCAGTTGACCCGGAGTCCACGGCAATTCCATTGAAGGAATATGCCCTCCAGGCCTAGCTCGGAGACGCGGGGGCCCTCCTCGAACTGAAAACCCTCACGGGAATGGCCGTACGCTTCCCGGGGGCAGAACCCCGGGCGCTGTTGGCCGGAGAAAGCGCTGTCGCCTTCGAAGACTTATTGGGGGAGGTTGGGCTCGCCATGCGAGTCTTTTCCTCCCTCCGCCTCGAAACCTTAGGCGGGCGTTGCGGCTTCGGAGGCCGGGGGCCCTCTTTTCGAGGAACTACCGTCTCCGAGCCACCCGCCACACCTCGAGGCGTGGGCGAAGGAGCCGAAGCTCCTTTGTTGCTGTCCTCCTTTCCGGCGACAGCTTTACGAACCCCCGAAGATGGCCTAGCGACCATCTTAAGGGGTGTTGCCTCCTGTGAGTCTAACGAATCGGTGGAGGCGCGTGGCCGTTTCGCCTTGCGGGAAACGTTCACGCTGGGGAAAGAGGGGGGAGCCCTGAACCTTTTTTGCCGCCAGCTTTACCAGGGGAGCGCCCGGGTTGGGTAGAGCCCGCAGAAGGGCTCTGAATGGGTGCGGAAACAACCGTGCTCGTTGGCCTGGATGGGCCAGGAGCAGAGGGTGCCTTTCTAACTACTGAGGCATATGACGTCCCAGGCAGAGCCGGGCGCGCCAGGACCAAGTCCTTAGCCTCGCGGAATGAGTCTATCCTGGGCCTGAACGGCCAGGATTTCTTCCTCAAGGAGATATGCACCACATTGCTTTGAAGAAGCAGGGTGCGGCTCTCCGCAATTGACACACTTGGCCACACACGATTTGGACTTATCGTGTGCGACCTTGGAGCAATTTACACAGACTTCGGGTGACCCCGACTTTGCACGTCTACATAGCACCGCCGAGGCAGTGGCATGAATGCCTTCATGTGGTAGCAGGCCCAACCGGCACGCACCGACTCAGGGAGCTTGTAACAGTCGAACGTGACCAAGAGTGTAGGGGTGGGTCTGGAGGCCCCTCCCTGTTTTCTCATCACACGTTCGACCTTGACCACCCCATGGTTGGCCAGCTTTAGGGTGATGTCCTCAATGGAGTAGTCAACGAGTTCCCTCGCATTCACTACTTCTTTCACAAAGTTCATGGTAGAGTGCGGCGTCACACTCACCGGGGTGCCATGAAGTGTCCGAAGAGCACTACTCTTGGCCGCCTCGGCAGGATTCGCCGCATTTGCCAGCAGGCTCCCATCCGAGAAACGGGTCACCTTCGGCTCTCTACCAATTGCACTAGCTAATCCTCTCCTCTGATGGATCATGTTGCCTTTGGACAACATGGTGACATCAGTGGAGCGAATAACGAGGAAGCGTTTGAAGCCAGTGGGCTCGAAAATGCCAGGTAACCTCTGAATCAGGGGCTCCGCAACCGGGGGGGGGGGGGGGGATGTGCCGATCTTGGCTTGGTCGCTTGCCAGAGTGGCAGCACACCCATCCGCCCCCGCGGATGGAGAGGAGCCCTGAGTCTTTTTCTTTTTCGGAGAGGAGGGTGGGGAATGAATCCGCTTATCACCTCCGCTGGAAGAAGCCCCCAGGCCAGATGGTCCGGCCTCAGCAAGGTTATTCTCTGAAAAGGTCCTGGTAGTCTTGGGGGCACCGGTCGGAGGAGATCCCTTCCATCTTTATACTGCTTCGGAAACCACAACCGTTTGGGGAGGACCTTGCATCAGGGCGGATTCAGGTTCGGTGCTTGGCGCCGAGCCAGGATTTCCCCCAATGGAAGACCCTACCGTCTGAGGCTGGGTTTCCTCAAGGACCATGTCTATCTCAGGGGGGGCCTCCACTTGGCCATCCCCTCCCAAGACATCGCAGGTCCTGTTGGCAGTATCGTCACTAGTCTTCTTTGGGGAGGCATGGGCCTTGACCCCGGCAACGTTCAGTATTCTTGCCAGCAGGTCTTTTGAGGGAAGCGACCGAAGGGGCTTGGCTTCCCTCTCCCCCCTAAGGGGGTTTGCCCTACCGAGCCGCTTCGATGTGGAGTGACTGGCTAAGGGCTGCCTGCTGGCTTTCTTGGCAGTCCCCTTTGAAAGAACAGAGGGGACTGCCGCTGGTAAAAGGGAGGGGCGCCCGAAAGCACCTCCAGAGAAGGGGGTGATGGGGAGTCCCCTACACCCGTAAGCGAAGGAGAGGAGTAAGCCTCCTCTCCAGTTAGAGATATATGGAGGGTCCCCTGAGCAAGCACAGGGAGGGGGGACCTCCATTTTTTTGCTGGAGCTGCCCAAGGGCGGCTCCGTCGATGTTATATGGGAAGTTGGGGGTTGGGTTTTTTTATACTCATCATTGGGCATGGTGACCCTCTTTTTGACACAGGATGCAATCGCGCATCACCTCTCGCAGTAGCCCGCACTGCGAGAGGTGCTTACAAGCCCGGCAGAGCCAGGCGCCGCCATTTAAGACCACCCCTCTCACCTGGTGGCCTGGCAGTTCATCGGCATGGTGGCTCCACCTTGAACACGGCGTAAAAAATATATAGATTGTGAAGAGGAGAGGAAAAGGGATGTGAGGAAGGTATGGGTGGGGATAAAGCAGGTTGTTAAAAACCAACCACCCCAGACCGGAGCTCAGGGGTTAGGGAACATTGTCCTCTCCCCCCTCAGCCCCGATCCGGGATGGTTGACTTAAGAAGGTCAGCATCTACCCTGTGAAATTAGAGGCTGACCATTGAAAGTTGTGAGAGAGGTTGTGTGAAAAGAGAGGAAACAAGTGTTTTGAAGGAAGGAAGAGAGGCTAAGCACAGCGGACAGGATGACAAATCGCCGCGCCCCTTACGGGGAGACATGACATCAACCTGCTAGTCAGTACAAAGGAGGGCAACAAAAATAATACCTTCCCTGAAGCACCTTCAATATGAAGATAGACTGAGGGTACTAAATACATTCTCATTTGAGGGAAAATGTGTGAGGGGAGATATGATTGATCTTTTTAAATTCTTTTCTGTGATGGATAAATTGGATTTTAGCAAGTTATTTGAGTTGGAAGGTGGTAATAGGACTAGGGGTCACCACTTAAAAATTAAAAAACAGAGGTGCAGGTTGGATGTTAGAAAATATTTTTTTTACCAATAGTGTGGTAGATTACTGGAATAGTTTGCCATCTGAGATGGTAGACAGTCCAAACTTGAATGTATTCAAATGCAGATTAGATGATTATATGGCAAGGGAGGGTTAAGTTTGGGGAAGTATTTTGGATTCATTCCGGTGGATGCAGTTTTTTTATTATTGTATATTACAATTGATTTGGATTTTGACGAGTCTTGATGATGATGCTTTTTGTTTTTGACATTCCTGTGGATGGTTCAAATTGTATATTGTACATGCATGATCTGACCGAATCCTATGTTAGTCTATCTGGCGACTGCCCACTTGGGCATAAGTCACCGGAATCAGACAGCCGAGCACTAGGATACTTTAAAATAAGAGTATGAAAACAATGAAAAAAGGAAGATCACAACAATTAGAAAGCAATCTCTGGCGTTGGGGGGAGGTCCCGCTCCCACTGGCGCAGGAGCGTGAGACCTACAAAGAAAACAACAATAACAGAAAAAACAAAAAAACAAACCTAGTAAAATAAAAGGGAGAAGGCCAGCATCCCCCCAAAAGTCTACAAGTCCACCAGTCAATGTGCATGCACTCGTCCAGAGTACAAGGGACAGGCAGTAGCGACCCCGCCCATCCCAGGACATTCAACAAGAATGTGCCGAACAGTCTGGGGGACAACGCAGTCTTCACAGTAGGGCGCTGGTGAGCGCTCCATTCAAAGGGCTTATGGTATGACTGGTGTCTCTCGGCAGCATAGGCACCGTCAAAATCAGCTGCGGATGCAGTGAGAGCTGTTGGCGACTGAGGGAGGCGCTGGGCTCACGCGTACAGGTGAATAATGCACTGTACACAGCGTAGAGTGAGTGGCATCTCCCCGGCATCGACTAGCAGGCTCTCAATGGGGGAAGTGCAGAAGGCACCAGTCACCAGGCGAAGGCCGGTGTGGTGGATCGAGTCCACCTTCCGCAATAAACGCTTGGCTGTGGATGCATATAACTCGCATCCGTAGTCGAGCTTCGAACGAACAAAGGACCAATAAAAAGGTAAGGCAGTAGCCCTATCAGCGCCCCAAGCACTGAATGTCACAGAACGGAGAATATCCACGGCGCGGGTACAAGAGACCCTAAGGCTGCGAATATGAGCCTCCCAGGTGAGGCGTTGGTCAAATACAAGACCAAGGAAATGGTGTGATTCAACCACTTCCAGGCGTACCCCATTAAGAAACAAGTCTAGGTCAGGGTGGAGCCGTGGATGGTGGCAGAAGTGCACCACCTTAGTCTTGGCCAAGGAAAACTGAAACCTGTGCGCTTCAGCAAAGCAGGAGATGCAGTTCAATGCTTGTTGGAGTTGACACTCCAGAGTTGGCATCTGGGCTGCGCCAAGAGATCGAAAGGTTGTCCACATAAAGCGTAGTAAAAACATCTTCTGGCAGCACCGAGGTCATGCCGTTGATGCTCAGGGCAAAGAGTATGACATTGAGGGCACTTCCCTGCGGGACACCCTCTTCCTGCTCCATTGGGCCTGAGAGGGCTCACCCTACCTGTACGCGGAATCAACGATCTCGCAAAAATTGATATAAACATTGGGAGGCGTCCCCTCGCCCCCATCACGTGGAGAGTCTCCATGATAGAGTATCGCCATGCGGTATCATAGGCCTTCTCCAGATCGAAAAACACCGTGACTAGTGCTGTCTACGAAGCATTTTCCAGTCGGAGCAGAGGATCCAACGTGGAGTGGAACTTGCAGAAGCCGCACTGTGTAGAAGACAGATGGCCTCCGCTGTCTAGGAAAAAGGCTAATCTAACATTTACCAATTTCTCCATCAAATCAACTTGCACACTCAGAGCGAGGCAGTAATATTAGGTAATTTCTCTGAAAATTATTCTTTCATTGTCCAAGATGGTGCCCAAGGATTACACTGGGACAATTCACAATGTACAGTTCACCCTTTTGTAATCTATTATAGATCATCTGCAGACCAGGAACTTGACCATTTTAGTGCCTGTTTCTTATCTCCATCACTAAAACACAACACTATAATGGTTTACCATTTATAATAAAGCTTATGAACTGTTAAATTCAGATGCCCACAACTGAAGGTGTACTATTTTTCAGATGGATGTGCTGGCCAATATAAGAACAGATACAACTTCACAAAATCTCTGTTACCATGAAGAGGATTTTGGTGTATCATGTGAATTGCCGGCACTTCTTTGCTACATCCCATGGCAAAAATGCATGTGATGGGATTGGGGAAACAGTGAAGAGAGCTACTGATAGCCCCAGTTTGCAGAGAGCTACAGAGAGACAAATTCTTACACCAGAAGACATGTTTCAGTTTTGTGAAGACAATAAAATGTTTCTTTGTAACTACATCTGATTTGAAAGATGCAGAACAAAGGTTAGAACATTGATTCAAGGATAGTAGGGCTATTCTGGGAACTCAGAAATATCATAGATTTGTTCCCATAAACAAGGAAGAACTAATGGTGTCTCATTTCAAGTGGCATTGGAAAAAAAGAAAAGAATAAGGAAAAGTCATATTACTAATGAACCTGCAATGGTTGATAACTTCAAATGTGTCAAACCAGGAGAGTATGTTAGCTGCATTTATGACGGGCAAGTTTGGTATGAAATTATGGAGGAATATTGTGAGGAGTTTGATGATTACACAGTGAACTTTTTACATACATCTGAGTCATCAGAATCAAGTGTACATCATTATCCATCAAATAAGGATTCATGTGCATTGCCAGGACATTATATATTAACTGTCATGAGTTGTCCTACACTAAAAGGAGGCAGCACCATTAAAAATATTTTAACTCGGGGGCAAAAATTGTATTAGGTTAACAGGCCTTCCCTATCATTATTAAAATTATTTTGTCAATGAGGATTATCAGTGAAATATCACTTTTTTTATTTTTGGAGATTTAGGTCAAGTCAAACTGATAGCTAAAATAAATTCCTAAATTGACCTGTAATTTATAAATATAGCATCAACATAAGTTTAGTTCCATAAAAATAATAGCATAAACAACCTTTGCGTTTTTTTCTTATGCAAAAAAATTATAATTTCAATTTTTTGTGGGTCACTTTAAGAGTTCAAGTGTGAAAAATATGTAGAATTGACAGACAACTTAAAAATATAGTGCTCACTTATGTGTTAATTATTTGAAAAATACTAGCATAAACAAACTTCTTTTTTTTTTACTGATTCTAATAGCCAAAGCATAGGCCTTCATTTTTCTCATTTATAATTTTTTTTTCCAATTTTGATAACTCAAGGTCAAATCTTGACCTCAAATTTTAACAAATGTATGATTTTCTTATTTTTCAACCTAACCAAGAGTTCTAAAACTTTCATATTTGGTTTCCTTGTCCTCTTCTGATTCTAAATATATATACTTTTATATAATTATGACCTTTATTACCCTCATTATGGGTCGCCAAATGTAAGCGACCTTGCATGTGACCTCAAAATGCATGGTCATATTGTGGTGCAGCGAATGTGAGTGTATGTGTGAAGGGCCATTCTCCCACCCCTTTTCCCAATACCCTCTCCCTCCCTCTGTAAGAATGTGTGTGCGAATGGGAATGGGTTTGTTTGTTTTTTTATTTGTTTGTTTGTTTTATGTATAAAATTGATTTCCATGTTATTATTAAATGTTTTTTTCTTTCTTTCCAGGCGCCATATTCTGGAAATATAGAAAAAAACTTGTAAATTACTTACCCCTGTATTCAAAGCTAACTATTTATTATTGTTAATTAATAAAGGCCAATAGAATTTGACAAAGGTTCAAGGCCGTGTTCTGTCTGACTTGGTTGAGTTTAAAATAGTACGGCTTTAATGAAGGAGGGCTTATAATAGCCAGCAACTGTGACCATGTCAGTTATCTTAGCCCAAGCTCGGAGGCACTAGTTTGTTTTGTATATGAAGATTTTGTTGTACCACGTGAGGCCTTTTTTTGTTGTTTATTGACTGTTGGAGACCATATTTTGGGGAGTTGTTCAATTTTGCATAGAATTGTTTCTTAGGATTGATTCTATATATAGGAAATTTAGCTGTATATTTTTGTGTGAATAGTAATGAGATCTCTATTGTAAATATTATTGTATTTTTTTTGCAAGTAAAGGTCTGTATATAGAATTCGTTTCATTCTTCTTTGATTTCTCACGTCCAAATTAGTGTAGGAAGCGGGATGGATCAATTGGGATTAGTCTAGATTTTCGGCCAGCTACAATATCTCCTGAACTGTTGGTCAGATTTACCTTAAAATTTCAGAAATGGGTTTAGGGCCAAATAACTTCCTATAAACCAAATTTCAGCAAAATCTGAAAGATGAGGGTGTTAATTTACAATTTTTCTGGTTGATTTCACAGAGAATGCCCTTGATTAGTGATCTTTCATCCTTATATTATTTTACAATCATGACTTCAAGAGAAACTAATAACTGAAAGAAGAAACATGTTATCCTGGAACCAGGAACTTTGTCGGTAACAAAGTATGTGAAGAATACACTGAAAAACAAACAGTTTTAGACATACAAAAGGCTAAGAAGAACAAACTCAACTTTTTATCTTTACATTTTTAAAAAATTAGAAAATAGATATAATGTTCACAGTACTTTTTTGGTAGTTTTGTTACTGTGTATTATGTTCAGCGTACAGGCTCTATACTCCCAGTATGATTTATATACCAACAATGCCAATCATTAGTTAAACTGGACACCCAAGCCCTCCCTATTAGCCTGTTTTAATGAGTGTAGACTATATATATATATATATATATATATATATATATATATATATCAGGCATGTGCTGCAACTAAGTTCAGGGTAGGCAAAGACTGTGAAGTTGCCGCAATTGATTTTATGAAGAGCCCCTTTATAAAGTAAATGGTCAGCAAACAGTAGGAATTGTTAAAATTAATTCCAGCAGCTTCACAGTTTCTGCCAACCCTGAATTTACTCACGGCATGTGCCTGATATATATATATATATATATATATATATATATATATATATATATATATATATATATATATATATATATATTACAAATATAAGAGACAACAATCTTTTGACTAATATGAATCTTCCACAAATTTTCACTTACTCTATCAACCTCTTTTTGCAGAACTGCCTATCAGTGTGACCAGCCAGTCCTTTATATATATACACAACCCCAACTAAAACAAAAGAACTGATTCAAAGATGATGATACAATTTTTACACAAAATTATGTTGGATATCAATCATCCTAAGTTAAATTTGGGGGATAGTAACTTTAATTTCAAACTGATACATTTGATAGACAAGACATATAAAATTAAGCCACAAAAAAAAAACCAATATACTAATTTAACCATAAACTATAAATAAACAAACTTAACTAGATAAAAAGCAAAACAAATAAGAAAATGTGCTTAGATTATTTTTATTATGAGTATTTATATGAAGGCATTTTATTAGGACTTCTAATTCAGTATTATTTTATCACAATGTGAAGATTATACTTAAAGAATGAATATCCAAGTTATGGCATTAACTACATTGCTTATCCGAGGGTTTCAAATTAAAGCTTTTTTATTAATAACTTTTAACGATTACTTAAGTTTGGTGCACTATCGCTCAATAACCACATCAAATAAAATATTTTACAGAATATTTGCTATTTAGTATCACTCAATATCCAAGTCAGATAAAATGTTTTACTAAAGAATAATTGGTATTTATCCCACTGGATACTTTAGCAGAAACACAAAAAGAAGGATTTGCGGTGGCTGGGCAAAAATTCAAATAATGGCACACTGCTCATTGCTGGTTTTTTTGGGGGGGGGGGTATTTTTTAAATAAACAAATAAAATAAATTACTTTTTTATAGTAAATAAGATCACAAAAGAAACGATGTTATTGCAAACCTTTTCATTTTTAAATTAGAAGGGGGGGGGGGAGGCAGCATTCAAAAGCTATAAATTTGACCAACTTTCCATCTATTCAAGAGAAGCAGAAATTCTCTTGAGAAAAGCATTCTATGGTTGGACTAACGGTCAGAAAAGAAAACTTGGAAGGAGGAAGCCAAACCAATCCAAAGGTTTTTTGTTTCTAGCTCCCAAGAAGCAGGTGACATCTCTCTTCCCTTCAGCCCATTGAGGGAGATAGCTATGACGCTACACCCTGCGTTGTACACCCCACCAACATTACCGCAATTAAGTGGGGTCACACTTTCTGTGAGGATATCCTGAAGACCAGGTTAGGTTAGAGTGGAACAAGGCTGTTGCATGGGACTTTTATAGCACCCTCCCTGATGCTAGCAAGTGTAAGTTCTATTCCTCTACATGGTGGTCTTCTTACCAGCCTGGTATTAGGAAACAGATAAAAAGGGTGTATTTAGATACAACATGATGCATCTTGTCACTAAACCCCAATTTAGAACAAGCACCACACAATGAAATCTCTTTCTGTCACCACCCTCTGGGTTCTCAGTCGAACATATAATAATCAGGTTTCATAGAAGTTATGTTAAGAATGGTTTTGAGATGGTCGAGGAGGGCGTGAGGTGGTGCCCTGATTGTAGTGAAAAACGGGTTTGGCAATCTAGGAAGTTTTGCGACTGGTTTTCAAGTGGTATACAGGGAGAGGAAAGAGGCTTTTATACCACCCTCTTCCAGGTCACAGAGCATCACAGAGAACCTGAGGGAAGAGATGCCTTCCAGAGAGGAACCGGGTATTCCACCACTCTCAGAACAGACTGAGAACCCCCCCCCCCCCCTCATAAGGCAGAGATAGCTATGAAGAGCTTACAGGAAGAAGAGTGATGCTCATTCAGGTTTTTATAAGCCAGGAAAGAGAACCTGGAAGATGAGGTGTAAAGTTCTGCACAAGTTGAAGAGTAGAGGCATGGGCATAGGCATCAAGGGAGTTGCAAGGCGTGAAAATGTAGGAATCACTTTCTTTCTTTTTTTTAATAGTTTTTACCAAAGGCAGGAACACAAGAAAGTATCTGGGCAGGTCCAGAAACATCATTCCCAATAAGCAGAACCAATACAGGAAGAGAGGTACAAGCAGAACCAATACAGGAAGAGAGGTACAAGCAGAACCAATACAGGAAGAGAGGTACAAGCAGAACCAATACAGGAAGAGAGGTACAAGCAGAACCAATACAGGAAGAGAGGTACAAGCAGAACCAATACAGGAAGAGAGGTACAAGCAGAACCAATACAGGAAGAGAGGTACAAGCAGAACCAATACAGGAAGAGAGGTACAAGCAGAACCAATACAGGAAGAGAGGTACAAGCAGAACCAATACAGGAAGAGAGGTACAAGCAGAACCAATCTAGCGCACTGCCAGAAACTCCAGCAGGCAACATGGAGAATAGCATAATTTATAGTGTCAAATGGCACTGACAGCTTAGAGAGCACAAAGATGGAGGGCTAACCATTGTCAGCTTTCCAGTGAAGATGGTCAGTAAATCACTTTGACAAGGATAAATTTCATTTGACAGCAAAATAATGCTGATCCAAAGCATGCTGCAAAATGATATGAAAATTATATTGCCTCTAAAGAAAATGCAAATGTCAAGAATTCACATGGCAACCACCATCTTCTGATCTCTCTCCAATAAAAACATATGTGCAACATGCAGCTTAATATAAATGGGCGAGAGTTGCTTAAATGCTTAGAATCCATTGCCCTGGGCTCATATTTTCCAAAATCCTTACTTACCAGCTGGCCCCATTCTACCTCAGGTCTATTCTGATGATGGAGTAGAGTGGAGTGGCTAAACTTAAGTTGATATAATATTACTCAGTGTGTTCTATGTAGATTAATCTGATTGGTTTATTAAAGGAAGGGGGGGGGGCTCATTTAGGATGCTATTTGGTGGTGGTGTGTTCAAGTATCTTTAGGCAAAGATAGTGTAGATGGGTTTAATTACATTAGGGTTTGGTGATGGGGTTATTGTAGAGGTGTTGGAAGTAGTAGTGGCTGGGATTTCATTCTTGTGTCTGGGAGGTGGGGGCTTTGCTGTCAAGTGGTGGTTGGGGTAGAGAGGGGTCAGTATTGTGCTCAAGTGTTGGGTTCCTATCATGTGTATTTTTGTTTCAGTACATTGGTGTGGGGTGGGTGTGCTGCATGTACATCGCGTAATTGTTCTGTGTAGTTTGGAGTTTATTTGTGTGAGATTTGGTTGTGGATGGGTGCCATGCTGATGCTGCATAGTAGAGGTTGGTGCGGATGAATGGGTTGTGTTGTATAGTGGTGAGTTGCTCATTCTGTTGTCCAGAGAGCAACTCACTGAACTGTTGTTTGTAATGCTCATTGTGTGGGTGTTTGAGTCCCAGAAGGGTGTTTTTTTTGTTGTTTTTTTGAGTGGCAGGTGGTGTCCATTTAGTCTGATTTGTGGTAGTCTGGTGTGAAAAGTGTTACTGTTGATTTTTTGGCTGAGGAAGTCATGCAGTTTTGTATGAGGCAATGTTCTAGTGCATTTATATATTGCTGGAGTGTCTGGTTTGCTGTTGCAATTGAGGGGTGTTGTGCTGTGAGTGAGATCCTGCATTGGTGTTGATTAATGAGGTTTGTGGTTGTGGGCTAGCATGTGTGAATAGGTTGAATAGTAGGGGTGAGAGAATGGCTCCTCTTGGGACATGATTGTAAAGTGGTTGGGGCTAAGAGTTATGGGTTTGGTGGGTTACCTTCTGCCACCTACCACATAACCCAAACACTGGAGTGTACTTCCTTCTTGTTGCTGTGGTTTCATTTAAAATTTCTTTGCTTTTATTCATTTTAGTATTTGTTTTTATTGAAATTTTAAAGTAGCAATAGGCTTATTCTTTTTAATTACAGCAACTTATGCCTTTGATGGTAGTTACCGATGGAGGGGGAGAAAAAAATGGCCCACCTGCTCAAGATGAAGTTTGTTAACCACCTTTAGTCATTGTTGGGAGGTTGGTGACCAGGATTTTGTATGCTACTGTGTAGAAGGCTTTACGTTTATTACAGCAAGGATGTATGTGAGGGAAGTAAGGGCTGGTTGAAGCAATCAATCATGTGAGGGTGGTTGTGGTTGAGTATGCTTTCCTGAAACCTGCGACGGAGGTATATTTGGGTTGATTCTTTGGTGTATTAGTTTTTCAAGTGTATTTGATAGTGTGCATAGAAGTGAGATTGGGCAGTAAGAGTTGTGTTGTGGGAGTTTGTTTAGTGTATGATGTGGGCTAATTTCCGGATTGAAAGGATACAAGAAATTACGGATAGAAAGGCTTGAGCTAGGAATGAGCTAAATAAGATTATTAAAAAGCAAAAGGGTATCAGAAATTCAACTCATAATAGCAACAAAAATCCAATAAAGTTTGGTTAGAAAATAAATATACCAAAATAAGACCTATTAAATATGAAGGGATTAGGCAAGAAACTGATGAGGAAATAGTTGAGGTATTTAAGGACCATTTTGCTTCAATATTTACAGTATAAACAGTTTAATAATTCAATATCGGGGAAAGAGATTATTGACTACCATTAATGTAGATATGGAACCCTTAAGACTTGTAAGTGAGTTAAACTTAACAATGCCTGATAACATTAATTCTAGGATACTTAAAGAAGGGGTGGAAAGTATTGCAATAGCTCTTGAGAAGATATGAGATCACTTGAGTTAAAGCAAATGCAGTGCCCATTTTTAAGAAGGGATCCATATAACTTTAGACCCGTACGTAAGCTTAACTCCTATAATCTGTAAAATTCTAATAGAAACTAGCTAAAAATGGATTTTGAAACATCTAGAAAGTGGAGGCTAAATCAATCCATGGGTTTAGAACATGGAGATAATATCTAGCAAATTTACTAATAGAAACAATTAGACAAGGGAGACAATTTAGATATATTTATTGAGATTTTAGCAACGTCTTGGACAAGGTTCCACATTGAAGACTAGTTTACAAATTAAGAAGGCTTGGGATATTTTAATTTGTAGGGTTGAAGGATAGGAAGCAGAAGGTGGTACTAAATGGAATAGAAAATAAATGTAGGGACATTAGTGGAGTGCCTCAGGGAACAGTCCTGGACAAATTATTATTTGTAATCTCAATAAATGATCTTGGTAAAGGCAATTAATAGCAAATAATCAATTTTTGCTGACACTAAATTGACAGCTAGAAGGGAGGGGGGGAAAATTTTAGGGGAACTTTAAAAAGCAATGCAGCGATATTAAATAAATTATCCTGGGCACATTGATGACAGATTAGTTGTAACTACCAGAAATGTCATTAATATGGGATAATAGGGAATTTAACTACAAGATGGATGGGAATTGCCTTAAGTCCTCAGTAGTGATAAACAATAATTATATATAAAGTCTTTGAGTTGGAGGATACTCAGAGTACTGTCAGAAGGTAATCAGAAGACTAGGGGTGACCACTTTAACCCCTTCCCAACGATGATGAAACAGCTTTCATCACACCTACTATTACGCATGTTTCCGATGATGAAAGATTATTGTCATGAAATAAATGATGGTTTTACTGTTTTGTAATTTTGCCAGAGTATGCTATGAACATTTCCTAAGCATTACTTGAAGTGTGTCTCATAATGACATCATTCTCAACTGACTAATAAAAACACTTTGTGGGTGGGGTTTGTTTATACCTGCAAGGCGAAAGCATGTTCTGTGCCAGTTGGAAATTACTTGTGATTGATTGCATAATATATAGCATAAATTTTGTTCTATATTTTAACTGTCTTCAAGCAATAGTGATAATTATGAAGATAGTGACTTCAAACCCATGCAGTGACAATGAATCAAATGATGGTATTTATAGTGACACATATTTAAATCAGTGATGATGAAGAATGTGAAGCAATGGATTTATCGGGTTGGTGGAAACATTGCATTTAGGTGAGTAAGCAATATGTCATTTTAAAAAAAAATTTAAAGATATTCTCAACATGAACAAACATCATAAGAATAGGCAAATTTTAAACATACAACATGAATAATGCAATAAATGCAAAATTTAAATTTAAATAAAATGTCATATACAGCACCATAGCAGGCGCTGCTGACTCGTGCAGAAGGGGTTAAATTAAAAAACAACAAACATGTGGATAGGATTTTCACACATAAAAAAAGAAGATTGTGTGATAGAATTCTGGAATAAATTATGTATTGTTGGATATACGTAATCTAAATATGTGTTTAAGGGCAGGTTAGATGAGTGTGTGGAAGAGAAGATTATGGCAATCTTATAAAATAGCATCGCTAATTATTTTTTATATTAGAAAACTGTTGAAATTATGACATATAAACAAACCACTGTTAAATAAGTATATATTAATGTTTACCTCAATTGTCAGAAGGCATTAAATAAAAATATTTATAAATTAATTATAACAAATTATATTAAAGTAAAAAAAAAGAGAGAAAATTAATATTAATATTTGCATAAATTGTAAGAAATCAATAAATAAAAATATCAGAAATTATATTAAATTAAATAAAAATCTAAAATAATTATATTTAATACTGTTAAAATTTCCCTTTTAACCACAACTGGGTGACCTAAAAAATGGATCCCCAACTTTTAATAGCTCTCATTTTTTTTTAAATATTAAGAAATGAAGAAGCCTATTGAAAGTTAGGTCACTTTGGGGGGAGGAGGTCATCTTATATTTCAAATTAGATAATTATTTTGGTCTCAAATCAACCATTTTACCATTTTTCACCCCCCCAAAAATATCAAGTCACCATTAAAATCACAAGAAAACAGAGAAAGTGGGGCATAGGGTGGTTAAATGGACTAATTTGTAGAGGAATATTACTTCATACTAACGAGGGTGTCAGTCGTAATTAATCATGGCTTTGTATTCATTTATGGCAATTCTACACATTAACAACCCTATTTTGTGCACCAGGAATCATTTATGAATCCATTAATCTTTCAAAGATGAAAGAAACTACTTGTCAGTGATGATGCACTCATTAAAAATAAATAAATACATGACTTAGAAGATTAGTCCTGCATCATGGGCCAGGCCTTTAGATGACTGAGATCAGTCCTAGGCAACGAAAAGGTTTGTAAACCAATGAGGGGTACCAATATTTTAGATCTAGTACTTTCAAACAATAATTATTATTTGGTTCAGAAATTGACTGTTGAGGAAATATTAAGAAATAGTGCTTATTAAATAGTTCATTTTAATATGGGAACTGGGAAGGGTAGAATAGTTCAAAATGCTACAAAAGCTCCAAATTTTCATAAAAGGGATTATGGAAAGCTTCAATCAAAACTAGCTAAATCTGGGGTAATTTTCAACAGTGGGGCACAATAGTTTAGCTGGGGTTTTTTGGCTAGATTTTGGAATACCTTTAAACATGAATTAAATTTGGACCAAGAGCAATGTATCCTAATAAGGACCATAAGAAAGAGGTAGGAATCCATTATGGTGGAATAGAAACATTTCTCAGAAAAAAAGGCATACCAGTTACAGCTCAATATTTAATCGCATTGTTAAGCACAACTTAAAATGCCATCCCCATTAATAGCATTGTTAAATACAACTTAAAATGGCATCCATATTAACAGCATTATTAAGCCCAACTTAAAATGGTATCTGTATTAACAGCACTATTAGCACAACTTAAAATGCCATCCCCATTAATAGCATTGTTAAATACAACTTAACATGGCATCCATATTAACAGCACTATTTTAAAATGGCATCCTCATTAATAGCATTGTTAAAATGGCATCTTCATTAATAACATTGATAAAATGGTATCCTTATTAATAGCATTGTTAAAATGGCATCCTCATTAATAGCATTGTTAAAAATGGCACCTCATTAATAGCATTGTTAAAATGGCATCCTCATAAATAGCATTGTTAAAATGGCATCCTCATGAATAGCATTGTTAACTTACTTAATTCTTTTAGCATCAGATTTTCTCAATTTTGGTTTCTTGAGGTTAGACATTTGATGATTTGGAATCTTTTTCTATTATACACCTCGTTTTCCTGCACTGCTAACATCGTTATGTCTTCCTCTATATTCTTCTCCCATGTTTTCTTAGGTTTACCTATTGGCATTCTGCCATCCACCCCAAACTCTCTTACCCTACCAAGTGCCTCTTCTTCATCTCTTCGATTCACATGTCAAAACCATCTCAATCTTCTCCTCAAAACTACATCCAGCTCATCAACACAACACTTTCAAGCTCCCTCTTCACTTCAAACTCTATTATCTCTCCATGTTACACCAGCCATGTACCAAAACATTCTCCTATCACAGCTTATCAGCACATTTTCCAACCTCTGTGCGAGTCCCCAAGTCTCTATTCCATAGAGTAAGACGTGCATCATGAATCTTCCCAAGGTTCTCAAGTGGGATCCCCTCATTGACAAGCAATCCAGCTCCTCCAATATGCTACGGACTGCTCTCTCCGCACCTCCCTCGCTATCAAATATATCACCCAAATATTTTTCTTCTTCCACCACCTGTCCATCAACAACAATGGTGTTCTCCACTCTAGGGAGAACATTTCTCCTTCTTACACATGTTGAACAAACAAAATTTGGAGCTCAATTAATGTGCCTCAGGCCTGAACAACTCCTATGCACCCACTTGGAACATTCAGTGCACATAAAAGTGTTAGCTCCAACTCACTCATCACAAACTGCACAAGGGTACCTCCCTGACTGCACCACCTCGCCTGACTCTCCAGTTACCATTATTTTAGTCTTACCGATGTTAACTCAATCCTTCTTCAATTCTACAAACATTCGTTGCACTTCTTTACTCTCTGCTGTTAAAACTAAGTCATCAACATACAATAGTTCCCATGGATCACCTCATCTACACACTAATTGCTTTCTCCAGGACTAGTATGAACAATAGTGGACTCAGTGCTGAATCTTGGTGTACTCCTACTTCAATGCTGAATCTCTTTGCCAAACCTCCTGCTACAGATCACTCTTGATTTAGTTCCATTATTAATAAGCCTCTCTGGTACACACTGCCTTTGTAATGCCCAAACCAATGCTTTCATCAGAACTCTATCAAACAGATTTTCCAAATCCACAAACACAAGATAAAGCTCCCTCTTCTTCTCGCCATACTTTTCCTGAGTTGTTGACCTACCTGCCATATACTCAAACTGACACTGATTAATATTAACTATCTTACGCAGTCTCTTATCCAACACTTTCTCCCACACCTTCATTCCATGCTCTAATAGCCTTAGACCTCTGTGCTGGCTACACTGCAATGAGTCACACTTGCCATTGTACTGTTAAAACTCTCCCGCCACTCCTCTGGACACCACCCTCCACCAGCCACTGACTGCAATATTTATATTAGCTCTCTAATGCCGGCTCTCCCTGCCTTTTTTAACAAACAGCTAGTAACTCCTGATGGTCCTGATGCTTTGTTAGCCTTCATACTATTTAAGGCAGCTTCAACCTCACTTTCTGTCACTTCTTGTATTGGACTTTCTATGGGGTTTGCTCTTCTTCCAGTTGGCTATCATTTTCCTCATTCGAAAGCTCTTCAAAATAAATCCTCCATCTTTCTCTCACTTGTTCTTCCTCAACTTTTTTATTAGCAGAACTGTCTTATCAATCTGCGTCTCTCATCAACGTCAGAAGCCTCTCAAAGAAGGCTGACTACATTCATGACCTGCTCGTTAACACTCTCCTTGGACTCACGGAAACTTGGCTTGCCCCTTCTGCTTGCTGTTTAAATCTCGCTACCCCTGATGGTTACATCCACTCCCATACCTCCTGTAACTCTCGTGGTGGTGGAGTTGCTCTCATTCACAGTGCCTCCTTCCCTCTGAATAATCTGCCCTCTCCCCCTCTTCTTTCTTTTGAGGCGCTCATCAATGTCTCTGATTCCATCCCCTCTCTAACTATCTTAGTCCTCTACCACCCCCCCCCCAGCTCCTCCCTCAAGCATTTTTTTGATGAATTTAGTAACCTCCTCACTGGCTCTCTGCTAATCCTCGGTGATTTCAACCTTCCTGGCCACAATCTTAATTTCAAAGCCTTTTCTGAAATCCTTGATCTCTTCTCCCTCACCCGACACGTTTCTTCCCCTATCCACTCTCACGGTAACATTTTAGACCTTGTAATCTCTGACTGTCTTATTTCCAACCTGATGACTACAAATTTGTCCAATGCTATATCTGATCACTTCCTTATCAACTTCAACTTCTCCACCCCATTCCATATACCTCCCCAGCTGTCTCATAATCCTAAGCCTTTCCGTCGACTAGCCTCCATTGATATTCCCTCCCTATCTAATGATGTGGCCTCCAAACTTCCACCCATTTATGCTTCTGCCTCTCCTGACCAGATTCTCTCTTCTTTGGAGCAACCCCTTCTCACTTGTCTTGATGCCCACTCTCCTCTTGTCACCCCTTCAAGCTCCCATTGTCACTGTGCCCCTTGGTACTCTATGGAACTCCTCTGTGCTAGGCAGTCCATGCGTGCCCATGAAAAAGTCCTTAGAAAGGCTCGCACCCATGGGCAAGACACGACCCCTCTCTCGCTGGCATTCTGACTTGCGACAGCTTCCTACGTGGCGAAATTAAAATCTGCTTGTGAAGCCTACTCACGTAATCTGCTTACTGATAATAGGAATGATCCCCGTACCGTCTTCCGCCTGCTCTCCCGTCTTACTTTCCCTGCCCAGGTCTCCCCACCCATTAGCCCTGCTACTCTCTCGCATTTCTTTGCAGATAAGATCACTAACCTCCGTGCCTCTCTCCCGGCTCCTGCCATTCTCCCTGACTTCCTGCCTCAGCCGCCTATCGTTTCCCCCGCTGTGACTGCATTGGAGCTTACAGCCCTGCTCTCGCGTTCCAAGAAATCGGGCTCCCCAAAGGACATTTTTCCGCCTAAACTGTTATGTAAAATTCTGCCTGCTATCCTCCCAATGCTTCTTCACCTGTTCAACACTTCACTTGCGACTGGTCTTGTTCCCTCTTCCTTCAAATGTGCCCACATCTGTCCAATTCTTAAGAAGCCTCAACTGAACCCCGCTGACCCTTCCAATTATCGCCTGATTTTGCAACTTCCTTTCCTCTCTAAGGTTCTGGAGAGAGTGGTTGCTTCACGCATCAACAGTCACATGGTGGCCTGTAACATTGATGAAACCTATCAATCTGGTTTCAAGTCAGGTCACTCCACAGAAACTGCCGTTCTCAATGTGTCCAATTGCTTACGAAGAGCCGCGGACAGGGGTTGTGCCTCCATCCTCGTTCTACTCGACCTCTCCTCTGCCTTCGATACTATTGACCATACCGTCCTACTTGATCGTCTCCACTCTTTCCTCGGCATATCAGGCACCGTGCTTGACTGGTTCCGCTCTTACCTCTCTTCTCGTATCCAATCCATTGTGATTGACGTTTCATCCGACTCTACCCTCATTCACTTTGGAGTGCCACAAGGCTCTGTCCTTGGTACTCTATATCTAACTTCTCCCTCTTAGTTCCCTTCTCCGTAATCTCGGTCTATCCTTTCACCTCTATGCTGATGACACTCAAATTTTCGTTTCCTCATCCCCGTCTCTTGCCTACTCTATCACTGACCTCCTGGCTGCCTACTCCTCCATTTCTGACTGGCTCTCTACAAACTTCCTCAGGCTTAATCACTCCCAAACTGAGGTCCTCCTCATCAGCACCCCTGCTCTTGTCATAAAATCTAAATCTCTCTTTCCCACGCTTACTCTGGGCGGTAATACTATCATTTTCTCTGACTGCGTTAGGAATCTGGGTGTTGTTTTTGATGAGCATCTCTCCTTTAAGCCTCATATCCGCAATTTCAGCAAATCCCCTCTATGTTTCCTTCGTAACTTCTCTCGCATTCACTCTTACTTTGATCGCCAAAGTCTTAAGACTGCTGTTCATGCCTTGACTACTGTAACTCTCTGCTTGTGAATCTGCCATCCTCCTCTCTCCAACCCCTTCAACTTGTACAGAACTATGCCGCCCGGCTTCTCCTCTGTCGCCCTCGCTTCTCTCCCTCGAAACCCTTGCTGCATGAACTGCACTGGCTCCCTGTCAGATCCCATACTCACATCAAGATACTTGTCTTCACATTTAAGGCCCTAAACAACAAGCAAGGCCCCGTCTTACCTCTCTTCTGCCCTCTCGCTACGCCATGTCCCTCGGGCTCTTCGGTCAACACATGTACCTCTTTTGAATATTCCTCGTTCATCCCTCTACTCAATGGGGGACTGCTCCTTCTCAATCTGCGCTCCTAAGTTGTGGAATGCTCCTGCTGAAATCAGGTCTTCTCCCTCTCTTACCACATTTAAGCGTCTCCTGAAAACGCATCTTTTCAGTATTGCCTTCTCCCCCTCTTGAATTTCCATTCTCATCTTAGCACAATGTGCACTCTGGGAAGGCCTCAGGCCTTGAAGAGCGCATTACAAAAGACATTATTATTATTTTACATCCTTCTTGTCTTTCTTCATTTGTTTTGCATTTCTAAACATATTTTTCCCTGCAACTGTATTTAGGTTGCACTAAACTCTTGCCACCTGTCTTCTAGCTTCTCTCTTTGCTTCCTTGTAATGTTCTTTATCTCTTATATTACCAGACCACTGCCATTGTTTAAAAAGTCTTTTCTTTTCTTTAATTGTCTCTTGCACCTCTTCACAACACCAGCAAGTTTATTTCTCTGCTTCTTTTCCCAAATGTGTGTTCTGCTGATTTAACTATATTGTCCTGCATATTTTTCCAACTTCCATCTGCACCATTCATAAGTTCCTCAAACTCTGATTCAAATGCCTGTTTCTTCTGTTCATCTTCCAACTTCCTTCTTCCCTCTCTTTTCTTCTTTTTAAGATCTTTCACTTGAAAAAAAGCTCTTCCCATTCTATGCTGTGTCAGACAGGCTTCTCCAGGTATTGCCTTGCAGTCTTCCACTAGCACTTGTGCTGTCTCCTCCACTCTTGTATGTTATACCTATATTTTTCTCAGTCCTTTTTAAAATGTGTTTAAAATTCTTAACTTGTGATTGTTGCACATTTCTAGTATAGCATCTCTCTCATTGTTCTCCTCTCCAAAACGATAACATACCATGATGTCCTCAAGTTCAACCCTGTCTTTTTCAATATGAGCATTAATATCACCATCTTCCTGGGGAACTCTTGCAATTTCATCCTCTTCTTTTTGAGCCATTCTCTCCACTTATATTGCAGATAAGAGTTCTTAAATCAGTGCAATGAATCTCTTTTTTCAAAGAGGCTTATCACATCATAGACAGCAGCAAATAGCTCATAAAATACTTTTGAGGGTAAAACTAAAGATCGGCTATCCAGCCATGTTTGTTGTGTTTTGTCTTTTAGCCAAAAATGTAATGGAACTTGTGTTTTTGTTTCGTTCAATGTGCATGAATATGTTGCTTATGTCCAAGTTCAAATCCGATGGAGTCATTTTTGTTTGTAGTTAAAGATCACAAGAATTAGCTAAACACCCAAATAAATAATAATAAAAAAGGAATTTTACTGTTACTTACATTATTCGGGCGGATAGAGATCTGAAAAAGCGGCAAGGACAAAAGTCAATTACGACTCTTACCAAACTAAACCAGTATTTTTTCCTAACATCGATCTCATGTAAAATTCTATTTTAAAGTACAATTGCGTTGTAAATAGAAGGGATTATCATAATGATCATAGGGAATTGACAATGGGATTAGTTTGTAGTCGCCTAAAAATTGTAATAATTTATTGCAGTTGCTAACTAATAGAGAAAGTGTGACAAAATTTCTTGCACATACTTCACATAAAGTCATGCTGAAGACTGATTCAAGATTTGAAGCATGGCTGTATGGGCGACAAAAACTAGTACCCACCAAATATCCAATTATTTAAAAATAGTATGTAAATCCACTAGAAAATGCAGAAATTGCCGAAGGGTAAAAACTAAAAAAAAAATACTAAAGTAAATCTTAAAATGATTATATCTGGAATAAATAGTCATATAGGTATAAAAAAAATGTAAAAAATAAATAGAAAAAAAGAAGAAAGAATTGAGTGTAAGATTGGGTGAAAAAAAAGGGAAAAAAGAGTAAAAAAAAAAAAGCATACAAAATACAAGGTGTTTTAAAAAAAATTTATATCATTTGAGATGTAAATATCACAAACTACATAGTCATGGAAAATGAAACTAAACAGGCTTAATGTTAAGCAACATAAGATTTCTTCCTCCAAATTGGAATGAGAAAATCAAAGGTATGTGGATTCCATGAGCGATTTCACAAATGTTCAATATGTGCACCGCCTGAGACACGACACACAACAAGTCGGTAGTCCAGCTCCTCCCAAACACGCTGCAGCATGTCTTTGGTAACAGTCTCCAGTGCGGTAGTGATTCTGTTCTTGAGTTCCTCTAGCTTTACAGGAAGATGGGGGACATAGATCAGTCCCTTCACATAGCCCCCGAGAAAAAAATCACAAGGTGTCAGGTCAGGTGAATGTGGCTGCCATTAAAGTGTACCCCCATGATAGAAAAAAATAATTTAGGCCATTGACAGTTTCTTCGGAGAGTGCATTCCAATGTTCAATCACTCTGATAGAGAAGAATCATCTCCTAACCTGTCCTGCAGAACTGAACCTGGATCTGCATATTCCATCCCTGACACCTGTTTAGTCAATCTTCTCTGTATCGATTCCATCAGTCGCATATCAGTGATATAGCCTCAGCTCCAGAGGGGTGAAGCAAAGTCAGTTATAGGCCGGATGTATGTGATCAAGAGGGTGGTGAAGAAACCTGGAGTGTTGTTGTGTATTTGATAAGGTTCATAGCAACTCCACCTTTATTGATACCAATATATTTTTTTAAAGGTCAAAAGTTGACCTTTAAGGTCAAAAAAACTTTTTTAGCAAAAATTAATTTTGCTGTTCAAAATGTTTAGAGCAACCCTTAAGCTTTAAAAAATTACATAATTCATTGTTTTATGTGCTATAATAAGGGAGAAATAATTTTTTTTCAAATGCTGGTATCAAGAAATTTGACAATTTTTCTCAACTTTGACAGGTTATAACTTTTGAGCTATTCAAAATTGAGGGCTGGGAAGTGTCTCATTGTTTTTCTCTCATCGAATTCAACCTGTATACCAATTTTCATCAAAATCGGTGATGGTGACTTAAAATTTCCCCCCAAATTGGTTGATTTCATATGGAATGACCCATTTGAGAGAAGATGTGTGAGGGGAGATATGATTGAGCTTTTTAAAATCTGTTCTGGGATGGATAAGTTGGATTTTAGCAAGTTATTTGAGTTGGAAGGTAGTAATAGGACTAGGGTCACTACTTCAAAATTAAAAAAAACAGAGGTGCAGATTGGATGTAAGAAAATATTTTTTCACCAATAGAGTGGTAGATTACTGGAATAGTTTGCCATCTGAGACGGTAGACAGTCCAAACTTGAATGTTTTCAAACGCAGATTAGATGATTATATGGGGAGGGAGGGTTAACTTTTTATAGGGGGGTTATTCTGGACTCATTCCTGTGGATGCAGTTTTTTATTATTGTATATTACGATTAATTTAGATTTTGACGAGTCTGATGATGCTTTTTGTTTTTGACACATCCCTGTGTATGGTTTGAATTGTATATTGTAGATGCATAATTGACACAATCCTATGGATACATTTTGTGGGTGGGTTTTGACAGATGCGGATGACCTTTGATAGGCCCTTGTGGCTTTTGTCATCCGTGAAATTATGTTATGTTATGCTTTTTGTTTTTGACACATTGGTGTGTATGGTTCGAATTATAGATGGTAGATGCAAGGGAAAGACATAGTGGATATAACAAAAGAATCTAAAAAGGCATGCAGAGAAATGGCAGAAGGAGATTCGATGGTGATACGAGCAAGTGAGAATGGGCTTATGAAAAGGAGTGCTACAGGATACATAAAAGCTATCGGGGGACTCATAAGAGAAGTAAAGGCTAGGCACCCTGGAGTAAAGGTAGCTGTAGTCCCAATAACACCAATGTGGTACGAAGGATATAGCTATGAAAAGAGGAGGAGAAAGTTAAACAGAAGAATAAGGATGATGGCAATTGAGGAAGGAGGAAATACCATTGAAATGGGAGTACTGGTTAAGGACCAGTGAACTAGTGAGGGAAATAAAGAGGTGGACTTGGGCACTGCAGCAAGTGGAGCAGGTCAAGTGTAATGATAGATAGGATAGAGGGCCAAAGCAGCCCTGGGTAAATACAAGGAAGAGGAGAGAGGAAAGTGGATACAAGAGAGTAAAGGTAGGATTCTTGATCTTGAACCGCCAAGGAATGGTCTCCTAGGCAAGAGAGAAGCGATTGTAAGGGAATGAGAAAGAGCAGTAATAGAGATAATGGCATTAGTAGATATGAGGGTTATTGAAGAACAAATGGAAATCGGTGGCTATCAACTGAAGGGGAAAGGTAGGACTCAGGAGGAAGAGGGATACAATGGAGTAGGTATACTAGTTAAAGAGGGCTACCTGGTATCAGAGGAGGTGGAGCCGAATAAAAGAGCAGTACAGAGAGGATTGGAAGGAAGGCTAGAGGCATATAGGGTCACAAGGGGCAAAACCAACCTAGTGGTGACAGTAGTGTACAATTATGTGGAAGATACCAACTGGAGGAAGAGTGAATGGCTAATAGAAGAACTAAGGAGCCTGACACAAGAAATGGAGAATGAAAAATGGTTAGTGATGGGGGATTTTAATGGTCATGTGGGCCTACTGGGGAAAGAAATGAACAGCAATGGAAGAAGGGTGTATTGATCGATAATTGAAAGTGATGTAATTTTGAAGAATCTAGAAGTGCAAGGAATCTCAACCTGGCAACAAGGAGAGAGGAGGAGTGCAATAGATTTTGCTATAATGAACAGAAAGTGTGGCCAGATAGATGAAGCCATATGTATTGATGTGGATCAGGAAATAGAGATCCAAACTGACCATAAAGCTATAATAGTGAAAGTAAAATGAGACCCGGTATGGGAAATAAAAAAGGGAAAGTGGAAAAATATATGGAAGAGAAAAGGAGCGGATTGGGGAGCATTGGCAGGACTAATAATCTCTGAGGATATGAAGGTAAATTATAGACAGTTAGAAGGAAAAATAAAAGAGGTGGTGATGCAAAAGATTGGGGGAAAATGGATCCAAACAGGAGGAAAAAGGTTAAGCAAGGGGTGGTGGAACAAGGAAGTGGAGAAAGAGTACTTAACTAGGAGAAAGATGAACAAACAACTAAGAAAACTAGGCAAAGTAGAGAGAGGGGGGAGAGGGGGAGGCAGAACAAGTGGAAAGGATGGAATAAGATTATAGGAAGCAAAAGCAAAGTTACACAAGTAATCTGGGATGCAAAGATCAAGGAGGAAGAGGAAAAAATAAGAGAGTGGAGCAAGTTGGGGGTAAATGACCGAGAAAGAGAGCAGTGGAGATATCTGAGGAGGGCCTTGGAAGGGGATAAAAGTGAGGACAAAGTAATAATAAAGACAATGGAAGGAGAATGTGAGGATAAGGAAAAAATAAAGATGCAAATTGAAGAATATTGGGGAAGAATCATTCGGGCATGGGAGGGATGGGAAGAAAGCGGAGCTAATGAGGAACTTCTGTATGCAGTACAGGGATTAGAGGATGAATGTATAGGAATCAACAGGGAGGACATAGAGTATGGGTTGAAGGTTAAAAAACCATAAGGCAATGGATGAAGAAAGGATAGTTGGTTAATTTCTGAAATATGGAGGAGAAAGGATGAAAGAGTTACTGACAACCCTATTTAATGATATGCTGGTGAACGCATGAGTAACAACCTTTTATACCATATTTGCAGATTTTTTAAAGATAATTTTGGCATGTTTCTAGCTTGGTATTTCCTGTTGCCACATCAGTACTGGCATTAGGCCCAGTAATAGAGGTTGGACCTATCCTAACATTGCTGTTCTGTCTTTGTGTCAATGCCTCCTTGTAGCTGGGAATATCTCCTATACTGCTTGCTTTTTGGAGTATTACTGTCATTCTTCCTTCTCTGGCTTCTTTGTTTTCCTTTTTCCTGGTGGTAGTCTTGTTTTCTTCTGTTGGTGGTGGTGGTTTGGGGTTTAGGGTTCAGGTATTTCTTAATGCTCCAGTATGTAGTAGCCTATTTTTCTGGGTAATAATTCAGATTAGGGGTGCACGGTAGGTGGTGCTGTTAGTAGGATACAATTGTGGGCTACAACATATCTCTTATGATGTCAGACGGTAGCTTCAGATGTGACCAATCAGATTGTGATATTTTTTGTTGTTTTGGGGGTTTGTAACCTTTATTCTGTATTATTTACTTAAATATCTACACCTCTGCTCGTTTATAGTTTTTTTCTAAGTAAGGTAAGGTTTCTTGTCTTCTTTTTTTTGTATTTTTTTTGTTTCGCTGCGAATGATAGCAGCTTTTTACTGGCAATGTCGTAGCTATAAATAGGACCCGCTGCACAAAAGTTTTGGTTTCATCATAGCTTCTTTATGCTCTAGCTGTGCTTCTCCGTTATTTGAATTTGGGGTTTATTTTGCATGACCGCCAAAAAACTTTTAATTTTTTTTTAGAGGCGAATAAACTAATTAAGAAAACTATAAAATGCTGAAATGCAGTGCAAATTTAAATTTTTAAGAAAATTTAATGTTTCATTGCGATAAAATATATGTAAACGAAAACAGTAAGCAACAGCAGTGCTCTTTCAAACAATCAGCGCATAGGGGTACATTTTTCGCAGGTTTCCATTTAAGTTTAAAAGACATTGTTGAAATTTCATATTTTTTCATAATTAAGCGTTTTACATAAGTATTGTTTGTAATTAGGCTACCATTTTTTCTGCAGGTAAAAAGCTGTTGTCGTTCACAGGGAAACAAAAAAATAAAAATAGGAGAAAAAAAGTAAATTCAAGGGGACCACCCTATGATGATCCTGAGTTTCAATCAATTGGAGGGGGGTCTGTATATACTCGTATACAAAAAAATTAACGCCGTGATTGGTCACACCTGATGCTACTGTCTGACGTCATAAGACATATATTGTAGCCTATAAACAGCGCCACCTACTGTGTGCCCTTAAACTGAAGTGTTACCTTTTTCTGTCTCTGTAGGGCTGCTTTAGCCTCCCCTATCCACTCATCCTCTTCCACAAATTTTGTCATAAAGCAGGCTTTGCATGTGAACTTCCTGTTTGGCATAGAGAAACATGACAGGACACGTAGCAATGGGTTTAAGCTTGATAAGTATAGGTTTAAGAAGGAGATTGGGAGGAATTGGTTTACAAATCGTGTGGTAGATGAATGGAATAGGCTCACTAGACATGTGATAGAAGCCTCCTCTCTGGGTATTTTTAAGAATAGATTAGATAAATATATGGATGAAGCTGCTAGATGGGACTGACTTTTTTTTTATGTACATATGTATATATTTTTCTAAGGAGTGGGGAGATTATATTTTGTGGTTGCATGAATGGACATAATCCTCTGGATGCATTTTATGTATATTGTAGATTAGATCTGACAAACTCCTTAAAGGGTGACAATGTTGATGACTTTTCTCTGGTAAGAAATCTTTTGTGTGTTGACTGGAACAGGAGCTGCCAAGTGTAGGCCATGAATGGTCTTTTGCAGTCTCCTTCTTTTCTTATGTTCTTATACCAGAGATTACAAAGTGAGAATAGTTTAGATAATTTAAACCATTATAGGTCAACCAGAAATGAACTAAATAGGATTATTAAGAAGACCAAAAGGACAGCAGAAATTAATTTAGCTAAAAATAATAATTAAGATCCTAAAAAATTCTTTAGCTATTATAGAATCAATAATAAATCTAACAGTGATAAAATAGGGCCTATTAAATATCTTTTGAAAGAATCTGATGAGTAAATAGTCGAGGGCCTTAATGATCATTTTGCTTCAGTATTCACAGAAGAGAAACCAGTTAGATTAATTGATGATAATTCTAGGTCAAGGGAAGTAGTGATAAATTCTATTAATATAGACAGAGAAGAAATTAAAGGGCTTATAATGCAGTTAAATACTAGTAAGGTGTAGAAAGTATTGCAGTAGCTCTTGAGAAGATATTTATTAGATCACTAGAGTCTGGAGAAATACCAAATGATTGGAAATTGGCAAATGTAGTGCCAATTTTTAAAAAGGGAAGCAAAGAGGACCCAAATAACTTTAGACCAGTAAGCTTAACTTCTATAGCCTGTAAAATTCTTGAGAAGATGGTTAAGAAGGGAATTTCTGATCATCTAGAGAGTAGCAGGTTAATTAATGATGCTCAGCATGGTTTTAGAAAAGGTAGATCGTGTTTAACTAATTTACTCGATTTTATGGATTATGTAACTAAAGAATTAGATAGGGGTGAGAATGTTGATGTGATCTACTTAGATTTCAGCAAAGCTTTTGATAAGGTTCCACATAGAAGACTAGTTCATAAATTAAAGCTGCATGGGATATGTGGGAAGGTTTTAAATTGGATAACTGAATGGCTGAAAAATAGGAAACAGAGAATTGTACTGAATGGAATGAGGTCAGAGTGGAGGAATGTTATTAGTGGCGTACCTCAGGGATCAGTTTTAGGCCCTTTATTATTTATAATCTATGTAAATGATCTTGGGCAAGGTGTGAATAGCAAAGTATCAATTTTTGCTGATGACACTAAATTGGCAGCTGTAGTCAAAGAGGTTGAGGGTAGCTTTAAAGTGCAGGGTGACTTAAATAAGTTGTTAGCTTGCGCTCAGAAGTGGCAGATGACTTTTAACCTTAATAAATGCAAAGTTATTAACATGGGGAGAGATAATAGGCAATTTAGCTATGAGATGGATGGGTATTGGCTTAATTCAGTTGAAGATGAGAAGCACTTAGGAGTACTAGTAGATAGGTCACTGAAATTTTCAAAGCAGTGTATTGAGGCAAAAAATAGAGCAAACAGGGTGCTAGGTTACATTAAAAGAAATGTTAGCTACAAGAGTAAGGAGGTCATCCTTAAACTATACAACTCTTATGTCAGGCCACATTTAGAGTACTGTATACAGGCATGGTCACCACATTTTAGACATGATATAAACTTATTAGAGTCAGTACAAAGGAGGGCAACAAAAATAATACCATCCCTGAAGCACCTTGAATATGAAGATAGACTGAGGGTATTAAATATGTTTTCATTTGAAAGAAGGTGTGTGAGGGGAGATATGATTGAGCTTTTTAAAATCTTTTCTGGGATGGATAAATTGGATTTCAGCAAGTTATTTGAGTTAGAAGGTAGTAATAGAACTAGAGGCCACCACTTAAAGATTAAAAAACAGAGGTGCAGACTGGATGTTAGAAAATATTTTTTCACTAACAGAGTGGTGGATTATTGGAATAGTTTGCCACCTGAGACTGTAGACAGCCCAAACTTGAATGTTTTCAAGCGCAGATTGGATGATTATATGGGGATGGAGGGTTAATTTCCTACTTTCAGGATGTGGATATGTTTCTCGACTCATTTCTGTGGATGTTTTTTTTTTATTGTATATTTTGGGGGACTTTGATTTTGTTTTTGACAGACTCCTATGGAGGCTTTAAATTATATATTGTATTTTTTTAATTAAGGAGCTATCTGGCAACTGCCGACTTAGGCATTAGTCGCCGTTATATATTGTAGATGCATGGTTAGACATTCCTATGGATCGTTAAATTGTATATTGTAGATGCATGATCTGACAAAATCCTATGGATGCTTTATGTGGGTGGATTTGATGGATACGGATGACATTTGATAGGCCCTTGTGGCTTTTGTCATCCATGAAATTATGTTATGTTATGTAAAACATATTGGGAGGTGGAAGAAATATTATGGGAATGCGAGTGGGAAAGCTCACAGGATATGGATCTTCAGAATTACCATTATTTCTCCTCTCCACCGAAAATAAATGCCATATTCCAATACAAAAAGTGGCTCAACGACCTGAAGCTGCATGATCTGACACAATCCTATGGATGCATTTTGTGGGTGGGTTTTGACAGATGCGGATGACCTTGGACAGGCCATTGTGGCTTTTGACATCTGTGAAATTATGTTGAGTTACTATAAGAACATAAGAACATAAGAAAAGAAGGAGACTGCAAAAGACCATTCATGGCCTACACTTGGCAGCTCCTGTTCCATTCAACACACAAAAGATTTCTTACCAGAGAAAAGTCATCAACATTGTCACCCTTTACAGGAGTTCGTCAGATCTAATCTACAATATACATAAAATGCATCCAGAGGATTATGTCCATTCATGCAACCACAAAATATAATCTCCCCACTCCTTAGAAAAATATATACATATGTACATAAAAAGAAAGTCAGTCCCATCTAGCAGCTTCATCCATATATTTATCTAATCTATTCTTAAAACTATCCAGAGAGGAGGCTTCTATCACATGTCTAGTGAGCCTATTCCATTCATCTACCACACGATTTGTAAACCAATTCCTCCCAATCTCCTTCCTAAACCTATACTTATCAAGCTTAAACCCATTGCTACATGTCCTGTCATGTTCACTAAGTATTAGAACCTTACCCAGATCCCCTTTATTATATCCTTTTACCCATTTGAAGACTTCAATCAATTCCCCTCTGACTCTTCTCCTTTCCAATGTATGTAGATTTAGTTTTCTGAGCCTTTCACCATAAGGTAAGTTCCTTAGCCCACCAATCATCTTTGTCATCCTTCTCTGCACAGACTCAAGCAAATCAATATCCTTCCTATAATATGGTGACCAAAATTGTACTGCATAGTCTAGATGAGGCCTAACTAGCGCCAGATACAGTTTTAGAATGACTTCAGCACTCTTATTGCTTACACTCCTCATAATGAATCCCAATATCCTATAAGCTTTATTCTTAGCATTTAGGCATTGCTTTCTAGGAAGAAGGTCTGAACTTACCAAAATACCCAAGTCCCTCTCACTATCGGTCCTCCCTAAAATTCTCCCATTTAATTTATAACTATTCAATGGATTATTTCTACCTATACTAAGTACACTACATTTGTCTATGTTAAACTTCATTTGCCATTTCTCGGCCCAATTGGACAGAATGGTCAATTCCTCCTGCATTACAACAGCATCAGAATCAGCCCTAATGGCCCTACCTAGCTTAGTATCATCAGCAAATTTACTCAGGTCACTACTTATACCTATGTCAAAATCATTAATATAAATTAAGAATAGCAAGGGACCCAAAACAGATCCTTGCGGAACTCCACTGCTAACACACCCCGACTCAGATTTAACTCCATCTATACTAACTCTTTGCTGTCTGTCACCAAGCCATGACTGAATCCACCTAAATATACTGTCATCGATCCTGTGTGCTTTAACTTTGCTCAGAAGCCGTAAGTGTGGCACTCGATCAAAAGCCTTACTAAAGTCCAAGTATAAAATATCATAGTTTTCCTCATTATCTGCTGCTTCATACACTTACTATAAAAAGACAGCAAATTAGTCAGACAGGATTTACCCTTACTAAAGCCATGCTGTGATTCTTTTATCAACTTATGCTTATCCAAGTGATCTCTAATATTCCTTGCTATAATAGATTCCATCATTTTCCCTACCACTGATGTCAAACTTACTGGCCTGTAATTAGACATATTTGTTTTATCCCCTTTCTTAAATATAGCTATCACATTGGCTTTCTTCCATGCCACTGGCACAATGCCACTCTCCAATGATTTTCTAAAGATGCATGCTAGGGGCTCACTTAACACATCCTTACATTCTTTCAAAATTCTAGGAAAGACCTCATCAGGACCAGGTGCTTTACTACTTTTGATTTTATCAATTTCCTTTGTCACTATCTCCTTTGTGATCAAGATATCCTTTAATTTCTCTTCATCATTACCCCGTAAGATCATTGACACCTCAGGTATATTTAGAGTATCCTCCTGTGTAAATACTGCGAGAAAAAAGTCATTTAGCATTCCAGCCATTGAGTCCCTATCACTCACTAATTCTCCATTGGAATCTATAAGTGGGCCTATTTTATCTCTAACCTTAGTTTTGCATAATTGATAAAAACTTTTAGGATCTTCCTTTGCCCTATTTGCCACTTTAATTTCATAATTTCTCCTTGCTACTCTAACGAACTTTTTAAAATCTCTTGCTAGTTCATTATATCTCTGCCTTAAGTGATCCTCTCCATTTTTTATTTTCCTATAAATGTCCTTTTTAATGCCAATATAATGCTTAATTTTATCTGTCATCCCTTTTGGGTCATTATTTTTAGTCCTAATCTCCTTATATGGAATGTTAATCATCTGACCTGTAATTAATTGCTCAATTATTCTTTCATACTCCTCTTCAATTGTAATCTCTTCCTCCTGGTGATTATTGTCTCCACTAACTGATATCATTGAATCTATTCCTGAATTGATTTCATTGCCTTGTTTCTGTACAACTGCCTCCAGGTAAGTCCTTAGCCCATTATAATTTGCTCTTCTAAAGTCAGGAATTTTAACATTGTTCATGCTACTATCAATACCATTCCATTTCATCTTGAATCTAATTTCACAATGGTCACTATTACCCAAATTTCCTCCAATCTCAGTATCCTTAATAACTTCTTCCCTATTTGTCAGAACTAAATCCAGTATATTATTACCTCTAGTGGGTTCGTTAATAATCTGCCTCAGAAAATTATCTTGGACAACATTCAAAAATTCCTCAGCCTCCTGATCACCCACAAGAGCTTCCCAGTCTATATTGAGGTTTTGTGGCGGGAATTAGATAGTGTTATTAGGTCTTTAGCGCGGGAAACTAGGTTTTGATAGTGGTCAGGGAAATTTAATGGCTCAAAGTGAGGCAGGGAAAGGAAGCAAACACAGATTTGTAGAAGGTAGGCAGGCTAATGGAAGTGCTTTAGGGTTAAACTACTTGAGTAGAGATAGTGGTCAGGGAAATACAAGAGTACAGGGTCGGGGAAAGAGAGAAAGGAGATGCAGAGGAGATAGGCCCTCAGGTGCTTCAGGGATAGGTGGGCTGAGTTGTCTTTACACAAATGCTTGTAGTCTTAGAAATAAGAAGGATGAATTATTTAGTTATATCATTCATGAAGATATAGATATAATATGTATAGTTGAATCATGGGTTAATGAAAATATATTTAATGATAATGTCAGTGAATTTGAACTAGAGGGTTATACTATGTACATTAGTCAAAGGAGAGATAGGACTGGTGGTGGGTTGATTATTTATATCAGAAATAGCATTTCTTCAAATCTAAATAACTCTATAAAGCAAGGAGAAGGTGAATCATTATGGATAGATATTAAGGTTGGTAAAAATAGGAAAATACACTTGGGAGCTTTTTATAGACCACCAGGACAGACTGATTGTATCGATGAGTTAATGATTAGGGAAATAAGTAAAGAATGCAAAGAAGATACAGTTATTCTTGGTGACTTTAATTTAACTTCTGTAGACTGGGAAAATATGATAGGAAGAGATAGAGCAAGTTGTAAGTTTATGGAGTGTTTTGAGGATAACTTTTTGATCCAATTTGTTAATAAGCCAACAAGGGGTGCCAATATATTAGATCTAATTCTTTCAAATGATGATCACTTAGTTCAAGGATTGAGTGTAGGGGAATCATTGGGAAACAGTGATCATCAGATGGTTCGGTTTAATTTGCAAATAGTTAAGGGTAGAACAGCGACAAACTCCACGAAAATTCCAAATTTTTATAGGGGAGATTACGATAAATTACGCAGCATGCTAAATCAGATTAGGTGGGATATAGAATTCCATGGAAAGAATACTTATGAGATGTGGGATATTTTTAAGACTATATTAAACATGGTTCAGGAACAGTGTATTCCGATGAAGTCTATTAGGAAGAAATGTAGGAAACCATTATGGTGGAACCAAGAAATAGCTAATAAAGTTTCAGAGAAAAAAAGGGCATACCAGAGATTACAAAGTGAGAGTAGTTTAGATAATTTAAACCATTATAGGTCAACCAGAAATGAACTAAATAAGATTATTAAGAAGACCAAAAGGACAGCAGAAATTAATTTAGCTAAAAATAATAATAAAGATCCTAAAAAATTCTTTAGCTATTATAGAATCAATAATCAATCTAACAGTGATAAAATAGGGCCTATTAAATATGAAGGGGTTTTGAAAGAATCTGATGAGGAAATAGTAGAGGTCCTTAATGATCATTTTGCTTCAGTATTCACAGAAGAGAAACCAGTTAGATTAATTGATGATAATTCTAGGTCAAGGGAAGTAGTGATAAATTCTATTAATATAGACAGAGAAGAAATTAAAGGGCACATAAGTGGCAAATGACTTTCAACCTTGATAAGTGCAAAGTTATTAACATGGGAAAAGATAATAGAGAATTTAACTATGAAATGGATGGGCATTGGCTGAGCTCAGTAGAGGATGAGAAAGATCTAGGAGTAGTAATAGATAAGTCATTAAGGTTTTCTAAGCAGTGTATTGAAGCAAGAAATAGGGCAAATAGAGTGCTGGGTTTTATTAAGAGAAATGTCAGTTACAAAAGTAAGGAGGTTATTCTTAAACTCTATAACTCTTATGTTAGGCCACATCTAGAGTACTGTATACAGGCATGGTCCCCACATTTTAGACACGATATTAACCTTCTTGAGTCAGTGCAACGGAGGGCAACAAAGATTATTCCTTCCCTGAGGCACCTTGAATATGAAGATAGACTGAGGGTATTAAATATGTTCTCGTTCGAAAGGAGGTGTGTGAGAGGGGATATGATTGAGCTGTTTAAAATTTTTTCCGGGATAGATAAATTGGATGTTAGCAAGTTTTTTGAGTTAGATGATGGAAATCGGACTAGAGGTCACCACTTGAAAATTAAAAAGCAAGGGTGTAGGTTGGATTTAAGAAAATATTTTTTCACCAATAGAGTGGTAGACTTCTGGAACAAATTGCCGCAGAGGGTAGTAGGTAGTCCAAATCTAAATGTATTTAAGAGTAGGTTGGATGAGTTTATGGGAAGGGAAGGTTGTGATGGTTCCTAAGTTTTGTATATATTAATATTGTTTGTATATATCTATAGCTGCATGATTTAGTTCTTGACAAGCCTTGATTGGTGATACCCTTGTTTCTGGATGCAATCCTCTGGATGTAGTTTTCCTGGGAGTTTGGGTGCCTTGAAAAAGAGGCCGCTTGACTCGGATGACCTATGATGAGCCCTTGTGGCTTTTGTCATCCGTTATATTATATTGTGGGGGACTTTGATTTTGTCTTCCCCTGGTGATGGTGCTTTTTGTGGGTGGGTTTTGACGGAGGCGGATGACCTTTGATAGGCCCTTGTGGCTTTTGTCATCCGTGTAATTATGTTATGTTATGTTATGTTATGTTATTTGTCAGAACTAAATCCAGTATATTATTACCTCTAGTGGGTTCATTAATAATCTGCCTCAGAAAATTATCTTGGAAAACATTCAAAAATTCCTCAGCCTCCTGATCACCCACAAGAGCTTCCCAGTCTATATTTCTGTAATTAAAATCGCCCATTATACACACATGCTTACTTCTACATGCCCGTTCAATCTCCTGCCACAGAAGATTTGAAGCTTCCTTACTAAGATTTGGTGGTCTGTATAATAATCCTATGACAAGCTTGTTTTTACCTTCCTTTACATTTAGCCATAATGACTCTGTGTTATCATCTAATTTAATTGTACTGTTTACACAACACTGGAGATTATCTTTAATATAAATAATAACCCCTCCTCCTCTCTTCCTATTCCTATCTGTATGGAACATGTTAAAGCCCTCAATCTCAACCTCAGGTTTAAAGTGATTACCTGCCAAATCAAGCCATGACTCTGTTATCTCAATTATATCAAAATTCTCTTCACTTGCTAACGCTCTTAAGAGATCTATCTTATTCCTTATACTCCGACCATTTGTGTAGTATATTTTTAAGTTTTTTTTATTATTCCCATCTTCATTGCATTGTGCTTTTTTATTCCTAGTTATCTGCTCATTCACTTGTGCATTAGTCCCCCTATAACGCATCAGTATGCCCTCTCCCCTAGCTATTCCTCTATCACTGCATCCCTTCCATTTCCTACACCTGCCCTCTATTCCTGTTATTCCCTTACCTCTAACAGCTTCTAGTTTCCTACCCGTAAGGACCTAATCACACTATCCAGCTCCCCCCATAGAACCTCAACACCTGCCCGACTAAGATGGAGCCCATCCATCGCATACAACCTCCTATTCCCGTAAAACCCTCCCCAGACATCTACAAACACCAATCCTAGCTCCTCACACAGTCCTTTCACAAATTCATTCAAACCAATTGCACGCGACAACCATTCTACCCCCACATCCAATCTCAGAAGCACACCAGAAACAACACCTTTTACCCTGCTTTTACTCATCCTTTCAACTAACCTTTTATACTGCTCGCGTAACTCACATGTGGGCTTTACCCCCCGGCTTGCTCCACTCACCCTCAGGAACAAATAGCCGAGCAGCTTATCTTCAACTTTACCATAGCCCAGAAATAGCATCCCTAAACTGAAGTATTACCATGATTAGATGTTAATCCGTAGAATTACCACCAAATGCTATTATATTCACTAAAGATATTTTAATTTTAAAATATTTTTTCATTTTAAGCTTTTTTAGTTTACAAACCCTGAAAAATCATTGATAGAAAATATTGAGGATCTGAGTAACAAATTTAAAAATCTGAACTGGATTTTTTACAAAACAAAAAAAGAAAGAGCGTCCACCATATTGTATAGGATTGCCGAAACTCCTTTCCTCTGTTGATCAACTTAACTTAATAGCATGGGACAGGAAAGAGGCACTGGGTGGGTCCTGTAGTAGGCATTTTTGCTTTTGTTTATGTTACAACTGCCATTAACTGGATGACGCTTTAGCGCCGAAAATAAACATAAATTTTAAAAAAATGAATTGTGCGAGGTGGTATACAAGGAATTCGCTAAAGTCAGTTTAAACAAATATGATTTTTAAGGAAAACATTGAAATTGCCTTAGTTATTTAATGCAATTTCAAGCAAACTTGATAACAAATAAACAAATCATAACGACAATTTTTCGGCGGCACAAGATAGATACTTGGTTGTTTGTTTCAAAAACGGGCATCAAAATCAGAATACAAACTGAAACGGGGACTCCACAGAGATTGCAAGGGCCAATGAATTAATTTAAGCTTATATGAAGATCATACAAGATTTATGTATAGTATTATTTATATAATTCGTTTTCATAGTAATTCACTTAGCTTGCTTAAAAATTATAGCCATCAATTATATTCAGTAGTTTTTCGGTAGCATATCGGACAATTCAAGGGGAAAGTGAGCGAGGTCGAAATAACTTTTATGTTATGAATCAGTATCAATTTTGCTCATAATTAAATAAAAAGTGAGATAATTTTTAAGAGAAGGAATAAATAAAATTAAAGTAGTGTAAGGATCATAGGTGGGCGCGATAACGAAAAAATGTATCACGATAACCGATAAATCGATAACGATAACCTTATCGGCGATAACCGTTAATCGATACATGGCGATAAAGTTATCGACCGATAAGGTGATAACTGATAAATCGATAAATCCAAAATTATAATACAATATTGATTATTGACTATATATAGCGTTATTTTATAATACAATAGTAAGAATATTTGAATACGGTTTCTTAGTTTCTTACGTGGTAAGGCTCTCCTTCATCTCCTCATTGGTTTTGAGGATCCTCCTCCCAGCTCGGCCCTACCTATTTCTGCCTCCAAGGCACGCGCGGCTCGCCCCTGTGCTAAACTGGGACCAAAAGCTGAAATTATTTATTATCGCTAGTTTGGAACCAAAAGTATCGGTGATACCGATGAATCGATATCGCGGAAAAAATATCAGATAACCGATAACCTGATATCGCTATCATTTATCGCGATTACGCCTACCTATGGTAAGGATAGTACAAAAGAAGTCTCGATGCAAAGGCAATACTGTGGTGCTAGAACCACATTATAGAATCGCATTTATCTCCAAAATACCTCGAAGATGAGCATTTTGAAGTCTTATAAAGTTCTATAATTGGTTCACATAACGCGGTGCTCACAGTTCTTAACTGAGCGAAGGCGGTTTACGGCTTACCTTTACCGTTACCTCCTTTACTGGGTAGCAAGATGTAAATAGCAAATGTACATATTTTGTCCAAGAATTCCGGGTCTAAAATACATGAAAATGAACTTAAAAGATAGGAAAATGGGTGTGGGCTAGTAGGAGAGGGTATAGTTAGAAAAAAGTATTGACAGTACATCTGGACATCTATTCACTTGGGCTTCTTCTTGTCCTGCATGTATCTATTGAACATAATAAAAGCATCCGAGCCTTTGTTTTCGGGTTTTCTTGAATTGTATATATTGAGCTTACTCAGTTTTGGCGTCTTCATACATGTATGTTTCACATGATATCTCTGTTTCTTTTTACACTACTTTTTGCATCATATTTACCTTTTTCGTGTTCACTTTGGATTTTTTATTTATTTGTTTGTTATCATTTATTATTCCGTTTTTTATGTTTATTTGTCCACTACGGGTTGGGGTTTTATTAAAGGACATACATGACATCATGCATGAAATAGTTCATTTGGTTGTCCTACGTATTGGTAATTTTTCTTAGCTAGCGTTTTTCCTTAGTATGTTTAACGATACAGTGGTACAACATCTTCCTGCGTACGCAAGTGGCTACTGCCAAATTCTCGTCGGTAGTGTCTATTTCGGTGTTAAGTTCGGGTGGTCTTATGCCTTGAAGTACTCTTTTCGGTATGTATGCATATATCTTTCTCCATATGGCTTTTGCATTGTTGTGTAGGGTCACGTTTAGGTGTTCGATTTCAGCTAAATTATGCAGTCAGCTTGAAGGGATGTGGTCCAGGCGAGTGACATTAAATATGAGCGGTAGTGCCTGGTTCTGCTCCGTTTGTGCCTTTTTTTATTTGGCTTTTGCTTACCAGGTATAAGGGAATGGTGGGATACACCAAAATCGGTCTAACCAAGGTCATGTATAATTTTATTTTATTTTTGGAGGGAGCCCCCTGAATCTGTAGCAGTATCGTAGATTTCTATTGGCATGCGCGACCTTCACATTAAGAAGCCGCCATACCCTCTCATTGTAATTTTAAGTCCAAGAGCCCGAGCTTCACTTGTATATGGGTAGAATTCATCCTGTACTAATATATCGGCTGTTTTATTATGTCCAATAGGAAGAACTTTAATCACTTGTGATATGTCGTCATCCAACTAGATATAAGAGGCGTAATCTTGGGTAAGGAGGGAAGGTCATTCGTGTATAACGTGTATAGCGTTGGGCTCAGACAGCTGTCCCCCCCCCCCCCATGTAAAAGGGCTGTCCTTCAAAATCATTAATCTTTATAATTGTATCCCGGTCTTCAAGATTGTCGCAGGGGAGTTTTGTGATATTTACTTCCATTCCTAGATCATATAGCTTCTTTTTCAGTCCTGAACACTATATCCACGTTCTTGTTCTCAGCCTTTGCAATGGTAATGTACTCGGTCATCAAGACAAGGGCTGGCTGTTCCTGTTCCAAGGTTTTTGCGGAAACCATGTTGCTGCGCGTTGTAACGGTCCCTTGCGTCCAGATAGCCCCACAGCCTGTCGTTGAGTAGTTTTTCGAATAACCTCCCTATAAATTCTGAGACGGATATCGGTCTGTAGCTATTGACGTCCCATTTAGGCTTCCCTGGCTTTAGAAGAAAAATCATTCTCGCTCTTTTAAGTAGGTCAGGAAAGTACCCAACCTTCAGAGAGGCATTGAAGAGGTTCAGTATTGCCATATTTATGTTCGCTGGGGTAATTATTAGGTGCGCTCTAGTGCTACCTGAAATGCCTGGGGCTTTCTGTTTGAACTTTTTAGGGCTGCATCAAACTCATCATGGGTAAAAGGTCTTCCTTCTTCCTCCGCCCGCCGATTGACGTCCACGTAGTGGAAGGGCGTTAAGGCTCGCCCTCGCTCCTCTGAATTTGATAAGAATTCTTCCTCACATTCCATGTCAAAAATCCTCGTTTTCCTCTTCTGTAATATCGAATTTCTTTTTCCAATGTTCTCTGAACTGATGTTCAATCGCCCGGTCATTGGTGATCTTTATTCCGTCAGCTGTAATGGTAATGTTGGTCTTGATGGGAAGAGTACCGCTTAACCTCTTGATCTGGATTCAAAACTTCTTGGGGTCGCTTTCCGTGTCCATCTTATCAATGATTCCGTCCCAGATTATCTTTGATTTCTCACTGATTAAAAATTTAAGCTCCAAACAAGGTTCCGGAGGTCCCGATAACGATCTGCTGAGTTTCCTAATACATTTATTTCCAAAAATAGTTCCTCTAATCTATTTTTCCTCTTAATAATATCCTCGTATAGTGGTTAGCGCGCTTGCCAGGCAATCGTTGGGTCGGCAGTTCGAATCTCCGTCCGGATTCTTTTAAAAAAATGCTGACACTATTTACTAGGGAGGTTACCTCCGTGGCTGGGCATCACGGTGGGAACGGGTAGGTGGAGTTTGTAGCATGTCAGGCAGTCCATCTAAGAGAAGGATAACTTTGATTTCAAAACTCTGGAGCCATAGGCATAATTTGCCTTATCCAGAAGATCCTCTGTGAGTATCTGTGAGTGGTACCGACAGAGTCTTGTACTCTACCCTAGGGATGACCACTCTGTCAGCCTCCTTTAGTTTAACCATAATGTTTTCCAAATGTCTGTCAAGGTCTTCAAGCGTCTATCCGCCCAGCTGTTCCACTTGATAATCTTATAGGATTGTTTATAGTCCTTCCAGTTTGCCCTGAGCAAACAACTACGAGTTGGGATTCCGACGTGTATAGGGGTCGTTGAAACGGTAGTAACCACACTAATGTCGCCTGACGAAGGATAAGGGCTTGGAACTGTCGTATGGTTCAGAACAAAGTTAGCATTGGTGAGGACAATGCCAGGTGTTGTAGAGGATCTTCTCATTAGGTACGTGGCGAAAACTAGACCAACTCTTTTCACCACATTTTGTTCCATAAGAAGGTTCAGGGAGGCTCCTGGTCCATTGAATGCCGTGGTATAGCCTGATTACCTCCAGCGGGCATTAAGGTCGCCGATCAGAATGGTAGAGCTATTGCTTCTGAACAAGCGGAGATATGGCTGTCTTGAGGGCTGGTACCCCACAGCTATAACAAGGTCATCCATAGTCGTGCTGATCTTTGTTGCGAGGTGTGATTCCTCGAGATTTACGAGCTCTCTGTACTTGATTCCTTTACGCACGGCTATTGCAACACCGTCGTACATTTAATTAGTATGGCTGGTTGTAATAGTGTGTTATCTACATGAAGGCCATGCTCAGAGATTAGGACTACGTCTGGGTCTATTCACCAATGATGCTATTGTAGACAAACTATTTACCTTCCCAGCCATTTACATTGATCGAAAAGGTCTTTATTCTGTTGATAAAGATCGTCTTGTACGCCATATTAATCTTCCTGGATGATTTGGACTTTCGATGGTTCCTCTCGTGCAGGCGAGCTCACTCTCACAGATCTTTTCTTCTTGAACTGTTCATGGGAAAGATTAAAACATGATTCAGGGCATATTTCGATGTTGCCACCCTTTATTGCCGAGAGCACGGCTTCTTCGCTGGCATCACAATCGCAATCCCACTTAATCCCTCTGGCCACTCCTTCAATTATATCCTTGACTTTTGACAATCTCGGAAGTGGAGCCGATGGTAAGGCATATATCCGTATGTTTAGGCCTGTGGATTTATGCATATGAGTAGTTTGCTTGCTTTCTTTGGCGTTCTTGCATTGTTGGCTTGCTTTTTTAAGTATATTTTCTCTTCGGGCCAGCTGGTCAGTTTCCATCGTTTCGGGTGTTTAGGGCGTATTGTCTCTCTTCAAACGGGGTTCCCTAGATCTTGATCTATTTCTTGATGCCGGGCTAGGTTTGCTCCCTGTCTGAGTTTGGTATATGTCACCTGAAAGGGGATTATCCGGAAACCACATAAGTTTCATCCCGTTTTGTGTTAACATTCCTTTCAATTCAGTAGCGTAGCTTCCAGGTTTGGCTATATTCACAAAGTGAGCGTCAACTACGCACATGACTAAATCCAGGCTCATCGACGGGTCCAATTGGAGTAGTGTTTTTTCTTTCTCCTGACTTTTTGCCGCCTGTCCGTAACTGGTATTTAACTTTCGATATTTTTTTTCTTCTCTTTTACTAAGTGTTTCTTTATGGGACAAGATAATGAGAGGGGGCGGTGGGGACCATCACAATTAAGGCATTTCTTGTTTCCCCCATTGATGCACTCTTTCCAGGTGTGTCCGGTACTGGCACATTCTGAGCACACTTTGCCCTGGAATTTAAAACCCTTTGTCGCGTGCTGTTCTAAGGTGTAGCACGAGAAGCAAACCTGTAACGATACATACAAAGGTTTTCCTTTCAATGCACGTAGCAGATATCTTGGTACAAAACATTATGAGACCAGCTTCAAACGCCTTATTAGCTATCTCAGATGTTTAGTAGGTAGCATTAAATAGGTTGGTATACTTCCCCTCCGTCACGGTTGTTAAATTTGTAAATTTCGTTAACCTTTGCCCAGCTTTGCTTTGCTTCTATCTCCTTCTTCATTTCATATGTAATACTGCGGTGCTGGAACCACATTTGACTCAAAAGTACCTCAAAGTTGAGCATTTTGAAGTCTTAGAAAGTTCTATAATTGATTCACAGTAAAGCGGTGCTCAGAGTTCTTAGCTGAGCGAAGGCTTTTACGGACTTACCTAACCGTTACCTCATTTACCGAGTAGCGAGATATAAATAGTAAATGTATTTTGTCCTAGAATTCCGTGTCTAAAATGAATGAAAAGATTCAAGATTCGAGATTTATTAGAGCAAGAAATATACAATAAGTTTTTCCTTTTACGTACATTAAAGTTAAATACATATATGTAAAAAAAGAAAAATAGATAACAGTAGTGGTGAAGGCTTTTTGTGAAAATTCAGCGGAGAAAAGCAAGTTAAAAGTATGAGTATGAAAAAAGATTCTCCCGGAATCATCGAGGAGGTCATCTTGTTAGAACTATATATTGTTTATTTTATGATATAATACATGAATTGTTTCTAATTTTAGGAATAATTTTTCGCCGTTGAATTTTGATATAATCACATTCCAGTCACTGATCAATTTATTTATTTTAACATTGATAAATTTCTAATTGAGTTTATCGTTTTATTTATTTAACTCATATCTGGATATATTAATTATTCTAGTATTGCTATTTAATCTAGTTTTGATTAACACTTCGTTTTGGTAGCATTTTATGTTATTATTATTTACACACTCGTGTTAGACTATTATCTTATCTGTTAACTAAGTCTAATGTTATTTTCATTCGCTATTATTATGGTAATTATTTGTTAACTGACTTATTTCAATTATTTACTTTTCGCGATTTAGATTAATTATAATAATGATTTGTTCTAATATAGTTTTTTTTTTAACTTATTCACTAATTTATTATTCTCTATATTTGTCCACTGTTAGCACTTTTCATTATTATTTTCTCTATTCATTCACTTCGCTCACTTTCGATTACTTGTTCTAGTCACTTTAATTTGTTTACTTATTTATTTATTCACTTCTCTGTATCGCTTTTTACACTTATTCAATTTTTGGAAATCTTTTGGTCAATTTCTATCTTCTTATATGTAGACATATTGATGGTGTGTACGCTCAAGACCGGAATGTACATTGCACGCTCTATCAATAGTCCACATGTTTCCTTCGGGGACCATGGTCCTTCGTATGTCCATTTGAATTCGCCCCGGTAGATACCTTCAAGCAGTTCCTCCATGTTCCCCTTAGGGGGTCGACATACGGGGTGTCGTGGAATGGCCGGACACAAACACTCTCTCTCTCTCTCTCTCTCTCTCTCTCTATATATATATATATATATATATATATATATATATATATATATATATATATATATATATATATATATATATATATATGAGGAATTAAACCACATTCTCCGAAGACAATTTAATTCAGAACAGTTTCGGTGTATCTCACACCCTTTTTCAACTGACACTGGATAGAAAATATTAGAAAAGTGCTTACATACATAACACGGGGTCAGGTCGTGAAAGATCCCCTCTTTTTCCCCCCAATACCCTACTTGTGGCTAATCAGGGGAGGAGAGGCCTAAACATATTGAAGGGCTGACATTTCACTATTTTGTTTATTTGCTTTCGTATTACAGGATTAAAAGAAAATTGACCCTCAGATAGATTTAAATTAGGAACTGACGATATCAAGCTCGATTCTACGATTCTTCTCTTAACATAGTTAACCGATTTAAATACTATTTTATTTCCATTGAAATCGATCGAATGATTCAAGTCTCTAACATGGCAAAATATTCCACTGCTTTGGCTGCCCACTCTAATATCTCTTTTGTGTTCATACAATCTCTTGTCTAGATTTCTCCCCGTTTCCCCTATATAAACTTTATGGCAATCGTTGCATGGTATTGCATATACTCCTATGTTATGGTTGACTAGTTAGTATGTGCAATTCTCTTTCTAACTCCGTTACTGACAGAGGAGTTCTGGGGAGAACATGACCCTGGCACTAGAATTGCACCAGCAAAGTTTGTGTATATATATATATATATATATATATATATATATATATATATATATATATATATATATCATACGCATAGGTCAATGAAATGTTATATCACTTATACATGGATACAACTGTGCTCAGAGAGGGCCTGTGCAACTTTCCCCCTCCCCCCAAAAAAGAGAAATACAAGAAATATCGCTAAGTTGTGGCTATAATTATTACATACATTGCTTAATGTTACAAGGCAAAAAGGTTAAGCGAGGCATGTATGTGTATTTATGCCTCTTATGACATACAAGAGTGGCGATCTATTTATGCTTATGCAATGATCAATAATAATATTAATAATAATATAAATTATCCCTGGCAAACGAGACCCTTCTCCCGGAGCACGTGACCCTTCCCGGCTGCTCGTTTTCTTCCTCGGTTCTCGCTGTGGTGTCTTACGCGTTGCCAGAGGTCGCATCTTCTCCCGATGCAATTTTTCCCGGCGACGAAATGCGACTGGTCCTCATGTGCCCACCCTGTGTCCCGGCACGTGAGCATCGCGTAAGGTGGGCAATTTCGCCAGTTTTGATCGGTCTATTGAGACAGTGTCCCTTCTTCCATCCGAGTATCCCAGCTTGAATTCCTTGCTGATACGCTCTATCACCGTAAAAGGTTTAGCCTATTGCGCTTTGAGTGGTTTGCAAATGCGGTCTACCCCGACCCAAACATGCGTTGCATTCTGGAGGTCTCGGGGCACGAAAAGCTTATGCACCGAGTGCAAGTGTCCTAAAGATGCTCCGTGAAATCGATCTGTGGCATTGTCGTTGTCAGAGCTCTTTAATAAACTTAAAATCGGATTTCGATGAGGATGACGAGACTAAAGGTTTTGGGCACAATAGTGTGGTGCCCGTTACAGCCGTTAAGGGGGAAGAATCCCGACTCGGTAGGCAAGGCACGAATGACCAGGAGGATTATTGGTAGTGTCAACAGCCAGCCTGGTCGACCCGCCATTATGGTGCCCTTCATGGTCCTGTTGGCCTTTTCCATCATCCCGTTCGTGGACGGTCTGTATGATGTAGTGCAGAGCCGATGAAAACCAACGACGGCTGAAAACTCTTTGAATAGCTTGGATTCGAACTGGGCGCCTCTGTCGGTTAGAACATTGAGCGGGACACCAAATCTAGGAAGGCCTAAGCAACCGTTGTGGCACTTATGTCCGGGATCTTTATTGCTTCTATCCATCTTGAGGCTCGGTCGATACACGAAAGTAAATATCGATGGTGCGAGGGGAAGGATTGACCCGGAAGTGTGCATGGTGGGAGAGGTCCGACTATATCAATATGCACAGTTTCGAACCTTGAAGATGGAATGTCAATGGGCAGGATCGGGGATTTCGTGTGATGACTAATCTTCGAGGAGGACTGAAACCAGCAAATTTTAATATTGTTATTTGTATTATCATATTTTTTGATGTGTAAACTTGGTTTAAAATGAAATTTTGCTATCTTTATATGTTTAAATTCTACAATTAAATTGTCTTACAAATTTATTTTATTCATTCCACTATAATTGAATAATTGGAGTCAATAACTATAAATTGAAGACCACATAATTACTATAGGTCAATGATTAATGGCTTTTATGGTATTTTAGTAAAGTAGTACTATCATCCTTACACTATAATGTAACAGAGTCAGGCACTAATTTTGTGTGAATATAGTACATTTACAGAGAATAAAATAATAAATTGTAATTCTTTTTTGCGTGCCACCTATGTCAAGTCAGAAGTCTGGGGGTCAAAACCGAGGACAGCAAACTCTCTTTAAAGTAGATGTAAGAAAGCTTGTTGACATCAATACAGATCTCGAGCTGAGCAACACTCTGCTGAATTTACTCCAGTTACTCAGATAACTAAACATGATCAAAGAACAGAAGTGGCACCTGCTGCTACGGTAATGAAAAAAGGGACAAATAATGCTGCGTTTCCTGCTGCAAGTACAATGACAGGCTGTATGCCAGAGTTGGGCATTGATATCGGTGTTCACGAGAAATTAACCGCAGAGAGAGTTAAAGAATGTGTCAGACAGGGCAATCTCAAATTCCCAACTTCATTTCCACATGACAGTAATCAACAGGCATTTCCTGATAGTATACTCTCAGTACGAAATCAAAGTGATAAAATTTCAAGACGAGATTGGCTGGTATGGAGGCCATCACAACAGGTCATCTATTGTTTTCCATGCCATTTCTTTCTAAAAGAAACCGAAACTTCAAAATTATATTTGTGTCTAGCAAGGTCACAGGGCTACGCTGCAAGTGGAAAATGGAGAAAACTAGCTAACAGAATTCCTGAAAACGAAAGATGCGATGCCCATAGGAAGTGTTATTTGATCTGGCGTGATTTTGAAAGACGATTGAAATCAGACAACTGCATTGAACATCATTTTGAAACCTCCATTGAATCTGAAGCAGCAAGATGGCACAATCTTTTGAGGCGGATTATAGACACTGTTTTTTTTCTGGGGGGAGAAGGGTTTATCATTTAGAGCAGAGGTCAGGTAACTTTTTGAGGTGTTACCCCAAAAGAATTTGTATTAAAATGAATTTACCCCTGACTTTGAAGTACTCTGGGGGATAAACCAATTTACTTATAAAAATCATGGATAATAAAGACACAAAAAAATTCATATTGGGATAATGTTTAATTTTTTATTCCATCTATCATTAGGAAATAAAAGTCCGTCTTTTTGGCATGGAAATAGCACACAAGAAACAATTGTAGGAAATTATATATTTATAAACATAAATAAAACAGTTACTTTTTAGCATTACATGGCACACAAGGAAAATTATTGACTATGTCACTATCATGTATTTAAAATTCGTACAAAGACAAAATAGGAAAATGTTATTGAATCCACTCTTATGGGGAAAAAATGTTTACCCTTTCTGGCATGAGAATGGTACACAAATAAAACTAATGAAAAAATTATTGAAAACTTGAATATATCAGCTCCCTCAGGCTTTGGAAAAATGATACTGTTTCATCTTTGATACAACAATTTCAATATCAGGGATTTTTATGTCACTGCTACTTTGATGCTGTCTTCAGGATCCAACCGGTTTCTGTATTTTGTTTTTAGATTTACAAGGGTAGAAAAACCTTGTTCGCAAAGGTAGGTTGTTGCAAAAGGTAGCAGCATTTTAGTTGCTTCCAAATGTGCAATTTTATAAGCCTTTGCAGCTTTTGACATCCAAAAACTTGAGAGTTCATCCTTGGTGTCAAATTCCATGCTTGTTTCACCGTTGGAACGCAGTTCAATAAGCTCTTCTGCCAATCCTTCAGGCTCTTCAGGCAAATCAGCCAGTTCACATTTGAAAGGGTTTACAACCCAGCACCACAATATGTGAATCAAGCTCTGGAAAGTAGTCACATAACCTATTCCTAAGTTTGGTCAGGCGCCTTGTGACTGATTCCTTCATGTCGCTAAAACTGCAGGCTACACATTCTTCCAAAAACTCTGCCAAGTTTGGAAAGACAACAATCTTATTGGCATTTACTTTTTGGTTCCAATACTGAAGCTTTGATACAAATGCTGAACTTTTTTCCCTTGTTAATATGAGATTGATTTTATTTCCTTACAATTCCTTGTTCAGCGCATTTACACGCAAGAAGAGCAAGCCAGGTTGATTTTCTGAACTTCTCTGCAAGTGTGTGTTTTTGATCAGTCAGAAATATTTCAAGTTCAGTTTTAAGAGCCCACACTCTATTCAGGACATTTCCACGTGAAAGCCACCTTACTTCCGTATGGAAAAGAAGGGTTGAAGAATATTCAGCCTCTCCATCCTCACATAAATCATGAAACATCTTCGTGTTTAGTACATGCCCTTTTACAACATTGACAATCTTAATTACATCATTCAACACAGCTTCCACTTCTGGTTCCAGCTCCTTCACAACTAATGCCTGACGATGTATCATACAATGGATGACCTGAATATTTGGATTCTGTTGTTTGGCCAAAGCCACAAAACCAGTGACGTGACCAAGCATGGCAGGAGCTCCATCAACTGATACTACAATACAATCTTCCCACTTTAAATCAACACTTTGTTTTTTGAAGTATGCATCAACCTTATTGAACACATCAATACCACGAGTTCTCAACTCAAGAGAAGAACATATCAACATTTCTTCTTCAATTTCATTAGAACCCCTGTATCGAACGTATACCATCAGCTGCGAATTGCTACTGACATCTGTAGTCTCATCAAGTTGAATCGCAAACTCTTTACCCTTTTTTGATGAAGAAATCACTTGTTCTCTCACATTTTCTGCCAAGATGGAAATTCTTTCTTTAATAACTCTTGCAGACAAAGGCACTGTATTCAGTTGTTTAGCTACTTTCTTCCCACACATTATTTCTGCCATTTTCACAGCCACCGGTTTGATTAAGTCTTCACCAATAGAATGTGGTTTCTTGTTTCGAGCAACCAACCATGCCACTTTAAAACTAGCTATTGCTGCTGAACATTGGTCAAACGTTGCACTCTTGTTATTTTCCAATCTCTGTATTTTGACTGTTTTTTTTTAGATTCTCAAAGTATTCCCGTGGTTTGCAAGACAGATGTGAATGAACCTTGTCCAAGTGTTTCTTCAGTTGATTCTTTTTGAAAGACTCGGCAGTCAATACCTTCATACAGACGAGACATTGAGGTTTCATTTGTCCTTTGTCCTCTATTTCTGTGAAGCCATAATTAAGGAACTCTGCCTGATATGTCGTTTTCCTTGCTGATGCGATATGAAAATGAAAGACAAATCTATCACTTTTTAAGGTCTTTTGACTTCTATTTTTGAAAAAGAAAAAAATATTTAGTGACGAATTTAAAAGTTTAAATTAAAACTTTAAAATAACATAACATAAAATCAAACCACAACTCACAACCATAAAAATTCAAACAATAAGACTTAAAAAGAGTGAGCATTACATCTGTAGGGGCTGCACGAAATCTTCTTAAATAGAGCTAAACTCGTTAAAAAAAACTTACTTATAATATAAAATAATTCATTAAAATAAAAATAAATAAATAAATGAAAAATATAATAGTTACCCCTAAAAAAGTGAGAAATGGCAACTAAACAGCTGATGGGACAATTAGGCCCCTTACAAATAAACTAAAATATCCTAAAGTCTAAAGTAATTTTATATTTATATATTTAACTTTTGTTGAATTTTAATCACAAAAATCTATACAGAAACGTAAATATTATAGATTATATCATAACTCACCTTATGTAAATAATTATTATATCACTTGATCAGCTCTATTAATTCATCAACTACTCTGAAAGAGGCATCGTCAAAACATGGCAAAATGCCACTTAATTAGGAAAAATGTTGCCAGATTTTATCGAAAAATAGAAGAAAAGCTCCTCGATGCATTTTTTTCTCCAACTTTCATATTCGTTTCTCTCACTTAGCACATCCATAGCACATCCATTACCCCCCATTTTTTCTAGATTACCCCATTTGGGGTAATTTACCCCTGTTCCCCGACCACTGATTTAGAGGATCTTCACAAAGAATTGTAGATGAAAGAAATGGAAACTTTTGGGGCTTGGTAGAACTGTTTTCTCGGTGGGGTCCTTTTCTGAAAGAACATGTGCCTTATAAAGGTAAAGGAATTGCAGCAGAAAGGGGAGAGACTACAAGTACACTCTCTCTCAGCAAAGACTCAAGACGAATTTGTTTCTCTTTGCTCAGAACTTGTTGCCAAACAAATTCCCTTTGAAAGAAGCTTCTCTAAATACTTTTCAATTATAGTCGATGAAATACCAGACTCCTCTCATGTTGAGCAAACCGCCTTTTTACTATGATATCTTGTGAAAGACGATTTTGCATATGTTATCAAGGAGCGATTTCTGAAATTTGTTGATTGCAGTAACAAAACCGGAGACGATATTGCGAAAATTGTACTGGAAACGTTGAAAGAGAGCAACATCCATTTCTCAGACTGCAAGGGACTGTGGGGGTCGAATATCGAACCTAGTAAACATTTGATTGAAAAATTTAAACGGTTCACACATTAAACCTTATAAATAGGAAGATAAACTTCCCGCGGTTAATAGCTCTCTTTTGTAAATAGGAAGTTAAACTTCCCGCTGTTAATAACGTTTTTTGTAAATAGGAAGATAAACTTCCCCCTTTGCAGTATTTCTCCTTCGTAAACAGGAGTTTAGACTCTCCAGTACGCAGCACGATATCTTGTGTAGACCATAAGTAGCTCCGTACAAAAATAGATCTTGTTCATGAAGTCCCGTGGAGAAAAGATAAAAATCGATGGCGTTCTTGACTTTCCTTTCCTTGACTTTTCCTCCTTTGCCGGCTGTGAACTTTTCTGTGAGCTTAATTTTTGTTGATTTCTTCCAAGTCTAAAAATTCTGTATACTGGTATATTTATTTGAGAGAATAAATACATATACAAATTAGCGTTACAAAAAAAATAGTTAATAGTGGGGAAAAAAGTTGAGCGGAGAAGAGAAAATTACACAAGTACTAGTAAGAAAAGAAATGGGTTCTCCAGGTACTACCAGAGGTCATATTTTTGTATATTTACTGTTATTTTAATCTATTTTATTAAATGAGTTTAGTTCTCCAGGACATACTGGAGGACAAATATTTTACATTTTAAAATCAGGAAATTTTTTCATGACAGAGAATTATATCTTAGAAATTACATTCAATTTTAATATATTGTTATCTTTTGTACAAATTTCACGAAGACCTTATTCTTACTACCAAAAAATATGTTCACTTTTATCACGGTTTATTAATTGTTTCTGATTGATTGATTGATGCAAAAAGTGGTGAGAAGGTGCAGTAGTTGATGATAGTGTTGAAGGAGATTTAGTATTGCCCTGGAGCAGAGGGCATCTCAGGCATTATACTCTTTTCTTGGTTTTTAAGGGTTTCCTCCATTTGGTTGGAACAGCGTCAGCTGACCTTCCTGTAGTGTTAAACTACTCTTTCCTTGTTATTCTTATCTCTCCTTTAATATATATATCTTTATAAATAATCTGTCTATGTATATAAATTTTGTCCTCCGTCATTTGAGATAGGCATTCAAGCCTTTCAATTTAACTATTGCTAACTCGTAGCTTTGTTAACTTTTTTGTTTTGTTTGGTGATATTGAGTTATCGCCTTTGGGGGCATTACGCCCCATTTATTCATCTTGCTTCATTTGTAGACTTTATTTTTATTATTGGTTGGGCACTACGCCTCTTTTTATTTTTAATTATTGATTGATTTATGTTTGTTTATATATTTTGGGCACTTCGCCTCTTTTACTTATTTTTTGATTTCTTTTGTTTTCTTTTGTTAGGGGTTTGGGCACTTCGCCTTTTTTTTGTCTATTTTGATTTTGGGAGTAAAAATCTGTGGTTGGGCACTTCGCCTCTTTTTTTTCTATTAATTGTATTAATTGTAAGAACGGTGATCTTGTGATCTTGTGATCTTGTGGACTGATCTTTTTGCGTCCTGGATGAGATGTTTTGCTCGCTATCTGAACAGAGCTACTTGGTTTTCACGGGAGCACATTCTTCCGCTGGGGAATAGTGTTCTCCTTGTAGCCCGTCCAATAGCTTGCTGCGGTATATCGAGGCCCGCATCTATTTGCGGGAGAATCTCGCTTTCGACTTTTTCCCAGGTCTTTCTCCCTAGCCTCTGAAGGACCATATTCAGTGGCTCAAGTCCTGCTCTTGCGTGCAGTTCCGTCTGCCGAATATGGTCCAGTCTCCTCGCGCTGGTTATAAGCAGGGTAGCCTTGTTCTGAACTCTCTGCATGTGTTTGAGAGAGGATGAACTGGCCGCCTGCATAACCACCGCCCGGTACACCAGAACTGGTCGCACCAGAGTGTTGTATAATTTTCTGATGTTTTTAGAACTGAGATCTTTGAACCTGTAAAGTTTCCCAAGTTCTCTTTTGGCTAGGGAGACACGGCTGTTAATGTGCGTCTTGTACCCCGTTGAGGTAAGGCGCAGACCCAGGACTTTACCCTCGTTTGAGTACGGGTAAAGCTCGTCTCTGACGATGACGTCGTCCCTTTTCCGGCGGTTCATAGGGAGAATTTGAAATTTTCGGCGGTTTGTTTTTATTTTCCACTTTCTTTCGAATCGGTTGATGTTCTCGATTTCGGTAGCTGTCTCCCTTGCTTGAACTCCAGCGTTCCTATAGGAACCGGGAATGATTTGAGTGATGTTGTCTGCAAACTGCAGATACATCACATCCTTCCCGACTGGAGCAGGTAAGTCCAACGTGCACACAAGGTACAGCAGCGGACTCAGACAGCTACCTTGTGGAACCCCCGCCTCAAGCTCAAATATGGGTCCTCTGTTGCCCTCGATCGAGATACGGACTGTTCTCTCCATAATGTAATCACAGAGGACCCTTTCCAGGACCGGGTTTAGCTGGAGGCCTAAGATCTTGTATTGTAGACCTCTCAGCCAAACCTTGTCGAAGGCCTTCCGTACATCGCGCAACACCACATCTACGTACCTCCCATCAGCTTTGTAGCGGGCTAGCTTTTCGGTGAGGAGGTGCAAGGGCTGTATCAGTCCCCGCCTCCTGCGAAACCCGTGCTGCTGAGGGTTGTGAGCTTCCAGCTCGGTCAGCTGATCTTGTAGCCTATTGGATAGAAGCTTTTCGTAGATTTTACCTACAAACTCCAGGAGGGATATTGGCCTGTAGTCCACTAGTTGATCTGGGGGTTTGTTCCCTTTAGGGATAAAATGATTTTGGCCATTTTTAGCCCGTCGGGGAAGTAGCCCGTATTCAGAGAAGCGTTGAAGATGTTAGTGATTTCCTGAATGATCTGCCGGGGGGCATGCACCAGATTGTTCTTAGTGATGCCCGTCTAGCCTGGTGCCTTTTGTTTAAAGGTTTTTAAGACATCCATGACCTCTACCGTTGTTATTGGTCGGCCATGGTCCACCATTTCCCTCCTTTCGTCAACGTAGGCTTGTGGGTGCGTACGATGTATGATCTGATTGAGTTCCTCTGGTGTTATAGAGAAGATTTCCTTCCAGAACGTGCGGAATCTTTCCTCCAGTACCGCCGGATCCTCCAAGTAGTCATCGCCCTCCTTGATGCGGGTCTTTTCTCTACCTGGAAGTCCTTTTAGTCTATTCACTAGGCGCCAGAATTTGTCGGGGGCCATCTCGCTGTCCAACCCGGCTATTAGGCTGTTCCAGATTTCAGCCTGTTGTTGCTTAATAGCCTGTTTCAGCTCGTCGCGTAGACGACGGAGTAGCGAGCTTCGCTCCCGATTAGTACCTGTTCTTCTTATTTCTTCGTATACCTCCCTGGCGATCTCTTTCATCTCTTCGGTCCAACGAGGTTGTGGAAGAGTCTTGTACCCTGTCAAAGGTACGCACTCGCGGTCAGCCTCGATGATGAGGGCTGTTATCCTCTCCAGCTCCCCGTCGATCTCCTCTAATGTGGCCTCGCTTAGGTCGGCTGGTTCGTAAACGCCTAGGATTTCTCCGTAGCGTTCCCAGTCGGCCGAGGCGTAGCTCTTGCGGAGAGGGACCGGAATCTGGATCGGAGCGAGTGAGATGGTAGTTGAGATCGCTATATGGTCGCTGGGCACTGCTGGTCCTGGCTCGCTATAGTAATTGAACGGGAAGCCACCACTTGTAATGATTATGTCAGGCTTGGTTGCTGCCAGAGAGGTGATATAGGTCGGAAATTGCGGTCCTATCCTCTGGATGTTTTTACGTCTCATAATCATTTCCAAGTTGTGGCCTCTGTTATTCATGTTACCATATCCAGCCGTTCGGCATCTGGCGTTGAGGTCGCCCCCAAGGAATACCATCCTGCCGTGACCAAACAAGGTGTAGAAGTTGTTGAGGGGCAGTTACGCTCTACGAGGAGGCTGATACGCCGCCGCGATCACGAGGTTGCCTACTAATGTAAGAATCTCAATCACCACGAATGACTCGTCCAGTTCTGGAAGGTGCCTGAACGAGAGATTCTTTTTGATTGCAATCGCGGCGCTGTCAAACCTCTCCTGAGAATGGTTTTTAGTAACTACTCTGTAGCCCGGTATCTTTATTTGGTACGATGTCGTGTCGATACCGTGCTCTGAAATTAATATGATGTCGGGTTTTAGCACACGGAATATGTTTCCATATGCCGTTGCTTTTCCCTCCCATCCATTAACATTGAGTGTTACTATCTTCAACCTGTTGTTCGGGTTTTCCATTCTCTTCTCTGGCTCCTAGTGTTTCTTGGCGAAGAGACGCTTTTTCCCGTTCCTCTTCTTTTTAAAGTCCGCCGTAGGTAATTCTTCCAGTGTGTCCCTGTAGAGGGTGATATTTTTGTTATTGAGGGCCTCTTCGACGACCTCTTCGTCACACTGGGCATCATAATCCCACTTATAGAACTTTTTTCTGATACCAACCAGGATCCTGTTGGTATCGTTATCCTTGGGGAAGGGGAGCTGTTCGGATGCGTAGATCCTCAGGTTTAACTCGTCCCCGTCTAATGTTTTCTTGATGCTCTCTTCTTCTTCCCGCTCTTACTAATGCTTGGTGCGGCTTCTGTATCTGAGGACTCCGTTGTTTCGGAATCATCAGAGCTCTCCTTTTCACTCCTGTAATCTATTTTTGTTCTGACAGCAGCTTCCCTTTCTTTCCTGGCCTCTATTCTTGGGTCTGGCCTTTTGGGCTTCTCCTGTGGCTTCCTTACTTGTTTGTCCGTTTGTTGTGCTTCTTTAGGCACCATCTGTAGTTGGAGGACGTCTCCTGAAGGAGGGTCGTCCGGGAACCACATCTGGTTCAGGCCATTCTTTTGCCAGCATCTGGTTTAGCTCCTTTGCGAAGCAACCTGGCTGGGTTAGGTTCCTGACATGTGCATACAGGATGCACGTCAGGATTTTTGTGAACTCCTCGTTCTGTATTTTCAGGTATGTTTTATTGTTAGCCGCCAGAGGTTGGGCTAATTTGGCGACTTGGGCGTACGAGGTGTGTGCTTTCCTAGTCGCCTCTTCTTGACTATTTCTTTGTTTATGCTTAATTATTTCTTTCTTTTTCGGACAGGCCATTGCCATTGTCCGGTGACCTTGTCCACAGTTGATGCACTTCTCACGACGGCTCTGGCAGCTCTTCTAGTGGTGACCGGGTTCGCTGCATCTGGAGCATAGCTCCTCGGGTGCCTTGCAGTCTCTTGTCGTGTGTGCCTCCATTTTATAACAGCGGAAGCAGAACTGGACTGAGTGGAATTCTTCCCTCTCAATCTGCTCCCCGCTGATTTTGGCATTGAAGATTAGGAGCCCAGACTCCTTCGCCTTCCTTGCCATGGAGGTTTCCCCGAAAATAATCTTGAAAACATGAGTGTATTCCGTATTATCTCTTTTGTTCTTAAATTTGACAATTTCGGACACTTTTGCCCAAGAGTGATTCCTGAGAATTTCCTCCTTTATCTGATCTCGTGAATGTTCTCCTATCCACGGGTCTAATTTCCTGCAGATCACGCTCCTGTGTGATTGGATCTGCGGGGGAATAGCTGGTTGTAGGCCAAGTTCTCGAAGGACTTCGATAGCCGCCTCTTTTGTTAATGCCTCTATATCTCTTTCCGTCTCACAGACGGCGACGTAACCCACGGGCACTTCCAATAGCCTTACCATGGCCATTTTCAACTTCCCGTAAACGGCTTCGAAGACCGTTTCTCTGGCGGGTCTGTTGTGCCCGCTCATGGTACGCAGCGGCACCCGGGGAAGTTGATTCTGTGCCATTATTCTGCATGGGCCCCTAGGGGCGATGAACAACTGTGGGGTAGCTCCTGCTTCTTGGTTATCTGTGTGCTTGCCAACTTATTATATTTTTTGATTTGTCCAAAATAAAAAACAACTTTTTCTTGTTTTTTTAAGAGCGTTTGTGGGGGGGGGGAGCAGCACCCCCCCACCACCTTTGCAAGTGAGCCTCCATGAACGTGAACTGCTGGATGGAGGGATGAGATGAATGTGGGTGAACCCGGGGAGGCCCCTCAGACGGTTTTTTGTGGCGGACTTAATGATGGGTGCTGATTGAATCAACTTACACAGGGACGGTTGTGTGTCCCCCTGTAGTCTTGGCCGGAAACTATCCTCAGAGATTAGAGCGAACTCTTCCCCAAAGCTTTCAGCATCGCCTCGTAACCAGGTTACCACTGATGCCGAGTTCTGCAGTGGGCTAGTCCACAAACCTGCTTTCCTGGGCGCCCCCAATTAAACCTATCACACGAACGGCATAGTTGGGACGTGGCAAGATGAATGGCAGTTCAGTTCATTTCAGCTCCCATGCCCGGCAGGGAAGGGGGGGGGGGATGCGTGGTCGAATTAGCCCGACATTCGTGGGCTAATAGTGCTCCTTTATAAATAAGCTCTCTATTCTTTTCCCCGTAGGGAAACGTGAATAAATTCCCGTATAAAGCTTCTTTGCTTTACCGGCGAAGAACGCCTCAGAGTTAGGTGGATTTGCAGAAATTTTCTATCCCGTCAATTGTTTCTATTGACTTCGGCCGTGTTTATGTGTAAACGATTGAAGCGTTAGTAATATTTTAATCTATCCTGGTGCCTGATTGGTTGAAATGTTATAGAGTTAAGTTTAGTTGAAATTACTATTTATATAGGTCATTTTTTGTGTAAAAGTCAGTCAGAATCAGAAAATTATTGTTGTTTTAATAAGAAAAGTTATATTCCTTGTTCACCATTTTAAAAGCTTATTCCGGCTATAATATACAGGAATAAAGAATACAGATATAAATATATATTTTTCCTTCATCCCGTAAGGAAGCTGATGATCACTTAAACCCAACCTGCAAAACTAGAAAGAGAGTACCATAACTGACTCAGACCCTACAGGACAAAGCTACGAAAATGGATCCAATATGGCGGGAAACTACAAAGGGGTACAGGCACGTCTTCTGTTTGAAAATGCTTTGGCACTCTTTTCACCCTGTAGATGCCATACTTTAAATTTATGTGGAACAGACTCTGTTGAATGTTGTCCTGAAGCCATCACCATTTTCGGAACAATTCAGACCATATACACTCTCTTCAGCTCCAATCTACGACGTTAGGAGATTCTTCTGAACAGGAGAGGAAATCAGTCGCTTCTCAACAAATCCGATACAAGATGGTCTTCGAGAATAGATTGTGTCAAACCATTTGCAGCAAACCTTACCAGCATTCGGGCTGCAATTGAAGATCTGTTAACATTGAATCTGGCATAAAAAACAAGGACTGAAATACATGGCGCTATTAAGCATCTTTCATCGTTTACTTGTGTGATTATGTCAGCAATTGGTTTAAGATTTTGTCACCAATTGACATCTGCAACAAGACTCTGCAAACAAGACATGCTACATTTGATGTTGAAGTCACAAATGTCACCGAGTTGATAGCAAGTTTGAAAGATCTTCGGGTAAACTGGAAAAAAATTCTGGAATTAAGCAAAACATGTTTCGTCAAGCATGGGGATTGCGGTGAATCTGAATGTGAAGAGAAAGAGAATGCGATTCCATGACGAACAAAGCCAGGATAATGATTTCACAGAAATGAATCAAGATGATGATTTTATAGAAGAGGCAATATTAAGGAAATGTGTGTTTTACAAAATCCTCGACTCCGTCATTGGTGGCTTGACTCTTCGGTATGACGCATCCAGAAACTTGTCGAAACATTTTTGTTTCTGTGGAATTACATGATACCTTCTCAGAGGTGGGCAGTATTTAAATACTGTATCTAAATACATTTATGTATTTAAAATTGTATTTGTAAATACATTTGAAATCATGTATTTATATACTTTTTGCAAATACTTTACTAATAATAGGTTTATATAGTTGTTAAGAACGTGTAATGCATGTTTTAGCTTGTCGCAACTTGTATGACACAAACGGTTCACTGTGTGAGCCGGTGAGGGAAGATTGCTTGCATCAGTTCAAATTCAGTTAACAGGTGGTTACAGTTGTGTTCGGTTGTATAGTGAGAGCGCTCAGCGTTATTTCAACTGCTGCATGACAACTTCAGCTTCTTCGAAAGGGTGTGAAATGGAGAGATCAGACAATGATAAAGACGAGGAAGATAAAGAATCATGTAATTATAGTCATCCTTTACTAGATGGTAATTTTTTTAGAGTGAAATCTTCCGACGGAAAAAAGTGAAGTGTGTATGTACATCATGCAATGACGAAATCTTTGCGACGAGCAATGCTATTTCCAATCTATGCATTCATTTGAAGGTAAGAATTCATTAAAACTAATTATATGATACTTAATTGAATTGACAAGTTTCACTATGTCTTATTTTAAAAAATGTCAAAATTGCTAGTAGCTAACATAATGTTAAGTAGCTTAGGTTTACCATGCATAAACCTACCTGCTTCCTTTTGCAACACCTTCATTTATAGTATATGCTGATTGAATTTAACGTGAATTATGGTAACGCGAAACAAATGTCCTTCAGTTATCTGATCATGTACATTTATCAAGAGAGAAAGCATCCTGCCTTGGTGCAAAAAGTGAATAACTACTTGACAGCTCAAAGAAAATATTCAAAAAGAAAATCTTCAGTATGCGACGATGGTCCTTCGTGCGGCGGTGTTAAAGTAAATACATTACCAGAGGGTTTTTCTGGGAATACTAAGAAGGTCAAACAATCTGTTGTTGATAAGCTGATTGCAAATTTTATCATACAAGGTGTGAATCCCCTATCAACCATAGAGCAACCAGCTTTTGTGAGATTAATTAAAGGTGAGTTCCGAGTTACAAATGTTGTTTACAATTATAGTATGAGTAGTACAGGTTAACTTCCTATAACGACCGAATACTAAAGCGTTCGGATCATTGCTCACTACGTAGGCTATATAACGAAGTTAAATAAAGGAAGACATATACAAACAACATAGGTTAATATATTGCAATGATTTCATGAGAATCCACATACATATATTCTTAAAGCGCGCTATCATTTACTTGAAGATATTATTGAATAAAAAAATTCATGAATAATTAGTAGAATTATTGATGGATTATATGTAGTTTTTAGATGAATTCCTATACCGATGCATTTGGTTATAGTAGCAATACCTGTATATCATTATGTCAAAATTGGCATACTCGCCAGTCAAAAATGTAGGAAATAAAGCTTGATAATGTATATATTCCTAACAATACTGAAAGTCAATATTTTACTATGTAATTCTGAATATGAAGGATTAATAATATATTTATGAATTAATGTACCAGTCCTATATAGCTATAGGATATTCATATAGCTACATTTTATATATAAAATTTTATATGCATACATTCTCATTTCACTATGAAAATCAACTTCACTCACAATAAACACACATTCCACTACCGCAGGTTTAAATTCTTTAGTTGACGTTATTTCAAGGCGGACGCCAGGCGGAAATCTTATAGAAGAAGTGAAAGTGACAAGAGCTCTACTTAAGAATAGACTAGACAGCACCTCTTACTTATGTCTTACTACAGATATTTGGTCAATTCGTCACCATATTTTGGGGGGCGTTACAGTTCATTGGGTATGTCAAGATTTTGCTCCTTATTAAATATGAAATTGAAAATGTCTTTACAGTTAGGGAGTTATCAGCTCTTGGCTGAAAGCAGACCTATTTGTTGGTGGAATTCATCTCGATTATATTAATATGTAAAATTTATGGAAACATTTATGAGACAAACATTGGACTGTTATTTCATTTTTTTTTCAGCTTGAGGAAGCTGCTCTTGTCCGTCACAGTGAAGTATTGGCATACTGTCGCTTCAAAGGAGAACATAACTCCATCAAGATTGCTGAACATATGGAGAATATAATCAATGAATACAATATCCCTCTGTATAAAATCAGGAGCACCGTCACTGATAAGGGCTCTAATTATGTTAAAGTGTTTAAGGAATTTGCAGTCACTGCTGCAAATGTGTCCACATATTCAGAAGATGGAATCCACGTAGGTGAAGAAGATCAGGGTGAGCACGAGTTGGTGGATAGTTTCTTAATGAGAAGAGCCTTAGATCAGGAAGAAGACCTTTTGTCTGATCCATACAGCTTCAGCCTACTTAAGTATGTGCGCTATGATTCACACACACTCAATCTCGTCGCCACAACTGATGCAAAACAGGCACTGAAAATATCTTCTTTTGCAAATATCAATCATGCTGCGATGGGGAAATGTTCAGCATTATGGAACAAAAGCGGTCCTCCAAAGTAAGCAGAGATTATAATAACTGTTATCAATTGCTCATTAAAAGTGCCTTGCATTACAAGTTGGAACTCTCTGTTTGATGCATTGTCATTACTTTTAAAACACAAGGACAAATTACATCAACTCCTGACGTCCTTTCAACTTCCCGTGTTCAGAAGTCACGAAATTGAATTTCTTGGGGAGTATTTCTGTTTTGGCTCCGATTGCAGTGGCAATTGATCGCTTACAGGGATAACAAAACTGTTTTTATGGAGAATTGCTCACTGTGGAGAAGAAGCTAAAGAGACTTCATTCACGTTCTCTGAAATTTTGCCAACCTCTTCTAAGTGCAGTCCCTAAGGCTTTGGAAAGCGCTACCAATCTTATTTGACCTTGGCAAATGAAGCCAGCGTTACAGATGCCATTATTGCATCAACAAGCCATCCATTCTTCCAACTCCGCTGGTTAGATATCAGTATTTCATGGGACAGTTTAAGCCACCAAGACTGTTAAAAATATTATGATTCAAGTGATTGGGAATTTAACAGAGGGACTCGAAGCTGAATAATCCAGTGTTGCATCGGACAGCGACGATTATTTTGGATTTACAAAACCCTTCAGGATTGAAATAAAACACTTCAAAGTTTCGAGAGATATGCAAACATAAAAAGTTATTTATTAAATACAAGACCACCCTTCCGTCGTCAGCTCCTGTGGGACGGCTCTTCTCTTTAAGAGGATGGACCTTATCTCCAAAACGGAGTTCTTTATCTGACGAAACATTTCAGCAACTGATATTACTTAAATGTAATGCTGATATAAATAGCTAACTGAAATTCCATTCTATGGAACTTTCTAATTTTTTTGTAGTACCTAAGTCCAATTGTCGGAAAATCCTACATTAGTAATTATAATATGCAATTTAATTTTAATGGATATTTTTGTTCTTGTGATACCAATGGTCCTTATCGATTGTCATTATATATCATGTATTTGAAATGTATTTAAAAATGTATTGAAATACATATAATGTATTTATTATTTAAATACTAAATACATTTTCAAAATGTATTTAGTATCTAAATATAATTTTTCATGTATTTAATATTTAAATACTTTAAATGTATTTATTGCCCACCTCTGTACCTTTTGAAACGAAAGAATTAGAAAGCTGGCGACAAAGAGTCTACGATTTCGTCGAGAAATACAAGGATGACATCAACATTGATCTCATTCATGAACTGGAGTACCTCAAAATGGTGTACCAAGGCGACTTTGGAAACATTCCATTGAAATCGTTAGATATTCTGAACAAAACTGCGGAATTGCAGCTTGAAAACATCTTCCCGAATATTTGCATTGCGCTTCGTATTTTTCTGTCCATCCCTACAACTGTCGCTTCAGCTGAGCGATCTTTCAGTAAACTGAAAATTGCCAAAAACTCTCTGCGTAGTACTATAGCACAAGACCGACCTGTGGATTTAGCAAGACTTAGCATTGAATCGAAACTTGCACGAAAAGTCCAATTTGATGATATCCTCAAAACATTTGCTACCAAGAAAGCTCGAAAATCATTATTCAGTGTAGGATTTTTTTTTCTAATATATTTTATTGTCCACTGTACAGAATGGCCCAGAAGTCGTGCTACTATTTAAAAAAAATTGCTACTAATGACATTTTTCGTTCTGCACTTTATATGAATTTTTTAATTAAAGAAATTGGTTACTAATATACAGTATGAACACCTGCAAAAAGAAATAAATATTGTTTACCCAATAAAATAAAATATATGTGTCTTTTATTTTTCGAAACCAGGGGACGGGGCCAAAGTTTCTCATGTACTGAGTACTATTTATCCTCTTGGCGGCCCTGACTGCAACAGTACCTGCCGCTCAAGGATGGTGCTGAGTAGTCACAGCCGGCGCTGCAGTTTAACCACAGACTGACCTCCATTGCGCAATCTCCATTGTCTTCCGAGACAGAAGGATACTAACATATAATACAAGATGAGCGGCTTTGCCACTCTTCCTTACAGGCGGAGCTTGCGCTTCGCAGGCTGATCTTCGGTCTGTAGCCATCGTCCTATCGGGCTTCGGCAACAGCCTATTGGTCTAAATATTTTTTAAAAGTTTCTGGTACATATTTCTTAATAATTGGTTTATTTGTTTTTAAAATGGATTATTATTTTCTAGGCCTAAAAGCTCCCCCTCAAAAGGTTTTATCAGAATTCTTTTTTATATATGGAAAAAACAATTCTTAGGATTCTTGTTTTTTTCATTTTACTTTACTCCTTTTTTTGGAACAGTAGCTTTTTCCTTCTGATAAAGATTAAAAATGAAAATCTATTTTAGAAATAACTTCGATAAAACATTCGAATATACGAAAAAAATGTAGCCATGCCTAAATTTTAATCAATTTTCCTGGCTTCACCTGATTTGTAATTCTTTTTTTCTAATTCCAAAACATCGATTTTCATATTTATTATCTGAACTTCACCATTTTGTTTTTTCAAACTTTAAAGCAACTCTTAGAATGAACTTGGATAAAATCTTAAAATGTAGCCTAGGTCACAACGGACCTAAGAAAAGAAATCTATTATTATTCAACCATCTCCAAAATCCCGTTCTTAAAATATAGTATTATGGAGGATATATGTAAAAACATTTATTATTTTGCTTAAAGAAAAATTATATTATTTGCATTTAATCTTTCACCAAAACAAAATATATAGATGGCGCTTCGATCGCAAATAATGATTGCTTTTCAGCGCTCTGCTCCTCAGCGCTTCCTAAGTAGAATTCAGTCGCATTTCTGCTTAAATATTTTCTTGTTAAGGTCTGTGTCCAGTGTTCTCTTTGTTAATTTTGAATCCCCAGCCAAACCAGCTCCTATTCTATTCGATTTGATAAATTTATTTGATAAAATAATAATTCAAAATTGGCTTTTGTTTCATCAATTTACATAATTATTGTATATCCATCTAGGCCTATTAATACCCGCTTAATAACGTGGCGTACGTTTTACCTGTAAAATTAAATAATCCCGTTGGGTCCAGTCAGTAAGATCGTATTCTGAATCCTAAAATAGCTCCTACATCTTCTTCGGTCATTATAAAAGTGAGGGTTTTTTTATACCTTACATTTATTGCACCAATTTAAACCACCGAAATTTTAGAATTTCCTTTAATTTTCACCCCTTATTCAACGTTTGCTTCAATATCTACCACAATTACAATCCCCATGGTCACGCATTCGCCAGTCTCGGGCACGAACGAGGATGACCAACGTTTATGCGACGTCACCTACTCAAAGGCCGATTTGAGCCCTCCCTGAATGGAGGTCAATTCATTTCCCGCCTTTCAACAGAAACGCGCAATTGACTGAGTATTCGCATCGTAAATGTTAATGGCCACTCAGAGACTCACTGAGTTGCAATATAAAGCTCTGCTTATTGCCAAAAGTTTGCCCTAGAATATCCTTACAGTTTTTAAAGGGCAACATAAGGATTTTAGGCGTATGTGTGTGTGTGTGTGTGCGTGTGTGTGTGTTGGGATACTCTGAGGCAGCATTTTTATCGGAATTTGGAAGGTTCGAAAAGAAAATGTACGCAAGCTTCTATCCGCTTAAGTCATGGCGGACAGGCGCCAAACAAACTTCTTGACTCACCTGAAGGAGTTGGATAGGTTGAAATCAGTCTGAGCTTTTTTAGTCGCTCCTGAGGAAGAAATTCCTGAGAGCCAAACCCGAGCACATTCGTCCCCTATTCACCATAGAAAGAGGACGTACTTTGGGGGAAATTGGTGACGGGTTGTTAGAGAACCGCATATCAAGTGGGAAAACGCTTCCTTTAGTTCTGTCCCAAGCGTTGTTGATAATTGCAATTGTTCGCATGTTCAGGAGGCGGCGGATGTTCGCATGTTCAGGAAGTGGCGGAGTTTTCCTCAAACCGGTCACGTTGTAATGATGTAACGGCCCCTACCCCGTCGGGTAGTAGTACTCTCACGAAGAAGACCCTAAAGGAGTTTTGTGGACTTAAGTTGCGACAAGGGGACAAACGAGAGCATCGACACGGCCAGACTAAGCAAGAGGCGCGGCTCGTCCTCCCGGAAGAGGAGCACCATCGAGGGCACTCCAGAAGAAGACATACGTGAGGAAAAACATTTTTCATCAATATTCTTTTCCCGTCAACCCTCTCCAATGTTAGGATTTGTGCTGGTACTAGAAATAATACGGCAAAAGAAGCTGTAAAGTGCAAACAGTCATGTCGGTATTTTCAGTTTGGTGCCTTTCTACCCTCTTCATTGACACTTTTCTTTTATCTTGTTGTGATAACAATTCTGACTATTTAAACTACATAGGAAGTCAAGTTGTTCATAGGTCGACTACCTCTGCCCTATCTTCAACTTTTAGGGTCGGTACCCTTTATGTGTTTATAACCCACTTTCTAGTTTTGCATTCCTAGTAGATACTAGCAATGAACGCATTGTTCTTCGAGCCCTTCATGGAGACAAAGCTTGCCTTCCCTCGCATTTAGTTCGCATTGCTTATTCTTTCGACGTTATGACCTATTGTAGGCGTAACCTTTAATTGTCTCTCACCCTACATCTAGTTTTGCGGTGGACTTTCGTTATGGCAGGGATAGACTGTCCTATTTTGGACCTATATTTTCTTTGCGCCCACGAATTCATGGGTAACTTTTGTAATTGCACGTTTGTCGACAGAACCACCCTTTTTAGAGTCTCTGGTTCATTTTCTCTTCTCAAAGTTGTCCAGGGTCAGGCTTGTGGGTGATTCCCAGGCACGGGGCCTGCAGCCCCTGCTAGCGGCCCGCCTCCGCACAAGCGTTAAGGTGAGCTGCCTCCCAGGCTGTGGGAATAAACAGATAAGAGCTGAGGCCGAGAAGTCTCAGATTTCTGAGACTTCAGTCGTTGCCCTTATGGTAAGTGGCAACCACCTCTACCTCAGAGGAGGTAGGGTAGGCCCTACAGGCGACACTATGAAGACGGTTATGGGCGCTGTCGACGACTGTAGATTGAAAACCCGCAGACGCGTCATGGTGGGGATGCTCCCGAGGTGGGGTCCAAGCCGGACTGCCCACGTGAGGAACATGTCACTAAACCGGCGCCTTGCAGACCTCTGTACGGCGGAGGGTGTCTTTTTTGTCGACCCGTACGCCGTATTCTATGGTAGAAAAGACCTCTACCAAAGGGATTGGGTGCACCTCTCCTTTAAGGGCAAGGCTTTCCTAGCCAACCTCATCCAGGATGTCGTGGAGCGCACCCAAAGGAGTGTCCGGCCCATTGGGAAGGCGGACGTACGCCAGTACGCCCGAGTCACTTCCAAAACAACCTTCTCGGAGGTTGTCAAAAATGGTGCCACTGCGACAACCAAGAAGCCGGGAAACGGAAGAGTATAGGGGGTCCTACATTAGGGAACTCCCTGAAAGTTCTTCTGTTCAATGCGAGGTCCATCAGGAACAAGTTTCCTGAGCTCCGTGGCCTCGTAGCGACGGAAGAACCCAAAATGGTAGCCATAACAGAATCATGGTTAAAAACCTCAAACCGAGACTTTGAAGGCGAATTCACGGTTCCTGGTAACCAACTCTTTCACAAAGATAGGCCAGACAGAGAGGGTGGCGGAGTAATGTTGTATGTCAAGGATACAATCAAATCTACGAACTCCAACATTATATCCGATCACGAGCTTCTAGGCGTTTACCTAGAGATAGGTCCTGTCAGATACAGGACCCTGGTACTTTATAGACCCCCTTCGTAAGCCGTTGAGAAGGACAGTGAACTGTACCAGCTGCTGGGTGAGCTTGTTCAAGGCAGAGTGTGCATCGTTATGGGCGACTTCAACAGCCAAGTTGACTTGGAAACCAGAGCAGCCTGTGGCAAGAGCGCGCTACTCCTGGAGTTCGCCAACAACGAGTTCCTCACTCAATGGGTCAGAGAACCGACGAGAGGAGACAATATCCTCGACTTGGTCTTCACCTCTGAGGATGATATCGTTGAGGATCTCTCTGTAGGCGAAGAGCTCGGTGGCAGTGATCACCAGCTAATTAGATTTACCGTCAAGATCCCGAAGGTAAGGTCTGTTGCCAGTCAATCAAGGAAACTTGACTTGAGAAGAGCAGACTTTGCGAGCCTTCGTGCTGGGCTGACTGATGTAAGGCTAGCGGTATGCAAAGATGTTCAGGATTCGTGGAACAATTTCAAAAATAAGTTCATGAGTCTTCAATCAAGTTGCATCCCTCTGAAATGCCTCCGTCCGTCTTCTGTTCAACCAAAGTGGTTTAATCTTAAAATCGGCCAACTGCTTAGGGAGAAGAGAAATGCGTACCGGCGATCGAAGATCTCGGGTGCCTTTGACGAGTACCGGAGGTTAGCCAGAAGAGTGAAGTCCAGCATAAGGGCGGCTAAGCGGTCTGAGGAACTCTGAGTGGCGAGACTCTACAAGGAGAATCCCAAGGAGTTCTTCGGCTATGTAAATAGCCGTAAACCAATCCATCGTAGGATTGGGCACTTAGTGAACGAGGAGGGTGCATTAACTCAGTCAGATACAGAAAATGCTAACCTGCTCAATGACTACTTCTCTTCAGTGTTTACTAAAGAGTGTGGTCCCATCCCACAGCCCACGGATTCCTACTCGGGGGAAAAGCTGGAGGTAATGGACTTCACCGAAGGTGAAATAAAGAAAAAGATCGCTGACCTAAAGACGAATAAGTCCCCCGGACTGGGTGAGTTTCTATCCAAGGTGTTGAAGGAAGTGTGCGATGAAGTATCACGACATCTGTGCGCTATCTTTAACATGTTAATCCGGACCGGATGCGTTCCTAGAGACTGGCGTGAGGTGGAGGTGACTCCGATCTTCAAAAAAGGAGACCCCAGCCATCTGTCAAACTACCGACCCATCAGTCTGTCTTCGATATTCGGTAAACTCATGGAGAGCATGATAGTGGACAAGATAGCGTCTTATTTAGAGTCAAACCTGCTACTGAAGAGTTCCCAGCACGGCTTCCGAAGTCAACGGTCATGACTGACGAACCTTGTGGAATTCTTCCACTTCGTGTTCAGTGAGCATGATCGAGACAAGGCGGTGGATGTTGTGTACCTTGACTTCCAAAAGGCCTTTGACAAGGTACCACACCGCCGCCTTCTCCGGAAAGTGCGTGCGCAGGGCATAGGCGGCAAGGTAGCAGGTTGGATAGAGAGCTGGCTAAGTGACAGACGGCAACGCGTAGTGGTGAATGGTCGGGCCTCTGAATGGGCGCCCGTATCTAGCGGTGTCCCTCAAGGTTCCGTCCTGGGACCACTACTGTTTATTATTTATGTCAACGACATGGACGGAGACATGGTTGCCAAAATCTCCAAATTTGCCGACGACACCAAGCTTGGTATCAATGTGGCAAAGGAGGGGAACACTACCAGCCTCCAAGAGGACCTTCAAAGGATTGGGGAGTGGTGGGACACGTGGCAAATGCCTTTCAACGTGAACAAATGCAAAGTAATGCATATCGGCCACCGAAACCCTAAATCTCAGTACTTTCTTAAGGGAACTGCCCTTGAATCGAGTTACACTGAGAAGGACTTGGGTGCTACTATCACTAGCAACCTCAAGTTCTCGAAACAGTGCATCGAGGCAGAGAAGAAAGCCCAAAGGATGTTAGACTACATAAATCGCCAGTTTGGATACCGTAACAAGGAGATAGTACTTTGTCTGTACAACTCCCTCGTTCGGCCGCATCTGGAGTATGCCGTACAATTTCGTAGTCCTTCGTTTCGAAAGGACATCGCAAGGTTGGAACGCCTACAAGCTAGGACAACCAAACTGATTCCCTCTATCCGACATAAAATTTATGAGGATAGACTAAGGGAATTAGATCTGTTCTCGCTGGAAACATGTAGACTGCGTGGTCAGCTCATCGAAGTTTTCAAAATACTTCGAGGGTTCGACAATGTTGACTACCGGGATATTTTCACACTGAGTGAGAACAGAACGCACAATCACGGCTTCAAACTTGAACTGAAGCGTTACAACCGCAATCTGTGTGGAAATTTTTTCACCTACAGTATTTGCGGCAAGTGGAACGCACTTCCAGTGGAAGTTGTCAACAGTAAATCTGTTGACCAGTTCAAGTCAAGACTAGACAAAGTCTTGAAAAGTGGCCGTTTAGGGACTCAAAACAATTGAGCAGCCATGTGTCTACTCAATTGCTAGTCCAAAGGTACCCTCTTTGAATGGACCGTAAGGTCTCCTAGGGTACTTTCTTTCCTTGTAACTCCTTGTAACTTTCTGTTAAGTCTCTCTCCAACCGAACCTCACTCTCAACGCCTTCTGCTGTGGTTTGACATTCTAATAGCATATTCGTCTCTAGATGGACATCTTTCTCACCTCCGGCAGTTTTTTTCGCTTGGAAGAGAATGGTATCGTATTCAACATTTCTAAGTGTTTCGTCGGTGTTTTTTTTTTAAAAAACTCTTGGCAACACTCTCGCGCCCATACCTTTGCTGGCAGTTACCATAGTGCTTTAACTAAGGAAAATCCTCTTCCTTAGTTGTTTTGACGCAATATATCGATTTAGTTGGTCCTTTAGCTTACTCACATGGCTGCAGTTAAATTGTTATCATGATCGGTTTCTTTACTGGTGGCCAGAGGCTGTATCTATTCCTGATATTGAACCTTCGTCCCTTACTCGAGCTCTCACTTCAAGGTGCGTTTCTCGATTTGGTGTTCTCCATTATTCTGACCTGCCGTCTGACTCAATTCGAATCCCCTCATTCGCAAGCGTTCATATGTTATTAGCCCCTGTCTCACCCTCATCACGAAATACCCTGTGTAGTGCGAGGGTAACGGCACTGTTAAATGTTTACACAAATGATCAAGACCAGCCTACGCTTATACCCATTCTTACATGAGTGGGCAAGCTGCCTCTGATCTTGCTGCGGACTTGTTCATCCTTGAAATAGGATATCTCTTGCTCTGCTGCAGAATTACTTTATGGTCTGCACTCTCGTCTTCTTGATCAATTCTTTTCTCATTCATAGCGACATTTACTTTCTTCTATTGATCTTACTGCATACGTACGAGGGGTGGCCAATAAGTTTTGCAATTCGGGTATAAGGAAACGAGATATGAGGAAAAGTGTTTTATTATTTTTCAATATAACTACCCTCGACTTCAATGCACTTGCGCCACCCACTTGTCCCTGAGGCTTCGAATTCCCGACAACCAGAAATCTCCCGACTGCTGTTCAATCCACTCCTGGACGGCGAGCTGGACTTCTTCCTCGTCCCTAAACCGGCGTCTCCGCAGTGCAGCCTTGAGCTGGCGGAATAAAAAGTAGTCGCTAGGGGCCAGATCTGGACTGTAGGGGGGATGGTTGAGCTCCTCGAATCCACACTCGCGCAGGGCAGCTTGTGCAACTCTGGCCTTGTGGACTTTGACGACGTTGAAGTCGATCATGGGGCGTGAGGTTTCTAGGGACCCAATTGCCAAATTGTCGTGGATGATGTTAATAACACTTCCATGTGATATTCCAAGTTCCCGCTCGATTTCTTCGACCTTCACCCGTCGATTTTCGAGGATCCTCCTCTCCACACGGGCTACATTGTCCTCGTTGGTCACGTTTGACGAGCGTCCTGGACGGGGGTCATCTTCAAGGGACTCACGACCATGGCGGAATTCCCTATTCCAGCGAGCAATGGTTGCATAAGAAGGGACGGAGTCGGTGTACACTGCAACCATGCGTTCATGGATCTCTTTTGCATTCTTGCCTTCCTTGGTCAAAAATTTTATCACTGCGCGGTGCTCAACCTTCTCCATTGTTGAAAAATTTGTGACTGACGATCTGCGATCAGCTACTGCTTCTTAAATAGACGAGGCAGGAGCGTGCGGCTGCAGGTCCTGACTTGTCATAAGTTGTCCTAACACCCCCACAAACAGCCATCCCCCTTCCTCTGTTTTGCCCTGCCGATTCGCAAAACTTATTGACCGCCCCTCGTACATGACTTAGTATGGGCGATTGTTGGGACTCACCCTACCTCTCCAGATTTACTAATCAAAGACCCTTTGTTCCAAAGATGATGCTAGAGACCTCTTAGATGCTTATCAATTCTCTACCTTGATGTCGCACATGGAATGCACTCTCGTAGTCAGTCATATTCAATTTTGCTTTATTTTGAATATCAACATTACACAACTTTCCTTCCCGTTCACATCATAACATATCCACTCTCTTCCGTCACAATGGGTTCTCTGAACCCTGGTTCGTGTCATAACTCAATACTCCTCCCCCCTCCACTTAATCGATGACCTGTCCCTGGGTGTGGTTAGGCAATTACTGATCTTATTTATAAGAGAATTTCAGTATCTGGTGGGGGGATCTCGTCCAGGAATGAAAGACTAACTTAATACCACTTACCTCCTCCTCACATGAACTATAAAACGTCATTAAGTTCAGCCTTCGGTTCCCCAAAGCTTCCCCTCCCTTAATAAACCAATGAGAGAAGTCATTACATAGAAAACAAGAGTAATCCTATCTCAACTCGGTCCATGCCACTCCACTATACTCCAACAATACCAACATGGAATAAACTTTGCCTCGACAACATCATCTAAGAGATGCAACCAAAACCCTGACAACATCATACACCTACTCATACACTGCCCAAACTTTACATAAGCTTGCACTACACACTATCTCCTCTCTTAGGAACTTCAACACCCACCTACTATACTCCGCTATACAACACAGAATAAACCTTGATCTGGCCACCAACATCCATCAGATGCAACCCAAAGCCCAGACAACATCGCACACCTACTCATAGACTGCTCAAACCTCACACAACCACGAATTACATACAATACCTATTCTCACGGACCTTTGAACCCAGTCAGGGTGAGTGGCGGCCTTCTTAGGGAACTCCCCCCTTGCAGGAGAGAGGAATGAGTGTTTTTTTTTGTTTGGGTTTTTTTTTTTTAAGAGCTCATTTGGCGATGCCTACTTTAGCATTACTCGCCGTATTAAAAGCCTGCCTAGAAGTAGGCTACTTTAAAATAAAATTAAAAAACACACAAAAAACCATCAAGCCCAACACCAAAAGTTAAAAAGAAAGTGAAAAGGCAACGAGCAGGAAGCAAGCTCCTGTGTCGGGTGGAGGTCCCCCGGTGCAGGAACGTGCGACCTGAAAGGAAAAAAACAAACAAAAAACAGCAACAAAAACCGGTTAAATAAAAGGGAGAAGGCCGGCCTCCCCTACAAAGTCTACAAGTCCACCAGTCAATGTGCAAGCACTCGTCCTGAGTACAAGGGACAGGCGGTAGCGACCACGCCTATCCCGGTACCGGGACAGGTAACGTGCGCGAAGATCACCCACACTGGGAAATTCAACAAGAATGTGCCGAACAGTCTAGGGGACAACGCAGTCTTCACAGTAGGGCGCTAACGAGCGCTCCATCAAATGTCGGTGCGTCCCGCGAGTGTCTCAAATTCGGAGAGGACAGAAAGCAACCTAAAGCCTTCGCGCATTAGGGGGTAGGTCCATGGAAACAGATCGCGGCGCAATGGCACGCAACTTTAAGCTCCCTTCGACCGTCTCTAATCTTCTTTGCCAAGCAACCCGAAGAGCTGCCCGCATTCCTTCCATGTAGTCGGTGTGAGGAAGAGCGAAACGCTTGTCCGGTCGCAGAGTCCTTGCGGACTCTTTGGCGCCGTCATTCCCCGCAATTCCTACAAGTCCAGGAACCCAGCAGAAGATAATATCGACATCCGCCCGGCTAGCCAAAACCATCGCGTCGCGGATATCGCGAATCAGGTGATGCGGAGATTCCAATGCCCCGAGAGCACTCAGGGCGCTTTGTGAGTCGCTATCACAATCCGGTCTCTGAACCGGGCACGTAGCGTAATCTCCCGTACCGACCGATGTATTGCGACCAGCTAAGCCGTGAAGACAGACGCAGCGCCTGGCAGAACCCCGCTGACTTCAAATAAAGGGGATACGGCGTGGAAGCCGACCCCCACTTCGGATTTGGAGTCATCCGTATACACTGGCACGGTTCCAGCGTGACACGATGTGTGCTCCAAAAAGGTCAAACGCAATACTCCCGGCGCCGTACAAGTTTTGGGAGCAGAGGCGTGGCGACGAATAGCCAAATGTGGTACCCTCCAGGGTGGAGTACTGGGCAGAACCAGGGGTGCCACCAGCTCAAGAGTTATACCTAGCTCTCGAAGGAGTTTCCTGGCCCTAAACCCAAAGAGCTTAGGGTATGACTGGCGTTTCTCGGCGGCATAGGCACCGTCGAAATCAGCTGCGAATGCAGTGAGAGCTATTGGTGACTGAGGGAGGCGCCGGGCTCGCGCGTACAGGCGAGTGATGCACTGCACGCGGCGCAGAGCGAGTGGCATCTCCCCAGCATCGACCAACAGGCTCTCAATGGGGAAAGTGCGGAAGACACCGGTCGCAAGGCGAAGGCCAGTGTGGTGGATCGAGTCCACCTTCCGCAATAAACGTTCGGCTGCGGATGCAGAAAACTCGCATCTGTTGTCGAGTTCGAACGAACAAGGGATCGATAAAAAAGTAAGGCAGAAACCCTATCAGCACCCCAAGCGCTGAATGTCACGGAACGGAGAATATCCATGGCGCGGGTACAAGAGACCCTAAGGCTTCGAATATGAGCCTCCCAGGTGAGGCGTCAGTCAAATACAAGACTAAGGAAACGGTGCGATTCAACCACTTCTAGGCGTACCCCATTAAGAAACAAGTCTATGTCTGGGTGGAGCCGTGGATGGCGGCAGAAGTGCACCACCTTAGTCTTGGCCAAGGAAAATTGATATCTGTGCGTTTCGGCATAGCGAGAAATACGTTTCAATGCCTGTTGGAGTCTACACTCCAGAGTTGGCATCTGGGCCGCGCCAAAAGAGATCGAAAGGTCGTCCACGTAGAGCGGAGCGAGAACATCTTCTGGCAGCACCGAGGTGATGCCGTTGATGCTCAGGGCAAAGAGTGCGACACTGAGGACACTTCTCTGCGGGACGCCCTCTGCCTGCTCCATTGGGCGGGAGAGGGCTCCACGCACCCGTACGCGGAATCTACGATCTCACAAAAATTCAGATATATACATTGGGAGGCGTCCCTTCACCCCCTCGTGTAGAGAGTCTCCAAATTACCGTATCGTCATGCGGTATCATAGGCCTTCTCCAGATCGAAAAACCCCATGGCCAAGTGCTGAGTGCGAAGGAAGGCCTCGCAGACCGCATTTTCCAGTCGGAGCAAAGCATTCCACGTGGAGTGGAACTTGCGGAAGCCGCACTGTGCAGAAGACAGATGGCATCCGCTGTCCAGAAAAAAGGCTAATCTAACATTTACCAATTTCCCTATCAACTTGCACACGCATGAGGTTAGAGAGATTGGGCGGAAACCGGCCGGAGTAGAGTGATCTCTCCCCGGTTTGCGAAAGGCGAACACAATAGCGATTCGCCAGGAATCTGGGAGGAGACCCTCCACCCAGATCCTGTTGAACAAATCTAACAGAAAGGCCATGCCTCGCTCACCCAGGTGTTGAACATGGCGTACGACACATCGTCCGGACCATGGGTGGTGTCCGCGCACGAAGCAAGAGCGGAACGCAACTCTCACAGTAAACCTGCCGTTGAAGGGTTCTCCGCCTCTGGAGGTAAAGTCCAGCCAGCGGCCTTCTGCGACATCACGACGTGCATTGAATGCTGGCAGAGCAGCATCCCGGCTAGAGAATGCGGAGAAAGCGGTCGCGAAGGATTCCGCCACGGACGGGGGGTCCGAGATTGCGGTCCCATTCTCCTGGAGAACGGGAGGGGAGGCCTGCGAGAACTTGCCTCGAATCCTTTTGACCCGCTTCCACACCTCAGCTAAAGGGGTCTTTCCCGTTAAGTGAAGAAACGTATGCCCACCAAGAAGAGCGGCGGGCGTGCTTCGAAATATACCGGAACCTAGCTCTTGCCCGACGAAATTCAGCGACAGTGAAATCGTTCGGGCGGCGCTTATAACGCATGTAGGCATAACGCTTCTGTTTGAGGGCCGTCTCAATACTCGGCCGACCACCACGGGAGTGGTCGGCGTGCAGAACAGCCAGACGTCCTAGGAATAGTAGTCAGGCCCGATGCGATGAGGTTGCCGGAGAAGAACTCAACGGCCTCATCTACCGATCTAAACTGCTCGACTGAGATAGAGAATTCAGTCATATCCTCAAATGCAGGCCACCGCGCCCGCGCCAAGCACCACCGGGGTGGGCTCTCAGGCGGTAGTTGACCTGAAAGTGATATTTGAATGGGAAAGTGATCCCTACCCTGGACGTCATCGACCCCCCCCCCCAATCAAAATCAGACTTTGCATCCGAAGAGCACAAAGATAGATCAAGGCAAGAAAATGAAGCGGTTCTCGGGCAGTGATGCGTAAACTCATCTAGATTTAGGACACTTATCCCAAGCTCTTCGATCAGATCGGCAAGGACTTGTCCCTTGGGATTTATGGAGTAATCTCCCCAGAGAGGATGCCTGCCGTTCAGATTTCCAAGCAAGAGATAGGGCCTCGGCAACCATGCCACGACGCGGCGGAAGTCCCCAGCGTCGAAGTCAGCTGACGGTGGAATGTACGCAGAAATGATAGTATACCTCCTATCCAGGTGAAGCTGCACAGGCACTGCCTGAAAGGAGGTATCTAAAGCGAAGAGAAGAACGGAGACATCATGCCGGGTGTAAACCGCGCATCCATCAGCCTGGCCCCCATCTCGTGGTAGTGGGGGTCGCAAACCCTTATACCCCGGGAGGGCGGGCAGGGGGCACGCACCTAGCATGGTCTCCTGCAGAAAAATAGCTAACTGGGGATTGGAGGAGACAAACCTCCGCAGCTCCTCCCAGTTGGCCCAGAGTCCACAGCAATTCCATTGAAGGAATATACCCTCCAGGCCTAGCTCGGAGGAGAGGCGGGGGCCCTCTTCGAACAAAAGACCCTCACAGGAATGGATGTACGATTCCCGGAGGCAGAACCCCAGGCGCTGTCGCCTTCGAGGACATATTCCGGGAGGTTGGGCTCGCCATGCGTCTTTTCCTCCCTCCGCCTCGAAACCTTAGGCAGGCGTTGCGGCTTCTGGGGCGGGACCCTCTTTTCGAGGATCCACCGTCTCCGAGCCACTCAGCCCACCACACTAGGCATGGGCGAAGGAGCCGAAGCTCCTTTCTTGCTGTGCTCCTTTCAGGGACAGCTTTAGGCACCCCGTAAGATGGCCTGGCGACCAAATCAGAGGTGTTGCCTCCTGTGAGTCTAACGACTCGGTTGAGGCGCGTGGCCGTTTCGCTTTACGGAGAAAGGTCACGCTGGGAAAAGGGGGGGAGCCCTGGGTTTAGCCGGGGCTGGGTGTGAACCCTTTATGTCGCCAGCTTTACCAGGGAAGGGCCCGGGTTTGAGTAGAACCCACAGAAGGGCTCCGAATGAGCGCGGAAACAACCGTGCTCGTTGCCAGGATGGGCCAGAAGCAGAGGGTGTCTTTCTAACCATTGAAGCATAAGACGTCCCAGGCAGGCCGTGCGCGCCCGGACTAAGTTCTTAGCCTCGCGAAATGAGAGACGATCCTGGGCCTGAACGGCCAGGATTTCTTTCTCAAGGAGATATGCACCACATTGCTTCGAAGAAGCTGGGTACGGCTCTACGCAATTGACACACTTGGCCACACTCGATTTGGACTTATCGTGTGCGGCTTTGGAGCAATTTACACATACTTCGGGTGACCCCTACTTTTCACGTCTACATGAGCGATTCGTATGGCCGAAACGCTGACAGTAATAACACCTCCGCGGCAGTGGCACGAATTCCTTCACTCGATAGCGGTACCAACCGGCACGCACCGACTTAGGGAGCTTGTCACAGTCGAACGTGACGAAGACTGTAGTGGTGGGTCTCGAGGCCCCTCCCTGTTTTCTCATCACACGTTCGACCTTAACTGCCCCATGGTCGGCAAGCTCTAGGGTGATGTCCTCAATGGAGTAGTCAACGAGTTCCCTCGCATCTACTACTCCTTTCACAAAGTTCATGGTAGAGTGCGGCGTCACACTCACCGTGGTGCCATGAAGTGTCCGGAGTGCACTTATCGTGGCCACCTCGGAGGGACCTGCCGCATTCACCAGAGGGCTCCCGTCCGAGAAATGGGTCACCTTCGGCTCTCTACCAATTACACTAGCTAAAGCTCTCCTCTGATGGATCATGTTGCCCTTGGCAAACATGCTGCCATCAGTGGAGCGAATAACGATGAAGCGTTTGAAGCCAGCGGGCTCGAAAACGCCAGGTAACTTCTGAATCAGGGGCCCCGATGTCATCGATGCTCCGCCCTGCGCTCTTTTCATCTTAGTCATAGTCAGGGGCTCGCACCCGTGGAGGGGGGAGCAGTCAGACGTGCCGATCTTGGCTTGGTCGCTTACCGAAGTGGCAGCACACCCATCCGTCCCGGCGGATGGAGAGGAACCCCGAGTCTTAGTCTTTTTCCTATTTTTTATTTTTAGGAGGAGGAGGGCGGGGTATGAATCCGCTTCTTCCCTCCGCCGGCAGGAGCCCCCAGGCCAGATGGAGCGACCTCAGCCGGATCCTCCTTCGAGATGGAGAAGGTCCCGGTAGTCGGAGGAGATCCCTTCCCTCCTTGTACTGCCTTGGAAACCCGGACCGTTTGAAGAGCGGTACCAAGGGGCGGATTCGGGTTCGGTGCTTGTCGCCGAGCTCGGATTCGCTCCCATGCAAGGCCCTACCGTTTGAGGCTGGGTTGCCTCAAGGACCATGTCCATCTCAGGGGGTTTCAAGTTGCCCCCCCCCCACCCAGGATATCGCAGGTTCTGTTGGCCACGTCCTTAGTCATGTCTGGGGAGGCACAGGCCTTGACCCCGGCAAGGTTCAGTATTCTTGCCAGCAGGTTTTTTAAGGGAAGCGACCGAAGGGGCCTGGCTTTCCTCTTCCCCCTAAGGGGGTTTGCCCTACCGAGCTGCTTCAATGGGGAGCGGTCGGCTATGGGCTGCCTGCTCTCTTTCTTGGCAGTCCCCTTGGAAAGAAAAGGGGGGGGGGGGGACTGCGGCTGGGAACAGGGAGGTACCCGAAAGCACCTCGAGAGAAGGGGGTGAGGGGAAGTCACCTACACCCGTAGGCGAAGGAGAGGAGTAAGCCTCCTCTCCGGTTGGAGAAATTTTCAGGGTTCCCTGCGCAAGCACAGGGGAGGGGGGACCTCTATCTTTTCTGTGGATCTGCCCGAGGGCGGCTCCGACGATGGAACAGGGGAAATTAAGGCGAGCTTTTTTTTATTTCTTCATCATTGGGCATGGGGTGACCCTAAATTTTTCACGGGATGCATACGCTCCTCACCCCTCGCAGTAGCTCGCCCTGCAAGGGGTGCGTACAGGCCTGGCAGAGCCAGGTGCCGCTATTCAGGACCACTCCTCCCACCTGGTGGCCTGGCAGTTCCTCGGCATGGCGGCTCCATCTTGGACACGGCGCAAAAACAAAGATGGTGAAGTGAGAAGGAAAGGGGATGTGAGGTATGGGTAGGGATGAAGCAGGTTGTTAAAAACCTACCACCCCAGACCGGGTTAGGGAACATTGTCCCCTCCTCCCTCAGCCCCAATCCGGGATGGTTGGCTGAGGTCAGCATCTACCCTGTGAAATTAGAGGCTGACCAGAGAAAGTTGTGGGAGATGTTGTAAGGAAAGCGACGAAGTATGGGAGAAATACAGGCTGTCTGAAAGAACGAGAAGAGGCTAAGCTGGGGTCGGACGGGGTGGAATGGGTGGGAGGACATGCAAATCTGTACTGGAAACTTTAAATATCTACACCATTGACCATTACCCTTATTTTTCCGTTTGAAGAAGTATATACGACCTTTTGGCCCAAACATTGCCACTCGCTCAGTTGATAAGGTCACTTAAAAATATCCACCCTAATCTATATTTGTTAGGAAAGTTTGATTAGGGCGCAAAATTGAGCCACCTTTAATTCACTAATTACAATAATTTATTACAACAAAAGAATGAAATATTTTATGTAACAATTTAAGTAAATAAAACAAAAGATCAAAATTTCACTTCTTGGCTTAAAACAATCTATAGTACATTTCCCAGATAATCTTAGGCAAGTCTTATATATCTGATACCAATGACTAAGGATTTCAGTCTATGACAAGCTTCATTGAAAAATAGGTTGCTAAAACTATCTCTATACATTATTAAGGACACTTAAAGGGCGATAGCCAACATAACCTGAGAGGATGGTATCCAAGAACTTTATATTCGCCCATAAACTGTTTGGGGAGGTGCCGAGAATTCGGATGATTCTATCAGACCATTTCAACTACTGTTTAGGTTCTTCAAAAGAGTCAAATCACTACCCACCCATCCCCTATAAACAGAATTGAAGATGCCGTAGATAAATGCGTAATCCTAATATATAAACGAAATACTCCAGGTGGTTTACTTGAGGTTGATGTACGCTAATGCAAAAGTACACGTTGTCAACCAGAAAGTGGAGAGCGGGGCAGAACCGCTACTGTCAGTGCTATTCCCATGATCATGTGAGTGGTCATGTGAGTGGTCATCCTCTTCGCAAGGGCCCTCATGGGACACAGTCAGAGCTGAAAAGATCAAATAGAGTCAAATGAAGGTGCACCTTTTATGATAGGCCATTATAATTTTAAACCTAATAAGGTGTTAAATGATTAAATACGATTTTAAAACACGAGGGAGATGGTAGGATGGAAATCTGGTCCATGCATAGTAATATCTTATTTAATGACCTCAGGTCAGGCCGAGTCTCTGACCCAACTTGAATTAGGGAAACCTATCTTCTCTCCTGCTTTATTTTCCACCTTCTGCCATGGACTATACCAGCACCCAGTCTTTGATGCATCATAACTCAGGTATGCCCAATACCCCATTTTTGTTTAGAGGAAACTCGATAATCCAAATAGGAACTTTACACTCGCGAGGGTTGAAAATTAAAATGAAATTAACTAGGAAATATTTTTCAACATTCTGAAAAGGAGTTTGTGATGAAGTTAAGGAGGAAAATGCATAAAAGGCAAATCGAAGTAGACTGCAACCACAAGATTTTAAATTGCAGCAAAGTGTCTCGGTAATGCATAGGAGACTTGAACAATAATTTAAGTCTGAAAACAAGAATGGGAGTTTTGAAAATGCCATGTACATTGGACAGGCACAGTGTTAAGTAAGACTAAATCACCAGACCAAGAAAAGACTACTAATGTGCTAGTTCAAGTGGGGCCTAACTCTTAAACTTGCCACCATCATGCAACGAAGGCAAGAAACCCTGTGGGAGGCGGGGACAAAGCATTAATTACTTTTCGAAAAACAAGGAAATACCATACTTGAAAACGTGTGGAAATTATATAACCCGAGTAATCTAAAGAGGAGACTACTTCAGCAACTCAAAATAGGAACGCAACTCTCCAGGATCATCCCCTAGATAATATGTAGAAGGTAGGGAGGGTCAAGGAGGATACGGACGATCAGAAAGCAAACTTCTAATCCAAACTTTTAGGGGTAGTGACGACCATATTGAAGGTTCCCAAGGACGAACAAGTTCGTACAAAGAGTCGCTAAGTATGTACGTAAATCCATCTGGGGGTGGGGGGGGGGGATCGATCCCCAAATCCTCTTAGCAATGAAAGAAAAAAAATATACTCACAACCGCCGGCGCTCTCCTTGGCGCATTCGAACACCTTCCTATTGACATAACTGTTGCCGTCGGAAGCGCACAGGGGCATATATTCCCTGGTGGCCAGGCAGTTCGGCACACTGGTGAAGACGGGTTCGTGGCTGTGGCCATCTGCAATTCACGGGGTCAGTTAAAAGGGGGTAACGGGGAAACATTGAACACCTACCTATAGATGCCCAAACCTCACGGTACACACAAAATATCCTCTCTTAGGAACCTCTGCACCCACCCACTATACTCCAACGATACAAACACAGGATAAACCTTGGCCCCCAACACTACCATGTAACCAAAGCCCAGTAACATCGAACTCATCAAGTAGACCCCAAACCTGACACAACCAAACACCATCTCATCTCTTAGGGACCTGTGTACCCACCCAAGGAACGCGGTGACCTTCCTAGTGGTTGCTCACCTCGTAAAAGAGAGGTAGGGTGTGGTTGGGAAGTATCCCTTGGGTCAATTTACCCTCAGTAACCTCTCATGCACCATGGAATATACCTAGGTTCAATCTACTCCAATAACCTTACTCTTACCATGAGTTCTTCTTTAGGTCAATTTACCCTGAATCAATAACAATGGTTTCAAAGGGCATCTTTGTTACCAAGGAGGCCTAAAGGTCACATCTGAGTGGGTCGTTGCAGTTCCATCCTCATGCAACCTTCGAGGAAACAACTTTCGTAAGAGGAGCCAAGTTAAACGACCTGGCTATGGTTATTCGACGGATGGGGAGCCGGTCCCAGTTGAGTTAATTGAGCTATGGGTTCGGTAGGTTTTTTTTCGGGGAATGGAAGGCTTAGGAGCCCAACTAGCGACCTCTTACTTGAGCAAAAGTTGCCGTACTCGACAAAGCCTACTAATAAGCTATATTAAAAAACAAATAATAGAAAATAAATAATATGTAGATAACAAATAACAACGATACAAAGGAAAAAAGCTAAAAAAATTGAAAGCAAAAAGGTAAGAAGGAAGCACGCTCCGGCGTAAGGAGTAACGCCCCACCCTCGGCGCTGGAACATGCGACCTCAAAAGTGGTATAGTCTCCAAGTCCGGCGGCACAAACCAGTCCAGAGTACAAGGACAAAGGGTAGCAACCCCACTCATCCAGGTACCGGGACAGGTAACGTGCACGAACATCACCCAGACCAGGACATTCAACATGAATGTGCGGAATAGTCTAGGGGACAACGCAGTCTTCACAGTAGGGCGCAGGGGTGCGCTCCATAAAATGGCGGTGCGTCCCGCGAATGTGTCCAATTCGGAGACGACAGAAAGCAACCTGAAGCCGTCCTGGCATTGGTGGCAGGTCCAGGGAAACAGTCGCGGCACAACTTTAGGTTCTCCTCGACCGTCTCCCATCTTCTTCACCAAGCAGCCAGGAGAGCTGCCCGTATTCCTGCCATTAATCGGTGTAAAGAAGAGCGAAACGCTGGTTTGGTGGACCATTGCTCACGGAATCTTTGGCCCCCTTATTCTCTACATGTCCAGGAACCCAGCAGAAGATAATCTCAACATCCACCCGGAGCTTCCTAGCCCTAACGTGTTTAGTGTATGACTGGCGCCTCTAAGTAACATAGGCACAGTAGAGATCCGTTGCGGATGCAGTGAGAGCTGTTGGCGACTAAGGGAGGCGCCTGGCTCGCGCGCACAGGCGAATAATGCACTATGCACGGTGAAGGGTGAGTGGCATCGCCCCAGCATCGACAAGTAGGCTCTCAATGGAGGACGTGCGGAAGGCACAGGTCGCCAGGCGAAGGCCGGTGTGGTGGATCGAGTTCACCTTCCGCAATACACGCTCGGCTGCGGATGCATAAAACTCGCATCCGTAGTCGAGCTTCGAACGAACAAAGGATAGATAAAAATGTAAGGCGGTAGCCCTATCACCGCCCCAAGCACTGAAGATCACGGAGCGAAGAATATCCATGGCGCAGGTACAAGAGACCCTAAGGCTGCGAATATAAGCATCCCGGGCGGGGTGTTTGTCAAATACAAGACCAAGGAAGAGGTGCGAGTCCACCACTTCCGGGCGAACACCATTTAAAAACAAGTCTATGTCAGGATGGAGCCGTGGATGACGGCAGACGTGCACCACCTTAGTCATGGCCAAGAAAACCGAAACCTGTGCGCTTCAGCAACGCCAGAGACGCGGCTCAATGCCTGTTGGAGTCGACACTCCAGAGTTGGCATCTGGGCTGCGCAAAGAGATCGAAAGGTCATCCACGTAGAGCGTAGCAAGAACATCTTCTGGCAGCACCGAGGTAATGCCGTTGATGATCAGGGCAAAGAGTGTGACACTGAGGATGCCCTCTTCCTGATCCCCCCACCCCCCACCCGTACGCGGAATCGAAAATCTCGCAAAAATTCAGATATAAACATTGGGAGGCGTCCCCTCACCCCCATCGTGTGGAGAGTCTCGATGATAACGTATTGCCATGCGGTATCATAGGCCTTATCCAGATCGAAAAAACACCGTGGTGTAGTGCTGTGTACAAAGGAAAGCCTCACAGACGGCATTTTCCAGTCAGAGTAGACCATCTGACAGAATGGAACTTGCGGAAGCCGCACACGCAGGAGGTTAGAGATTGGGCGGAAACCGGCCAGAGTATAGTGATCTCTCCCCAGTTTGCGAAAGGCGAGCACAGTAGTGATTCGCCAGGAATCTGGGAGGAGACCCTCCACTCAGATCTTGTTGAACAAATTTAACAGAAAGGCCATGCCTCGCTCACCCAGGTGTCGAACATGGCGTAAGGGACATCGTTTGGACGAGGGGCGTTGCCCGCGCACGAAGCGATGGTGGAACGCAACTCACTAAAAGTAAGCCGGTTATTGAAGGGTTCTCCGCCTCTGGGGGTAAAGTCCAATCGGGCGGCATTCCGTGACATGACGACGCACATTGAATGCTAGCGGAGCCGCATCCTGTCTAGAGAATGCGGAGAAAGCGGTCGCGAAGGACTCCGACACGGGTGCGGGGTCCGAGATTGTGGTCCCATTCTAGTGGAGAACGGTATAGGGGGAAGTCCGGCGAGAACTTGCCCCGAATCCTTTTGACTCGCTTCCGCACCTCTGCTAGAGGGTCTCCCAGTTAAGTGAAGACACGTATGCCCACCAATAAGACCTGCAGGCGTGCTTTGAAATATACCGGAACTTAGCTATAGCTCGACGAAATTCACCTACAGTTACATCGTTCAGGCGGCGCTTATAGCGCATGTAGGCATAACACTTCTGTTTGTGGGCCGCCTCGTACTCGCTGAACACCATGGAACGGTCGGTGTCGGAATGGTAGTTAGGCCCACGGAGATGAGGTTGCCGGAGAAAAACTCAATGGCCTCATCTAGAGATCTAAACTCCTCGACTGAGACATAGAAATCAGTAGTTCCCTGAAATGTGGACCACCGTGCCCGCGCCAAGAACCACCGGGGTGGCTCTCAGGTGGCAATGCCCAGAAAATGATATTTGAATGGGAAAGTGATGACTTCCATGGAAGTCATCGACTACCCATAAACCCAAATCAGGCTCTGCCTCCAGATAGCACAAAGATAGATCGAGGCAGGAAAATGAAGTGGTTCTCGAGCAGTGATGCGTAAACTCATCCACATTTAGGACACCTAGGTCCAGCTCGGCAAGGATTTGACCCCTGGGATTAATATAGTCTCCCCAGAGGGGGTGTCTACCGTTCAGTTTTCCGAGCAAGAGAAAGGGCCTCCGTAGCCGAGTCACAATGCGGCAGAAATTCTCCACATCGAAGTCGATTGAGGGTAGAATGTATGCGGAAATAACAGTATACCTCCTATCAAGGGGCAGCTGCACAGCTACTGCCTGAAAGGAGGTATCTAAAGCGAAGATAAAAACGGCGACATCATGTCGGGTTTAAATCGCACATGCTCCCGCCCGGCTTCCATCCCGTGGTAGTGGGGTCGCAAAACCCTTATATCCCGGGAGGGCGGGCAGCGGACATGCGCCCTGCAAAAGGATAGCTAAAGGGGATCGGGACAAGAAGAGCCTCCGCAGCTCCTCCCACTTGGGCCGGAGTCCGCGGCAATTCCATTGAAGGAATATTCCCTCCAGGCCTAACTCAGAGAAGATGCGGGGGCCCTCTTCGAAGAAAGACCTTCACGGGAATGGCCGTATGCTTCCCGGAGAGAGAACTTCGGGCGCTGTTAGCCGGACAATGCGCTGAAGGCGCTGTCGCCTTCGAGGACTTATTGGGCAAGGTTGGGCTCGCCGTGCGAGTCTTTTCCTCCTTCCGCCTCGAAACCTTAGAAGGGCGTTGCGGCTTCGGAGGCGGGGGATCCCTCTTTTAGAGGATCCACCGCCCCCGAACTACCCAGCCTACCACTGGTTGTGGACGTAGGAGCCGAAGCTCCTTCAGTGCTGTCCTCCTTTCGGGGGTCAGCTTTAAGAACCCCTGAAGATGGCCTGACGATCAACTTCAGGAGTGTTGCCTCATGTGAGTCTAACGATTCGGTGGAGGCGGGTGGCCGTTTCGCCTTACGGGGAAACCGTCATGCTGGGGAAAGGGGAGGTCTGGTTTTAGCCTGGGGTGTTCACCCTTTTGTGCCGCCATCCTTACCAGGGGAGCGCCCTGGGTGGGTAGAACACGTAGAAGTGTTCTGAGGTCTCTTTCTTACCATCGAGGCATAGGACGTCCCAGGCAGCACCGGGCGCGCCAGGACCATATTCTCAGTCTCGAGAAATGAGAGACGATCCTGAGCCTGAACGGCACTTGGCCACACACAATTTGGACTTATCGTTTGCGGCCTTGGAGTAACTTACACAGAATTCGGATAACCAATACTTTGGACGTCTACATCAACGATTCGTATGACCCAAGCCGTGGCAGTAGTAGCATCTCCGCAGCTGCGGCACGAATGACTTCACGCGGTAATGATACCAACCAGCACGCACCGATTCGTGGAGCTTGAGACTGTCGAACGTAATGAAGAGAATGTAGTGGTGGGTCACGAGGCCACTCCCTGTTTTCTCATCACACGCTCGACCTTGATTACTCAATGGTCGGCCCATTCTGTGATGTCATCTAAAGAGTAGTCCACGAGTTCCCTGACATAAAATACTACCTTCACAAAGTTCATGGTAGAGTGCGGCGTCACACTCTCAGGAGTGCCATCGAGTGTCCGAAGAGCACTAATTTGGCCGCCTCGGAGGGGGCCGACGCATTCGCCAAAAGGCTCCCGTCCAAGAAAAGAATCACTTTCGGCTCTTAAACCGAACACGCTAGCTAGTACTTTTCTCTGATGGAACATGTTGCCCTTAGCCAACATGCTGCCATCAGTGGACCGAAGCGTTACCTGCCGAAAACGCCAGGTAACATCTGAATGAGGGCCCCCACCGTTATCTAGGCTCTGCTCTGCCCACTTTTGGTCTTTGTCAGGGACCCCTCACCCAGGGGAGGACGTGCTGACCTTCGCTTGGTCGCTTGCGTAAACAGCAGCGAACCTGTCCGTCCTCGTGGCTCCGCGGATGAAGAGGAGCCCTTAGTCTTTTTAGTCTTGTTCCTCTCTCTTTTCTTTTTAGATGAGAGCGCGAGTGAAACCGCTTCTCTCCTCCACCGGCAGGAGCCCCTAGGCCAGATGGGCCGGCCTCGGCAAGCCGAGGGAGTAGATCCCTCCTCTCCTTGTGAGACCTCGGGGACCTGAGCCGTCTGAGGAGGAGCTTGCATAGTGGTGGACACAGGTTCTATGCTTGGCAGCGAGCCCAGGTTCGACCCCATTGAAGATCGAACCATGTCTATCTCAATGTGGGGCCTCCATGTGGCCATCCCTCCCGAGAAATAACATATCTCATGTGAAGTTCCCTTTTCAACTAATGCCGGCGAACCGGCATCCTTCGAGGAAATATGGAGGCAGATAGACTGACCCCCTGCAGACTACTCATGCAGGCTAGCAGGACATTGGCGGGGAGGGCACGGGCCGATTGGCCCTTCCATCCCTTGCTACCCTAAGGGTCTTGGCCCTATCATGCTTCATGCCTGATTTCTTGGCAGTCCCCTTGGAAAGTAAAGGGGGGAACTGCCGCTGTAGAGAGTGACAGAAGGGGGGTGAGGAGGAGTCCCCTGCACCCGTAGGCAAATGAGAGGAGTAAGCCTCCTCTCCGGCCAAAGAGTTTTGGAGGGTCCCCTGCGAAAGCACAAGGGGCGGAGGCTCCTTTTACGCTCTGGAGATGCCTGAAGGCCGCTCCAATGATGTTAAGAGGGGAAGGTAAAGGGGGGAGTATTTGATTGCAAAAACTCATCATTGGGCTTAGTGACCTCTTTTTTAGCACGAGACGCAAACGCCCATCACCTCACGCAGTAGCCCGCTCTGCGAGGGGTGAACACGGGGCCAGCAAAACCAGTTGCCACCATTTGAGGCCACTCCTCCCACCTAGTGCTGGTAGCCCATCGACATGGTGGCTCCACCTTAGGCACGGCGTAAAATCGATTGGCAGTGAAAGGAGAAAGAAAGTGCATGTGAGGAAGGTGAGGGTACTGGTGAAGCAGGTTGTTAAATAACCGCCACCTAAAACCTGAGCTCAGGGGTGAGGGGGCATTGTCCCCTCCCCCCCTCAGCCCCAATCCGTGATGGTTGGCTGATAGGGAAGCCTGTCGGCGTCTACCCTGTGAAATTAGAGGCTGACCAGAGAAAGTTGTGGGAGAGGTTGTAGGGAAAGTGAGGACGCAGGGTAAGAAAACAGGGCGTCAGAGAAAAGGAAAAGAGGCTACGCTGGGGCCGGACGGGGGCTCGGTAGGGTGTAGCGACAAGGGGTTCAACAGTAGCATTTAATTAGAGACACACTGAGATATGTAGTTATGTATTACCCAATACAAAAATTAGGCTCACAATTACCCGACGCAACAAATACGCTCACAATTACACAATACATGAAATAGGCTCACGATTACCAAATGCAACAAATTGGCTAATAATTACCCAAATATAACAAATAGCCCACAATTACCCAAATACAACAACTATGCTCATAATTACCCAATACAACAACTATACTCACAATTACCAAATACAACAAATAGGGTCATAATCACCCAATGCAACAAATAGGCTCATGCTCGAAAAAAAACCCGCGATGTTTTGTCAGTCAATCCTTCTAACATGCAGCAGGGGTGCCACAATTAGTCATCTCTTGATACTCTGAATTTCGTTCAGACAATGACCATGTTTGGGGTCTAGATTGCTAGAAATAAGCTAGATAGGCTCTTCATCAAGAACATTAAATTTAGTCATCATTTTTTCGTTACTGCGGTATTTCAAGAAGTACTGTGGAAACATTTTAAAACAGTCTTTTTTCCGAAGTGTGCCAATTTTCCCGTTTGTAGCTCAATTAACTTTATATTGTCCTGATTAATTTTATTTCATTTTTAATCAGCGATATCACGAAAATATACGCATTAATATTTGGCTACTTTTATATATTTTTAACCCTATAATTAATTTCCGACCTAACGTATTATGAAAAATCTTACAACTTTGCCAAGTTATAAGATTTTTCATAATACGTTAAGTCGCGGCAAAGCTTCGCGGAATCACCCAAAACTTTGTCTGAAACATTTTGAAAACGGGATACGACTAATTTGAGCAAAAATTCACCAACTGCAAATAGAAATAAAGGTAAAACTATGAGAAATATTACTTTTATGGGCGAATTAATATACAGTGACTAATTTTTTACTATTATATAATTATCAAAATAATAATATACCTTTTAAATCGTTTCAGGTTAAATGATAATACTGATGTGATTCTGCCTCTCGTTCATTCTAATTAAATCAACCGCGATTGAAGCTAACATATAGGATGACAAAAGCCGCAAGGGCCTATCAGGGATCATCTGAGTCAACAGCGCCCCATAAACTGCATCCAAAACACTCCTTAAAAAGGCATCACCCTCATGGATTATCGAAAACTAAATCAGGCAGCCACAATAATATATATAAAAATAAGAATTTCTCCCACCAAAATCTGCATTCGTAGGAATGCGTTTCGAACATCACCTCCAAAACAATATCGATATTACAATATGTAATTTACCCCCAAACAACTCCCAAACCATGACAACCAACTATCCTCATAAATAGTCATCTAACCTGCCCTTGAAAACATTTAAATTTGGACTGCTTATTGCCTCCTGTAGTCAGAATAAAGCCAGATACCACTGTAAATAGGTGAATAAGTACTAGCAGTAAGATAGTGGTATACTTCAAAATTGTAATGTATTTATTTATTTTTTTTATTTTATTTTTTTTATGGATCACCGAAATTCGCAATAAAGTTGTTTGTTTGTAAACCCAATCTGACCCTTTCATTGAAACCTCAACTTGAGTCTAACTTTACCACCTTAGGAGAAAGCAATCAAATATTTTAGAGAATCTAATGTCTTTTAAATATACAAATTGATATCCACGTAATTCGTCCCAATACCACTCAAAAACCCATGATAACATACCCTCCCCATATACTCACCTAACTTGCGCTCGAAAGCATTTAAATTTGGTCTGCTTATTGTCTCCTGTGGTAAACCATTCCAGTAATCTACCACTCAGTGAAAAAACTTTCTCACATCCAACCTCTGCTTTTATTTTCGAGTGGTGACCCTTAGCCCTATTACTACCTTCCAACACAAAGAACTTGCTGAAATCCAACTTGTTTAAATACATATTTTTCCGATATTTGTTGTCTTGAATGTGACTCCGCATTTAGAGGTTTGCGTTTGTTTTTCTGTGTAATGTGCGTGATTAATTTAGAAGGAATTTGAACGTTTTTCGACGTCATAAATTAACACTTACATCATTTCCTCATTGAGGTTTCAAGGATAATATATACATAAAGGAAGTCTACAAATAGCCTGAATATCATTTGTAGCTTTATAGCCTTGGATAAGGTTTATTTGGTTATATTTGAAGGCAAAGTTAGTTTAAAGGTATGCTAAGGGGGTTTTAGGCTAATTAAGATGTTAAAAATGAAAATTGCAGTTTTTTATGGAAATTACTCCATTAATCTACTAGACACTTTCTCCTCTACTACGATAGATAATTAGGATGTTATCAACTTCCTTGATTTGGAGGGTATTAATTGGGCTAGGGGTAGCTACTTAAAAATGAAAACAATGTGTAGAATGGATTTGTGAAAATATATTTTCACCAATAGAGTTCCGGATACTCAAAATTTGAATGTGTTCAAAGGTAGAGGAGTGTATGGGGAGGAAATTATAGGGGTTTTGAGATGTGTTGGGGGCCTTATGTACATATTTTAATATTGAGATTGTCAAGGAATAGGCCGAGGGGTGGTTGGAGTTTTCCCCGACTCATATATATATATATATATATATATATATATATATATATATATATATATATATATATATCCTATTATCCCAAATCCGGAGGAATCGTCGTACTACTCCTTATACTTCGTTCGGCCCGCGTCCTGAATGGGTTTATTGACTCAGAGTGCTTAGAGGTTGGCTACGGAGGGATTGGAATGAACTTTGCCAGCAAGCGACCCAAAGAAAGTTAGATACACAACAATATAAAAATAAAGTTTTAATGAACACTAAGAAATATATATATATATATATATATATATATATATATATATATATATATATATATATATATATATATATATATATATATATATATATATATATATACAAAAAATGTGCTTTGAGAGATAAATTAATAAGTGAATCTCGGATATCTCACTCGGCTTGAAAATTACTATTCACCATACAAATCCCTATACACTTGTAGTGCTGGTAAGCTTCGCGGTGAAGTCGGGGAATGTGAAAGGGAAGGGTTACCTTGGAACCTGATGTTCGGGTAGCGCTGGTGAGTGAAGGTAGTGAGGTAAGAGGTGGAGACGATGAGGTAGGTTCTCCAGGTACCGACCTGATCCCACAATTCAATCACGATTCTTGCTGTAAGAAGGCGGTGACGGGAGCTTCTTATTACAGAAGGCCCCACGCTCGTGAACTCCGGGGAATCTTGGGTGCCTATGTGAGGGGAAGAGTGACCCATCGACGCGTAGGGTCACGGAGAAAAGTCGAGATGTAGTTTTCTCGCTTAGGGAACCAGAGTGAGGCTGTTTGTAGCTTCGGCTATTACACGCGAGTATGAGCCTGGGTCCGCACTGACTTGCATACCAACGGGGTAAGGAACCTCCCTAACTGGGACCGATCTCCTCTCTGAAGACTTGGTGCTTCGACGATTGACCATTACACTGATAGATGGCAATTCCTGCCCCGCCAGACGCTGTGCAAGCTCTACTACTGAGGGTTAAAAGAATTAATCTTTTATACTCTAAACTCGGGAGAGGTTCTCATGGCGCCGGAAGTAGATTAGATGTCAATCTAATCCATTTCGTCCTTTATAAACTTCTGGCAACTATCGGAAGCGAAGATGGGCTCCCATTTATCGATAAACAGTCCGGAAAGGAACTCGGTGGTTAGCTGAAATGGCCGGTGGTTTCTTCCGTCTGAAGACCACCAGATATTGGGTCGGAAGGGGAAGGGTTGATAAGCGGCCCGCCCGGAAGGGAGGTGGGCAAAAATTGGGAGCATTATGCTATTCTCCTACAGAGGTCTATATTGGGTAATTCTCCAGATGGTCTTCAAAGGATTCGAAAGCGCTTCTTTTTTTTTAATACGCAAAATGATTGACCGTAAAATGTATTTTTCTGACATTTTTAGTGGTCAGGAACGCGATCATGATGGTCGTGACCTCCGCGATTCACTTATTTTCTGGATCAAAACTTTTGTTTTATTTCATTATATTAAGTGTGGCTTACGACATCTGGCAACCTTCTTGAAAACATTGAAGTTCGACTTCAAAACGCATTCTAAGGTGATTATATATTTTATGGTAGAGAGTTCTACCCCAACGATTTTTTAATCAACTCGTAACGTAGGCAAATCGAAAACTTACCATTACCTCTTGTATTCAGTTGAGAACCTAATGATAGGCCTTCATTTTTCCTATACTACGAGTTGATTAAAAAATCGTTGGGGTAGAACCCTCTACCATAAAATATATAATCACCTTAGAATGCGTTTTGAAGTAGAATTTCAATGTTTTCAAGAAGGTTGCCAGATGTCGTAAGCCACACTTAATATAATGAAATGAAACAAAAGTTTTGATCCGGAAAATAAGTGAATCGCGGAGGTCACGACCATCATGATCGCGTTCCTGACCACTAAAAATGTCAGAAAAATACATTTTATGGCCCAAAAAATCGTGACAGGGTTGTTTTGGGTGCCTTTGTTTGGACTCCGAAAAAAGCATTTTATTCACTACCTCGCAAGAATTATGTTTATATCATTTCATCACAAGAACCCCCAACATGCGTTCTCATCCTTTTCTACGTGCTCCTGCTTCGTTGTATAATCCGTACCATTAATTTTTGCCTCTTGTTTAGTATTATAACACTTTTTCATTTTCAAATTAGACCGGATTTCGTGGGCCGCGGCATGACGTCATCAAGCATGGTGGCTAAACATTTTTCTTTTACTTATTATTAGCATAACCAAATGTCTCCGACGTTTACTTCGCGTACTTTTTAAAACTATAATTAAATATAAAGTGATTTCAATTGCGTTGGGTGACTTAATCTCAGAATTACCGAATATCTGCATGATTTAGTTTTTGACATCCATGATTGGTGATGCTTTAGAAGACTCGCTAGCTTTTGGATAGGCCGCTACCACAGAGGCGTGCTACTAAATTACCACAAAATGCGAGTCTCCATCCACTCAAACCCGGTCTCTCAGGACAGCCTCGCAGAGGGCGGGGTCCCACTTAATTGTGGTAACGTTAACGGGGGCCTACAATACAGGTTGTAGGCTTTATCCCTTAATCCACTCCTGGGAAGCAAATGACAATATGCTTTAGAAGCAGTGTTCTTGCAGTTTATGGGGCGCTGTTGACTGATTCGTTCTTGTGGCTTTTGTCACCCGTTAAATTATTATTATGTTAATTAGTTTTGAAAATAACTCAATAGCGCCTCCAATAAATATTTACCACACATTGCCATCCTCGTGTGCAGGAGCGACCTGAGAACGAGGTTTGGACATTTAAACCCAGGAGTCAAATATACGAACTCCGAGCACAAAGAGGATCGAGGGAGCACGAGGCATGTATTACTTTCCGGTCCAGACATTCGCACTATTCCTTTCCAACCATCAATAATGCCTATACGAAGATCTGCCAGCTACAATCTTCCACACATACTCTTCCTCCATTTTCACTTCTTTCTTTACCGATCTTTCCGTACAACCTTTGTGGGCGAGACGATCTCGATTTTTAAATTCAAGGTGGGGGGGGGGGGACTCCTGCGAGTTGATGTTATAATAGTTTTAAAATCTTTTCTTGCGGCCGCCAGCGAATACATAACCGCCGAATAAAAAAGCATTTACGCCAGGTTCCTAAAAAAAACCCAAACTTAAATTGAAACAAAAATAAGAAAAAAACAAAATACAAAACAAATATCTGCAAAGTTCACCCAGGCGGGCGAGAATCGGTAAGCCCTGCGCAAGCGCCGTCCCACTTCACTTACCAGTCAGGGAGGCAATGAATACGAGAAGCAGAACACCAGAACAAACGGACTTGCGCATCATTTCTGAGTAGTAAAAAAAACAATACATTATAAAGCGGAAGTAAATGTAACAATACCAGAATCTTCAACTTACTGGTGAACATTATAACAATTTAAGAAAAAAGTAATCAGGGGATCTAGTTCTTGCCGCGTCAGGGTGTCAAATGTCCCCGCATAACATAACATAGGTTAACTAATCAGATTCTGATAGAAAATGAGTCTTCAATGGAGATAAATTGCTTTTGGAAAAATAATGTAGCTTTAAAGTTCTTTGGAAAGCAGTTTCTATAACTTGGGTTACAATGTTAGAATTTTTGTACAGATGATGTATTCATACGCCCAGACAATCTCAGCTCAAAGAGAACACCTAAAATAGGAAAGGAAAACGATACCAATGTTATACCGGATCATTTAGATACTGAGCGGCCTGTGGTACGAATAGGTGCTAAAAAACGCTAACCAAACTACAGTTACCTCCAGAAGTGATTCGGTATTATCTGCAGAGGTGTCACTATAAACTGCATGCATGACACTGTCATATGCAGAGGTGACTCGATATCATCTGCAGACATGACTAACATCTGCAAATGTGATTGAATATCATTGCCAAACTGAAGGGGTATCATTTACAGAGGAGAATGGGTATAATCTGCATATGATACTGATTGCCCTGCAGATTATAACGAGTCATCTCTGCAGATGATACTGAGTCACCTCTGGAGATAATTGTAGTTTGGGTAAGTCTTTTAGCACCCAGTATCATATGCAGAGGTGACTTGGGTAACACCTGCAAATTACTCGGATCATTTGCCGAAATAACTGTAACATCGGCAGAAGTGACTCACTATCATCCGGAGTGGTGACTATCATTTACAAATGTGACTCAGCATCAGGAGCAGAAGACTCACTGATTCAGTATTACGAGCACAAGTTTGTTTTCAGTATCATTAGCAACCCTGAATTAGTATCATCTAGAACAGGGCTGGGCAATAATTTTAAGCAGCGGGCCACATTGAAGCTTATGGAAAGCTTTGTGAGCCGTACTTAAACAGTTAGATGCACATTTCGAATGCATTTAAGTTAATTGCAATTACCTTTGCGCATTTGTTTGCAATTACTACATTGTCATAAATATAGCTACACATTAATAACTACGGGTAATTATTATTGTTTTTAATATTATCGCCGCCCCTTTCAAATTGTTTCCAGACTTCATGGGAGTGTAGACCTACAATTTAATGTGGAATCCGAACCATGATTTACCTACACTTCTACATCATGTGATCATTACCCAAGGCCCAGGCGTCTCCCATCCAAGTACTAACCTCAGTCGAAGTAGCTTAACTTCCGCTAGCGAAAGAGAGCGAGTAGACAAGGGTAATGAAAATAAGTATTATAAAGCATCGTATTTAAAAAAAAACAAACATTTTGTCTACGAATTAAATATCCCTAAAAATGACTGATTTAAAAATCTAACCTTTACATTAAAAATAATGAGATGAGATGAGGCAAAATCTTCAATAATTAATATTTTGTCGAAATCTGAAATGAAACGCGGGCCACGTGAAAAGTCTTCCGCGGGCCATAGTTTGCACATCCCTGATCTAGAGTAACATCTGCGAATTTGGATGATACTCTTCAAAGTCAGTGCCCAAATAAAAGCCCCCTCCCCCCTCCCCCGAAACAGACTAGTGGTAAAATTGGAGAAGTGGAAGCTTACACAGAGGTCTCCTACTTAGATAGAATACGATGGGTAGGGGACGACCATTCATGAGGTAATCTGTAAACGAGCCCTCCCCTTCTGGTGGGGCCCCATAATCTATTTGCGTAACGGGGGACCCCTCCCCCCCACCTGTTCCGGCGATTTCAAGGTTACCGAAAGGCCAGATTCCCTGTCCCTCGTTGCCCCAGCGACCAGTGTCCTTCACAACGAAGACGAAACTGTGGCTCGGTCAACCCTCGCCTCCCCCTCCCCTTAAAAGCATCATCCGTGGACGTATCTCCCCCCCCCCCTCCTTTGTCATCCGTTCGAAAAGGGATCCTGAAACCTGTCAGTGGTTCTCCCCCTCTCCCTCTGAGTTTGATCCCGCAATTATGAAATAGGAACCAGGCAACGGGTGAAGAAATCAAGGAAGAATAAAGGAAGCGACGCATAAAATTACATAAAGTCAACAGCGCCCCATAAACTGCATCCGAAACACTCCTTAAAAAGGCATCACCCTCAGGGCTTATTGAATGCTACATCATGCAGCCACAATACACAATATCAATAATTATATATATATATATATATATATATATATATATATATATATATATATATATATATATATATATAAACTTTCTCATTTAAATTAAACTTATTTCACCAAATAGATGGCCTCGCAATGGGAAGTCCTATTACCGTCCCTCTCGCAAATCACATCATCATCATCATCACCACTAGCTCTATAATTTAAGAACGGGATTGTTTAGAGTATTTGAATAATAATTTAATAATTTCATCTTAGTTTGGTTATGACTTATGTATATTTTAAATTTTTATCAAGGTATTTTCTAAGAATTTCTAAGATTTTTTTTTTTAATTTAGAAAAAAATAACCATGGGTGCTTTTTTTTAGATTTTTAATTTTAATTTTAGTAGCGAAGCGCAAGCTCCCTCCCCGTAGGGTGTAGTGGCAAAGCCATTGCTTGGTTATTTAATTATTTTGGAAGCCAAGGATTAATTGCTCCTCTAGTGGAAGTTTTTCCTCTATTGAAAGATTCTTTACCTTAAAAAGTTAAAGTTGGCTGGTCGTCCTATCAAGCTATGTTGCTTCTCAGGCGGACGTCAACCAGGGCAAGCCCCAACTCCCCACCGTGATGCCCAGTCACGGTGGCAATCTCCTTAGTAAATAGTGTCAGCTTAAAAAGAATCCGAACAGAGATTCGAACCAACGATTACCGGGCAAGCAGGCAAACCACTATTCATTTTGAAAATTCGATAGGATTTGCTAGTGTACATAATGGTGGGGCAGAAGGGAGGTGTGCAGGCTTTACTGAAGAACAAAGTTCCATCGCTCTTTATTCAGGGTTGTGTATGTCACTCTGTTCATCTCTGTGCATCAAAGGCTTGTTCAGAATTACCTTCATATTTAGAAGAACTTGCTAGAAGCCTACATTCATTCCACCCTAATAGCCCCAAAAGATTGCAGGAATATGAAGAATTTCAGGCATTTACTCAAACAAATCCTCATAAATTATTACATGTAAGTTGTACAAGGTGGCATCTTTAGAGCAAGTCTTCAAAAGAATTCTAGCACAGTGTCCAGCTCTAGCGTTATTGTTTACTTCTGCAGCTCGTAAAGATAATAACAGTGTAGCTTTAAATGCGCTGAACTCATTAACAAATCCAATCACAGAGATGTATTATGCATTTTTAGCATATATTTTGGCAGATATTATTAAGTTGAACTTAGATTTCTAATCAGAAAGCTACAGAATGCACAAACTGCCCAAATTTTGTTAAAAAAGGACTCATAAAAAATAAAGAGCTACATGAAATTAACACCAATGATCCATCTGTGTATCTTCCCATAACTGAAATTTACAGAGGAGCAAAAGTTGAAAGCATCTATAATGATGGTGTACTCAATCTTAGAAGATGGTGTATAGTGGTAGATAATATTGGGTGAAAATGAAAGGAAGGAGGAATATTTTGCCCTAGTAGGGAGGGCATCACTTTACGTTTACTTTTTAGATTTTCCTTTTTGTGTTGGTCTTTGATGAGTTGTGTTTTTCCATGTTTGCGTTTATTTATGTGCTCTTCTTATCGTTTGTGTTTAAATTTCGGTGTACTTATTTTTGGCCAAATTTTTAGTTTTCAAGCCTTTATTAGCTTTTGGCTCAGCAATTTACCTCGTGTCGGTTGTTGTTTTAGTGTCCTGTTGCTTATTTTCTTCTTGTTTGTTTCGAAGCGTACTGTTAGATTTTAGTGTTTATGTTATATGTATATTGGTACTATTTTCTCAAGTGAGCATAGCTTAGTGCTCGGAAACTGGCTACGGCGGGACACTTTCTCCCGTAGCCTTGCAGGTATGGTAGTTCCGGAATGACAACATTGGTCAGGGTGGACCAGACCTTTCTTACCAGTTGGGTGAAGATATTGATAGGATCTAGTCTCTTCCGCCTATGAAGTTCCCTTTGCCGATGGTAGTCACGCCTTCTGGCTTTGTTGATTATTAGGGATGCGGAGTTCTGGACACGGAGTTTTCTCATTGAGGTCTTGCTGGCCGCTTGAGTCACTACTGCGGGGTAGATGAGCTTAGCCCGGACGTACATCAGGTATATTTTGCTAATGTTGGCCGAGCTAAGATCTCTAAACCTAAATAGCTTGGAGATTTCCCTCTTTGCCAGGTTCCGCCTCTCCGTGTAGTGTCTCGAGTATCCGTGATCAGTGATCTTTAGGCCCAGGACAGTGCCTTCGGCGGAGTAGCCGTATATCCTCCCTTCAATGATGATGAGCCACGTCGACCTGCGGCTCAGTGGGACGATTTTGAACTTGTCCCTGTTTGTTCTAATCTTCATAGTCTTGCGTATCGGTTGATGTTGATTTCTGCTAGTGTACGCGTTGCCTGTGCCCTTGCTTTCCTCTCCAGGCACGGGACGATCTGAGTGATGTCATCTGCGAATTGCGGATACATCATGTTCCTGTGCACCAGAGTTGGGAGGTCGATGGTAAAGACCAAGTAGAGCAATGGGCTCATGCAGCTTCCCTGGGGAACGCCCGCCTTGAGTTCGAACTCAGGTCCTTCGTATCCTTCAATCATGAGACATGCCATTCTGTCCATGACAAAGTCACAGAGGATCCTTTCCAGGATTAGGTCTAACTGGAGGTTCAGGATCTTGTATTGAAGTCCTTCCAGCCAGACTTTATCGAAGGCCTTTTGCCAGCCCCTCATCACAATGTCTACATAACACCTATTCGCTTGGCAATAAGCTACTTTCTCTGTTAAGAGCGACAGGGATGTTTTGATGCCCCTTTTTGGACGGAACCCGTGTTGTTGGGGGTTATGCGCTCCTAACTCGCTCAGTTGAGATCGTAACCTATTAGTTATAATCTTTTCGAAGATCTTGCCATGCATCTCCAGAAGAGAGATCGGGCGATAGTTAGCTACCTAGTCTGGGGGCTTGTTTCTTTTCGGGATGAAGATGATTTTGGCCATATTGTACCCGTCAGCAAAGTAGTTAGTATTCAGGGCGGCATTCATGGTATTTACCAGTCCCTGAATAATTTGCCTCGGGGCATTCACGAGGTCGATTTTCGTGATCCTAGACCAGCCTGGTGCCCCTTGCTTGAAGGACCTTATGGTGTTCATGGTCTCTTCAAAGGTGGTTGGGCATCCGTGGTTAACCATCTTCCTTTCCTGAGATACTTGCGGGTGGGTTTGGGTTCTATGTATTACTGTGCTGAGGTCATTGATCAGTTGGTTTTCTAAGTCCTGGTCGAAATCGTTGTTCTCCTCAGGGGTTATAGCGAAAATCTCCTCCCAGTGTGTCCTAAATTTTCTTTCGAGAGACTCTGGATCCTTAATGATGTTGTCTCCGTCTTTGATTTGTATTCTGGTTTGGGGGGGCACTCCTCTAAGTCTTCGAATGCTGTTCCAAAAACTTACAGGATTGCTTTCCTTGTCCAGCCTTCCAATGATGTCATTCCAGATTTCTTTCTGCTTCTCTATGATTATGTGTATAAGCTCCTCGCTTAGTTGTCTCATTCTGGCTGTCCTTTCCCGATTTAGGCCTGTTCTGCCTATTTTCTCATAGATTTCTCTATGTTCCTGGGCGACTTCCCTCATCTCGTTCATCCACCTAGGTCGTGGGAGCATTTTATAGGAGATCCTGGGGACGCATCTCGTCGGCTTGAAAGAGGAGATTAGTGATCGTGTTTATCTCATCATCTATCTCTTCAAGATTGGCGTCTCCCAGATCAGCCGGTTGGTATTGATTGAGTATCTCTCTATATAGCTCCCAGTTTGCTTTCGCATAACCTTTCCTGGGGTCGCTAAAAAAGAAAGATGAATATTAGTAATGAATGGTGATGATGAGTACGACCGTATTTCTCTTTTTAATAGCCGACTTCTAAAAATTAGAAACTATAAGTTTCGAAGCGTTACCCTTTGCCGGGTAACGTAAAGTAAATCTGCCAGAGTACTTTGGCCCAAGAATTCCGAGCTACCTGAAAGTATGCAGCTCTAGCGCTACGAAGGATTCGTCCATATCCCGAAGGCGTTTGAACGATAGGTTCCTTCTGACGGCAATGGCAGCACCGTCGTACCTCTCCTGAGAATGTTTTTTTGATATCACTCTGTAGCCTGGTATCTTCAACTGCTTATTGGTCGTATCGATACCATGCTCCGTAATCAGTATGATGTCGGGATCTAGCACACGGAATATGAGCATCTACATAAAGAAAGCTTCATCTATAAGTACATCTGAATTGGTGGTTAGTGGTTAGCGCGCTTGCCCGGCAATCGTTGGCTCGGCAGTTTGAATCTCCCTCCGGATTCTTTTTAAAGCTGAACTATTTACTAGGGATGTTACCTCCGTGACTGAGCATCACGGTGGGGACGGGTAGGGGAAACTCGTCGCCATGACGACAGGCAGTCCTCCTAAGAGAAGGATAACTCTGATTTCAAAACCCCGGAGCCACAGGTAATTAATTGCCTCTTCCAGAAGATCCTCTGTGAGTATGTGAAAACATTAAATTTTTATGTTACTGCTTGGAAAGGATTTTTTCAGCGCTTCTTTGCACATGATTTCTTCAGTAATGTGAAGCTTCTAGAGTCACTAGACCCAGTTAGTATACGTGATTGCAATGGTCCAAGTTCAATTGTTCCTCTAGCATGCAAATATCCAAATCTTGTTCAGGAGAGTCAGATTGAAGCTCTAAATAAAGAATGGAGAGAGAACTTAATCGTCAAGATAACAATGACATAACTGAACCTACCAAACCAGAAGATTGGTAGAAAATTTCTAAGGAAAAATGTGCAGATGAAGCTCATTATCAGATCCTATCATGCTTTATGTTTCAGCTCCTCTCATTGCCACATTCTTCAGCCGCAACCGAGAGAATATTTTTAGTCCTAAATAACATTAAGTCAAGAATAAGTCTAAGCTGCATACCCCAACCATCAATGCTCTGCTACATTCATAGGTCTTCTTCATGATGTAAACTGCACAACTTATACACCTGATCCAGAGCTTTGTGCTAAATTAAAGCAAGAACATTGGTATAAAGAGGAACCTATTGAGGATACAACCTTCCAATTATTAAGTATGCACATTAAATATATGTAAGCCACTTTAAAATAAAGCTATGTATATTATAAATAATAAATATACATTTCAGTTGATTTATAGGCAAACTATTAGAAATTTGGTGCTTTTTTTAGTAACATTTGGTACTTTTATATATTGCTAAATCTGGTACTTTCATTATAATACGTTTGGCAAACCTCCCCAGTATTCTCCGTCCCCGCTCACAATAGGTTTAATATTTAAATTTAACGAGATTTTATATTCCCAGTTAAATTGCAAAGAACGCAGCCAGGGTATATGGTTACTATACAATGGTAAGCCAATTTAAAGGTTTTTTTTAGTATTGTTATCATAAATTGGCCTATTGGATAGTCGTTTCGTATCGAGATGAGCGTAACGGATGCAGTATGGAGGCTTTTATTAACATTGCTCTCGATATTACCTCATCTTGGATCTTTAGATTATTTGAGGTTCTATTTATCAATTATTCCTTCCACATATACTCCTCAATTCGAGTGAAATACCCTCGTCAATTAGGGTTTATTTTCTCAAAAATAGGCTACTACCACCATTAAATGGTTAGGCCGAGACGAGCTGTGGAAAAATAAAACCACTAATAACTGAGGAAACAACACTTTCACGGTTTTAGTTGTCCAAACTGGAGTTAAGGGAAGATAATAGAAAAAATAAGTATTAGTTAATTACCTCTCCAGTGGTTGTCCAATCTCAGAAACACAATAAACACCGAGTGGATTCAAGGCGAGAAACAAGACTGAAATTTCTTGAGAGTATCGTCAGGCCGCAACCTCAAGTCCTTGAGTGTGCAAGGAACGAGCAAAAAAAAAGCAAAACAACGCGATACCGACAAACTAACAAGAATTTTTAATACCAGATGTTGTTTAATAATTCCTTTTCCGCCAAAGGATGACGGCATCGTCACATGAAATTGACTCAGCGACTATGCAAAGAAAGAGTTAAATAAATATTCGTTCATTTTCACACTCTCCTGTGAGTCATGTAATTATGTTTATGGTGGTATGTGGCAATATTAAAGGTCACTCAGATGAGGGATTGGGAAATTTCGAAGGAGAGAAGATAATGTGTTCCGCCAAGGATCTGTTTTGATCCTCAAAGAAGCCTGTTTGTCACGTCGATCAATAAAAAATTTAAGAGCTCATCTGGCGACTACCTACTTGGGTATTAGTCGTCGTATTCAACACTGGCTAATACTAGGTATCTTTAAAATAAGATGCAAAAAAACAACATTAAAATTTTAAAAAGGCAATAAACAGGAAGCAAGCTCCGGCGTCGAGGGAGAGGTCCGACTCCCCCCGGCGCAGTAACGTGCGACCTACTAAAATAACAAAAACAACTGGTTAAATAAAGGGAAGAAGGCTGGCCTCCCCCCCAAAAGTATATAAGTCCACCAGTCAATGTGCACGAACTCGTCTCGAGTACAAGGGACAGGCAGTAGCGACCCCGCTCATCCCGGTACTGGGACAGGCAACGTGCGCGAAGATCAACCAGACTGGGACATTCAACAAGAATGTGCCGAACAGTCTGGGGGACAACGCAGTCTTCACAGTAGGACGCTGGCGAGCGCTCCATCAAATATCGGTGCCTCCTGCGAGTGTGTCCAATTCGGAGACGACAGAAAACAACCTGAAGTTTCCGTGGCATTGGGGGATAGGTCCATGGGAACAGTCGCGGCGCAATAACACGCAACCTTAAGTTCCCTTCGACCGTCTTCACGTCGATCAAGATCAGGACAAATAAAGTATATCATTTGCATATGTAAATTGAGGATGTTTATGATTCAATACCCGCAATGAGCATCATTGGTTTATAGAAATAAGAATTTGGTGATTGAAATAGGAATTTTTGAAACGTCCAAATCTGGTTATAGAAAGAAGAATTCGTTGAAAAGTTCACTAGAAATTTGCTACTTCAGACTTCTTCCTTAAACTCGAATCCAAACTTGGCTGTTTCTACTTTATATTTAGTATTTCATTCCCCCCTCCCTTCTTGGTTTCTGTACCTATGAGTTTTCCATTTAATCTTATCCAATACCATATCTAATATTCAATTATCTTTTACAAGGTTAATCTTTTGAATTATTTATATTATTTAAATTTTTTTTTCTCAATCTAAGAATTTTTACTAACTTTCGAAAATCATCAGATACAAGGAAATATTTTGGGTCGTATCCGACTTTCCACTCTTTTCCTTACGACCAAATTAACCTGCCTTTATCCAAGTCCTCCAATCCAATACCAGGTAGGCTTTTGCGTTAAGAAATTGCAGCGCTAATTGCAATATTCAATTGCAAAGCGATCTTCGCGATATGCCTTGACCGACCGCCAAACAAACCAGAATAATCCTTATAGTTGTTTGCTAATTTTTTCTCTGCCATTACTTTTGAATAGGAAACAGGAACCTTTTTGAAGGTACCATTGAGAAACTGTAGTGAAGTTAATGTGAATTTAAATGTGTGGTTATATTAGGATCAAAGGCGGTGGTAACTATGGCGGCCGTTTAATATTCTTCTTAGCTCCTCCCAATCAGCCAAAAAAGGGAGGAGTGAAAAGGAATTGGAGTAGGATGTAGTGATGCTTCTTTACAAAGGTGAGAGTCGAGACCGCTTTCTCACGAAGAAGGGGGTGGCGCACATCAGCGCTACTAAAGAACTAACGACTGTAACATATCAAGCATAAAGCCAGACATCAGTGTACCGCAAAATTGTCTTCCACACCACCACTACCCGATCTCCTATATCCTATTCACAAGTCTTTCCAGCCATTCATCTTACATCACAGGATGTAAGATGAATGTATGAAAGACAAAAATACTCTCAATCAAAATACACCAAGACATGATTGGAACCAATGCTTCAGCAGAGCATTCACTCGAACCACACCAACCACCATCTCACAACAGTAGCGGATCCAGGCTAAAGAAATTGGGGAGGGGGCTAACCCGAATTCCCCCCCCCCCCCTCCCTGAGGAGTCTGAGAAAAAGGCATTGATGATTAATAATGATTATCTTTCACACCATTGATGATAAATAACAGCATCTCGTAAAGGAGTGAACACTGACTCTCTCAATTAAGGCAAAATAATTAATTTAATAATTATTTTGGAGATTTACCTCTATTTTTGACATGTATCATATATGATACATTCGATTGCAACGGTTTAATTTTTTTTTATATATTCTATATTATTAGATAACTTTCTAAATAGTAGAACACGAATAGGGCTTAAAGAGAAATAGAAACATAAACGGGTCTGAAAATTGGGGGGGGGGGCTTCAGCCCCCTAGCTACCCCCCTGGATCCGTGCTTGTCTGACAGCAAAGCCCCACCACTCAGACGCAAGCACAGTACCTCCAGCACGTCTAGAATTCTACAACACCTATGAAACCATTGCTACGAATGGACAATTTGTAGTGGGAAAACCGACGTGTGGCCGAGGATTCATGGGGCATATAAGGAGGGGAGGGGAGGGGGGGACTTTTAGTAGCTTTGAATCGCGCCAACCCCACTATGTGGGAAGTGGTATGAATGATAGACCCTAGATTAGGGGCGGGAAACCATTCACGATAGACCTTATTTCAGGGTCAGGGAATCACTCACGATAGACCTTATATCAGTGGTTGGGAACCATTCATGATAGATCATACATCAGGGGCAAGGAACCACTCATGATCGACCCTACATCAAGGATGGATAACCATTTGAGTGGGTTAGATTTTGTCTACATTGCCAAGGGTCAAAAATATATAGACATACGAAACCATCCTTTGCACAATTTTCTGATATTACATCAAGGTTTCACAACATCTATGGGGACATATTAAGTGGCCTTTCGACCACAGTAGAGGGTTACAAATACCTTCTCACATACTCTGCCGCTATTCTAAGGACATAACATCAGATTCTGTAGTTGAGACATCGCGTTTTGGTACATCTCATAACATAGTCTCAGATAATAGATAACAATTTTATTCTGGGCTATTTAAGGAGTTATTAATATTCACCGCCATTTTTTAATCTCTTTCTTAATCTAAGTATTTTTGACAAGTCAGACTAGGTGAGATGTTCGTGGGGTTAATTTTTTTTTACTCTAACCCAACCTAACCTAATTTAACTTAACCAAAACTATTCTTGCAAATATAATCATTCCCGATGACCATTAGTGAATATTAGCATTCCAAAAATTAACCAAGAAAACTCCCTTTCTTATCTTGGCACTAGTGCTTAATTTATTTAATCCTGAGTCTGCCATTTGCTCTATTCGATTCTAATTTAAAAAATTATGATTTATACTTTTTAGCCTTAAAGAAAGATATCAAATTAAGCAGATATTAGTAACATTTAGGTCGGACGTTGGTTTAAGGAGATTAAAGTAAAAGTTAAATTAAACAAGTAAACCACACTCTTAATGAACACTAAGGAACCCTTTATATTTTTTTAATTCGATAAAACTCATTATAAAATCAAAACGAAATAACAAGGCTGTTATTTTGAATGCTAGTTTTGATTCAATATTCACAAAAAAAAGGTCGAAATGACATTCCATAATCCCTTGGTGCAATGCAATCAAAATACAACTTTAAATTAAGTTGTTTAGTGAAGATCAATTTGATTTCCTCTTACATTGATAGTCCGGTACTCGTCGACGAGCGTATCGTATACGTATCGCAGCCGAGTGACATGTTGGCCGATGGTCCGGCGAATGGGGCTCGCCTCCAGAGCTTCGATGAGCATGCAGGCCAACAAAGCCAATAGGGGTTACTCCATAGCCATGCCCTATAGTAGCTGTTTAGTGAAGATGAATTAGGTTTCCTTTTTTTAAGGAGTTGAAAGAACCACATTTCCCTGTTTTAGTGAGGGGTAGATTTGGCTGACTGAGAAGGCACTTGCCTGGTGTTTTCAATATTGGGAATCCTGTGTGCTGAATATAAGTCTGTCTGAACTAGCATCCCTGGAGGTATATTTTAGAGTGTAATTCTCTCTTTCACTCATGGTAAGCTCTACTCAGGTGATGCAAAGAGTGAAGTCAGAACAGACAGGTCGAAAAGCAAAGTAAATGAACAGAAAAAAACCCTGCGACATCTGCCAGTCTAGTCTAAATACTAGAGTCTGTAGATGCTCCTTTAGGGATCAAATTTGATCATTTCAGGGATATTTATGTCTTAGAATCTGCTACTCTAGGTCATGTTAAGTTTTCCTCTTCCCTGAGAGTATTTTTTAGTTACTTTTCTCTTAGTCTATGGACCACGGCTTCCTTTTGAATGGTCTTGGTACTTCGAATGTCTTACTGCTTCTTCACCCTTTTATTTCTTCTAAGGTTATCTTATTACTGGTGCTAAAACCAATATTTATGGCGTTATTTTCCTCTAAAGGGTAGAATACAGAATTAGTACTCGTACAACTTTAATCCAAATATGTTTGGAGACTTACGAGGGGCGGTCAATAAGTTTTGCAATTCGGATATAAGGAAACGAGATATGAAGAAAAGTGTTTTATTATTTTTCAAAATAACTACCCTCGACTTCAATGCACTTGCGCCACTTGTCCCTGAGGCTTCGAATTCCCGACAACCAGAAATCTCCCGACTGCTGTTCAATCCACTCGTGGATGGCGAGCTGGATCTTCATCGTCCCCAAACTGGCGTCTACGCAGTGCAGCCTTGAGCTGGCGGAATAAAAAGTAGTCGCTAAGGGCCAGATCTGGACTGTAGGGGGGATGGTTGAGCTCCTCGAATCCGCACTCACGCAGGGCAGCTTGTGCAACTCTGGCCTTGTGGACTTTGACGACGTTGAAGTCGATCATGGGGCGTGAGGTTTCTAGGGACCCAACGGGCAGAGACCTTGGTCATGGCAAAATTGTCGTGGATGATGTTGATAACACTCCCATGGGATATTTCAAGTTCCCGCTCGATTTCTTCGACCTTCACCCGTCGATTTTCGAGGATCATCCTCTCCACACGGGCCACATTGTCCTCGTTGGTCACGTTTGACGGGCGTCCTGGACAGGGGTCATCTTCAAGGGACTCACGACCATGGCGGAATTCCCTATTCCAGCGAACAATGGTTGCATAGGAAGGGGTAGTGTCGGTGTACACTGCAACCATGCGTTCATGGATCTCTTTTACATTCTTGCCTTCCTTGGTCAAATATTTGATCACTGCGCGGTGCTCAACGTTCTCCATTGTTGAAATATTTGTGACTGACGATCTGCGATCAGCTACTGCTTCTTAAATAGACGAGGCAGGAGCGTGCGGCTGCAGGTCCTGACTTGTCATAACTTTTCCTAACACCCCCACAAACAGCCATCCCCCTTCCTCTGTTTTGCCCTGACGATTCGCAAAACCTATTGATCGCCCCTCGTATTTCAAGATTAAAAAGTACTATGAAATCAGCTCCAGCAAAGTCTAGAAGGTCCATTCGGTACTAGCCCCATTTAATATATATCTTATGTCTAAAAGTTATCGTTCAAACTAATCCTATATCCATTTGTGGCCTTTTCGAGTTAAATATTATAATAATTAATTTATTTCTTGTTTATGCCAAAAATCTTTGGTACATCTTTTTCAAACCTTCGCCCCAATTGTTCCCATCCGCAAACTCTCGTTCTGTTGAGGCTTTCCAAGTAAATTGAGGTTTCCGTTTTGACATTACAGAGACCGCATAAAAAATACACTCAAACAATCGTATCAAAGTAAATAAATAAAAGATTGAACATTACAAAAAAATAAGACAAAACTACCGGAAGAGTTACATAAAAAAGAAACAATGCAAAATGCCAACGAGAACAATGTAACAAAAATTGCAAACTCAACCTCAAAGCTGAAGTCGAAAAAAACACATGAAATATATTTAAAACCTGAACACATCGCTAATAATGTTGGGATTTGAACACAGACCTAATTATAATAGTCGTACGATTAAATATAGGGATTCCGAACTTATGGATAGGAAAAAAGCAGTCACAAAATTATTCGCTATCCAACTAGTGATTGACCTAGTCAGGGTACCTGATGGGGTTAAAGTGATCGCAGCGCCTACTGCAATCTCTTGAAGGAGGTCTTGGATCTCTGGCTAGATGACATACCGTTGACACTTCTAAGGACTCTAGTTTCCATGCATGGCAACGCTCCATCTCACTCTACCAGGGTTACCCAAGCGCCCCTACGCTCTTGCGGCATACAAAGGGATAAGTGGCCGCCAGCCCCTCTGGATCTCAACACAATCAAAAATTTGTAGTCCATTAAAAAGATGTTTCTGCCGATGGACGTCGATTTTCGTCTAAAGAAGTCTTATAGGCGACCATCGAAGCTGCAACAGTGAAAGTCCGACCTACTACTATTAAGAAGTTGACAGATTCGATGCATGAGGGGGTTTTTAAGTTATTCATCGAAATGGTGCTTATGTGGGCAAATAATTCTTTATGTCCATCCATCGTGGATTATAATTATGTTTTTCTGTTAAATATTTACGCTAGGTAGGTCAAATGTACATAAATATCCTTCGTTTTCTCCAAAATATGTCTAGATGGGCTACTTTCATCCAAAAGCTATTAGCGTGATTCACCCGAGAAAAGAGGAATCTGAAATAAATTTGAAGGGCGTAACACAGCATAGTGAAAACATAACATCAGTGTTGTAATATTGTGGCATATTGTGCAGACCAGCTGAGAAGAGGTTCATCAAAAAATTGATTCACAGAGAACCGAGAAATCCTAAGTTCCCCTACCAAGCTATTCAGATGTGACATCATTCGAAGTGTCCACTAGCTACCTTCACGACCTTCTCCAGGCGGGACCTGAAATGGTTAAATGCCCTGGTTAGGGAGTCCTTGTTAATGGATGACATTACCTCCACGATGGCGGCCATCAGAGATTCCAAAGCGTTGTTTAGCCCAGGGTCGGAAGAGAGACGCCTAAGTGAAAAAAAAAGCGGATAATCCCCCCCAAAAGAGTAAAAGACGCAGAAAATCCCCTAAAGAGGGTAAAAGAGGCAGAAAATCCCCTAAAAAGGAATAAAAGAGTATGATTATCCATTTAAGGCCGAAATTTTCTTAAAATAGAGAGGAAGCAGTTTCTCTTTATGGCAGCAGTGTCAATACCCAATACCCCTGGGTATTTCCGTACCATTTTTTTTTAATTAAAAAATGTTACCCATCTCATCCAAAAAGTTTGCCAACGAAGAAAATGCAGACACGGCTGACTGTATCCGAACTATTCACGCAGTACCCCATTGAGTTATTCACCCTGTAACCTATGGAGTTATTCACCCTATACCCATGGAACTATTCAACCAGTACCACGCGGAACTATTCACCCTGTAACCCATTCAGCTATTCATCCGATATACCATAGATATATTCACCCACTATCCCAAATAAAGCTATTCGTCTGCCAATGCCCAGGGAGCTATTCACCCAATAACCGATGGAGCTATTCACCCAATCCCGATGGAGATATTCACTTAGTATCCTCATGGTACTATTCATCCCGTAGCCTTGGAGCTATTTACCCAGTAATACCTGTCGGTATTCGCCCAGTACACCAAAGGAGTTCTTCACCTAGTACCCTAAAGAGCTATTCAGCCACTACGCTATGTAGCTATTTATACAGTACCACATGGAGCTATACTCCCAGTACCTTTTGAAGCTATTCACCTAATATCTCAAAGAGCTATTCATCCACTACGCAAAGGAGCTATTCACCCAGAACAAATTCGACTAATTACCCCCGTATCTCATGGAGCTATTCGCCTAGTACATCAAAGAGTTATTCACCCAGAACCACATGGAGCTATTCACCCAGTGCCAAATGGAGCTATTCACACACATATTAACACATTGAGCTATTCACCCAGTGTCCCATGGAGCTATTCATCTAGTACCACAATACACTATTCGCCCCTAGGTAGTTTATTAATTCACCCAGTACTATGTGGCACTATTTGCCCATGACCCCATGAAACTGTTCACCCAGTATCTCAACGAGCTATTTACCTAGTACTCCACAGAGCTTTCCATCGAGTACCTCAATGATTTATTCACCCACTACCCAAGGGTATATTGACCCAGTGGACCATGGAGCTCTACACTCAATATCGCGTGGAGATATTCACCCAATGACAAATGGAGCTATTCACCAATAATCCCATGTAGGTATTCACTCACCATTCCAAGGAACTATTCACTCACTACTCCATGGAGCGATTCACTCAGTAGTAATGAAACTATTCACAAAGGATCCCATGAAGATATTCACCCAGACCCCAATATGTTATTACCGCAGTACATTAAGCAACTATTCAATCAGTACACCATGGAGCTATTCACCAAGTACCCCACCCATGGATGAATTAATTCAGTACGACGTAGAGCTATTCACCCAGTACACCATGTAGCTATTCACCTCGTACTCCAATGAGCCTTTCACCTAAAAAACCATGGAGCTATTTACCCAGTACACATTTGAGCCATTCACCCAGTTCCACATGAATCTAATGAGGTATTCACCCAGTACACCATTGTGCTATACGCCCAGTGCCACGTGAAGCTATTCGTCCAACACCCCATGACTTATTCGCCCAGTACTCCAGGGAGCTATTTAACCACTATCCCATTGGAGCTATTCACCCAGTGTCCCATGGAGCTATTCAACGACTACCTAAGGAGCTATTCACCCAGTACCACTTGGAGTTATTAGCCCCGTACCTCATGGAGCTATTCGCCCAGTACCACGTGCAGCTATTGGCCGCTTACACCAAGGAGCTATTCACACCTTACCCCGTAGGACTTTTCAACCAGTATCCAATTGAGATATTCACCCAGTGCAAAATGAGACTACTATTCAGCCACTTCACCCACTACACCATGGAGCTATTCTCCCAGTGCTAGGCAGATCTATTCGCCCAGTAACTTATGAAGTTATTCACCCAGTACCCCAAAGAGGGCTTAGCCCTATAACCCAAGTAGCTATTAACCCAGTAGCCCAAGCAACTGTTTACCCAGTAGCCCAAAGAGCTTTTCATCCAGTACCCCATAGAGCTAATCAACTAGTACCCAAGAACTATTAACCCAGTTCCCCAATTGAGCTATTCAAATAAGAACATAAGAAAAGAAGGAGACTGCAAAAGACCATTCATGGCCTACACTTGGCAGCTCCTGTTCCAGTCAACACACAAAAGATTTCTTACCAGAGAAAAGTCATCAACATTGTCACCCTTTACAGGAGTTCGTCAGATCTAATCTACAATATACATAAAATGCATCCAGAGGATTATGTCCATTCATGCAACCGCAAAATAATCTCCCCACTCCGCAGAAAAATATATACATATGTACATAAAAAAAGTCAGTCCCATCTAGCAGCTTCATTCATATATTTATCTAATCTATTCTTAAAACTACCCAGAGAGGAGGCTTCTATCACATGTCTAGTGAGCCTATTCCATTCATCTACCACACGATTTGTAAACCAATTCCTCCCAATCTCCTTCCTAAACCTATACTTATCAAGCTTAAACCCATTGCTACGTGTTCTGTCATGTTCACTAAGTATAAGAACCTTACCCAGATCCCCTTTATTATATCCTTTTACCCATTTGAAGACTTCAATCAATTCCCCTTTGACTCTTCTCCTTTCCAATGTATGTAGATTTAGTTTTCTGAGCCTTTCACCATAAGGTAAGTTCCTTAGCCCACCAATCATCTTTGTCATCCTTCTCTGCACAGACTCAAGCAAATGAATATCCTTCCTATAATATGGTGACCAAAATTGTACTGCATAGTCTAGATGAGGCCTAACTAGCGCCAGATACAGTTTTAGAATGACTTCAGCACTCTTATTGCTTACACTCCTCCTAATGAATCCCAATATCCTATTAGCTTTATTCTTAGCATTTAGGCATTGCTTTCTAGGACGAAGGTCTGAACTTACCAAAATACCCAAGTCCCTCTCACAATCGGTCCTCCCTAAATTTCTCCCATTTAATTTATAACTATTCAGTGGATTATTTCTACCTATACTAAGTACACTACATTTGTCTATGTTAAACTTCATTTGCCATTTCTCGGCCCAATTGGACAGAATGGTCAATTCCTCCTGCATTACAACAGCATCAGAATCAGCCCTAATGGCCCTACCTAGCTTAGTATCATCAGCAAATTTACTCAGGTCACTACTTATACCTATGTCGAGATCATTAAAATAGGCCCACATGAAGTTATTTACCTAGTACCTTTGGGAGATATTCACTCAGTACCTCTTGGAGCTATTTACCCAGTACGTCTTGGAACTATTCACCCAATACCTCTTGTAGCTATTCACCCAATACCTCTCGGAACTATTCACCAAGTACCTTTTGGAGCTACTCACCTAGTACATCTCTGAGCTATTCACCCAGTACCTCTTGGAGCTATTTACCAAGTACCTCTTGGAGCTATTCACCCAATACCTCTCGGAACTATTCACCAAGTACCTTGGAAGCTATTCACCCAGAACATCTCTGAGCTATTCACCCAGAACATATTGGAGCTATTTACCCAGTACCCATTGGAGCTATTCACCCAATACCTCTTAGAAATATTCACCAAGTAACTTTTTGAGCTTTTCACCTAGTACTTCTTGGTGATATTCACCCATAAAATCTGTGAGTTATTCACTCAATACCTCTCGAAGCTATTCACCCAATGCCACTCAGAGCTATTCACCAAGTACCTTTTGGAGCTATTCACCCAATACCTCTCGTAGCTATTCACCCAATACCACTCAGAGCTATTCACCAAGTACCTTTGGGAGCTATTCACCCAATACCTCTCGTAGCTATTCACCCAATTCCTCTCAGAGCTAATCACCCTGTACCTCTTGGAGCATGTGGGGGAATTCCACGTAGAATTTCTTTTCTAGCACGGAAGTGACGCCTTACGCTGGAGAAGGTTCTAGAATTTGGTTAGGCTTAAATTAGTAAGCTTGCCCCCCCCCCCATCCACAAGCGGTAGCCTCGAACTGCGTCCCCACCACGGACCACCTTTACGCTGGTTAGAATCACCTCGGCGTGAAGATTCGAGGCCATTCGAGAGTAGCGCTGTTTTCCCTACCCCTGCGGGGAGAGCCTCGGATATATAGGGCTCGTCTTCTAGGTGGGAGACACAGAGTTGAGGAGTCTCGCCCGGACCCAAGGAGATTCCCCTAGTTCCAAGTCAGGTGCTAACAACAAAGCAAAGTGACGGCTGAACTTTTTGTGTGTTGGAATTAGCTCAGCCAGTGAAGTAATTCCATTTGACGATCGCCACCGAGCGATTTTTCCGACTCCACTCATCAACTCCTGTCTAAGCCCTCCTCGTTCCCTCCTCGTTTTTATGTGGCCGAAATACTCTTCCCTGGACCGGACGTTACCACCCTCCCCCTTTGGAGAACCGTCATCACGTCAAATTCTCGCTCAGAAGCTCCAAGCGCCCTCGCCCTCACGTTTATTGCCTACAGAAGACATCCGTGTAACCTTACCCTGACGTCTCACCCGGAATCCTCCGTAAGCCAACCCCTCTCCCCCTTCAGCAACCCATTTGAGTTAATCCTCCCCATTTGAATAGTCTCCTTCTGTAATGCATTAAATTTTAACTTCAGAGTCTGACGCATAACTCTGCAATTCCCCCATCATTTACCAATTTAATTTTGCCTATTGATTCTCTTATTTTAGGTAAATAAAATTATATTTTTGTACATGCCTCTTTAAATAACCTTGAGCTTTGCCATTGCCCAAATTTTACCTGACCTCGTTGCACTCTTTTCTCGCTGCTCTGCGTATTTTTTGGATAATCGAGCATATTTCAGCAGTCATCTTTGATGTTTGTGGGCCAATAAACCATTAATAAACTTTTACTCTTCTGGTCGGTACCCTTCTTTGGCCCACAAACATCATAGATGACTGTTGAAATACGCTCAATTATCCAAAAAAATCTGCCCTTTTTGGACCTCAAAATAATCACCCCAAACCAATATTCAATAGGGTCGCCCTTTCGTTATAAAGATCGCCTTCCTGATGCGTGTCGTTCATCTCTCATATATAATTGATTGTGTCCATCGTGCGATGCGACATATATTGGCTCTACCAGCTGAACTCTCCATTCAAGAGTTGAACAGCACGCCGGGAGGTCCTGCCGTACGGGTGTGCCCCTAGCTAAACCTGACTATTCTATCATCCGACTCCACGCCAATTCTTGCAATTTACAGGTAAAACTCGAAGACTTTTCTATAGTCTCTACAGCTAACACCCTCTCTGATTTACGAATCCTTGACTCCATATATATTTTAGATAGTAAACCCACACTTAACGACCAAACTTCGTCTTTCCCATTACATATTACACGTTAGATGGTTCCCTTACTTTACCACCTTATTAGTTAAAATTAATGTTTCCCTTACTTTGCCACTTCCATGTTAATTTGTGTAACGTTATAATTACCAATGCAATTCCATCAATTATCGTTGTGGTATCATGACTTATACAAAAAAGTGACTTTTTGTAAGACCATTCCCCTTATGTTACCTATCCAATGTCAATTATATAATTCCAGTACCCAGAAGATGAGGCTGGCCCTCGAAACGTTGGTTGAAATTAAATGAAGAAAGAAAAATGCATTTCTTTTCTGCTGCCCTGGTTCTCTCTTATATATATATATATATATATATATATATATATATATATATATATATATATATATATATATATATATATATATATATATATATATATATATATATATATATATATATTATAGCAAAAGTTAAATGAATATTCTTACAATTATGGTGTGGTATTGGTTGATATCATAGACATGGTCGCGAGTAATGGAGGTACATAAAATTTGTCTTTGACATGTCCCCAAAGGGAAAAGTCACAAACACTTAGGTCTTGTGATCTCAGGGGCCATTTGCAAAACACCTGGTCATGTTGTCCAGCACAGCCAATCTATATGTTTGGTAGGTTTGCGCTGAGAAAGGTGCGGAAAGCGAGAGACCAGTGTGGCGTTGCGCCATCTTGCAGAAAAATGTAGTCACCACCTTTAGCAGCTAGTCTTGGAATCAACCAGTTGGTTAACGTTTCCAGGTAGATTTGAACAGTAATAGATGGTCCTTCAAAGAAAAACGGTTCGTACATAGACCTCTCTGTTACTGCACGAAACACATTAACTTTTGAGGAGTTACGTCCAAACTCCAGGGTGTCATGCGGAATCTGAGTCCACTTATGCAGAAGTTCTAACTATTGCATAAATAGTTTTGTTGCCTTAGATAGCGATGCAGTAGTCAGTACGTGAATAAGTTTGTTATTGGGTTTGACTGATCGTACAGCAAACCCTAATGTGGATTGGAATTCTCCGAGCTACCGAAGGAATGAAATAATCCGATATAAACAAAAATAGGATATATTATAACTTTACAAGAATGTATAGATTTGAAGTTAATTTTGTAAATAAATTTAAGTAACTCAAATGGAAACTGAGGAAGTCAAATTTTTAATGTATACAGAAAATATGAAAGATAAGTAAGCGGTTGAGATGAAATATAATACAAGTAAACAATTATGCAAGTACAAGTTAGTACTCTGGGTAGACGACCATGAGTATATATATATATATATATATATATATATATATATATATATATATATATATATATATATATATATATTCATATAAGTACAGTAGCGGACGTGCAACTATAGGGATAAAACCACAGTAATAGAACTAATTTTATAAGCGAAACCAGGTTTCGACGGAGATCTCCGTCATTGTCAATCGCTCGTGAACAAATAAGATACGAAAGTTGCTTAACGTACAAACACACAAACCAGGGGCGCTAAGGTGGATTATGAGAGAATGTGTCGGCATTTTTGAGAAACGGAAGTATGAATTTCTTGCTTATTAAGGTATTAGTATTGAATTGGCCGTCGGAAGTATTAAAGTTGGCCAATTCAATACTAATACCTTAATAAGCAAGAAATTCATACTTCCGTTTCTCAAAAATGCCGACACATTCTCTCATAATCCACCTTAGTGCCACTGATTTGTGTGTTTGTACGTTAAGCAACTTTTGTATCTTACTTGTTCACGAGCGATTGACAATGACGGAGGTCTCCGTCGAAACCTAGTTTCGCATATAAAATTAGTCCTATTACTGTGGTTTTATCCATATATATATATATAATTATTATATTTATGAGAGTACATGTGAGCATATAAATATAATTATGTGGTGTAGGTATAGTAAGTATAACTAGTAGTAATTAGTAGGATAGACCTATGATGGAGTGTTAATTGGGGTGTGCAATGAGAAAAGAACAGGAGTTTTGATCTACTCGTATGGACTGATTGCCGAGAATAATTGGGAGAGAAAAAGTGACTAACCTTTATCCGAAGCGACGCTCTGCACAAGTGAACTTTGTATAGCGCTTCAAGGCAGATGGCGAAAGGCGTGTGTTTATATGTGCGTGCTTGTGTAGGGGAAATTTTAAAGAAAAGGTATTTTTGATGTATTAGGGTGAAGTTACATGGAATATTCTCGTTACAAATTAATTGATTGATTATATTTTTGGATGATAATTTTACATATTATATACATATGAATATAATTTCCAAGAATTATTACTATTTATACGAATGCCCCAGAGGGCATTTCTATCCCCCCCCACATTCTCACATTTTGCCTATTAACCTTTCCACTTAAGTGGAAGGTTGCTTCATCACTGAAAATGATCTTTAACAGCAGATCAGGATCATTTTCCATTAACTCCTGGAGATTGATGCAAGATTCAAAGCGCATTTCATTGTCTTGTGGGTATAACTTTTGGACCAGTTGCATCTTGTAAGAGGTAAACCTCAAGCGTTTGCGTAAGATCTTGCTTACTGTGCTTTGTGGGACTCGTAACTCTCGGCTACATCTCCTCGTCGACTTCTTGGGGCTGCGAAGAAAAGTTGCTCTGACCCTATCGACAACTTCCTCCGACACCGATGGACGGCCTGAATGTCCTTTCCTCTGGTCACAGATGCATCCTTTTTCACTAAAATCACAGTACCACTTCAAAATGGACTTGTTAGTAGGTGGATTCCCATGGTGAATGCGTCTGGAAGCACGCTGCACATTTGTTTGGCAAATTCCAACACACACCAGCTACGTTGTTGTGGAGTGAACGCCAACTTGAAGTACACTGCCCTCTAGCGGATCAAGTAGAATCTGCAAGTGAGGAAGGAAACTTTATTAGTTTATGCAACTGTAGGCACCAAAATTGTATGAATATTCATTTAACTTTTGGTATAATATATATTTGAAATTAAGCGGTGTTTTGTGGTCACCCTGTAGATATATAAGAAGAGAATAGTTTATTTGTACGCTATAAACGGTGGCCAAGTTTCTCGACCGAGTAAGATGAAATTAGGTTCAGAGATACGTCTTCATAATGAGATGGTTATAGGTTATGTTAGGTACCACTTTCAACTTACATTGCCACGTCAAAGGGGACAGAAAAAAATTAATTGGTCTTGTGTCACATGTCTTGGCTGATTGAGCTGACATTTGGTGTAGAGGTATATCTCTATAAGTAGATGGTTTTACGCAACCCGGCATACATTGTCCCCTAGGAAGGATATAAACGTGATAAAGAATTCTAGGTTCCTTATGAAGTCCAAAGTTGTAGAGCATTCCTTAAAATGGGACACCAAGTCCAGTTCAAATGTAACCTCTGAGACATTCGAGATTATTAGAACTAAACTCAAGTGAAATACTGATCTCTATATTTCAAATCTAAACATTCGCTCGTGAAACGCCGGGTTAAGATCATCTAGTTCATAATTATTGGTAACTTTATTTTCTTCGAAATGCATAGGGTTTAGAATTGGCCCCCTAAAATGAACCCAAAGATGCTATAAAAACAAAACTGGTTCCATTTGAGCAATATCTTGCAAAGGGCCAGTTATTTGGGTACTCCAAGTTTAGCACAAAAGTGTACACGTTGATTCACCGTACATTGCTCAATATGTCAGGAATGTAGCATTTGACAACTACTATTGACCTCGGAACAAGTGGTCATGTTTCAAATAATCTGACTCGACACGAAAAAGCAATATTGACACAGTTTAGTAACAATTCATGTCCACGGAGTAGTTGACATGTACTGAAGCCGAAACCTAACAAAACCTTATACCATGAAGGTACAATATTTACATAAAATTATAAGATTATTTTTTTAATTAGAGAGTAATTGTGAATAATTAAAGGTAATTGATGTTTGCGAGGAGGAATCTCAAATAGCAACGGGATGTGAAGGCGAGAGGTGAATGTTGACTGTGAGCGAAATGGAGAAGTGACAAAGGCTCGGATACGACCTTGCCTAACTTCGGAGAGCCCAGGATCAGAGAGAGAGAGAGAGACTACCAATTAAAGAGAGAAGGGGTGAGGGGTGGAAAGTACTAGAGGCAGATGATGGACAGAAGAAAAAAGTCCACTCGATAGCGGGTCGGACTCACAAGTGTGGCGTCACGTCTAGCTTCTTAGTTTGTATAGTTTGTTTAGTCACCCTCGAACCTTATCGGAGATGATAATAGCACTTCTATCTTCGCCACTGAACGGGGAAAGATGGACTCTCTCCCTGACTGCCACTGGGGAAAGAAAGCGGAGGATCAAGACACCAATCAACTCATACTCTTGTGTAGTAAAGTAATTTGGGTCAAGTGAGGTAGACTGGTTTTTAATTTGACATCAGATCGTTCCCGGGTCAGATTCCAGGGAAGACACATTCATCGCTTCCAGGATAGATAGATAAAGGGATGCTCTTTTGTTGTTTTGGCGACTGCTACCACAGGCATAAGTCACTGTAATTAATTTTAATCTATTATTTACTACATTAAAAACAATAAAAAACAAAATAAAATAGGCAAAAAAGAAGGAAGTAGACTCCGGCGTCGGGGAGATGCCCGACTCTCCCCGGCGCAGGAAGATGCGACCTACTACAAAGAGTCGAATAAAATGGAGTAGGCCAGCCTCCTCCAAAAAGTCGTAGAGTCCACAAGTCAGTGTGCACGAATCCGTCCTGAGTACAAGGGGTAAGCGGTAGCGACCCCGCTCATCCCGGTACCGGGACAGGTAACGTGCGCGGAGGTCACTCAGACCGGGACATTGAACAAGAATGTGCCGAACAGTCTGAAGGAAAACGCAGTCGTCGCAATAAGGTGCAGGGGAGCGCTCCATCAAATGGCGGTGCGTCCCTCGAGTGTGTCCGATTGGGAGACGACAGAAAGCGCCCTGAAGCCATCGCAGCATTAGTGGGTAAATGGGAACAGTGGCGGTGCAATGGCACGCAACTTTAAGTTCTCTTCGGCCGTCTCCCATCTTTTTTGCCAGGCAGCCCGTACGGCTGACTTAAGATAGAATGGGGAAGGGACGGATGAGTGGGTAGGTAAGTGAGTAGCTAGGTAGGTTGGTAGATAGATATGTAAATAGAAATTTAGATTTATTGATATGGCTCTGTAAAACATTCAGGCACTCTCACACCATAGTGGACTTCACGAACTACAAGAACTTAGAAGACATAATGAAACATCTTTGGCCTAAGAGAAGTAAGAAGGAACAATACATTTAAATGATGGACAACCACTTTTTTGTAGAGGTATGTAGAGAATACGCATATACTAGGGGCGTAAGATTTCTTATACATACAACAACATATGTAGCAACCTTCGTAACAGTTATTATAGAAATATCCAATGGAACTAATCAAACTAGTATTTAGAATATCAAAAAGATCCTCCTTACAGGATATTCAAGCTAATTCTTCTAAAACATCTCGGGGGATTTACTACAACCCTCATGAATGTACAGACAGAGTTCCTCGAGTATTTAAAAATAAATTGTAAGTTAAGAAGAAAAAATATAATCGATAGAAAACGAAAAATATATTTGGAAAATATCGAACAATTTGTGTGGTTAGTGTAAAGCAACAATAAATAACACCGCTCGCTGGTTCCAGTCTCGTACGGGACGTTCCATAGGAGACAGGAAGCACTGGGAGGTGGTTTTTATTTATTTATACTAACCTCGCCACTTGTTACGATATTTTCCATCTTTTCAAAGTGTTTTATCATAAACACCCACGGAATTAAATAGAACAATTTACATTTTCTGCAACCACAAGAAGGTCAGGCTATAAGACTATCTTTCGACCTAGTTTTGGGTGGTAGTTAGATCGATATTCCTAGGACCGTTCATGACTCATCTGGCGCCCTAGGCAAGACATTTTACACAAACCGCTACAATGTATTTCTATAGAAATTGATGTAAGTTTTTATATAGTATGACAACACGTCACCAATTAAAAATGTCCTCAGTCGCTATGGGCTTCAATGGCGACACAAAAGCAGCTACAAGCCCGAATCAGGTGTTTTTCATTCCTGTCTGGTCTAGGCGTCTACGATGATAGCCAACGGACAGTCCTCGGTATTGCGGGGCCTTTGGTTGCGGTCTTTCTCACAACAACGCCCTCGGAGTAATAGTCCAGAGAGTTCAAATCTGGAGAGCAGCCAGGCCCCATGTTTTTGGTCATATGATGGTAAAAAAATCCAGGATAGCCAATCCTGAGTCCTGTAGGCTGTGTGGAAGGAACCAGAGTCATTCTAGAACAAGTTCACCCTCCCAGTGCCACCCAGGCTAAAGCCTGTAAATTATTTTCTGCAAACAAGAAGCCAGGACATCTGCAACAGACTCGCTGAAACTCAGCCTCGTGAGACTCTGGCAGGCCTAGACCCAGAGATGGGAGGAGGTAGATAAAAATGCTACCTACCGACCTCAAGAAAAGCAGGAAGTGAGTCACGACTCACATAATCCCATCTGACTCCTGTGAAAAAAAACAAAGATCTGGATGAAAACAAAAAGTTAAATAAAAGGATATCAAATGAGAAAACAAAAAATAGAAGTAAAAATAAAGTTAAAAAGATCTCAAACGAGGCAAGTAATAGAAAAAATTCTTTAATGGGACAATGTTAACAACAAAATGTTAAATAAATACATAAATGGCGCTTTCTCGCTCACCGGTTACACTGTAACTCTTCTACCATACTTTCCTTTTCAATGATTTTCCTCTTTAATCTACACCTCCCTCCTCTTTGTTCCTCTTTCTCACAGAGACAGAAACCCAAGGCTCTCGTCTTCATGCTAAGGTGTCGGTTATGAGGTACTTGACGAAATCATCCATTCTGACGAGGTCTGAATACTGAGAGTGATCCTTTGGCTATGGATGACGCATCCACCTCAGAAGCTAATCGCTCTTTCTGACCTTGAGCACAAAGGATCTGACTAAGACCAAGAATGTGGGAATTTTCGTGGCTGGCTGTTAAGAGGCCCAAGATGGCGTGCCATTTTATGTCCCAGATTAGAAGCTGCCAATTTTAGCCCGAATTATAAGGATGCCAAAGCTTGGGTAATTTATTGCTAAAGTGTTCTCAAATGCCTGAAAGAGCAGAAAATCTTTGGCTCAAATGATGCTCTCTACCTTTGCGTCCTCAAATAATCTGCGCCAGAGCCGCCCCGAGCATTCATGGGGCCCGAAGCAGGATTGATTTAGGTGTCTTCCACCATCGTCTCGGTAGCGTCATTGTTGATTATTGCCTGGGTTTGATCATTCGCAAGCCTACTCTAAATCTAACACCAATTATTATCTTTATTAGTTTGTGTATTGTTTACATTATACGAATGTCAGTTTGGCATGAATGTTATTTTTCGTTTCTTTGGTTTTAATCTAAAAAGGTAGCAAACTCACAAGAATGGAGGGTAGCAAACTCAAAAGAATGGAAGGTCGCAAACTCACAAGAATGGAAGGTAGCAAACTCACAAGAATGGGCTGCTGTTAAAGTGACAATACTAAGTGGCATACTGAACATCGTGTAAGGAAAAATAAAATAAACTAGCAGGCAAACTATTAATAAGTTAACCACTTTAATAGCTGTTTGTGTAAAATAATAATGTGAAAAAGTACAGAACAATAATCAACTACAAATAAATTAAATAACAAGAGAAACCGCATTTTATATAAAAATAAATGTAAACAGATATAAAAGGCATTGTAAATATAACAGAAAATAGGGCCACTCCCAGAGCCAGTAAAATTTCACTGCACTGAGAGCACTGCTTTTGTATTTCTTAAAGCATAGATCGTGTCACACTGGAACAGTGCCAGTGTACGCAAATGACTCAAGTACGAAGAGAAAATTGGTTTTAAGCTATCACCCCTTGTTTGAAGCCGGCGGGGCTCTTCTGAGCGTTGTGTCTGTCTTGGCGGCGAAACTGATTACCATATACCGCTCGGTACGGGAGATTACACACTGTGCCTGGCTCGAGACAGTTTTTTTATCTTTAACGACTCATAGAGCGCGCTAAGTGCCTTTGAGGCATTAAAATATTAGCATCCCCAGTATGTTAGCACAGACTGAGTTACCTGCTCTTACCTACAATGACTGTATTATTATTATTCAATATTATTTTGACCTTGGGAAAGAGTAATCCCATGGACCTTTTCCCGAATGCCTCGACAATATCAAGTAATTTTCTCACCTTACCGAATGGACACCAACAATGTAGTGAAATAAAGTTAACATATCTTTGGGACTTTCAGGCGCTTGAGGGGCGGGGCTTAAGTAGTTTTTTAGTTCACCTATATCTCTAGCTAGTCCTGCCTAGCACACTAGGTGCACAAGGAAATCATCAGCTCAAGATGTTTATCACCCCTTGGCGAAAAAAGATACCATAGTCGATCGTTAATGAAATGAGCGAGAAGACAGATTAGCAGGATTCGCTGAAATAGAGAACGGTCAAGGGGAACTTATTGCTGCGCGCCGCGACTGTTCCCATGGACCTACCCCTGAATGCTGCGACGGCTTCAGGTCGCCTTATGTCGTCTCCGAATTGGACACACTCGCGGGACGCACCGCCATTTGATGGAGCGCTCGCCAGCGCCCTACTGTGAAGACTGCGTTGCTTCCCAGACTATTCGGCACATTCTTGTTGAATGTCTCAGTCTGGGTGATCTTCACGCACGTTACCTGTCCTGGTACTGGGGCGAGCAGACTATATGACTTTTAGAAGGAGGTTGGCCATCTCGTTGGATGCTTACTCGGGCACCAGGTGAATGGCGGTCATTCCCCGACGCCGGAGCCTACTTCCTTTTTTTTGCCTTTTTCTTTTGTTTGTTTTTTGTTTTTAATGTAGCCTAATAATAGGTTTAAATTAATTAGGGGGGCTTATGCTTGTGGTAGCAATCGCCAGAGCAACAAAAAACCATCTTTCTATCTAACTATCTATCTATCCTGGAAGCTATGGATGTGTCTTCCTTGGAATTAGACCTGGAAAGGATCTGAGGTCAAATCAGCAATACCTCGCAATTCTCAGTTTAGTTATAGTAATCTTGAATGTCTCAGAGGTCACATTTGACCTGGTCTAGTGCCCCATTTTCAAAGATGTTCTACAACTTTGGACTTCATAAGGAACCTGGAGTTCCTTGGGTATGTTTCAGGCCTCCCTAGTGGACAATGTATGCAGGGTTGCGTAAAACCATCTACTTACAGAGATGTAGGCCTACCTCTATACCAAATGTCAGCTCAATCAGCCGAGACAAGTGACTCTAGAGTCCAGTGGTTTTCAACCTTTTATGATAGTGACACCTAATTGCTATCTAGAAACAGCCGTGGCACCCCGATATAATACAAATTACGTATAAATACTTGATTACCAGGGATCTTCAAAAGGTTTTGGTGAAAAATGAAAGAAATGTCTATTAAAATTTAAAATATCACAAATGTCCCTTATATTTCTGAACATTGTTTCCATTTAGGTCAATGCACTTCTGAAGGCGATGTTTCCACCTGACAAGTGCCGCTCTGAAGATCTCCTGGCTTTTCGAATGGCACCATGTCTTGACTTCACGTTTTGCCTCTTCGATCGATTGAAATCTTTTTCCTTTTAAACTTTTAAATGTTCCTTAAGCTTATGAAACAAGAAATAGTCCGAGGGGGCAAGATCAGGGCTATCGGGTGGATGGGGTATGATTTGCCATCGAAATTCCCTCGTTAGCTGTGAAGAATGGCTGGAGCATTGTCAGGATGGAACATGACTCCTTTGTTCAAGCTGATCACCCCGCAACGCTTTCGGCACCCAACGGGCAGAAAGCTTGCTGAGGCCAACATGCTATGTTAAAATTGCTTATGCTGATCCTTGGAAAATATCGACTTCTTTCGCAATAAATTCAACGCTAATCCTGCAATCTTCATCCCTAAGTTTTTGAACACGTTGCAAAGAATCGACAATAGCAGGGGATTTCCAATCAAGTTTTGTTAAAAAAAGTGATAACAGTTCTGTTCTCAAATGTTTGCTTTTCCATGGATAAAAAAAACTAATATCTTGTAACCAGTCACTTGCTACCTGAAATGCGCCAGAGGAATAAATGACGATTTTGTAAGTAGAAGCACAAACCAAACATATGATCAAATGTGTTTTGACTTGAAAATTTCCCATAATCTTTTTGAAGATCCCTCGTACATCGGAAGCCATTCAAAATTAAGCACAATTGACATTTAAACTAATTAATCGTAAAAGGACAATAAAATTTGTAAATAAATAAATCTTACTTTTAAACGTTTAATGGGAAATTTGAGCTTGAAGAGTATCATATAATTCTTTAATATTGAGACAGAGTTGACAAGGCAACTATCAAAACTTCATTCAGTCTACAATATTTCTCTGTTCGTTGTTTCTATGTTGCCTATTACATAAAAAGCGAGTTTCAAAATACTTTCAAGTATAAATATTTGAAATACATATTTTTGGGCCATTTAGGCATTTTAAAAATGATTTCATGGTCGCTCCCTCGGTACCAGGTTGAAAACCAATGCACTAGACCAATTAACTTTGTCGGCCCCTGGGAGGGAGGCAGAATCTAACATAACCTATAATCTTCTTATTATGTAGATATATCTATCAGCATATATATAGATATTTAATAGTATTTCGGGAGACGACAATAATGCATTCCATTCCGTGTTGTGGCTGTTTCTACAGTTGCGTTGTAAGAGTTACTAAGATCAAGTATGCTGGATGATTCTCCTAGTCCTCCGTTGTAACAAAGACCCTGGACTCGTGCCATAGGAGCATAATGCACCGAAACTGGGATGGTACAGATTAATAAAATAAATTCTGCTCTCTCATAGCTTTCTTATCCAAGCATGCCATTTGTCGAGCGCTCTGAGAAATTTCTCCATGCGATCAAGTCTCAGGTCTAGTGGTGGAAGTGGCGTCCTTTGTCGGGAGGAGACGAGCCTCCGAAGCCCTTCCCAGTTGGCTTGGAGTTCGCGGAAATTCTATTGAAGGAATATGCCCCACAGGCCTAGCTCGGAGGAGATGTGGAGGCCCTCTTCGAAGAGAGGGCCTCCACAAGAAATAATTGCAACAAGAAAAAAAATTGAAATCTAACAAACAAACTACACAGTAATGAATTACACAAATTTAAGTGAGGCTTACTAAATTACACAATTGAATATACGGTAATGGTTGACCCAAAGCTCACTTTAATATTGAACGCAAATTGACCTTCAAAGAAACAAATAATGGGATTTAATTACCTTTAAAGATTCACACGAGAATCGGGTTTGAGACTGACCTTGGCCTCAATTTTTATGTTGCCTCAAGAATGTTGTTTTCAGGCAGGCGCGTGGACTGCCGTTCCAGATGTTGCCTGAAGGAGGATAGCGCGTGCGATGGATGGCGTTAAGCACGTTTTCTTGATAAGATGATTTCACCAACGGGACGGGGAAAGTATGCTTCTTCCACTCTTCGGGTTAATCTGGGAATAATTCGCACTGGCGAGCGATGAGCGCACGAGTGAATACTTTGACAAAGGGGAGTGCTTGGGAGAGTTCACTTTGGGGTATTCCTCAATGGCGAGGACTAACTCTGGGTTTGGGGGTACACCAGGATAGGGGGCTTCTCTGACGAGAGTTATTTGAACTTGTTTCTCAATACGGTGTGACTACCAGGAACTGTCTCAGCATGAGCTTCTTCCATGTTCCTTTCGTAGGGTTGCAGGGCACTCGCCGGACTTCGTTGTCTCGATCACAAACTCGATCTTTCTGAGACAAGATACTTAACTTTTGGTGTGACCACCAGGAACTGGCTCAAGAACAGCTTCTTCTGTGTCCCTTTCGTTGGTTTGCCGGGCACTTATGCCGGACTTCGCTGTCTCGATGACTCTCTCGAACTTCCTCGTTCTTCTGCAATTATTTGATTATATACTTTTCCACCCCACTGGGGGTAGGGGAAGGAGGGGGGTTGGGGAAATGAGGACAAAGGCATTAAGTCTCCCCCTCTAACGGTTTTTCTTAGAGCGTCTTTCAGCTAGCCCTAAAAGGCACCTTCTGGCTTTAGGCCGACGCTCCTCTAATTTCGCATATGAAGTGAAATTAAATACCCACTCTTAGGGGAAATCTTGCTGTTTTAACCAATGTTAGGCTCACAGGGCCCGACATGCATTATGTTATTTTGGGCAGCCTTTCTGGTTATCCTCGAGGCGAGGGGAGGTTAAGTGATCGGGCTACTCCGCCAAAATGCCAGCCCCTTGTGGTTAAGGAACTGGGCCTCAGTTGTGAGAGTGGGATATCAATTTCCCTACACATACGCAATTCGAAAAAGAGCCGATTAAGCTCGAATTCAAAAACGGTTGCCACACGTCGTTAGACTAAATTATTCTCTCCAGACACTAAAAAGCGCCCTCCCCCCCCCCGAATGCTAATTAAATCAATCATATATTCTTTAATATTGAGTAATATAAAATATCCAAATCATATTTTAATTTAGGAAAAAAATCCCTTAAAAATTATATATAATACAATATGATGTAATGGTAATTGACAATGTGACCTTATATTCCATATTATCCTTGAAAAAATATGCAAAATGATAGATAGTGTAGGTATATCGCAGATATAACGGGTGACCCTAAAGAAAGAACCACAAATAACCCAGAAGAACCATAAAATAACCACAAAAGAACTACAAAAGAACCCTGAAGGAATGAAGCCTATTGAAAATGAGCCCATAACGGGGGAAGGTCACCCTGTACACTGCAGGACAATTTCACTAATTAAGAGGCTGGAATTTGTAATTAGGCCTTTAGAAGGAAAAAGAGCTTAGGGGACGATTTGGCAAGGTCGCTTCTACTGAGTGGGGGTCAGTGCAGCGAATTCCCCATCGACCCAAATAGGGTTCCGAATCCTACTCTCGCTGCTTTTTTTTTTAATTTAATGTAGTTACCTGAAGAGAATAATAAGTAGGTTAATGTACGATAAAAATAAGGTAGTTGATAATGTAGAATAACTAGTGGTAAGAAGAGGGAAAAGGAGAAGGAAGGAATGAAAAAAATGAAAAAAGAAAAATTTATATTTCTTGTTCCATTTTAATTTAGAATGAACCCCCCCCCCCATCCCCGAGAATAACTGCTCCCCTTTTTGCTTAACCCCCACCAAAATGTCCCCCTCTTTTAGAATGATGGACATCGACACGATTTTGGTGGAGGGTCCAGAGGAACCCTTTTGCCACAAATGGATGGAAAGCGCTTGCAAGGACAAGTCCTGCAACACTTGGGAACCCCCAAAGCACCACCCCAAGCAACACAAAATAACCCCAACGGAGACAAAAGAACCCCAATGAACCCACAAAGCAACCCTAAAGAACCCAAATAACCAGAAAAAAAACCCCAAAGACACAAAAGAACTCAGGAAGCAACACAAAAGAACCCCGGGTCTTTTCTGTTTGGCGGCAGGTGGATGTTTTGTACCAAATTTTCGCCAATGATGCAGTTTTGAGTGCTGAAGATAACATTTATTTGGGGGGAGAAATGAAAGGAAGTATCTAAAAAAAAAAAAGAAAAGAAATTTCAAATGGTAAATTTTGGTTTGTCCGAAATATTTTGGTAGAAACGAAAAGAAAATGAAACGCGCTTAAACTACCATATAATTTCGCAATATTATTGTTCCGTCCCTTTATTATTTGTTCAAACATTCATTTGTAATATTTGTAAACAAATTTTCATTTCTATTGCGTTTTCGCCACATAAATTCACATAAGTAGGAATCGAGCATCTCACGGTGGGGGGTAGCGCAATGTCCATTATTTCTTTGTTTTACGGCGTGCAATGGACTTTCTATGTCCTGAGTGTGCGCTCCGCTGGTGGGTGGGGTCAACAGACTTCTCTGAGTGGTTCACCGTTTGATGAATATAATTGTATCCTGGTAGTTTTCCTATATTTTGGTAGGCTGGCCATTTGTCAATTATTATTGTCGTTCCTGGTCGTATTTTTGCCCTAGGTTAGGTTAGGTTAGATACCTCCTTTCATTTCTCCCCCAAATAAATGATATATTCGTATTCAGCACTCAAAACTGCATTATTGGCGAAATTTGGTACAAAAAATCCAAACAGAAAAGATCCAGAACCCCAAATAACCTCCAAATAATCGAAGGAATCCACAAAGAACCACAAAAGAGCGCCAAAGCAACAAAAAAGAGACCCAAATAACCCCAAAGAATTACCAAAGCACCAAAAATAATCCCCAAAATAACAAAAGAATCCAAAAGAACCACAAAAGTACCCCACCTCCCTTCAATAACTCAAAAGAACCCATTAAGAACTCCAAAATAACCTCCAAACCCAAATAACTATAAAATACTCTGAAATAACCCGAAAGAAACCCAATGAGGTGGATTGCCAACTCACCTATTATACAGCTTAATTAATCTACTTTCGAATACAATAATAAATGAAATTGGCTTAATATAACTACCTGATATCCTAACTATTTTATCCTCTTAAATAGTAAATAAAGGCTCATTTCTAGCTCTATTTTCCGTGGTAAAGCCCTAAAATCTAATTTTAAGTTGGCGAACGCAGCGACTCTCTCCATCAACAAAGCAAGAAGACGAGAACGACGAAATCAGAGGAGACGAAGCTAGACCAGATCAATATAGCGCACCCCTAAGTCTAGACACAAGCTTAGTAAATGCATATTTTCAATAAACGAAATTAAACTACATTTTATTTAATTGAAGTATAACATTTTCAAGGTAATTTTCACCATTTGTGATACAATGTTTGATGCGCTTTGAAACAATCAATCCCCCGATGAAGGCGATGCATTTAACTCCAAATTTCGGTCAATTTGATCACATTCATTTATGACGCGCTGTTCCCTCAGGCGTCTTCTTATTTAGCATAACCCCAGAAAAAGAAGTCAGGGGGGGGGAGGGGGGTAAGTAAGGTCTGGTGAAGGAGAAGGAGCAGACCAGTGTGATATTTCCTGTGTCCAGACTTCTGTACACCCTGTATAGCGACCCAAAGGCTAGCCGACGTTATCATTCTGGTTAGATTCCGCAGCACCAAGTCGGAGGAAGATACTCCAATATACACGTAAACGCAGCATAAAACACGTATACACAGCCACACAAGAACACAAGTGGAAAGAAGGAAACGGATAAAGCAGATTAACAAATAAATACCAAAAGAGTAAAGAAATTATAAAGGAATATGAAAATAAAGGAGCAGCAAGAGAAATATTAAAAGTTCGTGAAATAGTGTAATACAATCAATATCAGACAGAGACTGCGTAGGGAAAAAGTTGCCAAATAAAAATGTAAACAAAGGCTTGAAAGCGGAAAGAAAAAGTAAACAACGAGCGAGTGTATATGAACAACAAAAAAAGACAACAAATACAATCGTTTTACCGAAATAAAAACTACCAGGGAAAGTTAGGCCTAGAGGAAAGCGATGATCTCATTACCAGGGCAAAACTTGCCTTCTTTTTTTATCATCAAATATCAAATCACTTTTCACCTATTAGTAGGTCGTAGATTAACACACGCTACTGCCTGCTGTCAACGCGCTGTTTCTGCTGTCCGCAGGGGGACAGTCACTTCATCGCTCTCCCGCCAATGTACTCTGATTATTGATTTTTTAAATTCTATTCTTTGTTCTCGTTTTGCTTTGTTTTCCTTGTGTTTGTCGTCCCAACCTTTTGGGTGGAAATTTTATTTAGATATGAGAAGAAGTTTGTGTATTTTCTTAAATATGGATTAATAGGTATGTCTTGCGGTAGCTATGCGCTGAATTGTTACCACCAAGATGAAAGCCTAAATTCGTCCCACATGGTGGGAGGGGGGAGAGAGTGGGGGAGTAATAAGGGAGTTGGAGGTTACTTGGTTTCTATCGACTAACGTAAATTACATTTTAGGTTGATCGTTAAGGGGTGGGGGTGTTCTTGGTTTCTAGCAGGTATTTTATCTTATCGGGTATTAATGTTATTTTCAGTTTATCAGATCTTATTTTACATTACCCTATATTTGTCTATCTTATCTCACATTGCCTTATTTGATCTTGACTTGGCTTAGCTGAACGCGTCAGTTTCTATGTATTTTACAAATATCTTTGAATTTACATTCATCATTGTATTTACTTACATAGACCTATCATGAGGACTTATCAACAACGGTAGATTCATCAAATTGAGAAATTAGTTTTTAGCCTATAAGTGATTGTCGGTCTATCGGTCATCGGTCATGGTAACCATTTAATTGAGAAATTAGTTTTTAGTCTATAAGTGATTGTCATCGGTCATCGGTCACGGTAACCATTTAACTTTCCAATGATTTTTTTGCCAATAACATCGTAACTTTTCGGCCGATTCTAACGAAATTTGAAACGTTTATGTTATTTTAAATCCTCTTTCAAATGATATAATTGCCAAGGTCCTCCCAAGGTTAGTCCTGTAATTATTGAAAGTTTTGAAGGTCATATGGTCATAAATGAGAATAACTGAGAGCACGCGAATTAGATCTTTTGACCTTGTTTGATTTTTTAATCTTTCCATTAATCGTTTTTCAATATTGTCATTTCATCAAAGTCTTCGAATGAAATCGTTGCTTAATGGTAAAATCTTTTAAGAAACCCGAATGATCTTCAATGTTTGAACTCATTTCTAATGTACCTCTACAACTTTCTCACTAGGTGTATTACGACAGCCATTTTTGGCTGCTGATAATTGCTTTTCATTTTTTTTAAATACTCAAAGACTGTATCCGAATGCCTCCTTTTGAAATACTTAAGAAGCCTTGAAGGTTTTTTTTTTAAATGTCACAGATAAAATATTTTAAAAACCAGGCAATGGCTTCGCCACTCCCTCGGGGGAGCTTGCGCTTCGCTACTAAGATTAAAATTTAATATCTAAAAAAAAAAAGCATCAATGGTTAAATTTTTATAAATTTTCTGAACTTCGCCAATTATAATAATTTTAAAAAGGAACTCGAAACTAAATTTCCCCCCTTTCAAAATATCACGTGGCTAAAATATAGTAATAGAAGAAGATATATAAAAATAAATTTTCTGAACTTCACCATTTGTAATTCTTTGGGTTTTAAAAAATTCACAAAATTTCGATACTTATATTTATTTCTGAACTTCCCCATTTTGTATTTTGATATTATAAAAGAATTATTAGAAATAACTTTGATAAAAAAAATAAGTCATAACCAAACTAAGATGAAATTATTATTCAAATACTCAAAAAATCCCCTTCTTAAATTATAGAGTTAGTGATAATGATGATGATGATATGTAATAGAAACCTTTTAAATTTTTCTAGACCAAGACCCGTTACTAGAGCCAGATATACCTCCTAAGCGCAAAGTCTTACTGTAAGGAGGACTGGCAAAGCCACTCCTCTTGTAAATTGAAATTCTACTTGTCAACTCTCTTCTTAAACATGCCGTAAACACGTTAGTTTAGGTAATCTTTTAGTAAAAGTATTATGGTAGTGCTGAGGTCTTTACATCTAAATGTTTCCCCCGACCCCAAAGTTATATTTCTTATCACAAAATGGATTGTGGCAACTTTGTAGACCTGGGCTTCTAGCTATGTAGTAACTTCCTTGGGAGTGAGAATTGGCTTCTTCGATTTTTTGTCTTGTCCTTCCAAGGAATTTAAGTTTATCTCTTATTTTTCTTTTTTGCATCTGAGTATGATCGTGATTTTATTCTTACCTTTAATGTTTCTATTTTCTTTTGAGGATTTCTCGAAATTTAATATGTTTAGGAGTTTTGCCCGCAGGAAAAATCATCCGAAAGGTTCTTTTCTAAGGGGCACGTTTTGTCAACTTCTGGAACATTGGATGGAGTAAAGAACAACGGCTTCTTCTTTTCGGACAGGCGTTGGAAACATCCTGCTTAGAATATGGAACCAGCCTGGAACCTATTAATTCAAATCCGTTATTAAACACCAACTACTTAAAAATGATTTTCTTCGCCGTCTCATATTCGTTCAAAGGTTTCTCGGACGTCCAAGAAGATTCTCTGAGCAGTTAGGAGTTGGAGATTAGACTGCATTGCATATGAATGGTCAAGTAGTGATGCCCGAAGATCCTCTGTACGAGAAGGGGATCCGTAGAGAAAAGTTGTTTTTGTGGATAGGACTGTGTCGCAATGGATCGATAACACAGGGGAACAATTTTAATCCCATTTTCTAGTGACTTAGATTTATCTGACAATTTTAATTCGTTTTTTCATGCTGATTTCAAATATATAATCCATCTTTACCTACATGCTATAGTTATTCTGTAATTTCTATTTTCTCGTTTCCCCGAAATCTGCCCTTTGGATGGACAGAGAGGGTGCTTATAGAAAGCAAATACTTCACAGTACATAGTAGTAAGATAGTAATAAGTGTTATTGTGCAAAATATTGACATTATTGTTTCTTTTTTCAGGTCTCATGTTAGAGTGATGGCTTCGTCAAGAGGAAATTGCGTTAATGATCCAGACACCTTCTGCTACATATGTGGCTGTTACATGTTAGTTCGTCAAAGGCACAATATATCAAACTTTGTGATCCGCACTTATAAGGCATATTTTGATGTTCCTCTTGGCGATCAAGATAAGAAGTGGGCCCCACATGCTGTTTACCATAGTTGTATGGAACATCTTCGTGAGTGGACGAAAGGAAAGAAAAATGGTCCTTTTCGAATCCCCATGGTGTGGCGAGAGCCAAAGGATCATGTATCGGACTGTTATTTCTGTCTGGTGAACACTAAAGGGATTGGCAAGAAAAATCAGCACAAGATCGACTGCCCCAACATTCCCTCGGCGATCCGGCCAGTACCTTATTCTGAGTCTTTACCAGGTTCGATTTTCAGGGGATATGCTTCCTCCGAGGATGAAAATGATGTACCTGATATGGACGTCTACGGAATGGATTCAGAGTCTGCAGATTCATCATCAGATGCTGAACAGTCATTAGCATCTCACTGTTTGAATCAAGAGGATTTGAATGACTTGATACGTGATTTGGCGCTCTCCAAGAAAGCTGCAGAACTTTTAGCCTCCAGGTTGAGTGAAGGACATATGCTTGACAGGTCGGTACGGGTATCATATTACCGAACAAGGGAGAGTACATTTGTTAAGTATTTCTCTGAGGACAAACAATTTGTATACTGCCACGATGGTCCTGGTCTGTTTACCGAGTTGGGATTTGACACCATAGGTGGGCGCGATAACTAAAATAATGTATCACGATAACCGATAAATCGATAACGATAACCTTATCGGCGATAACCGGTAATCGATAACTGGCGATAAATTTATCCCCCGATAAGGTAATAACCGATAAATCGATAAATCCAAAATTATAATACAATATTGATTATTGACTATATATAGCGTCATTTTATGATACAATAGTAAGAATATTTGAATATTGTTTCTTAGGTTCTTACCTGGTGAGGCTCTCCTTCATCTCCTCATAGGTTTTGAGGATTCTCCTCACAGCTCGAACCTACCTATTTCTGCCCCCAAGGGACGCGCGGCTCGCCCCTGTGCTAAACTGGAACCAAATACTGAAATTATTGATTATCGCTAGTTTAGAACCAAAAGTAGCGGCGATACCGATGAATTCAGTATGCTCGAATTAGGTATGAAAATGTACTTTTGTCAATTCACCAAATACATTGTTCCCCATTGTAATTGGTTCATTTTTTATTAATGGGAACTTAAATGGTGAAACTTACCTAGAAATTTGAAATCAAGATATCATTCCACAATTACATGCTGCTTCTGGAGCCAGATTTAATCGCCTTGGGTAGATTCAAGACGGTGCTTCTGCTCACAAAACACTGATTATTAAGAATCGCTTGCAGGAAGTATAACAAAACGGAAGAATTGCAGTGGGTCATAAGACTGAATGGCCTCCCAGAATCCCTGATTTGACCCTATGAGATTTCTATTTATGGGGTTATTTGAAGAGTGCAGTTTATTCTACACCATATCTCAATTTAAATGACTTGAGTAATCGCACCACAAATAAAATAACATCTTTAGGCACAGATCAGATGTTATTAATAGAGTGATGAAGGCGATGAGAGATAGAGCCCACGGCTGTATGAATAGAAATGGCTGTCATGTTGATTAAGGATATAGGTTTATAATAAACTATCGGATGATACCCGTAAGGCCCTGCTTGAACACCTGAACGACAAGAACTCCTTCTCCAAGAAGAATAAACACCGTGACTTCAAAGTTCGTGCTCAACGAACAATACGCGAAATGAAAAATAACTCGTGGCTGAGAAAATCTAGTGAACTACAACTCTTATTCGAACGGAACGATACGAGAGGATTTTCCAACCAAACAAAAGCAACATTTGGACCTAAGTCATACGGTCTGGCTCCTCTCCGCAGTAGTAATGGCTTCCAGCTGCTCAAAAGCAATGAAGCTACTCTGGCACGCTGGAAGGAACACTTTCAAGAACTTTTAAATAGAAACCCTGTTATTGACGGGGATATTTTGCGCCAGGTATCCTTTGAGCGCAATCCCAACTCTAGAGGAAGTAAGAAAGGCTATCAATTCCATGATAAATAATAAGGTCGCCGAGCCTGACAACATACCTGCCAAAATATTAAAAAAATGGCGGCCCACTTTTGACTTCATCTTTCCACCAAATTATTGTCAAAATTTAGGTAAATGAAGAAATCACAGATAACTTTAGGGATAAAATAATGGTGACGATCTACAAGAAAAAGGGTGACTGCTCTGTCTGTTGTAATCACACTGTTATCAACCGCTGGAAAACTTTTAGTTCGAATTCTGACAAGTCGTCTAGCTCGTTTAGCTGAGAGCTCTTCCTGAATCACAATGTGGCTTCAACCGGTCTCGCGGCACACCTGAGATGAGCTTTACCGGTCGACAGCTTCAGGAAAGGTTTAAACAAAATCAACTGCTTTTTATAGCCTTTAGAGATCTTACGAAAGTTTTTGATGCTTTTATGGCAAATCCTTTCTAGATTTTGTTGCCCTCAAAAATTGATCTCCGTCTTTCGTCTTTTGCACGATGGTATGACCGTGTCAATTAGGGCGAACGGGGGCTCAACACACCCTTTCAATGTCAACTCTGGAGTCAAGCAAGGCTGTGTAGCCGCACCAACACTGTTCTCATTATTTATTGCCGCTGTTCTGCTGCTTATCCAAGACGACCTTCCTCCAGGTACCTCCATCACCTACACATTTGAAGGAAGGATTTTTAACCTTAGCTAGGAGTAAAACAGAAGCTGCCTCGAATCTCGAAATTCAATATGCACATGATAGCGCAGTCTATGCTCTCAACGCGGACGACCTACACACAATCATATGTGCGTTTGCGAATGGCTACTCCAGGTTCGGTTTGTCAATTAATGTTCGAAAAAATCAAGTCTTGTATCACCCAGCACCAATAAACCCAGGTAATCCTCAATTACTACCAGTACCAAATAATCGAGGTAATCATCAATTACCTGCCCTTAATATTCAAAGTAATGGTGAAACTCTAGAATGTGTTGAAAGATTTGCCTACTTAGGTAGCCATTTGTCAGCAGACGCAGGTATTGATGATGAAATCCAATATAGGTTCCGTTGCGCCAACTCTGCGTTTCGTAAATTACGAAAGCGTGTTTTTGACGACCGAGACTCACGTCTAGAAAAGAGAGTGAAAGTTTACAAGGCCATAGTTTTGCCCTCACTATTATAGGGATCAGAAACTTGGACTATTTACCGTCGGAGTAGCAAAGCCTTGTAAAGATTTCCCCAACATTCCCTGCGCAGTATACTGAAGTTAACCTGGGAAGACCATCGCACCAACCTGACTGTATTGGACGAAGCAAACAGTACAAGCATTGAATCCATCATAATAAAAAAAAAAGTTGAGATGGTCTGGCCATGTGGTCAGAATGTCGAACGAACGTCTACCGAAGTAAGTATTTTAGTCAGAACTCAGCTTGGGAAATAGAAGGAAAGGTAGACAAAAAAAGGTATAAAGACTTTCTACAATATAACGTAAGAGGATGTCAAATAGATCACTGTTATAGAACGAGTTGAATCTGTGTTAAATTCAACTCCTATCCCATATTAGTTAAAACCTCGAGGAGGCCCACGTGCATCTTCGATTCGAGGCTTGGAGTCTTATCAACAGCTACCGGACGTCAATGTTTAAACAAGGAGGTTATCGTCCCCCCCGCTCACCCCCATACGCCGACCTCGCCAGATCGAGTTAGGCTTATGGACAGATAAGGCATTTTTCTCCGGCCCAGCTGTGCGTTCCCTCGAAGCTTCCACCCCAGTCTTCCCCACGCCAAGGAGATGTCCTGGCTATTTATATGGAAACTTTACCACTAAGATCAGATTGGAGATCCAGATTTTCGTCGCGAAACATCACCACGACCCTCTCTCCCTTTGTGCGCCAAGGGACCTCGACCTCGAGATTCACCATCACTTGTCCAGAAGGAGGACAATATTCCTTGAGTGCCAAAGGTTCGAGCCTTTCCGACGCCAAGTCCCAAGGCTTCCCCCCCCCCCTGTTGTTCAAGGGAGAACAACATTAGAACAGCCATTGTTCGTTTTGAGCCCTTCGCCAAGAAACGGTTCTCACCCCCCCTGTTGTTCAAAGGAGAACAACATTAGAACAGCCATTGTTCTTGAGCCCGTAGACAAGAGACGGTTCTCATCCCCCCCCTTTGTTCAGAAGAGAACAACCTAGAACAGCCATTGTTCGTCAAGCCGTTCGTCGAGTAACGGTTCTCCTTTCCAAGACGCCACGTCAGGATCCTTTTATCCCCCCCCCTTCGGCTGGAACTCGCCAGCGGACCGAATATTCCTTCAAGTACCTTCCACTGCACCCTAATGAAGTTACGTAAGCCAAGCGTCACCTTTTGAGTATTGATCCCTTATTTGTCAATTCTATCCTGTGCTTTAAATGGTTTATCGAACCATCCCATCTCTTTAACTCCATATTTGTTTTACTTTTTTTTGATCCCTTAAATCCTTGGATTAGCCCGAGTCTCCACGACCCTTTCCATTCTGTTTGTCAATATTTTCCGTTTTTGTGTTTTGTTTATAGTTATTATTAATAAAACTCTATTTTATTAATGATAGCAATATTATTATCCTTGAGCTCAGTTCCACTTCTTAAGCATTTTGAAGATACATAATATCGGCCGCCAGACAGTAAAACGCACTCTAAAGATAATTAAGGAAGTTCCCTCACGAATAGTGTTATATATAGTATCGTCGGGAGTCATTCTACGATATATATCTATATACTATTTAATTTGGTATCAGGTGTGTAAGGTTTAACGCTATATCTTTGCAAACACTGGTCTCAGTCGAGTAAAGCATAGTGTTATTCGTTATAATAATAGAATATAGTAGTTCCCTTTTGTTTTAACGATTGCTATCCCCTTTTTTTTGAAACTTAAGAAGCTGGAGTAGCTCAAGGAACGGTTATAATAATTTGTTTGTTTTTTTTTGTGATTTTAGTCAGTGGTTATTTAGATTGAGAAACCAAGTACGAATAGGTCAGTGCCCATATTTAGGTAGGCTAATTCTATAGAGGCATAATTCTTGTTGCGAGGAATTTTAGTTGGTTGACTAGTGCGCCCCCAAGTGCAAAGATGACTCCGTTCGAAATCTTTAAAGCGCAAGGAGAGTCCTGTGGACTTTCCGGAAAAGAACTAATTAAGTACATTCAAGAGGAGCAAAAAAGAGAAAGAGAGGAACGGATAAGACAAGCTGAGCTTCAGATTGAATTAGCTCGGATTAAAGCAGAAGTTCAAAGAAAAAAGGTAGAAAAAGAAAGAGAAAGAGAGGAACGGGAAAGAGTAATCCTACGAGAAGAACGAGAAAAAGAAATCCAACGAGAAGAAAGAAGGACGGATTCGCGCCCCTTCCCAGGAAAGCTGACAAAGTTTCCGAGCCCCGTAAAACCCCAAAACTTCTTTCCCCAAAACCAACAACGGGACTCCAAACCTCCCGTTAAGACTTCTCCTCCATTTCTCTTCCCGAAGCGACCAACCATATGCTTCACCTGTGGAGTAGAAAACCACATGAGCTGGAATTGCCCCCAAAATTCTAGGCTTAAAAGCGGACCAGCCCACCAAGTTCACCAGATTAATGCAACCCCGGCTGCCCCGGTGGTGCAGACCCAAGCAGAAACTTCTCCCCCTCCGTCAGGCCACCAGGTAAATTTTGTTTTTGGTAAAAGTTCATCGGGAACTTTGAAATATGAGGAGGGCAGCGTGGACAGCTGTCGAGTATTGACTCTCGTCAGGGACACAGGATGTACATGCTTCATCGTGTCCGACGAACTCCTCCCAGTGGCCTCTAACCACGAAAAATTTGCGGTGGTACATGACCAACTTGGGCGGGCGAACCGATTCCCCGTCGCTAGATGTTACCTGCAGTGTCAATATTATAATGGCTGGGCTGAAGTCATTGTAGCACCCATAAAATTCTGTTCCGTACTTATAGGACAGAGCCCCCAAGTAAGTTTCGACCCTGTGTTTCAGGCCGCCCTTCCTCAAGGCCGAGATAAGAAAGAAGCCCAGGAGCCCGTCCCCATCAGAACCCCGATACCGTCCGATTTCTCGGAGACCCCTAACCAGGACTTTAGGACGGCAAAAGAGGAGTGTGAATCACTAACACCCTTAGGTGATAAGGCCCCAGACAAGGACACGGAGACTGTCCATGGATCCCAAGAAAAAAAGAACCCCCAACGCGCCCATGGAGATACCTTCGTAGAACTGAACGAAGCATCGGCGCTTGAAGAGGATTGCCCCGCGGAGTCCCTTAAGGTAATCCAGACAGTGTGCATCCAACCTGATTCCGATTACCCTCCTCCTTTTCTACCAGGCGAGTCTTTGGAACCCTCTGACCTGGATAGTGACGCGCAGCTGACACCACGTCAGAAGAGTCAGATACAAGAACTAATTAAATGGAATCACCATTTACCCGCCCTATTAGCTCTTTTCGAGCGACTGCGCGAAAATGGCCTCAACATTGGCCCCCGCAAATGCCATTTTGCTCACGAACCCATCAAATATTCGGGTTTCAAAATAGGACCAAGCCAGTTAGGTCCCCACGAGAACAAGATTAAGGCAATCGCCGACATGCCCCTCCCGATTACAAAGAAGCCATTAAGATCGATCCTAGGATCAGCTTCTCCCTATCAGCGATTTGTTCCGAATTTCGCTGCAATTTCGGCCCCCCTATGCCCCCTTCAGGAAAAGAATTTCTCCGATCGTTTACGTTGGAATGATGTCGCTGTTTCCCATTTTAATCAGCTCAAAAGTAAGTTCATTTCTGCCCCCATTTTTAAGTTGCCCAACCCGGAAAAATCCTTTGGGGTTAAGACCGACGTGATCAACGAGGGCATTGGAGGTGTACTCCTTCAATACGTGGATGACAGAACGAGTCATCCAGTTGCATATGCTAGTCGTCAATTATTACCACGCGGAAAGAGATATGCCACTAGAGAAAAGATAGCTCTATCAATTATCTGGGTCATAGACAAATTCAAGCTGTACTTGATATGTAAAGATTTTCAAATAGGAACCGACCACCGTCCGTTAGCCTATATTAGGAATTTGAGACACTCAAACGGCCGCATCATGCGCTGGAGTTTACTCTTGCAAGAGTATCAGTTTAAAATAAATTAGATTAAAGGTTCCGATAACCAGGTCGCTGACGCCCTCAGTAGAAATGCGTTACCGAATAGCGTAGAATAATTGTATACATAGGATTAGTATCTCCATGTAGGTATATACCGTCTTGTACGACTTAATTTAAGATTCTTTTGTAATATAGTTAATTAATGTATATGTCTGAATTTTGTAACGCTCAATGTCTAATTTTTTTTTATGTATATATATTTGTTCTTATTAATTTACATATAAATTATTTTGTCCCGTATGTACTAAGTTTATAACATTTCATTGTTCCATGCCCTTTTTTTTTATTAAGTTGTATTAAAGGTTATTTTCCCCTGTAATCTAAAGATCAAAATAATCATGTATTGAGGTAATACTAGTTAGGTGCAGGAAGATACGGTTGGTACAAGAAAACGAGTTCCCTACAACGGAGCTCTATCGTTGTCCCTTCTCTCTTTTTTTTTCGAAGTGACAACTTCCCCTGGAATGGAGGGGTGTGATAGAACGAGTAGAATCTGTGTTAAATTCAACTCCTATCCCATATTAGTTAAAACCTCGAGGAGGCCCACGTGCATCTTCGATTCGAGGCTTAGAGTCTTATCAACAGCTACCGGACGTCAATGTTTAAACAAGGAGGTTATCGTCCCCCCCGCTCACCCCCATACGCCGACCTCGCCAGATCGAGTTAGGCTTATGGACAGATAAGGCATTTTTCTCCGGCCCAGCTGTGCGTTCCCTCGAAGCTTCCACCCCAGTCTCCCCCACGCCAAGGAGATGTCCTGGCTATTTATATGGAAACTTTACCACTAAGATCAGATTGGAGATCCAGATTTTCGTCGCGAAACATCACCACGACCCTCTCTCCCTTTGTGCGCCAAGGGACCTCGACCTCGAGATTCACCATCACTTGTCCAGAAGGAGGACAATATTCCTTGAGTGCCAAAGGTTCGAGCCTTTAGTGACGCCAAGTCCCCAAGGCATCCCCCCCCCCTGTTGTTCAAGGGAAAACAACATTAGAACAGCCAGTGTTCGTTTTGAGCCCTTCGCCAAGAAACGGTTCTCACCCCCCCTGTTGTTCAAAGGAGAACAACATTAGAACAGCCATTGTTCTTGAGCCCGTAGACAAGAGACGGTTCTCATCCCCCCCCTTTGTTCAGAAGAGAACAACCTAGAACAGCCATTGTTCGTCAAGCCGTTCGTCGAGTAACGGTTCTCCTTTCCAAGACGCCACGTCAGGATCCTTTTATCCCCCCCCTTCGGCTGGAACTCGCCAGCGGACCGAATATTCCTTCAAGTACCTTCCACTGCACCCTAATGAAGTTACGTAAGCCAAGCGTCACCTTTTGAGTATTGATCTCTTATTTTTCAATTCTATCCTGTGCTTTAAATGGTTTATCGAACCATCCCATCTCTTTAACTCCATATTTGTTTTACCTTTTTTTGATCCCTTAAATCCTTGGATTAGCCCGAGTCTCCACGACCCTTTCCATTCTGTTTGTCAATATTTTCCGTTTTTGTGTTTTGTTTATAGTTATTATTAATAAAACTCTATTTTATTAATGATAGCAATATTATTATCCTTAAGCTCAGTTCCACTTCTTAAGCATTTTGAAGATACATAATATCGGCCGCCAGACAGTAAAACGCACTCTAAAGATAATTAAGGAAGTTCCCTCAACGAATAGTGTTATATATAGTATCGTCGGGAGTCATTCTACGACAATCACAAAACGTAGAAGCTCTGGACATGTCAAATAGATCACAAAACGTAGAAGCTCTGGACATGTCAAATAGATCACAAAACGTAGAAGCTCTGGACATGTCAAATAGATCACAAAAAGTAGAAGCTCTGGACATGTCAAATAGATCACAAAACGTAGAAGCTCTGGACATGTCAAATAGATCACAAAACGTAGAAGCTCTGGACATGTCAAATAGATCACAAAGCGTAGAAGCTCTGGACATAAACGCATGGAGACGGAAGTTGCAGAGCGGAGTTGAAACGTTTGAAGGCAACACCTGGAAGTCCGCAGAGCCGCTAGATTAGCCCGTCGAGATCGTCTATGTCCCCCTCGCCCACCTCTCAATGCATCTCCCGACTGCGGTAGAATCTGTGGCGCTACTTTAAACGCGATCACTTCTCTAAAAGAGATAATTTCTTTATAAGAGATCACTTCCTTAAAAGAGATCAATTCCTTAAAAGAGATTACTTCTTTAAAAGAGATCACTTGCTTAAAAGAGATAACTTCTATAAAAGAGATCATTTCTTTAAACGAGATCACTTCCTTAAAAGAGATCACTTCCTTAAAAGAGATCACTTCTTAAAAAGAGATCACTTCCTTAAAAGAGATCATTTCGTTAAAAGAGATCACTTCATTAAACGAGATCACTTCATTAAAAGAGATCATTTGTTTATAAGAGATCACTTCTTAAAAAGAGATCACCTCTTTAAAGGAGAACACTTCTTGAAAAGAGATCACTTCTTTAAAAGAGATCATTTCTTTAAAAAGGGATCAGTTCTTTAAAAGAGATCACTTCTTCAAAAGAGATTACTACTTTAAAAGAGATCATTTCTTTAAAAGAGATCACTTGCGTAAAAGAGTGCACTTCTTTAAAAGAGATTACTTCTTTAAAAGAGATCACTTTTTCTAAGAGATCACTTCCTTAAAAGAGATCACTTCTTTAGAAGAGATCACTTCTTTAGAAGAGATCACTTCATTAAAAGAGATCACTTCTTTAAAATAGATCACTTCTTCAAAAGAGATCACTTCCTTAAAAGAGATCACTTCTTTAAGAGAGATCACTTCTTTAAGAGAGATAACTTCTTTATGAGAGCTCATTTCTTTAAAAGAGATCACTTTTTAAAAGAGATCACTTTTTTAGCAGAGATCACTTCTTTAAAAGAGATCACTTCTTTAAGGGAGATCACTTCTTTAAAAGAGATCACTTCTTCAAAAGAGATCACTTCCTTAAAAGAGATCACTTCTTTAAGAGAGATCACTTCTTTAAGAGAGATAACTTCTTTATGAGAGCTCATTTCTTTAAAAGAGATCACTTTTTAAAAGAGATCACTTTTTTAGCAGAGATCACTTCTTTAAAAAAGATCACTTCTTTAAGGGAGATCACTTCTTTAAAAGAGATCACTTCTTTAAAAAGATCACTTCTTTAAAAGAGACCACTTCCTTAAAAGAGATCATTTCGTTAAAAGAGATCCCTTCATTAAACGAGATCACTTCTTTAAAAGAGATCACTTCTTTAAAAGAGACCACTTCTTTAAAAAGATCACTTCTTTAAAAGACATCACTTCTTTAAAAGAGATCACTTCTTTAAAAGAGATCAGTTCCTTAAAAGAGATCACTTCTTTAAAAGAGATCACTTCCTTAAAAGATATCACTTCTTTAAAAAAGATCACTTCCTTAAAAGAGATCACTTCTTTAAAAGAGATCACTTGTTTAAGAGAGATCCCCTTTTTAAAAGAGATCACTTCTTTAAAAGAGATCTCTTCTTTTAAAGAGATCACTTCCTTAAAAGAGATCACTTTCTTAGAAGAGATCACTTCTTTAAAAGAGATCAATTCCTTAAAAGAGATCATTTCGTTAAAAGAGATCATTTCTTTAAACGAGATCACTTCTTTAAAAGAGATCACTTCCTAAAAAAGATATCACTTCTTTAAGAGAGCTCACTTCTTTAAAAGAGATCACTTCTTTAAAAAGATCACTTCCTTAAAAGAGATCATTTGTTTATAAGAGATCACTTCTTAAAAAGAGATCACCTCTTTAAAGGAGAACACTTCTTTAAAAGAGATCACTTCTTTAAAAGAGATCACTTCTTAAAAAGAGATCACCTCTTTAAAGGAGAACACTTCTTGAAAAGAGATCACTTCTTTAAAAGAGATCATTTCTTTAAAAAGGGATCAGTTCTTTAAAAGAGATCACTTCTTCAAAAGAGATTACTACTTTAAAAGAGATCATTTCTTTAAAAGAGATCACTTGCGTAAAAGAGATCACTTCTTTAAAAGAGATTACTTCTTTAAAAGAGATCACTTCTTTAAAAAAGATCACTTCCTTAAAAGAGATCACTTCTTTAGAAGAGATCACTTCTTTAGAAGAGATCACTTCATTAAAAGAGATCACTTCTTTAAAATAGATCACTTCTTTAAAAGAGATCACTTCTTTAAAAGATCACTTCTTTAAAAGAGACCACTTCCTTAAAAGAGATCATTTCGTTAAAAGAGATCCCTTCATTAAACGAGATCACTTCTTTAAAAGAGATCACTTGCGTAAAAGAGATCACTTCTTTAAAAGAGATAACTTCTTTATGAGAGCTCATTTCTTTAAAAGAGATCACTTTTTAAAAGAGATCACTTCTTTAGCAGAGATCACTTCCTTAAAAGAGATCACTTCTTTAAGGGAGATCACTTCTTTAAAAGAGATCACTTCTTTAAAAGATCACTTCTTTAAAAGAGACCACTTCCTTAAAAGAGATCACTTCTTTAAAAGAGATCACTTCTTTAAAAGACATCATTTCTTTAAAAGAGATCACTTCTTTAAAAGAGATCAGTTCCTTAAAAGAGATCACTTTTTTAAAAGAGATCACTTCTTTAAAAGATATCACTTCTTTAAAAAAGATCACTTTCTTAAAAGAGATCACTTCTTTAAAAGAGATCACTTGTTTAAGAGAGATCCCCTTTTTAAAAGAGATCACTTCTTTAAAAGAGATCTCTTCTTTTAAAGAGATCACTTCCTTAAAAGAGATCACTTCCTTAGAAAAGATCACTTCTTTAAAAGAGATCACTTCCTTAAAAGAGATCATTTCGTTAAAAGAGATCATTTCTTTAAACGAGATCACTTCTTTAAAAGAGATCACTTCTTTAAAAGATATCACTTGCTTAAAAGAGATCACTTCTTTAAAAGAGATCACTTCCTAAAAAAGATATCACTTCTTTAAGAGAGCTCACTTCTTTAAAAGAGATCACTTCTTTAAAAAGATCACTTCCTTAAAAGAGATCACTTCCTTAAAAGAGATTACTTCTTTAAGAGAGATCACCTTTTTAAAAGAGATCACTTCTTTAAAAGAGATCACTTCTTTAAAAGAGATCACTTCTTTAAAAGAGATCACTTCCTTAAAAGAGATCATTTCGTTAACAGAGATCATTTCTTTAAACGAGATCACTTCTTTAAAAGAGATCACTTCTTTAAAAGATATCACTTCTTTAAAAGAGATCACTTCCTAAAAAAGATATCACTTCTTTAAGAGAGCTCACTTCTTTAAAAGAGATCACTTCTTTAAAAAGATCACTTCTTTAAAAGAGATCACTTCCTTAAAAGAGATTACTTCTTTAAGAGAGATCACCTTTTTAAAAGAGATCACTTCTTTAAAAGAGATCACTTCTTTAAAAGAGATCACTTCTTTAAAAGAGATCACTCCTTTAAAAGAGATCACTTCTTTAAAAGAGATCACTTCTTTAAAAGAGATCACTTCCTTAAAAGAGATCACTTCTTTAAAAGAGATCACTTCCTTAAAAGAGATCACTTCTTTAAAAGAGATCACTTCTTTAAAAGAGATCACTTCTTTAAAAGAGATTACTTCAAATCATAAGAACTAACTCTTATAGATGAGATTGTTTCGGGAGAACCATTTGGAATAAGGGGGCAATTCTTACATGAAAAGTTGGTGACAAATATCTTCCTAAACAAGATGTAAAGAACGCCCTAAGAAAGGCCATGGAAAATGACCAAATAGGCTTTGCAAAGAGGAGCAAATGACCTCTGCAAATTTTCTAGCCTTATGGCAATACCAGGAAGCATATGAGAGATTCAGTAGGATCATTAGAGAGCACAAAGAGTACTTTAACTTCAGCTCCTAAAAGGATGGCGCAAATCTTGAAATTTCTTGGGCGTCACTGTTTACGGAAGGATATTTAGATGACGTTCAGAAGTTAAGTAAATTATATTCTTAAACAAAAAGTCACCTTTGAGGAAAATAGTTGTTTGTGTCATCCTAAAGGAGTCCGTGAACTTACAATATTGTAACTTTCTGCAATGGGTGTCCTCCAAAGGTTAGTAAAGTTGTAAATAGTTTTAAAATTGCATGTACGCTCATTTAAAAGGAAAAAACATAATCTAATAGTTGCTCTTAAATGGACCACTTGATCTTTCCTCCTTTCATTACTTATATCCTTAAAATCATATACTTTTAGGATCAAAGGCTTCGTTTATCCTCGAAACTTCCACGCTGTACTATAGCGTTGGCAATTAAAGCCAATGGGCTCAATAATACATTAATTCCTCGTCTTTTCATTTCACCTCCAATGAATCCTCGAACGGAATTATGGAACGTGGGGCTGGGCTGCTTCCTTAGCCAGTGGGATCCTTTCGTCGTATGTACATCTAATCCTGTACCTGGCACCTTCGAAAATAAAGACAGTTCCTCAAGCGGGATCTCCTTCTGGACCTGGCACATTCGACAATAAAGACAGTTCCTCAAGCTGGATCCCTTCTGGACCTGGCACCTTCAACAATAAAGAGAGTTCTTGAAGCGGGATCTCCTGCTGGACCTGGCACGTTCACATTAAAGACAGTTCCTAAAGCGGGAACTCCTCCTGGACCTGGCACTTTCGACCTTAAAGACAGTTCCTTAAGCGGGGTCTAATCCTGGACCTGGACCTTAGAGAATAAAGAGAGTCCCTCAAGCGGGATCTCCTCCTGGATCTGGCACTTTCGACAATAAAGTTAGTTCCTAAAGCGGATATGTTCCTGGACCTGGCCACTTCGGCAATAAGGACAGTTCCTCAGCAGGCATCTCCTCCTGGAACTGGTACCTTCGCAAATAAAGACAGTTCCTTAAGCGGGATCTCTTTTTATGCCTGGCACCATGACAATAAAGAGAGTTCCTTAAATGAAATCTACTCCTAGACCTTGTCGATTTCGCCAATTAAGACGGTTCCTCAAGCGGGATCTCCTCCTGGACCTGGCACCTTTGACAATAAAGACAGTTCCTTGAATGGGATCTCCTCCTGGAACTGGGACCTACGACAATGAGGACAGATCTTGAAGTAGGATCTGTTCCTGGACCTGGCCCTTTCGGCAATAAAGACAGTTCCTCAAGCGGGATCTCCTCCTGAACCTGGCACTTTCGAACCAAATGAGAGTTCCTTAAGCGAGATCTTCTCTTAGACCTGGCACCTTTGACAATAAAGACAGTTTCTTAAGGGAGATCTAATCGTGGAACTGGCACCTTAAAAAATAAAGACAGTTCATTAAGCGGGATCTGCTCCAGAACCTGGCACCTTGACAATAAAGACAGTTCCTCAAGCGGGATCTCCTCCTGGGCCTGGCACCTTCGACAATAAAAACAGTTCCTTAAGCGGGATCTGCTCCTAGACTGGCATCTTGACAATAAAGACAGTCCCTCAATCGGGATTTCCTCCTGGACCTGGCACCTTCGACAAGAATGAGAGTTCCTCAATCGTGATCTAATCCTGGACGTGGTGCTTTCGACAATAAATGCAGTTCCTAAAGAGGGATCAGCTTCAGGACATGGCACCATGACAATAAAGACAGTTCCTTAAATAGGATCTACTCTTGGACCTGGCACCTACGACAATAAAGACAGATCCTCAAGCAGGATCTGTTCCTGGACCTGGCTCTTTCGACAATAAGACAGTACCTCAAGAGGGAACTGCTCCGGACCTGGCACTTTCGACAGTAAAGACAGTCCCTAAATCAAGATCTCATTCTGGACCTGGTACTTTCGACAATAAAAAGAGTTTCTCAAGCGTGATCTAATCCTGGACCTGACACCTTGGGCAATAAAGACAGTTCCTCAAGCGGGATCTGCTCCTGGACCTAGCACCTTTGGAAATACAGATACTTTATAAAGCGGGATCTCCTCCTGGACTTGACACCTTCGGCAATAAAGACAGTTCGTCAAGCGGGATATGATCCTGGACCTGTAGTTGACAATAACGACAGTATCTTAAATGGGATCTACTCCTGGCCCTGGTACCTTAGACAATAAAGACAGTTCATTAAGCGGGATCTGCTCCTGGACCTGGCATTTTCGCCAATAAAGACAGTTCCTCAAGCGGAATATCCTCCTGAACCTGGCACTTTCGACACTAAAGACAGTTCCTTAAGCGGGATCTACTCCTGGACCTGGTACCTTCGACAATAAAGATAGTTCCTCAAGTAGGACCTGATCCTGAATCTGGCACCTTCGACCTTAAAGACAGTTCCTTAAGCGGGGTCTAATCCTGGACCTGGACCTTAGAGAATAAAGAGAGTCCCTCAAGCGGGATCTCCTCCTGGATCTGGCACCTTCGACAATAAAGTTAGTTCTTAAAGCGGATATGTTCCTGGACCTGGCCCCTTCGGCAATAAGGACAGTTCCTCAGCAGGCATCTCCTCCTAGAACTGGTACCTTCGCAAATGAAGAAAGTTCATTAAGCGGGATCTGCTCCTGGACCTTGCACCTTGACAAAAAAGACAGTTCCTTAAATGGAATCTCTTCCTGGACATGGCACCTTCGACAATAAAGAAAATCTTTAATCGGGATCTGATCCTGGACCTTTTCCCTTACGACAATAAAGAGAGTTCCTTAAGCGGGAGCTAATGCTAAACCTAGCACTTTCGAAAATACAAATAGTTCCTCAAGTGGGTTCAGCTCCTGGACTTAGCACGTTCGACAATAAAGACAGTTCCTCAAGCGGGATCTCCTCCTGGACCTGGCACCTTTGACAATAAAGACAGTTCCTTAAATTGCATCTACTCCTGTCCCTGGCCCCTTTCGCTAATAAAGACACTTCCTCAAGCGGGATCTGATCGAGGACCTGGCACCTTGACAATAAAGACAGTTCCCCAAATAGGATCTCCTCCTAGACCAGCTACCATCGACATTAAAGACAGTTCCTTAAGCGGGATCTGCTCCTGGACCTGACACTTTCGCCAATAAAGACAGTTCCTCAAGCGGGATCTCCTCCTGAACCTAGCACTTTCGAAACAAATGACAGTTCCTTAAGCGAGATCTCTTCCTGGACCTGGTACCTTCAACTATAAAGACAGTTCCACGAGCGGGATCTCCTCCTCGACTTGGCACTTTTGGCAATAAAGAAAGTTCATCAAGGGAGATCTGTTCCTAGACCGTGCACTTTCGACATTAAATACAGTTCCTAAATCGGGATCTCCTTCTGGACCTGGCACTTTCGACAATAAAGAGAGTTCCTTAAGCGTGATCTAATCCTGGACGTTACACATTCGACAATAAAGTCAGTTCTTTAAACGGATTCTCTTCCTGGACCTGGAACCTTCGAAAATAACGACAGTTCCTTAAATGGGATCTACTCCTGGTCTTGGCACCTTCGACAATAAAGACAGTTCCTCAAGTGGGATCTCCTTCTGGACCTGGCACCTTCAAAAATAAACACAGTTCTTCAAGCGGGATCTCATTCTGGACATGGCACCTATGACAATAACGAAATTTCCTTAAGCGATGTCTAATCCTGGACCTGGACCCTAGACAATAAAGAGAGTTCCTCAAGCGTGATCTAATCCTGGATCTGGCACCTTTGACAATAAAGATAGTTCTTAAAGCGGGATATGTTTCTCGACTTGGCCCCTTTGGCAATGATGACAGTTCCTTAAATGGGATCTACTTCTGGATCTGGTACCTTCGACTCTAAAGATAGTTCCTCAAGCGGGATCTCCTCCTGAACCTGACACTTTCACGAATAAAGAGAGTTGTTCAAGCGGGATCTCCTCCTGAACCTGGCACTTTGTAAACAAACGAAAGATCCTTAAGCGAGATCTCCTCTTGGACCTCGTACCTTTAACTATAAAGACAGGTACTCAAGCGGGATCTGATCCTGGACCTGGCAGCTTCTACAAAAAGGACAGTTCCTCAAGCGTGATCTGATCCTGAACCTGTTCCCTTTTCTAATAAAGAAAATTTCTCATGCGGGATCTGCTCCTTGACCTGGCACCTTGTCAATAAAGACAGTTCCTAATGCGGGATCTGCTTCTGGACCTGGCACCTTCGAAAATAAAACGGTTCCTCAATCAAAATCTCCTCCTGGGCCTGACACCTTCGATATAAAGACAGTTCCTCAAGTGGGATCTAATCCTTGACCTAGGCACTTTCGACAATAAAGACAATTCCCTGAATGGGATCTACTGCTGTCCCTGGCCCCTTTCGCCAATAAAGACAGTTGCTCAAGCGGGATCTGCTCCTGGACCTGGCATTTTGACAATAAAGACAGTTAATTAAATGGGATCTACTCCTGGACCTGATACCTTCGATAAGAAAGACAGTTCCTTAAGCGGGATCTGCTCCTGGACCTGTCACTTTCGCCAATAAAGACAGTTCCTCAAGCGGGATCTCCTCCTAAACCTGCCATTTTCGACACTAAAGACAGTTTTGTTGAGCGGGATCTCCTCCTGGACCTAGTACCTTCGAAAATAAAGCTAGTTCCTTAAATGGGATCTACTCCTGGACCTGGCTCATTTCGCTATTAAAGACAGTTTCTCATCCAGGATCTGATCGTCGACCTGGAACTTGTCAATAAAGACAGTTCCTTAAATAAGATCTACTCCTGGCCCTGGCACCTTGGACAATAAAGATAGTTCCTCAAGTGGGATCAAATCCTGGTCCTTGTCTCTTTGAGACTAAAGACAATGTCTTAAGCTCGATCTTCTCCTGGTCCTGGCACCTTCCACAATAAAGACAGTTCCTCAAGCGGGATCTGCTCCTGGACATGCGTCTTCGAAAATAAAGAAAGTTCCTCTCGCGTGATCTAATTCTGAACCTGGCACTTTCGATAATAAAGACTGTTCCTTAACCGGGTTGCGCTCCTGGACCTGGCACCTTGACAACAAAGACAGTTCCTTAAATGGGATCTACTCCTGGACCTGTCTCCTTTCTCCAATAAAGACAGTTCCTCAAGCGGGATCTGCTCCTGGACCTGGCACCTCCGACCACAAAAACACTTCCTCAAGCGGGATCTCCTCCTTGACCTGACACCTTCAATAATAAAGACGGTTCCTTAAATTGGATGTACTCCTGTTCCTGTCCCCTTTCGCCAATCAAGACGGTTCCTCAAGCGGGTTCTGCTCCTACACCTTCCTCCTTGACAATAAAGACAGTTTCTTAAATGGGATCTGCTCCTGGATCTGGCACCTTCGACACTAAAGACAGTTCCTTAAGCGGGATCTCCTCCTGGACCTGGCACCTTCGACAATAAAGTTAGTTCCTCAAGCGAGATCTGCTCCTTGACCTCGCACTTTCGACAATAAAACAGTTCCTCCAGCGGGATCTCCTTTTGGAACTGGCACCTTCGATAATAAAGACAGTTCATCAAGCGGGATCTCCTCCTGTCCCTGGCCCCTTTCGCCAATAAAGACAGTTCCTTAAGCGGGATCTCCTCCTGGACCTGGTCCCTTTCGCCAATAAAGACAGTTCCTCAAGCGGGATCTGCTCTTGGTCCTGGCATCTTTGGCAATAAAGACAGTTCCTCAAGCGAGCTTCACTTTTCTAACAAAGACTAATTGAATGCATAAATGCTCTTTGTTTTCTCTCTTAACAAACAACCTCCATGTTCCCCCATGACTGTTTGTTAGATTTCCTGCTCCCATAAGTTCACTGGCATAGCTACAGAATTATGAGGTTCAGTAGCAAGAGTTCTATTTTGAACGTTTGATAATCGGGCCTATTTCTTTTCGAATTTGTTCCTGAGAATGATGAGGTTTACTCCTCTGACATTTGGTCCTTAATATAACGACAGATGGCAAAGGACCCCGGAGGTCCATCAAAGAACCTACCGCAGCAGAAGGCCAGAAGGACAACTCATGTACTATTGTAGCACGAGATCTGTTATGGCAGAGGTGAGTAGAGAGAAAACTGAAATTTTGAAAAGAAATACAGCCACAGATCCTCCTGTGGCCCTTGGAACCGGGAGGGTGCGCGTTCCAATATATGTCAGGAGGTATCATGCTGACAGTGCTGCACCCAAGGCCACGAGTGATTACTTTTCCACTTCCATCATGTCATCACGCGGCATTAACGATAGGAGAGACGCATTCCAAGCCCTTTACTTTGAAATCATTTTACTTAAGACCACGTGACCTGGTATTCCTCGATGGCACTCGTGACGTCACCTGCGGCCAGCAAGTAATATCGAGAGCTGAGGGGGGAGGGGAGGAGGAAGTGAGGTGGAGGGAAAGGGTGATGGGATGGGGGAGGGGAGGATAGGGAGAGGAGTGGTAGGGGAAGAGGGAAAGGAGGTGAGAAAGTGAAGTGAGGGGGGAGAGGGATGGGAGGGGGGAGGGGAAGGGGAGGGGGGGAGGAGGAGGGGAGGTATATATATATATATTTTTAGGGAGGAGGGGGGAGGGGAAAAGGGAAGGGAGTGGGGGCGTGTGGTAGGGGGGAGATGGAAGGGAGAGGTAGCGGGTGGTAGGGGGAGAGGGAAGGGAGGGGTAGCAGGTGGTAGGGGGAGAGGGAGAGGGGAGGGTATATATACGAGTATTTTCGAAAATAATAGAACTAGATCTAACTAACGATGGTATAACTCAGTGAAAATGGAATAGGAGAGATAAAGCAGAAAAGGGAATAAGAGAAAGAACAAGAGAGAAAGGGAAAAAAGTGCGTATTAGCGAACTAGGAACTAGTTCGAACTTAAAGCACTGGAGCTCACAAATACGAACTTGTATTTGGGGGTTAAGAGATATGTAAGGGAAGGAAGGGATAGGTGAAGGTAGAGAGAGGTAGGAGAAGATTCTTATCGATCTTTCTTCAATTATTATTATTATTATCATTAGCTCATCCCATAAATAATGCGGCATCTTTTCCTTTGCTTATCATTATTTTATGGATAAAATCAACTTTCAACTTATTTGATTGTCTTTATTTAATAAGTAACTTTATTTCCACCATTTTTACCACTAGGGTAATAAGTTTTGTCAATGGAACTGTTAGTTATTAAAGCAAGGAAGTTATTCTCAAATTTTGTAGCTCGTATGTTCGACCACACCTGGAATGTTATAGTCAATTATGGTCCCCCAACCACAGGCGGGATATCAACATTCCGGAGGCAGTACAGAGAAGAGCCACAAAGATGATACCTTCCTTGGGGTACCTTGATTAAATGGGTAGGTTGAGGACACTTAACATGTTTTCATTTGAGGGTGCTTAAGGGTGATAAGATCCAGCCTTTTCAAATGTTTAACGGGATTGATAAATTAGAAATAGGGAAGTTCTTCGAGCTGGACTCATGATAGGGCATAGGATCATTGTTTGAAAATTCAAAAATCTAGATGATGCTGGACTTGAGGGAATATTATTTCAGTAATAGAGTCCTGGATTCTTGGAATGCATTGCCAGGGCTTTTGTCAATAGCTCTAGTTTGACATCATTCAAGGTAGGCTGGAAAGATAGTTTGAGGAATAACAAAAAATAACCTTAATTTTCAAGCTTATATGTATATATCTTTTTATTAGTACTTGCATGCTTTGGGTTTTTATTATAAACAATATGATGAGCGTACTGATTTATGGCTGATAATGTAATCTAATGGATACAAATTATACCATGGTGTCTTAATGGGCTTTTTGGGTACTCTCACTTAGATGCCCTCTATAGACCATAGTGGCTTTTTCATCCTTTCTTTTATGTTATTTTGATCATCATCTTTCTACTATTTTTTTTTTTACTATCGTTTGACTTTGATTCAAAAATTTCATTAAGGTTGTTTCAATCCCTCCTATTGTTGACATCTTCATTCTCATTAGGTGAATCGCTAAAACTCATAAAAATATAATAATCTGATGTGACGAAGTCGGGTGATTATTAAGGATAACTCTTTAGTTCCGAATCAAAATTGTTAAGCTTTTATATTATATCTCTTGTGATATGAGGTCGCACGTTATCGAGAAGAGCACTCTGCTCCATTTATTAATAATGGCCTTTTTTTTCTTCATATCTTGCATATAAACGGTACAATTGAGCAAAGGCTTTTGGTAATAGTCTGATTTAGGTTAAGAAGTTGCAAAATGGATGATGTAATGCATATTCCCCAAAGGCACAAGAGAAGATACGTGGATGAAGCCGCTGCCCCTGGGGTGGGAAAAGGATTGGGAAATTGTATAGGGATGGAATGTGGATATCGCTCGAACTGTACATCAAGAACGAAGCCGAGCGTTAGATAATTAATTAGCAACAATTTGCTAACCAGGAATAGACAAATACCCTTCAAGAATCGAATTATAACCGGGGACGAGAAACGGACTATGTCACCAATAAAGAGAAGTAGTAGCTATCACCATAATGATACTTCAGTCACCTAAAGTTAAATTTTTAGAGATATCTGACAGATAACTGATGAAAACAAGGATGGCGCAAGGCTATCCGAAATATTCCCTTATTTTGTAATAAACACAGGGCCCATTGTAAATGATTAAAAAACATATGAAAGTTACATACTCGTACATGTGGTATGTTCTCAATGAAAGAGAAGTAGAAAGAAGGAAGAACAAAAGTGAAAATAAGGAACCACGGTTGTATGCATACTTCTTGGAATCGCGAGATGATGATTACCAAAGTGATTCGCAGATTCCTGTCAAAAACTCAACTCGACGTTGGCAGCAAAGTGATAAAAAACACATTATTTGAATCTTTGTTTTCAGGTTTCACCGAGAACATTACTTACATACATTTATGCAGTATGTAGCTCTTGTTTCGCATGCATATTTTAAACATACATGTATGCAGTTATGTAGCTCTTGTTTTGCACGCTTACTTTAAACATACATGTATGCAGCTATGTAGCTCTTGTTTTGCACGCTTACTTTAAACATACATGTATGCAGCTATGTAGCTCTTGTTTTGCACGCTTACTTTAAACATACATGTATGCATCTATGTAGCTCTTGTTTTGCACACTTACTTTAAACATACATGTATGCAGCTATGTAGCTCTTGTTTTGCATGCTTACTTTAAACATACATGTATGCAGCTATGTAGCTCTTGTTTTGCACGCTTACTTTAAACATACATGTATGCAGCTATGTAGCTCTTGTTTTGCAAGCTTACTTTAAACATACATGTATGCAACTATGTAGCTCTTGTTTTGCACGCTTACTTTAAACATATATGTATGCAGCTATGTAGCTCTTGTTTTGCACGCTTACTTTAAACATACATGTATGCAGCTATGTAGCTCTTGCTTTGCACGCTTAATTTAAACATACATGTATGCTGCTATGTAACTCTTGTTTTGCACGCTTACTTTAAACATACATGTATGCAGCTATGTAGCTCTTGTTTTGCACGCTTACTTTAAACATACATGTATGCAGTTATGTAGCTCTTGTTTTGCACGCTTACTTTAAACATACATGTATGCAGCTATGTAGCTCTTGTTTTGCACGCTTACTTTAAACATACATGTATGCAGCTATGTAGCTCTTGTTTTGCACGCTTACTTTAAACATACATGTATGCATCTATGTAGCTCTTGTTTTGCACACTTACTTTAAACATACATGTATGCAGCTATGTAGCTCTTGTTTTGCATGCTTACTTTAAACATACATGTATGCAGCTATGTAGCTCTTGTTTTGCACGCTTACTTTAAACATACATGTATGCAGCTATGTAGCTCTTGTTTTGCAAGCTTACTTTAAACATACATGTATGCAACTATGTAGCTCTTGTTTTGCACGCTTACTTTAAACATATATGTATGCAGCTATGTAGCTCTTGTTTTGCACGCTTACTTTAAACATACATGTATGCAGCTATGTAGCTCTTGCTTTGCACGCTTAATTTAAACATACATGTATGCTGCTATGTAACTCTTGTTTTGCACGCTTACTTTAAACATACATGTATGCATCTATGTAGCTCTTGTTTTGCACGCTTACTTTAAACATACATGTATGCAGCTATGTAGCTCTTGTTTTGCACGCTTACTTTAAACATGCATGTATGCAGCTATGTAGCTCTTGTTTTGCACGCTTACTTTAAACATACATGTATGCAGCTATGTAGCTCTTGTTTTGCACGCTTACTTTAAACATACATGTATGCAGCTATGTAGCTCTTGTTTTGCACGCTTACTTTAAACATACATGTATGCAACTATGTAGCTCTTGTTTTGCACGCTTACTTTAAACATACATGTATGCATCTATGTAGCTCTTGTTTTGCACGCTTACTTTAAACATACATGTATGCGGCTATGTAGCTCTTGTTTTGCACGCTTACTTTAAACATACATCTATGCAGCTATGTAGCTCTTGTTTTGCACGCTTACTTTAAAAATACATGTATGCATCTATGTAGCTCTTGTTTTGCACGCTTACTTTAAACATACATGTATGCAGCTATGTAGCTCTTGTTTTGCACGCTAACTTTAAACATACATGTATGCAGCTATGTAGCTCTTGCTTTGAACGCTTACTTTAAACATACATGTATGCAGCTATGTAGCTCTTGTTTTGCACGCTTACCTTAAACATACATGTATGCAGCTATGTAGCTCTTGCTTTGCACGCTTACTTTAAACATACATGTATGCACGTATGTAGCTCTTGTTTTGCACGCTTACTTTAAACATACATGTATGCATCTATGTAGCACTTGCTTTGCACGCTTACTTTAAGCATACATGTATGCAGCTATGTAGCTCTTGTTTTGCACGCTCACTTTAAACATACATGTATGCAGCTATGTAGCTCTTGTTTTGCACGCTTACTTTAAACATACATGTATGCAGCTATGTAGCTCTTGTTTTGCACGCTTAGTTTCAACATACATGTATGCAGCTATGTAACTCTTGTTTTGCACGCTCACTTTAAACATACATGTATGCAGCTATGTAGCTCTTGTTTTGCACGCTTACTTTAAACATACATGTATGCAGCTATGTAGCTCTTGTTTTGCACGCTTACTTTAAACATACATGTATGCAGCTATGTAGCTCTTGTTTTGCACGCTTACTTTAAACATACATGTATGCAGCTATGTAGCTCTTGTTTTAAACGCTTACTTTAAACATACATGTATGCAGCTATGTAGCTCTTGTTTCGCATGCATATTTTAAACATACATGTATGCAGCTATGTAGCTCTTGTTTTGCACGCTTACTTTAAACATACATGTATGCAACTATGTAGCTCTTGTTTTGCACGCTTACTTTAAACATACATGTATGCATCTATGTAGCTCTTGTTTTGCACGCTTACTTTAAAAATACATGTATGCGGCTATGTAGCTCTTGTTTTGCACGCTTACTTTAAACATACATCTATGCAGCTATGTAGCTCTTGTTTTGTACGCTTACTTTAAAAATACATGTATGCATCTATGTAGCTCTTGTTTTGCACGCTTACTTTAAACATACATGTATGCAGCTATGTAGCTCTTGTTTTGCACGCTTACTTTAAACATACATGTATGCAGCTATGTAGCTCTTCCTTTGCACGCTTACTTTAAACATACATGTATGCAGCTATGTAGCTCTTGTTTTGCATGCTTACTTTAAACATACATGTATTCAGCTATGTAGCTCTTGCTTTGCACGCTTACTTTAAACATACATGTATGCAGCTATGTAGCTCTTGTTTTGCACGCTTACTTTAAACATACATGTATGCAGCTATGTAGCTCTTGTTTTGCACGCTTAGTTTCAACATACATGTATGCAGCTATGTAGCTCTTGTTTTGCACGCTCACTTTAAACATACATGTATGCAGCTATGTAGCTCTTGTTTTGCACGCTTACTTTAAACATACATGTATGCAGCTATGTAGCTCTTGTTTTGCACGCTTACTTTAAACATACATGTATGCAGCTATGTAGCTCTTGTTTTGCACGCTTACTTTAAACATACATGTATGCAGCTATGTAGCTCTTGTTTTAAAAACTTACTTTAAACATACATGTATGCAGCTATGTAGCTCTTGTTTCGCATGCATATTTTAAACATACATGTATGCAGCTATGTAGCTCTTGTTTTGCACGCTTACTTTAAACATACATGTATGCAACTATGTAGCTCTTGTTTTGCACGCTTACTTTAAACATACATGTATGCATCTATGTAGCTCTTGTTTTGCACGCTAACTTTAAAAATACATGTATGCGGCTATGTAGCTCTTGTTTTGCACGCTTACTTTAAACATACATCTATGCAGCTATGTAGCTCTTGTTTTGTACGCTTACTTTAAAAATACATGTATGCATCTATGTAGCTCTTGTTTTGCACGCTTACTTTAAACATACATGTATGCAGCTATGTAGCTCTTGTTTTGCACGCTTACTTTAAACATACATGTAAGCAGCTATGTAGCTCTTCCTTTGCACGCTTACTTTAAACATACATGTATGCAGCTATGTAGCTCTTGTTTTGCATGCTTACTTTAAACATACATGTATTCAGCTATGTAGCTCTTGCTTTGCACGCTTACTTTAAACATACATGTATGCAGCTATGTAGCTCTTGTTTTGCACGCTTACTTTAAACATACATGTATGCAGCTATGTAGCTCTTGTTTTGCACGCTTACATTAAACATACATGTATGCACGTATGTAGCTCTTGTTTTGCACGCTTACTTTAAACATACATGTATGCAGCTATGTAGCTTTTGTTTTGCACGCTTACTTTAAACATACATGTATGCAGCTATGTAGCTCTTGTTTCGCATACATATTTTAAACATACATGTATGCAGCTATGTAGCTCTTGTTTTGCACGCTTACTTTAAACATACATGTATGCAACTATGTCGCTCTTGTTTTGCACGCTTACTTTAAACATACATGTATGCAGCTATGTAGCTCTTGTTTTGCACGCTTACTTTAAACATACATGTATGCGGCTATGTAGCTCTTGTTTTGCACGCTTACTTTAAAAATACATGTATGCATCTATGTAGCTCTTGTTTTGCACGCTTACTTTAAACATACATGTATGCAGCTATGTAGCTCTTGTTTTGCACGCTAACTTTAAACATACATGTATGCAGCTATGTAGCTCTTGCTTTGCACGCTTACTTTAAACATACATGTATGCAGCTATGTAGCTCTTGTTTTGCACGCTTACTTTAAACATACATGTATGCAGCTATGTAGCTCTTGCTTTGCACGCTTACTTTAAACATACATGTATGCACGTATGAAGCTCTTGTTTTGCACGCTTACTTTAAACATACATGTATGCATCTATGTAGCTCTTGCTTTTCACGCTTACTTTAAACATACATGTATGCAGCTATGTAGCTCTTGTTTTGCACGCTCACTTTAAACATACATGTATGCAGCTATGTAGCTCTTGTTTTGCACGCTTACTTTAAACATACATGTATGCAGCTATGTAGCTCTTGTTTTGCACGCTTACTTTAAACATACATGTATGCAGCTCTTGTTTCGCATGCATATTTTAAACATACATGTATGCAGCAATGTAGCTCTTGCTTTGCACGCTTACTTTAAACATACATGTATGCAGCTATTGTTTTGCACGCTTACTTTAAACATACATGTATGCAGCTATGTAGCTCATGTTTTGTACGCTTACTTTAAAAATACATGTATGCATCTATGTAGCTCTCGTTTTGCACGCTTACTTTAAACATACATGTATGCAGCTATGTAGCTCTTGTTTTGCACGCTTACTTTAAACATACATGTATGCAGCTATGTAGCTCTTGCTTTGCACGCTTACTTTAAACATACATGTATGCAGCTATGTAGCTCTTGTTTTGCATGCTTACTTTAAACATACATGTATTCAGCTATGTAGCTCTTGTTTTGCACGCTTACTTTAAACATACATGTATGCAGCTATGGAGCTCTTGTTTTGCACGCTTACTTTAAACATACATGTATGCAGCTATGTAGCTCTTGCTTTGCACGCTTACTTTAAACATACATGTATGCAGCTATGTAGCTCTTGTTTTGCACGCTTACTTTAAACATACATGTATGCAGCTATGTAGCTCTTGTTTTGCACGCTCACTTTAAACATACATGTATGCAGCTATGTAGCTCTTGTTTTGCACGCTTACTTTAAACATACATTTATGCAGCTATGTAGCTCTTGTTTCGCATGCATATTTTAAACATACATGTATGCAGCTATGTAGCTCTTGTTTTGCACGCTTACTTTAAACATACATGTATGCATCTATGTAGCTCTTGTTTTGCACGCTTACTTTAAACATACATTTACGCAGCTATGTAGCTCTTGTTTTGCACGCTCACTTTAAACATACATGTATGCAGCTATGTAGCTCTTGTTTTGCACGCTTACTTTAAACATACATGTATGCAGCTATGTAGCTCTTGTTTCGCATGCATATTTTAAACATACATGTATGCAGCTATGTAGCTCTTGTTTTGCACGCTTACTTTAAACATACATGTTTGCAGCAATGTAGCTCTTGCTTTGCACGCTTACTTTAAACATACATGTATGCAGCTATGTAGCTCTTGTTTTGCACGCTTACTTTAAACATACATTTATGAAGCTATGTAGCTCTTGTTTCGCAAGCATATTTTAAACATACATGTATGCAGCTATGTAGCTCTTGTTTTGCACGCTTACTTTAAACATACATGTATGCATCTATGTAGCTCTTGTTTTGCACGCTTACTTTAAACATACATTTATGCAGCTATGTAAATCTTGTTTTGCACGCTCACTTTAAACATACATGTATGCAGGTATGTAGCTCTTGTTTTGCACGCTTACTTTAAACATACATGTATGCAGGTATGTAGCTCTTGTTTTGCACGCTTACTTTAAACATACATGTATGCACGTATGTAGCTCTTGTTTTGCACGCTTACTTTAAACATACATGTATGCAGCTATGTAGCTTTTGTTTTGCACGCTTACTTTAAACATACATGTATGCGGCTATGTAGCTCTTGTTTTGCACGCTTACTTTAAAAATACATGTATGCATCTATGTAGCTCTTGTTTTGCACGCTTACTTTAAACATACATGTATGCAGCTATGTAGATCTTGTTTTGCACGCTTACTTTAAACATACATGTATGCAGCTATGTAGCTCTTGCTTTGCACGCTTACTTTAAACATACATGTATGCAGCTATGTAGCTCTTGTTTTGCATGCTTACTTTAAACATACATGTATTCAGCTATGTAGCTCTTGTTTTGCACGCTTACTTTAAACATACATGTATGCAGCTATGGAGCTCTTGTTTTGCACGCTTACTTTAAACATACATGTATGCAGCTATGTAGCTCTTGCTTTGCACGCTTACTTTAAACATACATGTATGCAGCTATGTAGCTCTTGTTTTGCACGCTTACTTTAAACATACATGTATGCAGCTATGTAGCTCTTGTTTTGCACGCTCACTTTAAACATACATGTATGCAGCTATGTAGCTCTTGTTTTGCACGCTTACTTTAAACATACATTTATGCAGCTATGTAGCTCTTGTTTCGCATGCATATTTTAAACATACATGTATGCAGCTATGTAGCTCTTGTTTTGCACGCTTACTTTAAACATACATGTATGCATCTATGTAGCTCTTGTTTTGCACGCTTACTTTAAACATACATTTACGCAGCTATGTAGCTCTTGTTTTGCACGCTCACTTTAAACATACATGTATGCAGCTATGTAGCTCTTGTTTTGCACGCTTACTTTAAACATACATGTATGCAGCTATTTAGCTCTTGTTTCGCATGCATATTTTAAACATACATGTATGCAGCTATGTAGCTCTTGTTTTGCACGCTTACTTTAAACATACATGTTTGCAGCAATGTAGCTCTTGCTTTGCACGCTTACTTTAAACATACATGTATGCAGCTATGTAGCTCTTGTTTTGCACGCTTACTTTAAACATACATGTATGCAGCTATGTAGCTCTTGCTTTGCACGCTTACTTTAAAAATACATGTATGCATCTATGTAGCTCTTGTTTTGCACGCTTACTTTAAACATACATGTATGCAGCTATGTAGATCTTGTTTTGCACGCTTACTTTAAACATACATGTATGCAGCTATGTAGCTCTTGCTTTGCACGCTTACTTTAAACATACAAATATGCAGCTATGTAGCTCTTGTTTTGCATGCTTACTTTAAACATACATGTATTCAGCTATGTAGCTCTTGTTTTGCACGCTTACTTTAAACATACATGTATGCAGCTATGGAGCTCTTGTTTTGCACGCTTACTTTAAACATACATGTATGCAGCTATGTAGCTCTTGCTTTGCACGCTTAATTTAAACATACATGTATGCAGCTATGTAGCTCTTGTTTTGCACGCTTACTTTAAACATACATGTATGCAGCTATGTAGCTCTTGTTTTGCACGCTCACTTTGAACATACATGTATGCAGCTATGTAGCTCTTGTTTTGCACGCTTACTTTAAACATACATGTATGCAGCTATGTAGCTCTTGTTTTGCACGCTTAGTTTCAACATACATGTATGCAGCTATGTAACTCTTGTTTTGCACGCTCACTTTAAACATACATGTATGCAGCTATGTAGCTCTTGTTTTGCACGCTTACTTTAAACATACATGTATGCAGCTATGTAGCTCTTGTTTTGCACGCTTACTTTAAACATACATGTATGCAGCTATGTAGCTCTTGTTTTGCACGCTTACTTTAAACATACATGTATGCAGCTATGTAGCTCTTGTTTTAAACGCTTACTTTAAACATACATGTATGCAGCTATGTAGCTCTTGTTTCGCATGCATATTTTAAACATACATGTATGCAGCTATGTAGCTCTTGTTTTGCACGCTTACTTTAAACATACATGTATGCAGCTATGTAGCTCTTGTTTTGCACGTTTACTTTAAACATGCATGTATGCAGCTATGTAGCTCTTGTTTTGCACGCTTACTTTAAACATACATGTATGTAGCTATGTAGCTTTTATTTTGACGCTTGCTTTAAACATACATGTATGCAGCTATGTAGCTCTTGTTTTGCACGCTAACTTTAAACATACATGTATGCAGCTATGTAGCTCTTGCTTTGCACGCTTACTTTAAACATACATGTATGCAGCTATGTAGCTCTTGTTTTGCACGCTTACTTTAAACATACATGTATGCAGCTATGTAGCTCTTGTTTTGCACGCTTACTTTAAACATACATGTATGCAGCTATGTAGCTCTTGTTTTGCACGCTTACTTTAAACATACATGTATGCAGCTCTTGTTTCGCATGCATATTTTAAACATACATGTATGCAGCTATGTAGCTCTTGTTTTGCACGCTTACTTTAAACATACATGTATGCAACTATGTAGCTCTTGTTTTGCACGCTTACTTTAAACATACATGTATGCATCTATGTAGCTCTTGTTTTGCACGCTTACTTTAAAAATACATGTATGCGGCTATGTAGCTCTTGTTTTGCACGCTTACTTTAAACATACATGTATGCAGCTATGTAGCTCTTGTTTTGTACGCTTACTTTAAAAATACATGTATGCATCTATGTAGCTCTTGTTTTGCACGCTTACTTTAAACATACATGTATGCAGCTATGTAGCTCTTGTTTTGCACGCTTACTTTAAACATACATGTATGCAGCTATGTAACTCTTGATTTGCACGCTTACTTTAAACATACATGTATGCAGCTATGTAGCTCTTGTTTTGCATGCTTACTTTAAACATACATGTATGCAGCTATGTAGCTCTTGTTTTGCACGCTTACTTTAAACATACATGTATGCAGCTATGTAGCTCTTGTTTCGCATGCATATTTTAAACATACATGTATGCAGCTATGTAGCTCTTGTTTTGCACGCTTACTTTAAACATACATGTATGCAACTATGTAGCTCTTGTTTTGCACGCTTACTTTAAACATACATGTATGCAGCTATGTAGCTCTTGTTTTGCACGCTAACTTTAAACATACATGTATGCAGCTATGTAGCTCTTGCTTTGCACGCTTACTTTAAACATACATGTATGCAGCTATGTAGCTCTTGTTTTGCACGCTTACTTTAAACATACATGTATGCAGCTATGTAGCTCTTGCTTTGCACGCTTACTTTAAACATACATGTATGCACGTATGTAGCTCTTGTTTTGCACGCTTACTTTAAACATACATGTATGCATCTATGTAGCTCTTGCTTTTCACGCTTACTTTAAACATACATGTATGCAGCTATGTAGCTCTTGCTTTTCACGCTTACTTTAAACATACATGTATGCAGCTATGTAGCTCTTGTTTTGCACGCTCACTTTAAACATACATGTATGCAGCTATGTAGCTCTTGTTTTGCACGCTTACTTTAAACATACATGTATGCAGCTATGTAGCTCTTGTTTTGCACGCTTACTTTAAACATACATGTATGCAGCTCTTGTTTCGCATGCATATTTTAAACATACATGTATGCAGCTATGTAGCTCTTGTTTTGCACGCTTACTTTAAACATACATGTATGCAACTATGTAGCTCTTGTTTTGCACGCTTACTTTAAACATACATGTATGCATCTATGTAGCTCTTGTTTTGCACGCTTACTTTAAAAATACATGTATGCGGCTATGTAGCTCTTGTTTTGCACGCTTACTTTAAACATACATGTATGCAGCTATGTAGCTCTTGTTTTGTACGCTTACTTTAAAAATACATGTATGCATCTATGTAGCTCTCGTTTTGCACGCTTACTTTAAACATACATGTATGCAGCTATGTAGCTCTTGTTTTGCACGCTTACTTTAAACATACATGTATGCAGCTATGTAGCTCTTGCTTTGCACGCTTACTTTAAACATACATGTATGCAGCTATGTAGCTCTTGTTTTGCATGCTTACTTTAAACATACATGTATTCAGCTATGTAGCTCTTGTTTTGCACGCTTACTTTAAACATACATGTATGCAGCTATGGAGCTCTTGTTTTGCACGCTTACTTTAAACATACATGTATGCAGCTATGTAGCTCTTGCTTTGCACGCTTACTTTAAACATACATGTATGCAGCTATGTAGCTCTTGTTTTGCACGCTTACTTTAAACATACATGTATGCAGCTATGTAGCTCTTGTTTTGCACGCTCACTTTAAACATACATGTATGCAGCTATGTAGCTCTTGTTTTGCACGCTTACTTTAAACATACATTTATGCAGCTATGTAGCTCTTGTTTCGCATGCATATTTTAAACATACATGTATGCAGCTATGTAGCTCTTGTTTTGCACGCTTACTTTAAACATACATGTATGCATCTATGTAGCTCTTGTTTTGCACGCTTACTTTAAACATACATTTATGCAGCTATGTAGCTCTTGTTTTGCACGCTCACTTTAAACATACATGTATGCAGCTATGTAGCTCTTGTTTTGCACGCTTACTTTAAACATACATGTATGCAGCTATGTAGCTCTTGTTTTGCACGCTTACTTTAAACATACATGTATGCACGTATGTAGCTCTTGTTTTGCACGCTTACTTTAAACATACATGTATGCAGCTATGTAGCTTTTGTTTTGCACGCTTACTTTAAACATACATGTATGCAGCAATGTAGCTCTTGCTTTGCACGCTTACTTTAAACATACATGTATGCAGCTATGTAGCTCTTGTTTCGCATGCATATTTTAAACATACATGTATGCAGCTATGTAGCTATTGTTTTGCACGCTTACTTTAAACATACATGTATGCAGCAATGTAGCTCTTGCTTTGCACGCTTACTTTAAACATACATGTATGCAGCTATGTAGCTCTTGTTTTGCACGCTTACTTTAAACATACATGTATGCAGCTATGTAGCTCTTGCTTTGCACGCTTACTTTAAAAATACATGTATGCATCTATGTAGCTCTTGTTTTGCACGCTTACTTTAAACATACATGTATGCCGCTATGTAGATCTTGTTTTGCACGCTTACTTTAAACATACATGTATGCAGCTATGTAGCTCTTGCTTTGCACGCTTACTTTAAACATACATGTATGCAGCTATGTAGCTCTTGTTTTGCATGCTTACTTTAAACATACATGTATTCAGCTATGTAGCTCTTGCTTTGCACGCTAACTTTAAACTTACATGTATGCAGCTATGGAGCTCTTGTTTTGCACGCTTACTTTAAACATACATGTATGCAGCTATGTAGCTCTTGCTTTGCACGCTTACTTTAAACATACATGTATGCAGCTATGTAGCTCTTGTTTTGCACGCTTACTTTAAACATACATGTATGCAGCTATGTAGCTCTTGTTTTGCACGCTTACTTTAAACATACATGTATGCAGCTATGTAGATCTTGTTTTGCACGCTTACTTTAAACATACATGTATGCAGCAATGTAGCTCTTGCTTTGCACGCTTACTTTAAACATACATGTATGCAGCTATGTAGCTCTTGTTTCGCATGCATATTTTAAACATACATGTATGCAGCTATGTAGCTCTTGTTTTGCACGCTTACTTTAAACATACATGTATGTAGCTATGTAGCTTTTGTTTTGACGCTTACTTTAAAGATACATGTATTCAGCTATGTAGCTCTTGCTTTGCACGCTTACTTTAAACATACATGTATGCAGCTATGGAGCTCTTGTTTTGCACGCTTACTTTAAACATACATGTATGCAGCTATGTAGCTCTTGTTTTGCACGCTTACTTTAAACATGCATGTATGTAGCTATGTAGCTCTTGTTTTGCACGCTCACTTTAAACATACATGTATGCAGCTATGTAGCTCTTGTTTTGCACGCTTACTTTAAACATACATTTATGAAGCTATGTAGCTCTTGTTTCGCATGCATATTTTAAACATACATGTATGCAGCTATGTAGCTCTTGTTTTGCACGCTTACTTTAAACATACATGTATGCATCTATGTAGCTCTTGTTTTGCACGCTTACTTTAAACATACATTTATGCAGCTATGTAAATCTTGTTTTGCACGCTCACTTTAAACATACATGTATGCAGCTATGTAGCTCTTGTTTTGCACGCTTACTTTAAACATACATGTATGCAGGTATGTAGCTCTTGTTTTGCACGCTTACTTTAAACATACATGTATGCACGTATGTAGCTCTTGTTTTGCACGCTTACTTTAAACATACATGTATGCAGCTATGTAGCTTTTGTTTTGCACGCTTACTTTAAACCTACATGTATGCAGCTATGTAGCTCTTGTTTCGCATGCATATTTTAAACATACATGTATGCAGCTATGTAGCTCTTGTTTTGCACGCTTACTTTAAACATACATGTATGCAACTATGTCGCTCTTGTTTTGCACGCTTACTTTAAACATACATGTATGCATCTATGTAGCTCTTGTTTTGCACGCTTACTTTAAACATACATGTATGCGGCTATGTAGCTCTTGTTTTGCACGCTTACTTTAAAAATACATGTATGCATCTATGTAGCTCTTGTTTTGCACGCTTACTTTAAACATACATGTATGCATCTATGTAGCTCTTGTTTTGCACGCTTACTTTAAACATACATGTATGCAGCTATGTAGCTCTTGTTTTGCACGCTTACTTTAAACATACATGTATGCAGCTATGTAGCTCTTGTTTCGCATGCATATTTTAAACATACATGTATGCAGCTATGTAGCTCTTGTTTTGCACGCTTACTTTAAACATACATGTATGCAACTTTGTAGCTCTTGTTTTGCACGCTTACTTTAAACATACATGTATGCATCTATGTAGCTCTTGTTTTGCACGCTTACTTTAAACATACATGTATGTAGCTATGTAGCTCTTGTTTTGACGCTTATCTTAAACAAACATGTATGCAACTATGTAGCTCTTGTTTTGCACGCTTACTTTAAACATACATGTATGCAGCTATGTAGCTCTTGTTTCGCATGCATATTTTAAACATACATGTATGCAGCTATGTAGCTCTTGTTTCGCACGCTTACTTTAAACATACATGTATGCAACTATGTAGCTCTTGTTTTGCACGCTTACTTTAAACATACATGTATGCATCTATGTAGCTCTTGTTTTGCACGCTTACTTTAAAAATACATGTATGCGGCTATGTAGCTCTTGTTTTGCACGCTTACTTTAAACATACATGTATGCAGCTATGTAGCTCTTGTTTTGCACGCTAACTTTAAACATACATGTATGCAGCTATGTAGCTCTTGCTTTGCACGCTTACTTTAAACATACATGTATTCAGCTATGTAGCTCTTGTTTTGCACGCTTACTTTAAACATACATGTATGTAGCTATGTAGCTCTTGTTTTGACGCTTACTTTAAACATACATGTATGCAACTATGTAGCTCTTGTTTTGCACGCTTACTTTAAACATACATGTATGCAGCTATGTAGCTCTTGTTTCGCATGCATATTTTAAACATACATGTATGCAGCTATGTAGCTCTTGTTTCGCACGCTTACTTTAAACATACATGTATGCAACTATGTAGCTCTTGTTTTGCACGCTTACTTTAAACATACATGTATGCATCTATGTAGCTCTTGTTTTGCACGCTTACTTTAAAAAAACATGTATGCGGCTATGTAGCTCTTGTTTTGCACGCTTACTTTAAACATACATGTATGCAGCTATGTAGCTCTTGTTTTGCACGCTAACTTTAAACATACATGTATGCAGCTATGTAGCTCTTGCTTTGCACGCTTACTTTAAACATACATGTATGCAGCTATGTAGCTCTTGTTTTGCACGCTTACTTTAAACATACATGTATGCAGCTATGTAGCTCTTGCTTTGCACGCTTACTTTAAACATACATGTATGCACGTATGTAGCTCTTGTTTTGCACGCTTACTTTAAACATACATGTATGCATCTATGTAGCTCTTGCTTTGCACGCTTACTTTAAACATACATGTATGCAGCTATGTAGCTCTTGTTTTGCACGCTCACTTTAAACATACATGTATGCAGCTATGTAGCTCTTGTTTTGCACGCTTACTTTAAACATACATGTATGCAGCTATGTAGCTCTTGTTTTGCACGCTTACTTTAAACATACATGTATGCAGCTATGTAGCTCTTGTTTTGCACGCTTACTTTAAACATACATGTATGCAGCAATGTAGCTCTTGCTTTGCACGCTTACTTTAAACATACATGTATGCAGCTATGTAGCTCTTGTTTCGCATGCATATTTTAAACATACATGTATGCAGCTATGTAGCTCTTGTTTTGCACGCTTACTTTAAACAGACATGTATGTAGCTATGTAGCTCTTGTTTTGACGCTTACTTTAAACATACATGTATGCAACTATGTAGCTCTTGTTTTGCACGCTTACTTTAAACATACATGTATGCAGCTATGTAGCTCTTGTTTTGCACGCTCACTTTAAACATACATGTATGCACGTATGTAGCTCTTGTTTTGCACGCTTACTTTAAACATACATGTATGCAGCTATGTAGCTCTTGTTTTGCACGCTTACTTTAAACATACATGTATGCAGCTATGTAGCTCTTGTTTTGCACGCTTACTTTAAACATACATGTATGCAGCTATGTAGCTCTTGTTTTGCACGCTCACTTTAAACATACATGTATGCAGCTATGTAGCTCTTGTTTTGCACGCTTACTTTAAACATACATGTATGCAGCTATGTAGCTCTTGTTTTGCACGCTTACTTTAAACATACATGTATGCAGCTATGTAGCTCTTGTTTCGCATGCATATTTTAAACATACATGTATGCAGCTATGTAGCTCTTGTTTTGCACGCTTACTTTAAACATACATGTATGTAGCTATGTAGCTCTTGTTTTGACGCTTACTTTAAACATACATGTATGTAACTATGTAGCTCTTGTTTTGCACGCTTACTTTAAACATACATGTATGCAGCTATGTAGCTCTTGTTTCGCACGCTCACTTTAAACATACATGTATGCACGTATGTAGCTCTTGTTTTGCACGCTTACTTTAAACATACATGTATGCAGCTATGTAGCTCTTGTTTTGCACGCTTACTTTAAACATACATGTATGCAGCTATGTAGCTCTTGTTTCGCATGCATATTTTAAACATACATGTATGCAGCTATGTAGCTCTTGTTTTGCACGCTTACTTTAAACATACATGTATGCAGCTATGTAGCTCTTGTTTTGCACGCTTACTTTAAACATACATGTATGCAGCTATGTAGCTCTTGTTTCGCATGCATATTTTAAACATACATGTATGCAGCTATGTAGCTCTTGTTTTGCACGCTTACTTTAAACATACATGTATGCAACTTTTTACCTCTTGTTTTGCACGCTTACTTTAAACATACATGTATGCATCTATGTAGCTCTTGTTTTGCACGCTTACTTTAAACATACATGTATGCAGCTATGTAGCTCTTGCTTTGCACGCTTACTTTAAACATACATGTATGCAGCTATGTAGCTCTTGTTTTGCACGCTTACTTTAAACATACATGTATGCAGCTATGTAGATCTTGTTTTGCACGCTCACTTTAAACATACATGTATGCAGCTATGTAGCTCTTGTTTTGCACGCTTACTTTAAACATACATTTATGAAGCTATGTAGCTCTTGTTTCGCATGCATATTTTAAACATACATGTATGCAGCTATGTAGCTCTTGTTTTGCACGCTTACTTTAAACATACATGTATGCATCTATGTAGCTCTTGTTTTGCACGCTTACTTTAAACATACATTTATGCAGCTATGTAAATCTTGTTTTGCACGCTCACTTTAACCATACATGTATGCAGCTATGTAGCTCTTGTTTTGCACGCTTACTTTAAACATACATGTATGCAGGTATGTAGCTCTTGTTTTGCACGCTTACTTTAAACATACATGTATGCACGTATGTAGCTCTTGTTTTGCACGCTTACTTTAAACATACATGTATGCAGCTATGTAGCTTTTGTTTTGCACGCTTACTTTAAACATACATGTATGCAGCTATGTAGCTCTTGTTTCGCATGCATATTTTAAACATACATGTATGCAGCTATGTAGCTCTTGTTTTGCACGCTTACTTTAAACATACATGTATGCAACTATGTCGCTCTTGTTTTGCACGCTTACTTTAAACATACATGTATGCATCTATGTAGCTCTTGTTTTGCACGCTTACTTTAAACATACATGTATGCGGCTATGTAGCTCTTGTTTTGCACGCTTACTTTAAAAATACATGTATGCATCTATGTAGCTCTTGTTTTGCACGCTTACTTTAAACATACATGTATGCATCTATGTAGCTCTTGTTTTGCACGCTTACTTTAAACATACATGTATGCAGCTATGTAGCTCTTGTTTTGCACGCTTACTTTAAACATACATGTATGCAGCTATGTAGCTCTTGTTTCGCATGCATATTTTAAACATACATGTATGCAGCTATGTAGCTCTTGTTTTGCACGCTTACTTTAAACATACATGTATGCAACTTTGTAGCTCTTGTTTTGCACGCTTACTTTAAACATACATGTATGCATCTATGTAGCTCTTGTTTTGCACGCTTACTTTAAACATACATGTATGTAGCTATGTAGCTCTTGTTTTGACGCTTACTTTAAACATACATGTATGCAACTATGTAGCTCTTGTTTTGCACGCTTACTTTAAACATACATGTATGCAGCTATGTAGCTCTTGTTTCGCATGCATATTTTAAACATACATGTATGCAGCTATGTAGCTCTTGTTTCGCACGCTTACTTTAAACATACATGTATGCAACTATGTAGCTCTTGTTTTGCACGCTTACTTTAAACATACATGTATGCATCTATGTAGCTCTTGTTTTGCACGCTTACTTTAAAAATACATGTATGCGGCTATGTAGCTCTTGTTTTGCACGCTTACTTTAAACATACATGTATGCAGCTATGTAGCTCTTGTTTTGCACGCTAACTTTAAACATACATGTATGCAGCTATGTAGCTCTTGCTTTGCACGCTTACTTTAAACATACATGTATTCAGCTATGTAGCTCTTGTTTTGCACGCTTACTTTAAACATACATGTATGTAGCTATGTAGCTCTTGTTTTGACGCTTACTTTAAACATACATGTATGCAACTATGTAGCTCTTGTTTTGCACGCTTACTTTAAACATACATGTATGCAGCTATGTAGCTCTTGTTTCGCATGCATATTTTAAACATACATGTATGCAGCTATGTAGCTCTTGTTTCGCACGCTTACTTTAAACATACATGTATGCAACTATGTAGCTCTTGTTTTGCACGCTTACTTTAAACATACATGTATGCATCTATGTAGCTCTTGTTTTGCACGCTTACTTTAAAAATACATGTATGCGGCTATGTAGCTCTTGTTTTGCACGCTTACTTTAAACATACATGTATGCAGCTATGTAGCTCTTGTTTTGCACGCTAACTTTAAACATACATGTATGCAGCTATGTAGCTCTTGCTTTGCACGCTTACTTTAAACATACATGTATGCAGCTATGTAGCTCTTGTTTTGCACGCTTACTTTAAACATACATGTATGCAGCTATGTAGCTCTTGCTTTGCACGCTTACTTTAAACATACATGTATGCACGTATGTAGCTCTTGTTTTGCACGCTTACTTTAAACATACATGTATGCATCTATGTAGCTCTTGCTTTGCACGCTTACTTTAAACATACATGTATGCAGCTATGTAGCTCTTGTTTTGCACGCTCACTTTAAACATACATGTATGCAGCTATGTAGCTCTTGTTTTGCACGCTTACTTTAAACATACATGTATGCAGCTATGTAGCTCTTGTTTTGCACGCTTACTTTAAACATACATGTATGCAGCTATGTAGCTCTTGTTTTGCACGCTTACTTTAAACATACATGTATGCAGCAATGTAGCTCTTGCTTTGCACGCTTACTTTAAACATACATGTATGCAGCTATGTAGCTCTTGTTTCGCATGCATATTTTAAACATACATGTATGCAGCTATGTAGCTCTTGTTTTGCACGCTTACTTTAAACAGACATGTATGTAGCTATGTAGCTATTGTTTTGACGCTTACTTTAAACATACATGTATGCAACTATGTAGCTCTTGTTTTGCACGCTTACTTTAAACATACATGTATGCAGCTATGTAGCTCTTGTTTTGCACGCTCACTTTAAACATACATGTATGCACGTATGTAGCTCTTGTTTTGCACGCTTACTTTAAACATACATGTATGCAGCTATGTAGCTCTTGTTTTGCACGCTTACTTTAAACATACATGTATGCAGCTATGTAGCTCTTGTTTTGCACGCTTACTTTAAACATACATGTATGCAGCTATGTAGCTCTTGTTTTGCACGCTCACTTTAAACATACATGTATGCAGCTATGTAGCTCTTGTTTTGCACGCTTACTTTAAACATACATGTATGCAGCTATGTAGCTCTTGTTTTGCACGCTTACTTTAAACATACATGTATGCAGCTATGTAGCTCTTGTTTCGCATGCATATTTTAAACATACATGTATGCAGCTATGTAGCTCTTGTTTTGCACGCTTACTTTAAACATACATGTATGTAGCTATGTAGCTCTTGTTTTGACGCTTACTTTAAACATACATGTATGTAACTATGTAGCTCTTGTTTTGCACGCTTACTTTAAACATACATGTATGCAGCTATGTAGCTCTTGTTTCGCACGCTCACTTTAAACATACATGTATGCACGTATGTAGCTCTTGTTTTGCACGCTTACTTTAAACATACATGTATGCAGCTATGTAGCTCTTGTTTTGCACGCTTACTTTAAACATACATGTATGCAGCTATGTAGCTCTTGTTTCGCATGCATATTTTAAACATACATGTATGCAGCTATGTAGCTCTTGTTTTGCACGCTTACTTTAAACATACATGTATGCAGCTATGTAGCTCTTGTTTTGCACGCTTACTTTAAACATACATGTATGCAGCTATTTAGCTCTTGTTTCGCATGCATATTTTAAACATACATGTATGCAGCTATGTAGCTCTTGTTTTGCACGCTTACTTTAAACATACATGTATGCAACTTTTTACCTCTTGTTTTGCACGCTTACTTTAAACATACATGTATGCATCTATGTAGCTCTTGTTTTGCACGCTTACTTTAAAAATACATGTATGCGGCTATGTAGCTCTTGTTTTGCACGCTTACTTTAAACATACATGTATGCAGCTATGTAGCTCTTGTTTTGCACGCTTACTTTAAACATACATGTATGCAGCTATGTAGCTCTTGTTTTGCACGCTTACTTTAAACATACATGTATGCAGCTATGTAGCTCTTGTTTTGCACGCTTACTTTAAACATACATGTATGCAGCTATGTAGCTCTTGTTTTGCACGCTTACTTTAAACATACATGTATGCAGCTATGTAGCTCTTGTTTTGCATGCTTACTTTAAACATACATGTGTTCAGCTATGTAGCTCTTGCTTTGCACGCTTACTTTAAACATACATGTATGCAGCTATGGAGCTCTTGTTTTGCACGCTTACTTTAAACATACATGTATGCAGCTATGTAGCTCTTGCTTTGCACGCTTACTTTAAACATACATGTATGCAGCTATGTAGCTCTTGTTTTGCACGCTTACTTTAAACATACATGTATGCAGCTATGTAGCTCTTGTTTTACACGCTTACTTTAAACATACATGTATGCAGCTATGTAGCTCTTGTTTTGCACGCTTACTTTAAACATACATGTATGCAGCATTGTAGCTCTTGCTTTGCACGCTTACTTTAAACATACATGTATGCAGCTATGTAGCTCTTGTTTCGCATGCATATTTTAAACATACATGTATGCAGCTATGTAGCTCTTGTTTTGCACGCTTACTTTAAACATACATGTATGTAGCTATGTAGCTTTTGTTTTGACGCTTACTTTAAACATACATGTATGCAACTATGTAGCTCTTGTTTTGCACGCTTACTTTAAACATACATGTATGCAGCTATGTAGCTCTTGTTTTGCACGCCTACTTTAAACATACATGTATGCAGCTATGTAGCTCTTGTTTTGCACGCTTACTTTAAACATACATGTATGCAGCAATGTAGCTCTTGCTTTGCACGCTTACTTTAAACATACATGTATGCAGCTATGTAGCTCTTGTTTCGCATGCATATTTTAAACATACATGTATGCAGCTATGTAGCTCTTGTTTTGCACGCTTACTTTAAACATACATGTATGTAGCTATGTAGCTCTTGTTTTGACGCTTACTTTAAACATACATGTATGCAACTATGTAGCTCTTGTTTTGCACGCTTACTTTAAACATACATGTATGCAGCTATGTAGCTCTTGTGTTGCACGCTCACTTTAAACATACATGTATGCACGTATGTAGCTCTTGTTTTGCACGCTTACTTTAAACATACATGTATGCAGCTATGTAGCTCTTGTTTTGCACGCTTACTTTAAACATACATGTATGCAGCTATGTAGCTCTTGTTTTGCACGCTTACTTTAAACATACATGTATGCAGCTATGTAGCTCTTGTTTTGCACGCTCACTTTAAACATACATGTATGCAGCTATGGAGCTCTTGTTTTGCACGCTTACTTTAAACATACATGTATGCACGTATGTAGCTCTTGTTTTGCACGCTTACTTTAAACATACATGTATCCAGCTATGTAGCTCTTGTTTTGCACGCTTACTTTAAACATACAGGTATGCAGCTATGTAGCTCTTGTTTTGCACGCTTACTTTAAACATACATGTATGCAGCTATGTAGCTCTTGTTTTGCACGCTTACTTTAAACATACATGTATGCAGCAATGTAGCTCTTGCTTTGCACGCTTACTTTAAACATACATGTATGCAGCTATGTAGCTCTTGTTTCGCATGCATATTTTAAACATACATGTATGCAGCTATGTAGCTCTTGTTTTGCACGCTTACTTTAAACAGACATGTATGTAGCTATGTAGCTCTTGTTTTGACGCTTACTTTAAACATACATGTATGCAACTATGTAGCTCTTGTTTTGCACGCTTACTTTAAACATACATGTATGCAGCTATGTAGCTCTTGTTTTGCACGCTCACTTTAAACATACATGTATGCACGTATGTAGCTCTTGTTTTGCACGCTTACTTCAAACATACATGTATGCAGCTATGTAGCTCTTGTTTTGCACGCTTACTTTAAACATACATGTATGCAGCTATGTAGCTCTTGTTTTGCACGCTTACTTTAAACATACATGTATGCAGCTATGTAGCTCTTGTTTTGCACGCTCACTTTAAACATACATGTATGCAGCTATGTAGCTCTTGTTTTGCACGCTTACTTTAAACATACATGTATGCAGCTATGTAGCTCTTGTTTTGCACGCTTACTTTAAACATACATGTATCCAGCTATGTAGCTCTTGTTTTGCACGCTTACATTAAACATACATGTATGCAGCAATGTAGCTCTTGCTTTGCACGCTTACTTTAAACATACATGTATGCAGCTATGTAGCTCTTGTTTCGCATGCATATTTTAAACATACATGTATGCAGCTATGTAGCTCTTGTTTTGCACGCTTACTTTAAACATACATGTATGTAGCTATGTAGCTCTTGTTTTGACGCTTACTTTAAACATACATGTATGCAGCTATGTAGCTCTTGTTTCGCATGCATATTTTAAACATACATGTATGCAGCTATGTAGCTCTTGTTTTGCACGCTTACTTTAAACATACATGTATGCAGCTATGTAGCTCTTGTTTCGCATGCATATTTTAAACATACATGTATGCAGCTATGTAGCTCTTGTTTTGCACGCTTACTTTAAACATACATGTATGTAGCTATGTAGCTCTTGTTTTGACGCTTACTTTAAACATACATGTATGTAACTATGTAGCTCTTGTTTTGCACGCTTACTTTAAACATACATGTATGCAGCTATGTAGCTCTTGTTTCGCACGCTCACTTTAAACATACATGTATGCACGTATGTAGCTCTTGTTTTGCACGCTTACTTTAAACATACATGTATGCAGCTATGTAGCTCTTGTTTTGCACGCTTACTTTAAACATACATGTATGCAGCTATGTAGCTCTTGTTTCGCATGCATATTTTAAACATACATGTATGCAGCTATGTAGCTCTTGTTTTGCACGCTTACTTTAAACATACATGTATGCAGCTATGTAGCTCTTGTTTTGCACGCTTACTTTAAACATACATGTATGCAGCTATTTAGCTCTTGTTTCGCATGCATATTTTAAACATACATGTATGCAGCTATGTAGCTCTTGTTTTGCACGCTTACTTTAAACATACATGTATGCAACTTTTTACCTCTTGTTTTGCACGCTTACTTTAAACATACATGTATGCATCTATGTAGCTCTTGTTTTGCACGCTTACTTTAAAAATACATGTATGCGGCTATGTAGCTCTTGTTTTGCACGCTTACTTTAAACATACATGTATGCAGCTATGTAGCTCTTGTTTTGCACGCTTACTTTAAACATACATGTATGCAGCTATGTAGCTCTTGTTTTGCACGCTTACTTTAAACATACATGTATGCAGCTATGTAGCTCTTGTTTTGCACGCTTACTTTAAACATACATGTATGCAGCTATGTAGCTCTTGTTTTGCACGCTTACTTTAAACATACATGTATGCAGCTATGTAGCTCTTGTTTTGCATGCTTACTTTAAACATACATGTGTTCAGCTATGTAGCTCTTGCTTTGCACGCTTACTTTAAACATACATGTATGCAGCTATGGAGCTCTTGTTTTGCACGCTTACTTTAAACATACATGTATGCAGCTATGTAGCTCTTGCTTTGCACGCTTACTTTAAACATACATGTATGCAGCTATGTAGCTCTTGTTTTGCACGCTTACTTTAAACATACATGTATGCAGCTATGTAGCTCTTGTTTTACACGCTTACTTTAAACATACATGTATGCAGCTATGTAGCTCTTGTTTTGCACGCTTACTTTAAACATACATGTATGCAGCATTGTAGCTCTTGCTTTGCACGCTTACTTTAAACATACATGTATGCAGCTATGTAGCTCTTGTTTCGCATGCATATTTTAAACATACATGTATGCAGCTATGTAGCTCTTGTTTTGCACGCTTACTTTAAACATACATGTATGTAGTTATGTAGCTTTTGTTTTGACGCTTACTTTAAACATACATGTATGCAACTATGTAGCTCTTGTTTTGCACGCTTACTTTAAACATACATGTATGCAGCTATGTAGCTCTTGTTTTGCACGCCTACTTTAAACATACATGTATGCAGCTATGTAGCTCTTGTTTTGCACGCTTACTTTAAACATACATGTATGCAGCAATGTAGCTCTTGCTTTGCACGCTTACTTTAAACATACATGTATGCAGCTATGTAGCTCTTGTTTCGCATGCATATTTTAAACATACATGTATGCAGCTATGTAGCTCTTGTTTTGCACGCTTACTTTAAACATACATGTATGTAGCTATGTAGCTCTTGTTTTGACGCTTACTTTAAACATACATGTATGCAACTATGTAGCTCTTGTTTTGCACGCTTACTTTAAACATACATGTATGCAGCTATGTAGCTCTTGTGTTGCACGCTCACTTTAAACATACATGTATGCACGTATGTAGCTCTTGTTTTGCACGCTTACTTTAAACATACATGTATGCAGCTATGTAGCTCTTGTTTTGCACGCTTACTTTAAACATACATGTATGCAGCTATGTAGCTCTTGTTTTGCACGCTTACTTTAAACATACATGTATGCAGCTATGTAGCTCTTGTTTTGCACGCTCACTTTAAACATACAGGTATGCAGCTATGTAGCTCTTGTTTTGCACGCTTACTTTAAAGATACATGTATGCACGTATGTAGCTCTTGTTTTGCACGCTTACTTTAAACATACATGTATCCAGCTATGTAGCTCTTGTTTTGCACGCTTACTTTAAACATACAGGTATGCAGCTATGTAGCTCTTGTTTTGCACGCTTACTTTAAACATACATGTATGCAGCTATGTAGCTCTTGTTTTGCACGCTTACTTTAAACATACATGTATGCAGCAATGTAGCTCTTGCTTTGCACGCTTACTTTAAACATACATGTATGCAGCTATGTAGCTCTTGTTTCGCATGCATATTTTAAACATACATGTATGCAGCTATGTAGCTCTTGTTTTGCACGCTTACTTTAAACAGACATGTATGTAGCTATGTAGCTCTTGTTTTGACGCTTACTTTAAACATACATGTATGCAACTATGTAGCTCTTGTTTTGCACGCTTACTTTAAACATACATGTATGCAGCTATGTAGCTCTTGTTTTGCACGCTCACTTTAAACATACATGTATGCACGTATGTAGCTCTTGTTTTGCACGCTTACTTCAAACATACATGTATGCAGCTATGTAGCTCTTGTTTTGCACGCTTACTTTAAACATACATGTATGCAGCTATGTAGCTCTTGTTTTGCACGCTTACTTTAAACATACATGTATGCAGCTATGTAGCTCTTGTTTTGCACGCTCACTTTAAACATACATGTATGCAGCTATGTAGCTCTTGTTTTGCACGCTTACTTTAAACATACATGTATGCAGCTATGTAGCTCTTGTTTTGCACGCTTACTTTAAACATACATGTATCCAGCTATGTAGCTCTTGTTTTGCACGCTTACATTAAACATACATGTATGCAGCAATGTAGCTCTTGCTTTGCACGCTTACTTTAAACATACATGTATGCAGCTATGTAGCTCTTGTTTCGCATGCATATTTTAAACATACATGTATGCAGCTATGTAGCTCTTGTTTTGCACGCTTACTTTAAACATACATGTATGTAGCTATGTAGCTCTTGTTTTGACGCTTACTTTAAACATACATGTATGTAACTATGTAGCTCTTGTTTTGCACGCTTACTTAAAACATACATGTATGCAGCTATGTAGCTCTTGTTTCGCACGCTCACTTTAAACATACATGTATGCACGTATGTAGCTCTTGTTTTGCACGCTTACTTTAAACATACATGTATGCAGCTATGTAGCTCTTGTTTTGCACGCTTACTTTAAACATACATGTATGCAGCTATGTAGCTCTTGTTTTGCACGCTTACTTTAAACATACATGTATGCAGCTATGTAGCTCTTGTTTTGCATGCATATTTTAAACATACATGTATGCAGCTATGTAGCTCTTGTTTTGCACGCTTACTTTAAACATACATGTATGCAACTTTGTAGCTCTTGTTTTGCACGCTTACTTTAAACATACATGTATGCATCTATGTAGCTCTTGTTTTGCACGCTTACTTTAAAAATACATGTATGCGGCTATGTAGCTCTTGTTTTGCACGCTTACTTTAAACATACATCTATGCAGCTATGTAGCTCTTGTTTTGTACGCTTACTTTAAAAATACATGTATGCATCTATGTAGCTCTTGTTTTGCACGCTTACTTTAAACATACATGTATGCAGCTATGTAGCTCTTGTTTTGCACGCTTACTTTAAACATACATGTATGCAGCTATGTAGCTCTTGCTTTGCACGCTTACTTTAAACATAAATGTATGCACGTATGTAGCTCTTGTTTTGCACGCTTACTTTAGAACATACATGTATGCATCTATGTAGCTCTTGCTTTGCACGCTTACTTTAAACATACATGTATGCAGCTATGTAGCTCTTGTTTTGCACGCTCACTTTAAACATACATGTATGCAGCTATGTAGCTCTTGTTTTGCACGCTTACTTTAAACATACATGTATGCAGCTATGTAGCTCTTGTTTGGCACGCTTACTTTAAACATACATGTATGCAGCTATGTAGCTCTTGTTTTGCACGCTTACTTTAAACATACATGTATGCAGCAATGTAGCTCTTGCTTTGCACGCTTACTTTAAACATACATGTATGCAGCTATGTAGCTCTTGTTTCGCATGCATATTTTAAACATACATGTATGCAGCTATGTAGGTCTTGTTTTGCACGCTTACTTTAAACATACTGTATGTAGCTATGTAGCTCTTGTTTTGACGCTTACTTTAAACATACATGTATGCAGCTATGTAGCTCTTGTTTTGCACGCTTACTTTAAACATACATGTATGCAGCTATGTAGCTCTTGTTTTGCACGCTCACTTTAAACATACATGTATGCACGTATGTAGCTCTTGTTTTGCACGCTTACTTTAAACATACATGTATGCAGCTATGTAGCTCTTGTTTTGCACGCTTACTTTAAACATACATGTATGCAGCTATGTAGCTCTTCTTTTGCACGCTTACTTTAAACATACATGTATGCAGCTATGTAGCTCTTGTTTTGCACGCTCACTTTAAACATACATGTATGCAGCTATGTAGCTCTTGTTTTGCACGCTTACTTTAAACATACATGTATGCAGCTATGTAGCTCTTGTTTTGCACGCTTACTTTAAACATACATGTATCCAGCTATGTAGCTCTTGTTTTGCACGCTTACTTTAAACATACATGTATGCAGCAATGTAGCTCTTGTTTCGCATGCATATTTTAAACATACATGTATGCAGCTATGTAGCTCTTGTTTTGCACGCTTACTATAAACATACATGTATGCAACTTTGTAGCTCTTGTTTTGCACGCTTACTTTAAACATACATGTATGCAGCTATGTAGCTCTTGTTTCGCATGCATATTTTAAACATACATGTATGCAGCTATGTAGCTCTTGTTTTGCACGCTTACTTTAAACATACATGTATGTAGCTATGTAGCTCTTGTTTTGACGCTTACTTTAAACATACATGTATGCAACTATGTAGCTCTTGTTTTGCACGCTTACTTTAAACATACATGTATGCAGCTATGTAGCTCTTGTTTTGCACGCTCACTTTAAACATACATGTATGCACGTATGTAGCTCTTGTTTTGCACGCTTACTTTAAACATACATGTATGCAGCTATGTAGCTCTTGTTTTGCACGCTTACTTTAAACATACATGTATGCAGCTATGTAGCTCTTGTTTTGCACGCTTACTTTAAACATACATGTATGCAGCTATGTAGCTCTTGTTTCGCATGCATATTTTAAACATACATGTATGCAGCTATGTAGCTCTTGTTTTGCACGCTTACTATAAACATACATGTATGCAACTTTGTAGCTCTTGTTTTGCACGCTTACTTTAAACATACATGTATGCATCTATGTAGCTCTTGTTTTGCACGCCTACTTTAAAAATACATGTATGCGGCTATGTAGCTCTTGTTTTGCACGCTTACTTTAAACATACATCTATGCAGCTATGTAGCTCTTGTTTTGTACGCTTACTTTAAAAATACATGTATGCATCTATGTAGCTCTTGTTTTGCACGCTTACTTTAAACATATATGTATGCAGCTATGTAGCTCTTGTTTTGCACGCTTGCTTTAAACATACATGTATGCAGCTATGTAGCTCTTGCTTTGCACGCTTACTTTAAACATAGATGTATGCAGCTATGTAGCTCTTGTTTTGCATGCTTACTTTAAACATACATGTGTTCAGCTATGTAGCTCTTGCTTTGCACGCTTACTTTAAACATACATGTATGCAGCTATGGAGCTCTTGTTTTGCACGCTTACTTTAAACATACATGTATGCAGCTATGTAGCTCTTGCTTTGCACGCTTACTTTAAACATACATGTATGCAGCTATGTAGCTCTTGTTTTGCACGCTTACTTTAAACATACATGTATGCGGCTATGTAGCTCTTGTTTTGCACGCTTACTTTAAACATACATGTATGCAGCTATGTAGCTCTTGTTTTGCACGCTTACTTTAAACATACATGTATGCAGCAATGTAGCTCTTGCTTTGCACGCTTACTTTAAACATACATGTATGCAGCTATGTAGCTCTTGTTTCGCATGCATATTTTAAACATACATGTATGCAGCTATGTAGCTCTTGTTTTGCACGCTTACTTTAAAAATACATGTATGTAGCTATGTAGCTTTTGTTTTGACGCTTACTTTAAACATACATGTATGCAACTATGTAGCTCTTGTTTTGCACGCTTACTTTAAACATACATGTATGCAGCTATGTAGCTCTTGTTTTGCACGCTCACTTTAAACATACATGTATGCACGTATGTAGCTCTTGTTTTGCACGCTTACTTTAAACATACATGTATGCAGCTATGTAGCTCTTGTTTTGCACGCTTACTTTAAACATATATGTATGCAGCTATGTAGCTCTTGTTTTGCACGCTTACTTTAAACATACATGTATGCAGCTATGTAGCTCTTGTTTCGCATGCATATTTTAAACATACATGTATGCAGCTATGTAGCTCTTGTTTTGCACGCTTACTTTAAACATACATGTATGCAACTATGTAGCTCTTGTTTTGCACGCTTACTTTAAACATACATGTATGCATCTATGTAGCTCTTGTTTTGCACGCTTACTTTAAAAATACATGTATGCGGCTATGTAGCTCTTGTTTTGCACGCTTACTTTAAACATACATCTATGCAGCTATGTAGCTCTTGTTTTGTACGCTTACTTTAAAAATACATGTATGCACCTATGTAGCTCTTGTTTTGCACGCTTACTTTAAACATACATGTATGCAGCTATGTAGCTCTTGTTTTGCACGCTTACTTTAAACATACATGTATGCAGCTATGTAGCTCTTGCTTTGCACGCTTACTTTAAACATACATGTATTCAGCTATGTAGCTCTTGTTTTGCATGCTTACTTTAAACATACATGTATTCAGCTATGTAGCTCTTGTTTTGCACGCTTACTTTAAACATACAGGTATGCAGCTATGTAGCTCTTGTTTTGCACGCTTACTTTAAACATACATGTATGCAGCTATGTAGCTCTTGTTTTGCACGCTTACTTTAAACATACATGTATGCAGCAATGTAGCTCTTGCTTTGCACGCTTACTTTAAACATACATGTATGCAGCTATGTAGCTCTTGTTTCGCATGCATATTTTAAACATACATGTATGCAGCTATGTAGCTCTTGTTTTGCACGCTTACTTTAAACAGACATGTATGTAGCTATGTAGCTCTTGTTTTGACGCTTACTTTAAACATACATGTATGCAACTATGTAGCTCTTGTTTTGCACGCTTACTTTAAACATACATGTATGCAGCTATGTAGCTCTTGTTTTGCACGCTCACTTTAAACATACATGTATGCACGTATGTAGCTCTTGTTTTGCACGCTTACTTCAAACATACATGTATGCAGCTATGTAGCTCTTGTTTTGCACGCTTACTTTAAACATACATGTATGCAGCTATGTAGCTCTTGTTTTGCACGCTTACTTTAAACATACATGTATGCAGCTATGTAGCTCTTGTTTTGCACGCTCACTTTAAACATACATGTATGCAGCTATGTAGCTCTTGTTTTGCACGCTTACTTTAAACATACATGTATGCAGCTATGTAGCTCTTGTTTTGCACGCTTACTTTAAACATACATGTATGCAGCAATGTAGCTCTTGCTTTGCACGCTTACTTTAAACATACATGTATGCAGCTATGTAGCTCTTGTTTCGCATGCATATTTTAAACATACATGTATGCAGCTATGTAGCTCTTGTTTTGCACGCTTACTTTAAACATACATGTATGTAGCTATGTAGCTCTTGTTTTGACGCTTACTTTAAACATACATGTATGTAACTATGTAGCTCTTGTTTTGCACGCTTACTTAAAACATACATGTATGCAGCTATGTAGCTCTTGTTTCGCACGCTCACTTTAAACATACATGTATGCACGTATGTAGCTCTTGTTTTGCACGCTTACTTTAAACATACATGTATGCAGCTATGTAGCTCTTGTTTTGCACGCTTACTTTAAACATACATGTATGCAGCTATGTAGCTCTTGTTTTGCACGCTTACTTTAAACATACATGTATGCAGCTATGTAGCTCTTGTTTTGCATGCATATTTTAAACATACATGTATGCAGCTATGTAGCTCTTGTTTTGCACGCTTACTTTAAACATACATGTATGCAACTTTGTAGCTCTTGTTTTGCACGCTTACTTTAAACATACATGTATGCATCTATGTAGCTCTTGTTTTGCACGCTTACTTTAAAAATACATGTATGCGGCTATGTAGCTCTTGTTTTGCACGCTTACTTTAAACATACATCTATGCAGCTATGTAGCTCTTGTTTTGTACGCTTACTTTAAAAATACATGTATGCATCTATGTAGCTCTTGTTTTGCACGCTTACTTTAAACATACATGTATGCAGCTATGTAGCTCTTGTTTTGCACGCTTACTTTAAACATACATGTATGCAGCTATGTAGCTCTTGCTTTGCACGCTTACTTTAAACATAAATGTATGCACGTATGTAGCTCTTGTTTTGCACGCTTACTTTAAACATACATGTATGCATCTATGTAGCTCTTGCTTTGCACGCTTACTTTAAACATACATGTATGCAGCTATGTAGCTCTTGTTTTGCACGCTCACTTTAAACATACATGTATGCAGCTATGTAGCTCTTGTTTTGCACGCTTACTTTAAACATACATGTATGCAGCTATGTAGCTCTTGTTTGGCACGCTTACTTTAAACATACATGTATGCAGCTATGTAGCTCTTGTTTTGCACGCTTACTTTAAACATACATGTATGCAGCAATGTAGCTCTTGCTTTGCACGCTTACTTTAAACATACATGTATGCAGCTATGTAGCTCTTGTTTCGCATGCATATTTTAAACATACATGTATGCAGCTATGTAGCTCTTGTTTTGCACGCTTACTTTAAACATACTGTATGTAGCTATGTAGCTCTTGTTTTGACGCTTACTTTAAACATACATGTATGCAGCTATGTAGCTCTTGTTTTGCACGCTTACTTTAAACATACATGTATGCAGCTATGTAGCTCTTGTTTTGCACGCTCACTTTAAACATACATGTATGCACGTATGTAGCTCTTGTTTTGCACGCTTACTTTAAACATACATGTATGCAGCTATGTAGCTCTTGTTTTGCACGCTTACTTTAAACATACATGTATGCAGCTATGTAGCTCTTCTTTTGCACGCTTACTTTAAACATACATGTATGCAGCTATGTAGCTCTTGTTTTGCACGCTCACTTTAAACATACATGTATGCAGCTATGTAGCTCTTGTTTTGCACGCTTACTTTAAACATACATGTATGCAGCTATGTAGCTCTTGTTTTGCACGCTTACTTTAAACATACATGTATCCAGCTATGTAGCTCTTGTTTTGCACGCTTACTTTAAACATACATGTATGCAGCAATGTAGCTCTTGCTTTGCACGCTTACTTTAAACATACATGTATGCAGCTATGTAGCTCTTGTTTCGCATGCATATTTTAAACATACATGTATGCAGCTATGTATCTCTTGTTTTGCACGCTCACTTTAAACATACATGTATGTAGCTATGTAGCTCTTGTTTTGACGCTTACTTTAAACATACATGTATGCAACTATGTAGCTCTTGTTTTGCACGCTTACTTTAAACATACATGTATGCAACTATGTAGCTCTTGTTTTGCACGCTTACTTTAAACATACATGTATGCAGCTATGTAGCTCTTGTTTTGCACGCTCACTTTAAACATACATGTATGTAGCTATGTAGCTCTTGTTTTGACGCTTACTTTAAACATACATGTATGCAACTATGTAGCTCTTGTTTTGCACGCTTACTTTAAACATACATGTATGCAGCTATGTAGCTCTTGTTTTGCACGCTCACTTTAAACATACATGTATGCACGTATGTAGCTCTTGTTTTGCACGCTTACTTTAAACATACATGTATGCAGCTATGTAGCTCTTGTTTTGCACGCTTACTTTAAACATACATGTATGCAGCTATGTAGCTCTTGTTTTGCACGCTTACTTCAAACATACATGTATGCAGCTATGTAGCTCTTGTTTCGCATGCATATTTTAAACATACATGTATGCAGCTATGTAGCTCTTGTTTTGCACGCTTACTATAAACATACATGTATGCAACTTTGTAGCTCTTGTTTTGCACGCTTACTTTAAACATACATGTATGCATCTATGTAGCTCTTGTTTTGCACGCCTACTTTAAAAATACATGTATGCGGCTATGTAGCTCTTGTTTTGCACGCTTACTTTAAACATACATCTATGCAGCTATGTAGCTCTTGTTTTGTACGCTTACTTTAAAAATACATGTATGCATCTATGTAGCTCTTGTTTTGCACGCTTACTTTAAACATACATGTATGCAGCTATGTAGCTCTTGTTTTGCACGCTTGCTTTAAACATACATGTATGCATCTATGTAGCTCTTGCTTTGCACGCTTACTTTAAACATACATGTATGCAGCTATGTAGCTCTTGTTTTGCATGCTTACTTTAAACATACATGTGTTCAGCTATGTAGCTCTTGCTTTGCACGCTTACTTTAAACATACATGTATGCAGCTATGGAGCTCTTGTTTTGCACGCTTACTTTAAACATACATGTATGCAGCTATGTAGCTCTTGCTTTGCACGCTTACTTTAAACATACATGTATGCAGCTATGTAGCTCTTGTTTTGCACGCTTACTTTAAACATACATGTATGCAGCTATGTAGCTCTTGTTTCGCATGCATATTTTAAACATACATGTATGCAGCTATGTAGCTCTTGCTTTGCACGCTTACTTTAAACATACATGTATGCAGCTATGTAGCTCTTGTTTTGCACGCTTACTTTAAACATACATGTATGCAGCTATGTAGCTCTTGTTTTGCACGCTTACTTTAAACATACATGTATGCAGCAATGTAGCTCTTGCTTTGCACGCTTACTTTAAACATACATGTATGCAGCTATGTAGCTCTTGTTTCGCATGCATATTTTAAACATACATGTATGCAGCTATGTAGCTCTTGTTTTGCACGCTTACTTTAAAAATACATGTATGTAGCTATGTAGCTTTTGTTTTGACGCTTACTTTAAACATACATGTATGCAACTATGTAGCTTTTGTTTTGCACGCTTACTTTAAACATACATGTATGCAGCTATGTAGCTCTTGTTTTGCACGCTCACTTTAAACATACATGTATGCACGTATGTAGCTCTTGTTTTGCACGCTTACTTTAAACATACATGTATGCAGCTATGTAGCTCTTGTTTTGCACGCTTACTTTAAACATACATGTATGCAGCTATGTAGCTCTTGTTTTGCACGCTTACTTTAAACATACATGTATGCAGCTATGTAGCTCTTGTTTCGCATGCATATTTTAAACATACATGTATGCAGCTATGTAGCTCTTGTTTTGCACGCTTACTTTAAACATACATGTATGCAACTATGTAGCTCTTGTTTTGCACGCTTACTTTAAACATACATGTATGCATCTATGTAGCTCTTGTTTTGCACGCTTACTTTAAAAATACATGTATGCGGCTATGTAGCTCTTGTTTTGCACGCTTACTTTAAACATACATCTATGCAGCTATGTAGCTCTTGTTTTGTACGCTTACTTTAAAAATACATGTATGCACCTATGTAGCTCTTGTTTTGCACGCTTACTTTAAACATACATGTATGCAGCTATGTAGCTCTTGTTTTGCACGCTTACTTTAAACATACATGTATGCAGCTATGTAGCTCTTGCTTTGCACGCTTACTTTAAACATACATGTATTCAGCTATGTAGCTCTTGTTTTGCATGCTTACTTTAAACATACATGTATTCAGCTATGTAGCTCTTGCTTTGCACGCTTACTTTAAACATACATGTATGCAGCTATGGAGCTCTTGTTTTGCACGCTTACTTTAAACATACATGTATGCAGCTATGTAGCTCTTGCTTTGCACGCTTACTTTAAACATACATGTATGCAGCTATGTAGCTCTTGTTTTGCACGCTTACTTTAAACATACATGTATGCAGCTATGTAGCTCTTGTTTTGCACGCTCACTTTAAACATACATGTATGCAGCTATGTAGCTCTTGTTTTGCACGCTTACTTTAAACATACATTTATGCAGCTATGTAGCTCTTGTTTCGCATGCATATTTTAAACATACATGTATGCAGCTATGTAGCTCTTGTTTTGCACGCTTACTTTAAACATACATGTATGCATCTATGTAGCTCTTGTTTTGCACGCTTACTTTAAACATACATTTATGCATCTATGTAGCTCTTGTTTTGCACGCTTACTTTAAACATACATGTATGCATCTATGTAGCTCTTGTTTTGCACGCTTACTTTAAACATACATGTATGCAGCTATGTAGCTCTTGTTTTGCACGCTTACTTTAAACATACATGTATGCAGCTATGTAGCTCTTGCTTTGCACGCTTACTTTAAACATACATGTATTCAGCTATGTAGCTCTTGTTTTGCATGCTTACTTTAAACATACATGTATTCAGCTATGTAGCTCTTGTTTTGCACGCTTACTTTAAACATACAGGTATGCAGCTATGTAGCTCTTGTTTTGCACGCTTACTTTAAACATACATGTATGCAGCTATGTAGCTCTTGTTTTGCACGCTTACTTTAAACATACATGTATGCAGCAATGTAGCTCTTGCTTTGCACGCTTACTTTAAACATACATGTATGCAGCTATGTAGCTCTTGTTTCGCATGCATATTTTAAACATACATGTATGCAGCTATGTAGCTCTTGTTTTGCACGCTTACTTTAAACAGACATGTATGTAGCTATGTAGCTCTTGTTTTGACGCTTACTTTAAACATACATGTATGCAACTATGTAGCTCTTGTTTTGCACGCTTACTTTAAACATACATGTATGCAGCTATGTAGCTCTTATTTTGCACGCTCACTTTAAACATACATGTATGCACGTATGTAGCTCTTGTTTTGCACGCTTACTTCAAACATACATGTATGCAGCTATGTAGCTCTTGTTTTGCACGCTTACTTTAAACATACATGTATGCAGCTATGTAGCTCTTGTTTTGCACGCTTACTTTAAACATACATGTATGCAGCTATGTAGCTCTTGTTTTGCACGCTCACTTTAAACATACATGTATGCAGCTATGTAGCTCTTGTTTTGCACGCTTACTTTAAACATACATGTATGCAGCTATGTAGCTCTTGTTTTGCACGCTTACTTTAAACATACATGTATGCAGCAATGTAGCTCTTGCTTTGCACGCTTACTTTAAACATACATGTATGCAGCTATGTAGCTCTTGTTTCGCATGCATATTTTAAACATACATGTATGCAGCTATGTAGCTCTTGTTTTGCACGCTTACTTTAAACATACATGTATGTAGCTATGTAGCTCTTGTTTTGACGCTTACTTTAAACATACATGTATGTAACTATGTAGCTCTTGTTTTGCACGCTTACTTAAAACATACATGTATGCAGCTATGTAGCTCTTGTTTCGCACGCTCACTTTAAACATACATGTATGCACGTATGTAGCTCTTGTTTTGCACGCTTACTTTAAACATACATGTATGCAGCTATGTAGCTCTTGTTTTGCACGCTTACTTTAAACATACATGTATGCAGCTATGTAGCTCTTGTTTTGCACGCTTACTTTAAACATACATGTATGCAGCTATGTAGCTCTTGTTTTGCATGCATATTTTAAACATACATGTATGCAGCTATGTAGCTCTTGTTTTGCACGCTTACTTTAAACATACATGTATGCAACTTTGTAGCTCTTGTTTTGCACGCTTACTTTAAACATACATGTATGCATCTATGTAGCTCTTGTTTTGCACGCTTACTTTAAAAATACATGTATGCGGCTATGTAGCTCTTGTTTTGCACGCTTACTTTAAACATACATCTATGCAGCTATGTAGCTCTTGTTTTGTACGCTTACTTTAAAAATACATGTATGCATCTATGTAGCTCTTGTTTTGCACGCTTACTTTAAACATACATGTATGCAGCTATGTAGCTCTTGTTTTGCACGCTTACTTTAAACATACATGTATGCAGCTATGTAGCTCTTGCTTTGCACGCTTACTTTAAACATAAATGTATGCACGTATGTAGCTCTTGTTTTGCACGCTTACTTTAAACATACATGTATGCATCTATGTAGCTCTTGCTTTGCACGCCCACTTTAAACATACATGTATGCAGCTATGTAGCTCTTGTTTTGCACGCTCACTTTAAACATACATGTATGCAGCTATGTAGCTCTTGTTTTGCACGCTTACTTTAAACATACATGTATGCAGCTATGTAGCTCTTGTTTGGCACGCTTACTTTAAACATACATGTATGCAGCTATGTAGCTCTTGTTTTGCACGCTTACTTTAAACATACATGTATGCAGCAATGTAGCTCTTGCTTTGCACGCTTACTTTAAACATACATGTATGCAGCTATGTAGCTCTTGTTTCGCATGCATATTTTAAACATACATGTATGCAGCTATGTAGCTCTTGTTTTGCACGCTTACTTTAAACATACTGTATGTAGCTATGTAGCTCTTGTTTTGACGCTTACTTTAAACATACATGTATGCAGCTATGTAGCTCTTGTTTTGCACGCTTACTTTAAACATACATGTATGCAGCTATGTAGCTCTTGTTTTGCACGCTCACTTTAAACATACATGTATGCACGTATGTAGCTCTTGTTTTGCACGCTTACTTTAAACATACATGTATGCAGCTATGTAGCTCTTGTTTTGCACGCTTACTTTAAACATACATGTATGCAGCTATGTAGCTCTTCTTTTGCACGCTTACTTTAAACATACATGTATGCAGCTATGTAGCTCTTGTTTTGCACGCTCACTTTAAACATACATGTATGCAGCTATGTAGCTCTTGTTTTGCACGCTTACTTTAAACATACATGTATGCAGCTATGTAGCTCTTGTTTTGCACGCTTACTTTAAACATACATGTATCCAGCTATGTAGCTCTTGTTTTGCACGCTTACTTTAAAAATACATGTATGCAGCAATGTAGCTCTTGCTTTGCACGCTTACTTTAAACATACATGTATGCAGCTATGTAGCTCTTGTTTCGCATGCATATTTTAAACATACATGTATGCAGCTATGTATCTCTTGTTTTGCACGCTCACTTTAAACATACATGTATGTAGCTCTTGTTTTGACGCTTACTTTAAACATACATGTATGCAACTATGTAGCTCTTGTTTTGCACGCTTACTTTAAACATACATGTATGCAACTATGTAGCTCTTGTTTTGCACGCTTACTTTAAACATACATGTATGCAGCTATGTAGCTCTTGTTTTGCACGCTCACTTTAAACATACATGTATGTAACTATGTAGCTCTTGTTTTGACGCTTACTTTAAACATACATGTATGCAACTATGTAGCTCTTGTTTTGCACGCTTACTTTAAACATACATGTATGCAGCTATGTAGCTCTTGTTTTGCACGCTCACTTTAAACATACATGTATGCACGTATGTAGCTCTTGTTTTGCACGCTTACTTTAAACATACATGTATGCAGCTATGTAGCTCTTGTTTTGCACGCTTACTTTAAACATACATGTATGCAGCTATGTAGCTCTTGTTTTGCACGCTTACTTTAAACATACATGTATGCAGCTATGTAGCTCTTGTTTCGCATGCATATTTTAAACATACATGTATGCAGCTATGTAGCTCTTGTTTTGCACGCTTACTATAAACATACATGTATGCAACTTTGTAGCTCTTGTTTTGCACGCTTACTTTAAACATACATGTATGCATCTATGTAGCTCTTGTTTTGCACGCCTACTTTAAAAATACATGTATGCGGCTATGTAGCTCTTGTTTTGCACGCTTACTTTAAACATACATCTATGCAGCTATGTAGCTCTTGTTTTGTACGCTTACTTTAAAAATACATGTATGCATCTATGTAGCTCTTGTTTTGCACGCTTACTTTAAACATACATGTATGCAGCTATGTAGCTCTTGTTTTGCACGCTTGCTTTAAACATACATGTATGCATCTATGTAGCTCTTGCTTTGCACGCTTACTTTAAACATACATGTATGCAGCTATGTAGCTCTTGTTTTGCATGCTTACTTTAAACATACATGTGTTCAGCTATGTAGCTCTTGCTTTGCACGCTTACTTTAAACATACATGTATGCAGCTATGGAGCTCTTGTTTTGCACGCTTACTTTAAACATACATGTATGCAGCTATGTAGCTCTTGCTTTGCACGCTTACTTTAAACATACATGTATGCAGCTATGTAGCTCTTGTTTTGCACGCTTACTTTAAACATACATGTATGCAGCTATGTAGCTCTTGTTTCGCATGCATATTTTAACATACATGTATGCAGCTATGTAGCTCTTGCTTTGCACGCTTACTTTAAACATACATGTATGCAGCTATGTAGCTCTTGTTTTGCACGCTTACTTTAAACATACATGTATGCAGCTATGTAGCTCTTGTTTTGCACGCTTACTTTAAACATACATGTATGCAGCAATGTAGCTCTTGCTTTGCACGCTTACTTTAAACATACATGTATGCAGCTATGTAGCTCTTGTTTCGCATGCATATTTTAAACATACATGTATGCAGCTATGTAGCTCTTGTTTTGCACGCTTACTTTAAAAATACATGTATGTAGCTATGTAGCTTTTGTTTTGACGCTTACTTTAAACATACATGTATGCAACTATGTAGCTCTTGTTTTGCACGCTTACTTTAAACATACATGTATGCAGCTATGTAGCTCTTGTTTTGCACGCTCACTTTAAACATACATGTATGCACGTATGTAGCTCTTGTTTTGCACGCTTACTTTAAACATACATGTATGCAGCTATGTAGCTCTTGTTTTGCACGCTTACTTTAAACATACATGTATGCAGCTATGTAGCTCTTGTTTTGCACGCTTACTTTAAACATACATGTATGCAGCTATGTAGCTCTTGTTTCGCATGCATATTTTAAACATACATGTATGCAGCTATGTAGCTCTTGTTTTGCACGCTTACTTTAAACATACATGTATGCAACTATGTAGCTCTTGTTTTGCACGCTTACTTTAAACATACATGTATGCATCTATGTAGCTCTTGTTTTGCACGCTTACTTTAAAAATACATGTATGCGGCTATGTAGCTCTTGTTTTGCACGCTTACTTTAAACATACATCTATGCAGCTATGTAGCTCTTGTTTTGTACGCTTACTTTAAAAATACATGTATGCACCTATGTAGCTCTTGTTTTGCACGCTTACTTTAAACATACATGTATGCAGCTATGTAGCTCTTGTTTTGCACGCTTACTTTAAACATACATGTATGCAGCTATGTAGCTCTTGCTTTGCACGCTTACTTTAAACATACATGTATTCAGCTATGTAGCTCTTGTTTTGCATGCTTACTTTAAACATACATGTATTCAGCTATGTAGCTCTTGCTTTGCACGCTTACTTTAAACATACATGTATGCAGCTATGGAGCTCTTGTTTTGCACGCTTACTTTAAACATACATGTATGCAGCTATGTAGCTCTTGCTTTGCACGCTTACTTTAAACATACATGTATGCAGCTATGTAGCTCTTGTTTTGCACGCTTACTTTAAACATACATGTATGCAGCTATGTAGCTCTTGTTTTGCACGCTCACTTTAAACATACATGTATGCAGCTATGTAGCTCTTGTTTTGCACGCTTACTTTAAACATACATTTATGCAGCTATGTAGCTCTTGTTTCGCATGCATATTTTAAACATACATGTATGCAGCTATGTAGCTCTTGTTTTGCACGCTTACTTTAAACATACATGTATGCATCTATGTAGCTCTTGTTTTGCACGCTTACTTTAAACATACATTTATGCAGCTATGTAGCTCTTGTTTTGCACGCTCACTTAAAACATACATGTATGCAGCTATGTAGCTCTTGTTTTGCACGCTTACTTTAAACATACATGTATGCAGCTATGTAGCTCTTGTTTTGCACGCTTACTTTAAACATACATGTATGCGGCTATGTAGCTCTTGTTTTGCACGCTTACTTTAAACATACATGTATGCACGTATGTAGCTCTTGTTTTGCACGCTTACTTTAAACATACATGTATGCAGCTATGTAGCTTTTGTTTTGCACGCTTACTTTAAACATACATGTATGCAGCTATGTAGCTCTTGTTTCGCATGCATATTTTAAACATACATGTATGCAGCTATGTAGCTCTTGTTTTGCACGCTTACTTTAAACATACATGTATGCAACTATGTAGCTCTTGTTTTGCACGCTTACTTTAAACATACATGTATGCCTCTATGTAGCTCTTGTTTTGCACGCTTACTTTAAACATACATGTATGCGGCTATGTAGCTCTTGTTTTGCACGCTTACTTTAAACATACATCTATGCAGCTATGTAGCTCTTGTTTTGCACGCTTACTTTAAAAATACATGTATGCATCTATGTAGCTCTTGTTTTGCACGCTTACTTTAAACATACATGTATGCAGCTATGTAGCTCTTGTTTTGCACGCTTACTTTAAACATACATGTATGCAGCTATGTAGCTCTTGCTTTGCACGCTTACTTTAAACATACATGTATGCAGCTATGTAGCTCTTGTTTTGCACGCTTACTTTAAACATACATGTATGCAGCTATGTAGCTCTTGCTTTGCACGCTTACTTTAAACATACATGTATGCAGCTATGTAGCTCTTGTTTTGCACGCTTACTTTAAACATACATGTATGCATCTATGTAGCTCATGCTTCTCACGCTTACTTTAAACATACATGTATGCAGCTATGTAGCTCTTGTTTTGCACGCTTACTTTAAACATACATGTATGCAGCTATGTAGCTCTTGTTTTGCACGCTTACTTTAAACATACATGTATGCAGCTATGTAGCTCTTGCTTTGCACGCTTACTTTAAACATACATGTATGCAGCTATGTAGCTCTTGTTTTGCATGCTTACTTTAAACATACATGTATTCAGCTATGTAGCTCTTGCTTTGCACGCTTACTTTAAACATACATGTATGCAGCTATGGAGCTCTTGTTTTGCACGCTTACTTTAAACATACATGTATGCAGCTATGTAGCTCTTGCTTTGCACGCTTACTTTAAACATACATGTATGCAGCTATGTAGCTCTTGTTTTGCACGCTTACTTTAAACATACATGTATGCAGCTATGTAGATCTTGTTTTGCACGCTCACTTTAAACATACACTTATGCAGCTATGTAGCTTTTGTTTTGCACGCTTACTTTAAACATACATTTATGCAGCTATGTAGCTCTTGTTTCGCATGCATATTTTAAACATACATGTATGCAGCTATTTAGCTCTTGTTTTGCACGCTTACTTTAAACATACATGTATGCATCTATGTAGCTCTTGTTTTGCACGCTTACTTTAAACATACATTTATGCAGCTATGTAGCTCTTGTTTTGCACGCTCACTTTAAACATACATGTATGCAGCTATGTAGCTCTTGTTTTGCACGCTTACTTTAAACATACATGTATGCAGCTATGTAGCTCTTGTTTTGCACGCTTACTTTAAACATACATGTATGCGGCTATGTAGCTCTTGTTTTGCACGCTTACTTTAAACATACATGTATGCACGTATGTAGCTCTTGTTTTGCACGCTTACTTTAAACATACATGTATGCAGCTATGTAGCTTTTGTTTTGCACGCTTACTTTAAACATACATGTATGCAGCTATGTAGCTCTTGTTTCGCATGCATATTTTAAACATACATGTATGCAGCTATGTAGCTCTTGTTTTGCACGCTTACTTTAAACATACATGTATGCAACTATGTAGCTCTTGTTTTGCACGCTTACTTTAAACATACATGTATGCATCTATGTAGCTCTTGTTTTGCACGCTTACTTTAAACATACATGTATGCGGCTATGTAGCTCTTGTTTTGCACGCTTACTTTAAACATACATCTATGCAGCTATGTAGCTCTTGTTTTGCACGCTTACTTTAAAAATACAGGTATGCATCTATGTAGCTCTTGTTTTGCACGCTTACTTTAAACATACATGTATGCAGCTATGTAGCTCTTGTTTTGCACGCTTACTTTAAACATACATGTATGCAGCTATGTAGCTCTTGCTTTGCACGCTTACTTTAAACATACATGTATGCAGCTATGTAGCTCTTGTTTTGCACGCTTACTTTAAACATACATGTATGCAGCTATGTAGCTCTTGCTTTGCACGCTTACTTTAAACATACATGTATTCAGCTATGTAGCTCTTGTTTTGTACGCTTACTTTAAACATACATGTATGCAGCTATGTAGCTCTTGTTTTGCACGCTTACTTTAAACATACATGTATGCAGCTATGTAGCTCTTGTTTTGCACGCTCACTTTAAACATACATGTATGCAGCTATGTAGCTCTTATTTTGCACGCTTACTTTAAACATACATGTATGCAGCTATGTAGCTCTTGTTTTGCACGCTTACTTTAAACATACATGTATGCAGCTATGTAGCTCTTGTTTTGCACGCTTACTTTAAACATACATGTATGCAGCTATGTAGCTCTTGTTTTGCACGCTTACTTTAAACATACATGTATGCAGCTATGCAGCTCTTGTTTCGCATGCATATTTTAAACATACATGTATGCAGCTATGTAGCTCTTGTTTTGCACGCTTACTTTAAACATACATGTATGCAGCTATGTAGCTCTTGTTTTGCACGCTTACTTTAAACATACATGTATGCAGCTATGTAGCTCTTGTTTTGCACGCTTACTTTAAACATACATGTATGCAGCTATGTAGCTCTTGTTTCGCATGCATATTTTAAACATACATGTATGCAGCTATGTAGCTCTTGTTTTGCACGCTTACTTTAAACATACATGTATGTAGCTATGTAGCTCTTGTTTTGCACGCTTACTTTAAACATACATGTATGCAACTATGTAGCTCTTGTTTTGCACGCTTACTTTAAACATACATGTATGCAGATATGTAGCTCATGTGTCACTTGCTTATTTTAAACATCCAAATTGGGGCCTTTGTTTATTGCAAAATAAAGTGAGATTCGGGGTCTAGCCTCTGTATGGGGCCCCCTACATTTTAATTTCTCCAATTTGTCCCCAAATTTCTCGCCGTTGTTCCCCTCTTTTGTCTTTCCTTTTTTTAATGAATCCACACTAATGAATAATTTGAAATAGAAATATATGATCATATTTGGTAATCCTACAAATTAACGTTAAAAATTTTAATTCAATTTTACTTTCAATCTATTTTATAGGTCTATCAGAATTGTCTGTGGGTATTTATTCGGGGTTCAATCACTACTTTCCGAGTGATTAAGACTTTAATGTAGAAATTTCCAAGGCATAATGTTATTGTTTGCCGCAGCTATGACGTCATAACCTCGGGATAAAAAGAGGAAGAGATTCGTTGCAGCGACTCAACAAATTGTACATTACTAACCATGATGTTAATTTAATTACGACGTAGGAGGTGAGGGGCAGAAGGATATTTGGACCTTTTGGGTTTGTTGGGTGTCGCCTGGTTTTTAAATAAATTTTGCCAATGAGGCAGTTTTACACGCTGATTTAAAAAAAAATATGGAGGGGGGGGGGCGGAATGGACGGTTAAAAAGTTAGGATTGGGTTGGATTTAGTTGTTATTTTAAGTTAACACGATACTTTGAAATCAGCGTGTAAGACTGAATCATTCATCAAATTTATATATATATATATATATATATATATATATTGACGGATGGGTGTTGTCATATTCTTATTTCAAGAGGTTAACAACAATCCTGAAGATATTGACTACTCCGAGAGCTACCTTGATGCTTTCAAGAAGAAGACCTAAAAAGTGACTTCTATTGCCATTACAAGACTTAAGACTTGACTTCAAATCAAGGACAATTTTTTTTTATCTCACCCTTTTTTAGGTCGTGACGGCTTAGGAACTCAAGTCTCCATAGGTACCCACGCGAGCAAGAGCCGTATCTGGACCTTGCAGCTTAGCGACAAAGGGTAGAGACCCCTGTGAGCGGTAGTCTTGTGTAGAGGGGACCAAAGACTTAGAGCTAGGCGTTAGGTAGGTAGGATAGGGCGACCGACACGCTATCGTAATAAGCCAGGTAGATAACTGGATCATAATCGCCTCTTTAACCTATTGTTTACATCTACTTTTCCCATGAAGAAAAGAAGAAAAAGAGGACCAATGAGCAAATTCATGGACACATCGAGATGGATCCCTTTGCGCACCCTTAAGGGTGCTCCAGTGGGAGCCATCGTACAAAGGAGATGGCGTGCCCAATTAAATGGAAGATAATTGAAAACGAAAGGTAGGAAAAGAAAATTACCTGAATATACTTGCATGCATTCTACATGTACATGTCTCAAACGTAGAAAAACCAGGGTCATACTTAAGAGAATTAAATAAAATGCTGAGCAACAAGGGTCTTGAGCCCATGTGATTACCTGAAAACCATCCACCAGTGAAAATATTAAACGTTCAGCACAAACCTTCAACAACCGAGCAAATAACTCATATACAAAAACTAGAAACTCAAAGCCAAACACAGCGCACTAAGACGGCAGCACAAAGAGAGACAAAGCTCAAAACAAGGAAAGAGGAAACATTATAAGAAACAATGGAAATAGAAACTTCAACGACCACCTCCAGCGGCAGAAAAAAATATCTCCGAGCGGCAAGTCGTAAATCGTGACGAAATAAGCGAAGAAGCTCTAGAATTTAACTTCAGCTTTTCTGCTTCAGAGGACAGACCTTTCCTTATTAATAATGACAAAGAATTAATCCCATTCTTGGATAGAGAAGTCAATATGATAATAACAGGGCGGCACTCACACATTTCAGCAGACATGTGAGATACGATGAAAAAGAAGAGTTCAAAAAGAAAAGATCTTGTAAAACATTTCCCCCAATGATCACGAGTCCATTAAGGCAAAAAAGAGAACAAGGAAGGGACAGTAAACAGATTCATAATGAGACAAATTAAGTTAAAAATAATCAGCCACAATGTGGCCGGATAGGATATCACAAAGCACTCACTAATTAACGCCTATCTTAAAGAAGATCCTGAATAATGCTCCTTAATGAAATCATTATAGACCCAGAACGTAACCCTATTAAATTATTTAATTACGTACTTGTGACTAAGACATCAAGAACTATCAATTTCGACAGTGTAGCTATAGCCGTTAGTATTGATATCAGATTGACCAGATTACAAGAACTCGACGAAATCTACCTAGCGATTAATATAGAAATTTCCGCAGGAAATCTAATCGTGATGACAGGGTATCAGCACCTAAGGAGGGACCTGAATGAATTGGTCCAGAATTTCCGACCTTCTATGGACCAAAAAGAGCTACAAAACCTGATAATATATTGGTATCTCCAGAGCTCCGGTATAATTACTTAGCGGAGGAGGGACCTCCCTCAACCAGTGATCATAAAATGATCATTCTGACTTTATCCATGGAGACAATACAAGTAAAGCAGTGGCGTGCAGTCAATGAGATCAAGGGAAGCAATGCTTTCCCTATTTAAAAAGAAAAGAAAAAGAAGTTAAACCCCAACAATTAATATGATAGCAGAGTCAATTTTATTCTCATATTTATGCTTGCCTATATTTATATACGCCATAAGGTACCGTTCACTTTCAATCGAATTGGCGTTAGACCCTGATGAGCCCGACGGCAATTGAAGAAATGCATCTTTTTCGTCGAGATTTCTACTCTTTTTTTCTCCCTTAATTTCAATAATAGTTCTGCTCTTTGATGCTTTAAAAGATGTTTTCCTTTTCTTAGCAATAATATAGTCATTAGAGTTTTATGATTTATATCTAAATATTTCAACGCTATTTTAAAATTAAGAAAGAAATAACATATTTCTATACGGAAAAGGAAGCAAATTTGGATCTGCTGTTATCAGTTTGCATCTGGCAACCCTGCTGAATTGTCAGAATTATCGGAAAAGCAACAAAATATCTAAGACACATTGACGTAACTATTATTATGTTCTGAAGCTTAAACAATTTTTTAGGTTATATTTAAATACTGGTTCTAGGAAAGAAAGCAGCTAATAGTAAAATCTCTAAGTATGGTTAAGCTCTTATATCTTAAGTATTTTGTTAATATTTCCAGGATTCTGGCGAGTCTACTATACTCACCCTTCGTTTCTTTGAGATCAGTAGCCCTGAGGCAGTGCTTAGATAAGTGTAGTGTATTGTTTATTCATTTTTTTTAGGTGATTCCCTCTCCCCCTTTTAAACAAAATTAAAGCAAATGAAGTTGGGAGAAAATGCGATTGCATTATTGAAAAATTATTAAAAAGGAAGTTCAGTGCGATGACTTATAATGAAAGAGAAACTATTATTAAAACAGGTAGGCTTATGCCAACACTAAATCTGTCATCCAAAACAGTCTTGCACTCGCAAATACAATGTAGGACAATATGATAGAACATCTTGGCTAGCCGGTTATGCATACTTACATAAGATATTTTAAAATTTAAATAAAGTTTTAAAAAAATAACATTTAAATAAAGTGAGTAGCTTACAGTTTTGTAGTTATTTTTAATGAACAACATATTTACTTCAATTAACATATTTATTTTTGTAAAACTTGAATTGCTTCCTCATCTTCAAAAGTCACCGCACGCGACTGAAGCTAAATGACCGCAAATGAAGTACTACAAAAACGCCGACTGGCTCGGATACGCCAAGGAATTGGTCGAGTTCCAGCAAGATCTAAACGAGGCAACACTTGAGGAAATTGCCTGAGGTACTGATAATATTATAAACGCGCTAATAGAAGCTGACGGAAGTATGTTCCCTTACAGAACTCTACCGCACCCACACAGAACGACACATATAACTGCACTCGAAAGAGATTGTATATTACTAAGAGAAGCTATTGAACGCTATGGACCCCAACGGAGCAACTGAGTCCCCCCCCCCCCGGCACATGCACAAAATTAAGGACGAAAAATATTAGCCTCTATTGCAATGGAACAAAACGCAAGGTGCAAGGTGGGACCAGTTCGTAGAGTGAATAGAGGAAGAATTACACCACACCAAATTCTGGAATAATTTAAACATCGTAAGATGCAAAGGGCAGCCCAAATCAAAACTCACAATTCGGCACAACGGGAGTGATGTGAGAAGCCTCACGAATTAGAAGAAGAATTCCGTGACCACTGGAACAGGGCTTTCGATATTTTCCCTGAAGAAAACGAGGATCTTGATAGGGAGTACAAAGAAGAATCGTTGAAGAACTGGAACAAAAATGTAATGAGATAGCACCGAACAACTCTGCCTCCCTAACTGTATTCCTGTAAAAGGGCATAGAACCATTGGCTCTCATCGAGTTTAAGGAAACACTAAAAGTCGCCAAATAAAGAGAGCTTGGCGAAATTAGTATAACAAGAGAAAACCTAATCAGAGCACCGAACATCTGCATCAGCAAAAGTGTACAACTAACAGGTGTTCCAATAACTTGGACCGATTTTAAATGTGAGTTAAGTTTAAGCGTCTAATGGTTTTTTTCTTTTCTTTCAGATTTAACAACTTCAGTCTTTGGCAATTTCAACCATGGAAAGATTAACAATCGAACAACGTGTTAAAGTTATCGAAGCCTATTACGAAAATGGACGTTCAAACAGAAACGCATTTCGGGCACTTCGCAATTTTGGGGGTCAACATAATCGACCAACCGAGAGTGCAATTGGGAAAATTGTTCGTAAATTCAAACAAACAGGGTCGGTGGCAGATATGAAAACGCCATTGCGTGCTCGTTTACGCCGTTCAGCTGAAAACATTGCTGCAGCGCGCTAGAATGTGGCCGAAGATCCAGACACCTCTATTCGTCATCGCGCACAGGAATTGAACCTCTCCACAACAACGTAACATCGAATTTTGACAACAGATTTGTCTTTACACGCTTACAAAATTCAATTGACAGAAGAACTGAAGACTGCTGACCATTTGAAGCACCGTACATTCGTCAATTAGGTGTACGAGCAAAGACAAGCCGATGATGATTTTTCGCAAAAAATCCTCTTTAGCGATGAAGCGACAAATCAATGATGATTTTTCGCAAAAAATCATCTCTAGCGATGAAGGCCATTTTCATCTTGGTGGATTCGTTAATAAGCAGAATTGTCGCATTTGGTCTGATGAAAATCGCAGGAAGATTGTTGAAAGGCCACTGCATCCACAAAAGGTCACTGTTTGGTGTGCATTTTTTGCTAGTGGAATCATTCGAAAATGATGGCGGGAATTCTGTTACAGTGAGAGGTGAGCGATACCGTGCCATGATAACCAACTTTTTATGGCCTGAATTGAATTCTATTGATGTCGAAGATTTGTGGTTTCAACAGGACGGCGCCACATGCCCCACAGCCAATGCACCAATGGCTTTATTGAATGAGAAGTTCCTAGGTCGCATCATCTCTCGAAACAGCGAGGTCAATTGGCCACCACGATCTTGTGACTTGACGCCTTTAGATTTCTTCCTTTGGTGAGATCGAGGAACAACTATGCAGAGACGTCATCAAATATTTTGACCATCGAGTGGAGGTGTGCTGCCAAAGCCTTGGCAGACATTTAGGCGGTATTATTTTTCACACATAATTGCCATGACTCAAATAACATGATCCAATAGTGAAATCAATAATTTTTCTTCAATAACACTGTTTTATTTACTGCTAACTTCGATCCGTCTTAATGGAATACCCTTTATATAACGCTTCGATCAGTGCGGGATATTTCCCCGACGAGTTAAAAAAAAAGAGTAAAAAGAATATCTTTGCCCAAACTGGGCAACCTGCCGAACAAACCCGGTAACATCAGGCCTATAACATTGCTAGAAACGTTTAATAGAAGATTAAACGTCCATCTGGATGAACATTTGCTAATGCCTAAACAACAGTACGGCTTCCGCAAGAATAGAGGCACCGAAACGGCATTAGCCATCCTAGTCGAGACCCTGGTAAGAGCTAAACTTGATAAAAATTATACGGATCTAGTACTCAGAGATGTCCAAAAGGCATTCTATAAAGTATGGAGAGTCGGTTTAAAGTTCAAGATCAGAATGCTGGAACTACCTACTATTCTCACAAAGTGCCTCTGCGATTACTTTACGGAATTCACAGTTTAATCTCGGTGGAAGGATGCGAGAGACTAAGTTTTGAGATCCCCCAGGAGTTCCGCAAGGCAGCTGCTTAAGTTCTACATTGTACAATGTATTTAGCAGGCACTTGTCAATCCCAGTTTATAGTACAACAAGATACATCCGATTTCTCGCCGATGTAACAAGAATATCTAATAGCCCGAACAAACAGGCACCTAACATGGCAAGAATAACTGCAGCAGAGATTGAGAATATCAACAACTTTCAATGGAAATGGAAGATCCGCACAAACGCAGATAATTTTTCTATAATTTTAATAGGAAGGCGAATGGCATCGAGAGTGGAGGTTGACGAAGATATATATTGCCTCCCAAACGAGGGTAAGGTTCTCACACGAAAAATCACCAGGAATGGCTATAGAAAGCATATAGCAGAGAGAACGAATTTAGCCAAAGCAAACCTAGTAAAAATGTTCCAACTTAGAGGATTAAAAAGAAAGAATAAAAAAAAGTGTATAATGCCCTCTGTAAATCAATACTACTGTATCCAACCATACAACTCAATATGCTTCATAAGACGAACACTGAAAAACTTCAAAGAACCAGAATAGTGGAGTCCTCATCATAAACGATACCAGAAGAAGGGAGTACTGAAGACAAAGAGACCTTCATCAAGAAAAAGGTCTCCCAACGATAAATCTAGCTTTAAAGAAAACAGCTTGCCGATTATACTTAGCGACAAAGAAAAAAGGTCACTGAATAAACCCCAGAAATACAAAGAAACCAACAGGGAAACTTCAGGGGTGGAAAATCAGTCACAAGAGAAGACCCGTTACCTATGTACTCTTAGTCAAAATTGCTGAAGTAAGAAGAAGAAAACAAACAACGTAAAAAAACCCTGCAGAGTACTCATAAAGAAAGAAGATAATAGCTGAAGAATACTAGAAACGCGTGAGCCTTCACATAAATTAGAAGGTAAATAGATAATAAAACGAAGATGAAGAACGCAGGAGAGGGTTGGTCACCCACCAGCTACTACCTCGACTCATATCATCCTTTTCACCACTTTGCTCTACAATCATTATGCATTCTACTCTTACTATATAAATTTTTATCCTAACCTGTTTCAAGACCTAAAACTGCTTGATTATTGATTGTGATATTCACTTCTCTCGCGTGAACTGTACTTCAGGTAAAGGCGGAAGCGACAAACGTAGGTTTGTGAAACGTCAGAATTTTTCAAAAACTCCGTTCAAGTGGAAACAATTGTTAATATAAGCTATATGCAAAGACAATCGATGTGCCATGTTTAACAACAGACTAAGTGCCAGTGCCAATCGGATTATGCCAATAAAGTAGAAGAAGAATCGCGAGAAAAGTTCGCACAAAAAGAATAAAGTAATGTGACATTGAAAAATTTTCATTTCACTATAACCTTCCTTCTACTTATACAAGCTCGGGTCTTCTGACGCATTTATAACATGATAACATAACGGGGGACACATTGCGTATAAGTCTCCAGACCATCCCGGAAAGGTTAAAACCTGACCGCGAAAATGACTTCGCCAAGGTGTACGGGGAACTTAACTTGCATTGGTTAAGTTAATTAATAGACCCCCTTTGGGGCTTTAAGTTAATATGCCAGAGGAAAGTGGACGATGAACTCCTGGCCTCGTCCAAAATGCCCAAACTTTTAAATGATTCAATTTTACCCTCCAAATCCTGCCTCAGACCCAAGCTCATAGGAGCATTATTTGTCATCAACTTGACTCCTGGGTGGGATATCCCACCAGCGACGAAATTACAGCAGAAATTGAAGAGAACCATCAATTTGCAAAAGTGCCGGAAGTAATAAAATCAAACCTATTTTAGATTATACAAATATGATCAGTATACATGTGACCAAGACATGCCTGCCCACTCACGACCTATGTTTCAAACTGGCCATGTATGGCGCAAACTGTAAGAACAGTACAAGAATATGCGTAAACAGCAACGGCGAACACCGGGCTATGACCATGTCATGCCTAGTAAAAAAAGGAGGGTATACACAGGAAACAACGGGACAAAAAATCAAAGGAAGAGGAAAGGACAAACAGGACTTACGCCAGAGTTGTAAAAGCTGCGATCACTGAGCTAGGGACCCAGAAGACGTACCTGGAAATAGAGAGCGAACAGTCAACCAAGATCATGTGCTGCATTTATTATGCACACATTGCCAATCTGACAAATCCCGGTTCTTTCTCGAATGAACTAAATCACACGCTCACCAGGAATGGAGCAGGAAATGTAGTTCCTTTAGAATCTCCCATACCTGTACCCATGAATACGGACACAGTACCACTCCCAATTGACAACCAACAAGAACCACAACCACAACCGACTGAATAAACTGCCGAAGCAGCATCAGTAGACAACACAGAACCTACAACAGAGATAAACCCACCCTCCGACAAGGAGCCCGCAGCAAAAATGCACTAGCTGACACAAGGTGAGATCTTCGTCAATCTCTAAAGAACATCGCCATATGTACCACGGAAGGAAGATTATAATAAAATATACGCATCGGAGATAGCCATTCCCCTGCCGTTAAAACGGGCGAGACAAGTGAATGGATAAAAAGTGACATTTATAAAGGGGAATACAGCGGAGACATCCCGGATAGAGTGGTTGATAAGGCCATCCTTCACAAGATGATTCGGCTTAACCAAGAGACTTTCTCTACGATTATGAACACGGAAATCCAAAAGAAACGCTCCGGAAAATGCAGAACCCTCGTCCAGCATCTCCACCACGAAGAACAACAAAAGGAGCAATTAATAGGCCGACATACTCGTATCTTTTCTTTAGGAAGTCCATCGAGGTCGGTGATGTCGGATGCCCTCATATTGAGGGCATCCGACATCACCTCATATGCCCTCATATTGAGGGCATCAAACCTGCACTAGGTTTTGAACGGGTAGGAATGTGTGCAGTCTTCGGACCCGTATCTTGACCAAGGGGAGAAGGGCCCTGGTTGCAGGAGAGGTTCTAGACGACCAGGCTTCATCCTTGGCTGCATGGAACTGCCGAGACACCGCTCTGTTGGTGCTCGCATATGGGCACTCCCCATCCTGGTTTGTGATCGAGGTATCTTTCTTCTAGCCTTTGCCAAACAAGGCATAACCCACAAGGCACTGGGATGGGTGCAGTGGTTGGTAGGCGCCAGGGCGTGTACATACACCGATGGGCCTGCCCCCCGTACCTATGGGGTCCACTGCTGCTCCGAGATCCCATGCTGATGAGAGAGCATCGGTTGTTGTTTTTAACTAAAAACTTGACAATCTTACAAATGAACGTTGTCGGATGGAACACTAAACAAAGGACCTATGGTAACATTATCAGACATGTGACCCCTACATTATATAATTTCGGAACACGGAATTGATACGACACAAACCAAGATTAAAATATACACGTATAACATAGTGACGACAAACCACAGGCAGGAACGCTTCGACCGTGCTGCCACTGAAGTCAGAAGAGGGCTTTACTATAAAGAGCTTCCTTAACTGGATGAATCGTATCTGGTCATCGAGGTACAAACCACCTTGGGACCTCCGGGGGTGTCCGTATGATATCCACCCACAAGACGCGACTATTTGCCGCTACACAACTTTTTGCAATTGTATGGACAAGGTAAGGCAGTCATTTTTGGTGGGGAGCTCAACTCGATCTGGTTCTAACCAGCCTGAAGTTCCCCCAAAACTATTACATGTAATCCGGCCCACTGATCTCAGGTGACCACGTCCCATCAAAATCACAGTCTCCTGAAGCCCAATCCAAGTGGCTGCAAGGAAGAAAAAATACTTCTCTCGAACCAACAGGGGAGAGAGTACGGAGATTTTCTAAATGGGTACGTGCCCCAATCCCTTGAAGAAACCACCTTCAAAGAGTGGACTCCGCAACTGTACCAAGAACAACATTCAAGACGTTACTAGCGCCAGCGTTTACAGAAGAAATGTATGACCTAATGGACGACTACATAAGACTATATGAAAACATTAGACTAGGAGGAACGGACAGAAAATATCAGACGACTAAGAGCACTAAGAACAGAAATGACAATACGCATTACGGAACAACAAGAGTCTATGTGGGACAACCTTATCGACAAATTGACGCAGAAACTGATTTTTACACCTTCTGAAACATCACAAGAAGATTAAAAGGAAAACCGCGTCACAGAAATATCAATCTGAAGAAGGATGACATGACAAAACTAGACAACGAAATAGGAGTGTAAGAAGCATTCAGAGACTTCTGGAAGGAGGTATTCACCATCTCTCCGGAAGAAAATAACCTTTACGACTTCGACTTTGAAGATTACAAACACGACAGGGTAGGCAAAGAACTAGACAAGACATACCCATTTAACAACTCATCCCCGAGTAGAGAAATGGAGGACTATGATAAAAAAATAACAAAAAACGAACTTACAGAGACACTTCGTTCATTTAGACAAAGAGCACCAGAAAAATCTCAACTGACAAAGCTTAATTTTGTAAACGCCCATCAAAACATCACGGAGGGGCTCATCAATGCGTTTCTAAACGCTGGCTACTTCCCTGACGAATGGAAGATTACAAAAATGATCTTCAATCCAAAGTCTGGGAACTACCTGATCACCCAACAAACTTCAGGCCTATCTCCTTCCTCGGAGGAGATGTTATATATAACAGACAGAAAAGCTTACATTCAAATTTAAGACTAAACCGGACCAGACTTCGAGCTGACTGCCGGCATACCGCAAGGAGTGTGCCTGAACTGCATTTACACCATCGACCTTACTGAACCCTTCAGATAGGACACGCTTTACACCTAGTTCGCCGACGACATCTCCCAGATAGTCACTGACCCCTTCAGAAATTCCGATTTCCTGGCACAAACAACGGCCAGAGAAATCGAGCATATCCACAGATATGAAAGACGTGGAATATCTCAATGAACACCCAATAATTTAAGGTGATACCAATCTTTCGAAGGAAGCTGGGAAACATCGAATTAGATGGCGTCCACATTTCCCACGGAAGAGAGAGAGAGAGAGAGAGAGAGAGAGAGAGAGAGAGAGAGAGAGAGATCGGTATTGGGACTGAGGAAGAGTAGAAGATACGGCAGCCACGTTAGCTAAACACTAGCGCGGACGAATGTAGACCTGAGCAAGCTCTTTGGTTTTAAAAACTTCATTAGGGCTAACATACCAAAAAAATTACAACGGGCTCATAAGATCGAAACTACTGTACCTACCAATATCTATCAACACAAGCCTCAGAATACACATGGGATCACTCCAAAGAGTGCAGAACAAGGCGGTACTCCTAATCGGCAGCGTCAAGTGAAAGGATAGGAGGATGCAGAGCGACCTGCAGCAATAGCTCAAAATAACCCCAATCAACATCGAGCTGCAGGCAGGAGCTAGAATGATCTGGGAGTAAGTCTCAAGATGCATCACACCAGAAGATCTACAAAGACACAGAAAATATCCTACAGGTCAGAAACAGAAGAACGAAACAATTTGTAAGTAGCGAAAGACATACGGAAATAGAAGAAGATCCGAGAACAAGAAATAAACTTGCAGAACACGAGCAATCAACAAAAAAGAACACACAATATAACAAGTACAATCAATCCGAGTAACTAAAAACGACACCTACAAAAGGTTGAATGCCATAAACAAGAAATAAAAATACAACAAAAACAAAGTCAACTAAATACCTAAGCACAAAAACAACAACAAAATATTGAGAACACCAGTCTAGATAAAAGTAAAAGACACAAGAGGAACACCTAAATAAACGAACACCTGCGGTACACTTTATCTAGGAATCTTCTGTCTTCATTTATATATATATATATATATATATATATATATATATATATATATATATATATATATATATATATATATATATATATATATATATACCACTTAATATGCCCAATCTCCAACACACACATAGCCAATTACAACACTGCTTTCTTTTGTTTCACGTCTTCCCAACACAACACACACACACACACACACACACTCTCTCTCTCTCTCTCTCTCTCTCTCTCTTTTTGTTCCCAGGAATCCTAGAGACGGGTATCTATATCCACATACATCTGATGCGGAACAGATCGAGCCTCCCAACGACGACGAAGGTTCCTACCCATACGCTGTTTGCTGTGGAAAATAATAATACTTCCTGGCACCTCTCTTCAAAGAGGGCTGGAACCCTGGTGCTTTCAGGCTCACCAGCGATTGTCATTTTGAATTTTATGTCTATTTCATTATCCGGTTGGAATCCCCACCATGGCCAAGCCAAGATGTCGAACTACTATTACAACTACAAGTTTCTCGAAGGATATAATGAATATATAAAGGCGTTATTAGTACCAAGAAACATACGTAGTATAATCCCTTTTCGGTGCCATATTTATTTTCTTATAAAGCTTCGTATTTTGATGTTTTAGGCTACGTTTATCTTTTGTGAGTTTTTTTTAAGTAAGTTTTCGGTGTGTGTATGACTCTGTGGCTTCACCCCTGTTAAACAGAAAACAAACAAGTAAGTTCGGTTAGGTTTTGTGTGCCGTTTTTTTTTCGCGCCGGAACGTAACCAAAAAGAAGCCTATTCTAGCAAACTTTCCGTGCCATAGGCTAATAAAGCCTGCCTGAGAAAAGGGAGTAAGGTTAGCTGAGGGGTGTATATACCTCATTCATAAGACCAAACATTAGTGGTTGTACGCAATCATTAGTGGTTGTACGCAATCATTAGTGGTTGTAGGCAATCATCAGTGGTTGTACGCAACTAAAATTGAATAAAGAAAATCCTTAGGCTTCAGTTCAAAATGGCTTATCTTTGTGATGCAATCAATGGTGATGGCGTTCTCGCGTTAATATTAGTCGTTTATCTGAAGAATTAATAGGATTAAACCCTTTTAAATAATATACTATGTACCTCTGACCAGTATAATTAAATTAGCGTCTTACTTAAAATTGATACTTATCATAATCATGGGGAATGGGTATTCAGCCGACCCCGCGGCTTTCTTTCCCTTTCTCTACGCGCCGCGACATCGGTGACCACTAGGGTGATGACCTTTTGACTTTTTTTATCAAAAATTATTTCCTGTAGCACGAATGAAGGAACTTTTGCCTATTAATGACAAAAATTACTTTTATTCCATTCAAATATTGAAAAAGGTAACGCACAAACCAGTTTGAAATGTAATATAGGACATTTTAGCATGTTATATGTGTTAAAAATATTTATATTAAATATATAAGTCATCAAAAAGATTTGTGCAATAATTTATGTACCATAGAATTGTATAGAATTTTCCAGAAAATCATCAAGTCATCGCTTGGGCGATTTCTGTAGACTTCCAGAATTTTCTTGAGCCATTTCGCGTGCGGTATATAAGCGAGATGTTTAAAGCGAGTAGTTACTAGTTCAGTTTTAACGGCTTTGATATTATTATTGCCTTATTATAATTGTTGTGTATTCTCCAACGTTTATTGTAAAAATATCCTGGTATTATTTGGTAAGCTACATTTAACTCTCTCACTAATTATATAATATAATAGCATATAATATTTTATTAGTGTCTGCCTTCTCTCTTATTTTTTGTAATTGTAATTTGCTTGTTTTTTAATAAAATATATAAAAGCTCAATAACAGTTTCTTTAATTTGTTACCTATTTAATATTTAAGTTTATGTTCTATTTCAGTTGCTGAGTACAAAACATGTTCAAGAAGAGCTCTTTTAATACGGAGAAGAACAACAAAACCTGGACAAATAACTTAGTCCAGTTTCAAGCAGCATCAAGAAGAGGCAACGTGGTAGTTTATGAAGCACCCTTAAGTGAACGGAGTCGCATGCCCCTGAAAATCCACGTCGTTGGACGCTTCAAATTTTTTGAATCCACCGCCAAAGAACGGAGGAAGAGGAGCGGCCTAATTGTTGTGGAGCTAAAAGCCCTATGGAGCAAAACATTGAACTTCCCGCATGTATCTGATCAAGCCATTTGTGCAAAACTAGAAAACCTTCTGAAAGACTATGAGTAGTGCAGAAAGAAACAAAACTTTAATTCTTTGAATGAACTGTTTGACGTGACCAAGGTGAAAGGCAACTGGTTGTGCTAAGAAGATGAGAACCTCTATAAACAGCAAATTTTGACCAAAGGTCAGGTTGGTTATTCCACTTGTAAACCTGCTAGTGCCAAGACCATCCACCCATACAAGCGAAAGAAGGCAATGGAAGCGACTGTGTCCCCACTTCCCAGCTCAGCACCACCTGATTGTTCCGAAACTAGCACGAACTCATCCAATAACAGCGAAGACAGTTCTTGGGAGGATGAGAATGCAGCATCAACGAGGAAAAGGAAGCGTAACCCAACAGGCTTAGCAAGACTCCTTGCTACAAGCTCAAAGCTGTCGGCCCACAGAGCAGCAAAGGTATGTCGCCAGCTTTCTGGTGAGGACATTGAAATCCCAACCCCATGTCAATCAGCAATCCACAAGGCTATATACACGACAGCTGCTCAGGTGAAGAAGCACTTGGTGAGCACGCTTCATCTGGAAAAGTGGAGCTTACACTTTGACGGCAAACGCATTGAGGACTTTGAATATCAGGTCGTGGTCCTCAAGAATGAAGCGAAAGAAATAAAGTTAACTGCGCTCAAATTGAAGGATGGGAAAGCTGTAACAATTGCAAAAGGGCTCCAGGGTGTGTTAGAGGAGTTCAACCTGTGGGGATCAATTGTTATGCTTGTCGCCGACACCTCAAGCGTGAATACCGACAAAAAGACGCGTTGTTGTTCGACTGCAGCAAATGTTCGAAGATAATGGTCACCCCAAACCCAAGTTCATCAGTTGCCAGCACCATGTCCTGGATCGGATTCTTCGCGTTGTCATGGATGATGAGCTCCATGCGTCGACTAAATCACTAAACATAGAGTACTTCTTTGTGCAGGATTTGATGAGCAAGTATGATAAATTGGAACAGCCTTCAGCAACGATAAGACTGAGATTAAGGAAACAGGTAGCTGGAGAGACGACACGAAGTTTCTCTATCACCTCACGCGTGTCTTCCGTCACTTCACTGGGATGAATAAGGTCCCCTTTGTAAAGTTTCAAAAGATCCCAAACATCAGCAATGCACGTTGGAACTCTCGTGCCATTCTAACCCTTCTTGCGTTCATTCTGATGCCTGACACCCGGAGCAGGCTGCGTAAAATCTGTTCATTCATTTCTTACTCATGGGCTGACCATTGGTTCAGCACACACTTGTTCCGGGCTGAAGATTTTTATGAACTATCTGCAGCTCTGAATGAATACCCAACAGGCCTCAAATGCTTAAAAACCCATTGGAAAACAGATGAATCTCCAATCAATATTGCCCGAAGCAACCAGTGCTGTGAGCGTGCGGTCAAAGTTATGCAAGACTTGCACGGGTCCTGCCGCAACAAGGACAACCTATCACTGAGATTCATCCTGTCCAATGACATTATTGTAACTAATTTACTTCCTTGTGTGTTTGATGATCCTATATAATGTTATATATATGTGACTCATAAGCTTGTGTTCAATCTTGTATAGGCTGCCAGTGACTTCAAAAACTGGACAAAAAAGCTGACAAATAAAATTTTTAAAATCATTTTGTGCGTGAGTTTTTTTATCAAAGCACCTTGAAAGTAAGATTTTATATAATCTTTAATTAATGCTCATCAAATTATGACACAGGGATATAAGGTTGTAAAAAAGTCATCACCCTAGTGTACACGGTGGTCCGAGAGTCTTGTCATCCTCTATCGAAAAGTAATAAGAAAATAGAGGAACAATATAATAATATCAAACACATCTGAAATAGAAAATTAAAACAATATTTACAGTAGGTGACATGACTTTCAGACCACCCTATACAATCCTTGTTAATTTTCGGCGACAATATATATATATATATATATATATATATATATATATATATATATATATATATATATATATATATATATATATATATATATATATATATATATATATATATATATACAAGCCGCTGTTCTCTTCTTAACAGGAAGAGCTTGGTTACACAGGCACCCCTGCAGGGTGTGGCTTACGGCCTTATTTGCTAATCTTAACCGCCTTTTTTAATCTCCTTTATAGACTCTTTATTTTAATACCCTGAACACCCTTTTGTTGTTGTTGTTGTTGTACTAAGGTTACAACCGAACTAAAATAAAAAATCTTATTCAAACACCTTCAAAATATCTCGTTCTTAAAATATAGGGTTATGGAGGATATATATATATATATATATATATATATATATATATATATATATATATATATATATATATATATATATATATGAGGAATTAAACCACATTCTCCGAAGACAATTTAATTCAGAACAGTTTCGGTGTATCTCACACCCTTTTTCAACTGACACTGGGCAGAAAATATATAAGAGAAAAGCATAACACAAGATCCCCTCTTTTCCGCCAATCTTCTACTTGTGGCTAATCTAAGGGGGGGAGGGGGGGGGGGGGGGGTTAGGCCTAAACATATTGAAGGACTGACATTTTACTATTTTATTTATTTGCGATCTTATTACAGGATTAAAAGAAAATTGACGCTCAGATAGATTTAAATTAGGAACTGACGATATCAAGCTCGATTCTACGATTCTTCTCTTAACATAGTTGGCCGATTTAAATAACATTTTACTTCCATTGAAATCGATCGTATGATTCTTGTCTTTAACATGGCAAAAAATTCCACTACTTTCGCTGCCCACTCTAATATCTCTTTTGTGTTCGTACAATCTCTTGTCTAGATTTCTCCCCGTTTTCCCTCTATAAACTTTATGGCAATCGTTGCATGGTACTGCATATACTCCTATGTTATGATGTTCTTTGGGTTTACTGGCCATCATCAATTGGTTTAAGGAATTATTATATTTAAAGGCTAGATTAATACCCGCTTTTCCAAATATGTCCTTTAAACTATTTAATTTATTATTAAATGGCCATTTAATAATAAATTAAATAGTTTAAAGGACATATTTGGAAAAGCGGGTATTAATCTAGCCTTTAAATATAATAATTCCTTAAACCAATTGATGATGGCCAGTAAACCCAAAGAACATCATAACATAGGAGTATATGCAGTACCATGCAACGATTGCCATAAAGTTTATAGAGGGAAAACGGGGAGAAATCTAGACAAGAGATTGTACGAACACAAAAGAGATATTAGAGTGGGCAGCGAAAGTAGTGGAATTTTTTGCCATGTTAAAGACAAGAATCATACGATCGATTTCAATGGAAGTAAAATGTTATTTAAATCGGCCAACTATGTTAAGAGAAGAATCGTAGAATCGAGCTTGATATCGTCAGTTCCTAATTTAAATCTATCTGAGCGTCAATTTTCTTTTAATCCTGTAATAAGATCGCAAATAAATAAAATAGTAAAATGTCAGTCCTTCAATATGTTTAGGCCTAACCCCCCCCTCCCCCCCTTAGATTAGCCACAAGTAGAAGATTGGCGGAAAAGAGGGGATCTTGTGTTATGCTTTTCTCTTATATATTTTCTGCCCAGTGTCAGTTGAAAAAGGGTGTGAGATACACCGAAACTGTTCTGAATTAAATTGTCTTCGGAGAATGTGTTTTAATTCCTTATCTTTTCTTGCGATATTGCATTAGTTTTCATATATATATATATATATATATATATATATATATATATATATATATATATATATATATATATATATTCACCTAGATTTCTTCTACAAAGCTTGAGTCTTATACTCAGAAAGAAGGACAAAACGAAGAAGGCGGGTCCCCATCTTTAATTCCAACGTTTCGGGTTATTACAAAACCCATCTTCAGGAGCTAGAAACAAATTATAAATGGGTAATCTAAGCTGAGAAACATAAATAACAGCACAAGTTCAAAGTTAAAAACCACAGATCAGAGAAAATCACAAAAAACGACGTTAAAAATATAAAATGAACGTTACGTTAATGAACAAACAAAGTAGTGAGGTAAAGAACAGCAGAAAAATATTTGTAAAGATATCGATACTATCAATTAAGGACAAACAAAGTAAACGTAATATTATAAAATTAAACAATTGAAATGGAAAAATAGAGAATTGGATACAAACAAAAGGTAAAACTAAAATATAGACACTGAAACATTACCTTACATGGTTGGATCACAATGACGAGTGAAAACAGGAAGGAATTCAAAGAATGAATACAGCTTGATTAAGTTATAAACAGAGGAAAGGATGACGTGTCCTCATTTAAATTTGGGTGATTGTATTTAATACACATAGATTCTTTAATGCGGAGAGATGAAATAGATTTAGCAAATTTTAAGACAGAAAAATCATTCAAGCACACGTCTGTTTTACAATCAATAGCATGTTTCCTGATGGAAGAAAACTCTTTGTTACTTAATGTTTTACCGGGTCTATGGTTAATTCCCATGTGAGAACAAAAACGCGACTGGAGAGTACGTACTGTGATTTCTATATAGGTCCCTAACTTACAGCTAGGGCAAATGAACTGATATACAATGCACGAACTAAACGGCGTGGGAATACTATCCTTCACTTTAAAGAAATTACCAATATTTTTGTTATTAATGAATATAAGTTTAAAATTAATTTGACGATAAATTTCCTAAAAATGGAAATTAAACGTTTTCGGAGCAGGTCATTACAAGGGCTGATGTCTGGTAACAAGACATACCTGATTTCCTTCGGGACATTAAAAGAAGTGGAGGGGTTATAAAGCCTGAAGAGGAACTTCCTAATACAGCTTTCAACTAAAGATAAGTTGTAATCATTTTTTACAAAGTATTCTTTTAAAAAAATGAATTCAAAATGCAATGCAAAAATTACCGAGAGGACAATGCGAACTTACAAAGAAAAAAAAACACTGCAAAATTATAAAACAAACTAAGAGAAAACAAATAAAAAATAAAAAATAAAAATGAAATAAATGAATTAAGACTTACCAACTTGAGAGAAGGACAGGAATCACATATTAAATCCTTCGATTCCTGTCCTTCTCTCAAGTTGGTAAGTATTCATTCATTTATTTCATTTTATTTTTTGATATTTTTCTCTTAGTTTGTTTTATAATTTTGCAGTGTTTTCTTTGTAAGTTCGCATTGTCCTCTCTCGGGAATTTTTGTATTGTTTTCTTGAAAGTTTTACTAAACTCTAAATTTATTCATTATTACATTGTCGCATTTTTTTTTCTCAAATTCAACAAACTTTAAACTTATTCTCAGTCATTAATACAATCTCTTTATGTATTCTAAGCTTGCTTTCAAATTGTTTTGCTCCATTATAGGCTGAAGATGAACATAGCTAATGTTCGAAATGTTCCAAATTATATATGTTCCGAATACTGGTTCTGGCTTTAACCTACATACTAAAATCGAGGCTCGAGGTTTCCGAAGGATGTTCCAATTTCTCTCTCTCTCTCTCTCTCTCTCTCTCTCTCTCTCTCTCTCTCTATATATATATATATATATATATATATATATATATATATATATATATATATATATATCCCTTGCAAATTTTGCAATTAAGTATATATTGGCGAAAGTAGCAGATTATGCACGAGAAACGAGAAGGAAGGAACATAAATGCAATATGCGACGTGGGTCTCTTGCTTCTAGTTTGTTTCTCCACATGTCAAATGTAATTTATAATTCTCACAATTATATACATAGGCGTCTAATTGAATCGGCGCTTATAAAGGAAATTCCAACCTTTAATACTTCCGAAGGCCAATTCAACACTAATCCCTTGATAAGTAAGAAATTTATACTTCCTTACTAAAAAAGCCGACTTGTAAATTTGTGTTTCCAGAAGTTTTGCATCTCTTTTGTATTTCATTACTCTTCCAACGATTGACGATGACGGAGGTTTCCGTCGAAACGTGGGTTCGCCAATAAATTGATCCTATCACTATGGTTTTTTTCCTGCATTTATATGTACATTACTGTACTTCTTTGGATAATATATATATATATATATATATATATATATATATATATATATATATATATATATATATATATATATATATATATATAAGACAAATTAAAAAAAATTATAACGTGGAATTGCTTCAATTTGAGATTCATTTTTCTTAACTTGACCTTCCCTTTGCTGTTTGCTTATGTTAAATTGCAGTTTTTTTCCGTACTGGTTTTTTTTCTCTGACTCTATAATTTAAGAACGGGATTTGTTTTGAGTATTTAAATAATAATTTCATCTTAGTTTGGTTATGACTTATGTATATTTTAAATTTTTATCAAGGTAATTTCTAAGAATTTCTTTAGAGTTTGAAAAAACAAAATAATTCAGCTCAGAAAAAATAAATATGATTATCCGATGCTTTATAATATTTTAAAAGAAAATGAATTACAATTGGTGAAGTTCAGAAAATTTATTAAAATTTAAGTTAGGCTGCTTTTTTATTGTATCTATAACTATATTTTAGCAACGTGATTTTTTGAAAGTGAGGAAATAGTTTAGAGTTCCTTTTTAAAATTATTATATTTGGCGAAGTTCAGAAAATTGATAAAAATTTAACCATGGCTGCTTTTTTTTTAGATTTTAAATTTTAAAATTAGTAGCGAAGCGCAAACTTCCCAGCGTAGGAGGGGGGGGAGTGGCGAAGCCATTGCCTGGTTTAACACTATAGGAAAGGTAACTGCTCAATTCGATCCCGAGATGAAAACCGATACCCAGTGGCGTAGCTAATGGAGGGCCGAGGGGGCACAAATTTAAAAACTATCCCGGGCCCCCATTGAAGGACGGGGGCCCAAACGAGTCCCCCATCCCTTTTTTGAATGACTCAAACAGTTAATAAAACGGCTAAATTATGAATTAAACTGTGTCAATCACTACTTATATTGTTGCTGTGTCAGACTGATAAAATGCATCAATATAAATTTTGACTGTTACATTTAATAAATGTATTATCTCGGTTTCACATTTTGTAGTTTATTTTTGTACTCATATAGAAGTATTCCCTATTAAAGTGTCTTATTTATTTTTGGTTTATTTGACACACTATCAGACATACCCGAGAGCACCAAAATATTGCAGTAGTTATTTTCAGGTCATTCATGATATCAAACATTCCTATGTTGGGGAGCCCCAAGGAGATAATGCCCCCTGGCCCCCCCAATCTATAGCTACACCACTGCCGATACCCTTACCTTGCCCGTAGGCCACAGACTGAATGTCTTTCTGCGAAGCGCAAGCTCCTCCTCAGTAGCGAAGCTGCTCCTCATGTTGTCTATATTATCTCAGAGTGATAAATTTAAACTTTTTTAATGTGGGTGAAAAAGGCAATAACACTATCGGGAAATATAGACAAGAAATTTATCGTTCAAAATTGCTAAAAGGTGAAGCATTTGTTTATTTTTTTAAAGGTAATTATTTATTATAGTATTTTAGTATTTCGTTTGATTTGTTCATATATGTTATTTTTTTTCCTTAGATGAGAGTACCGACGGGAATGGCATTCCTGAGTTCTGTGTTTGTTCGAGGTGTCAATCACAACTTTGGAATATATGATGAATTTCTACAAGTTGTCGCGATTAAAGGTACCACCAATATTGCCGGAGATGCATTGAAAGCAGTATTGAAGTGCGTTGATGAACTCAATCTAGATTTGTATCACCTGAATAATATTGTAATAGACGGTGCTCCAGCCATGGTTGGGGAACAAAAAGAGTTCGGCTCACTTATGCAGAAGCATGTTGGGTCGTCTGGCCACCATTAGCAGATCAAGAGGCTGCATTGTATCGTGCACCAGGAAGCCATGTTCTCAAAATCAGCAACTATGAAGGACGCTATGACAACTATGGGAAAGGAGTTGAATATGTTCCTCACCCGTTGACTAAATCCCTTCCAATTTCAAGAGGTTCTGGTAGGGATGAAACCAGAATATGGTGATCTTTACTTTTGTGAAATTTGTTGGCAGTGTCTTTCACATTAAAATGAAATGGTGGCCTTCTACGACAGCAAAGATATGGATGTGTGGGTAAAGATATTTTCCTGACTCTAGTTGGATTGCCAAGCTAGACTTCATTACTGACATTACAGCTAACCTTAACCAGATCAACCCCCACTTTCAAGGAAGGACATCCTACTAGGCGACTTGCGATCACATATCTCTGCATTTGAGTTGAAGCTCTCCCTCTGGGAATCTCAGATGGAGAAGAACAGCCTGTTACACAATCTTCGTCTGTTATCTTTCCCTGAAGAAGTTGACACCAGTGTATGTGTTTAGGCCATTAGGACCTCAGCTTTGTGTTTACCAGCCATTTTTCCAACATGTTATATTCCCCTCCTTTCAAGAGTTTCTCTTCGCCTTTTGATGTCGACTGTGAAGAAATGCCATCAAAACTGAAGATGGCACCCATTGATCTCCAGTATTCATAAGATTCGAAGTGACAATTCCGTTGTTTACGACATCTTTGATTTCTATAAGAATCACGTGCTTCCCTTTGGACGGTTCCCAACCACATCACCCACGCCCAGAAAGTAGTGTTTATGTTTGCAAAACATTCCATTATGAACAGTTGTTCTCTAAGATGAAACATACCAATGTGAGCTGCATTCGCAACTGCCAGATCATTACTTGTCTGATGCACTTCTTCCTTCAACCTCTTCATATAATTCCGATATTACATTTCTTTGTAGTTGCAAACAAGATCTTTAATATTAAATTATGATTGCTCCCTTGTGATTGTAAGTTGTTATTTCTGTCTTTTCCAGCTTGCTGTTCCGGATTCTCCCGAGCTTAGCCTGAAAAGATTAGAGACTCCTGATTTAGAGTAAAAAATAAAGTTTTCTTATGCCTTTCGCACCCAAACTTTGAGTTCTCAGCACCGAATTCATTGGAGAATCAACGTGAATCGGCGATGGCTAGAGGTGACATAATTCACAACACAGGAGACGGGATCTATATAAGCGCCAAATTCAAAAGGGCCCCCGACCCCCCTTTTTTTTTAGAAAATCTAATTTAATGTTGAAAATAACTTGTACTTGAAGCTTAATTTAAAATATAAAAGAAAACTAACCCCAACCTAAACTAATCAACTGGTTACTTTTAGGAATCGATTTTAAACTTTCATCTATTCCACGAAATAATAATTTACAGACTTAAAATGATGCATAACAGGGTAGCATGACGCCAGCGCAAGGATATTCTTATTTGGTAACATTATTACACCTAACCTATCCTTTATTACTAATTTCCTTATTAGTGGTCGTTTGCGCGATTTCCGTTTGGGGAAGGCAATTGGAGACGGACCAATAAATCTTTCGATTACGACAATTGGATGAAGAAAAAAGAAGAAGCACGAAAAGGACACAAAACCTACAATAAACACAAATACAAAACTAAGCATCACTAAATAAATATAAAATATTACAAACAATAACTAATGCAAACATAAAAGTAAATTAAGATAAACATAAAGGCTTGAATGCCAGCATAACTCCTAAACATCTGACTGAGAACAACAAACGAAAAAAAACAATGCCAGAGATAAGCTTGATCAACAAGCGCCTTGCATCACTCTGTAAATCTTTTACTATTTTTTATATTTTCACTACTATTTTTCTTTCTATCTACACGATAGATTATTCACCCCCACCTCCGCTGACATACACAAACATTTGAATTGAACAGCGGAAGATTGACTAAAATTCCTGAAGACTGTGAACAAAGATGGGCCTACCCAAATTTAAGCTTCAGAGGACAAAGCAGTCAAACTATGAAAATGAAAGAAGAGAAGTTTTTGGCCACGTTTCGACACCATAATTTTCCTGATGGGTCAGGGCCGGATTAAGACCCTTAGAAACCCCAAGCACTAAATTATTTTGGTGCCCCCATACATTTCTAATTCAAAATATAAACAATAATAAACCATAAAATAGTTTTATTTATCGAAAGTTTGAAATTAAACAAAACTTACAGTAAGAAGGAAAATAATATTTATTTCTGTATGGTTCCATTTTATTTATAGTTGAATAATTTTCTCCTACTTTTTTCATTTGCAAAGTCTTTGATCAGGTCCTCATAACCAATCATACGTAACACATCTGCTTCTATACATAATAGAGATAAGTCATCCAGCTTGTCTTGTGGCATAGTTGTTCTGAGGGAATTTTTAATATATTTCAACCGTGAAAATGAACGCTCAGCTGAGCAATTTGTGACTACTAAGGTTCAAAAATATACAGAAGGCAATGTCTACATTTGGAAAGGAACACTCAATATTGTCTTCTACAATTATTTATAAAGTTCAGCATGACTAAATCTTATTTTGACATTTTCCGTTGCATTGAATTTATGGCGCACATATAAATGAAACTGCTGAAGCTCAGCTGAGAAATTACTGTCGAGGTCCTCTGCTGAAGTCCTCAGCTTTTGACAGCACTGAGAGTGCCTTTCAATGTTAATAGAGGATGAAGTGACATTATATGGCACATTACTTAGAAAAGAAAATCTCCCTGCTATTTCTTTGTATATCTCTCCTCTTCTTTTCATCTCAGTTGCAAGTTTGTCAACAATTGTGTTAAAGGTGGTGATACGAATTTATCTCTGTCATTCAGATATAATTCTGGTGCATCATAGCCATTGGATTCTTTCTTTCTGATACGTTTGCGAGTTGTAGCTGCCTTGTAATCAACATCTGGTAACATTTCCTTTGCATCTCTTTCATATTTTTTCAAAGTCATCTCGTGAAGTACATACACAATTGGTGGGCTAATGATGCTTATAGGTGTCCGTCGGCACGACGACGACCTCTTCCATCTCTCCTCTCATGCGCACGCATGTGGCCGACTAGACCTGATTTTGTCAGGAAGCCCCTTCCACATTTGTGGCAGTTGTGGTCCGCATCTGGGATGATTAGGTGCCGCTGGTGTCTTGCAGCTCGAACCTGGCCCCTTCTTCTTCGTCTTTCTGCTTCTAGGTGTTGTACCCCCTCCTTGATAGTACGCCGCCAAGTTGGTTTGTCCTCTACTAAGTCTTCAAGGTGGATTGGGCTTATGTTGCAGGCTTTTAGCTTTCTTTTTATATCGTCTTTATAGCGTTTTTTTCTGTCTGCCTGCACGACGGTCACCTTCCCCGAGTTCGTTGTAAGGACTTGTTTAGGCCGTCGTTCGTCTGGCATCCTTATCACGTGCTCCCACCCACCTGAGTGTGCGTCTAGAGGCAAGCACTTCTATACTATCACAGTTAGTTCTACGCAATATTTCATTGTGCGGTATTTCATCTCCACGTAATTCAGAAGATTCTTTGGCAGCTACGGATGTGAAAAGCTCCCAGCATTCTTATATGTCTTCTGTAAGGTGTCCAAAACTCAGTCCAGTACAGCAGCCTTGAGATAAGACACAAACAGCCTGGTACACAGCCACCTTTGTAGAGAGCTTCAAGTCATGGTTTAAGAAACCCCTGTCTTTTAATCGCTCAAAAGCTGCTGAAGCAAGCTAAATCAGGTTTACCACTTCCCTTTAAAGTGTGCCGTCCTTAGAAATAATGCTGCCAAGATAAGTAAGGTGCTCAGCTTCATTGAGTCTTGCTCCGGAGATAATGATAGGTTCTGGCGGCTCATATTCTTGCTGTGCGTGATTTAGCATGACCTCGGTTTTTCTTACATTGACTCTTAGTCCAGATTACTGGTAAGCCACATTAAGAGCTGAAAGCTGGCTCTGTAGATCCCTAGGATGGTGAGCAACTGTGGCTGTGTCGTCTGCGAACTGGAGTTCTTGGATTGAAGCTAGCGTAGTTTTTGTGCTTGCACTGAATTTTCTTATATTGAATAAGCCCCCGTCCGTCCTGTATCTAATGATAATGCCATTTTCCTGTTCTGCATGATTGGCAAAAGTATGTGCGACTGCCACGAGGTAGATATTAAAGATAACAGGGGCAAGCACGCACCCCTGTTTTACTCTAACTTGAACTGGAAAGTACTCGGAAAAATCGCCACCCGAGATTACTCTTGCTTGCCTGTCTTCGTGGAATTGGCGAACAATTTCTACAAATGTGGGCGGACATCCAAATCTACTAAGGATTTGATATAGTAGGTCCCGATTCACTGTATCAAAAGCTTTGTCAGATCGACTAAAGCCGCGCTGAACGGTTGATGTTGCTCCCTGCATTTCTGCAGCAGCTGACGACAAATTAACACCATTTCTTAGGTACTCATGTCGGCTCTAAAATCGTATCGAGATTCTGGGAGAATCTTATCAATTACGTGTGTCAGGAGTTTTGAGAAAAGCACAATGCCCAGGATTTTTCCAGCAACGTCCAGCAATGACACCCCCCCAACTGTTCCCACAAATTGCCCTGTCTCTTTTCTTTTTGAATATTTTGACGATGCTGGCTTTACGAAAGTTGGAGGGGGTTCTACAGCTCGACCAGCATGATGAGAAGAAATCGTGAGTTGATATTAGTTTTTCACCTCCGTATTTATATATTTCAGGGGGGAGTCCATCCGGCCATGCCGATTTAAGATTTTTCAGTTGTTTTATCGCTTTTACCACGTCATCCCGCGTAGGTGGTGCATCGAGTTCAGGTATCTGCGGGAATTCAGGCAACTCTTCAAGTATAGAGCCATCTGGGTGTCATTGACCGATCTTTGATTAGAGTGGTGCCATCAACAGATCTAACTGGAATTGTTTGATTTTTTGATGGTCCATGGATACATTTTATGGCATCATCGAAGTCGTGGATTTTCTTGACATCAGCAAATTTTTGTATTTTCTTAGCACGAATCAGCCACCAGTTATTTTTTAATTTTCTGAGACTCCTTTGTACCTTTGCTCTTTTGTCTTGCCATCTCTTTTCAAGGTTGGCAGTTGAATGGTATCATGGGCTCTATTCTTTTCTCTCAGAATTTCTTGAATGACTAAATTGGATTAATCAAACCAGTCTCTATTACGTTTTTGTCCGTCCCAAGGCAGTCCAGCGCACTTTGGTAAGTTTTGTTAATGAGTTGGCTCCATTTATCATCAATTATTTCTTGTGTAAGTGTTCTAGGGTCAACATAAAAATTGTCTACCTCCCGTGAAAGTTCTGCCTGAAGTTCCTCTTGTTTATGTGGGTTATTCAGTGCTGTTTTCTGCACATAACGAAAGAAGATGGAGTGCGTTTTGGCTCATTTTGCCTATGCTATGCTTTCCCAAAATTCTAGGGCAGACGTCATTGTCAGTTCCAACTCGGGCATTAAGGTCACCTCGTAAAATCAGTTTGTCACTGCAGGGGACTCTCTGAATGATTGTTTGAAGGTCATCGTAAAATTTATCCTCTCTTTCTTCCTATGAATCAAGAGTTGGCCCGTAAACACTGACTACTGTTGCAAAGACACCTTCAGCTAGGGGAATTCACACCGTTATTAACTTTTTATTGTGACCGACAGGCATTTCGGTGAACCTCTTGAGAAGTTCATTGTTGATGGCAAACGTGGTTCTTCTTATTTTAGACCCTTCCAGAAAAATGCATAACCAGCACATTCCTCGTTTATGGAACCCTCAAGAGGTAATCTCGTTTCCGAGAGAGCAGCAACATCTACTCTGTAGCGTTGTAATTCGGCCGCAATCAGAGAAGTTCTATGGTGAGGTATTTCGGTTACGTTGGAGTCCATTAAAGTTCTCACATTCCAGGCTGCAAACGTTATCTGTTTATTTGTGTTATTTCGACCGCCTTAAAGAGTATCACACTAGTTACGGTAATCCAGGCAGGATTAGAGGTGGAACAGGCAATTTTGGGGCCACATTTCTAGGCTGTTCCTCCATTGGAGGTAGGCAGTGCTTTCCTAAAAACGGCTACCTAGACACGTAGGTAGGACCGAAAAGAGTCTTGTTCCAATGGTTCACTTTCAACGACCATCTTGCCTGCGCCGCTCAACGTGCAAAGTTCTGCTTAGGGGCTTCCAGTCTACCAAACCTGCTCCCGTCAGCAGTTCTAAGTCGCCGCGGGTATTTCAGCTTGTCCAAGAGGTTATAATGAGAGAAATCTGCACCATGAATTGTTTTAAGTGATGCTGGAGGTGTGCAACCCCTAATCACACTGTCTTGGCCCACGGGTGATAGCACCAGTGGCAAGAGGGAGACTCAAGGCGACCGGAATCAGCGGTGGGTTGTAGTGGAGTAGTAGATCCATCACTGAAATTACGTCATAGCCTATCCACAGGGCTGTTAGCCCACAAGGTGGCCATCCCACTTAGTTTAGCCCATCAGTCAAAATGGTGTACCGAGCTGTGGCCCTTGGAGCCATGAAGGGAAAGTTGAGGAGCCAATGGCGCCCGGTGCTGCTAGAGCCATCCCAAAGGATGCGACTGCTCTGACAGCAAAGGTAGTACACCTCCTGACTCCCTCAAACACCCCATCAGCTAATGTTTTTAAGTTCACATCCTCATTTTTTAGAATTTTGCTTACTCTGTAAAAATTCTGAAAAATCTCAGTCCCAAAATTCAACATAAAAATGAATTCTAGCTTTTGCATCTTATCTACAATAGTATTTACTTCTCTTCTAGCTTCCCCTTTTGTGACTGGTCTCCGGCTATATATTCTAATGCTTCTAAAATTTCAAGGAAAGATTGCAAAATTGAGGCTGTTGCCATAGCATGTCCTTTCCATCTTGTATTAGAGAGGGATTTCAAGACACTCTCATTTTTAATACGATCTTTAAGAATTTCCACCGGTTGATTGAGGCTGAAAAAAAGAGGTATACAGTAATTGTACTGTCGAGAAGAAATTAACAGCCTCTTGACAGCAGTCAATAACACTTCGGCTAACCAGATTTAGTGAATGAGCTGCACAATGTACATATACAGCAAACTTGTTTGTTTCTAATTATTTTGCTGCCTTCCCCTATAACGCCCAGACATGTTAGCAGCATTATCATAAGACTGACCCCCTACATTTTGAAAAAAATTACACTACCAGTTTCACGTAAGTACTCCACCACCTAGTTTGCCATTTCCTCACTGGTGTGGCTTTTTATTTCCAGAAAGGTTAAAAGGCGTTCAATGGGCTGCCCAACTTTGATGAACCTAAGTACAACACTTAACTGATCGCTCCGTGATGAATCAACGGACAAACTAAATAACCGGAATATTTAACTTCGTTAACAATGAACGCATGGACCTTTTGTGCCATTAGTTGAATAAGTTCCTCGCAGGTGGTTTTTGACAGGTAAGAAAGATTTCCTTTGCCACAATTTCCATATTTCGTAATGTGGCCTGCTAAAATGGATCAAACTGGCTTATGAGTTCAAGCAGTCCTAAAAAATTCCCATTTTTCAATGATCTTGTACAGGATATTATATTTATATGCTATGTATCTAGGTCAACAATATAATAATCAGTACACATAAATTTAAACCTTTCTTCTGTTCCTCGAAAAGCAAAGCTACGTTCAGCTAACTTACAAAAAATAGCTGTGAGACGCCTTAAGACATGTTCCCAGTAATCACACTCTTCTTGGCTTTGTTTCTCCAATTGTGACTTCAACCCCGCACCTTGTCTGCGAGTTAAATATGTTAGCAATGAATCCCGGTGAGTACAGCTTTACTCCTGCTTATCAATTACAATAGTATTTCGCGAGTCACTGAACCCTTCTCTTTTAACAAAATTTGATAATTATTTTTAGGAACAAACAGTTTACAAACAAAAAAATAAACTGATCTTGTTGATGGTGAATACAGTAACCACTCTCTCTTGTATTTCTCACCATTAACTTTTGTCCAAATAAAAGAAGTTTCTGTTTACAGTACCTTTCTTGTTTGTCACTACTATAATGCCGGTAAGACTTGAAAAATGGCCCATTGTCGTGTTAAGAATTACTGGGTCCACAAGTGATCTAATAGGCCACGTCATCAGCAGAGAAATCAAGCCACAACCCTGGATCTTTTAATAAATTGTAATTTTCCTTATCTTTTACAGACATAATAATTTCCCCGACATCGCCATGATCCACTAAACTTCCATTTTCAGCATTTTTTTTAGCCTTATAATGTATTGTAAAGTGACTCAAATCAACATTTGCAGTAGAGGTATCCGTATCAAGAGAATTTACAGGCAAAATGAGATCAGTTATGAGCCATGTACTAGATGAACTTACTTGTGACACCTCATATTTAGATTCTGAAGTGATCAAATTGGTATTGGCCGTATTTGTGTCCACTGCTGATAACGGAGATTGGTTTTGAACTTGAATCTGTATATCATGTTGGGGAACTTGTGTGTGTGTGTGTGTGTGTGTGTGTGAAGAAGTCAGTCAGCTTTGCAGTCTTGCGCTCTAATTCCAAAATCTTCTCTTGGTTATTGTTTGAGAGCTTTCCTTTTTGTGCACCACTTAACTGAATGTTTCATCTTGGTTCTTGGGGTCTGTTAAATACAGAAAGAAAAAGATTAGTTTGTTTGAATTATTATTATGCGGCAATCAACACAAGCTACACTTATCATAGGCAGAAAAATACAAACAATTTTATTCCCAGCTTACTGCTGAATCTTGTGCTTTAATTAATATAGAGATAATTTGTTTTAGAATCGTCTTTTCGAGCTCTACAAAATGTATAGAAGAAATAAGGATATCACTTATAGTTTTTGAGAAAAAAAACTAACATAAAAAATTGTATTTATTGTCATTTTTTCCTAAAAAGTTAAAAAACACTATAAAATAAAAAAAACTATAGGTGTTATCTTAATAGAAATGCTGCAGTTTGTAGAACTTGGAAAGATGAATCGAATGCACTTTGAACCACCGCTATACCACGAGAAATGACGGAGCCGTAGCGATTTTTTTCAGGAAATTTCGTTTTCTATCGCAAAATCAGAAAAATTCACAGGAACTAATTCGTTTTTTTTTTCAATTCCCTATTATGGTAGCAAATTTCAGCATTCTATCTTCAAAAATATAAGTTATAACGAAAGGGGAACCTCGAATGCTAGAATACACATTGCCAGTTACCAAAAATAGGCTTTCTTGAATTTTTTTTGTTTTCGAAATTTCGGTATTTTTAAGTCGTTAAGGATCCGGAAGTATTGGTCATAGAACAATGATTCAAAGTGCATTCGATTGATCTTTTCAAATTCTACAAAAATGTCGAGTTATTTTACGATATCGTTTAGAGTTTTGGGGAAAGAACCCGTAAACACAAAAAATCGGTATTTTTTATGATTTTTTGGAAAATTTTACAAAAGTAGTCATAAAATAATAGTCTTTACCAATTTTGTAAAAACCTACAACAAAAATTTAGTTTTTATCCCTGTGCACATATTCCAACTTGCAGAATAAAAAAAAATGAGAAAACTTAGGATACTTAACGATTTTAAAATACCCCTTAAAATCCCGGGGGGGGGGGGAGGGGAGCTGTTTTTCAAAATATCTCGGTTTCTGTCGGGAATTCGGAAAAAAATTACTGGAACAACCTCGATTTTTATTTCAATTTCCTATAAGCGTGTACAAATTTCAACACTAGCTATAATAATACGAAAGCATTTTAACTGAAACCATCGCCTTAAAAAAATATACACATTAAATGCATTCTAATATATAAAACGAACTTACATTTTAATAGATTAAACAGTCAGAGCTGAGTGTGCCATTGGAATAGTCAGTAAGCAACTTAAAGCAAAAATGAAGTAATGAATGCACATGCAATTAACACCAGTGGCAATTGGCAACCACTTGCGTGGTTTCCAACGTGTACTAGACTTGTTCAAGACTTGTACATATAACTTACAATTTCTGAACACAGTGTACTTTATTTTGAAGGATAAACACGACACTGGAGAGAACGCATTATAAAGAGAACTTAAACATTTTTCATTAAAACTTGAAAATGGCTACAAATTGTATTAGTTTAATAATTTAAATAGTAAATTCGGCTATGAAAAATTTCTGAGGTACCCCTGCTTCCTATGATGCCCTAAGCACATGCTTATAGGGTTAATCCACCATTGTGATGGGTGATAATTAAATGTAAATTAAATGCCACCACGACTAAGACAATTTGAATAAATGTTACATAACGAATTAAAAGAGGCTTCGTTCCTAAAAAAATATTTCGTTTCGCTCAAATTAAATTCGCTGTTTATGTATCCCTCAAAACAATCACTCGAACCGACAAACCGAACCGACAAAAACCAACAAAGCATCGAGTCGCATTTATACAAAACACCCAGAAAGAAAAGCAGATTCCGATCGCTTTCCTCTTGTTTATGTATATAGATAGGCCTCTTCAAGGAATGAGCAGAGACACGAAATACAAATGCTTAACTAGAGACAAAATTGTAAAAAAAAATCTTGATTTGATGACCACCCCTGGATGAATGTTAAAATGGGGGAACTGTCATACACAGATTCTAAAATGCTTCTCGAGATGAATTATTTAGTTTAATAATTGAAATTAGCGCTATTCCAATCTGTGTTAGGAGAAATTTTTATTTTTTTTTATCCATAACAAAATATTTTAGGAATACAATTTTTTTAAACATTTAAATTTAGTTTGTGAGTCACCGAAGTAAATTCGAAGCTTTTACCCAAGTTCTTTCTAAGATTTTCTTTATTGTTCGAAAAACAGCCAGAAAGGGCCGTTTTTTTTCGTGTATTTGAAACTTTTATCAAAGTTTTTCTAAGAGTTCATAAAAATAAATATATTTATCGAAAGTTTGGGAAATTTTAAAAAGAAAATAATTACAAATCGTTAAGCTAAAAAAATGTATTAAATTAAGGCATGTCTGCCTTTTTTTTCATATATAAAATCAAATTTAGATAGGAAAAAAAAGAGCTCTGAGGATTGTCTTTTCTGTATATCAAAAGAATTCCCATAAAAGTTTTTCTTGCCGGCCTAGAAAATAAGCATAGATCTGAAAAACCCTAAACCAAGAGTTAATTATTAGGAGATATGTACTGGAAACCTTTTATATTTTTAGACCAAAACCCGTTGCTAGAGCCAAATAGACCATTGACCACAGACCGAAGGTCTGACTGCGAAGCGCATGCTTCTCCTGTTAGGAGTGGCAAAGTAGCTTCTCTTGTTTCTTCCATTTAAAACATCCTTATTTTTGTGTTTTTCTGAGAAATATAAAAATAGCAAAGCAGCTCCTCTTGTTTCTTCTAATTAAAACATCCTTATTTTTGTGTTTCGCTAAAATAGCAACGTAGCAATTAAACATAATAACAACGTAATACCAGATTAATAAAATAAACTTTCCTGGGGTTATTAAAAGTAATGGTCGTGTGAGATATACATTAGGTAAGCCTTCCCCCCCCTCCTCCTTCCGTAGAACACTAGAAATTAATACTGAAAGAAAGAGATACCATAATTAGAGGAATTGACTGGAAATTATCTTCCTATTTTTTCCTATTTATTGGGGTTTGGGGTGCAGTGTTTTTAATATAACCTAATAAATAGGTTGCAATTAATTTCGGCGGCTTACGCCCGCGAAGGGAGTCGTTAGGGGGGAGACCTTACAATTTAAAAAATAATTCCGTAGAGATTTGGAGCTTTTAGGAATGGCGATCCCAATTTTCTCGGGGACCGTTACTCTTTAAATGGGCAAATCAGGGTCCCTATTGTTAAAATGGGCCAATTTGAAAAATAACCCGATTAAAATAGGAGGATTTGTAGTGTCGCATACTCTCTTTTTAAGAATTATGATAAGGCTTGATAGACCCAACGAAGGGTGTTGGAGGGTGTTGAACTTTCTTAATTAAATAAACCAACCACGCTGATACAGAAATTCCATTATTATAATTTCTGAAGAGAGAGTACGCAAAACCATGGGCACCCATTTTAATCGGGCTATTTTCAAATTGACCCATTTGAACAATTGGGGCTCCAGGTTTGTTTATTTTAAGAATACCCCCTCCCCCCTCAATTGGGACTGCTATTCTTCAAAAATTCCTAATTTCCATCCTTATATTCTATGGTTTGTGTCCTGCTTTGATTTATTACGTCTAAATCGAACTATGTTAATATTTTTAATCAAAGATTCCTTAATGAACATTGTTAAGGGGTTGTTAATTCTAAAAAAAAATAATATTTTGCTTTCGAAACTATAACTTGTTGTCTGGTCCCTTTTTTAGATCTTTTGTTTTTAATTTCGGGGGAGGGGGCATATTTTTAACCTCTTAATCGACTTTTTACTCCTTATACGCATAAAAATTTATGACCATTCTTAAGGAAAACTCACAAATTCTTCACGTTTGCTCCCTTGTGCCCCAACGTCGAGTTCTAATGAGGACTTCCTTAAATTTCTATTTTCTAAAAAAAACCAAAACATTTTATTCAGTCAATTTTGGGGTTTCATCGTATCTGCTCACATAATACCATTTTCTTAGATTTTTGCCGTTTTCTTTTTACTCAGCGTAAACCTGATTATTCTTGTCCGTTGTATCTTACCGACATGTTCTTTTACTTCTCGTCTGCTTGTTCGTAAACCCATTTTTCACGATTAAAGTTATTGGATCACTTGAATATTTTTCGCCCAGAAGGATTTTCAAATTTTGAATAAGACAGGCGCACGCATTTAAAGCTCCTGCAGCATGTAATACTTCTTCATATCGTTGCAATAATGTCCTAGGAGGATATATCATATTTTATTAAGTACTAAAAGACAATATTTCAACCCAATTCTGCAACGCAAGAATTCTTCCACGATGCCATCTTTAAATGCTATGAAGATGGAGCAAATGACACTCGCTCGTGCGTTCCACGGTTTATTCGCAATTCTGACACGTGCAGTGAGTAGTCAATTTATGAATTTTCTAGAATGAGAGGGACGCAACGACGTCTCTCTATTGCGATTGCTGAGAATTTTGATACGTTGATCTGTATTTTCCAGCGTTTCTCGAACCTGGAGATTCTTTCAGCTTCTGCTGTCGTGGCTCTAGCCATCATCTTCCCAGAATTCTTTCTCCGAACCACAACTTGGGTAATATCATCCGCATATTGGATGCTGGGAGTTCTTTCGTCAGTTGGTTTGGGGACGACGGACAGGAGCTTGAAGGCTTCCCTTGTATACCTATCGGAGGCAATGACAGCTTGCCTGTTGGTCAAGTAGCTACAGAGGAACTTTTCGAAGTGGGGGAGTGAGTCTTGGTCGCGAGATTTTGTACTTCAGGCCGTCGATCCAAACTTTGTCGAAGGCCTTCTTTACGTCTCTGCAAACGACGCCGATCCAGCAGCCCCTAGCCTGCTCTGCCGTTGCGTGTTGAAGCATTTGAGCTATGGCTGTTTCCGTGCTTCGGTGTCTTCTGAATCCGTACTGTTTCTCGCCAACAGGGAGTGCTCTGACAGGTGTCTTGATAGTCTGCTGTTGAGAATTAAGTTATGTGTGTGTGTGATATAGGCATTCAAACCGTTGTTAGCGTTCTTTATTTTCCTGCTATGTTAATAACTCGAGTTTCTATGATTTTTGTAGCATAATTCTCGTATCTGTATCTGTTGTGTGGGCTCATGTTCCTTGGTTATTTATTTTTTTCTTCTTTATTCATGTTGTTTTTCCTTTTTCGTTCATTTGCACATTTTTGGTTAGTTTTGTCATTCCGTATGGGTATCAAGTCCAATCCGGTGAGTTTGTCATTATTCGGGAAATTTTTGTCACAATCGGGTTTCCTTATTTGCTTTATACGTAAATCTCCTCCTCTTCCCTTTGTTCCGCTTTGTTTTTAGCACTAGGAAACAGCATATGTTGTTTCCATCCTGCCCCTCGTCCTATTTGATTTAGTTCCTCTCCTATTTCTTCTTGTGTTTTTTCTATGATTTTTTTGGCTCTTTTTTCATTTATTTTGTTTAATGGTTTTATTTTCGCTTCGATGTGCAAGTCTCTTTGTTTTTTTCTCTCTAATCGTCGCGTGTTCGTAATTATGTATACTGCCTTATTCTGTATACATTGCATTATTATTAGATTGCTTCTTGAAACCGTATACATGGCAATTGTTGGATATATCAAGGTAGGCTGTATCATGGCCTGGTAGATCTTTTTCTTATTTTTCATGTTTAGATTTCTTAATCTGTAGAGTAAAGTCAGCATGCCTTGTGCTTTGTTTATTCTTTCGGTCACGTGCTTCTTGTAACCATTTTTGTTAATAGTTAGGCCTAAATTCTTGCCTTCGCCGTTATACTTGTATCGCTCTCCATCTACGTAAACGTTGGATAGTTTTCTGCGATACATAGGTATAATTTTAAATTTATTTTTATTCGTTTTAATTTTCCATTTGAGTTCATACTCGTTTAGATTTTCTATTTCTGTTGCCGTTAGTCTGGCCTACATCTGAGGTTCCGATAAACACACGAAATCAATTGAGTGAAATCATCTGCGTATTGTATGTTCACACAGCCCTCGTCCCTGGGTGGGGGAATGTCCGTGGTATACACTGAGTATAGCGAATGACTTAAACACCCTCCCTGAGCTAGGCCTGCATTAAGCTTGAATCTTTCACCTTGGTAATTCCCCGTGTCTACGTAAGCATATCTTTCCTTGACGTAGTCGCATAAAATTCTTTCTAAATAGTTATTCATTTCCGGATTTAGAATTTTATGTCGTATGCCTCTTTGCCAGACTTTATCGAATGCTTTCGATACGTCCCGACATACAATGTCCATAGTGCATTTTCCTCCTTTCACTTTGCTTATTTTTTCTGTAATCACGCTGAGGGTCATCTCCGTATTCCTGTTCTTTCTGAAGCCGAATTATTGATTTTTCCAGATATTGTTTTCTGTGAGATATTCATTTAATCTTGTGTTCAGGATTTTTTCAAATACCTTCCTGATGAAGTCGAGAAGGGATATAGGTCGGAAGTTTTCGACCTTCGAAGATGGTTTTCCCGGCTTCAGTATGAATATCATTTTGGCTATCTTTAATTCATCGGGGAAGTATCCCGTGTTTATATAGGCGTTAAACACGTTTCTTATCCCTTCGAATATATTATCCGGTGCTTCTGTATAGTTTTTTTCTGGCGAGGCCCGATTTTCCAGGGGCCTTTTGTTTAAAATTTGAGATGGTCTATATCGTAGTTTACGTCTTCCTCTTCGCCGATGTTGAAGACTCCTTTCCAGTGTTCCCTGAACAATTTTTTAATCTCGTGTCATCTTCGATTAATTCCCCGTTTCTGTCTTTAATCTTTATTTTCTCTTTACCTTTAGTATTTCCCATTCTTTTTATCTTTTTCCAAAATTCTAAGGGCAATAGCTCGTTGTCAATATTTTGAACGGCTATTTCCCAGTATTCTCTCTGTTTGTCCGTTATTGCGTTTAGTAGTTCTCTCTTCTTCGTTCTCAGATTGCCGTAGTTTTCCCTTGACGTTCATTTTATTATTATGTTCTCGTTTATCGCTTATTTATGCATTCTTAGTTTTCATTTCGTCTGTCCATATAAAGTATTCAATTGTTTTGTATGTGTTTCTGGGAATTGCATTCTCGTCAGCTGTTTGTATTCGCATCCTTATTTTTTCAAGGTCACCATCGATTTCTTCTAAAGTAGCTTCATTTGGTCTGTTTGGTGCGTAGTCATTCAATTATTGTTTGTATTTTTCCCAGTCTGCTCTATGGTATGCCTTCCATTTTTTAGCGGGTATTTGTATTGGTTGCTGATTTACAGTAAGTAGTGTTGCTGTGTGGTCGATACAGATAACATCTACATGTTCCATGTAGTAGTTAAAAGGAATGTTATAGTTTGCTAGGCAGATGTCGGAAGTTGTCGCTGTTCTGTCTTTAATTAGCATTGGGTACTCTGGTCCTAGTATTTATATTATCCGTCTGTCTATTAGAGCTTGTAGGTCTTTTCCTGTTTGGTTTCTGTTCTTATATCGTGTGTACGTGCATCTTGCGTTCAGGTCTCCCAAAAACAAAGTTGAAAGTCTATTGTTAAATATTCTCACAAAGTTATTTATTGAGAGTCCAGTCGTCACGGTGGTTGGTATCCCGTAGCGATTATTATATTGGTTAATTCCATTTTAAACTCAATTGCGAGGTAAGATTCAGTTAGACCTTCTTTTGTTTTGTACTTTATTTCTTTCTTTATTTTTATTGCTGCTCCGTCGTGTTGTTCGTTTGTGTGATTAGAAGTTATTAAGTCATAGATCCATATTTTCAATTTGTACGTCTTGAGGTTAATTCCGTGATCTGATATTAGAATTATGTCAGGATCTATTTTTCTGGATATATTTCCTTATGTTTTCTTTATCTTTCCATCCGTTCTTATTTGTCGGTAGAATTCTTAATTTTTTGTTCTCCATTTTGTCCGTTGGCTATTAAGCGGTTCTTCTTTTGTGGGAGAGTGGAGTTTTTAAGATTATTTAATTTTATCTTTTTCTTTTGGTTCTACTTTTCCTTTCTGTTCTCACCAAGATTTGGCTCTTTTCCATCTCGCATTTCGCGGCTGCTGTTTTCGGTGTTCTGTCGCGCAGTGAGGCATCCTTGGTCGATTTCCCTTTTTGCTTTTTGTTTTTACGCTTACTTTCTTTTATGCTTTTTTATTGTTCCCGTCGGTGCTGCTCTCTGATTCTGTTTCTTCGCTCTCTGTGTCCGCTTCTTGTTCTGATTCGCTATCATTTCTTTTCGCTTCTTCAATGAGTCTCTTTTTCATGTCCTCAGAGATCTTAATGTTAAATATGGCTGACGAATCAATGTCCTTAGAGAATTTCATTGGTTCCAGCTCGTTTTCCTTGAGCATGGAGTTCAACTTTGTTGCATATGTTCCCGGCTGTGCGATATTCATTGCGTGTGAGTAGAAAATACACGCCAGTATTTTTATGTGAGTCCCGTCGATTGTAACTTGAGTGATTTGGCCGTTAGGCTTAGCTGTCGCTGATTCATATGTGGAATTTCGGGACGCATCTTTTCGTTGGTGGATTTCAGTTTCTTTTCTCTTTATAATTTCTTTTCTCTTCGGGCATGATATAACCATTGTTCTATGGCTTCCTCCACAATTTACACATTTTATTATTATTATTTGAGCAGTTCCTCCATGAATGGGGGCCGCTGCACTCCGAGCATATCTCTTCCTTTTGGGGGCAGTTGGCAGTTATGTGATCTTCCATCTTATAACGCCTGAAGCAAATTTGAATATTGTGGTAATGATCCCGTGGAATATTTCTGGCGGGGATTCTCATATTGTATGCGAGAAGTCCTTTTTGTAATGCTTTTGTGGCAATCTCTGTAGACTCGCACACAATTTTTAAAACATGTGTGTGCTCTCTGAATTTAATTATGTCGTGAATCTTCAGCCATGGTTGTTGCGCTTGCCTTAATTCCTCAGGTGTATGTTCTCCAATCCAAGACTCGATTTTTCTGCAGACGATACTTCGATTCGCGATTATTTGTGGAGGAACTTTTGCTTTTAGGTCGATTTTACGGAGGGCGATCGTGCCCGCAGACGCAAGTAGTAGTTCGGCGTCATTGTTATCAGCACAAATTAACACGCATCCATTGGGCGTCTCCAGGCATTTAATAAGTGCAATTTGTAAATCCTTGATCAGGCTTTTGGCGACTTCTTGGGGGCAATCTCTTGGTGAAATATGGCGGGTCCATTTTCTTAACTCATACCCCCTTCCGAGTGGGACGTCCTTTTGAGAAGTAAAACCTCGAGAAATATTATTCCCACTCCACTAGTGGGAGAAGCCCCCTATATAAGCCTATTTCTAAATATCCTACCTTCCTTAGAGCGCACACTCCACGACCACCCTATTTAGATGGCCTAGACCTTTAAGCGATCCTACAGTCTGATTTGGGCTCGTCACCCCTAACCGGGCTCCTTCTCTGGCTCCTAACGGAATCCCCTTCAGGAGTTCACTATACCATACTACTGACTGTTTCTGGGATCTTACTGGTGGTCGATTTATACTGTGCTAGACAGAAGTAGTTTAAGAAAAAAAAGGGTGAGGACAGTGATAGTTAGAGGCAGAAAATTGAGGAAATCACCTCTTTGTGGTGATGTCCCACGAATCGGAAACATAAGATCTTTCCAATCAGTCCGACTTGCGGATATATTTCTTCTCTCTTCTGCCTCTTCTTTATAGATATGAAGTTGCATGTAGAAAAATGCTTCTTGTTTCAGAAAGTTACTCAAGAAAAATAGTTGTCGTAACTTAGCAGTGCGTAGATCGCTGTGAGTAGTCAGATGAGCTGAGCATTCTGCTGTTGAGAATTTGGATTTCAGCAGTGTTTATATGCGAAACGGTTTGAGCGTTAATAACTCTTTAAATCTATCGTGACGCTGATTGGACAATTATTGCAGTGCTTATGTTTAAAAACGCTGATTGTTCAATTTGTTAACGCTAAGGTCTTTTATTTCAAAAGAATTAACCTAAGAATGACAATTAAATGTATCTCACTCCTGATTGGTTGAATTTTGTAGAATTATGAGTAGATAGAAGACTATTTATATAGTTGTATTTGGGGGAATAAGTTTAGCGACTGCTATGGTTGCCTTAGCTCGTCAAATTCCTATTGTTTTTGTGAAGATCATTTTTGTGTCTTAAAATTGATTCAGAACGAGAATTGTGTATGTTTCTCGCGTTTGGGGAATCCTTTTGGATAAGCTTTTGCCAGTATTATAAAGAAATTCATTCATGAATTTTGCCTTTAAAATTAATGAACTTTTCACTCGCTTTCGTCCGCCCGTCGCGAGGAATGAACTCGTTTCCACCCTACTCCTCCCCGCTCTCCATTGCATCTCCTTGGTCGGACCACAACCTGCAGGCATTCGAAAAGCTCCTTACTCTGGAGGTAAAGTGCCTTGCGAAAGACTATATTTTGGGGACTGGGACACCTCTCTTGAAAAACTCTCTTTTCTCTTAACTTGGTGATAGATTCTCTCTCAAACTATACACACGCACATATACAAACGCAAACAATTACACTCTTACTCCATGGGGATTTCCCTTTGAAATTTAATTTTCCGTATCCCATATGAGGAGATGGAAAATTGAATGAGGGAAACTCGGCGGATTCCGCTGAAGACCCTCTCCGATGGCCACAAGCCTGATCGGGGGAGGGTCTGCTAAAATTTACGGTGATTTAGAAATTGCGCTCGTAAGACTGATCGAAATACATAATGGGTACGCGGCTATTTGCTCAAAGGAGAGTGATTGCGAAGCACTCACCTTCCCGAAAGCAGCAGAATGCCTAAAACCACTGAATTTAAAACCTCACACACCGCCACAAATAAAGACCCACCGTAGTATTATCCTTCACCACCTCGATCCATGGTTGGGGGGGCGGGGCACTCCGTTGAAGAGATTCATGCGGAGGTGAAAAAAAACACACCTGGGCGAAGATATCTGAGACTATTAAATTCAAGGATCATACACACGTATTAAAAAAAAGTCTTTTTTGATACGGCAATGGTGTTTAAAGCTACAGAGGGAGGTATGCTCACCTTAACGTCCGTGTCTGCCCTGAGCAAATCGAATGTGATGAATTTATCTACCTCCAGATGTGCTTCAAGTGCTATAAGTGCGAGTAGCACACCAGGGGCACCTGCCAAAGGGGAAACGTTATTGTGTGCTCTATTTGATCGTCAGATGCACATTCTTGGAGGAGTTGTAATAGCACTTTTATGAGGTGCCTGAACTGTGCAGGAGAACATAAAACGCTCTCTATGGCTAGTCCGGTCAAAAAAGAGCTCTTGAAGAAAAAAGCTAACCAAAAGAGACAGGAGAAGAAAACAAAGTGAACAGTACCTACGCCAAGGTTGCTAAAGCTGCTGTTGCGGAGTTTCGGGAAAACAAAATATACCTCCACGTCGAGAAGGAAAACTCGACGAGAATTATGTGTTGCATCTATTATGCTCACATCGCGAATCTCTCATCCCCGGAGATCTTTGCGAAGGAACTTGATAGAATGCTGATGCGTAATGGAATGGATGAAATGTGGTTTCCAGAGAACCCACGGTCCGAGGAGTTTCTTAAAATTAGTCTCAAACACCAATACGAGACTAGTTGCCAGAAGATCCACACCCCTGGCACCGCCCCAGTTCCTTCCAGGGGTCCCATGATCCAGGCACAATAGGAAAGAGACTCGAACCCACCACGCACCGAAGAACAAAACAACGCTATAAACACCGAACAACAAAATACACAAACGCACACACAAAGTATGGAAATTTTGGAGACTCAGATTGCGAGACCCGATGCAGGGGCACGGTCCCCCCGCTCCCGGAAAACCTCCCAGCCTCAAAGACGTCCGAGGTCGTCCTCTTCTTGTAAAAGGGAACCTAGGCACGTATATCATTCAAGGAAAATAAACTTGAAGGTATATGATGCCGAAAGGTCTCCTTTCCCTAAGGAGATGACAATCCTAGATGTAACGGACGGGGTAATATCCGGAAGGTACAAATGAGGCTTCACATCGGACGACTGCCATGAAAAGGAAGTCGAGGAGGCTTTATTCCCAAGCTTAATTAGATTGGCTTTCATAACCCTGACGGACGGTGAATGCAGAAAGAAACGACCAGGCAAAACAATTACGCCCCCATTCACTTCACAAGGACCTAAGCTCGTAAGAGAATAAGTCCTAAAAAAACAACATAAACACACAAGAATTTATTGTAAACAGGACAATGGACACTTTAAAAATATTACATTTTAACTCAGACGGTTGGACGAACAAAAAGATAATATACGGTAACGTAATACGACAATGTGACCCAGACGTAATATTTATCTCTGAACATGGCATAAATGACACATACAGAATAAAAATATTTCTCTACGAAGTCTTAACCAAAAATCACAGCAGGGAACGTTTTGACGGATGTGCACTAGCTGTGAAAAGAAGTCTTGACTTCAGATCAATGAGTGGACTCGATGAGTCATACCTCCCTGTGGAGGTCCGTACGGCAGTGGGCCCCTGGTCCTGGCAACAGGGTACCAGCCCCCCAAAAGAGGGTATTTGCCCCTTCACAACTTCCTGCAACTTTGTGGTCACAGCAGAATCGTTCTTTTTGTCAGTGACCTCAATGCGAGGAGTGCTGCCTCAGATTACACGTCAAACAACCCAGCAGGTATGAATCTTGACACACTTATTGACAGGCAAATTATGACAAGAATTGGACCAGATGTCCATGACATTCATTACACGTAGTGTAATGAATGCTCTATCACCAGGGATCTGTATTTCATTCTACTTTTCATTTTCGCTTTCCTATCATTTTTCCCCAAATTTCCCCACTATTTCTCCTACTAAAATCCTCTACTACTATATTTCTCGCCTCGCTTTATATGTCCAAGTCCAAGTCCAAAAGATTAGCAATTATTACCCAAGAAGAAAGAAGTTATCCTTACCGTTTGCCTTTTCGAGACTTGTTCCCGCAATTTACAACGGAATATAGAATTCAGCTAAATATTTTCCTTTATCTTAAGGAAGCTTCGTTCGATCACATAACCCAGCCTGATACACAAGAGGAGCTTCCCATTTCGTACCTTACAAAAAAAGAGGCATATAACGTCGGAATAGCAATACCTATAACTGGTGACCCGTCTTCGTCGAACGAAACGTGATCATACAACAAAATGGATTCACAAAGCGGGCAACAAGCTGCTCATTTTCTTCTACACAAGAAGTGGAACTCGCGAACGCGATCACCATCAGACCTCCTGTGTTTAATGAAGCAGCAATCATGGGATGGTTAAAAAAATGTGGAGGCGCAATTCCACATCTTAAGGATATAACGAGAAGAAACGAAATTTTACCATATTCTGGCTGCGTTGCCTCCCAAGACAGTCGATCATCTCCCAGCTGCGGTCCTCTCGTCGCCGAATTACTCGCTCCTACGAAAAGAGGTCGTGGGACTTTTTGAGAGGACGAAACCTCTCTCTCTCTCTCTCTCTTTCGAGAAAGTAGAGGAAGAGGTGACGCCCCCTTGTCGCGGGAAGAGAGCTTGTGTGTACCTTTGACTTTTCGAGCTATTTCGGAGGGGTACCTCTTTTCTGGGTATCCCGGGTAGGTCTTCCCTTGTCGATTTGGTCGGAAACGAGGTTTCAGACTAAGTGCGTCCTTCCTTCCTTTATCTACTCTCTCCTTCTCCTTTTTACTTTTATCCTACCTCTTCCACTTATACAAAAAGAAAAAAACAACAAAAAAGCCTACTCCTATCGTGTCACTCTTACCCTTTTTTTCCCTCTATCTCCATATAAGGACCTGGCAGCTACCTCATGCGTCAGAAGAGAGGCTTTGGAACCTCTATAAACAACGCCAATTGATGCTCACTGGTTGCGAGACTAGGACTAGAGGTGTCCTAGGCGTTGGGGCACGATGAATGGGACGAGGGTAGTGCCCCGTTAACCCTTTCCCTGGCGCGTAATTATTGACCATTCCCAGTGACCGTTGACGGGTGCCTCTGGTAGCATCGGTCCGAGGTGACGGCTCTTTTTCCCAGGTTGGTTGCCAGACCAATAAAAAGCCTTGGGTCGTGTCTCTTGGTGTAGCGGGATATCCATTGAGCGCTGCTCCGAGATCTTGGCCGTCGTGAAGGGAACTAGTAGGAGTTTAGTGCGGGGCGTGCTCCGTTGTTTCCCTGGTGAGAAATCGATGGCTCTTTCGGGGACCGTCAGTGCTGCTTGGTTGGGAGCCACGGCACGCCGAGTTTTGACGACTCGGTCTGACGAACAGCAGCACATGGAGCGTGCCTTCTGAAAGATCCGAAAAGTCTCCAAAGGATAGGCGGAAGTGATTCACGCGGGGCGAAATCGCAACCACCCTTTTTTTATTTACTGATTGGTCGCAAAGCTTCTACTGTCATAAAGTGTTCAAAATGACCGGCAAAAAAGAACCAGGAGCACTCAAATACACGTGCGCAATATGCCAGATCAGATAGATAAGTGGTGCGTGGACTTTCCGGAGGGGTGTTATTCAAAATGCCACCCGGCCAGTTCCTGCACCGACTGTATTCTAAACGGCCAAATGAAGGAGTTAAAAGAAACATGCAGTGCTTCCGAGGAAAGATCCAGGAAGTTGGATGAGAAAATAAAGAGCCTCGATTTGGTACACGCTTCATTCAAGGGAAAGGCTGTACTCTGTAACTTAATCCACGATGTCGTGGAGCAGACGCAGAGGAGCGTCCGACCTAGAGTGAAGGCGGAAGTAAGACAGTATGCCCGTGTCACTTCTGGAACGACCTTCTTAGATATGGCAAAGAGGGGTACTGCCACACAAAAGAAGCCGGGAAACAGGAGAGCGTAGGAAGTCCTACACTGAGGGAGTCCCTCAAAGTTCTTCTGTTCAATGCGAGGTCAATCAGGAACAAGTTTCTTGAGCTCCGTGGCCTCGTAGCAACAGCAGAACCTGAGATGGTGGCCATAATGGAGTCGTGGATAAAAACCTCAAGCCGAGATTTTGAAGGTGAATTCACGATTCCCGGTTACCAGCTCTTCCTGAAAAATAGGCCAGACAGAGAGGGTGGCGGTGTGATGTTGTATGTCAAGGATACTCTCAACTCGACAGAATGCAACATCGTATCCGACCATGAACTACTAGGCGTTGACCTAGAGATAGGTCCTGCCAATACAGGACCCTGGTGCTTTATAGACCTCCTGTCCAACTCGTTGAAAAGGATAGAGATCTGTACAAGTTACTAGGAGAACTTTTTGAAGACAGAGTGTGTATCGTCATGGGTGATTTCAACACACAAGTTGACCTGAAAACCAGAGAACCCTGTGGCGAGAACGCGCTACTCCTGGAGTTCGCGAACAACGAGTTCCTGACTCAATGGGTGAGAGAACCAACGAGAGGAGACAATATCCTCGACTTGGTTTTGACCTCTGAGGATGACATCGTTGAAGACCTCTATATTGGCGAAGAACTCAGTGGCAGTGACCACCGAGTAATTAGATTTGTAGTCAAAGTCCCTAACGCAGGGCCTGCAACTAGTAAATCAAGGAATCTCGATTTGAAAAGAGCAGACTTTGCAAGTCTTCGTGCTGGACTGACTGACGCGAGGCTGTTGAAGACTCGTGGAAGAGTTTCAAAACCACATTCATGAGTCTTCAATCGCGTTTCATCCCTCTGAAATGCCCCAGTCGGTCTTCTGTTCAACCAAAGTGGTTTAATCGACAAATCAGCCAACTGCTTAGGGAGAAGAGAAATGTGTACCGGCAATCGAAGATCTCGGGTGACTTTGACGAATACCGGAGGCTACCTAGGAGAGTGAAGTCCAGCATAAGGGCGGCTAAGCAGTCTGAGGAACTTCAAGTGGCGATTCTGGAAAGAAAAATCCCAAGGAGTTTTTTGGATATGTAAACAGCCGTAAACCAATCCGTCGAACGATTATCCCTTTGAGGAATGAGGAGTGGACATTAAAGCACTTAGATGCAGAAAATGCTAACCTCCTTAAAGACTACTTCTCTTCAGTGTTCACTGAAGAGTGTGGTCCTATCCCCCAGCCAATGGATTCCTACTCGGGGGAAAAGCTGGAGGATATGGACATCACCGAAGGAGAAATAAAATAAAAGATCTGTGACCTAATGACGAATGAGTCACCTGGCCCGGATGGGTTTCTACCTAAAGTGTTGAAAGAAGTGCGCGATCAAGTGTCGCGACACCTGAGCGCAATCTTCAACACTGCCAATCCGGACCGAATGCGTTCCTAGAGACTGGCGTGAAGCGGAGGTGACTCCTATCTTCAAGAAAGGAGACCGTAGCCAGCTGTCAAACTACTGACCTATCAGTCTGACTTCGATAGTCAATAAGCTCATGGAAAGCATCATGGTGGACAAAATGACGTCGCATTTAGAGTCAAAGCTGCTACTGAGGATTTCCCAGCACGGCTTCCGAAGGCAACGGTCATGCCTGACGAACCTTGTGGAATTCTCCCACTTCGTGTTCAGTGAGCACGATCGGGACAAGGCGGTGAATGTGGTGTACTTAGACTTTCAGAAAGCCTTTGATAAGGTACCACACCACCGCCTTCTCCGGAAAGTGCGAGCGCTGGGCATAGACGGAAAAGTAGCCGGCTGGATAGAGAACTGGCTAAGTGGCAGACGGCAACGGGTGGTGCTGAATGGACAGGCTCCTGAATGGGTACCCGTTACTAGCGGAGTGCGTCAAGGTTATGTCCTGAGACCACTAATATTCATCATCTACGTAAACAACATGGACGGTGACATGGTTGCCAAGATTTCTAAAGTTGCCGACTATACCAAGCTTGGTATGAACGTTGCAAAGGATGGAAATACTGCCCGCCTGCAAGATGATCTTTGGAAGATTGAGGAGTGGTCTGATACGCGGCAAATACCTTTCAACGTAAGCAAATTCAAAGTGATGCATATTGGCCACCGAAATCCCCAATCACCCTACATCCTTAAGGGCAATGCTCTTGAATCCACCGACACTAAGAAGGACTTGGGTGTAACTATCATCAGTGACCTCAAGTTCTCGAAACAGTGTATTGAGGTGGAGAAGAAAGCCAAAAGAATTTTAGGGTATATAAAGCGACAGTTTGGATATCGGAACAAGGCTAGTACTGTGTCTCTACAACTCCCTCGTCCGACCGCACCTGGAGTATGCCGTGCAATTTTGGAGTCCTTCATTTAGAAAGGACATCGCGAGATTGGAACGCGTGCAAACCAGGGCAACCAAACTGATTCCCTCTATCAGACATAAAAGTTATGAAGATAGATTAAGGAAATTAGATATGTTCTCGCTAGGCACCCGGAGACTACGTGGTGGGCTTATCGAAGTGTTTGAAATACTTCGAGGCTTCGACAAAATGGACTACGGGGATATTTTCCAGCTCAGCGAGGGAAGAACAAGAAATCACGGCTACAAACGTGAACTGAAGCGATACCACCGTGATATGTGTCGGAAATTCTTCACATACAATATCTGTGGTAGTTGGAACGCGCTTCCGACGGAAGTTGTCAACAGTGAATCTGTTGACCAGTTCAAGTCAAGACTAGATAAAGTCTTGCAAAATCACCGTTAAGCTCCTCGCGAGTGATCTTCGAGGTTGCCAACGGACACCTTCGATGATTGCGCCAAAAGTACCCTCCTTGTATGTACCGTAAGGTCTTCTAGGGTACTTATTTTACTTTTAGCTCCTTGTAGCTCTTCGAGAAGTTGATCGCGTCTTCTCAGCTAATCTAGACATGAGCTGACTGGCTCATGTCTAGACTACTTTAGCTGAAATTTGGTAGAGGTCTCTGTAAAATGGTTAAAGGTAAGGTTCTACCACCCAATATACATTGACCCCCCTCTCCACCAGGGGATTAAAAACTCAACTAGGTGGAAATATCAGGTTCTTTATTAAGTTCTTTATTAAGTGGCCTCGGCATCAATATCCTTTTTGATATCTTGAAACCAATATATTTTTTGAGTTCTTGACAGCAATATCTTTTATGTCTTGACAGAAATATCTTTTGAGGTCTCGACAGAAACATCTTCTGAGGTCTTCACATAAATATCTTTCGAAATCCTTGAGAGAAATATCTTTTAAGTTTTGACAGTAATATGTTTTGAGATTCGACGGTAATATCTTTTGAGGTCTCGACAGAAATATCTTCTGATGTCTAGACAGAAATATCTTCTGAGGTCTTCACAGAAATATCTTTGTAACTCCTTGAGAGCAATATCTTCTAAGTTTTGGCAGTAATATCTTTTGAGATTCGACAGTAATATCTTTTGAGGTCTCGACAGAAATATCTTCTGATGCCTAGACACAAATATCTTCTGAGGTCTTCACAGAAATATCTTTTTAAATCCTTGAGAGCAATATCTTTTAAGTTTTGACAGTAATATCTTTTGAGATTCGACAGTAATATCTTTTGAAGTCTCGACAGAAATATCTTCTGATGTCTAAACAGAAATATCTTCTGAGGTCTCGACATAAATATATTTTTAAATTCTTAGCATCAAAATCTTTTTGAGGTTTTGAAAGCAATATTTTATGAGGTCTTGTCCCAATATCTCTTTGAGTCATGGTAGCAATATATTTTGAGGTCTTTATAACAATATCTTGACTTAATGACAGTAATATCTTTTGATCTATTGTCAGTAATAACTTTTGTAGTGTTGACAGCAATAACTTGTGAAGCATCGACAGAAAAATCTTTTGAGGTTTTGACAGCAATATATTTCTGAGGCCTCGACAGCAATATAGTTTTGAAGTCTTGATAGCAATATATTTTGATATCTTTACAGCAGTATTTTTCTGAGGTCTTGATAGCAATATTTTTTGATGCCTTGAGAGCAATATCTTTTTTGAAGTATTAACAGCAATATATTTTGGGGGCTCTTGACATCAATATTTTTGATGTCTTGACAGCAATATATTTTGAGTTCTCGACAGAAATATGTTGTCAGCAAATCTTTTTAGGTCTTGCCAGCAATATTTTTATGTCTTGACAGCAATATCTCTTGAGGTCTCGACATAAATCTCTTCTGAGGTCTCGACAGAAATATCTTTAGAAGTCTTGACAGCAACAACTTTTGAGGCCTCGAGTGCAATATATTTTGAGCTCTTGTTAATATTTTTTGAGGTCTTGACAGAATCTTTATAGGTCTTAACAGCAATATCTTTAGAGATTTTGACAGAAATATATTCGAAGGTCTTGACAGCAAATGTGTCGAGGTCTTGACAGCAATATCTTTTGTTGACAACAATATCTTTGAGAAATTCACAGTAATATATTTTGAGCTATTGTCAGTAATTTCTTCTGTGGTGTTGACAGCAATAACTTGAGGTATCGAGAGCAAAATCCCCTGAACTCTTGACAGTAATATATTTTTTATGGCTTGACAACAATATCTTTTGAGGACTTGATAACAAATTCTTTTTGAGATCTTGACAGCAATATTTTTATGTCTTGACAACAATGGATCCTTGAGGCATCGACAGCAATATATTTTTGTGGTTTCGACGGCAATATCGTTTGGAGTTCTTGACAGCAATATATTTTGAGGTCTTGACAACAATATCTTTGAGTTATTGACAGTAATATCTTTTGTGGTGCTGACAGCAATAACTTGTGAGGTGTCGACATCAAATCTTTGAAGTCTTGAGAGCAATATATTTTTGATGACCTGAAAAAATATCTTTTGAGGTCTTGACAATAATTTATTTTTGAGATCTTGGTAGCAATTTTTTTTTAGGTCTTGACAATAATTTATTTTTGAGATCTTGATAGCATTTTTTTTTAGGTTTTTATAGCCAATATATTTTATGTGGCCTCGACAGCAATATCGTTTTGAGCTTTCGACAGAAATATCTTTTTTTGAGGCCTTGAGCGCAATATCCTTTTTGAGGTGTTGACAGCAATATTTTTTATTCCTTGACAGCAATATCCTTTTTCATGTTTTGACAGTAGTATCTTTTTGAGATATTGACAGCAATATTTTTTATGTCTTGGCTGCAATGTTACTTTTAAGGAACTCGTATCCCTTGTAACTCTCATTCTCTCGAGACAGGGGCGTTAAATTTAGTTAGTACTCATGGAATTTTGTGCTCTTGGTGCGAACTTATTCAAGAAAGACTCTCTGAGGACCGAAGACCTTTGTTGTTAGACAGGATGGAGAGTCGGGAGAGTTGCACGACCTCAGGATCGGAGCACTCGAAGTTTTTTGGAGAAGGGGGTCCAATGTACTTCCATACATCTTTACATTCACTAATTTCACCATTTTCATTCTTAGTCTCTGTTTGTAAACTGGAGAACATGCCGGCGCTAGTTTTTACTTTATTTTTAAAAACGTATAATTCTTCTTCTTCTTCTTATTCTTCTTCTTCCTTTATGTTTTCTTTTCTTTCATTACGTTATATATATATATATATATATATATATATATATATATATATATATATATATATATATATATATATATATATATATATATATATATATATATATATCCTTGTCATCGCCTATGACTGGCTCATATCTAGACTGCTTGTGCTGAAATTTGGTAGAGGACTCTATAAGATGGTTAAAGGTAAGATTCCACCACCAAATATATATTGGATCCCCTCCCCCCTTCTCCACCAGGAGGTTGAAAACTCAACTAGGCGGAAATTCCAGGTTCTCTAATAAGTTCAAAGTTGTTGAGTAAACCTGAAAATAGGGAACCGTTGGATATATTTCCAATCTAAATTTTCACACGGGAAATCCCAGGTAAGTGAGCTGGTATTAAAAAAATTGAGTGAAAGTTAAATGTTTCCCTTCTGTAAACGATTCTGTAAACAAGAAAAATGCTTTACAAATAGGCTTGCATTGAGAAAAGCGAATATTAGAAATCGCAAGAGACATACTAGTTTCTAACTCGTCACTCGTTGTTTGTGTTTTTTTTTCTGTTTAATATGTGTGAACCCATATGGTCATATGCACATTCCTGGTGGAAAGGGGATTTCATGTCCATAAGGGTTCACGCAGATAAACAAACAAACAAAGCAGATTCCAACCTGCCATCATTAGCTTGCTCAGTTAAAATGGTCTAATTACTTTGGCGTCAAAATTTACAAGGCAGAAGAGAAGTCGCCAAATTGGCTCCTTTGCTCTATGATCCCCGAGAAAAAGAAGACCTTAGGCAAGAAAAGGGTACAAAGATAAGAGCTCTTTTGTTTAACTGTTCTTTGTATGTTTTAGAACAATGATATCGATTTCTGCAGCAAACTAGTGAAAGCTAGGGAGAAAAAAAGTAAATTAGAATACCATGGATTCAAAAGCGAGCAAAATATTACATTTCACTAATAAAAAAATTCTGAAAAAGAAAGTTTGAAATACCCCCCCCCCCCACCCCGAGATAAAAATATCTCCGGGTAACTAATCTAAAAAAAAACATATTTTTATGAGTAAAAAGAAGACAAATCCGGTATTAAAAAACCATAAGAAAATTAAGCATAATTATCTCAAGATTCCTCTTCAGGGTAATGGAGGGTTGGTATAACTTTCTGATACAAAAAATATTACTCAATAATAATACCCGTTTATACTGGGGGGGGGGGGGTATTTAAAAAAAAAGAAAACTTGCGAAGAAATATGCCTCGAGTCTAGGGCTGGGGAAAGGAGTGTTTGCTGTGAAACGGGGTAGGAGGGGCAGGTTTCGGAGAATTGGGTGCCCTACCTGAACACTTAGATCCTCTAGTATTATTCGAATTATGTACATCTGCTAACTTCACTTCACCCCTTTTAGAAACATAAATGTATTGAATGGTTTAATATATATATATATATATATATATATATATATATATATATATATATATATATATATATATATATATATATATATATATATATATATATATATATATATGAATAACGTTACAGCCACGAGGAAAATGAAACAACGGAGAACTGCGAGGCCTTTCGAAAGGCCTCGCAGTTCTCCGTTGTTTCATTTTCCTCGTGGCTGTAACGTTATTCATAAATTCCTCACGTTCCTTATTTTCGTGATTCAGTTATACATATATATATATATATATATATATATATATATATATATATATATATATATATATATATATATATATATATATATATATATATATATATATATGGTCGTTAGGCAAGGGTGTGGATGTCGTAGTAGTTATTTAAAATATTTATGCGTATAATGATGAGGGGACCGAGGGGCAGGGAGGGGAGTAGGTAGGAATGATGGGTAATGTGTGCTGATTATTTTGGTGTTTGCCGATGCCCCCGCATGAGTGAGCGAGGGTAGGAAAGGTTTAGAAGGATTTGACAGAGTATGTTTAAGGAAGGAGGGGGGCAGGCTAGGAGTAACTGGAGAAGAGCTACCAGTGATACCAGTGAATCACTCGGTTGAGTGATTTCCAGTGGAGTGAGGCAAAAAGTGGTTTCTTTAACCGGATAAGGAGAGGGTAGGAGGGTACAACGGTAGGTTAGGGGCTGGGGGTAGGGGGGCACTTAATGGCGAAACGACACCGGGTACTCCCATAACCACAACCAAATAGACCCCAACGGTCAAAGAGAAAGGATAAATAGAGATAAGAAAATGGAATGAAGACGGAGTGTATGTAATGTATGCACTATTATGTACTAGTACTAAGATAGGGAAGAACTATGGAATTACGACGATCCATAACCTCTAGATCCACTCGAGGTTAGCCTAGGGGGAAAGAAGAGAAAGCTACAACAAACTATATCAAAATATTAACCAAACTAACCATCTTTCAAATTTAGGGTCCCCGAAAGATGAAGTTTACTCTAATGTTAGTACGAAAAGCTCCAATGGAGGGCTCCGATGGAGGGTTTCAATGGAGGGCTCTAATGGAGGGTTTCAATGGAGGGCTCTAATGGAGGGTTTCAATGGAGGGCTCCAATGGAGGGCTCGAATGAAGGGTTTCAATGGAGGGCTTGAATGGAGGGCTTGAATGGAGGGCTCCAAAGGAGGGCTCTAATGGAGAGTTTCAATGGAGGGCTCCAATGGAGGGTTTCAATGGAGGGCACCAATGAAGGGTTTCAATGGAGGGTTTCAATGGAGGTCTCCAATGGAGGGTTTCAATGGAGGTCTCCAATGGAGGGTTTCAATGGAGGGCTCTAATGGAGGTCTCTATTGGAGGGTTTCAATGGAGGGCTCTAATGGAGGGGTTCAATGAAGGGTTTCAATGGAGGGCTCCAATGGAGGGTGTCAATGGAGGGCTCCAATGGAGGGCTCGAATAAAGGGCTCCAAAGGAGGGTGCCAATGGAGGGTTTCAATGGAGGGTTCCAATGGAGGGCTCGAATGGAGGGCTCCAATGGAGTGTGTCAATGGAGGGCTGCGATGGAGGTCTCCGAAGGAGGGTTTCAATGGAGGGCTCTAATGGAGGGTTTCAATGGAGGGCTCTAATGGAGGGTTTCAATGGAGGGCTCCAATGGAGGGTTTCAATGGAGGGCACCAATGGAGGGTTTCAATGGAGGGTTTCAATGGAGGTCTCCAATGGAGGGTTTTAATAGAGGTCTCCAATGGAGGGTTTCAATGGAGGGCTCTAATGGAGGGTTTCAATAAAGGGTTTCAATGTACTGCTCCAATGGAGGGTTTCAATGGAGGGCTCCAATGGAGGGCTCCAATTGAGGGCTCCAATGAAGGGTTTCAATGGAGAGCTCGAATGGAGGGTTTCAATAGATGGCTCGAATGGAGGGTTTCAATGGAGGGTTTCAATGGAGGGCTCCAATGGAGGGTTTCAATGGATGGCTCGAATGGATGGCTCGAATGGAGGGTTTCAATGGAGGGTTTCAATAGAGGGCTCTAATGGAGGGCTCGAATGGAGGGTTTCAATGGAGAGCTCCAATGGAGGGTTTCAATGGAGGGTTTCAATGGATGGCTCCAATAGAGGGTTTCAATAGAGGGTTCTAATGGAGGGCTCCAATGGAGGGTTTCAATGGAGAGCTCCAATGGAGGGTTTCAATGGAGGGTTTCAATGGATGGCTCCAATTGAGGGTTTCAATGGAGGGTTTTAGTAAAGGGTTCTAATGGAGGGCTCTAAAGGAGGGTTTTAATGGAGAGTTCCAATGGAGGGTTCTAATGGAGGGCTCCAATAAAGGGATTCAATGAAGGGTTCTGATAGAGGTCTCCAAAGGAGGGTTTATATGGAGGGCTCTAATGGAGGACTCCAATGGAGGGCTCCAATGAAGGGTTTCAATGGAGGGTTTCAATGGAGGGTTTCAATGGAGGGCTCCAATGAAGGGTTTCAATGGAGGGCTCAAATGAAGGGTTTAAATGGATGGCTCCAATGGAGGGCTCCAATATAGGGCTCCAATAATGGGTTTCAATGGAGGGTTTCAATGGAGGGTTTCAATGGAGGGCTCTAATGGACGGTTCCAATGGAGGATTTGAATAGAGGTCTTCAATATAGGGTTTCAATGGAGGTCTCCAATAGAGGGTTTCAATGGAGGGCATCAATCGAGGGTTCTAATGGAGGGCTCTAATGGAGGGTTTCAATGGAGAGCTCCAATGGAGTGTTTCAATGGAGGGTTTTAATGGATGGCTCGAATGGAGGGTTTCAATGGAGGGTTCTAATTGAGGGCTCCAATTGAGGGTTTTAATGGAGGGGTTTTAATGGATGGTTCTAATTGAGGGCTCCAATGGAGGGTTTCAATGAAGGGTTTTAATGGAGGTCTCCAAAGGAGGGTTTCAATGGAGGACTCTAATGGAGAGCTCCAATGGAGCGCTCCAATGAAGGGTTTCAATGGAGGGTTTCAATGGAGGGTTTCAATAGAGGGCTCCAATGAAGGGTTTCAATGGAGGGCTCAAATGGAGGGTTTCAATAGATGGCTCTAATGGAGGGCTCCAATGGAGGGCTCCAATGAAGGGTTTCAATGGAGGGCTCCAATGGGGGATTTCAATGGAGGGTTTCAATGGAGGGTTTGATCGACGGTGTAAATGAGGGCTCCGATGGAGGGTTTCAATGGAGGGTTTCAATGGATGGCGCCAATGGAGGGCTCCAATGAAGGGCTCTAATAAAGGGTTACAATGTAGGGTTCCAATTAATGGTTTCAATGGAGGGCTCCAATGGAGGTTTTCAATGGAGGGTTTCAATGGAGGGTTCTAATGGAGGGCTCCAATGGAGGGTTTCAATGGAGAGATCCAATGGAGGGTTTCAATGGAGGGTTTTAATTGAGGGCTCCAACTTGAGGGTTTCAATGGGGGGTTTCAATGGAGGGTTCTAATGGAGGGCTCCAATGGAGGGTTTCAATGAAGATCTCCAATGGAGGGTTTCAATGGAGGGTTTCAATGGATGGCTCTAATGGAGGGTTTCAATGGAGGGTTTTAATGGTGGGCTCCAATGGACGGTTTCAATGTAGAGCTCCAATGGAGGGTTTCAATGGAGTGTGCCAATGGAGGGCTCCGATGGAGGGTATCAATGGAGGGTTCCAATGGAGGGTTCGAATGGAGGGCTCCAATGGTGTGTGTCAATGGAGGGCTGCGATGGAGGTCTCCGAAGGAGGGTTTCAATGGAGGGCTCTAATGGAGGGTTTCAAGAGAGGGCTCTAATGGAGGGTTTCAATGGAGGGCTCCAATGGAGGGTTTCAATGGAGGGCACCAATGGAGGGTTTCAATGGAGGGTTTCAATGGAGGTCTCCAATGGAGGGTTTTAATAGAGGTCTCCAATGGAGGGTTTCAATGGAGGGCTCTAATAGAGGTCTCCAATGGAGGGTTTCAATGGAGGGCTCTAATGGAGGGTTTCAATAAAGGGTTTCAATGGAGGGCTCCAATGGAGGGCTCTAATTGAGGGCTCCAATGAAGGGTTTCAATGGAGGGCTCGAATGGAGGGTTTCAATAGATGGCTCGAATGGAGGGTTTCAATGGAGGGTTTCAATGGAGGGCTCCAATGGAGGGTTTCAATGGATGGCTCAAATGGATGGCTGGAATGGAGGGTTTCAATGGAGGGTTTCAATAGAGGGCTCTAATTCAGGGCTCGAATGGAGGGTTTCAATGGAGGGTTTCAATGGAGGGTTTCAATGGATGGCTCCAATAGAGGGTTTCAATAGAGGGTTCTAATGGAGGGCTCCAATGGAGGGTTTCAATGGAGAGCTCCAATGGAGGGTTTCAATGAAGGGTTTCAATGGATGGCTCCAATGGAGGGTTTCATGGAGGGTTTTAGTAGAGGGCTCTAATGGAGGGCTCTAAAGGAGGGTTTTAATGGAGAGTTCCAATGGAGAGTTCTAATGGAGGGCTCCAATAAAGGGATTCAATGGAGGGTTCTGATAGAGATCTCCAAAGGAGGGTTTTAATGGAGGGCTCTAATGGAGGACTCCAATGGAGGGCTCCAATGAAGGGTTTCAATGGAGGGTTTCAATGGAGGGCTCCAATGAAGGGTTTCAATGGAGGGCTTAAATGGAGGGTTTAAATGGATGGCTCCAATGGAGGGCTCCAATATAGGGCTCCAATAATGGGTTTCAATGGAGGGTTTCAATGAAGGGTTTCAATGGAGGGCTCTAATGGACGGTTCCAATGGAGGGTTTCAATAGAGGTCTTAAATGGAGGGTTTCAATGGATAGCTCTAGTGGAAGGTTTCAATGGAGGGTTTCAATGGAGGTCTCCAATGGAGGGTTTCAATGGAGGGTATCAATCGAGGGTTCTAATGGAGGGCTCTAATGGAGGGTTTCAATGGAGAGCTCCAATGGAGTGTTTCAATGGAGGATTTTAATGGATGGCTCCAATGGAGGGTTTCAATGGAGGGTTCTAATTGAGGGCTCCAATTTGGTTTTTAATGGAGGGTTTTAATGAAGGGTTCTAATAGAGGGCTCCAATGGAGGGTTTCAATGAAGGGTTTTAATGGAGGTCTCCAAAGGAGGGTTTCAATGGAGGACTCTAATGGAGAGCTCCAATGAAGGGTTTCAATGGAGGGTTTCAATGGAGGTTTCAATAGAGGGCTCCAATGAAGGGTTTCAATGGAGGGCTCAAATGGAGGGTTTCAATAGATGGCTCTAATGGAGGGCTCCAATGGAGGGCTCCAATGAAGGGTTTCAATGGAGGGCTCCAATGTGGGATTTCAATGGAGGGTTTCAATGGAGGGTTTGAATGGACGGTGTAAATGAGGGCTCCAATGGAGGGTTTTAATGGAGGGTTTCAATGGATAGCTCCAATGGAGGGCTCCAATGAAGGGCTCTAATGAAGGGTTACAATGGAGGGTTCCAATTAAGGGTTTCAATGGAGGGCTCCAATGGAGGGTTTCAATGGAGGGTTTCAATGGAGGGTTCTAATGGAGGGCTCCAATGGAGGGTTTCAATGGAGAAATACAATGGAAGGTTTCAATGGAGGGTTTCAATTGAGGGCTCCAATTGAGGGTTTCAATGTGGGGTTTCAATGGAGGGTTCTAATGGAGGGCTCCAATGGAGGGTTTCAATGAAGATCTCCAATGGAGGGTTTAATGGAGGGTTTCATTGATGGCTCTATTGGAGGGTTTCAATGGAGGGTTTCACTGGAGGGTTCTAATGGTGGGCTCCAATGGAGGGTTTCAATGTAGAGCTCCAATGGAGGGTTTCAATGGAGGGTTTCAATGGATGGCTCCAATGGAGGGTTTCAATCGAGAGTTTCAATCGAGGGCTCTAATGGAGGGCTCCAATGGAAGGTTTCAATGGAGAGCTCCAATGGAGGGTTTCAATGAAGGGTTTCAATGGATGGATCGAATGGATGGCTCCAATGGAGGGCTCCAATGAAGGGTTTCAATCGAGGGTTCCAATGAAGGGTTTCAATGAAGGGTTTCAATGCATGGCTCCAATGGAGGGTTTCAATGGATGGCTCGAATGGAGGGTTTCAATGGAGGGTTTCAAAGGATGGCTACAATGGAGGGTTTCAATGGAGGGCTCCAATGGAGGGTTTCAATGGAGGGCTTCAATGGGGGGTTTCAATGGAGGGCTCCTATGGAGGGTTTCAATGGAGTGCTCGAATAGAAGGTTTCAATGAAGGGCTCCAATGGAAGGTTTCAAAGGAGGGCTCCAATGGAGGGTTTCAATGAAGTGTTTCAATGGTGGGCTCCAATGAAGTGTTTCAATGGAGGGCTCCAACGAAGGGCTCCAATGGAGGGTTTCAATGGAGGGATCCAATGGAGGGTTTCAATGTAGGGCTTCAATGGAGGGTTTCAATGGAGGGCTCCAATGGAGCGCCCCAATGGAGGGTTTCAATGGAGTGTTTCAATGGAGGGCTCCAATGGAGGGGTCCAATGAAGGGCTCCAATGGAGGGTTTCAATGGAGGGCTCGAATAGAAGGTTTCAATTGAGGGCTCCAATGGAGGTTTTCAAAGAAGGCCTCCAATGGAGGGTTTCAATGGAGGGCTCGAATAGAAGGTTTTAATGGCGGGTTTCAATGGAGGGCTTCAATGGGGGGTTCTAATGCAGGGTTTCAATTGAGGGTTTCAATGGAGGGCTCCAATGGGGGGTTCCGATGGAGGTTTTTAATGGAAGGCTTGAATAGAAGGTTTCAATGGAGGGCTCGAATGGAGGTCACGAATGGAGGGTTTCCATGAAATGTTTCAATGGAGGGCTCCAATGAAGGGTTTCAATGGAGGGCTCAAATGGAGGGTTTTAATAGATGGCTCTAATGGAGGGCTCCAATGGAGGGCTCCAATGAAGGGTTTCAATGGAGGGCTCCAATGTGGGATTTCAATGGAGGGTTTCAATGGAGGGTTTGAATGGACGGTGTAAATGAGGGCTCCAATGGAGGGTTTTAATGGAGGGTTTCAATGGATAGCTCCAATGGAGGGCTCCAATGAAGGGCTCTAATGAAGGGTTACAATGGAGGGTTCCAATTAAGGGTTTCAATGGAGGGCTCCAATGGAGGGTTTCAATGGAGGGTTTCAATGGAGGGTTCTAATGGAGGGCTCCAATGGAGGGTTTCAATGGAGAAATACAATGGAAGGTTTCAATGGAGGGTTTCAATTGAGGTCTCCAATTGAGGGTTTCAATGTGGGGTTTCAATGGAGGGTTCTAATGGAGGGCTCCAATGGAGGGTTTCAATGAAGATCTCCAATGGAGGGTTTAATGGAGGGTTTCATTGATGGCTCTATTGGAGGGTTTCAATGGAGGGTTTCACTGGAGGGTTCTAATGGTGGGCTCCAATGGAGGGTTTCAATGTAGAGCTCCAATGGAGGGTTTCAATGGAGGGTTTCAATGGATGGCTCCAATGGAGGGTTTCAATCGAGAGTTTCAATCGAGGGCTCTAATGGAGGGCTCCAATGGAAGGTTTCAATGGAGAGCTCCAATGGAGGGTTTCAATGAAGGGTTTCAATGGATGGCTCGAATGGATGGCTCCAATGGAGGGCTCCAATGAAGGGTTTCAATCGAGGGTTCCAATGAAGGGTTTCAATGAAGGGTTTCAATGCATGGCTCCAATGGAGGGTTTCAATGGATGGCTCGAATGGAGGGTTTCAATGGAGGGTTTCAAAGGATGGCTACAATGGAGGGTTTCAATGGAGGGCTCCAATGGAGGGTTTCAATGGAGGGCTTCAATGGGGGGTTTCAATGGAGGGCTCCTATGGAGGGTTTCAATGGAGTGCTCGAATAGAAGGTTTCAATGAAGGGCTCCAATGGAAGGTTTCAAAGGAGGGCTCCAATGGAGGGTTTCAATGAAGTGTTTCAATGGAGGGCTCCAATGAAGTGTTTCAATGGAGGGCTCCAACGAAGGGCTCCAATGGAGGGTTTCAATGGAGGGATCTAATGGAGGGTTTCAATGTAGGGCTTCAATGGAGGGTTTCAATGGAGGGCTCCAATGCAGCGCCCCAATGGAGGGTTTCAATGGAGTGTTTCAATGGAGGGCTCCAATGGAGGGGTCCAATGAAGGGCTCCAATGGAGGGTTTCAATGGAGGGCTCGAATAGAAGGTTTCAATTGAGGGCTCCAATGGAGGTTTTCAAAGAAGGCCTCCAATGGAGGGTTTCAATGGAGGGCTCGAATAGAAGGTTTTAATGGCGGGTTTCAATGGAGGGCTTCAATGGGGGGTTCTAATGCAGGGTTTCAATTGAGGGTTTCAATGGAGGGCTCCAATGGGGGGTTCCGATGGAGGTTTTTAATGGAAGGCTTGAATAGAAGGTTTCAATGGAGGGCTCGAATGGAGGTCACGAATGGAGGGTTTCCATGAAATGTTTCAATGGAGGGCTCCAATGGAGAGTTTTAAGGAAGTGTTTCAATGGAGGGTTTCAATGGAGGGGTCCAATGAAGGGTTTCAATGGAGGGTTTCAATAAAGGGTTTCAATGGACGGTTTCAATGGAGGGCTCCAATGAAGGGCTCCAATGGAGCGTTTTAATGGAGGGTTTATATGTAGGGCTCCAAAGAAGGGCTCCAATGAAGGGCTCGATGCAGGGTTTCAATGGACGGCTCCATTGGAGCATTTCAATGAAGAGCTCCAATGGAGGGTTTCAATCGAGGGTTTCAATGGACGGCTCCAATGAAGGACTTTAATGAAGGGTTTCAATGGAGGGCTCCAATGGAGGGTTTCAATGGAGGGCTCCAAGGGAGGGTTTCAATGGATAGCTCGAATAGAAGGTTTCAATGGAGGGCTCCATTGGAGTGTTTCAATGGAGGATTCCAATAGAGGGCTTCAATCAAGGGCTCCAATGGAGGGTTTCAATGGAGGGCTGCATTTGAGGGTTTCAATGGAGGGCTCAAATCGGGGGTTCCACTGGAGGGTTTCAATTGAGGGATTCAATAGAGGGCTCCAATGGAGTGTTTCAATAGGGGGCTCCATTTGAGGGTTTCAATGGAGGGCTCAAATCGGGGGTTCGAATAGATGGTTTCAGTGAAGGGCTTCAATGGAGGGCTCCAATGGAGGGTTTCAATGGAAGGTTCCAATGGAGGGTTTCAATGCAGGGCTCCAATGGAAGGTTTCAATTTAGGGCTACAATGAAGGGCTCCAATGGAGGGTTTTAATGGAGGGTTCCAATGGAGGGTTTCAATGGATGGTTTTAATGGAGGGCTCGAGTAGGTTTCAATGGAGGGCTCCAATGAAGGGTTTCAATGGAGGGCTCCGATTGAGGGTTTCAATGGAGGGCTTTAATGAAGGTTTTCAATGGGGGGCTCCAATGGGGGGTTCCATTGGAGGGTTTAAATGGGGGACTCAAATAGAAGGTTTTAATGGAGGGCGCGAATGGAGGGTTTAAATCGAGGGCTCCAATAGGGGGTTCCAATGGAGGGTTTCAATGGAGGACTCGAATAGAAAGTTTTAATGGAGGGCGCGAATGGAGGGTTTCAATGAAGGGCTCGAATGGAGCGCTCGAATAGAAGGTTCCAATGGAGGGCTCCAATGGAGGGTTTCAATGCAGGGCTCCAATAGAGGGCTCCAATGAAGGGCTCCAATGGAGGGTTCCGATGGAAGGCTCCTATGCAGGGTGTTAATGGAGGGCTCCAATAGAGGGTTTTAATGGAGGGCTCCGATGGAGGGTTTCAATGGAGGGCTCCAATGGAGGGTTTCAATGGAGGGTTCCAATAGAGGGTTTCAATGGAGGGCTCCAATGGAGGGTTTTAATGGAGGGCTCCAATGGAAGGCTCCAATGAAGGGCTCCAATGGAGGGTTTCAATGGAGGGCTCTAATGGATGGTTTTAATGGAGGGCTCGAATAGAAGGTTCCAATGGAGGGCTCCAATGGAGGGTTTTAATGCAGGGCTCCAATAGAGGGCTCCAATGGAGGGTTCCGACCGAAGGCTCCTATGCAGGGTGTTAATGGAGGGCTCCAATAGAGGGTTTTAATGGAGGGCTCCGATGGAGGGTTTCAATGGAGGGCTCCAATAAAGGGCTCCAATAGAGGGTTTCAATGTGGGGTTCCGATGGAGGGCTCCAATGGACGGTTTCAATGGAGGGTTCCAATGGAGGGTTTCCACTGAGGGCTCCAATGGAGGGTTTCAATAGAGGGCTCCAATGGAGGGCTCCAATGAAGGGCTCCAATGAAGGGTTTCAATGGAGGGCTCTAATGGGTGGTTTTAATGGAGGGCTCGAATAGAAGGTTTCAATGGAGGGTTTCAATGGAGGGCTCCAATGGAGGGCTCCAATGAAGGGCTCAATGGAGGGTTTCAATAGAGGGCTCCGATGGAGGGTTTCAATGGAGGGCTCCTATGGAGGGTTTCAATGGAGGGCTCCAATGGAGGGTTTCAATGGAGGGCTCCAATGGGGGGTTCCAATGGAGGGTTTCAATGGAGGACTCGAATAGAATGTTTTAATGAAGGGCGCGAATGGAGGGTTTCAATGAAGGGCTCGAATGGAGGGCTCAAATGGAGGTTTTCAATGGAGTTCTCCAATGGAGGGCTTTAATGCAGGGCTCCAATTAAGGGCTCTAATGGATGGTTTCAATTGAGGTTTTCAATGGATGGCTCCAATGGAGGGTTTCAATGGATGGCTCTAATGGAGGGTTTCAATGCCGGGCTCGAATAGAATGTTTCAATGGAGGGTTTCAATGGAGGGCTCCAATGGATGGCTCCAATGAAGGGTTCCAATGGAGGGTTTCAATGGAGGGCTCCGATGGAGGGTTTAATGGAGGGCTCCGATGGAGGGTTTCAATGGAGGGCTCCAATGGAGGGTTTCAATGGAGGGCTCCAATGGAGGGCTCCAATGAAGGTCTCCAATGGAGGGTTTTAATGGAGGGCTCCAATGGAGGGTTTCAATGGACGGCTCCAATGGACCGCTCCAATGAAGGGCTTCAATGGAGGGATTCAATGAAGGGCTCCAATGGAGGGTTTCAATGGAAGGCTCGAATGGAGGGTTTCAATGGAGGGCTCGAATAAAAAGTTTCAACGGAGGGCTCCAATGGAGGGTTTCAATGGAGGGCTCCAATAGAGGGTTTCAATGGAGGGCTCGAATGGAGGGTTTTAATGGACAGCTCCAATGGAGGGCTCCAATGCAGGGTTCCAATGGAGGGCTCCAAGGAAGGGCTCCAATGGATGGTTCAATGGAGGGTTTCAATGGAGGGCTCTAATGGAGGGCAAGGCAGTCCCCCAGGCATACAAAAGAGAGGCTAAGACAGATTTTCTTCCTCCGCAGGGCCTCGCCTGATAGTGTTGAAGGCATAATTGCTTGCTTTGCAGGCGACTAATTTATGGCCTTGATTCTATTTATTTATTCTAATTCTTGCAATTATTCTTGATTTTTCATTGACTGTTTAAATCTTTGCCTCCTCCTGCATTAGAAAAACACTCAAGCCGATTTTTAAGCATATTTACTGACGTACTTTCCACTACTCGGTTAGGTTAGGTTATTCCACGTTGATGTGCTTTTATTACTGAAGTAATTTGAAGCTTTGGCATTATCTCGAAAAGTAATTTATAATTTATATTAGTGGATTCTTTTAAGATTTTAAATATTTTTTTTACATTTTCTACTAAATCGCCTATTTGCAACGGATGATGTGTTTAGAGAGCGAAGTCTTTCTTTCTACGGTTTATTTCTAAGCTTATGAATTAGTCTAGTTTTCGTACGTGGCACTATTACTAAGCGCTACGTCTGTAATAAGGTAGGGAGACCAAAATTGCACTACGCAGTCAGTTGAGGTCGAGCGAGTGATTTGTAGAGATGTAAAATTATATTTTTAGTCTTGTGGACGCGACTCTATTTGTTACTATGACGGTTCGTAGGTAGTCGGTCGGATGGTTACAGTTTTACTTTTCAATGAGTTTATTTTGGCAATAACAATCGTAACTATTCGGCCGATTTTAACGATATTTGTAACCCTTATGTTGGTTTACATTCTCTTTCGAATGATATAATTACCAAGGTCTTCTCAAGGTTAGTTCGTGAATTATTAAAAGAAAACTAACTATTTGTCGGATTGCTCCCCTTGTCGTAAGGTCATATGGTCATAAGGTCATAAGTCAGAATAATTGAGAGCACGCGACTTAAGTTTGTTGATCTTGTTTCGACCTAAAATGAAGTTCCGGGCAATGTTTTCTAGTATTCCGTCTGCTTTCAAGGTAGTTTGGACGCATTGCTTTGACACTTTAAAGTCCTCTGAAATTAAAACTCTTTCTAAGTTAACCGATTCTAGGATTTGACCTTTCATTTAGCCACGCTTTCTAAATTTCGACATCCTAAATGCATCGCATTGCATTTACGTACTTTATGTTAAATTCCACCTACCGTTTATCCGCATACAGGATAATGTTATCTACGTGTCGCTCCAGTTCCTCAACATCGCAACTTAATACGGGTTTTATTCCCAACTCTGAATCATTCGCGAATTTGAAGATTGTATTAAACAATGCATTATAAAATCAATAATATATATTATGAACAACAGTGGGCCCATTTACTGATCCCTTAGGTATCCCTCTAGTTACTGGGCTCCACTTTGAGCTTACCTCATATATGACAACCCACCGTGAACGATTTCAGAGCTATTTTTCTTTTAGCCATGAAAATAATTTCCTCTTTTTCCGTACACTTTATGTTTTAGCAAGAGCCTTTTATCTGAAACAGTATCAAAGACTTAGGGGGAGTCGAGGTAAACTTTACACGAAGGAGATGTCACCTAAATATGTGTTGTGTCCAATATTAGGTCATTTGACCCTATATGACCCACCATCCTATCTCTAATTATTGATTTTAAGAGTTTACTAATTACTGAAGTTAAATTAATAAGAAGACAGGTATTAGGATCGGATTGTCCTCCTTTTTTTGAGAAGAGGGGAAAAAAAGGGGATTAAAAGTAAAAGGGAACGTAAAATAAATTTAAGATAAAAAAATATAACGTAATGAAAGAAAGGAAAACAGCGGACTTACCTGGGATTTCCCGTGTGCAAATTTAGATTGGAAATGTATCCAACGGTTCCCTATTTTCAGGTTTACTCAACAACTTTGAACTTAATAGAGAACCTGGAATTTCCGCCTAGTTGAGTTTTCAACCTCCTGTTGGAGAAGGGGAGGAGGGGATCCAATATATATTTGGTGGTGGAATCTTACCTTTAACCATCTTATAGAGTCCTCTACCAAATTTCAGCACAAGCAGTCTAGATATGAGCCAGTCATAGGCGATGACAAGGATATATATATATATATATATATATATATATATATATATATATATATATATATATATATATATATATATATATATATATATATATATCTATATATATATATAATATAACGTAATGAAAGAAAAGAAAACATAAAGGAAGAAGAAGAATAAGAAGAAGAAGAAGAATTATACGTTTTTAAAAATAAAGTAAAAACTAGCGCCGGCATGTTCTCCAGTTTACAAACAGAGACTAAGAATGAAAATGGTGAAATTAGTGAATGTAAAGATGTATGGAAGTACATTGGACCACCCCTCCCCAAACAACTTCGAGTGCTCCGATCCTGAGGTCGTGCAACTCTCCCGAATCTCCATCCTGTCTAACAACGAAGGTCTTCGGTCTTCAGAGAGTCTTTCTTGAATAAGTTCGCACCAAGAGCACAGAATTCCATGAGTACTAACTAACTTTAACGCCCCTATCTCGAGAGAATGAGAGTCACAAGGGATACGAGTTGCTTAAAAGTAACATTGCTGCCAAGACGTAAAAAAATAGTGCTGTCAATATCTCAAAAAGATACTGCTGTCAAAACCGCAAATGATATTGCTGTCAAGGGAAAAAAAATATTGCAGTCAACACTTCAAAAAGGATATGACGCTCAAGGCCTAAAAAAAAATACTGCTGTCAACACCTCAAAAAGGATATTGCGCTCAAGGCCTGAAAAATATTTCTGTCGAGAGCTCAAAACGATATTGCTTTAGAGGCCACAAAAAATATATTTGCTGTCAAGACCTAAAAAAAATTGCTATCAAGATCTCAAAAATAAATTATTGTCAAGACCTCAAAAGATATTGTTGTTCATGGCATCAAAAAAATATTGCTGTCAAGACTTCAAAAAAGAATTTGCTGTCGATACCTCACAGGTTATTGCTGTCAGCACCACAAAAGATATTACTGTCAATAACTCAAAGATATTGTTGTCAAGACCTCAAAATATATTGCTGTTAAGAACTCCAAATGATATTGCTGTCGAAGCCCCAAAAAATATATTGCTGTCCAGGCCTCAAGAATCTATTGCTGTCAAGACATAAAAATTTTGCTGTCAAGATCTCAAAATGAATTTGTTGTCAAACCATCAAAAATATATTGCTGTCAAGAGATTAGGGGATTTTGCTCTCGATACCGCACAAGTTATTGCTGTCAAGACCACAAAAGAAATGACTGACAATAGCTCAAAAGAGATTACTGTCAAAGATATTATTGTCAAGAACAAAAGATATTGCTGTCAATACCTCAACATATTTGCTGGCAAATATATTGTTGTCAGGGCATAAAATTATATTGCTGTCAAGACCTCAAAGAATTTTCTGTCGAACCTCACAAGTTATTGCTGTCAACACCACAAAAGATATTACTGAAAATAGCTCAAAAGATATTACTGTCAATAACTCAAAGATATTGTTGTCAAGACCACAAAACGATATTGCTGTCGAGGCCACAACAAATATATTGCTGTTGAGGCTTCAAGAATATATTGCTGTCACGAAAAACAAAATATTGCTGTCAAGATCTCAAAAAGAATTTGTTGGCAAGTCCTCAAAAGATATTGTTGCCGAGGCATCAAAACGATATTGCTCTCAAGACTTCAGAGGATTTTGATATCGATACTCTACTAGTCATTGCTGTCAACACGACATCAGAAATTACTGACAATAGCTCAAAAGATATTACTGTCAATAACTCAAAGATATTGTTGTCAAGAACTCAAAACATATTTCTGTCAAGACCTCAAAACATTTGCTGCCCAGACTTTCGAAGATATTGCTGTCAAGAACTCTAAAGATATTGCTGTTAAAACCTATGAAGATATTTCTGTCAGGGTCTCAAAATATATTGCTGACAAAAGCCCCAAGATATTGTTTTCGAGGCCTCAAAACTATAGCTGTCGATGACTAAAAAGTATTGCTGTCAAGACCCTTAAAGATATTTCTGTCGAGACCTCAAAAGAGATTTCTGTCGAGACTTCAGAAGATATTGCTGTCAAGACATCAAAAAATATTGCTGTCAAGACCTAAAAAAGATATTGCTTAAATATTTCTGTCAAGAACTCAAAAGATATTGCTCTTAAGATATCAAAAATATTGCTGTTAAGACTTAGCTCAAAAATATATTTCTGTTAAGACCTCAAAAAATATATTGCTGTCAAGGCATCAAAAATATTGCTATCAAGACCCCAGAAAAATATTGCTGTAAAGATAGCAAAATATATTGCTATCAAGACCTCAAAACTATATTGCTGTCTAAGCCTCAAAAATATATTGCTGTCAAGACCTAAAAAGATTTTGCTGTCGATAGCTCACAAGTTATTGCAGTCAACACTACAAAAGTTGTTACTGACAATAAATCAAAAGATATTACTGTCATTAACTCAAAGATATTGTTGTCAAGACCTCAAAGTATATTGCTGTCAAGACCTCAAAAGATATTTCTGTCGAGACCTCAGAAGATACTTCTGTCTAGACCAAAGAAGATATTTCTGTCGAGACCTCGGAAGATATTGCCATCAAGACATAAAATATATTGCTGTCAAGACCTCATAAAAGATATTGCTGTCAAGACCTCAAAAAATATATTGCTGTTAAGACATATAAAAATGTTGATGTTAAGATCTCAAAAAAAATATTACTGTCAAAACTTCCAAAAAATTTGTTGTCAAAGCATCAAAAAGATATTGCTGTTAAGACCTCGAAAGATTTTTGCTGTCGATTCCTTACAAGTTATTGCTCTCAATACTTCAAAAGTTGTTGCTGTCACCACCACAAAATATATTGCTGACAATAGGCAAAATATATTACTGTCAATAACTCAAACATATTGTTGTCAAGATCTCAAAAAATATTGCTGGCAAGATCTCAAAAAATATTGCTGTCAAGAATTCAAAAGATATTACTATCAAGACCTCAAAAAATATTGTTGGCAAGACCTTCGAAGATATTGTTGTCAATACATCAAAAATATTGCTGTTAAGACCAGTAACTACATTACTGTCAAGAACTCAAAAGATATTGCTGTCAATACCTCAAAAGATATTGCTGACAATACCTCAAAATATATTACTGTCAATAACTCAAGCATATTGTTGCAAAGACCTCAAAAGATATTGCTGTCAATACCTCAAAAATATATTGCTGTCAATACCTCAACAGATATTGCTCTCTGTGAGGGAACAAATACGTGATGGGAAAAATAACGTTGCTTTCAAGCATTTCCTCCACGTGATGGACCTCGTTACCGCTTAGAAGCATTTTTCCAAGCTCAAAAGCGTGAGAAACAACAGGAGCGGGCTGAGGAATGCAGCTCTTATCAATCCAGGTATTTAGACAAGGAGTCTTCCCCGCGTCCTTCTCCCTTCTAGCCACACAGGGATTGCCTGAGGCAAACGACAGCCGAAGCCGCGTTTGCATTGCTCAAACGATGGGCGATTTGGTTCCCCCCCATCCCTTCTATGGGGTAAGCTCCCTCACTCCAGGCGTGCATATTTACCCGTGTCGCCACGAATCGAGGAGATTATGCGAGAAAAGCTCGCGTGGAACAGACTATCTTACTCCTCCTCGATTCGGGTTGTCATACGCCGAAGGCAAGGACTTTGCGGGATAAAACCGAATATCCCTCCTTGGATAAAACAAATATCCACCCTGGATTAGTCAAGAATCCTCTCCCCGTAAGAATACCCGTCTGATTCCGTGCAACGTCTCCAACTCGAAAGAAGAACCCAAGTCTTGTCCCCAAAGGCTTCATTGAAGATTGATCTTCGCGTAATACCCCCCTTAATTACGCATAGTCGTCCAAACAACCCGTCTGACGTCTCATAAGAAACTCACCCTCCGTTTTCTTCGAAGAAATTACACCGGGAGAATTCACAGCCTCCACTCTCGAAGGATCGCCCCCCCCCTCCCCCGTCACCTCAAAGGAATATTTAAACTCCGAGTAAGTTGACCCTGGACCCCGTCAAAGTGACTCAACCTCTATTCCCCACTTTGCAGTAAACGAGCATCGTCTTCTCCCCCCCCCCTCCATTTTGTACAAGGTATTGTAACATATATTTTAGCTTCCCAAAATTTATAATTGCTGCCTACTGTTACCCCTCCCATTATCATTGTGTGCTTACTATGTCCCCGTGTAAAGCTCAATTTTAATTCCATCCACATACCCTGCTTGTGAAATACTTAAGCTCCCCACTAGAGTATTACAAGACTGTAACAATTCAAGTCCAGGGTGCTTGCTCGATTCGGTGACCATTTTCCAATAGTCATTATTCTCTATTCACCGAAAAATAATAAATACTGTTCCTGAGGGTGCAGCTGTCGAGTCTCAGAGAGAGCTCTTGCAGTCGAGGCTGATCGCTCCTGTGCAGAATCGAAGGACTCAGTCTAGTGGTACTAATTCCCGCTGTCCGATATCCATACGAAACCATGCGACCGGATCTGAACCGTATACTATTATAGGTGGAACCGCACCGATGAGTTGTATAACCACAGAACAATCTCCTTTGGTTCGTAAACTGAACTCGCTTTTTTTATATAACCAGAAACCCCTTGTGGTTCCATCTCCACCTCGACAATGCTTAGATAAGTTGAAGTCACTGCTGAACATCACGGCTAAGGCTCTCTCTCCTTCCGCCGTGAATAACCTGTTTTCTTTGAGGGAGTAGCCGGAGCAAGGATTTGCATACCCAATGGGTATTGTCTAAGTTGAAGGGCATCTGTCACGCCATCGAACACTCACTTATCCGTTTAAAGTCAACCCTGAACCTTTCGATTGCTTCCGATGACGCCAAATTACGATACAGTTTAGTATTTTCAGTAAACATAGAAATGCGACTCACTAGTATCACATCTATATCGTTGATATATATGGCGAACATTAGAGGGTTTAATACAGAACCTTGAGGAACTTTGTAACCAACAAGTGAGGTCGTAGTGGGACTCTTTTAACAATTTATTAATGTCTAAGTGCTCGGTAATCGCCTCTGTTTTTATACCCCCTAATACATTTCTTATTATAGAGGTCAGGATTATAGACCAACAAGTAAAATGCACAACCGCGATCACCTTTCTTGTGGATTGAAGTTCCGTCAGCTATCCGCCAGTCACGTCATCCAGGGGCGCATTGAAGATCTCGGAAAGACTAAGGATCACCTTGTCCTTGATCTTGACAAGATGCTTAGTAGGAAACACTTTGGATCCAGCGATGTGCAGTGATTTAATTTCTAAATCCTTGCTGCTACATCTGCGGGGTTGATTGATATCTCGGTGTTCTTCATTTTTAATTTAACTATTAGCGGCTTCGGTATCTCACCATCACTGACCCTCGTAAAAACAGAAGAATAGTAATCCTTAAGATGGTTGGTGGTACCAAGATCACAACCCTCTGGCACACAATCTCTGTCCTTTTGTTGGGCCATGTGCTATCGCGTCGGTTTCTGGATATTAATGTAAGCGAATATTTCTTTAGGGCTCTCTATGTTGAGAGACGCTGCATAAACCTCATCGTCACGTTAAGCCTTCAGTGAGCAACATAATGTTCAGGTTCTGACGGTTGCAAGTCACTTATCATGTTTTGTACCTTCATTTACATAGTTTGTAAGAGCAATCTCTCAACTGAACCATCTTGGTTCGATCCCTATCGGTTAGACTGACTTAGTAGGCACAAAATCGGTTTGTGCTGTGTGAATCTGCACTTTTTGGCTTCTGCCTGGTCGTCATTCAATGCCTCAAATCACAGAGGGAAATTCTCAACCCATTAAGGTTTGCCCGCCCAAAATTCCAGTTCAATGGTCCTTTCCAATATCATATTGTCGTTCCCTGCCAAAGCACTCATGCACAGAAATAGTGGCAGTGAGAGACAGAAATCAAGAGAGCACTACTTTGACAAAACCTCTCCAATCAAATTCCTGGGGCCGAGAGGAAGGGTCAGCGTAAATTCAAACCCCGAGGGACGGGGTCGCATGATCAGCTCTGCTGCTCAGAAATACGATCAAGATTTCCCTGTGAGAACAGCAAGTGGGATGGGTAAGTGGGTGAAACTTGATTGAGAGGGGAGCTAGCGTATCCCACCAGGGCATGAACATTTGTCAGAGTGGTGGCAATGATGGTTGACATGGATTCGAATCCAGCATCAGGCTGGGGAAACGGCAAGTGACCTCCTTAAAAAGATGGGTGGTAGTCAGCATCTCGCACGGGGCGCAGTTCCCTCTAACCTTTATATGCCTCTTAAGGCAACAAGAGATGTTACAGGAGATTGAAGTTCATCACTGTTTTTACCAGGTTGTTTTCAGTATTATTATCATCATTATTATTATTTTCTTCGATATAGTCGCAAGTTTGCGAACGGTTTATTTGGCATTTGATGTTAATTTCTTTAAAAACATTTCGTTATTTTGCAGATGACATTTTCAAGTTATCTACGCGCTATTTGTAATAATGAAGGGTCATGTAATTTACTGGTGTAGCACAGTATTTTTTGATTTTATGGTATTTCTGTATTAATTTAAAGCTATGTTATTTATTTATTATGGATAGTGTCGTGGTATGACCAGGTGTACGCGGTTATACGCACACTAGCCTACTGGCCGACCGAAATTAAGGCTCCACCTGGGGATGGTTCTAAGAGTGCTTTAAATACACAGTTGCTAGGCCCAGGAATATTCAAAACACGGCTTCATAAATATACTTTAATAGGACTAAAGTTTACATATACATATAGGGCAAGTTAAATGGCAATGCAATTAAATATTGACGGTTCAAGGTTAAGATGATTAACACTATCAATCAAGTTTGAACCGAGGGATAATTAATTAACTAATTATTTTACAATTATGCAAGTTCTGGAGCAGAGGGGATCCTTGAGGTTCGACGCGGTAAAGGTGGGAGGAACGTGACGAAGCGGGGGTTAAATCTTTTTTACCTTGATGTGCGGCGAGTAGGACCAGGTAGGCAAGTTCGACCTTGAACTTATGGGCGTCTCACGGGACGCTCAATTCAACTTCGGGAAACTGAAATTAGGGGCCTGTTATCCTTAAGAGGCAAACGGATGGCTTTTCCGATCCTTAAAATCCGAAGTATTGCTGAGAACGGTTTAAGTGCGCATAACTATCTCCACGAACACACTGAGTGACGACTAGCTCTTGCTTGATTCTTCGACAATCCCTGAATTCTTCTCTGGACGAGAATGTAGTCGATTCCCTCTCGACTAACGAAGACGTTACGGCTAACGTACTAGACGGCGGCTTCAGACGAAATCTGCATTTGAACTTCGAAGTCTCGAATATATACTCCGAAAATATTTAGACAGGAAGAGAGATTCATCGCCAAGAGACTTTCTTAATTGCCTTGGTTCGCGATAAAGGCCTACAGCGACAAGTCGCGATGCCCACTTAATGGTCTTTCCATTGCTCAAATTTTCGCAGTATATAGGGCAGACGAATTTAGAGCAGTCAACGGCGAACTGGGGAAACCAAGGGGGGAAATCCTTCTGCCTCTCCTTATTCTACCACAAATAGGAATATTATGTGTGGGGCTTCATTAAATTCATTACATTTGGTGTTTAAATTTGGCTATTTCTCTTTAATTAGAATAGCTTCTGGTAGTTTTAGGTCTTGTTCGTTGTTAGATTTATTAATACTTTTGAAGTGTTGTGATGTCCTTTACCTTAGTTAGTTTGTGTACTGTTCTTGAGGGCTTGCTAAGTTTATTAGGTTTGTAGCGGTGTTGATTTGCTCTAGTTATTAGTGTTGGTGGTATACCTGATATATGACAACGTACAGTCGTCACCAAGATAATTAAACTGAATACCACAAAATTGTCATTTAAATGTGTTTGTATTATGGAAAATTTGGAAAAGAATTTGGTGCTTTTGTCGTAACATTGAACTGATATGTTTGTATTCAGATTTTGTGGACGAAGATGTTGTTTTATAATATTCCTTAGTAATCTTTCTTCTATATTATGTTTTTCTTGATTTTTTTATGCAAAATAAAATTTAATTTCTATAGTTATAACAACATAACATAATTTCACGGATGACAAAAGTCACAAGGGCCTTTCAAAGGTCATCACCATCCGTCAAAACCCACCTACAAAATGCATCCATAGGATTGTCAGATCATGCATCTACAATATATAATTCGAACCATACACAGGAATGTGTCCAAAACAAAAAGCATCATCATCAAGACTCGTCAAAATCCAAATCAATCGTAATATACAATAATAAAAAACTGCATCCACCGGAATGAGTCCAGAATAACCCCCAAAGTTAACCCTCCCTCCCCATATAATCATCTAATCTGCGTTTGAATACATTCAAGTTTGGACTGTCTACCATCTCAGATGGCAAACTATTCCAGTAATCTACCACTGAATTGGTGAAAATATATTTTCTAACATCCAACCTGCACCTCTTTTTTTGGGGTTTTTTTTTTTAAGTGGTGACCCCTAGTCCTATTACTACCTTCCAACTCAAATAACTTGCTAAAATCCAACTTATCCATCCCAGAAAAGATTTTAAAAAGCTCAATCATATCTCCCCTCACACATCTTTTCTCAAATGAGAACATATTTAGACCCTCAGTCTATCTTCATATCCAAGGTGCTTCAGGGATGGTATTATTTTTGTTGCCCTCCTTTGTACTGACTCTAGCAGGTTGATGTCATGTCTAAAATGTGGTGACATGCTTGTATACAGTAATCTAAATGTGGCCTGACATAAGAGTTGTAGAGTTTAAGGATAACCTCTTTACTATTGTAGCTAACATCCTGTTAATGTAACCTAGCACCCTATTTGCTCTATTTTTTGCCTCAATACACTGCTTTGAAATCTTCAGTGACCTATCTACTACTACTCCTAAATCCTTCTCCTCCTTAACTGATTTCAGCCAATCCCCATCCAATTCATAGCTAAATTTCCTTATCATGTTAATAACTTTGCATTTTTTAAGGTTAAATTCATCTGCTACTTCTGAGCCCAAGTTAATAAATTATTTAAGTCACTCTGCACTTTAAAGCTACCCTCAACTTCTTTGACCTCAGCTACCAATTCAGTGTCATCAGCAAAAATCAACACTTTGCTATTTACAGCCTCCCCAATATTATTTATATAAACTATGAATAATAAAAGGCCTAGAATGGATCCCTGAGGTACGCCAGTGATAACGTCCCGCCACTGTGACCTCACACCATTCAGCATGACACTCTGTTTCCCGTCTTTCAGCCATTTGCTATCCAATTCAAAACTTTCCCACATATCCCAAGCATTTTTAACTTGTGAACTAGTCTCCTATGTGGAACCTTATCAAAAGCTTTGCTAAAATCTAAGTAAATTGCATCAACATTCTCTCCCTTATCTAATTGTTTAGTTACATAATCAAAAAAATTCAGTACTTTTTTAAATCGATCTACTTTTTCTAAACCCATGCTAAGCATTATTTGTTAATCTACTACTCTCTAGATGGTCAGAAATTCCCTTAAAATTAACTATCTTCTCAAAAATGTTACAAACTATAGAAGTTAAGCTTACCGGTCTAAAGTTATTTGGGTTCTCTGTATTTCCCCTTTTAAAAATTGGTACTACATTTGCTAATTTCCAATCATTAGGTATTTCTCCAAACTCTAGTGATCTAGTATACATCTTCTCAAGAGCTACTGCAATACTATCTACACCTTCTTTGAGTAACCTAGAATGAATGATGTCTGGGCCAGATGCCTTACTAGTATTTAACTTCAATATAAGCCCTTTAATTATTTCCTTGTTTACATTAATAATATTCAACACTACTTCCCTTGACCTAGAATTATGATCAATAAATCTATATTTATTCTCTTGTGTAAATACTGAAGTAAAATGATCATTAAGAACCTCTACTATTTCCTCATTAGATTCTTTCAAAACCCCTTCATATCTAATTGGCCCAATTTTATCACTGTTAGATTTGTTATTAATTCTATATTAGCTAAAGAATTTTCTTGGACCTTTAGTATTATTTTGAGCTAAATTAATTTCTGCCCCTTTTGTTTTTCTTAATAATCTTATTTAGCTTTTTTCTGATAAACCTATGATGATTTAAATTGTCAAAAGTACTTTCTCTCTGTAATCTATGGTATGCCCTTTTCTTCTCAGAAATTTTCCTAGCTATCTCGTGATTCCACCACAACGGCTTCCTACATTTCTTCCTAATAGCCTTCATTGGAATACACTGCTCCTGGACTATGTTAAATATAGTCTTAAAGTGTCTCACATCTCATAAGTATTCTCCCCCCCTGAATTCTATATCCCACCTAATCTTATTTAGCAAATTTCGTAATTTATCGTAATCTCCCCTATAAAAATTTGGAGTTTTTGTGGAGTTTGTTGATGTTCGACCTTTTACTATTCTCAAGTTAAAACGAATCATCTGATGATCACTATTTCACAATACTAATCTGAGAGTCACCCATCACAACCACCTCAGTCATCGTCCTAGTCCGCCTAGGCCTAGCATTACCCTCCCTCTTGTTCTCATTCAAACTACCACTTATTCCTCTTTTAGCCATAACCACATCAGACAAATCCCTTAACCTCTTTCTCTCTCAGGGCATCGAATCGCTTACTCAGCCTAACAGATTCCATGTCCCTCTTACTCACACACCTAACCTGTCCTAACCTACCCATATTAACTCACCATTCACCTTCACTTACATTAGTCACTTCTTCCTATCCAGTCCCTAGTTTAGGTCTATCTTCCACCCTTCTGTTCCCAGCCACATTCTTCATGCGTACACTCACATCCCTTCTCACTTCATGCACCAACTCACTTAATCTCTTGCATTCATTACGCAACCAATTCACCTCCTCTTCCAAAACCACATTTGTACGAGTCAGCCTACACAAGGGGCATTCAGATACAGTTGCTCTTTTTTTAACACCACAAAAATCACAAACTACATACACACTACTTACATCCAAGGGCATACTCACTTCATCCAAAGCGACAGCCATACTAAGAAAACTTATTCAAAACCCTTTAATTAAGCAATCTAAAAAAGTGTAAACAAAAAGGGAGAGAAAATTAGGGCTTCTGAAAAGTAAATAAGTAAACAAACGGGAGCTATTACACGATTTACTTTTTCAAAACTTATTCAAAACCCTTTACTAAAGCAATCAAGAAATGTGCAAACAAAAAGGGGGAGGAAATTAGGCCGCATTGAATCGTAAACAAACGGGAGCTATTTCACGTTTCAATTTAAAATATAATTAAAAATTCCTCGAGCATTTCATCTAACACTCAATGTTAATTATTCTCCCAAACTTAAATATATTACACCGAAAAATACAAAACAAAAAACGTCACTGAAAAGAGAGTTCGTTAAGAACACGTCTGAAATGAAATGAAAGGGAAAGTGGGAGAAGAAGTTTTAGATCTTCGTGCTCCTCCCCCCATTTCGACCAGTCCCTCCCGGAGGAGGGACACGGTAGGGGGAGAGGGCGAGGCCCGGTGCCCTCCTCCCTCTGGGCCTAAAGGCACCGAGAGAAAAGAGCTCCGGAGAGAGGGAGGGGAAGAAGTAAGGATAGGACAGACTGAAATAAAGTCAAAGGCTTGAAAGTTGACCAAGTTGGCCTGTGGACATGCTTAACGTGGGATCCGGACCACCCCGGTGTTTTTATGTTTCTCTAGCTTTTAATTGTTACTATTTGCTGTACCTGTCCCTAGCGTTAATGATTGGCCCATCTTTGGATAGCGGTAAAGGAGGAAGATGATTGAAGTGGAAGGAAGTTGGAGGTTTGCAGAGAGGTGCAAGTTGCGTAGAGGTCACGCTAATCTCTCAGTACTATAAACTAATTTTAAAGTTAAGTTCGAAATAAGTTAGAGTGAAAGTGTGTCTGTTTGTTTATTTCTGTGGGTGTTTTGTTATTATGTTGTGTGTGTATGAGATCGGCGTTCAAACGGTTGTTAGCGTTATTTGTTTTCCTGCTATGTTGATAACTCGAGTTTCTGTGATTTTTATAGCATAGTTCTCGTATCTGTACCTGTAGTGTGGGCTCAAGTTTCTTGGTTATTTATTTGTTTAATTCTCTTCTGTATTCATGTTATTTTTCCTTTGTCGTTCATTTACACTTTTTGGTTAGTTTTGTCATTCCTTGTGGGCATCAAGTCCAATCCGGTGAGTTTGTCATTATTCGGGAAATTTTTGTCACGATCGAGTTTCCTTATTTACTTTATACGTAAATCTCCTCCTCTTCCCTTTGGTCCGCTTTGTTTTTAGTACTAGGAAACAACATATGTTGTCTCCATCCTGCCCCTCGTCCTATTTGATTATTTAGTTCCTCTCCTATTTCTTCTTGTGTTTTTTCTATGATTTTTTTGGCTCTTTTTCAATTATTTTGTTTAACTACTGATGCCTTTTTATCGATGTTATGCCTCAAGGCGTTCCAATAAAACCCCATCTATTTGTAGGTAATGTTTATTTTTGAAGTTAAATAGTGTTATTTGTGTGCATACTATCAATAGTTCTTTCATGATTTCCTTATGTATTTCGGGTGGAAGGGAGGTCGCTGCTGTACTAGACATGGTTCAGAATTATTCTTATTGTTTCTGAGATGGAGACACTCATTGATAAAGCTTCAATATCAAGGGATGCAATGTTATATATTTTATTGGTTATTTTGAGGATTAGTTTTAACAGTAGTTCGCCTGATGATTTGAGGATGAATGTTTTTATATAGGGTCTTATTATATAAGTAATATTCCTAACCATAATTTATAAATGACACAACTATAAATTAATACAAAAGTACTATAAAAATGAAAAAAAACTGCAACACCCGTAAATTACATGACCTTGGATTACTATAAATAGCGCGTAGATATAAATTATTTTTGAAAATGTCAGCTGTAAAATAATGAAACGTCAAACAATAAATATGGACAATTAGAATATATTAAAAAGAAGTTCTTTATTTTTATTCAAGAATCATTTAAAAGAAACATCAAATACCAAATTAACCTTTCGCAAACTCAACATTAAATCAAAAAAAGCTATAAAATGCAAAGCTTGTATGAACTCTCTTAAATATCATTATTAATACCATCTCTATTATTTCCTGGATTGGTTTACAGGCTTCGTGATTCCGTTGGATTGCGCTCCTTGTCATCCATGGGTGGCATCCTTCCACAGCCCTACTTTTGGTGTGCATGAGACCTCATAACACACGCACAGGCGAAACACACTGGGCTTGTACGAGTATTAGCCCAAAGTTTGTCTCTTCGCAGAGTTCAGGTCAAGATCGGAAGCCATGGGGGTCGAAGATGGGCATTTGTCTTAGACTCTCATCTTCCCAATCCTGTTTTCTCAAGGGAGGATAACCTAAGCTACCCTTTGTGACCTAGCGAGGTCACTTGCGCCTGGAAGAAGTCCATGATTAGAGCTGTGACGTAGGGTTCGAGAGAAGCCATTGAACTTCTGGATTTCCCCTGTCATCTGAGAGAGTCTCATTGCCCCTTCCCCCTCCGCCCCCACACACACTTATGCCCGTATCTGATATGCAGCGACATATGTTCGGAGCAGACGACGTTCATTGAGTTTCCTCATTTGCCCTCAGGGAAGATTTTACGAGTTCCCCCTCCCTTGTCTTGTGAGAGAAAGTGGACAAAACGAAGGGACTCTGGTTTGCACCGAGATGGAATAACAGGAAGCTGACGCGGTCCAGTCGGGGCACAGGTTATTACAGGTCATGGAAACAAAGCGGCCAGGAAGAGACATGATAAGGAAGATGAAGCGAAGGATTGAGAAAAACGGACTCGAGGAGACCATGGGAAAGGAGAGAGAGAGCACAGGGGAAGACGATACATTGTAATCCAGAGGTGTGGAATACCAAGAAGAAAGGGGTAGAAATATGGGTATTAACATTATGAAAACACATTGTTGGTTTAAAGAGATTTTTTTTGTCTCCTCTCCACCCCTCAGCCACCCACAAAACCGAATTTTTTGGTATATATATATATATATATATATATATATATATATATATATATATATATAAATATATATATATATATATATATATATATATATATAAATATATATATATATATAAATATATATATATATATATATATATATATATATATATATATATAATATATATATATATATATATATATATATATATATATATATATATATATATATATATATATATATATATATATATATATATATATATATATATATATATATATATATATATATAGAGAGAGAGAGAGAGAGAGAGAGAGAGAGAGAGAGCTATGCGGTTATTTTTTGTCCTGGGAGCAAAAGATAACCACATAGCTTAAACTATTTTAAACACGTCACGTGACTGACTGATCTTTAGTCCGTTCTTTCTCACATATCTCTTTATCTATCTATCTATCTGTCTTTTTTTCTCTCTCACTCACACACACATACACACTCAGCCGCCAGCATATCTCCTTGCAGCCTACGCGTGAACTTTCCACTCAACACGGTCCTTCACTCAACATTCCCTATTAGTCCTGTCTTTATGGACTTACCTTATTCGTTTTCGCTCTTTGGTTTTTATGTATATAAAATTCGCCCTTTCTATTTACTTTTACTTTCACTCTCTCCGTAATGTCCAGTTTGTAACTTATTTAAATATTTCCTGCATTATCGTTCCAAACTAGATAATAAATTTTAAATTTCAAAATATTCTTTTTACTTTTATGAAAATCGCAGAAATCTTTCTTCGAAATTGGCCTTTGGTAGTTTTTGCCTTAGTTAAAGTGTATGTTACGAGGGGCGGTCAATAAGTTTTGAAATTCGGATATAAGGAAACGAGATATGAAGAAAAGTGTTTTATTATTTTTCAATATAACTACCTTCCACTTCAATGCACTTGCGCCACTTGTTCCTGAGGCTTCGAATTTCCGACAACCAGAAATCTCCCGACTGCTGTTCAATTCACTCCTGGACGGCGAGCTGGACATCTTCATCGTTCCCAAGCCGGCGTCCACGCAGTGCAGCCTTGAGCTGGACGAATAAAAATTAGTCGCTAGGGGCCATATCTGGACTGTAGGGGGGATGGTTGAGCTCCTCGAATCCGCACTTGCGCAGGGCATCTTGTGCAACTCTGGCATTGTGGACAGGGGCATTGTCGTGGAGGAGCAGGACACCGCGTGTCAACTTGCCACGCCGCTTCTGACGGATGCACTTCTTCAACCCAGCCAGTTCCTCGGCGTAATATTGGTCTATGATGGTCCGTCCACGAGGCGCATAGTCCACCATCAACACTCCCTCAGAATCCCAGAAGATGCCGGCCATGATCTTCCCGGCTGGGGGTTGGGTCCGGAACTTGATGGGGGTCAGAGAGCCCCTGTGCTTTCAGTCTATGCTTTCGAGCTTGGTCTCGGGATCCCAGGGATGGACCCACGTTTCATCACCTGTCACTATGCGTGACTCGAATCCCACCGGGTCTTGGTTGTACAGGAGCAGTATCTCCTCCGAACTTTGACGACGCTGAAGTTGCATGGGGCGTGAGGTTTCTAGGGACCCAACGGGCAGAGACCTTGGTCATGGACAAATTGTCGTGGATGATGTTGATAACACTTCCATGTGATATTCCAAATTCTCGCTCGATTTATTCGCCTTCATCCGTCGATTTTCGATGATCATCCTCTCCGCACAGGCCATATTGTTCTCGTTGGTCACGTCTGATGGGCGTCCTGGACGGGGGTCATCTTCAAGGGACTCACGACCTTGGTGGAACTCCCTATTCCAGCGAGCAATTGTTGCACAGGAAGGGGCGGTGTCGGTGTACACTGCAACCATGCGTTCATCGATCTCTTTTGCATTCTTGACTTCCTTGGTTAAAAATTTGATCACTGCGCGGTGCTCAACCTTCACCATTGTTGAAAAATTTGTGACTGACGATCTGCAATCAGCTACTGCTTCTTAAATAGACGAGGCAGGAGCGTGCGGCTGCAGGTCCTGACTTGTCATAACTTGTCCTAACACCCCCACAAACAGCCATCCCCCTTCCTCTGTTTTGCCCTATAGATTCGCAAAACTTATTGACTGCCCCTCGTATCTGCAAAGGAGTCAGGGATTTGTAAATATCCTGATATTATTAAGGTATTGAAGGAACATTACAAACCAAAGGTAATTCGGATATATTAAATATTTAAGTTCTATTCTAGGAATCAAAAATATGGTAAAAATATTGCAAATTTTGTTGTTGGAATAAAAGCCCTGGCTCAAACATGTGAGTTTGGTGACCAGTTAACAGATATGCTAAGAGACAGATTTGTGATGGGCCTATCTAATAGGTCTACACAGTACATTTTGCTGGCAAAATTGGATTTGACTTTCATTAGACTTGTAGAAATACGTAGCTAGTGCTTGAGAAACAACTTTCAGAGATGCACAAGCTATGGGACACTGGTATAAACAAGGGGCAGGAACAGAGCCATACTATAAAACAAAAACCCTCTCAGCCTAAAGCTGGGGTGGTAGATGCTACATTGAAACCTAAGACACCTTGTTCTAGATGTGGTAAATTACATTGTAAGCGGGATACCCATTCAAGGGTGCTACCTTCTTTGCTTTTGATCAGAAAATGGCATATTAACCTCATGTGCAGAAATATGTAAAGTGGTAATCTTGGTAGACCTAAACAAAATCTAAAAGTGATGGACCTTTTCTTCATCCTTCTTCTCTAAACCTTAAGACTTATGGTGGCCTTCCCTTCAAGGTAGCATGTAAGTGTTCTTTCCTTGCTAGACTTGATTCTACTAATTCTTGTCAACCAACTATTGTCCTTGTGGAAAGATAAGGCCGAAGGTCTTTTAGGAAGAGATTTAATTAGTTCCCTTCATCTAAATATTAGGAAGCTCTCAGATATACATTGTGCATCACACACTGAAACTGATCCATTTGAAGAATATCCAGATTTATTTACTATTGAGGTAGATCCAAACAACCCTTCCCAATTATGTCAAGCCAGGACAGTTCCCTATACAGTAAGAGCTAAAGTAGAAAGAGAATTAGATAGCTTTGTGGAAGAAGGTATAATTTTCCTTATACTGAATTCTCTCTGGGTTGCAGCAGTGCTGAAGGCAAATGGCTGAGTTTGGATTAGTGGGGACTATCGGCTTACAGTAAATAGAGTTGTTAATCTGGATAACTACCTCATTCTCAAGATCGAGGCTCTGTTTAGCAGTCTCTAGGGTGGTAAGCTATTTATTAAACTAGATATGTCTCAGGAATATGCACAATTATATCTTGATGATTAATCACATAAGTACACAGTGCTCTAAACACATCGTTGGTTGTTTAAATATCATAGGTTGTGATTTGGAGTTTCCCATCACCTTGAAATTTTCAACGAACGATGGAAGATTTACTAAAGGATTTTCCAGGTGTTGTTTACTACTTAGATGATTTGCTCATATGTAAGTGTTTCTACTGTGTCTTATCTGGTTTATTGTATTGATGTCGGGGTGTCATAGCTTGAGGTTAGATCCCAACCTTTTTCGAATTCCTCAGCCCAAGAGAGAGAGAGAGAGAGATAGAGAGAGGGAGAGAGTAACTAGGAGTAACAAGGAAATGAAGTATCCTAGGAAACCTTGCGGTCCATTCAAAGAGGGTACCTTTGGACTAGCAATCGAGCGGGCACATGGCTGCTCAATTGTTTTGCGTCCCTAAACGGCCACTTTTCAAGACTTTGTCTAGTCTTGACTTGAACTAGTCAACATATTCACTGTTGACAACTTCCACTGGAAGTGCGTTCTACTCACCGCAGATACTGTAAGCGAAAAAATTTCCACACAAATTGCTGTTGTAACGCTTCAGTTCAAGTTTGAAGCCGTGGTGGGGTGGTCTGTTCTCACTGTGTGAAAATATCCCGGTAGTCAACATTGTCGAATCCTCGAAGTATTTTGAAAACTTCGATAAGCTGACCACGCAGTCTACGGGTTTCCAGAGAGAACAGATTTAATTCCCTTAGTCTATCCTCATCACTTTTATGTCAGATAGAGGGGATCAGCTTGGTTGCCCTGGCTTGTACGCGTTCCAACCTTGCGATGTCCTTTCGCAATGAAGGACTCCAAAATTGCACGGCATACTCCAGGTGCGGCCGAACGAGGGAGTTGTACAGACAAATTACTATTTCCTTGTTACGGTATCCAAACTGGTGCTTTATGTAGCCTAACATCCCTTGGGCTTTCTTCTCTGCCTCGATGCACTGCTTCGAGAACTTGAGGTCGCTAGTGATAGTTACACCCAAATTCTTCTCAGTGTCACTTGATTCAAGAGCAGTGCCCTTAAGGATATAGTGAGATTGGGGGTTTCTGTGGTCGATATACATCACTTTGCATTTGTTCAAGTGATAAGGCATTTGCCACGTGTCCGACCACTCCCCGATCTTCCGAAGATCTTCCTGCAGGCGGGCAGTATTTCCATCCTTTGCAACGTTCATACCAAGCTTGGTATCGTTGGCAAATTTGGAAACCTTGGCAACCATGTCACCGTCCATGTCGTTGATGTAGATGATGAATAGTAGTGATCCCAGGACAGAACCTTGAGGCACCCCACTAGTAACGGGCACCCACTCAGAAGCCTGTCCATTCAGCACCACCCGTTGCCCTCTGCCACTTAGCCAGTTCTCGATCCAGCCGGCTACTTTTCCGTCTATGCCCAGCGCTCGCACTTTCCGGAAAAGGCGGCGGTGTGGTACCTTATCAAAGGCTTTCTGAAAGTCTAAGTACACCACATCCACCGCCTTGTCCCGATCGTGCTCACTGAACACGAAGTGGAAGAATTCCACAAGGTTCGTCAGGCATGACCGTTCCTTCGGAAGCTGTGCTGGGAACTCCTCAGTAGCAGGTTTGACTCTAAATAAGACGTCATTTTGTCCACCATCATGCTTTCCATGAGTTTACCGACTATCGAAGTCCGACTGATAGGTCGGTAGTTTGACGGTTGGCTACGGTCTCCTTTCTTGAAGATAGGAGTCACCTCCGCCTCACGCCAGTCTCTAGAAACGTATTCGGTCCGGATTGACATTTTGAAGATTGCGCTCAGGTGTCGTGACATTTGATCGCGCACTTCTTTCCACACTTTAGGTAGAAAGCTATCCGGGCCAGGTGACTTATTCGTCTTTAGGTCACTGATCTTCTTTTTTATTTCCCCTTCGGTGAAGTCCATATCCTCCAGCTTTTCCCCCGAGAAGGAATCCATTGGCTGGGGGATGGGACCACACTCTTCAGTAAACACTGAAGAGTAGTCGTTGAGGAGGTTAGCATTTTCTGCATCTGAATTCTTTATGACCCCTCCTTATTTCTCAAAGGGCCAATCGTTTGACGGATTGGTTTACGGCTGTTCACATATCCAAAAAACTCCTTGGGATTCTCTTTACACAGTCTCGCCACTCGGAGTTCCTCAGACCGCTTAGCCCTATGAACGGATTAGTCCGCTATTAGGTTGGTGGGGGGGATTATAAATTCAGATCAGAGTGCAATTAAGTTTCAGAGTGCAGTTTAGGTTGTTCAATTCTTAGCTATCTTGAAAGGTTCTGGGGTAATAGAAACAGGGTACAAAAATATACTTTACTACTATGCAAATCATATGTTTACAAAATTAAAGGGGGTTTTAAGTAAGGTGTATAAACATAGGAGATGTACACGAATCTCGGGTTCAAAGAGCGATTTAGGCGGTGTCGACCGCCATACACACGAACGGACAATTGACAGGTGGGACGCTCAAAGGACCCTGAGCTCGCTCTCTCTCTCTGACAAGCTTCCATCCCAAGATGGAAATTCAAGGGAGGAAGTGACATCGGAAAATAATTAATAGGAGATTGCACCTTATAGTCGCGTGACAATAGCGGTTAAGGTTGATGCTACCTGGAACAAATTTTCAAACGGAATAAAAATACAAAATAGCGGAACTAGTGGAGTTGTTTTTTTTTGTCGAACATATATACATATTATATTATACTACAGCATGGTTGCCAAAAGATACTTTTTGTCAATGATACACTTAAATGAGACTCACTTGCCCAAGGGTAGTGTAATCCTAAGATTATACAAAGCTAACAATAAAAAGATACAACAGGAATTCACAATATACAAACAAATTAAAAATTAAAAAAAGAAAAGAAAGATATGCGTTCCCTTATTATACGGTTGAATATATAAATTTACTTTACGAAAAAAAAGAAGAAATGGCCTAGAACTAGTTTAGAAAAGGTTCCAACGGGTTTCTACTTAAGCTATTGGCTATGCAGTTATCGGTGCCTTTTATATACAAAATGCGGAATCGGAATTCCTGGAGGAACAAACTCCATCGCATTAAACGACCGTTAGTATTTTTGACGTTGCGTAAGTAGGATGGGGGTTTATGGTATGTTTCCACTACAAATTCCTTCCCTACTAAATACATTTTAAATCTTTGGATTCCCCAAACTATAGCGAGAGCCTCTCTCTTATTCACCGCATAATTTCTCTCGCACGCGAGTAATTTTCGGCTGGCAAAAGCGACTGAGAAACTTTCGCCGTTATTCCCATATTGGAGGAAGATACATTCTATACCATCATTACTGGCGGCGGTGCGAATGCCTAACAGTTTTTTCAGGTTAGGGAGACGGAGGATAGGAGCGGATGCCAACTTTCCTTTGAGTTAGTTAAAGCTGTGAGTTGACAACGGTGTCCGATCGAGGCGTTCGGGGGCATTCTTTTTTAATAATTCGCACAGGAGGGGGGAGTTATAGACGCAAAGTTTGATATGAAACGACGATAGAACGACGCTGAGCACATGAAGGATCGCAGCTGCTTTTTGTTAGCGGGAAGTGGCATATCCACAATGGCCCGGATATTCTGTTGCTGGGGAGCTAATTGGTCATTTCCGATATGGAAACCGAGGTAATCGATAGTGCCAAAAGCGAAGTGGCACTTGCTGGGGCCAATTGTCAAATTGTGCTCCCGGATTCTATACAAAAAAGGCTTGGAGGGCGGACAAGTGTTTGTCCCAACCTTGGGTGGCCAGATAGACATTATAAAAATAGAAGGTGACGTTGGGTAGGCCTTCTAAGATTATCCTTATCATCCGATTATAGTTGCTGCAAGCCGTCACCAGATCAAAGGGAATTTGCTAAAAGAGACGGCACCTAAGAACTGGTTTATATTTTTATCATCATTTGAATATAGATTGAACTAAATTCCAGAGTATTTAGAAAACACAAACTATTCACCTAACATCATTCCCCCCCCCCAAATCTAACTGAGAACAAATCGTATAGTTAAACATGTATGAAAAATATATGTTTCAGTACGCCATTAAAAGAGATTTTAATGGAACTAAAGAAAACTGATTTCAAATGATAACTAAATCATATGTGAATCTTTTGGTCGTGAAGTGAGTTTGAATGCTTAATATTTAATAATTCTATAGCCATTTATATGATATTAGGTTTCAAGAGGGGCTGTTCTGAAAGAACCCTTTGTATTTCAAAAATGGCGCCGTAGGTTATTATGGTTTTGGCAGGAATAAAATGGCTTTTAATGAGCTTTAATTTTATATATGATAATCTAACATAGTATAAAGTTGAAAAAATAATGTGGTATCTTCTTAAAGAGAGGATAGCTGGTCGCATATCTTTATTTCCGTAGACGAGGAAGCATTAGTATCGGGCAAGACATTCAAAGGGTATTCCCTGTCTTGCTACACGAAAGCGACTTGAACTACGCACAAGGGGTCCAGAGGGTAACTAGATTCCATTAGGGACTCTTCGTCAATTGCCACTATCTGATTGATGCTCGCGTGTCGGTGGTACCTGAGCATGTTAACATGAAAAAACCTTCTTCCTGAGGGGGTTTCAAGGAGATAATCGACGGGGCCACGTTTCTCGACTACTTGGTAGGGGTGCTTCCATTGTTATTTGTTGTTGTCTGTGGGGAGGAGTACCAAAATTTCTTCTCTGGGGTTAAATTTCCTTTCCTTAGACTTGCAATCAAAGTATGTTTTATACTTGTCCAAATTGATGTCGGCGTTCTGATACGCAATTTTGGCACACTGTTCCAGCCTCTGTCTCAAATCCAGTAGGTATGAGTAAGAAGTCTGCAAGTCTTAATCCAATTTCTGACTGGAGTAGAGTTCCATTAGGATACTCAGTGGGCCTCTAACGTCCCTTCCATATAAAAGCTCAAATGGGGCGAATCCAAAAGAACGATGGGGATTTCACGGTAGGCAAAGAGAGCTAACGGAAGAAAACGATGCCATTCAGTGGGTTGATCGGCAGACAACCTTTTGAGAATGGCCTTTTAGACTACCATTTAGCCTCTCGCACATTTTATTCCCAGCCGAATGAAAAGGAGTGGTAAACTAGGGCTTAATCATCATTAATTTACCGACGTACTCCATCAATTCGGAGGTGAATTGGCGACCACGATAGGATATAATTTCCATGGGTAGGACCACACGGGTAAAGATGGAAATAAGAGCTTCGGCGCAGAAGATACTGTGGATTTTCTCGAGGGGCAGAGCCTCGTGGAATCTGGTGGCAAAATCGACCAGAGTTAAAACGTAGCGAAGGCCCTCGCTCGACAAGGGGTGCATCGGCCCGATTAAATCGATAGCTACTCGGGAGAAGGGTTCAGAGTTTTGCGGTCTCTTCTGTAAAGGAGCAGGCTTAACTCGCCCTTTTATTGCCGCCTTTGGCAAATGTCGCACAAACGACAATATCGCATAACTTCGTCGGTCGTGCCAGGCCAATAAAAATATTTGAAGATCCTATGGGCGGTCTTCGTGCGGCTGAAGTGGCCAGAAATCAAGCTATCGTGAGCAACTTGAAGAATTGGAGGGACGTGGGAGCGAGGTACACATAGTATGCGGGACTCAGTGTCATTTTCCTCGGTGCACACGCGATAGAGGAAGTCGTCCTTGATGAGGAAGGAAATCACCTGTAGATAGAGGGGAGTAGGAAAAGGGGCAAAGAAAAAATAATAGCGTAGGCGAGTTGCGAACAGATTCCCGTGTCGCTGGACCACTGTTAGCCAGCGGCGAATCCACTCTGCCATCCTGAGTCTCTGGAAAGACTCATTCAAACGAAGCTTTTAAGCCGCTCTCCTGCACTTCTCGTACGCTATACACCCTATTCCCACTGATGGTTTCGCACATTTTGTTCTGGGACTTTGTCCACAGGGGGCGAAGATACTCGCATTCCCTCTGACTTTTAGCAAAGTCAATGCTCATCGCACTACGGAATTCGGGGGCACACGGGGGTTCTAAAGGTGTAGGGGCTTTTAGTTCCTTCTTCACGCGGGAACGGGTAGTAATGAGTTGAGCCACGGGGGCGAAAGATATTCGGGGAGACTGACCAATTAGGACTGCAGAAAACTTGATGGAGGCTGCAACAACTTCAGCCCAACCAGTAAAATGTGCGCACTCAATATAACAATTAACACTCGGGAATTTATTGGCGAGCCCCAGGTAATCATGCACTACGGCAAACATATCGTGATCCGAAGCCACAGGGGGAGTAGTTCATCTGAAGCAACAATACACGTGCACCCTGTATCACGAACGAGGGTGGATATCTGGTGACCATTCACTGTTCCAGTTTCGAATTGGAGAGCCCCAGGGTCACTTTTATCAATCAAAAGGTTTACGTGGTGGCTAGAGCTACTCGGCGGGTTTGAAGAAAAAGCAGCTTCATTTCAAGACGGTGGGGTTGCAGAAGTGACACTAATTTGGTGCACCTGGTGAGAAATAGGGCTTCTAAACTGCGAGGTCTGAGGGCATTTGGTCCTCACGTGACACTCAACTCCACAGAAATAACAAACGATGGTCCTCCTGGGGTTTGACGAAGCAAGGGGTTTGATAGCAAAGGCCTTCATATCACATTGGTCCGACGATAGGAGGGGTTTGGGTTTGGTAGGCTCAGTCACCTTGACAAACTTGTTTCCACTGTTAGGAACAAATTTGTTGTTGCTTAGTTTGGACTTGGGAGATGGGGGTTCTGACTTCTTCCCTTCTTTCGGATAGCAGTTGTGGCTAGCCACGTAGACGTCTGCCTCTTGATGCAGTCCTTAAGAGTATGGCACTTGCGGTCCTTCACGAAGGATCTGATTTCCGAAGGGAGCTACGCAAGAAATTGGACCTTGAGGACGAAATCGACAGAGCGTCGTATTAATGAGGCAGTTTGGATGCGTCTATCCAAAAAATAAAGTGACACTGCAGGGAGTAGTCAAACTGACGGAAGGTCTAGTTTGGTTGAATGTGACAATACCTAAATTTAGCTCGGTAGAAGTCGAGGGTCATATTATAGGCGGCGAGCAGCTCGGCTTTTAACGATGAGTAATTAATCGTTGCCTCTGGTGGAAGGGAGATGAAAATATCCCTGAATTGAGAACTCAGCAGGTGTCAATAATTGTGCTACGCCGTCCGTCTCGATGTCCCAATGATTCACCTCGAAGATCTTCTCGAAGTAGGTGAGGTAAAACCAGAAGTCTTCTCCTTCTTTGAATACGCGGAGTTTTATGGTCGCTGTCTGCGGTGCGTCTATTCTGCAGCTTGTGGAACTTATGGAGAGCGCCTCGTTCCTAACCCTACTCATCTGCAATTCGTGCGAGCGAATCCTCTCTTTCTTCGCGTTCCTTTTCTCTTTCTTCTGCTCTTTCTCTTCTCTCTTCCTCCTGGATGTAGGCTATTATGTCTTTTCCGTTGAGTCCGAGGGACTCGCCTTGGGCCTTGAAAATTTCAAACGAAGCCATGTTACCGGTTTTACGCGAAGGAAGCGACAATGAATGTGGCGGGATTACTAGTTACGCAAAGATGAAAGTGCGACCGGGTTTTGCTTGAGCCAACAAAATCACGAACAACAAAAGGTAAAACACTCGCAAAAAATAATGCAATTACTTTGCACGGTGCAGATTCTATCCGTATGATCACTCGGGAAAAGAACTTTTGCTGGCGAGATTTTACTTAAATCCATCACTATGATTGGGACGAGAGTTACAGCACGCCTAGTGACAACAATACATAAAACAATGCAATTTATACTATACCTTCAACTTACGGCAGACGAAATGAGGCATTGAAGGACAACAATTATATTCCGTGGAGATATAAAATAATGATGATGCACGGTCACGCAAAATGAATTCACACAAAAAAAAATAAATGGGACTGGAAAAAATACAATTGTGCAAGTAGTTATACAATAGTAATTCCTCACATTTGATCTTCAGAACCGGAACCAAGATTAGCTAACAATTGAATAACTTAACCTTGGTTAACAATTGATTAACCCAAATTAACCTCAATAAACCTGACACCAGTTTAATATATATATATATATATATATATATATATATATATATATATATATATATATATATATATATATATATATCGTGGTATAGGTTCCTATATACCATACATATATCCAGTATATTTGATTTTAGAGTGCGCGAGGCTTACCTATTAATACCTTTGGGTCGGTCGGGTCCGATTAGGAAGGCAGATTCTCGTAAGGGAGGGCTAGTCCAATAGAGCTACTTTGATTCTCTGTATTGGCTGAGTGTTAAGTCTTACTTGGTTGCAGGGCTATTACACGGCTATGATGAGCTCAAAGGTTGAAAGAAAAGGAGTCGACAAAAATAGACTTTAATACATATTAATAACTTAGGTTAAATGGTAGAACAATAAAGGACATATAATAATACAAATAGTTACAGTGGTCAACGGCCAGTAATAAGATTAGGTATTTAAAATGCAATAAAAATAGGTAGGCTGAATGGAATTAAAGTAGGGCTTTACACGGGGACATAATAAGCACACAATGAAAATGTCTGGGGGAAAGGGTAGGGGCAGTAGGCGGCAATTATATATTTTGGGGAAGCTAAATTATTCGTTACAATACCTTGTACAAAATGGAGGGGCAGAAGATGGTCGTTTTTTTGCGAAGGGGGGATAGAGGTTGAGTCACTTCGACGGGGTCCAGGGTCAACTCACTCGGAGTTCAATTATTCCTTTGAGATGACGGGGGGGCAGATCCTTCGAGATTGGTGGCTGTGAATTCTCCCGGTGTAATTTCTTCGAAGAAAACGGAGGGTGAGTTTCTCTGAGACGTCAGACGGGTTGTTTGAACGACTATGCATAATTAAGGGGGTATTACGCGAAGATTAATCTTCAATGAAGCCTTTTGGGACAAGACTTGGGTTCTTCTTTGGAGATGGAGACGTTGCACGGAGTCAGACAGGTATTCTTACAGGGAGAGGATTTTTGACTAATCCAGGGTGGATATTTGTTTTATCCAAGGAGGGATATTCGGTTTTATCCCGCAAAATTTCCTTGCCTTCGGCGTATGACAACCCTAATCGAGGAGGAGTAAGATAGTTTGCTTCCGTGAGCATTTCTCGCACACAATCTCCTTGATTCGTGGCGACACGAGTATATATCTACGCCTGGAGGGAGGGAGCTTACCCCATAGAAGGGGGGGACTATCGTCCATCGTTTGAGTAGTGCGACCACGGCGATCTCAGCGTGGCTGGAAGGGCGGGGGGGGGGGGGGGATGTGGGGAAAACTCCTTGTCTAAATACTCGGGTTGAACAGGACGGCATTCCATCAGCCCGCTCCTGTTGTTTCTCACGCTTTTGAGCTTGGAAAATAGTTCTATCACGTGGTGGCAATGCTTAAAATCAACGTTATTTTTCCCTTCACGTGCTTGTCCCCTCACAATATATATATATATATATATATATATATATATATATATATATATATATATATATATATATATATATATATATATATATATATATATATATATATATATATATATATATATATATATATTTATATATATATTGCTGTGGTATACGGCCGAGATTCTTTAACCAGGGATGATTTATAAAATTATATATTTATTGTCATTTGTAGCGTTTTTATCATCTCATTAAACAACTAGGGCAAAAATATACTTTTAATTACATAAAAAATGAAATATTAAAACTTTAAATATATCAATGCTATAATAAGAGGATCTAAATAAAAATTAATACTACCAAGGAGTACTACGCGATGGTTGGCGCAAACTTCACTTTAGCACGTAATGGAAACTAATGAACATGAATAAGATTTGGATTCCTTTTACCTTTGACTAAGAGGGAATTTGAAGTTGAACGACCTTGAACGGGAACCTCCTAGATGAGATGATTCGAGACGCGTTTGACTGGAACTTTTCTCGTGGACCTGAGACTGACTCAGAAAACCGCTGATCGTCTCTCTGTGAGAAGGAGACGCTTATTGAGGCTATTAGGAAGAACAGCTGATGCTTATCTCGAGGTAGGTGGGGAGCGCGTGGCGATGCTTCTTTACTTGAAGATATAAAAGAGGGGATTGTGAAGGTATGGGTTATTCCAATCCCTGGGCTACACTTGCGGGCTTCTCGTTGATGAGACTTGACCGAGAGGTGGATCTGTTCTAGAATGGGAATTCACGTTGGTATTTCTCAATAGTGAGGGTTATCTCTGTTTTTATTCAGAAAACTGAGATAGGGGATTTCTCTGAACGAGATTGGCATAAGAGTGGTTCTCGATACCACTGTTCTACTCTTCTAAGTGACCAGAGGAACGGCCTCGGGAAGAAAAATCCCCTCGGTTCCACTATCGTCTTGATTTCCTGTTTGCCTCCGGGACTCGACCTCTTCTCTCGATTGCTACTCCGATCCTTCTTTCATTTGTCCAGATTGAACTATATATACGTCGATTATCCCCTGAGGGGATAGGAGGGGAGACGAGGGCCCACCTTTGAGCCTTTCTCCTAGGGCATAAATTTGTATCGTTGTGACCATTCTTCCTTCTGGTTTAATTACCGAAAAAGTGAAAATTCGTCTATTTGGCGAAAATAGACATAAACAATCGAAGGGGGACAGTGAGCCTGTTCATAGATTTTTATTCTAAAGGCTAACCCGAACTCCTATGTTTATATTAACGGACTATGAAATATCCTGATTGTAATCCTTCTTTGCGAAAGAACGACGCTCGAGGATCTTTGGGACAGCGGGGCAAAGGGAAGGGGGGGGGGTAAAGTATCGCCCATGTGAAACGTAATCGTTGACGCTCTATAAACAAACTAGCGTCTGTTTTTCCTTGTGATATTTATCTCCCCAATATATATATATATATATATATATATATATATATATATATATATATATATATATATATATATATATATATATATATATCGTAGCTTGAGGTTAGATCCCAACCTTTTCCGAATTCCTCAGCCCAAGAGAGAGAGAGAGAGGCTTATGAACGGATTAGTCTGCTATGAGCGTGGGTTAAATTATAAATACAGATCAGAGTGCAATTAAGTTTCAGACTGCAGTTTAGGTTGGTCAATTCTTAGCTATCTTAGAAGGTTCTTGGGTAATAGAAACAGAGTACAAAAATATACTTTACTACTATGCAAATCATATGTTTACAAAATTAAAGGGGGTTTTAAGTAAAGTGTATAAACATAGATGTACACGAGTCTCGGCTTCAAAGTACGATTTGGGTGGTCTCGACCGCCATACACACGAACGGACAGTTGACAGATAGGGCGCTCAAAAGACCCTGAGTGCACGCGAGGGCCAACTGACGGAAGCTTAAAAGGGGGAGGGGGGCTTGCACAAGAGAGTCGCGCGTTGCGGTTACCTCAAAGATTTGGTCCGAAGGAGTAATCCTGCCTTGTTAGGGACGGCGCAGAGTCCAAAATAAGTCTCTTGACGAACGACTATTAAACGAGATGCACTCAGATCTGGCCTTCGGATTTACAACACCAAATGGAGAATTTGACGCGTCGCGTTCAGATAACGGGTACAATGAGTACGAGGTTGATTCACGCGAGTTCTAGGAGAATACACGGAACTTGACGGTGGTTCTACAAGGATTCGCGCTGAACTACGGAGACGAGAAGGTGGCAGATACTCACGGACACAGGCGACTACTGGCGTCCAAGTCTGGCGTCGGACGTTTTATAGGGGGTGAGGCAGAGGGGCTTTTCCCCGCGCCTGAAGGGGGAAGGTTTCAGTTGACAGATACTTCGCCGGGCAAGATGAACTTTGCCCGACTTATACCATCGCGGGATAATCTCCGGCGTAACCTTTCGTGCTATTAAGCACATCTCAGCCTTCCACGAAGTCGGGCCTGCATCCCATCACAGCCTTCACGATTTTGCGCCTTCGTTAGCGTGAATTAAAAAGATCGCCAAGTGTGTCTTCTCTCTCTCTCTCTCTCTCTCCTTTAAAGGGGCAGCCGCCGCGTTTTTTCTCGCTCTCTCTGTCACACAGGGTATTCACCCCACTTTTGACAAAGTTCAAGGTATTGCAGATTTCCCTATTCCTACTAATTGAGTCAGCTAACGTCATAGTTAGGTTTGCTCAACTTCTAAAGGATGTTCATTCCTAAGGCAGTATCTATCCTGGAGTCTCTTAACAGTTTATTAAGAGCTGGTGTACCTTGCTCTTGGAGAAATCACAAAGAACCGATTTGGTTGCCTCCAAGCAGATTCTTCTATGTTCTGAGGCCTTAGGGCATTATGACCCTCAGAAACCAATTGTAGTGGTAGCAGACACAATAAGTCAAATATAGGGGATTCGGGGAATACTCAGTATTCCTATTACCGAACAACATCAAGTCAAAAAAATCATAGCAATAATACAATAAGACAGACAGGAATAGTTATCAATAGCCGAGGTCAACATAGTCTCGATAATCAGGGGCTTACTTACAAGGATATTAAAAAAAGGTCTCACAATACAAAAAAAGCTACATACGAACAGGGAAACTCATTAGAAATCTATACACAATAAAAAATAAATAATAGCACATATTCTTATAAGGTATTACACAAAACTACAAGAATTATCCAGGAATATCCACAAAAGTACTCCATTTAACGTTACAATTAATAAATGGGAAATTACTCCGTAGATAAATCCAAGGGATTTCTGCTTAAGCTGCCCCCCAGGCAATTCTCGGAACCCTTAATGTATACAATTTTAAATTATAATTCTTGGAGATAGAGGCTCCACCTCATGAAGTGTTTGGCTCGGCGTCGAACAAGGTGGCGGAGTTTAACTTTCGGAAGTTGATGCACAACCGATAAGAATTGCTCGACTTCTTCACTATGACGACCGGAGAGCAATATTCCGACTCCGAGTGCTCTATAATACCCATCTTCAATAGCTTGTCTACCTCCTCATTGAACGCTTTTCTTAAGTGAATGGGGAGGGTTACGGCTTCGAGCGGACAGGTTCTTGGGTGATGAGCCGAATATTGTGCTCGAACTGAGCAGCACAACCAGGGGTATCCGAGATTAAATCGGTAAATTGGGTGAGTAGCGCTTGTATCTGGGTCTTCTTGGGGATCGGAAGCTGGGGGCTTATATTCAACTCGGTCGATGGTGAATCGTGGGTATGTGGCAAGACGTGAAGAGGATATTCCGCGGCTTGTTCCACGCAGGCGACTTGTACCACGACCAAGCGTAGTTCTGGACTTGCTGAAAGGGGACGTAGAGAGTGAGATGGTATATTTACAAGAAGAGAGTTACAGTAATCAAGGCGGGAGGTAATGAAGGCGTGGACAGTAGTCTCAAGACTTTGGCGATTGAAGTGAGAGCGAAGGCGGGAGAAGTTACGCAGGAAACAAAGGGAAGATTCACTAATATTATAGATGTGGGGCTTGAAGGAGAGATGCTCATCAAACACAACGCCCAGATTTCTAACAGAGTCAGAGAAAGCGCAGAGTATCCACCCAGAGGGAGGAAGAGAAAGAGAGATTTAACTTTGTATACTAGAGCGGGGATATCAACCAGAAGAACTTCAGTTTTGGAGTGGTTAACTTTGAGGAAGTTAGCCGATAGCCAGTCCGAGATAGAAGAATAGGCAGATAGGAGGTCACAAATTGAGTGGAAAATGGTAGAGGGGTAAGAGGAAATAAAGATATGAATGTCATCGGCATAGAGGTGGAAGGATAGAACGAGATTACGTAGGAGGGAGCTAAGGGGGAATAAGTAGATACGAAAGAGGAGAGAGCCGAGGACAGAGCCTTAAGGAACACCAAAGCGAATGGGAGTGGGGTCAGAGGAGACATCGTTAATCACTACAGATTGGGTGCGAGACGAAAGGTAAGAGCGGAACCAGTCGAGAGCAGCGTCAGAAATGCCAAGGTAAGAGTGGAGGCGATCAAGCAAGATGGAATGGCCAATAGTATCAAAGGCAGAGGAGAGGTCAAGTAGAATGAGAATGGAAACACAACCCCGGTCAGCAGCTCTACGTAAGCAATCATTAACATTGAGTAGAGCGGTTTCGGTAGAGTGCCCAGCTTTAAAACCTGATTGGTAAGTCTCATCAATATTACAGGCAACGATGTGGGAATTAATGCGCGAAAAAACTACTCTCTCAAGGACCTTAGAGAGGAAGGGAAGTTGTCAGATCGGGCGATAGCTAGCTGGGTCGGAAGGGTTAAGCTTCGGCTTTTTAAAGATCAGACGGATTTGGGCACATTTGAAGGAAGAAGGGACAACACCAGTAGCAAGGGAGGTATTGAACAGGTGGAGGAGCATTGGGAGTATGACGGGCAATATTTTGACTAATAGCTTGGGGGGAACGAGTCACAAGGGGAGCCAGATTTTTTAGAGCGCGAGAGTAAGGCAGACAACTCAGAAGCGGTCACGGCAGGAAATATATTGAGTGGCCGGGGGGGAGGGAGATCAGGGAGAATGTGAAAGGCCTGGTCAGGCAGTCGTAGGGGTAAGGCACGAAGGTTGATGCCCTTATCAGCGAATAATTTCGAGAGGATGGTGGGGCTGATGGGGGTGGGGGTTTGATGTGAGGAGGTAAAAGAAGAGAGCAGGCGGAAAACGGCACGGGGGTCATTCTTATTGTCGGCTAGCAATTTACGCGAATGGGCTTCACAAGCAGATTTCAGTTTAGCCAAGTAGAGAGATGTCGCAAGACGGTAAGTGGGCGAAAGAGCAGTTGTATCTTGCCCACGGGAGCGAGCTTCACGAAGAGCTCTTTTATGGGCACGTAAAGACCTTCTCGAGCGTAGGAGTTCCAGCGAGTACCATGGGGCGCGGTGACGGCGAGAGGTCGAAGGAGTAATAATGGGGGAGTGGGCATTAAGGCAAGTTAGGAGGGATTCCTCCAAGGATGAGAGGATTTGGTCAGGGGAGGCGAGAGCGTCGGGAGGGGGTAAATTAGAGGCAACATCATTAAGGAGGGGTGTGATGTCAATGGAGGCTAGCCGTCGATAAGGTTTTGGGATGAGAGGAGGCCGAGAGGGCGAAGAAGTGGGGGTTGAGACGTTGAAGTTAATAAGGTAATGGTCAGAAATAGCATTAGACAGGATAGAAGTGGTCAAGTTGAAAATTTGACAGTCAGAAATTACAAAGTCTAAAATGTTACCATGGGAATGTGTTGGGGAAAGTAACGTGTTGAGTATGGGAGAAGAGGTCAAGGATCTCAAGGAAGGCAAGTAGATTAGGGTTAGTAACTGGAAGGTTGAAGTCCCCCATGATGAGAAGATGACCCGATGGGGAGAGACTAGTGAGAAGGTTACTAAATTCGAACTTAAGGCCTCCAGGGGTATTCTTATCAAACAAGAAGTTTACCTGGTTGCCGCCGGGACTTGAGGTGCCCGGGGGAGAAGACTTCGATGGTGTTGATGGAGGCGAAGACGTGGCACAGATCTGGTCTACCTGGTAAGAAGATTTATTCCTGAACTGAGAGTTCTGGGGGCAGTTTGTTTTCACGTGGCCACCCAAACCACAGGCAAAACAAATGATGGGTCTCCTGGGAAAGATGACCTAGGGGGGACTGAAGAAAACGGTTTTACATCTCGGTGTTTGGACGAAAAGAGTGGTTTCGGCTTCGACGGCGCAGTTACCTTGGCAAACTTGCTTCCATTTTGCAGGATGAATTTAACTTTGTTTGGCAGAGGTTTTGGGGAAATGGAGGCCGTTTTCTTCCCTTCTTTCGGATAAAGGTTGTTGCTTGCTGAATAAATGTCAGCCTCTTCTATGCACTCCTTGAATGTGAACCACCGCCGGTCTTTTACGAAAGATCTGATTTCAGCCGGAAGTGGAGCAAACAACTGGTCTCTCAGGAAGAAGTCACCGAGGGCATTATAGTCATGCGGGATTTTAGAAGCATCGAACTAAAAGTTGAGGTGACGCTGGACGGTGTAACCAAATTGACGGTATGTTTGGCCTGGCTGAATGCGAGCATGTCTGAATTTGGTCGGCAAAAGTCTGGGGTCATGTTATATGCCGCCAGTAACTCGATTTTAAGGTCGAATAATCACTTGTTGCCTTTGAGGGGAGTGATATGAATATAACTCGGAGTTGGGAATTTAGCAAGGGCAACAATTGAGCCACTCCATCTGCCTCGATGTGCCAATGGTTGATTTCGAAGTTTTTCTCGAAGTGGATTAACAAGGCTCCGGAATCCTCGCCTTCCCTGAAAACCGGAAGCTTCACAAACGCGGTAGGGGGAGCTTTGGACCTCGAGCTAATGGACAGCGTCTCCTTCCTGGTCCTACTCATTTCAAGTTCATGAAAGCGGGTTCTTTTCCTTTCTTCCCATTCTTCTCTTTCTATTTTTCTTCTCGTCCCTTCTCTTCTCTTCCGATCATTTCATCCTCTCAAATATAAGCTAAGAGGTCCTTGCCGTTGAACTCAAGTGACTCTCCTTGCAACTTGAACGTGTTAAATAATGAGGAAATTTTATCGCGTTCGAGCAGCTTTCAATAAAAGCACCTACAAAAAAGGGGAGAAATATTTGACGTACAACGTGAGTAGTGGTAGGCTTTGGCGGACCTACGATTCTTCACTAAAAAAAAACAAAAAAACACAGCGATAATTATTTCGCACGACGCGAATTCTTAATTATACTCGAAATATTCACTCCGGAATTTACTGAGAGCCTGTGTTGCCTAATACGCACGAAGAAAACGATAACAATACAAAGAAAAATAAATAAGATTAACTCCTTTACAATACGGCCGACGTTTTATGAGGCCTGGAAAGGGCTAAAGATTCACACGGTCATAAAATTCAATACAAAATACGCACACAAAAGGGAAAATGGGAAATAGGTAAAGTCTTTTCTACAGTTTCTAAAACCAGAACCTTTAATATACAAGAAAACACCCATTAGAATCTGTCACAGGTCTCAAAGAAAGGAGTTCAGATATTGCGGGTGACCCCAAACCTGAAACCAAAATTATATAATGTTTGTCGTAGAGTCGAACGTCGATGCTAGCCGAAGATTGACTCTGCGGTGACGCGGGAAGGAAGCACGCCATAAATAGGGGGGAGGGGGGTGATATAGATCCCAGTACGTGGGCTAATTAATCAAAATCGAGTGCGGTTGGCCTGAATAATAAATTCTTAGAGGTTCTGGGTTTAGAGGAACTGTAGAAAAATAACTTTACTATATACAAAGAAAATATTATTAGCAAAAGTAAGTAAATGAAAATAAATAAGATGAGACCCGAGGTACCAAACCGTGGGGAGGCGAGAGTCCGAGAGAGCATGTACGCTGATTGCTTCCATGGAAAGGGGGAGAGTGCAAATAACGGTGAGAATCACATAAAGCCTAATTGACCGGAGGATTTGAAGACGACGAGGAAGCGGGGCGCTGCAAAGTTCCACTTGCAAAATTCCTTCTTTAATCTTGCTAAGAAAGGAACGAGGAAGTACTCCAGACGAGAACGAAGTCAATACCGGAGTGATAGATGCCTGTCCGTGTCTATCGTCTTTCGGGCGGGAACTCTGGCCTTAGGTACGAGCGAGGCCGAGTAGAGAGATCACGTGTCGCGTTCGTAGCTGGAAGCCGTTGGGAAGCGGAGCAGGACGTACAAGACTTACGTGGCTGCTAACGAAGACGAGGCTGTATAGTACTAATTTCTGAAAGCTTTTCCTGAAGTATTTATACTGCCTCGGCGGAAGCGGGCCGCCAGAGGCCCTCTAAAGGGGGACGGGGATCTCATTAGACTTAGCGCGCCAGACGGGGGGGGGGGGTATTCTCGGCGAGCATCATAGGCTTGCGAAAGTCTTCGACGCCGTATATCTGGCGACAATCAGGCGATGCGACGGGGGAGAAGGGCAACTCAACATGGATCACACGGCCACGCGACATTCTTGAGGTGGCTCCTTGAGTTCGACTGGCCCGACCATTCTTGATAAGAACGCCGGGGTCATCCAGCTATTGTTGGATGTAAAGAAGAGTATTATTGTCAGATGTAAAGAAGATTAAATTCAAGACACAAATTAGGTCAGGTATGTTCGGCGTAAAAGTGGCGAGGCTGATCTTTTAAACAAACAATGTTCTCACAGTATAACATGGAAGTGGATCCATTATGTTATGGGGTAGTTTCTATCCAACTGCGTTGGTACAACTCATCAAGGCGCAGATCCAGGATGGGTGGTGACGGGGCTAAAGCCCCCCCCCCTCCCCCTCGCTTAATTTCGAACCCTTTATGTTTATATTTCTTTTATAAGCCATACCTGTATTCTGATATTCAGAATGAGTTATGTAATAATATAGAATATATATAAAAACAGTTTGTTAAACCATTGCGATCGAATGTATCCTATATGATACATGTCTGAAATAGAGGTAAATGTCCAAAATAATGATTAAATTCAGTATTACACCTTAGCTCACGTCTAAAAAGTACAATGAACTAAATTTAGTGTTCACTCCTGTGTGAAATAGTTATTTATTATAAATGATGTGTAAGATAAACATTATCAATGTTTAATGGCATTTTCTCAGACTCTTCATGGAGGGGGAAATCAAGTTAGCCCCCCCTCCCCAAATTTTTATCCTGGATTTGCCACTGAACTCATCGAATCAACGGAACGATGGATAAAAAATACTAATGAAATATTCTTAAAGATTATCCGAAGAATGATGCTCGCAAACTTGGCCTTAGGAATAAGACCGGTCTTTCAACACGACAACGACCCCCCCAAAAAAATTTAATTGGTTTCTTTCTGGTTGAGAGACACCAAAATAACCGTGTTGGAGTGTTCAGCACAGTCGCCTGACCCCAGTTCAATATAAAATTCATGTTATGAAGTGAAAGTCTGCCTCCATGCAAGATACACCCCACAACATTGATGAATTAAAGAAGTTTTACAAAGACGGGTGTGAAGAAAATCGATCGTTCGATTATTAAATGTAAATAAAACAAGTTGTGTGTGAAAGATGCACTCAATTTATTTTAAATTTGAAAGTACATTTTATGGCATTAAGTGTGGAATATGACTTCGTTCAAATGTCCGCCGCGGCTTCGCTTGGTGGAACGTATTTGGGAGGCCCAATTTTCGATGACTTTGACCTGATAAATCTGGCTGAATTTTCCTGATGGTGTTCGTTATGTTGACTTTGAGGACATCAGCTGTTTGCAGATTATTCACATAGACCTGCGATTTAAGGTAGCCCCAAAGAAAGTAGTCTAATGGCGTTAAATCGCATGATCTCGGTGGCCAGTTGACGTCGCTGCCGCGCGAGATGACCCTGCCTTGAAATCGTTGGTGCAAAATGTCTATCGTGGCGTGCGCAGTATGGCACGTAGCCCCGTCCTGTTGGAATCACATATCTGCAGTATCCATATCAGGCATATAATCCAGTTGAGGCCACAAGAAGTTGCTTATCATCGACCTGTAGGTCTCGCCGTTGACGGTTATGGCAATCCCATCTTCGTTCTCCAAAAAATACGGACCGATGATTCCGTTAGACGAAAATCCGCACCACACAGTGACTTTGTTGGGATGCAATTGGTGCTGGTGTATCTCATGTGGATTGTTTTTGTCCCAAATCCGACAATTTGCTCGTTCACAAATCCATTCATCCAAAAATGGGCTTCGTCGCTGAAGATGATTTTTTGGGGGAAATTTGGGGCAACTTCCAACTGCTCTAGAGCCCAATCAGCGAACACACGGCGTTGTCTATGGTCGTTTACCGTAAGTTCCTGGGTAAGTTGGGTTTTGTACGGGTGCAGATCCAAGTCCCTACGCATAATTCGCCAAACTGAAGACGCAGAAGGGTCAAGTTCTTGTGAACGACGAGAAATTGACTGCCTAAGATTTTCCCGTAGACTCTCATTTACGGCATCGATGTTTTCAGCAAACCTTGCGTTTTAGCGACATACGGGTGTTGGCTGATTGTTGATCGACCTTTTTGTCTCGAATTTGGCGACCAAACGTCAAACAGTGGACTCGGCAGGACGATTGTGGCGAGGATAGAAATCATGTAATACGTGGAACGTTTGTCGAACGGAGCACTGATTTTGATAATAACATTTGATGCTTTGCACACGCTGTTCAACGCTATAACCTTCCATCGTGACTTGCCAAGTACTACTGAACAGTTCACAGTGAGATTGCCAGATGTCGCTTTAACAACATGGCCACTATCGCCTGACAAAGCTCGAGCGTCCTTGTTGAAAGACCCTTTATAATCATTTGAGGAGTGTCATTAAGCACAAAGGTTTTTCGTTTAAATATTAGTTATCAAATTATAGAGTGCAAGAATACTTGTTATTGCAACCTTTAGAATTTGTTTAAAAAATTTCAATTTTTGTAAAAAGTTATATTAGTCTTTTATTGGTCTTCTGAATTTGTTGAAATTTGTTCAATTTTGGTAAAAAAGTGTTATTAGTCTTTTATTGTACTTTGAATTTGTTGAAATTTGTTCACATTTGGTAAAAAGTGTTATTAGTCATTTATTGGTCTTTTGAATTTGTTGAAATTTGTTCACATTTCGTAAAAAGTGTTATTAGTCTTTTATTGTACTTTGAATTTGTTGAAATTTGTTCACATTTGGTAAAAAGTGTTATTAGTCATTTATTGGTCTTTTGAATTTGTTGAAATTTGTTCAATTTTCGTAAAAAGTGTTATTAGGCTTTTATTGGTCTTTCGAATTCGTTCAATTTCGTAAAAGGCGTTATTAGTCTTTTATTGGCCTTTCGAATTTGTTGAAATTTGTTCACATTTCGTAAAAAGTATTAATAGTCTTTTATTAGTCTTTTTAATTTGTTGAAACTTGTTCACATTTCGTAAAAAGTGTTATTAGTCTTTTATTGGTCTTTCGAATTTGTTGAAATTTGCTCAATTTTTGTAAAATGTGTTATTTTTATTTTATTGGTCTTTCAAATTTGTTAAATTTTCATAAAAGGTGTTATTAGTCTTTTATTGGTCTTTTGAATTTGTTGAAATTTGTTCACATTTCGTAAAAAGTGTAATTAGTCTTTTATTGGTCTTTCGAATTCGTTCAATTTCGTAAAAGGCATTATTAGTCTTTTATTGGCCTTTCGAATTGGTTGAAATTTGTTCACATTTCGTAAAAAGTATTAATAGTATTTTATTGGTCTTTCGAATTCGTTGAAATTTGTTCACATTTGGTAAAAAGTGTTATTAGTCATTTATTGGTCTTTTGAATTTGTTGAAATTTGCTCAATTTTCATTAAATGTGTTATTAGTCTTTTATTGGTCTTTCGAATTTGTTGAAATTTGCTCAATTTTCGTTAAATGTGTTATTTTTATTTTATTGGTCTTTCGAATTTGTTAAATTTTCATAAAAGGTGTTAGTAGTATTTTATTGGCCTTTCGAATTTGTTGAAATTTGCTCATTTTTTGTAAAAAGTGTTATTAGTATTTTATTGGTTTTTCGAATTGTTCAATTTTCGTAAAAAGTGTTGTTAGTCTTTTATTGTTCTTTTGAATTTGTTGAAATTTGTTCACATTTCGTAAAAAGTGTTATTAGTCATTTATTGGTCATTTGAATTTGTTGAAATTTGCTCAATTTTCGTTAAATGTGTTATTAGTCTTTTATTGATCTATCGAATTTATTGAAATTTGCTCAATTTTCGTTAAATGTGTTATTAGTCTTTTAATGGTCTTTCGAATTTGTTGAAATATGCTCAATTTTCGTAAAATGTGTTATTTTTATGTTATTGGCCTTTCGAATTTGTTAAATTTTCATAAAAGATGTTATTAGTATTTTATTGGCCTTTCGGGTTTGTTGAAATTTGTTCAATTTTCGTTAAATGTATTATTAGTCTATTATTGGTCTTTTGAATTTGATGAAATTTGCTCAACTTTCGTTAAATATGTTATTAGTCTTTTATTGGTCTTTCGAGTTTGTTAAATTTTCATAAAAGGTGTTATTAGTCATTTATTGGTCCTTATGAATTTGTTGAAATTTGCTCAATTTTCGTTAAATGTGTTATTAGTCTTTTATTGGTCTTTCGAATTTGTTGAAATTTGTATTAGTCTTTTATTGTTTTTTTTTAATTTGTTGAAATTAGTTCACATTTTGTAAAAAGTGTTAATAGTCTTTTATTGGTCTTTTTAATTTGTTGAAATTTGTTCACATTTCGTAAAAAGTGTTATTAGTCTTTTATTGGTCTTTCGAATTTGTTCAATTTCGTAAAAGGCGTTATTAATCTTTTATTGGCCTTTCAAATGTGTTGAAATTTGTTCACATTTCGTAAAAAGTGTTATTAGTCTTTTATTGGTCTTTCGAATTTGTTCAATTTCGTAAAAGGCGTTATTAGTCATTTATTGGCCTTTCGAATATGTTGAAATTTTGTCACATTTCGTAAAAAGTATTAATAGTCTTTTATTGGTCTTTTTAATTTGTTGAAATTTGTTCCCTTTTTGTAAAAAGTGTTATTAGTCTTTTATTGGTCTTTCAAATTTGTTGAAATTTGTTCACATTTCGTAAAAAGTGTTATTAGTCTTTTATTGGTCTTTTGAATTTGTATGAAATTTCCTCAATTTTCGTAAAAAGTGTTATTAGTCTTTTATTGGCCTTTTGAATTTGTTGAAATTTGCTCAATTTCGTAAAAAGTGTTATTAGTCTTTTATTGTCCTTTTGAATTTGTTGAAATATGTTCAATTTTCGTAAAAAGTGCTATTAGTCATTTATTGGTCTTTTGAATTTGTTGAAATTTGTTCAATTTTCGTAAAAAGTGTTATTAGTCTTTTATTGGTCTTTTTAATTTGTTGAAATTTGTTCACATTTCGTAAAAAGTGTTATTAGTCTTTTATTGGTCTTTCGAATTCGTTCAATTTCGTAAAAGGCGTTATTAGTCTTTAATTGGCCTTTCGAATGTGTTGAAATTTGTTTACATTTTGTAAAAAGTATTAATTTTCTTTTATTGGTCTTTTTAATTTGTTGAAATTCGTTCACATTTCGTAAAAAGTGTTATTAGTCTTTTATTGGTCTTTCGAATTTGTTCAATTTCGTAAAAGGCGTTATTAGTCTTTTATTGGCCTTTCGAATATGTTGAAATTTTTTCACATTTCGTAAAAAGTATTAATAGTCTTTTATTGGTCTTTTTAATTTGTTGAAATTTGTTCCCTTTTTGTAAAAAGTGTTATTAGTCTTTTATTGGTCTTTCAAATTTGTTGAAATTTGTTCACATTTCGTAAAAAGTGTTATTAGTCTTTTATTGGTCTTTTGAATTTGTATGAAATTTCCTCAATTTCGTAAAAAGTGTTATTAGTCTTTTATTGCCCTTTTGAATTTGTTGAAATTTGTTCAATTTTCGTAATAAGTGTTATTATTCATTTATTGGTCTTTTGAATTTGTTGAAATTTGCTTAATTTTCGTAAAAAGTGCTATTAGTCTTTTATTGGTCTTTTGAATTTGTTGAAATTTGCTCAATTTTCGTAAAAAGTGTTATTAGTCTTTTATTGGCCTTTTGAATTTGTTGAAATTTGCGCAATTTTCGTAAAAAGTGTTATTAGTGTTTTATTGGTCTTTTGAATTTGTTGAAATTTGCTCAATTTTTGTAAAAAGTGTTATTAGTCTTTTATTGACCTTTTGAATTTGTTGAAATTTGTTTAATTTTCGTAAAAGGTGTTATTAGTCTTTATTGGTCTTTTGAATTTGTTGAAATTTGTTCAATTTTCGTTAAAAGTGTTATTATTCATTTATTGGTCTTTCGAATTTGTTGAAATTTGTTCACATTTTGTAAAAAGTGTTATTAGTCTTTTATTGACCTTTTTAATTTGTTGAAATTTGGTCACATTTCGTAAAAAGTGTTATTAGTCTTTAATTGGCCTTTCGAATGTGTTGAAATTTGTTTACATTTTGTAAAAAGTATTAATAGTCTTTTATTGGTCTTTTTAATTTGTTGAAATTCGTTCACATTTCGTAAAAAGTGTTATTAGTCTTTTATTGGTCTTTCGAATTTGTTCAATTTTGTAAAAGGCGTTATTAGTCTTTTATTGGCCTTTCGAATATGTTGGAATTTTGTCACATTTCGTAAAAAGTATTAATAGTCTTTTATTGGTCTTTTTAATTTGTTGAAATTTGTTCCCTTTTTGTAAAAAGTGTTATTAGTCTTTTATTGGTCTTTCAAATTTGTTGAAATTTGTTCACATTTCGTAAAAAGTGTTATTAGTCTTTTATTGGTCTTTTGAATTTGTATGAAATTTCCTCAATTTTCGTAAAAAGTGTTATTAGTCTTTTATTGGCCTTTTGAATTTGTTGAAATTTGCTCAATTTCGTAAAAAGTGTTATTAGTCTTTTATTGTCCTTTTGAATTTGTTGAAATTTGTTCAATTTTCGTAAAAAGTGTTATTAGTCATTTATTGGTCTTTTGAATTTGTTGAAATTTGTTCAATTTTCGTAAAAAGTGTTATTAGTCTTTTATTGGTCTTTTTAATTTGTTGAAATTTGTTCACATTTCGTAAAAAGTGTTATTAGTCTTTTATTGGTCTTTCGAATTCGTTCAATTTCGTAAAAGGCGTTATTAGTCTTTAATTGGCCTTTCGAATGTGTTGAAATTTGTTTACATTTTGTAAAAAGTATTAATTTTCTTTTATTGGTCTTTTTAATTTGTTGAAATTCGTTCACATTTCGTAAAAAGTGTTATTAGTCTTTTATTGTTCTTTTTAATTTGTTCAATTTCGTAAAAGGCGTTATTAGTCTTTTATTGGCCTTTCGAATATGTTGAAATTTTTTCACATTTCGTAAAAAGTATTAATAGTCTTTTATTGGTCTTTTTAATTTGTTGAAATTTGTTCCCTTTTTGTAAAAAGTGTTATTAGTCTTTTATTGGTCTTTCAAATTTGTTGAAATTTGTTCACATTTCGTAAAAAGTGTTATTAGTCTTTTATTGGTCTTTTGAATTTGTATGAAATTTCCTCAATTTCGTAAAAAGTGTTATTAGTCTTTTATTGCCCTTTTGAATTTGTTGAAATTTGTTCAATTTTCGTAATAAGTGTTATTATTCATTTATTGGTCTTTTGAATTTGTTGAAATTTGCTTAATTTTCGTAAAAAGTGCTATTAGTCTTTTATTGGTCTTTTGAATTTGTTGAAATTTGCTCAATTTTCGTAAAAAGTGTTATTAGTCTTTTATTGGCCTTTTGAATTTGTTGAAATTTGCGCAATTTTCGTAAAAAGTGTTATTAGTCTTTTATTGGTCTTTTGAATTTGTTGAAATTTGCTCAATTTTTGTAAAAAGTGTTATTAGTCTTTTATTGACCTTTTGAATTTGTTGAAATTTGTTTAATTTTCGTAAAAGGTGTTATTAGTCTTTTATTGGTCTTTTGAATTTGTTGAAATTTGTTCAATTTTCGTTAAAAGTGTTATTATTCATTTATTGGTCTTTCGAATTTGTTGAAATTTGTTCACATTTTGTAAAAAGTGTTATTAGTCTTTTATTGGTCTTTCGAATTTGTTGAAATTTGTTCACATTTCGTAAAAGGCGTTACTAGTCTTTTATTGGCCTTTGGAATGTGTTGAAATTTGTTCACATTTCGTAAAAAGTATTAATAGTCTTTTATTGGTCTTTTTAATTCGTTGAAATCCGTTCACATTTCGTAAAAAGTGTTATTAGTCTTTTATTGGTCTTTCGAAATTGTTTAATTTAGTAAAAGGCATTATTAGTCTTTTATTGGCCTTTCGAATGTGTTGAAATTTTTTCGCATTTCGTAAAAAGTATTAATAGTCTTTTATTGGTCTTTTTAATTTGTTGAAATTTGTTCACATTTCGTAAAAAGTGTTATTAGTCTTTTATTGGTCTTTCGAATTTGTTAAAATTTGTTCACATATCGTAAAAAGTGTTATTAGTCTTTTATTGGTCTTTTGAATTTGTTGAGATTTGTTCACATTATGTAAAAAGTGTTATTAGTCTTTTATTGGTCTTTTGAATTGGTTGAAATTTGTTCACATTTCGTAAAAGGCGTTATTAGTCTTATATTGGCCTTTGGAATGTGTTGAAATTTGTTCACATTTCGTAAAAAGTATTAATAGTCTTTTATTGGTCTTTTTAATTCGTTGAAATTCGTTCACATTTCGTAAAAAGTGTTATTAGTCTTTTATTGGTCTTTCGAAATTGTTTAATTTAGTAAAAGGCGTTATTAGTCTTTTATTGGCCATTCGAATGTGTTGAAATTTTTTCTCATTTCGTAAAAAGTATTAATAGTCTTTTATTGGTCTTTTTAATTTGTTGAAATTTGTTCACATTTCGTAAAAAGTGTTATTAGTCTTTTATTGGTCTTTCGAATTTGTTAAAATTTGTTCACATTTCGTAAAAAGTGTTATTGGTCTTTTATTGGCCTTTTGAATTTGTTGAAATTTGCTCAATTTTCGTAAAAAGTGTTATTAGTCTTTTATTGACCTTTTTAATTTGTTGAAATTTGTTCACATTTCGTAAAAAGTGTTATTAGTCTTTTATTGGTCTTTCGAATTCGTTCAATTTCGTAAAAGGCGTTATTAATCTTTTATTGGCCTTTCGAATGTGTTGAAATTTATTCACATTTCGTAAAAAGTATTAATAGTCTTTTATTGGTCTTTTTAATTTGTTGAAATTCGTTCACATTTCGTAAAAAGTGTTATTAGTCTTTAATTGGTCTTTCGAATTTGTTTAATTTAGCAAAAGGCGTTATTAGTCTTTTATTGGCCTTTCGAATGTGTTGAAATTTTTTCACATTTCGTAAAAAGTATTAATAGTCTTTTATTGGTCTTTTTAATTTGTTGAAATTTGCTCCATTTTTGTAAAAAGTGTTTTTAGTCTTTTATTGGCCTTTTGAATTTGTTGAAATTTGCTCAATTTCCTAAAAAGTGTTATTAGTCTTTTATTGCCCTTTTGAATTTGTTGAAATTTGTTCAATTTTCGTAAAAAGTGTTATTAGTCATTTATTGGTCTTTTGAATTTGTTGAAATTTGTTCAATTTTCGTAATAAGTGTTATTATTCATTTATTGGTCTTTTGAATTTGTTGAAATTTGCTTAATTTTCGTAAAAAGTGTTATTATTCTTTCATTGGTCTTTTGAATTTGTTGAAATTTGTTCACATTTTGTAAAAAGTGTTATTAGTCTTTTATTGGCCTTTTGAATTTGTCTAAATTTGCGCAATTTTCGTAAAAAGTGTTATTAGTCTTTTATTGGTCTTTTGAATTTGTTGAAATTTGCTCAATTTTTTAAAAAGTGTTATTAGTCTTTTATTGACCTTTTGAATTTGTTGAAATTTGTTCAATTTTCGTAAAAAGTGTTATTAGTCTTTTATTGGTCTTTTGAATTTGTTGAAATTTGTTCAATTTTCGTAAAAAGTGTTATTAGTCTTTTATTGGTCTTTCGAATTTGTTGAAATTTGGTCACATTTCGTAAAAAGTGTTATTAGTCTTTTATTGGTCTTTCGAATTCGTTCAATTTCGTAAAAGGCGTTATTAATCTTTTATTGGCCTTTCGAATGTGTTGAAATTTGTTCACATTTCGTAAAAAGTATTAATAGTCTTTTATTAGTCTTTTTAATTAATGAAATTCGTTCACATTTCGTAAAAAGTGTTATTAGTCTTTTATTGGTATTTCGAAATTGTTAAAATTTGTTCACATTTCGTAAAAAGTGTTATTAGTCTTTTATTGGTCTTTTGAATTTGTTGAAATTTGTTCACATTATGTAAAAAGTGTTATTAGTCTTTTATTGGTCTTTTGAATTGGTTGAAATTTGTTCACATTTCGTAAAAGGCGTTATTAGTCTTATATTGGCCTTTGGAATGTGTTGAAATTTGTTCACATTTCGTAAAAAGTGTTATTAGTCTTTTATTGGTCTTTCGAATTTGTTAAAATTTGTTCACATTTCGTAAAAAGTGTTATTAGTCTTCTATTGGTCTTTTGAATTTGTTGAAATTTGTTCACATTATGTACAAAGTGTTATTAGTCTTTTATTGGTCTTTTGAATTGGTTGAAATTTGTTCACATTTCGTAAAAGGCGTTATTAGTCTTATATTGGCCTTTGGAATGTGTTGAAATTTGTTCACATTTCGTAAAAAGTATTAATAGTCTTTTATTGGTCTTTTTAATTCGTTGAAATTCGTTCACATTTCGTAAAAAGTGTTATTAGTCTTTTATTGGTCTTTCGAAATTGTTTAATTTAGTAAAAGGCATTATTAGTCTTTTATTGGCCTTTCGAATGTGTTGAAATTTTTTCGCATTTCGTAAAAAGTATTAATAGTCTTTTATTGGTCTTTTTAATTTGTTGAAATTTGTTCACATTTCGTAAAAAGTGTTATTAGTCTTTTATTGGTCTTTCGAATTTGTTAAAATTTGTTCACATATCGTAAAAAGTGTTATTAGTCTTTTATTGGTCTTTTGAATTTGTTGAGATTTGTTCACATTATGTAAAAAGTGTTATTAGTCTTTTATTGGTCTTTTGAATTGGTTGAAATTTGTTCACATTTCGTAAAAGGCGTTATTAGTCTTATATTGGCCTTTGGAATGTGTTGAAATTTGTTCACATTTCGTAAAAAGTATTAATAGTCTTTTATTGGTCTTTTTAATTTGTTAAACTTCGTTCACATTTCGTAAAAAGTGTTATTAGTCTTTTATTGGTCTTTCGAATTTGTTTAATTTCGTAAAAGGCGTTATTAGTCTTTTATTGGCCTTTCGAATATGTTGAAATTTTTTCACATTTTGTAAAAAGTGTTAATAGTCTTTTATTGGTCTTTTTAATTTGTTGAAATTTGTTCCCTTTTTGTAAAAAGTGTTATTAGTCTTTTATTGGTCTTTCGAATTTTTTGAAATTTGTTCACATTTCGTAAAAAGTGTTATTAGTCTTTTATTGGTCTTTTGAATTTGTTGAAATTTGCTCAATTTTCGTAAAAAGTGTTATTAGTCTTTTATTGTCCTTTTGAATTTGTTGAAATTTGTTCAATTTTCGTAAAAAGTGTTATTAGTCATTTATTGGTCTTTTGAATTTGTTGAAATTTGTTCAATTTTCGTAAAAAGTGTTATTAGTCTTTTATTGGTCTTTTTAATTTGTTGAAATTTGTTCACATTTCGTAAAAGTTTTTATTAGACTTTTATTGGTCTTTCGAATTCGTTCAATTTCGTAAAAGGCGTTATTAGTCTTTAATTGGCCTTTCGAATGTGTTGAAATTTGTTTACATTTTGTAAAAAGTATTAATAGTCTTTTATTGGTCTTTTTAATTTGTTGAAATTCGTTCACATTTCGTAAAAAGTGTTATTAGTCTTTTATTGGTCTTTCGAATTTGTTCAATTTCGTAAAAGGCGTTATTAGTCATTTATTGGCCTTTCGAATATGTTGAAATTTTTTCACATTTCGTAAAAAGTATTAATAGTCTTTTATTGGTCTTTTTAATTTGTTGAAATTTGTTCCCTTTTTGTAAAAAGTGTTATTAGTCTTTTATTGGTCTTTCGAATTTGTTGAAATTTGCTCAATTTTCGTAAAAAGTGTTATTAGTCTTTTATTGGCCTTTTGAATTTGTTGAAATTTGCTCAATTTCGTAAAAAGTGTTATTAGTCTTTTATTGTCCCTTTGAATTTGTTGAAATTTGTTCAATTTTCGTAAAAAGTGTTATTAGTCTTTTATTGGTCTTTTGAATTTGTTGAAATTTGTTAAATTTTCGTTAAAAGTGTTATTATTCATTTATTGGTCTTTTGAATTTGTTGAAATTTGTTCAATTTTCGTAAAAAGTGTTATTAGTCTTTTAATGACCTTTTGAATTTGTTGAAATTTGTTTAATTTTCGTAAAAGGTGTTATTAGTCTTTTATTGGTCTTTTGAATTTGTTGAAATTTGTTAAATTTTCGTTAAAAGTGTTATTATTCATTTATTGGTCTTTTGAATTTGTTGAAATTTGTTCACATTTTGTAAAAAGTGTTATTAGTCTTTTATTGGCCTTTGGAATGTGTTGAAATTTGTTCACCTTTCGTAAAAAATATTGATAGTCTTTTATTGGTCTTTTTAATTCGTTGAAATTCGTTCACATTTCGTAAAAAGTGTTATTAGTCTTTTATTGGTCTTTCAAAATTATTTAATTTAGTAAAAGGCGTTATTAGTCTTTTATTGGCCTTTCGAATGTGTTGAAATTTTTCACATTTCGTAAAAAGTATTAATAGTCTTTTATTGGTCTTTTTAATTTGTTGAAATTTGTTTACATTTCGTAAAAAGTGTTATTAGTCTTTTTTGGTCTTTCGAATTTGTTAAAATTTGTTCACGTTTCGTAAAAAGTGTTATTAGTCTTTTATTGGTCTTTTGAATTTGTTGAAATTTGTTCAATTTTCGTAAAAAGTGTTATTAGTCTTTTATTGGTCTTTTGAATTGGTTGAAATTTGTTAAATTTTCGTAAAAAGTGTTATTAGTCTTTTATTGACCTTTTGAATTTGTTGAAATTTGTTCAATTTTCGTGAAAAGTGTTATTATTCATTTGTTGAAATTTGCTCAATTTTCGTAAAAAGTGTTATTAGTCTTTTATTGGCCTTTTGAATTTGTCGAGATTTGCTCAATTTCGTAAAAAGTGTTATTAGTCTTTTATTGTCCTTTTGAATTTGTTGAAATTTGCTCAATTTTGGTAAAAAGTGTTATTAGTCTTTTATTGGTCTTTTGAATTTTTTGAAATTTGCTCAATTTTCGTAAAAAGTGTTATTAGTCTTTTATTGACCTTTTTAATTTGTTGAAATTTGTTCACATTTCGTAAAAAGTGTTATTAGTCTTTTATTGGTCTTTCGAATTCGTTCAATTTCGTAAAAGGCGCTATTAATCTTTTATGGCCTTTCGAATGTGTTGAAATTTGTTCACATTTTGTAAAAAGTATAAATAGTCTTTTATTGGTCTTTTTAATTTGTTAAATTTGTTCACATTTCGTAAAAAGTGTTATTAGTCTTTTATTGGTCTTTCGAATTTGTTTAATTTTGTAAAAGGCGTTATTAGTCTTTTATTGGCCTTTCGAATATGTTGAAATTTTTTCACATTTCGTAAAAAGTATTAATAGTCTTTTATTGGTCTTTTTAATTTGTTGAAATTTGTTCCCTTTTTGTAAAAAGTGTTATTAGTCTTTTATTGGTCTTTCGAATTTTTTGAAATTTGTTCACATTTCGTAAAAAGTGTTATTAGTCTTTTATTGGTCTTTTGAATTTGTTGAAATTTGCTCAATTTTCGTAAAAAGTGTTATTAGTCTTTTATTGTCCTTTTGAATTTGTTGAAATTTGTTCAATTTTCGTAAAAAGTGTTATTAGTCATTTATTGGTCTTTTGAATTTGTTGAAATTTGTTCAATTTTCGTAAAAAGTGTTATTAGTCTTTTATTGGTCTTTTTAATTTGTTGAAATTTGTTCACATTTCGTAAAAGTTTTTATTAGACTTTTATTGGTCTTTCGAATTCGTTCAATTTCGTAAAAGGCGTTATTAGTCTTTAATTGGCCTTTCGAATGTGTTGAAATTTGTTTACATTTTGTAAAAAGTATTAATAGTCTTTTATTGGTCTTTTTAATTTGTTGAAATTCGTTCACATTTCGTAAAAAGTGTTATTAGTCTTTTATTGGTCTTTCGAATTTGTTCAATTTCGTAAAAGGCGTTATTAGTCATTTATTGGCCTTTCGAATATGTTGAAATTTTTTCACATTTCGTAAAAAGTATTAATAGTCTTTTATTGGTCTTTTTAATTTGTTGAAATTTGTTCCCTTTTTGTAAAAAGTGTTATTAGTCTTTTATTGGTCTTTCGAATTTGTTGAAATTTGTTCACATTTCGTAAAAAGTGTTATTAGTCTTTTATTGGTCTTTTGAATTTGTTGAAATTTGCTCAATTTTCGTAAAAAGTGTTATTAGTCTTTTATTGGCCTTTTGAATTTGTTGAAATTTGCTCAATTTCGTAAAAAGTGTTATTAGTCTTTTATTGTCCCTTTGAATTTGTTGAAATTTGTTCAATTTTCGTAAAAAGTGTTATTAGTCTTTTATTGGTCTTTTAAATTTGTTGAAATTTTCGTTAAAAGTGTTATTATTCATTTATTGGTCTTTTGAATTTGTTGAAATTTGTTCAATTTTCGTAAAAAGTGTTATTAGTCTTTTAATGACCTTTTGAATTTGTTGAAATTTGTTTAATTTTCGTAAAAGGTGTTATTTGTCTTTTATTGGTCTTTTGAATTTGTTGAAATTTGTTAAATTTTCGTTAAAAGTGTTATTATTCATTTATTGGTCTTTTGAATTTGTTGAAATTTGTTCACATTTTGTAAAAAGTGTTATTAGTCTTTTATTGGCCTTTGGAATGTGTTGAAATTTGTTCACCTTTCGTAAAAAGTATTGATAGTCTTTTATTGGTCTTTTCAATTTGTTGAAATTCGTTCACATTTCGTAAAAAGTGTTATTAGTCTTTTATTGGTCTTTCAAAATTATTTAATTTAGTAAAAGGCGTTATTAGTCTTTTATTGGCCTTTCGAATGTGTTGAAATTTTTCACATTTCGTAAAAAGTATTAATAGTCTTTTATTGGTCTTTTTAATTTGTTGAAATTTGTTCACATTTCGTAAAAAGTGTTATTAGTCTTTTTTGGTCTTTCGAATTTGTTAAAATTTGTTCACATTTCGTAAAAAGTGTTATTAGTCTTTTATTGGTCTTTTGAATTTGTTGAAATTTGTTCAATTTTCGTAAAAAGTGTTATTAGTCTTTTATTGGTCTTTTGAATTTGTTGAAATTTGTTAAATTTTCGTAAAAAGTGTTATTAGTCTTTTATTGACCTTTTGAATTTGTTGAAATTTGTTCAATTTTCGTAAAAAGTGTTATTATTCATTTGTTGAAATTTGCTCAATTTTCGTAAAAAGTGTTATTTGTCTTTTATTGGCCTTTTGAATTTGTTGAAATTTGCTCCATTTTTGTAAAAAGTGTTATTAGTCTTTTATTGGCCTTTTGAATTTGTTGAAATTTGCTCAATTTCCTAAAAAGTGTTATTAGTCTTTTATTGCCCTTTGGAATTTGTTGAAATTTGTTCAATTTTCGTAAAAAGTGTTATTAGTCATTTATTGGTCTTTTGAATTTGTTGAAATTTGTTCAATTTTCGTAATAAGTGTTATTATTCATTTATTGGTCTTTTGAATTTGTTGAAATTTGCTTAATTTTCGTAAAAAGTGTTATTATTCTTTCATTGGTCTTTTGAATTTGTTGAAATTTGTTCACAATTTGTAAAAAGTGTTATTAGTCTTTTATTGGCCTTTTGAATTTGTCTAAATTTGCGCAATTTTCGTAAAAAGTGTTATTAGTCTTTTATTGGTCTTTTGAATTTGTTGAAATTTGCTCAATTTATTAAAAAGTGTTATTAGTCTTTTATTGACCTTTTGAATTTGTTGAAATTTGTTCAATTTTCGTAAAAAGTGTTATTAGTCTTTTATTGGCCTTTTGAATTTGTTGAAATTTTCGCAATTTTCGTAAAAAGTGTTATTAGTCTTTTATTGGTCTTTTGAATTTGTTGAAATTTACTCAATTTTTAAAAAGTGTTATTAGTCTTTTATTGACCTTTTGAATTTGTTGAAATTTGTTCAATTTTCGTAAAAAGTGTTATTAGTCTTTTATTGGTCTTTTGAATTTGTTGAAATTTGTTCAATTTTCGTTAAAAGTGTTATTATTCATTTATTGGTCTTTCGAATTTGTTGAAATTTGTTCACATTTTGTAAAAAGTGTTATTAGTCTTTTATTGGTCTTTTGAATTTGTTGAAATTTGTTCACATTTCGTAAAAGGCGTTATTAGTCTTTTATTGGCCTTTCGAATGTGTTGAAATTTTTTCACATTTCGTAAAAAGTATTAATAGTCTTTTATTGGTCTTGTTAATTTGTTGAAATTCGTTCACATTTCGTAAAAAGTGTTATTAGTCTTTTATTGGTCTTTCGAATTTGTTTCATTTAGTAAAAGGCGTTATTAGTCTTTTATTGGCCTTTCGAATGTGTTGAAATTTTTTCACATTTCGTAAAAAGTATTAATAGTCTTTTATTGGTCTTTTTAATTTGTTGAAATTTGTTCACATTTCGTAAAAAGTGTTAATAGTCTTTTATTGGTCTTTCGAATTTGTTAAAATTTGTTCACATTTCGTAAAAAGTGTTATTAGTCTTTTATTGGTCTTTTGAATTTGTTGAAATTTGTTTAATTTTCGTAAAAAGTGTTATTAGTCTTTTATTGGTCTTTTGAATTGGTTGAAATTTGTTCACATTTCGTAAAAGGCGTTATTAGTCTTATATTGGCCTTTGGAATGTGTTGAAATTTGTTCACATTTCGTAAAAAGTGTTATTAGTCTTTTATTGGTCTTTCGAATTTGTTAAAATTTGTTCACATTTCGTAAAAAGTGTTATTAGTCTTTTATTGGTCTTTTGAATTTGTTGAAATTTGTTCACATTATGTAAAAAGTGTTATTAGTCTTTTATTGGTCTTTTGAATTGGTTGAAATTTGTTCACATTTCGTAAAAGGCGTTATTAGTCTTATATTGGCCTTTGGAATGTGTTGAAATTTGTTCACATTTCGTAAAAAGTATTAATAGTCTTTTATTGGTCTTTTTAATTCGTTGAAATTCGTTCACATTTCGTAAAAAGTGTTATTAGTCTTTTATTGGTCTTTCAAAATTGTTTAATTTAGTAAAAGGCGTTATTAATCTTTTATTGGCCTTTCGAATGTGTTGAAATTTGTTCACATTTCGTAAAAAGTATTAATAGTCTTTTATTGGTCTTTTTAGTTGGTGAAATTCGTTCACATTTCGTAAAAAGTGTTATAAGTCTTTAATTGGTCTTTCGAATTTGTTTAATTTCTGTAAAAGGCGTTATTAGTCTTTTATTGCCTTTCGGATGTGTTGAAATTTTTTCACATTGCGTAAAAAGTATTAATAGTCTTTTATTGGTCTTTTGAATTTGTTGAAATTCGTTCACATTTCGTAAAAAGTGTTATTAGTCTTTTATTGGTCTTTCGAATTTGTTAAAATTTGTTCACATTTCGTAAAAAGTGTTATTAGTCTTTTATTGGTCTTTTGACTTTGTTGAAATTTGTTAAATTTTCGTAAAAAGTGTTATTAGTCTTTTATTGACCTTTTGAATTTGTTGAAATTTGTTTAATTTTCGTAAAAGGTGTTATTAGTCTTTTATTGGTCTTTTGAATTTGTTGAAATTTGTTAAATTTTCGTTAAAAGTGTTATTATTCATTTATTGGTCTTTTGAATTTGTTGAAATTTGTTCAATTTTCGTAAAAAGTGTTATTAGTCTTTTATTGGCCTTTGGAATGTGTTGAAATTTGTTCACCTTTCGTAAAAAGTATTAATAGTCTTTTATTAGTCTTTTTAATTTGTTGAAATTCGTTCACATTTCGTAAAAAGTGTTATTAGTCTTTTATTGGTCTTTCGAAATTGTTTAATTTAGTAAAAGGCGTTATTAGTCTTTTATTGGCCTTTCGAATGTGTTTAAATTTTTTCACATTTCGTAAAAAGTATTAATAGTCTTTTATTGGTCTTTTTAATTTTTTGAAATTTGTTCACATTTCGTAAAAAGTGTTATTAGTCTTTTTTGGTCTTTCGAATTTGTTAAAATTTGTTCACATTTCGTAAAAAGTGTTATTAGTCTTTTATTGGTCTTTTGAATTTGTTGAAATTTGTTCAATTTTCGTAAAAAGTGTTATTAGTCTTTTATTAGTCTTTTGAATTTGTTGAAATTTGTTAAATTTTCGTTAAAAAGTGTTATTAGTCTTTTATTGGCCTTTTGAATTTGTTGAAATTTGCTCAATTTTCGTAAAAAGTGTTATTAGTCTTTTATTGACCTTTTTAATTTGTTGAAATTTGTTCACATTTCGTAAAAAGTGTTATTAGTCTTTTATTGGTCTTTCGAATTCGTTCAATTTCGTAAAAGGCGTTATTAATCTTTTATTGGCCTTTCGAATGTGTTGAAATTTGTTCACATTTCGTAAAAAGTATTAATAGTCTTTTATTAGTCTTTTTAATTTGTTAAAATTCGTTCACATTTCGTAAAAAGTGTTATTAGTCTTTTATTGGTCTTTCGAATTTGTTTAATTTCGTAAAAGGCGTTATTAGTCTTTTATTGGCCTTTCGAATATGTTGAAATTTTTTCACATTTTGTAAAAAGTATTAATAGTCTTTTATTGGTCTTTTTAATTTGTTGAAATTTGTTCCCTTTCTGTAAAAAGTGTTATTAGTCTTTTATTGGTCTTTCGAATTTTTTGAAATTTGTTCACATTTCGTAAAAAGTGTTATTAGTCTTTTATTGGTCTTTTGAATTTGTTGAAATTTGCTCAATTTTCGTAAAAAGTGTTATTAGTCTTTTATTGGACTTTGGAATTTGTTGAAATTTGTTCAATTTTCGTAAAAAGTGTTATTAGTCATTTATTGGTCTTTTGAATTTGTTGAAATTTGTTCACATTTTGTAAAAAGTGTTATTAGTCTTTTATTGACCTTTTTAATTTGTTGAAATTTGGTCACATTTCGTAAAAAGTGTTATTAGTCTTTTATTGGTCTTTCGAATTCGTTCAATTTCGTAAAAGGCGTTATTAATCTTTTATTGGCCTTTCGAATGTGTTGAAATTTGTTCACATTTCGTAAAAAGTATTAATAGTCTTTTATTAGTCTTTTTAATTAATGAAATTCATTCACATTTCGTAAAAAGTGTTATTAGTCTTTTATTGGTCTTTCGAAATTGTTAAAATTTGTTCACATTTCGTAAAAAGTGTTATTAGTCTTTTATTGGTCTTTTGAATTTGTTGAAATTTTTTCACATTTCGTAAAAAGTATTAATAGTCTTTTATTGGTCTTTTTAATTCGTTGAAATTCGTTCACATTTCGTAAAAAGTGTTATTAGTCTTTTATTGGTCTTTCAAAATTGTTTAATTTAGTAAAAGGCGTTATTAATCTTTTATTGGCCTTTCGAATGTGTTGAAATTTGTTCACATTTCGTAAAAAGTATTAATAGTCTTTTATTGGTCTTTTTAGTTGGTGAAATTCGTTCACATTTCGTAAAAAGTGTTATAAGTCTTTAATTGGTCTTTCGAATTTGTTTAATTTCTGTAAAAGGCGTTATTAGTCTTTTATTGGCCTTTCGGATGTGTTGAAATTTTTTCACATTTCGTAAAAAGTATTAATAGTCTTTTATTGGTCTTTTGAATTTGTTGAAATTCGTTCACATTTCGTAAAAAGTGTTATTAGTCTTTTATTGGTCTTCGAATTTGTTAAAATTTGTTCACATTTCGTAAAAAGTGTTATTAGTCTTTTATTGGTCTTTTGACTTTGTTGAAATTTGTTAAATTTTCGTAAAAAGTGTTATTAGTCTTTTATTGACCTTTTGAATTTGTTGAAATTTGTTTAATTTTCGTAAAAGGTGTTATTAGTCTTTTATTGGTCTTTTGAATTTGTTGAAATTTGTTAAATTTTCGTTAAAAGTGTTATTATTCATTTATTGGTCTTTTGAATTTGTTGAAATTTGTTCAATTTTCGTAAAAAGTGTTATTAGTCTTTTATTGGCCTTTGGAATGTGTTGAAATTTGTTCACCTTTCGTAAAAAGTATTAATAGTCTTTTATTAGTCTTTTTAATTTGTTGAAATTCGTTCACATTTCGTAAAAAGTGTTATTAGTCTTTTATTGGTCTTTCGAAATTGTTTAATTTAGTAAAAGGCGTTATTAGTCTTTTATTGGCCTTTCGAATGTGTTTAAATTTTTTCACATTTCGTAAAAAGTATTAATAGTCTTTTATTGGTCTTTTTAATTTTTTGAAATTTGTTCACATTTCGTAAAAAGTGTTATTAGTCTTTTTTGGTCTTTCGAATTTGTTAAAATTTGTTCACATTTCGTAAAAAGTGTTATTAGTCTTTTATTGGTCTTTTGAATTTGTTGAAATTTGTTCAATTTTCGTAAAAAGTGTTATTAGTCTTTTATTAGTCTTTTGAATTTGTTGAAATTTGTTAAATTTTCGTTAAAAAGTGTTATTAGTCTTTTATTGGCCTTTTGAATTTGTTGAAATTTGCTCAATTTTCGTAAAAAGTGTTATTAGTCTTTTATTGACCTTTTTAATTTGTTGAAATTTGTTCACATTTCATAAAAAGTGTTATTAGTCTTTTATTGGTCTTTCGAATTCGTTCAATTTCGTAAAAGGCGTTATTAATCTTTTATTGGCCTTTCGAATGTGTTGAAATTTGTTCACATTTCGTAAAAAGTATTAATAGTCTTTTATTAGTCTTTTTAATTTGTTAAAATTCGTTCACATTTCGTAAAAAGTGTTATTAGTCTTTTATTGGTCTTTCGAATTTGTTTAATTTCGTAAAAGGCGTTATTAGTCTTTTATTGGCCTTTCGAATATGTTGAAATTTTTTCACATTTTGTAAAAAGTATTAATAGTCTTTTATTGGTCTTTTTAATTTGTTGAAATTTGTTCCCTTTCTGTAAAAAGTGTTATTAGTCTTTTATTGGTCTTTCGAATTTTTTGAAATTTGTTCACATTTCGTAAAAAGTGTTATTTGTCTTTTATTGGTCTTTTGAATTTGTTGAAATTTGCTCAATTTTCGTAAAAAGTGTTATTAGTCTTTTATTGGACTTTTGAATTTGTTGAAATTTGTTCAATTTTCGTAAAAAGTGTTATTAGTCATTTATTGGTCTTTTGAATTTGTTGAAATTTGTTCAATTTTCGTAAAAAGTGTAATTAGTCTTTTATTGGTCTTTTTAATTTGTTGAAATTTGTTCACATTTCGTAAAAGTTTTTATTAGACTTTTATTGGTCTTTCGAATTCGTTCAATTTCGTAAAAGGCGTTATTAGTCTTTAATTGGCCTTTCGAATGTGTTGAAATTTGTTTACATTTTGTGAAAAGTATTAATAGTCTTTTATTGGTCTTTTTAATTTGTTAAACTTCGTTCACATTTCGTAAAAAGTGTTATTAGTCTTTTATTGGTCTTTCGAATTTGTTTAATTTCGTAAAAGGCGTTATTAGTCTTTTATTGGCCTTTCGAATATGTTGAAATTTTTTCACATTTTGTAAAAAGTATTAATAGTCTTTTATTGGTCTTTTTAATTTGTTGAAATTTGTTCCCTTTTTGTAAAAAGTGTTATTAGTCTTTTATTGGTCTTTCGAATTTTTTGAAATTTGTTCACATTTCGTAAAAAGTGTTATTAGTCTTTTATTGGTCTTTTGAATTTGTTGAAATTTGCTCAATTTTCGTAAAAAGTGTTATTAGTCTTTTATTGTCCTTTTGAATTTGTTGAAATTTGTTCAATTTTCGTAAAAAGTGTTATTAGTCATTTATTGGTCTTTTGAATTTGTTGAAATTTGTTCAATTTTCGTAAAAAGTGTTATTAGTCTTTTATTGGTCTTTTTAATTTGTTGAAATTTGTTCACATTTCGTAAAAGTTTTTATTAGACTTTTATTGGTCTTTCGAATTCGTTCAATTTCGTAAAAGGCGTTATTAGTCTTTAATTGGCCTTTCGAATGTGTTGAAATTTGTTTACATTTTGTAAAAAGTATTAATAGTCTTTTATTGGTCTTTTTAATTTGTTGAAATTCGTTCACATTTCGTAAAAAGTGTTATTAGTCTTTTATTGGTCTTTCGAATTTGTTCAATTTCGTAAAAGGCGTTATTAGTCATTTATTGGCCTTTCGAATATGTTGAAATTTTTTCACATTTCGTAAAAAGTATTAATAGTCTTTTATTGGTCTTTTTAATTTGTTGAAATTTGTTCCCTTTTTGTAAAAAGTGTTATTAGTCTTTTATTGGTCTTTCGAATTTGTTGAAATTTGTTCACATTTCGTAAAAAGTGTTATTAGTCTTTTATTGGTCTTTTGAATTTGTTGAAATTTGCTCAATTTTCGTAAAAAGTGTTATTAGTCTTTTATTGGCCTTTTGAATTTGTTGAAATTTGCTCAATTTCGTAAAAAGTGTTATTAGTCTTTTATTGTCCCTTTGAATTTGTTGAAATTTGTTCAATTTTCGTAAAAAGTGTTATTAGTCTTTTATTGGTCTTTTGAATTTGTTGAAATTTTCGTTAAAAGTGTTATTATTCATTTATTGGTCTTTTGAATTTGTTGAAATTTGTTCAATTTTCGTAAAAAGTGTTATTAGTCTTTTAATGACCTTTTGAATTTGTTGAAATTTGTTTAATTTTCGTAAAAGGTGTTATTAGTCTTTTATTGGTCTTTTGAATTTGTTGAAATTTGTTAAATTTTCGTTAAAAGTGTTATTATTCATTTATTGGTCTTTTGAATTTGTTGAAATTTGTTCACATTTTGTAAAAAGTGTTATTAGTCTTTTATTGGGCTTTGGAATGTGTTGAAATTTGTTCACCTTTCGTAAAAAGTATTGATAGTCTTTTATTGGTCTTTTCAATTTGTTGAAATTCGTTCACATTTCGTAAAAAGTGTTATTAGTCTTTTATTGGTCTTTCAAAATTATTTAATTTAGTAAAAGGCGTTATTAGTCTTTTATTGGCCTTTCGAATGTGTTGAAATTTTTCACATTTCGTAAAAAGTATTAATAGTCTTTTATTGGTCTTTTTAATTTGTTGAAATTTGTTCACATTTCGTAAAAAGTGTTATTAGTCTTTTTTGGTCTTTCGAATTTGTTAAAATTTGTTCACATTTCGTAAAAAGTGTTATTAGTCTTTTATTGGTCTTTTGAATTTGTTGAAATCTTGTTCAATTTTCGTAAAAAGTGTTATTAGTCTTTTATTGGTCTTTTGAATTTGTTGAAATTTGTTAAATTTTCGTAAAAAGTGTTATTAGTCTTTTATTGACCTTGTGAATTTGTTGAAATTTGTTCAATTTTCGTAAAAAGTGTTATTATTCATTTGTTGAAATTTGCTCAATTTTCGTAAAAAGTGTTATTAGTCTTTTATTGGCCTTTTGAATTTGTCGAGATTTGCTCAATTTCGTAAAAAGTGTTATTAGTCTTTTATTGTCCTTTTGAATTTGTTGAAATTTGCTCAATTTTGGTAAAAAGTGTTATTAGTCTTTTATTGGTCTTTTGAATTTTTTGAAATTTGCTCAATTTTCGTAAAAAGTATAAATAGTCTTTTATTGGTCTTTTTAATTTGTTAAAATTCGTTCACATTTCGTAAAAAAGTGTTATTAGTCTTTTATTGGTCTTTCGAATTTGTTTAATTTTGTAAAAGGCGTTATTAGTCTTTTATTGGCCTTTCGAATATGTTGAAATTTTTTCACATTTCGTAAAAAGTATTAATAGTCTTTTATTGGTCTTTTTAATTTTTTGAAATTTGTTCCCTTTTTGTAAAAAGTGTTATTAGTCTTTTATTGGTCTTTCGAATTTGTTGAAATTTGTTCAAATTTCGTAAAAAGTGTTATTGGTCTTTTATTGGTCTTTTGAATTTGTTGCAATTTGCTCAATTTTCGTAAAAAGTGTTATTAGTCTATTATTGGCCTTTTGAATTTGTTGAAGTTTGCTCAATTTCGTAAAAAGTGTTATTAGTCTTTTATTGTCCTTTTGAATTTGTTGAAATTTGTTCAATTTTCGTAAAAAGTGTTATTAGTCATTTATTGGTCTTTTGAATTTGTTGAAATTTGTTCAATTTTTGTAAAAAGTGTTATTAGTCTTTTATTGGTCTTTTTAATTCGTTGAAATTTGTTCACATTTCGTAAAAAGTGTTATTAGTCTTTTATTGGTCTTTCGAATTCGTTCAATTTCGTAAAAGGCGTTATTAGTCTTTAATTGGCCTTTCGAATGTGTTGAAATTTGTTTACATTTTGTAAAAAGTATTAATAGTCTTTTATTGGTCTTTTTAATTTGTTGAAATTCGTTCACATTTCGTAAAAAGTGTTATTAGTCTTTTATTGGTCTTTCGAATTTGTTCAATTTCGTAAAAGGCGTTATTAGTCTTTTATTGGCCTTTCGAATGTGTTGAAATTTTTTCACATTTCGTAAAAAGTATTAATAGTCTTTTATTGGTCTTTTTAATTTGTTGAAATTCGCTCCATTTTTGTAAAAAGTGTTTGTAGTCTTTTATTGGCCTTTGAATTTGTTGAAATTTGCTCAATTTCGTAAAAAGTGTTATTAGTCTTTTATTGCCCTTTTGAATTTGTTGAAATTTGTTCAATTTTCGTAAAAAGTGTTATTAGTCATTTATTGGTCTTTTGAATTTGTTGAAATTTGTTCAATTTTCGTAATAAGTGTTATTATCTATTTATTGGTCTTTTGAATTTGTTAAAATTTGCTTAATTTTCGTAAAAAGTGTTATTATTCTTTTATTGGTCTTTTGAATTTGTTGAAATTTGCTCAATTTTCGTAAAAAGTGTTATTAGTCTTTTATTGGCCTTTTGAATTTGTTGAAATTTTCGCAATTTTCGTAAAAAGTGTTATTAGTCTTTTATTGGTCTTTTGAATTTGTTGAAATTTACTCAATTTTTAAAAAGTGTTATTAGTCTTTTATTGACCTTTTGAATTTGTTGAAATTTGTTCAATTTTCGTAAAAAGTGTTATTAGTCTTTTATTGGTCTTTTGAATTTGTTGAAATTTGTTCAATTTTCGTTAAAAGTGTTATTATTCATTTATTGGTCTTTCGAATTTGTTGAAATTTGTTCACATTTTGTAAAAAGTGTTATTAGTCTTTTATTGGTCTTTTGAATTTGTTGAAATTTGTTCACATTTCGTAAAAGGCGTTATTAGTCTTTTATTGGCCTTTCGAATGTGTTGAAATTTTTTCACATTTCGTAAAAAGTATTAATAGTCTTTTATTGGTCTTGTTAATTTGTTGAAATTCGTTCACATTTCGTAAAAAGTGTTATTAGTCTTTTATTGGTCTTTCGAATTTGTTTCATTTAGTAAAAGGCGTTATTAGTCTTTTATTGGCCTTTCGAATGTGTTGAAATTTTTTCACATTTCGTAAAAAGTATTAATAGTCTTTTATTGGTCTTTTTAATTTGTTGAAATTTGTTCACATTTCGTAAAAAGTGTTAATAGTCTTTTATTGGTCTTTCGAATTTGTTAAAATTTGTTCACATTTCGTAAAAAGTGTTATTAGTCTTTTATTGGTCTTTTGAATTTGTTGAAATTTGTTTAATTTTCGTAAAAAGTGTTATTAGTCTTTTATTGACCTTTTGAATTTGTTGAAATTTGTTCAATTTTCGTAAAAAGTGTTATTAGTCTTTTATTAGCCTTTTGAATTTGTTGAAATTTGTTCTATTTTCGTAAAAAGTGTTATTATTCATTTATTGGTCTTTTGAATTTGTTGAAATTTGCTCAATTTTCGTAAAAAGTGTTATTAGTCTTTTATTGGCCTTTTTGAATTTGTTGAAATTTGCTCAATTTTTGTAAAAAGTGTTATTAGTCTTTTATTGTCCTTTTGAATTTGTTGAAATTTGTTCTATTTTCGTAAAAAGTGTTATTATTCATTTATTGGTCTTTTGAATTTGTTGAAATTTGTTCACATTTTGTAAAAAGTGTTTTTAGTCTTTTATTGGCCTTTGGAATGTGTTGAAATTTGTTCACCTTTCGTAAAAAGTATTGATAGTCTTTTATTGGTCTTTTTAATTTGTTGAAATTCGTTCACATTTCGTAAAAAGTGTTATTAGTCTTTTATTGGTCTTTCAAAATTATTTAATTTAGTAAAAGGCGTTATTAGTCTTTTATTGGCCTTTCGAATGTGTTGAAATTTTTTCACATTTCGTAGAAAGTATTAATAGTCTTTTATTGGTCTTTTTAATTTGTTGAAATTTGTTCACATTTCGTAAAAAGTGTTATTAGTCTTTTTTGGTCTTTCGAATTTGTTACAATTTGTTCACATTTCGTAAAAAGTGTTATTAGTCTTTTATTGGTCTTTTGAATTTGTTGAAATTTGTTCAATTTTCGTAAAAAGTGTTATTATTCTTTTATTGGTCTTTTGAATTTGTTGAAATTTGTTAAATTTCCGTAAAAAGTGTTATTAGTCTTTTATTGACCTTTTGAATTTGTTGAAATTTGTTCAATTTTCGTAAAAAGTGTTATTATTCATTTATTGGTCTTTTCAATTTGTTGAAATTTGCTCAATTTTCGTAAAAAGTGTTATTAGTCTTTTATTGGCCTTTTGGATTTGGCGAGATTTGCTCAATTTCGTAAAAAGTGTTATTAGTCTTTTATTGTCCTTTTGAATTTGTTGAAATTTGCTCAATTTTGGTAAAAAGTGTTATTAGCCTTTTATTGGCCTTTTGAATTTTTTGAAATTTGCTCAATTTTCGTAAAAAGTGTTATTAGTCTTTTATTGACCTTTTTAATTTGTTGAAATTTATTCACATTTCGTAAAAAGTGTTATTAGTCTTTTATTGGTCTTTCGAATTCGTTCAATTTCGTAAAAGGCGCTATTAATCTTTTATTGGCCTTTCGAATGTGTTGAAATTTTTTCACATTTCGTAAAAAGTATAAATAGTCTTTTATTGGTCTTTTTAATTTGTTAAAATTCGTTCACATTTCGTAAAAAGTGTTATTAGTCTTTTATTGGTCTTTCGAATTTGTTTAATTTTGTAAAAGGCGTTATTAGTCTTTTATTGGCCTTTCGAATATGTTGAAATTTTTTCACATTTCGTAAAAAGTATTAATAGTCTTTTATTGGTCTTTTAAATTTGTTGAAATTTGTTCCCTTTTTGTAAAAAGTGTTATTAGTCTTTTATTGGTCTTTTGAATTTGTTGAAATTTGCACAATTTTCGTAAAAAGTGTTATTAGTCTTTTATTGGCCTTTTGAATTTGTTGAAGTTTGCTCAATTTCGTAAAAAGTGTTATTAGTCTTTTATTGTCCTTTTGAATTTGTTGAAATTTGTTCAATTTTCGTAAAAAGTGTTATTAATCTTTTATTGGTCTTTCGAATTCGTTCAATTTCGTAAAAGGCGTTATTAGTCTTTAATTGGCCTTTCGAATGTGTTGAAATTTGTTTACATGTTGTAAAAAGTATTAATAGTCTTTTATTGGTCTTTTTAATTTGTTGAAATTCGTTCACATTTCGTAAAAAGTGTTATTAGTCTTTTATTGGTCTTTCGAATTTGTTTAATTTCGTAAAAGGCGTTATTAGTCTTTTATTGGCCTTTCGAATGTGTTGAAATTTTTTCACATTTTGTAAAAAGTATTAATAGTCTTTTATTGGTCTTTTTAATTTGTTGAAATTTGCTCCATTTTTGTAAAAAGTGTTTTTAGTCTTTTATTGGCCTTTTGAATTTGTTGAAATTTGCTCAATTTCCTAAAAAGTGTTATTAGTCTTTTATTGCCCTTTTGAATTTGTTGAAATTTGTTCAATTTTCGTAAAAAGTGTTATTAGTCATTTATTGGTCTTTTGAATTTGTTCAATTTTCGTAATAAGTGTTATTATTCATTTACTGGTCTTTTGAATTTGTTGAAATTTGCTTAATTTTCGTAAAAAGTGTTATTATTCTTTCATTGGTCTTTTGAATTTGTTGAAATTTGTTCACATTTTGTAAAAAGTGTTATTAGTCTTTTATTGGCCTTTTGAATTTGTCTAAATTTGCGCAATTTTCGTAAAAAGTGTTATTAGTCTTTTATTGGTCTTTTGAATTTGTTGAAATTTGCTCAATTTTTTAAAAAGTGTTATTAGTCTTTTATTGACCTTTTGAATTTGTTGAAATTTGTTCAATTCTCGTAAAAAGTGTTATTAGTCTTTTATTGGTCTTTTGAATTTGTTGAAATTTGTTCAATTTTCGTTAAAAGTGTTATTATTCATTTATTGGTCTTTCGAATTTGTTGAAATTTGTTCACATTTTGTAAAAAGTGTTATTAGTCTTTTATTGGTCTTTTGAATTTGTTGAAATTTGTTCACATTTCGTAAAAGGCGTTATTAGTCTTTTATTGGCCTTTCGAATGTGTTGAAATTTGTTTACATGTTGTAAAAAGTATTAATAGTCTTTTATTGGTCTTTTTAATTTGTTGAAATTCGTTCACATTTCGTAAAAAGTGTTATTAGTCTTTTATTGGTCTTTCGAATTTGTTTCATTTAGTAAAAGGCGTTATTAGTCTTTTATTGGCCTTTCGAATGTGTTGAAATTTTTTCACATTTCGTAAAAAGTATTAATAGTCTTTTATTGGTCTTTTTAATTTGTTGAAATTTGTTCACATTTCGTAAAAAGTGTTAATAGTCTTTTATTGGTCTTTCGAATTTGTTAAAATTTGTTCACATTTCGTAAAAAGTGTTATTAGTCTTTTATTGGTCTTTTGAATTTGTTGAAATTTGTTCAATTTTCGTAAAAAGTGTTATTAGTCTTTTATTGGTCTTTTGAATTTGTTTAAATTTGTTTAATTTTCGTAAAAAGTGTTATTAGTCTTTTATGGACCTTTTGAATTTGTTGAAATTTGTTCAATTTTCGTAAAAAGTGTTAATAGTCTTTTATTGGTCTTTTTAATTTGTTGAAATTTGTTCACATTTCTTAAAAAGTGTTATTAGTCTTTTATTGGTCTTTCGAATTCGTTCAATTTCGTAAAAGGCGTTATTAGTCTTTTATTCGCCTTTGGAATGTGTCGAAATTTGTTCACATTTCCTAAAAAGTATTAGTAGTCTTTGATTGGTCTTTTTAATTTGTTGAAATTCGTTCAAATTTCGTAAAAAGTGTTATTAGTCTTTTATTGGTCTTTCGAATTTGTTTAATTTCGTAAAAGGCGTTATTAGTCTTTTATTGGCCTTTCGAATATGTTGAAACTTTTTCACATTTCGTAAAAAGTATTAATAGTCTTTTATTGGTCTTTTTAATTTGTTGAAATTTGTTCACATTTTGTAAAAAGTGTTATTAGTCTTTTATTGGCCTTTCGAATTTGTTGAAATTTGTTCACATTTCGTAAAAAGTGTTATTAGTCTTTTATTGGTCTTTTGAATTTGTTGAAATTTGCTCAATTTTTGTAAAAAGTGTTATTAGTCTTTTATTGGCCTTTTGAATTTGTTGAAATTTGCTCAATTTCGTAAAAAGTGTTATTAGTCTTTTATTGTCCTTTTGAATTTGTTGAAATTTGTTCAATTTTCGTAAAAAGTGTTATTAGTCATTTATTGGTCTTTTGAATTTGTTGAACTTTGTTCAATTTTCGTAATAAGTGTTATTATTCATTTATTTGTCTTTTGAATTTGTTGAAATTTGCTTAATTTTCGTAAAAAGTGTTATTAGTCTTTTATTGGTCGTTTGAATTTGTTGAAATTTGCTCAATTTTCGTAAAAAGTGTTATTATTCATTTATTGGTCTTTTGAATTTGTTGAAATTTGTTCAATTTTCGTAAAAAGTGTTATTAGTCTTTTATTGGTCTTTTGAATTTGTTGAAATTTGTTCAATTTTCGTAAAAAGTGTTATTATTCATTTATTGGTCTTTTGAATTTGTTGAAATTTGCTCAATTTTTTAAAAAGTGTTGTTAGTCTTTCATTGGTCTTTTGAATTTGTTGAAATTTGTTCAATTTTATAAAAGGTGTTATTAGTATTTTATTGGTCTTTCGAATTTGTTGAAATTTGCTCAATTTTCGTAAAAAGTGTTTTTTGTATTCTATTGGTCTTTCGAATTTGTTAAATTTTGATAAAAGGTGTTATTAGTCTTTTATTGGTCTTTCGAATTTTTGAAATTTGCTCAATTTTCGTAAAAAGTGTTATTAGTATTTTATTGGTCTTTCAAATTTGTTTAATTTTCATAAAAGGTGTTATTAGTATTTTATTGGTCTTTCGAATTTGTTGAAATTTGTTCCCCTTTTTGTAAAAAGTGTTATTAGTCTTTTATTGACCTTTTGAATTTGTTGAAATTTCTTAAATTTTTGTAAAAAGTGTTTTTAGTCTTTTATTGGTCTTTTTTTAATTTGTTGAAATTTGTTCAATTTTCGTAAAAAGTGTTATTATTCATTTATTGGTCTTTTGAATTTGTTGAAATTTGCTCAATTTTCGTAAAAGGTGTTATTAGTCTTTCATTGGTCTTTCGAATTTGTTTAATTTTCATAAAAGGTGTTATTAGTATTTTATTGGTCTTTCGAATTTGTTGAAATTTTTTCACATTTCGTAAAAAGTGTTAGTCTTTTATTGTTCTTTCGAATTTTTTCAAGTTTCGTTAAATGTGTTATTAGTCTTTTATTGTTCATTCGAATTTGTTGAAACTTTGTTCGTGTATCTCTTAACAGATTATTTCAATGTCTCCAAATTTCGTTACACAACAAAGATGGGTTCATGAAATATGGCTATTTTTTGTGGTATTAGGTAAGGGTAGGAATGTGTTCTAGAGCAAGTGTGTTTGGATCTGTGGCTGGGCGTGAAGGCGGCCTCTGTGCCTGGTTAGTACTGTACTACTGATACGGTTATTGCAAAAGACCTAGTAGACTCGTTACGACGCTCTGAACAAAGGACACAATGATAGTTCTGATGAGGTTAGACGTTTTTCTTGGTTTAATACATAAATATGTTTGAATAGTAATATTAATCAATGTAGCCACACTCAGCGGTGAGCACGCGCTCCAGGCGATCCCTCAAGCCCGGGCACGTGTTGCGGACGAAGTCCTTCCTCATGCTCGACCACATGCGGTTGACGGAGGACTTTAGCTCGTCAATAGTGCTGGGGGCGAACCTTGCTGGCCCCGCCATCGACATGCGCCCTCACTGCGGCGGCCAAATGTCCTTCAACACGGAGTTCATGTTCACCCCAACAACTCCTGTACTGTCTTGGCCGTGTGGGCTGAAGCACCGTCCTGCTGAAAGACTTAATCCGCCTTCTTCCTGATCTTTTTCACGCAGGGCAAGACTTTCGAAGATAAGCTGTCCCTGTAATCGGCCTCGAACCCCCACCGGTGACATCTTCTCGCCATTCGAAGCCACGATGCCGAGCTTCCTGAAGGAGGACGGGTGCTTGGTTATGGACACCTATCGGATCTTGGCGACGTCCTGGCTGAAGCTTACGACGTTTTCGTTCTGTTCGTTGGTCACCGCATCAACTGTGAAGGTTTTTCACCAGAAAAAAATAAGAATTCGATTGCCATGATTATTCAAATCGTTGAGAAGGCGACGACAGCGCCCTCAACGTTGTTCTCGCGTACGGTTGGTAAGCAGAGGCCGTTCCGCGCTCCTCAAGCTCGTGCTCCCCTCCTCTTTGATGTCCCTAGACACCGTGGCTACAAAGATGTTCTTCTTCGCGAGCGCAGTCATTCTGAGCATCGGACGGATGGATTGCATACAAGGCACTTGACGCTCATTGCAGGGTGATTGCTCTGCTTATGAGCTTTGGAGTACTTTCGAAGGCTTATCTTGAGGTCGGCCTGAACGAAGTCGATCTTTGAGGTGTTTCCCGTTCTTGAGCTTCTCCATGACTCTTCGGGCGGTCATTCGGCTGACGTTGAGTCGCTTGGGGATCTCGGACTTGTTGTGGCCCGCGCGGAGGAGAGCTGAGATCTCGATTCTTTTCACTTTCATCTCGACACATCTGCACACAATGGAAAAGAAGTTTTAATGACAGGATGGGAAAGTAGAACTTTAACTTTGTTTGATGGAGCTTTTTTTCTATGACACACGTAAACCACTCGAAAGATAAAAAAAATCCCCGAACTTTTGCAAAACCCGATATTATCACCAGAAGCTTAAAAATCTCGTTTTTTGGAACCTTACAAATAAATAGATATTAGAAGTGAGATAAGCAGAAAGTGAATACTTTTTAAATAATTAATTAGAGTTAAGATAAGGATCGTTATAAGAAATTATACATAGCTTCTAAAGCAAATATGAAAGCTCAATTGAGGCAATGTAGAAAAATTGTTTTCTGTAATATTTAGACAAAAATGTGTCACTAACTCTATAATTTAGGAAGGGGATTTTTTTGAGTATTTGAATAATAATTTCATCTTAGTTTGGTTATGACTTATGTTTTTTATCAAAGTTATTTCTAATAATTCTTTTAGAAATAGCAAAAAAACAAAATGGTGAATTCAGAAATAAATATAAGTACCGAAATTTTGTGAATCTTTTAAAACCCAAAATTACAAATGGTGAAGTTCAGAAAATTTATTTTTATATAATCTTCTTCTATAACTATATTTTAGCAATGTGATATTTTGAAAGGAGGGGAAATTTAGTTTAGAGTTCCTTTTTAAAATTATTATAATTGACGAAGTTCAGAAAAGTTACAAAAATTTAACCATGGCTGTTTTTTTTTTAGATTTTAAATTTTAATCTTAGTAGCGAAGCGCAAGCTCCCCCGTAGGGGGGAGTGGTGAAGCCATTGCCTGGTTCTACTTATAATTAAAAGGGATCTGGAAAATTAAATATACATATTAACTTTAATGGTCGATTTGACCGTCTGCAAAGTTAGTTCGAAAACGAGTAGATTTTTGTAATAATTTTTTACATCTTAATTATTATTATTTATTTTATCTGTATTGCCCGCCTTTCCGCACTGATTGACATGCCCTCGTTAAATGACACTAAATTCCATCTATTAATTAATTTTAATTATTAGAGACACATTAAGGAAAACCCTAGAGTTTATTGGGTCATTTGGTGAAACTCAGGAAGTGACCTCAAAATCGACGCTAGAAATTAACTTCTACCCTTCACCAGCCAATAAATAGACTCTCTCTCTCTCTCTTCTAGAGAGAGAGAGATAGAGAGAGAGAAAGATAGAGATTGAGATTGAGAGAGAGAGAGAGAGATTGAAAGAAAAAAACAGAGGGAGATTGAAAGAGAGAGAAAAAAAAACGAATGAGAAATTGGGAGAGAAAGAAAACGAGAGTGTGTGTATGTGAGAGAGAGTATTTGTGTGAATGAGTGTTAGATTTATGGCCGCAGTTCCTCCTGCAGCCACTAAGTCCTTGAGGACCTGTAATGCTCCCTATTTCCTCCGCCTCGTGATTGTTCTTTCTTTGCCTTCGCCCAAATTGATAGTGGCGATCCTTTGTCCCTCTTTATCGGAATTCTTCCGATCAAATTAGCAATTGGACGGGGTTCAGCCGCCCCCAGGGAATGTCCAAAGCGCACTTATGAGCCGCTGTGTTTCCTTGTGCAAAAGTGTTCATGGACTTGATTCTAGCCCCCTTTCTTCCTCCCCTTTCCTGCCCCCCAATATATAAGGTTCCTGAGACGTACTCTTCCAATCATTTTATTTTTTTTACTATTTTTTTACTTTATTTCGCTGACTTTTTCTCCGTCTGTCCTTTCCCTCCCTTTTATTTGCTATGGGGGGAAAGTAGCGCCTTTCGATTGCATCGATCTCGAATGAAGTCTTTCAAAGGCCGAGGCCTCTGACGAAGGCAACCGGGTGTGTAGGAATGGTTATTCATTCCTCTTCGTGAGACCCTATTTAGGTCCATCCGATCATAGCTCCCTCCTGAAGCGAGATGGGTGAGGATGTATTCAGGCAGGATTGGAACCCATGTTTTTCACAGCTTCTTTCCGATATCGAATTTGAAGTCACTTCAGTCAGGGTATATCTTTTTTTTCTTTTTTTTTTCACCCATACACACACTACTGTTCATTTCATTCCTCGGTTAAATTCACGTGGAGTCAATGCCCACTCTCTCTCCCTCCTACTTTCTTCCACTTCCTCGTCTGGTTGGTAGAAAGTGAGTCTGGATGCAACGACTTAACTTTTTTTTTATTTTCGAAACGATTCTCTCATGTTATAAAAGGCGCCATCCACGCTTCGACCCACTACTCCCTTCCCACCCTCCCCGATCGGTTGTGCATCTCCCAGTTTTTATTAATCTCCCCCTGTGTTACCCACCCTCGACCCCAGGTGACGACGCAATTGTTAACAATGCAGGTTGGCAACAAGTGTAAAATCTGCCACGGGGGTTGCCAGAGGTCATCGGTGAAATTACGCATGTATTTCCGATTTAGACCTAATGGATGCAGTGCCAATAACACAGTTCTTTGTATTTACAGTATATACTTATATTAGGTGGATGCAAGCTCCCCATTTGTGCTAAAGTGTAATGAAAACAAATCAAAGAGATTTGAGAAAGGAAAGCCCTACATCATTTAAATGTTTGCCCTGGCATGAAAACGGCCTTTCAGTTCTTCATCACCCGCTCATTTGCAGTCGAATTAAATTCTCTTAAGTATTATTGGAATAGAAAGTTTCTAACGGCAGGTTTTCTGCGGTTTTATGTCTTCAAAAGGTTCGAAAAACGGAGAAAAAATGACAACTTTGTGATATGTTAGGGCGCATAATAAGATCGGTATTAAAGTCTTTGAAAGTAGCTCTAGCGCTTGGCACGATAAATCAGAAGCAGCCAAAAAGAAGCATTTTTTTCGGGAAATTTTTAAAATTTATGAAAATAGAACTCAAAAATAAAGATTTCAATAAAAAAATGTCCTTTGACCTATCAAGGGGACGTTCGAGCTGAAAATTAAGGTTTTTAATAAGGAAACTTAACTAACTAGTTTGGAATACAGTTTGGTAACTAATAGAAAGTGTTAATAGTACCAAAAGAAGATTTAAAAAAAAAAAAATGTTACGGCTGTATTTCTTATGCATGGATTACCTTCGGATTGCTCTACCATGCTTTAACTGTAAGGATTTATATTGGAATGTGAGTGAATGAAAGAGATTTCAACCGAAAGGTAAAGGTATGATAGGAGATGAAAAGAAGTTTTAAAGCAAAGGTGGAAATGAGAAAACAATGAATGCAATACATTTATATGAACGACATATTTTTCTTTTAATGGAAAGATTATGGCTTGGTCTTGAACTCCGGACCCCGAAGTGTTGGTCGGGTGAACTACCATTAAGCTACCAGGCAGGGAATTCTAGTTATTTCGTGTGTCCTCTTATGTACCCTCATGTATGCAAGATGGATCAGTTGCAATTCTGAGGTTAGGCGACAACTAATATATATATATATATATATATATATATATATATATATATATATATATATATATATATATATATATATATATATATATATATATATATATTTAGGATAAATAAGCAGGCTAAATTTAGGAAGTTCATTACTATATTATAACTTCTTGTTACCGACGTTTGGGGTAGGAACCCATTCTCAAGGATGTGAGATTATAAATATATACAAACATAAGAATTTTTGAGAGAAGTTATCAGATATTTATAAATTAGTCATATGGGAAATGGAAAGCAGCAGAGGTGGTAATATTCAAATGATAAAAATGCAGAGCTTTTAACTATTAGGGAATAGGAAATATGTTTTTGTTTTTAAATAAAACTGAGATTAACTAGTTTTGGGGGTCTTCATTGTAAAAAGGGGGAGATAAAAGAAATATTTGAAAGATAGGGGTTGTTTTGGGGGAAATGGATTTGGTGTGTGTAATTTGTGGATGATTATAGTTGTAGTAAAAGTGAAAATGAGCTTGTGTCAGAGTTTAAAGGGGGGTTTTTAAAGCTATAGATTCCAGTGTACGTAGTTGGTTTTCGTTGTTTCCTGTTTCTTTAATTGAAAAATTATTTAAGTTTGGTTTATGGTGTGAATGTCTGTTTTCGTAGTGTATTCGGATAGGGGAGAACTCGGAAGTAGTGAGTAGGGCTCCAGTTCTATTGCTGATGCCTAAATGTGTGCAAATACGGGTATGTAGTGTGCGCTGTGTCGATCTCAAATACACCTCAGAATTACATCTGGATTTTTTTTTCAGAACATTTCCTGTTAGAGTTATTACCTTTCAGTTTCTTTCTTGTGGAAACTCCTAATTTATCAGCTATTAGCCTAGCGAATATTCTTCTTTGCAAAGAATTTCGATTTGTGCTTTTGATTATACCGAGAGTTCTTTGGTTCTAGCCATATTAAGGGTCTTAATCGACTAGTTTATGCAAATATACTCACTGAATCCAATATTCTTAAAAACACGTCTCAAATGTCTGAACTTTGGCACGTAGTAGTGTGTTACGAGATGTTTTCACACTAAGTCTGAAGCTCTTGTCAGAAGAGTTTAACACGTTAAGGCCGATGTGTACCATATGTGGTTGACAGCAATACCTATTTTTTTTCCTGGGGTGGTGGTGGTGGGGGTGGGGGGGTAATGAGAACTCAGATACCGTGTTAAAAGCTGCGCCTTGGGGCTCAGAAGGGTTGTTTAAATGCTTGAGGGATGAAGAGGGAAAATTAACCAATGTTGAACTATGAAAAATACACTAACCTGCTTACTATTTTCTATTATCAGCCTCCACCGTGATTCGAACCCGTGACTTCACGCGTGCGGGGTGCGAGCGTTAACCACTGAGCTACGTCCGCACCTCACACGCAGGAACATTCCGGTGGGGGCTGATTTTTCCAGCACTCACGAGACAGGCAATTATGCTTTAGAGAACTCATATATATATATATATATATATATATATATATATATATATATATATATATATATATATATATATATATATATATATATATATATATATATATTCTTTGGGGTTTCCTTCATGTCTCTTTGTTGTCCTTCTATTACCGTTTTATCTGGCGTTTATGCTCTACCCATTTCCACTATAGCATTTCGATTTTTTTTTATATATATCTCTTACTCATGTTTGTATTCTTAGCCAAATGCTTCTTTTAGGGTCCCTAGGTTTTTTGAAATTGTGGTTTACAATGAGTATTGTGAATTCCCGACGCTGCTTTTATACAAAAACCTGCGTTTGAACAGCTAAAAAATATGGCTAGTAGTCTCGAAACTAGTCTTGGGCGTCGAAAACTTTGTTTACATATTGCTTTTTTTCTGTTGTTAGGACTTATTGCTTATAAACAAGGTTAACAGACCTAAATCACTTGCCCTCAATTATTCTGACTTATGATCTTCATAACTTTCAATAATTCCCGGACTAACCTTGGGAGGACATTGGCAATTATATCATTAGAAAGAAAATGTAAACCAACATAAAGGTTTCAAATTTCGTTAGAATCGACCAAATAGTTACAATGTTATTGCCAAAAAAACTCATTAGAAAGTTGAATAGTTACCATCCAACCGACGACCTACGAACCGACATAGTAGCTTATAAAGTCGCGTGCATCCTACTAAAAAGGTAGCTCAGTATTCCCCCTCCCCCTTCCAACTAAATTTGACTCCCCTCTCTCTCATTTTCGTGCTACCATCAAGAATTGCAACCATTCACAAATAAACATATTCTTATACACTCTGTAAAGTTAGGACACCATCTTAAATTTCTCTGCCAGCAGCAATTCTAATGCTTATTATATATGTTAGTGAAACTGACTTGTAATAGTTCTCCTACCTTTGATTGTAATTGTTGTGCTATTGAGGCAAATAATATTATACAGTCGACAAAAGGAGGGGACTTAATTATATCCCATTAAATTTAAACACTTTTTGTTTCCCTAACAAATCATGTATATTTCCTTGACTACTGCAGTAAGCAGTCTGGGGGCTGTGGTCTCCTTGGCTTACCCTTTTCATTTATATTATCCTAGCGACTAGGGTATGAATGGAAGAGTTGCGTTACTGTATACATATGTAAAACAAGGTGTCAATATTGGTCTTAATAACCCCTTGCCTCAATAGCATCTTTATTAATGATTAGTGTTCAATTAACCGAAGACTTTTTCATAGACTACGAATACCATAATAGAGAAACTTCGTATTCCTAAAGTATTCTCCCATAATAAGCAAACTGGTAAAGAGGAGCATATAAACTAATTAATTTAAAAACTTGTTCTGCCGTTGTTTTATGGGGCGTAACTCTGCAGGCGTAATTGTGGTCTGACTAATCTGCAATCGTTTTTTTCTCCTTCATCTTTTGTAGATATTTTTAAACATAAAAGTAAGTAGTTCGAAAGTTTGTTCTATAACCTTTAGATAATACTTTGTTATATCACCTTTTGTGAGATTCTTTACAATTTTGCATGTTCTGAGATCGATATTTTAGTGTTTGTTCTTATTACCATAAAATTCTTGAGATCTCTTCTATTTTCGATGTGGCCATTTAATGACTATCGAATAATATGAGTGACTTTATTCTGTTTGGTATTCTTAAAAATATATTATATCTTCTGTAATCTTTACAATTCGTTCCTTAACAACTTTGTTGGGGATTCTATCCATTAGCCAGCATGATTATCTCATCATCGTCCATACTTATACCCACACCACCCCTGTTCGACTAAAACAACACGAAATGGGAAGAGTTCACAAGACACATAAATGAGAACACATCACACGACATCAACCTGGAGAACACCAATCCCAAGCAGATAGACGACTACGGGTGCACAATCACGGGCACCACACGAAGCCTTCACTCGCATAAAACACTTCCCATTCTCCATAGACACACAAAGACTAATTACAAAATACAACACTCATTACAATGGAGGCCCATGAAAACAAAACATTACACTCCTACGTACTCATATCATACAATGCCGGCAGCTAGACCAGAACCGCCAGTGGCGCGAAGTGACTCGCATTGCGGATGACGCTCGCTGCACTGACCTTTTCTGCTTCTGGCGGCGCGTAAAGAGAAATCCAAGACTGGTGCCGAGTCCATGGCAACGAACTTGGGCCGTCCCCCTTGGTACGAATGGAGGTGCTCTATAGCACATCTACATTAACCACTCCCATCACCGTCGAGGAAACAAAACACAACATCCAAACACCCCTCAAGTCTACCAGCCACATTAATCCACCTCCTTGAAAACATTTTTCCTACACTCACACACTTACTCAACGCCATTTTCGCCTCAAGCCACTTCCCACAAACATTCAAAATCTCACATAACATACTCCTACACAAGAAAAAAATAACTACAGGCCTAGTGCTGTGTTAGAGCACTTAGATAAAATACTAGAACGTATGTTCAACTGCCGCCTCCGGAATTTCCTGGAAAAGAGGAACTGGTTCTCCTCCTGCCAAAATGGGTTCAGAATGGGCCGTTCCACTCAAGTGGCTTTGGCCATCGTTCACGACACCATACAAAAAGCAAAACAAAGGACACTTCATCAGTAAGGACGCAGAGAAGGCATTCGATAAGGAGTGGCACGAGGGACTCATATGGAAACTAGGCAACATCACGGACCTTTCTCTCTGCATAAGGAAGCTCCTCTCTCACCACTGCACAGACCGGAGGTCTCACATAAAATACAATACAACATCACACCCTTTCACACCTGGTTCAGGCGTACTTCAGGGTAGCGTATTGACACCCACATTAGACATAATGTACACAAACGACACTCCACACCCACCCGAAAAATTTCCGGCACACATACATAGTGTCCTATGCCGGTGACGAGACCATCCTCGTCTACGGCTGTGGACCAGACAGGATTGCACGCCATGCACAAAAAATACTAGACGAGAAGACAGATTTCGAGGACAAGCGGCTCATTGCTACGAATCTTCAGGAGACATAAAGTGATACTCTATGGTGCATGCGATCATTTTATGCATAACCTACATATTCATTCACACACACCGGACCTAAATCTCCCAGACCAGACAAGACTCATGCACTCCTAACACAAAAATCCTAGGGGCAACATTCGATAAGTCCCTAAGATTCCGCATACACCAACACACAATACAAACAAAGGCCAAAAACACAAAAGAAAAGTCACGTAGGTTCTACCTTTCTTGCAAAAAACTACAATTACATCTATACAAAACACTTGTCAGACCACTTTTCATATACACCCCAATGACACTCGTAGCTGGGAGTGATGCATATCAGAGGAAAGCACAGCGTATCCAGTACTCCGCTCTGAGACGCGCATGTCGCTCTCCTTCGTACACATTACTGGCACACTAGATGAAAACAACCTAGCACCAATCAACACATACGGCCACACCAGCCAAATGAAACAGATGGGAAAATGGCTAGAGGCCAACACATACACAAAACTACACGAAAGACAATAGGCTGCGATGGCATTCAAACACCCAGCAGCCCACGACTACCCACAACCAATATCACTTTACACAAAATTTAACAGCGGCATGAATGGCGCGTTTCCATGTGCGCACGCACACCCCTGTCTCCACTCCTCCTTCCCCCACCGCTCCAGTTGTATTAATACATCAAACTACACAAACAAAACACGCATCGGTGTATAGCCACCGACCTGTTATCTCTCCCTATCCCCTCCTAAATTTATTTCGTAATCTTTTCCTCTACGACTACTTGATCTCCTGTGGCCCCACTGCAATTTTCTCTGTTCTTTCTATACACATAGTAATTTTGCCTCAGCCATACAGTGGTGATCTCTTCGCACATTATTCTGACCACCTATGCGCTTCACCATACACTTTCCCACGTTGAAGTGCCACTGCTATTTTGTCGACCATATATATATATATATATATATATATATATATATATATATATATATATATATATATATATATATATATATATATATATATATATATATATTACAAGAAAGAGAAATTGGACGCGAATGGCAATGAGACAAGAAATAGGAGTTTTTTAGAGGTAAGAGAAAGGGACATTAGAAGAAGACTAGAATCATATAGAGCAGAGGGCGGCACAATGAAGGCAATCCTTTACCGAGAAGACAGAGATAACGCCAGGGGAAAAGTTTGAAATTCCCCTGGCGTTATCTCTGTCTTCTCGGTAAAGGATTGCCTTCATTGTGCCGCCCTCTTTTCTCTTTGATTCTAGTCTTCTTCTAATGTCCCTTTCTCTTACCTCTAAAAAACTCCTGTTTCTTGTCTCATTGCTCATTCGCGTCAAATTTCTCTTTCCTGTACTATATTGTAATATAGTCTGCAATGCAAGGTTTCTGCACCTTTATTTCTGTCTTCAAAATTGTTTTGAAAGGCAGAAAATAGATATGGCGAAAGCCCTGTGGTGGTTGTTATCACCCGCAGAACTTGCACTCAGAGGCACCTACCCCTGGCGCGGAATGAGTGTCCTCATTCCTGGAGTCACCAACGTTGGTTGCAGTATAAACAATACAACGCCCCCCCCATCCCCCAGGACCTGCCCCTGGAACCTTTGGTCTCACCAGTAATTGTCATTCTGATCTTGATGCGATTCACAACGGTATGTCAGGTGACATCTGGAGGTTCGGGTACCTTCCCGGCCCCATCACACGCAATTTGCCCTCCTAGCCCCAATGCCCGTAGGGGAATCTGGGGCTATATATATATATGTATATATATATATATATATATATATATATCTTCCACACATTTTCACTTATCGCAATGTCACAAACTTTCTGGCTGATACGACGTCGTTGCTATTGCGCTTAGAATTCGAAGAAGAAAGGGAGATGTTTATGTGTCTTTCATTATCCGGGCGGGGGATCTGGTTCACGATGCAGGGGATGGATGGCGTAAAGCAACCTACTTTGATTACAGGTTTCCGCCCAGTCGTCGATCCATTTTAGAACGATGCCCCTTATTCCCTGCACTTTCAACTTTATTAAGTATTTTATTACGTGGCCTTTTAGTTTTATTATGTAGTTTATTCCGTGCGCTTTGAGCTTTATTATGATTCTTTTATTCCGTGCGCTTTCAGCTTTATTAAGGGTATTTTATTACGTGCACTGTTATCTTTATTATGATTCTTTTTTGTGTGGGGTTTTATCTTTATTAAGAGTCTTTATTTCCTGTACTTCAGCTTTATTTTGAGTCTTTTATTCCGTGCGCTTTTATCTTTATTTCGAGTCTTTTATGTGGAAGAGTGAAACGCCTTATCGACGTCGAGATAAACTACATCCGTAGCTCGATTCCCCTTTAGAGTAGTCTATCGATGGATAGATTAGAAATCCGATTTCACTTTTGGGCGCTCATGTAATTATTTGTAGGAGGGTTTGTCTTTACTCTAAGCTTTCACTCTAGAATTTTTGCTATGCATTATAAAATACCGTCCAAAACTAGAGAATAAAATACTAAAATCTGCATTTTCATTGAAATACTCTTAAATTCCAGGAACATTAAATAGAAGATTCCTTGAAACTTACCTGTGATAGTGTCCAAGTTTTAATTAATAGAACAGCGGATAAAAAAAAAGCTAATGACGAAAGTAATGTGTATTTGAAGAAATGGGGGTGTCCAAATCTAGAGAACTCTATCATATAACTTTCAGTTAACACTCAAAAATTCGTGACGTATTTATGGCAACACTGTCGCATGTATATTGTAGAGCGCTAATGATTGGTATGTCATTTATCAGGAGAGCGAGACACTTTTAAGTTAAGAAATCCTCCTGAAAGCAAGTTGTTTAGATGAAGAGTGAAAGAATAACACGGTCTGACATTTCGAGGTATTGTAATCGGTCAAAAAGTGTGATTTTATCCATAATAAAGCTCCATGGAGATACCGAATCGAGGAAGAAAATGGATCGTCCTTGAAAAATAACTTCCGAGGAAGATAGCACCATGCAACAGATGTCAATGGATGAACGATTTGAGACAGCAGACGGTATTTCAAGTCAAAATGCCGAGAACATGAACCTAAATTTGTCTCGCCAGAATGTTTAATATCATTTGAGAGAGAGAGATGTGGGACTCAATACACGCTCCCCTGATAAGAAGCCATTCATAAGTAAAAATAATAAAAAAAACAACTTGGTTGGCCTTCGCTATTGAACATGCCACGTGGAATGCTGAAATTTGGAAAGTTTTGTTCAGCGACAAAAGCGAATTATATTTGTTCGGGTTGAATGGGAAGCAGCATGTAAAGCGTGGTATAAGTGAAAGATTGAATGCCACGTGGATAGAAATGAGGGTTGAATTTGGAGGTAGCAGGGTAATGATGTTAGAAATGTTTTCAAGTCCTGGAGTCTATCCACTCGTGCGTTTACGAGGTAAAGTACACGCTGTGGTATACAAAAAGATACTCCAAGGACATGTGATCCCTTCTTTCTAAACATCTAGAATACGTGATTCTGTTTCCACGCAGGACAATGCTCCGTGCCACACAACAGACTGTAAAGCAGTTCTTGGATGCTGATAAAATCGCCTTAATGAGCTGATCAGCGCAGAGCCCTGATCTAACGCCAATCTAAACCTATGGACGATACTCGGTGGCGAGGCTAAGCATCGACTGTTGAAGATCTCTGGAAAAGATTTCAAATTGAAGGGAATAAAATTAAGTCCGCTTAATTTGACGAATTGGTGAAGTCCTGTGGCCGAAGATTCTATTAATTCATTCAGAACAAGAGCCAGCATGTTTCTTATGTTTTGTTCAATTGTTTTTGAGGGAGTTATATTGTTTTCTGGTTATGACTACATTTATATATATCATTTTATAGTTTTGGGCGAATGCTTTCTTCCAATTAATATTCTTTCCTCATGACTCTTTTAGCCACTGTTCTATGAAATTAAACGTGTAGACTCAAAAGCTAAGTTGAAAGAATATTCTGTGTCCCCTCCCCCTCCCTCTTGCTCCCAATCTTACTTCTAGGGGCACTCCTGGAGTAGGTGATGCTAATCACAGAGTTAAAAGGGAATTTAACATTTTTTTTAACATTTATCCCAAGTGTAAATAAGTACGGGAAGGTAAAGACTTCTTTGGGGGGTTGAAAACCTTGAAAATCTCAATAATATTAGAAGATAAAACACACTTCACCTTCGCATCTCAAACAATCCACAAACATGATTGAATAAATACACCTTCCACCCCTGTACCAAGAAGTTCTGTAATGACCACAATTTGATACTCTATATTAAGAGTAGTTTTGAAGATAACTGGCAGAAAGTAAATCTATTGTTCCTCCCCCGCCCCGGAATTTCTAGTATCATGCCTCTCACTCGCTCCCCCAAACCCAGACAATTTAGCGAAAGGATGCGAGGATTTCATTTGATAGAAGGCAATCATCTGCTGATGGATTGCAGACAGATGGAAAGCGAGGTTTCGGGCAGCTGATCCCGGCCTATCACGCTATCGCTTGTCGGTGATTGGACTCGCGGTGGATGAAGAACTTTCGACGTCTTATCGGAACACGCCACGCACAGATGCAGCGAGAGCGACTTTGGGAAGAGTGACCAAACCACTTTAATTTTTTTCGATTTAATTCTACTTCGCGGAGAGAAATGGAAAGTGGCGTTTTGCATTGATGGTCAGAGGGAACGAGAGGAGACCGAGGCCCCCCAAAAAGGAGGAAGGGCCTGGACGCGAGTGGGAGAAAGCCCTGACTCGGAGGGAAGGTTGTTTGCATATGTCCCAAAGCCACAGGTAGCTCAGAAAGAGACGCAATTTGGCCTCGGAAAGAAAGACAATTTGAGACCCAACTTTGCCTCGGAAAGAGACACAATTTAACCCCGGAAAGAAACAAAATTTTGAGACGCAAATGGGTGTGAAAAGATACAGAATTTGAACTCGGAAAGAAAGACAATTTTGAGAAGAAATTTGACTTTGGAAAGAGGTGCAATTTGGTCTCAGAAAGAGACAATTTGACTTCGGAAAGACAATTTTAAGAAGAAATTTGATTTTGGAAAGATGCACAATTTGGCCTCGGAAAGAGACGCAATTTAACCTTGGAAAGATTATTTTGAGAAATAATTTGACTTCGAAAAGAGGCTCAATTTGGCCTGGCAAAGAGACAATTTGACCTCGGAAAGAGATGCACTTTAACCTCGGAAATAAATAAAATTTTGAGAAGCAATTTGACTACAGAAAGTGGCGCAATTTGGCCTAGGAAAGAGACAATTTGACCTCAGAAAGAGACACAATTTAACCTCGGAAAGAAAGAAAATTTCGAGAAGCAATTTGACTTCGGAAAGAGGCAAAATTTGGCCTTGGAAAGAGAAAATTTGACCTCGGAAAGAGACGCAATCTAACCTTGGAAAGAAACATAAGTTTAGGACGCAATTTGACTTCGGAAAGAGGTGCAATTTAGCCCTGAAAAGAGAGACAATTTGACCTCGCAATTAACACAAAGAGAGGCACACCATGAGAAGAATCCCCCTCCCCCTCCCTCTATTAGAGAGTAGGTCCCCCATGACTGGCCCTAATATAGCGAGCCCCCTGATTAGGGCGATAATCCGATCAGTGAACCTTGACGGAGAAATTTGCACAGATGCGTGTCATGCCTCATACAAAGGGCCGGGGAGGGGGGGATAAAACTGGAGAGAGTCTTGGCACCCTTCCAGGGGAACCTCGCGAAAAGGTGTCAGGGGGTACAACATAAGCAACATTACGGCGGATGACATCTGAACGATCGCAAGTCCTCCTGGCGCTCTCCGTAAATACGTTCCTCCCTGCCCCAACGCGATATAATCCCTTCCCCTCCTCCATTGAGATTGCCTCGTTGGTTTCAGCTTTTTAAAACTCCCAGGGGCGAACGTAAGAGCTGGTACCCGCGGGGGAGGGGGAGTCTACACCCTGACTTCGCAGGGTTTTTTATTAAAAGAGATAACTATCGAGGGCATCTTCTCCAGAGTTAAAGTGGTGAAGCTGGGTGAAGGGAAAATGTTATATAGTTATAGATCAAGCCAACGATGGGGCTAGAAGGGCACGTAATCTTCTAGATGTAAGCTGCTGCATGCTATCCTAAACATCATGATTAAGGGCCATATCCAGAAGGATGATCAAATCTTAGAGCCCCCGTTTAAGGGGGGGGCATAAGACACAGAATCAACCCTTTCCCGCAGCCCCCCAAGGCTTGGAAGGGGTGAGGGGGGGTGGGGGGTGAAAAAACCAATCGGACTTACAACGTCCCTGGATCACCCCATCCGAAAAACGACCGCTTGATGTAACCAACGAGGGGAGGGATCAGAGGACGACTGCGGAAGGATACGGGTCGTCGCACAATGCCAATGACAAGGCTTAAATTACAAGAGTTAAGTAAAAAGAACTGAATTACAAGGAGTGAATTACAAGAACTAATTGAAAATGACTGAATGACAATAGCTAATTGAAAAGAAGTGTATGACAAGGCCTAAATTACAAGGGCTAAGTGAAAAGAACTGAATGACAAGGGCTAATTCGAAAGAAGTGAATAACAAGGCCTAAAATACAAGAGCTAATTGAAAAGAACTGAATTAAAAGGACTGAATTAAAAGAGCTAATTGAAAATAAGTGAATGAAAAGGCATAAATTACAAGAGCTAATTGAAAATAACTGAATTACAAGAGCTAATTGTAAATGACTGAATAACAAGAGCTAATTGAAAAGAAGTGAATGACAAGGGTTAAATTTAAGAGCGAAGTGAAAAGAACTGAATGACAATAACTAAATTACAAGAACTAATTGAAAAAAAAGTAAATGACAAGTATTAAATTACAATGGCTAATTCAAAACAAGTGAATGACAAGAGCTAATTAAAAATAAGTGAATGACAAGGACTGAATAAATATTGAAAGTAAAAATGAAATGAGAACTAAATATCAAAGGATGTATTACAAGGACTTAGTTGCATGACTATGAGTGAATGAAAAGGACTGAATGATGAGGACTAAATGACAAGAACTTAATTACATGGACTGAATTACAGGGACTACATATTAAGGAAGGGATGATAATAATTGATTCTCAACGGATGAATAACAAGGACTGAATGACTATGTGGGAGTGACAACTGAATGGTCACAACTTGTCGATTTAACCTTTTAAGTGTTGGGGTAAGTAAGGTAAGTCTTGAACGAAGGAGAGACAAACGAAACAAAGGCAAATCCACTCCCAACAGGGAAGGGGGGGATAAGAGGGAGTTAAAAAAGGAACGAGTTACTGAAGGAATTCCCCGCAACTCGGTCCATACTAGCTAAAGTGAACAAGAAAGTAGATTTATTTACCAGAAGGACCGTTCGAGAGTAAAAAAGACTGGTCGTTCCTTTTCCGACCCTGTTTGGACATAAAATAGTTTTACCTAGTCATGGAATGGACTTAAAAGCGAGTTTCATGGTAATGGTCCTTTTTGGAATTCGGTCATTCACAACTCGTTTCTTTTGGAATTCGGTCGTTTTGGAAGTCGGTCATATATGCACAGAATAACAGGGATATATCCGCCTGTAATTTTTTGAAGGGATGTTTAAGAAGAAGTGAATGTGTATAGAAAATCATCATAGCCTGAGTAGCCAAAAGGGAAAACTACTTGGTGGGGTCTGGGTCTAGAGGGGCACGCAACTCTTCCGACCCCTTAAATCTCCCTACCAAAAAACCATGGCGTGTGTGTATGTGTGAGAAACAAACACAGGCGGTCGATAAACCCTCGTTACCTGGATGCCCTCGATGGTTTTCGCTTTAAATGATCTCGTTGCCCTACTGACCCCAGGATCTAGGTTAATTAATTCCTCACCATCAACTATATTCACAGTGTGGTTGGTGCCTATCAATGCCACTAATTAAGTCGCAGGAACAAAGCTTTCGATTGCGGAGCTTCCCAGGCAAGCAGCTCTCTATCAGGGTTTAGTCGTCTTTTAGGATACGGGTCGAAAGACGCTATGGGTATCCTTCTTCCCATTTCCCCTAAATGCACATTCCCTTCAGGTGAGGTGCCAGATAAGATAGTGAAACTAATATAAAGATCAGTATGACAATCCTGGTTGGGGTTAAGAAGGGAAGAGAGAACGGCCGTACATTGTTTTGCTAGTAAAGTCCCATATCCCTAACCTGTTGGCAAGGTAACCGTGAATTCTATCCCATTTTTAGGGGATAAGGGGACTCTTGGAAGATGGAGTTAATTGTCAAACGAAATAAGATGGAAATTAACTATTTTCTTATTTCCTTCCAGATGTGGCTGTCGCTCCCCGGCCCTTTGCTCTTTTCAGTTATTTTGCATTTATACCACAGTGGCGAAGTGGTCGGTGGCAATACAGAATGGAGTCAAAAATTGGCGACACTTGGCAACTCACTTGTGTTACGATCAAAAAGCACGCAAGAGGCTATCGATGGACGCAATCAAAGGATATTATCGGAAAAGAGCCGCATACGATCGATTTATCCAAATCCAATCGACTTGAAGGGAGTAAAAGGCCAAAGTAATGATGCCGCAATCTATAGGAAGAGTCCCCAAACAGTTGGAAAGAGACGAGCAAACGTCCCAATCCCTGTGGATGGGAATCGATTTGATGATAGCTATTTTACTGCCAAGAAACAACATCAGCAAAATGATGATAAATCGACGGATAAACATTTTAAATATTCCCCTCAAAGTGTGTACAGGCCGATTCAGTCTCATAGATACCCATTTTCGCCTTCTGGCGGACCTGGAATCAGCTCACAAGCTCAAATTTATTCCCAACATCAACCCAACGTAGGATCAGTGAATTTACAAACCAAACCAAGTACAATGAAACATCCTGAAACAGATCCTTTCCATCAGGACGCAGGATTAAGGCACCCTCAGCCTAATCAAGACAGAGGATTATGGCAATCTCAGCCGGGGTTTGGATTATCGCAAACTTACTCCAACGATGGCACATTGCAAACTCCCCATGGAAAAATACCCCCACAACTTCAGCTCGAAGGGACCTTGAATCCTTTCCATGGAACTAGAGCTCCAAATGGTCAAGTTGAATTACCTAAACTAAGTTCACCGAGCCGCCATTTCGAAAGAAAACCATCACAACGTCAGTCTGAATTATTATCAAACCCTACCCAAATTAAGGACTCCCAGGAGCGTGAGCTTCCCCTAGGATCATTCAAACCCGAGATAAAAACGGGATTATACCATCACCCAGAAAGAAAACCATCAAAAGCAATCCATCCTGAAGTAAAGTCAACACAACCTCAGCTGAAAAGAGGGTTCACTAAGTCCACACTTGATCTTTTGGCCCCACACTCTGAACCTGAAAGAGAAAGATGGCTACAGGCTGATGTAGGGTCACAAAAGACAAATCTCGAATCAGGCTCATTATTACATCAACCCAAAAGCGGATCACTCCAACTTCTTGCTTCAAGTGGGACAACGCAACATCAATCCGACATTGAGTCATCAAAAGCAGCGAACACTGAATTAAAGTCGAGACAATCACAACCTAAACCACTGTCAACAAACCCACATTTTGAACTTGGTACCACGCCAATTGAACCTGAAAAAGAATTATTTCAGTCTCAGTCTGAAGCAGAGGGACAAACCCCCAAAATTGAATTGGGATCATTTCGGGCTGAAGGGGGTTCATTTCAATTTTTACCTGAGACTCGATCACCAAAACCTGAGTTAGAAGTTGAGTACCTAAAACCAGAACCTGCACCAGAACAGAGATTCGTACAATCCAGACCTCACACCAAATCATTCATACTACAATCTGAAATAAATTCGCCACGACTTACAAAAGAGTTATTGAAACCCTCAGTTGAAATAAAACCATCACGATCTAAATTGGAATTCGAGTCACCACAAGACCTCAAAACGGGACTCCACCCTGAACCAAATTCACTACAACCTCGACCTTCCTTGAATTCATTTGAGTCCTTCCATCCTCCTGTGAAGCAAGATAGGAACACGTTTAATTCGAATTTTACCAACAAACGTGATGCCGGAGGTAGCATTCATTCCTCAGATGGTGTAAAATATGACCAAGGTCATTCTAGATTTTCCAAAAATTCAGGAATTCGTCTAAGCAACGGAAATATAGAACAAATTCCTGTTTATGAAAATGTAAATAAATTTTCCCCCCAAAACAAAGACGGGGCATTTGGAAGAGTTGAGAGTAACGCAGGTTTAGGGGGTAAGTGGGGCAGAGAGCCATCATTTGTGGTCCCATCAGATGCAGAATCTGGTGACACCCCACAAAGTGAGAGCTTAGCAAATGGCAATTTAATAAAGAATTTGAGAAGTGAACAAGTATATAGTGGAGGCCGATCTAGAACTCCTATCTATCCGGACAGAAACACTCAACCAGAAGAAATTGGGTTAAGAAGTCAAGTGACTGGAAGAGGCACCCATGCTGAAAATGGCATCATTTCCTCAAAAAACAACCTCATTGGGATACAACCACAAAATTCCACCTTAAATTATATTCCTTTCTCGCGGGAAAACACTACTAATTGGGACAGCAAACCAATTGGTCAAGTATTGACTGCAAAAGATAAGCCCGAAACATCTCTTCGACATCCATACAAACAAAATATAGAATTATTTAGCGATGATCATCTAACACCCAAAGGAGGTACTAGTGCTCTATCTTTCCCTCCCGAAACCCAAAATAAGTCACACGATCGTTCAAAAGTTAATGCCCCCACATATTTGCTCACTGAGACCATTATAGATCGAAATCGAACCGAAAAGAGGCAGCAAAACTTGGAGTCCAAAAATAGAGAGAAGAATTTACACAATTTCCATCATGGAACCCCAAGTAGTCAAAAGAAGCGTAAATCAGAAGAAAAGTCCTTTATTCGAGTGTCTCAACCATTACAAGAATTCACTCGACTGAGTTTAGTAGAGAGTGATGATGAGATACCTTCACAACCGAAAGTCATTCCAAAGACCAAAAATCTTCACAGCCATCTTAAAGCCAGCTTTAGAAATGAAGAAACCCCTCGTCAGTCTGTAAAACAAGAAGAACCTAGTCTGGTTGATGATGTGACTTCAAAGACACAAATTCCTGTTGTCCCCTTTCCTAGTGCAACCAAAATACAGGGAAATATCCATGGACAAGGTGATAAACACCTACATAAACATCAAAGTAGACCGCTTGATGAACCTAGGAATCCTTCCAGACTACCAAGTTACCCTGATATAAACTCTACAACTAGTTCTTGGCCTTTACACAAAGCTTTTCGCCGAAGTGAAGTCAATGGCACAAAAGAAAATTTAAATGTTTATCAGAGGGACTTCGGGAAATCGCCACCCTCTTTTAATCTTAATAAAGACAGAGAGGTAGAACCGTTTCTACCCAACTTTGAACGACCTTTTGCTCATTTAGCGAGTGATCCTTGGGGAAATTCTGATGACCGTCGAATTCAACCAAAAATTAACCCGGAATCAGCTGGCACAGGTGAATTATTCCATTCAGCAAAAGAGGAAATTTCCAAGTTTAGTAATGTCTTAAAATCTGAAATCGTGGGAGCAGAACTCGTTCATCACAAACTTGTAAACTTAGAGGACCGAATACAACAACAAATTCGTAACCAGGGGAATTTGTTCCTTAAACCTGATTCACAGGTATTAAGAAAGAAAGAAAATAAGAACCAAAGCAACGCAACGAAATTGGTTCGTCAGAAACATACGGACACGAGAAAATTAACGAACCCTGAAAATAAACGCAAGCAAAACCAATCTGTAAAATCGGCTACTGATTTTTCTTTCATTCCTGGACAGGTCAAGAGCAAACTTCAACAAGAGACAAAGCTACAAGGGCAGGCAAAACTTGAAACGCCAAGAATTAAAGCTTCTAAGTTTATAGAAAAACCACAGAGAAATAAAGGGAACTCCTCTCTTCAATCTAGTTTCCAAATCATCAGATCCCAACCAAAATTCTATTTTCCCAGTAACTCGAGAATACCGACCACTGCAAACCAGAAGAGAGGTTCGCCTTTCAGTGTGGTTCCACCGGCACAGTTTCGACCACCACAAATCCGCAAGCAAGGCAGAAGGCAATCCCCTCATATTTATCAACAATTAAAACACCCAGGGAGAGGTCAATTCCACCGTAATTCTGAAAAGCATATTAAAACCCTACGGGGTAATAATCAACATGTCCCTATTTCGCGTATTAGATAGAAACTATTTGTCGTCGGACTTTAAAATTGCTTTTTTTTGTAAATATACAATTAGCAAGAAATTAATTATTAATCTTGCAGGCAGTAAAATTGAATAAGAAGGGCGCACGCGTTTAGGGCTATTAAAGGATGAAAATACTTCTTCGTAACGTTGAAATAGTGTCCTAGGAGTAATATTTCGATGTCGGAGATGGTCTATCACCCTTTAAATCACAAAATACAATATTACAACCTAATTCTGCAGGGTAAGAATTCTTCAACTACGCCATCTTGAAATGCTACGAGGTGGCTTAAGTTAGTCTTGCGCGTTTGTTTTCAATGTTAATATTGCTTTTTATTTTCCAAACAACGATGTAAAAGGGTGATCGACCTTCTCTGCCATCGAACTATTACTTCTAGGACAGTATTACAATGATTCGAAGAAGTATTACAGGATTTGTTAGCCTAAGACGAGTGTGCCCCTCTTATTCAATCTTACTTCGTAGGCTACAAATTATAAATTTTCATCGTCGGCTGCATTCTAGTTTAATGCCAAGGTAGCTTTTCTAATTACTTTTTCAAATAGGAAAACTAAATTGTATTTAAAGTAGAATTCATTTGTTTTCAATATGGTCCTTTCCCAGGACATCCGGTGGATAGACTTTTTTTTTAAACAAACTATCTGTAGCCTAAATAGGTTTTATGTAATCAGTTATTTTCACAATCAGATGCTGCAGTAGCAAGATCATAAAAAGTTTATGACTTTTTAAACTAATTCGTTTCTCTAAATCTTGATCTTCTTTCACTCTATTTAAAGTTTGTTTGGTAAATGACGGGCCAACCCAACGCAATTTTCAGTTATATATTGTTAATAAACAACCTCAAATTAACTTGAGAGAAGCTCCCAAAACCTTGGGCAAATGCTTATCTACGCTCGAATGTTATACATAAATCTTCGTACGAGTTATGGTGTCCGCCATGACTGTTGTCTGAACGAAACGCCAATCAAAATGGAAGATAATATCGTTCCAAGCCGTAGTCACGAGTTTTTCTCGTCCCAAGCCCTTCATAATCCAGTCTGACTCAAGAAAAAAGTCTCTAAATTAAAAAAAAAATTTCTTAAGCAAAATTAAATATAAATTGAAGGTAAATATGAAGATCGGCGGCGCGCCCGAAAAAAGTGGGGGGTTTTGCGTATGTTTCGTTCACCCGCGCATGCATATTCATGCGCGTTTGGTTAAATAAAACCGTTAAAAAAACGTTAGAACATTTTTCTATAAACAATTATGATTATATACTGGTTGGCTGTGCCCCCCAGACCTCCTCAATTGATTGAAACTCAGGATCATCGTAGGGGAAATCCCCCCGCAGTGATAAAACCCCACACGATCAGTACCCTTGAATTTACTCCAAAAAGGTGAAACATATTGGAGCAAGGACGAAATATCTTGCGTTCCATCGTTCGCGCCGCCGATCTTCATGTTTACCATATTGAAACTAAATCAGTTAACATAATGGCTACCGATTCGTCAACTTGTGGGGCTGCTCCTATATTTTTAATGAAACCATTTTATTTTAAAAAAAACACAAAAACTTTGGCGGGGATTTTGCCCAAGTAAAAACAGTCTCTAAATTTGAAAAATAATATGTTTTTAAGCAAAATTAAATATGAATTATCTATAAAATAGAGGCCAGTCACGTCCTGAACATTTACCGTCTTTTGTTTAACGTGCGTCAACCCTTTGGGTCATAGGCGCATTCTATTTATATTAATAAAATTCACTAGTTAATTCTTTTCTAAGATATTTGGACTAATGTATTAGTTTTGTATACAACCAACTAACTTGGAAACGAATACGTGGATGTCAAAATATATTTTTCGCTTTGAAATAGAATAAAATAACAGTTTTGTGCTTTATTATCCTTTTAATAGAATATCAATTGAGTATCACGTATATGTAATCTAAACTTCTACACCTAAACATCTCGCACAGGGAAAAAGTAAGAACCTCTATGTACCATTTGTGAATGTACGGAACAAGAAAGCCATCAACTTGAGATGGTTATAAGGAATTTAATGCAAATATTTGAGTACCAAAACGCAATAGTCAATCGGTAAATGTCACACCAAATGGAAGGGTAAGGATGATCGGTGTAATGGGATGGGTATTTTTATACTTAGAATCTCTACCCCACTATAGAATTTAAAGTAAAAACAAAAGCTATCCGAAAATGATGATTAACAAAATATAATTTTATCGATGACAACAACCTATGCATAAACATAATTAGACAAAGACCAGAAATACTCGGATCGACACACATAGAATATAATGCTGCTTCACTCAACATAAATACACGGAATTTGAATTTAAAATATGAGATATATTAAACAGTAATATAAAATGAATGTAAATAACGATGTGGCAACCGAGAATTGAACAAAATGAAATGAACATAAATTTATGGTATGGCAATCAAGTTTTGGACGGAGAAAATGAATGGAACCGAAAGATAAATATTATGTAATTTATAAAGAAACGAAAAATAATTCTGTGATAAATACGCTAAAATAATTGAAGAGAATTGCAAGATAATATTTGAAGACAAATGTAAGAATTTAATAATTCTCGACAACATTGCGCTTTAAGGCTACTCAACAAAAATACACCTATTAGAGAAGAAATGGAAGTATGAATGGATAAATAGATAAATAGACTAATGGATGGGTATACCGGGTGTCCCCAAATTGAGTGCGTATTTAGATGAAATTGAAAACTTTTTGATTTTTTTTTTGTTGAATTATGTTCATCGTGTTCAAATTGTGTTCTAGAGAACCCGGAGGCCAAGATCTAGCTCCTATACGTCCAATACATCGATTTGGAAAGCGACGGTTCAAGTAATCTCGGACAATTAGAGCATACTGACACGGTACACCATCTTGTTGAAATACTAGACTAGCAACAATACTATCATCAACAAGCTGTGTTCTAAAAACTGTTGGAGCATATCAAGGTAGATGTTGCCTGTCACAGATGCTTCATGATTTGATCTCATGAATTGATCAAATCTAGGTTATTTGGCTTTCTGATGGATAGAAATTTGCTAGAAAAATTTCAACATGGTTTCATGCCAGGTCAATCATGTTTGACAAATTTACTGTCTTTCCTGGAATACGTAACAGATAATTTGGACAAGGGCGAGGACATGGATGTTGTGTATTTGGATCTTAGCAAGGCTTTTGATACAGTGCCTCACAGACAGCTGTCTATTAAGTTGAGAGACAGCGGTTTCTCTTTTATATTATGCAAATGGATTGGAGAATGGCTCAGGAATAGAAGGCAAAGAGTAATTTTGAATGGTAATAAATCAGAATGGATCCCTGTGCTTAGTGGAGTACCCCAAGGTTCTGTTTTAGGACCGCTGTTGTTTATATTTTATATAACTGGTTTAGAGAAGCGTTTGCAAAGCAAAGTTTGGAAGTTTGCTGATGATACCAAAATAGCAGCCAGAGTAACATGCATGGAAGGAGCAACCCATCTTCAAAAGGATCTGTAAAATATCCTAGGCTGGTCGGATAACAAACAGATGAAGTTTAATTTAAATAAATGCGAAGTAATACATATGCGTGCAGAGAATAGGTCATTTTGTTATGATCTTAATGGTACCTGGCTAGAAGAAGTTTCTGAAGAAAAATACTTTGAAGTAATCATTTCTAGTAATGCTAAGGTTCACAAACAATATATTGAGGCAAGGGACAAGGGCAATAAAAGTTGGGAAAATCAGGAGGTATGTAAGCTATAAAAGCAGAGAGGTGGTATGTAAGCTGTATAATTCATATGTTAGGCCACACATGGAATATTGTGCTCAAGCCTGGGCCCCTTATCAAGAGCAGGATTTGGATATTCTTGATGGTGTTCAACGAAGAGCCACTAAGCTTATTCCAGGACTTAGTAGGATGAGATATGAGGAAAGATTGAAGGAATTACATATGTTTTCTGTTAGGCGTTGGTTTCTTAGGGGTGATATGATTCATACCTATAGGATGTTTACAGAGTGTGAGCAGGATACTCTTCTAGGGTTTTTTGAATTGTTAGGTGTAAGGGCAACAAGAGGTCATGACAGGAAATTAGTAAAAATGAGGTCTCGGCTGAATATTCATAAAAACTTCTTTAGCCAGAGACTGGTAAATTTTTGGAAAGGTTTGCTTGGTCGGGTGTTAAATAGTGATTCACTTGGGATTTTTAAAAATAGGTTAGACAAAAATATGGATAGTTTGGGAAGTATTTGCCATGGACCGTTTGGTCTACATAGTTTAGTTATATTGTCATTTTTAAATAATGCTTAACATACTGCTGACATGGACTCTATGGTCTAAAATTGTCTAAATAGTTGGGTGTGTGTAAATATTTGACATCAGCCTCTGAATGAAATAGTTGTATTTGGGATATGTATATTGACTTATAAGGTCCACTTTGACAGGCTCCAGTGGCTTTTAGTGGTCCTTCTACTTTTTATGTTCTTATGAAAAAATAATGGACCATAAATTTTAAATTTGCTTATTCTAAGCTGCACATTAACTTTTGGTGAGCCTCTTTTCCATTCCATGAAACTACTTGGGCCTTCATTTGCCCAGATACGACAATTGTGTCTATTAACTTTACCATATGTAAGGCAAGTCGCTTCATCAATGAATAAGATGCTATCTAATAGGTTTACAGTTCCAATTTGATCCACAAATTCTGCGCAACTTGCTGCTCGATTTGGATAATCTTCTTCATTAAGGGAGTGCAGTAGTTGAATGTGATAAGGCTTTTTCATAAGTGTCGAACGCAAGACTCTGTACACTGTTGTATTGGGCATATCAAGTCTCTGACTGGCCTTTCTCACCGAAATTATTGGTCCATTTTCAAACAATTACCGAATTTGTTCAGTTTTGTTGGGGTAAATCTTTTTCCGTCCTCTTCCTTTCTCATCAATTTGTTCACGAGTGAACGGATCGCGTCGTCTGTAGGTCCAGGTTTTCTAAACTTTCTTTGGATCTTTTCTCGTACTTCATTAAATTTCACTCCTCTGATACGAGCTATCACAAGAGAAATACGCTTTTATGTATTCATTATTAAAGGGTTCTGAAAAGGATTGAAAAATTCAAATTTGGGGACACCCTGTACATGGAACATTACAATTTTGTGCAGAGCACAAATTGAACATGATAAACATAATTAAACAAGAATTTCTCATCAAAGTTTTCACTTTCATCAAAATACGCATTCAATTTTGGGACACCTGGTATAATTGGCAAGATAAATAATTTTCTCATTATGTAGCAAACCGAGGCCTGTTGGACACGAAAACCTATTATTAAACATTGATTTACAACGACCATAGATAATAAAAATTCAATGAATTCAAACAACCAAAATGATACATTGAGGCTAGGATAAAATCATGAAACGCCACATTGGATTGAGACACGGAGAAAAAAAAGGACAATTCTATATAACTTATTCTTTTAAATATGCCTCGAAAAGAGTTACATTGTATAACCGAATTAAAGACATGCTTACAACATGAATTTATAATTCGAGGAGTACACAAAGATACATCTTATTTGTGAAAGCGCATAGCAACAATGATGCGAACTCGAACTATGCTTCTCAAGGTTGCCGAAAAAAGTTGCTAGAAAAACTATATTTTAAGATAAAGGTGCTACTTATATTTGCATTTAATTTTATTAAAAATTTGCGTCATAATATTTATTGGCAGAATAACTACAATAATGATTCATTATTGGATTGATTGCAACAAAAATAGATTAATAATATAATTTAAGCGCAAATCTGCAACAAATTAAATTAGCAGTATTGGCAGAAAGAGCACACCTTTAAACTAATAATTCTTGATTTTAAAAGTGCAAAAGAGAGGATAAACATGGTTGGAACCATGTTATTTATATCAATATTGCGGAGATTGATACCATTGTGAAGGTACTCAATATGGTGTTGAAGTGTGAATTGAAGTCTTTGCATTTCAAAACGGATTCAGCGAAAGTCTTAAGTTGGTTGTGGGTTGTGAAGGTAGCGGGTATGTCTGAAATGGTCGTGAAAAGATGATTGTTGCTGTGCGATACGTCAGTGATGAGTATTGGTTGTCGGTCAAGGTATCTTTCGCTGAGTCTAGTAAAAATAAAGCATAATTGCTAACAAGGATTGATAAAAGGTGGCTGTTAAAATTCCGATCGAACTCAACATGTGCAGTGGGTGTTGATGAGTTGCATCAGCAACATCAGTTCAGTGTGGATCGTTCTCTCTCTTTGGCCAAATTGGTCGACCCAAATATTAGTCGGGAAGATGTTGAGCGGTATGTGCGGACTTGCCAGGACTGCCGGTCCAGGCAAGTTGCCATCGATCCTGCGCCTAGTAAATAAGCATCGATGTGAAAATGTAGACCAAGAGTGAATTATTTGTAGTTATGTACTAGAAACCTTTTAAATTTCTTTAAACCAAAAGCCCGTACCAGAGCCGGTTAGGCCGTAGGATCTGCATGCGAAGCGCAAGCTTCTCTGGAAGGAGGAGTGGTTGAAGCCGCTCGTGTTGTTTCGATATGATTTTTTAAGCTAATTCACGTGCTATACAACAAAAAAAAATGCAATCGAATTATTTTTCGAATGATGTAGGATTAATTGATTTTGTTTGGTAATAAGAAGACTCATAAAAAGTCTTGGACAGATTAGCCAAAATCTTTAACTTTGAAAATTCAGATTAATTCGTTCAAAACGGTGTTATTTCGTTCGTGATCGTTGCGGTGAAAAAGTTAACTCATTCACGAAAAACATAAAATTATTTTTGCGTGCTGGAAACGGCAGTGAAGTGGAAAACAGGGTACTTTGCGTAAAAGTGCAAATGCAGGCACGTGGTTGGCGAAACCAAACAATCTTACGTAAATGTACTTGCGGTAACTTTTAGCAATGGGGGAACGGTCTCGCAAGTAATAAAAGTAACCGGAATTTGCAAACAGGGAGTGGTGGACTGGTTTATTTTTTGTCGCGAGGTATGATGCATTATGCCGGAAGTGGAGGATTGAGGTGTTTTTCGAATCGACGGGCCATATAGCGTTGTTGAAATAGACGAGAGTAAAATTGGCAGCAGAAAATCTCAGGTGGAGTATCACATAGCGGGGTAGTGAGTGTTTGGGGCAGTGGAGGGATCATATGAAGATCCTCCCTCCTAAGTAGGTTCGGGGGGGAGGATCTTCATATGATCTAACCGGGGGGGAGGGGGTGAGATCTTCATATGATCTACCAAGCCTAGCAAACATAGGATAGTCTAGCCTAAAATAGAATAGCTTAGCTGTGCCGGGCCTAACCTAGTGTAGTTTAGTATAATCTAGCTCGCCTAGTATAGCCTACTTTGGTAAACCTAAAGATCGACGGCGCCCCTGAAAAAGTGTATTTTTTTCAGCCGAAACGACACGTAAGTTGCGTTTATGTTTTGTTCTCCTGCGGCGCAAGAATATTCATGCGCGTTTGGTTAAATAAAAACGTTAGAACATTATTCTATAAACAATTATGATTATATACTGGGGGCCCCAGAACCCCCCCCCCCAAAAAAAAAAAAAAACTGATTGAAACTCAGGATCATCGTAGGGGGGTCCCCCGCAGTCCCCTTGAATTTACTCCCGAAAGGTGAAACATATTGGAACAGGGACGAAATAGTTTACATCCCATCGGCCACGCCGTCGATCTTCAGGTTTACCCCTACTTAATCCTACCTTAGCTTAGTATAGCCTAGCCTATCGTATCCTAGTATAGCCTAGCTTAGTAGACCCTAGTCTAACCCAGCATAGTATAGCCTAGATTAGCCTAGTATAGCCTTGCCTAGCGTAGTATTGCCTAGTGTAGCCTAGCCTAACCAGGTATGGCTTAGCATGTCATGCCATAGCCTAGCGTAGCGTCGGCTAGAGTACCCTAGCCTAGTATAGCCAAGTTAGAATAGGCTACTATAGCCTAGCAAATGTATCCTTGCATACGTTAGCCTAGCCTAGCATACTATAGGCTAGCTTGGTATAGCCTATCCTAGCATAATATAGCCAAGTGTATCATATTATAGGGTATCAAATTGTACAAAAGAGTAATCTGAATAATGTTTTATTATTTATTCCTTATTTAGTTTATTTATATTAAAATATTGGGGGAGGATCTTCGTATGAGTGCGACTGGGGGGTGGATCTTCAGTTGGGTACTTTGGGGGGCAGATCTTCATATGATCCCAGTGGAGCGTGGATCAATGAGAGAATTTCAGGTTTCAGTGGAAAATATAGATCAAGAGACTTTATCAAACATAATTCAAGAGCGTATTTAACCTGCCACGACAATTGCTAACGATTGCCGGACGGCGTTGAAAAAGATTATATCAGCTTTTGACAGTTAATTATTAACATTATTTTAAAGACCGAGTAATCGGGGTACATACGAACGCAATTTAACCCACCCGGGGGGCAATTAAAAGATCACTCACGACCGTCGGCCGCTCTAAAATCACATCGCTTGTCACCTCGCCCCGGGTTTGTGGAAGAAGAAGCACAGTTGCAATTTATTCCCAGATTTTGGCGCACTTGCCAAAATTTACTAAGTATGCGGTGAAAGGGTATGTTTAAACATCCGTTTTATTCGTTTAGCTTCATGTTCTTTTGTTATTGGTTAGGTTAGATTAGTTTAGGTTAGTTTAACTTAGGTTGGGTTATTTTTGCTTTGTTTAGGTTCGGTCAGGTAACTTTACTTTACCATAGGTTAAGTCATAATACGAAAATTCATGATAAACATTCTCCTATTTATTGTGTCTTCGTATCAGGCTTGCCGTTGCATTGGGAATACTTCAGAGCAAACTTAGATTTGGTATAACATTTTAAAGAGATGAATATTTAATTGGAATTAAAAATTAGCCATGAGGATATTTAAAATAAAGAGTCCATTAGCTTAGTAAAGGCTCTTTCCCGACGTATAACATCTCGCTTCCCACAGTTTGGCTTTAGCCGTACGCTTCGAGTGACGGGAAACTAAAGAACATTACGCTTAAAATCCAAGCTTGACGAAAACAACAGAAAACAGTAAAATATAAATTAAACATTGGAGGTCGAGAAAGATGGTAGGCTCCCATTTTGGATATACATATAAACAGTCCTAAAACTAAGTATGAAAATTCAGTCTTTAGGAAACCTACAATTATAGGTTTAGGCGCAAGCTATTTTAGCTTCTTGCCAGGAAACCTTAAGTTATCCTTGGTAAAAAAAACATTTTCCTCCGTGCCTAAAATATGTTCTTCATACAGACTGGCTACCCTGATTCAGTAGTGGAAAACACATTATAAAGTTTATTAGTTCTCTCTATCATAAAAATCTAACACAAAATACAGTAAAGAAATTATCTATTTTCATTAGTCTCCTATACTTTGGTTGAAAATCGAGCGACTTTGTTAACGGGGGCAAGAAGACAATAAATTGTATTCCTATCTCATCTCCAAATTCTTATTTAAAAAATTGCATAATGTTGACTCATATTTCAGCTATAAGGACCGAATTCCATTCCTCTAATTTATAAATATAGTTTTGAATCAGGCGATTTATCCCCCCAAAATATTAACTTTAGACAGTGTCGACTAGGAATAAGAAACTAGAAAGTGGGTAAAAAATGCTAAAGGGAGGACCTACCCGAGGAAATGAGGTGTAGGAAGGGGATGTAGACCCCTTTGCCCCATCCCCTTCTAGTTTAAAGGAGAATTTGAGGTTGAAATTGAAGTTTGAAAAATTTGAAGAGTTTATAGTACACCGTATAGTCCACGTCTACTCAACTGGTGGCCTGAATGCAGACAACAGGCTAAAGGACTCTTGGTAACCATGAAAACATTGGAGACAGGACTTATGGTCATAATGTGGGATCAGAGTTTGCAACGACTTCAGAAAACCAGTGTTTCATGGCAGTCATCAGATCAAGACTTGAATTCTGCTTGTGCGTTGTACGAATCTTTGCAAGATTATGTTGAAGCTCTTCGACCAACTTTCACAGCTATTGAAGATACGGCCTAAATTCTTAGCGATTGCCATCGATACCACAAGGACGTTTCACCACAAAGACGACCGAATCGCAATTATGACCACAACCATGGTTCTACCTCAGATGACAGCAGCATAGAATTCATACAGGCACAGGAAATGTATCTGTTGCTCCATTAATATAATTTGCCTGCAGGATTCTAGAAAATGTTTTGGGACAAATTGCTCTAACTGGACTTATTTATATTTAACATAGACGGAATGTCAAGTATGTTAGCAAGTCGTTCTTTCCCAGATGTCATAAGGTCGATTGTTACACCACGTCCTGCAAATGCCCTAAAGTTGGTGCGAAATTCGGTAGAACTTACTCCTACTCGTTATTTAATGAAAATTTCTTTTGCACCTGGTCCCAATAGCAATCCTATTTTTCCCGGTAAAATTCCCTTTAACGATCTTTTCTCTATTCATAATTTTACTCTCCTGTTTAGTGTTGCCAATTACTGTGGGCTAAATTGGTAGATGTTGTGTCTTCGTTATTTGTTATCTTCAATGGCATTGTCACTATATTTTTATTATAAGTTCTATGCCTTCAATAGTATTTTATCATGATTTTTATTTTACCTTCTATGCCCCCAATAACCTTTCACTAGAGTTTTATTATAAGTACTATGTCTGAAATAGCATTTTCACTAGATTTTTATCATAACTTTTGTTCCTAACTAGGGTTATCGGAGTGTTGTGAGCTTATGTTGTAAATTATGTTAGAAAACACGATGATAACTTCCGTCAGCCCTATGATCACTACAAGAAATGCGCACGTTTTCACCAGAACACAAACAACAGGCTTCAAACGAAAACCCATTCACGATATTCAGTCCGTTTTGACTGACTAAATGTTGCACCTCTGCATAACATCATTGTTTACCATACTGCCACTGCGCAAGCGTGACGTAACACACAATGTTACCAACCAATCGATAATCTCCCCCCCCCCCTCCTTGTAATCTCCGCATTACTGATGCTCGTAGTCCCTCGTCCAGACTGGCTCGCGATGCGGACACACCGGCCTCGTAAGCAAAGGTAAATCACCTTCCCTCTATTGATTCTTATCTCTCATAACCGTTAGCTGGTCTCTCTCGCGAACTTCTGCATCCTCATTATCATCATCATCACTGGCAAGTTCTTCGTTACTACAGTAAAAAAAGATTCCGTATGTAAAGAAAATGTCGGGAATATCATACATTGCTATGATTTGCTGTTCTTACGTCAGTGACTCTATCCACTTTTCCACCTTGAGGTATATCTTACGTTTGGTGGCCACGCACTGATGACGAGATGTGGTGTGGAGGGTGATTTAGAATCAGACTCATGCGGTTTAACTACTGGATATCTCCATGCACACATATATCGCGTTACGGGGAGCTAACTCGGAGAACTCATGTTCAATGGACTGAATCAACAGCACGCTGCCAAGCTTGTGACAATGCGATAATGTCGCTTTACAATACCATTACCTAACGGCTTATATGCCGCGCGGAAATGAACTAAGGGGCAGTATAGAACCTCAATCCAGCCAGTGACAACCGTCCAAGCCATTCAGGACGCCTCAGGAAGCGTACAGCTTAGCTGGTCGAGAGCGTGAGAGAGTCAGTTGAGCAGAGTCCAAAACGCTCTGTGCGCAAGCGAAGTCAGTCCTTCGGTATATCCCGTGAGACTTGCAGGATAGTGCTAGTAATGGATGTAAAGGCCTACCCATATAGAATACAGACGAAGCAGACCCTTACAGCCTCAGACAAGGAGCAGAGAAAGACTATGACAGCCAGGTACTGGAGAAGATTCAGGAAACTCCAACTTTCCTTAACCTTTTTTAGACCTCAGATAAAGCTCACTTCCATCTTGAAGGAAAGGTAAACTTGAAGACAAATGTCTTCTGGAGGACCTCCAGACAAAATGAGGTAGCCAACAAGCCCCTATAAACTTCAATGGAGAATTAGTGAGTGATAGGGACTCAATGGCTGGAATGCTAAATGACTTTTTTCTCTCAGTATTTACACAGGAGGATACTCTAAATATACCCGAGGTGTCAATGATCTTTCGGGGTGGTGATGAAGAGACATTAAAGGATATCTTGATCACAAAGGAGATAGTGACAAAGGAAATTGAAAAAATCAAAAGTAGTAAAGCACCCGGTCCTGATGAGGTCTTTCCTAGAATTTTGAAAGAATGTAAGGATGTGTTAAGTGAGCCCCTAGCATGCATCTTTAGAAAATCATTGGAGAGTGGCATTGTGCCAGTGGCATGGAAGAAAGCCAATGTGATACCTATATTTAAGAAAGGGGATAAAACAAATATGTCTAATTACAGACCAGTAAGTTTGACATCAGTGGTAGGGAAAATGATGGAATCTATTATAGCAAGGAATATTAGAGATCACTTAGATAAGCATAAGTTGATAAAAGAATCACAGCATGGCTTTAGTAAGGGTAAATCCTGTCTGACTAATTTGCTGTCTTTTTATAGTAAGGTGTATGAAGCAGCAGATAATGATGAAAACTATGATATTTTATACTTGGACTTTAGTAAGGCTTTTGATCGAGTGCCACACTTACGGCTTCTGAGCAAAGTTAAAGCACACGGGATCGATGGCAGTATATTTAGGTGGATTCAGTCATGGCTTGGTGACAGACAGCAGAGAGTTAGTATAGATGGAGTTAAATCTGAGTGGGGGTGTGTTAGCAGTGGAGTTCCGCAAGGATCTGTTTTGGGTCCCTTGCTATTCTTAATTTATATTAATGATCTTGACATAGGTATAAGTAGTGACCTGAATAAATTTGCTGATGATACTAAGCTAGGTAGGGCCATTAGCCTGATTCTGATGCTGTTGTAATGCAAGGGGGAATTCACCATTCTGTCCAATTGGGCCGAGAAATGGCAAATGAAGTTTAACATAGACAAATGTAGTGTACTTAGTATAGGTAGAAATAATCCATTGAATAGTTATAAATTAAATGGGAGAATTTTAGGGAGGGCCGATTGTGAGAGGGACTTGGGTATTTTGGTAAGTTCAGACCTTCGTCCTTGTAGGGGAATGGTCACTTCCCCCCCCCGTCCCCTTCACTCTTGGTGCAGTCACAAGGTGGTTACCGCAAAGACATCCGTCGAAGGCATCGGCGGGTTCTGTGCTTAACCGCAGTGTGGCACAACTCGGTGCCATGAAAGACCCTAATGGTCAAAATGTAAGATCTCCCCCAGGAGAGTGAGATCCAGTTTCACGTCCAATAAGAAATTGGAGACGGGTTTCTCCCAATCTCGAAGGCTAACGAGGAGCCGATGTTTGACTTCGTGTGAAAAACCGTTTGGAAAAAGAACTCTCCTGGGGCCGTCCTCAAGCCCCTCTCCCCCTTACTACTCGCCCAGTGGGGTGACGAGGTATAAATGAGGAACTCTGAGGAAAATCGAGGTAGTATACGTCAGTCTCTAGGTGACGAAGTCTTCGGATAAAACTGAACTACCGAGACTGGAGAGGTAGTTTACTTGGGTCGCCAGACCAAGAAGTACCCTGCAAGAGAGGCAGGGCTACCTACCTTAAGGGGCTAAGAAGAAGCTCATCCTCGAGCTAAGTCCCTGGTTATCAAACCAAACGATAAGTTAACTTTGGTAAGTTCAACTTACTCTCGCCAGAGAGACTCCTCATATCCTGGTGCACCTTAAACACCAGAGGTATTCCTCGTCCTTGAGGAATTAAGAAAAGAAGAAGGAAAAGGCTCCCTCCTTGAGCCCGTTACTCGGTGGCCACACCGAACTCTTAGTTAACTTGGTGAGGAACCAAGTTCAACTTGTTCTCGTCAGAGAAATCCCCCTCCGTTATATTCGCCCTTGAGGAAGACTGGAATTAAGAAAAAGCTCATCCTCGAGCTAGTTCCGGGTTACCAAACCGAACGTTAAGTAATTTATTCTCGCCAGAGAAACTCCCCTCCGTTATCCTCGTCCTTGAAGAAGACCCTCCCCGAGTTCAGTCCTCGTCTATAAGGAAATAAGTAACGAAGGAGAAAAGCTCCTCCTCGAGCTCGTTAGTCGGTGGTCACACCGCACTCCAAGTTAACTTGATTTAAGAACCAAGTTCGACTCACTCTCGCCAGAGAGACCACGACTGCCTAGGTGTTGCATAAAGCACCGTATTGGTTCTCGTCCTTGAAGAACCCCCCCCCCCTCCCTGGAAGAACGTGTGGACCCCCCAGCTGCCACCCTCGCCAAAACAACCGTGTGATCTCGCTCATCTACATCTGGCCGGCGGCACGCGTCGAGAGTAAATAACATTTCTGAGGCCTTTAAACTCCACATGAGTCCGTAAGCCTAATTCGTATATTATTGTTGTGTGTAGAGAAAACGCTAACCAATTTTTGTGGGTAAACTAATTTAATTAATTCCTGTTTATAATAATATTTAGAGTATTGCTGTAGTTAATGTCTAAATGTTATGTATTCATTTGATAAAGGTAAAATATAAGTTTATTTGGGGATTAATGTTCGTTTCTCTTATATATCCTTACGTGTTTCAGAACGGCTCTGTTCTTTAAGACATTCTTATAATATCAATATATTAGACACTCTTAGCACTCTTAGAGATAGAACAAAAAGTGGGGGGAATTCTACGACATAAATAAAAGTGGTGTCAGTTTTGTAGGTTGCTATTAGAAAGAACCCAGCAGTGTCTATTTAAGAAAGAGCCAACACGTAAAGGAATATCAGGAGTAAGAGAATAATACACGAGAGGAAAATTGGTAGAGTTAGTGGTGGTAACTTTCTTAAGGTAATTGGTAGGTCAAGTGGTAAATTTGTAGTCGGGAGTGGTATTTCAATCAGCATAGTAGTGGGATTAAGGGTAAGTTATGCTGAGCGCTACCTGGTGAGTGGTGGCATAATTAACTGAGAGTACAGTAAGGAAAATTCGACGGACCAACACAAAATGGATCCGGTCAAAAGATTTTACCTACAAGCCCAAATTCTGCGATTTGAAGGCGAGGATATGGATGCCCACATCCTTGAAGAATTGAGAATACAAAGAGAACAAGAAGAAGAAATAATAGAGCTTGATAGAAAGAGGGAAAATATAAAAAGAGAGGATAAAAGAAAACGGGAAGCAATGGAAATATGGATGAACCGAAAAAGGGAAAAAGCCCGAACACAGCGGCAAATAGAAATAGAGGAAAGAAGATTCTCAAGAGGAAGTAAGACAAACAAAAGAATAAGACAGTTGAAAAGAGAAGCACAAGAATTCGGAATAAGGATAAAAAGGGAAGATGGGGAAAGGAGAATAAAGATAAAACGAGAAAATGATGAAAGAAAAATAAAGATAAACCTGGAAGATGAAGAAAGAAGAACCCGACGGGAAAATGAAATAGCGAAAGCAGAACAAGAGGCTGAGGAAAGGAGAATGAAGAGGGAAAAAGAACGTGCTCAAGCTGAAAGAGAAGAGAGAAAAGAAAAGGAAAGATTGCTCACACTGGAAAGAGCACCTATCGAGAATCTCATAGAGGCCGAGGAAGTTGTAGCCCGGCCTGGACCTAAGAAAGGACCATCGAGGGAAACCCAGCCAAATGGAGTAACGATGCAAGAAGTAGGAAGTAGGGATGAGGTACCAGCAGGAGTACCTAAAGGAAAACCTACGAGGAGAACCCAGCCAAATGGGGTTATCAGGGAAGAAGAAGAAGGTAGAGTAGAGGTACGAGCAGGTGTACCTGAGGAACTACCTACTAAGAGAGGTGAGTCAAATGAGTTGACAAGGAAGGAGGAAAGAGGTGCTATTGCGATACACCCAGGTAAGACTAATCAAATGGTAGACGCGGATGAGTATCCCGTACCCCTAGTAGTCTCCTCCCCGAACGGAACGTCCACGGAGTTACCGCTAAATCGCCAAGTCGTAGTGAGCGCCAGGCCCATTAACGACCTCGCAGGGAAAAGTTTTCTCGATCCCCAAAGATCGAACCCAGACACGATCTTCCCGTGTCCCTGGTTAAAGGAGAGCTACAGGACCTACGCTCCCATCAATTATGCCTCGCTGCAACAGGCCGCTCTAGCCATAATGTTCAATTTAAAGGTAGTCAAGTACCATAAGAAGGGTAATTCGAGTAGGTTTAAATACCGCTACCATTTAGTAACATACTGGGGTAGACTCAATAACCCGAACGGCCGACTCAGGCGCGGTAAAGTATTGGTCTTAGAGCACAATTTTAGGATCAGTTACATCAAAGGAGCCGATAAAGGACAGCTGCTCTATAGGCGGAGACGAAATACCATTGAGGGTTATTTCAGTACCTAATGAGCGTGAAACCATGTTTTCATTTGTTGTTCGTGTTAATATTTATCGGTAGGATTTAAGTTCTCAAAAACTTAGAAATGTAAGGAAGTAGCTTGTTTTCTTTTGTTTTTTTGTGGCTAATCGACGAATTAAGGTTTTTTAATTTTATGTAAAATTGTAAATCGAGTATGTCTAGTTCGACACATTGCCTGTGTAAACGCGCGCGAGGGCGTACATGTGTAAGAAAACTTAATGTATGAGAGTGCTCAAGAAATACAACTTTGCTAATCTCGACTAGGTTGAGTAAGTTGTTTTGAGTTCCCGGGAGCATCCCCCCTCCCCATTAAGTTCTTCGATGGGAGGAGTGGTAGGGGAATGGTCACTTCCCCCCTCCCGTTCACTCTTGGTGCAGTCACAAGGCGGTTACCGCAAAGACATCCGTCGAAGGCATCGGCGGGTTCTGTGCTTAACCGCAGTGTGGCACAACTCGGTGCCATGAAAGACCCTAATGGTCAAAATGTAAGATCTCCCCCAGGAGAGTGAGATCCAGTTTCATGTCCAATAAGAAATTGGAGACGGGTTTCTCCCAATCTCGAAGGCTAACGAGGAGCCGATGTTTGACTTCGTGTGAAAAACCGTTTGGAAAAAGAACTCTCCTGGGGCCGTCCTCAAGCTCCTCTCCGCCTTACTACTCCCCCAGTGGGGTGACGAGGTATAAATGAGGAACTCTGAAGAAAATCGAGGTAGTATACGTCAGTCTCTAGGTGACGAAGTCTTCGGATAAAACTGAACTACCGAGACTGGAGAGGTAGTTTACTTGGGTCGCCAGACCAAGAAGTACCCTGCAAGAGAGGCAGGGCTACCTACCTTAAGGGGCTAAGAAGAAGCTCATCCTCGAGCTAAGTCCCTGGTTATCAAACCAAACGATAAGTTAACTTTGGTAAGTTCAACTTACTCTCGCCAGAGAGACTCCTCATATCCTGGTGCACCTTAAACACCAGAGGTATTCCTCGTCCTTGAGGAATTAAGAAAAGAAGAAGGAAAAGGCTCTCTCCTCGAGCTTGTTACTCGGTGGCCACACCGAACTTTTAGTTAACTTGGTGAGGAATCAAGTTCAACTTGTTCTCGTCAGAGAAATCCCCCTCCGTTATACTCCCCCTTGAGGAAGACTGGAATTAAGAAAAAGCTCATCCTCGAGCTAGTTCCGGGTTACCAAACCGAACGTTAAGTAATTTATTCTCGCCAGAGAAACCCCCCTCCGTTATCCTCGCCCTTGAAGAAGACCCTCCCCGAGTTCAGTCCTCGTCCATAACGAAATAAGTAACGAAGGAGAAAAGCTCCTCCTCGAGCTCGTTACTCGGTGGTCACACCGCACTCCAAGTTAGCTTGATTTAAGAACCAAGTTCGACTCACTCTCGCCAGAGAGACCACGACTGCCTAGGTGTTGCATAAAGCACCGTATTGGTTCTCGTCCTTGAAGAACCCCCCCCCCTCCCTGGAAGAACGTGTGGACCCCCCAGCTGCCACCCTCGCCAAAACAACCGTGTGATCTCGCTCATCTACATCTGGCCGGCGGCACGCGTCGAGAGTAAATAACATTTCTGAGGCCTTTAAACTCCACATGAATCCGTAAGCCTAATTCGTATATTATTGTTGTGTGTAGAGAAAACGCTAACTAATTTTTGTGGGTAAACTAATTTAATTAATTCCTGTTTATAATAATATTTAGAGTATTGCTGTAGTTAATGTCTAAATGTTATGTATTCATTTGATAAAGGTAAAATATAAGTTTATTTGGGGATTAATGTTCGTTTCTCTTATATATCCTTACGTGTTTCAGAACGGCTCTGTTCTTTAAGACATTCTTATAATATCAATATATTAGACACTCTTAGCACTCTTAGAGATAGAACAAAAAGTGGGGGGAATTCTACGACATAAATAAAAGTGGTGTCAGTTTTGTAGGTTGCTATTAGAAAGAACCCAGCAGTGTCTATTTAAGAAAGAGCCAACACGTAAAGGAATATCAGGAGTAAGAGAATAATACACGAGAGGAAAATTGGTAGAGTTAGTGGTGGTAACTTTCTTAAGGTAATTGGTAGGTCAAGTGGTAAATTTGTAGTCGGGAGTGGTATTTCAATCAGCATAGTAGTGGGATTAAGGGTAAGTTATGCTGAGCGCTACCTGGTGAGTGGTGGCATAATTAACTGAGAGTACAGTAAGGAAAATTCGACGGACCAACACAAAATGGATCCGGTCAAAAGATTTTACCTACAAGCCCAAATTCTGCGATTTGAAGGCGAGGATATGGATGCCCACATCCTTGAAGAATTGAGAATACAAAGAGAACAAGAAGAAGAAATAATAGAGCTTGATAGAAAGAGGGAAAATATAAAAAGAGAGGATAAAAGAAAACGGGAAGCAATGGAAATATGGATGAACCGAAAAAGGGAAAAAGCCCGAACACAGCGGCAAATAGAAATAGAGGAAAGAAGATTCTCAAGAGGAAGTAAGACAAACAAAAGAATAAGACAGTTGAAAAGAGAAGCACAAGAATTCGGAATAAGGATAAAAAGGGAAGATGGGGAAAGGAGAATAAAGATAAAACGAGAAAATGATGAAAGAAAAATAAAGATAAACCTGGAAGATGAAGAAAGAAGAACCCGACGGGAAAATGAAATAGCGAAAGCAGAACAAGAGGCTGAGGAAAGGAGAATGAAGAGGGAAAAAGAACGTGCTCAAGCTGAAAGAGAAGAGAGAGAAGAAAAGGAAAGATTGCTCGCACTCGAAAGAGCACCTATCGAGAATCTCATAGAGGCCGAGGAAGTTGTAGCCCGGCCTGGACCTAAGAAAGGACCATCGAGGGAAACCCAGCCAAATGGGGTAACGATGGAAGAAGTAGGAAGTAGGGATGAGGTACCAGCAGGAGTACCTAAAGGAAAACCTACGAGGAGAACCCAGCCAAATGGGGTTATCAGGGAAGAAGAAGAAGGTAGAGTAGAGGTACGAGCAGGTGTACCTGAGGAACTACCTACTAAGAGAGGTGAGTCAAATGAGTTGACAAGGAAGGAGGAAAGAGGTGCTATTGCGATACACCCAGGTAAGACTAATCAAATGGTAGACGCGGATGAGTATCCCGTACCCCTAGTAGTCTCCTCCCCGAACGGAACGTCCACGGAGTTACCGCTAAATCGCCAAGTCGTAGTGAGCGCCAGGCCCATTAACGATCTCGCAGGGAAAAGTTTTCTCGATCCCCAAAGATCGAACCCAGACACGATCTTCCCGTGTCCCTGGTTAAAGGAGAGCTACAGGACCTACGCTCCCATCAATTATGCCCCGCTGCAACAGGCCGCTCTAGCCATAATGTTCAATTTAAAGGTAGTCAAGTACCATAAGAAGGGTAATTCGAGTAGGTTTAAATACCGCTACCATTTAGTAACATACTGGGGTAGACTCAATAACCCGAACGGCCGACTCAGGCGCGGTAAAGTATTGGTCTTAGAGCACAATTTTAGGATCAGTTACATCAAAGGAGCCGATAAAGGACAGCTGCTCTATAGGCGGAGACGAAATACCATTGAGGGTTATTTCAGTACCTAATGAGCGTGAAACCATGTTTTCATTTGTTGTTCGTGTTAATATTTATCGGTAGGATTTAAGTTCTCAAAAACTTAGAAATGTAAGGAAGTAGCTTGTTTTCTTTTGTTTTTTTGTGGCTAATCGACGAATTAAGGTTTTTTAATTTTATGTAAAATTGTAAATCGAGTATGTCTAGTTCGACACATTGCCTGTGTAAACGCGCGCGAGGGCGTACATGTGTAAGAAAACTTAATGTATGAGAGTGCTCAAGAAATACAACTTTGCTAATCTCGACTAGGTTGAGTAAGTTGTTTTGAGTTCCCGGGAGCATCCCCCCTCCCCATTAAGTTCTTCGATGGGAGGAGTGGTAGGGGAATGGTCACTTCCCCCCTCCCGTTCACTCTTGGTGCAGTCACAAGGCGGTTACCGCAAAGACATCCGTCGAAGGCATCGGCGGGTTCTGTGCTTAACCGCAGTGTGGCACAACTCGGTGCCATGAAAGACCCTAATGGTCAAAATGTAAGATCTCCCCCAGGAGAGTGAGATCCAGTTTCACGTCCAATAAGAAATTGGAGACGGGTTTCTCCCAATCTCGAAGGCTAACGAGGAGCCGATGTTTGACTTCGTGTGAAAAACCGTTTATAAGAACATAAGAAGAACATAAGAACATAAGAAAAGAAGGAGACTGCAAAAGACCATTCATGGCCTACACTTGGCAGCTCCTGTTCGAGTCAACACACAAAAGATTTCTTACCAGAGAAAAGTCATCAACATTGTCACCCTTTACAGGAGTTCGTCAGATCTAATCTACAATATACATAAAATGCATCCAGAGGATTATGTCCATTCATGCAACCGCAAAATATAATCTCCCCACTCCTTAGAAAAATATATACATATGTACATAAAAAAGTCAGTCCCATCTAGCAGCTTCATCCATATATTTATCTAATCTATTCTTAAAACTACCCAGAGAGGAGGCTTCTATCACATGTCTAGTGAGCCTATTCCATTCATCTACCACACGATTTGTAAACCAATTCCTCCCAATCTCCTTCCTAAACCTATACTTATCAAGCTTAAACCCATTGCTACGTGTCCTGTCATGTTCACTAAGTATAAGAACCTTACCCAGATCCCCTTTATTATATCCTTTTACCCATTTGTGACTTCAATCAATTCCCCTCTGACTCTTCTCCTTTCCAATGTATGTAGATTTAGTTTTCTGAGCCTTTCACCATAAGGTAAGTTCCTTAGCCCACCAATCATCTTTGTCATCCTTCTCTGCACAGACTCAAGCAAATCAATATCCTTCCTATAATATGGTGACCAAAATTGTACTGCATAGTCTAGATGAGGCCTAACTAGCGCCAGATACAGATTTAGAATGACTTCAGCACTCTTATTGCTTACACTCCTCCTAATGAAAGAACTCTCCTGGGGCCGTCCTCAAGCCCCTCTCCCCCTTACTACTTTCCCAGTGGGGTGACGAGGTATAAATGAGGAACTCTGAGGAAAATCGAGGTAGTATACGTCAGTCTCTAGGTGACGAAGTCTTCGGATAAAACTGAACTACCGAGACTGGAGAGGTAGTTTACTTGGGTCGCCAGACCAAGAAGTACCCTGCAAGAGAGGCAGGGCTACCTACCTTAAGGGGCTAAGAAGAAGCTCATCCTCGAGCTAAGTCCCTGGTTATCAAACCAAACGATAAGTTAACTTTGGTAAGTTCAACTTACTCTCGCCAGAGAGACTCCTCATATCCTGGTGCACCTTAAACACCAGAGGTATTCCTCGTCCTTGAGGAATTAAGAAAAGAAGAAGGAAAAGGCTCTCTCCTCGAGCCCGTTACTCGGTGGCCACACCGAACTTTTAGGTAACTTGGTGAGGAACCAAGTTCAACTTGTTCTCGTCAGAGAAATCCCCCTCCGTTTTACTCCCCCTTGAGGAAGACTGGAATTAAGAAAAAGCTCATCCTCGAGCTAGTTCCGGGTTACCAAACCGAACGTTAAGTAATTTATTCTCGCCAGAGAAACCCCCCTCCGTTATCCTCGCCCTTGAAGAAGACCCTCCCCGAGTTCAGTCCTCGTCCATAACGAAATAAGTAACGAAGGAGAAAAGCTCCTCCTCGAGCTCGTTACTCGGTGGTCATACCGCACTCCAAGTTAGCTTGATTTAAGAACCAAGTTCGACTCACTCTCACCAGAGAGACCACGACTGCCTAGGTGTTGCATAAAGCACCGTATTGGTTCTCGTCCTTGAAGAACCCCCCCCCCTCCCCTGGAAGAACGTGTGGACCCCCCAGCTGCCACCCTCGCCAAAAAAACCGTGTGATCTCGCTCATCTACATCTGGCCGGCGGCACGCGTCGAGAGTAAATAACATTTCTGAGGCCTTTAAACTCCACATGAGTCCGTAAGCCTAATTCGTATATTATTGTTGTGTGTAGAGAAAACGTCAACCAATTTTTGTGGGTAAACTAATTTAATTGATTCCTGTTTATAATAATATTTAGAGTATTGCTGTAGTTAATGTCTAAATGTTATGTATTCATTTGATAAAGGTAAAATATAAGTTTATTTGGGGATTAATGTTCGTTTCTCTTATATATCCTTACGTGTTTCAGAACGGCTCTGTTCTCTAAGATATTCTTATAATATCAATATATTAGACACTCTTAGCACTCTTAGAGATAGAACAAAAGAGGGGGAATTCTACGACAGTCCTAGAAAGCAATGCCTAAATGCTAAGAATAAATCTAATAGGATATTGGGATTCATTAGGAGGACTGTAAGCAATAAGAGTGCTGAAGTCATTATAAAACTGTGTATTGACTGGAACAGGAGCTGCCAAGTGTAGGCCATGAATGGTCTTTTGCAGTCTCCTTCTTTTCTTATGTTCTTATGTTATGTTAAGTGCACGGTATGGACTGCAATCTCAGCCAGAGGCATCATCGGACCATTCTTCTTCGAGGAATCTGGTGCGACAGTGACAGTCACCAAGGAGCGGTATGTTGATGTCCTCAAAACCTTCAAGAAGGAGCTGCATATCCTTTTCCCGTCATGGCACCTCACAGCCAAGACTTTTCTCCCCTCCCCCCGATTTCTTTCTCTGTGGCTACCTTAAACATAGAGGGTACGCAGAGAGACCCAGGACCATCACGGAACTCAAGGAAGGTATCAGGAAGGAGATCAGACCCATTAGTCGGTTAGTTTGTAAGGACGTCATGGATAACTTTGTGCTGCGCCTCAAGAAATGCACAGAGCTAAATAGAGGTCATCTCGAACACGTGCTCTAGAATAAAGAAGAAAAGTCCAAAGACTCTCATGTTTTGATATGATGTTTTTAAACACAATAAACTAGTTATCACCAAAGTTTCATTCAATCCTTTCCAAAAATTAAGAAATGAGGCCAATCGAAAGTTGGGGCCCGTTTTTTAGGGGATCACCCTGTATAAACTTAGAAAATTATACCTGAACAAACTATACTAATTTGTGTTTTAATAATTCCAGAATAGGAATATTGAGTTTAAGCTTTTAAAATTAATTATTCCGTAGATTAGGTTCAAGAGTCATAAAAAAGTTAAATGTCATTTAGAAACTGATTTGTCAATGTAAGCATCGGAGATTATTTTAGTGTAGCCTATTGTAAAAATGAGGGAGATTCGGGATTAACATACGGTAAATTAATCAGTGTATGCTTTGAAATAATGTTTTCATTTATAGCCAGGTAAAATGCATAAGCGAGAGCGCAAATTTACTGACGAACTTCAGAAAGAATATCCATTTCTGAAAAGAGTTCTGTGACGGAATGATATAGTTGTGTACAGTGTTCGTCTGAATTTTCAGTTGCTCATGGCAATCATTCCGACATTAAAGATCATTAAAAAAATCATCAAAATACAAAACTAGTTTGTCATCGTTTGCTAGTTCTTCCACATTGCAAAATTTTTTTTTAAGTGTTGATCCTCTTGAAAAGAACTGCTAATAGATGCCAAAGAGGCGATATTTGCTTATCCGTACTGTTGCTTATGATTAAAATATCAAAACACCTGATTGTTCATCTAAACTGATTTCTAAGCTCTCTGAACCATAATTTAGTCTTGCTAGAACTAAGACTGACGCTGCCATTATAATTATAATCATGTACACCAACGGCAATTCAAGAACTTGATGAAGATTTTAATATCGAAAAGATATTGAAATGAATGTTTTCGTTGTCCGCTATTTTATACCAGAAGTTGGTTCCTGGTGAAACATCTGGAATATCGACAGACTCTCTGTTGTCAGTTACTAAAGACGATAAGTTATCAAAAAAGTTGTGAGATTGTGTGGGGATAATTGTTATACAATGTTGGCGGATTAAAACGGAGAGGATGAAATAACGTTTACAGCCTGCTAAAGAAAAAAATGGGAAGAAATATTATATGTGTTGGCTGTGGTGCTCATGTTTTTCACAACTGTTTCCAAACTGGTGTTGACGGACTACTTATTGAAGTAGTACCGTGATGATATAAAAAAAAAATATTTAGAGATGAATGTGGGGAAATGTATTTGTGGCTCATTCGTGGACATCTAAATGTTTAATGAAACAATCATTTCTATGGAGAAAACCAAAGCAAGTTACTATGACATTATTGTAGATTTAAAAAGATTAAAAATAGAAGAACGGCGAGAAAATAAATTTCTACTCCAAGGAGCCAAAAAACTGTATCCTATGGCACTTGGGGAGAATGGAAATATCAAAGTTACTGGAGTTAATCAAGACTTTATGAATTTCTATGATCGCTTACTTCTTTCCATTGGAGTGTGGGAGATTAGCTTTGGCGAGATTAACTGCTGCTGCAGTTAATCAAGACTTTATGAATTTCTATGATCGCTGCCTTCTTTCCGTGGAGTGTGGGAGATTAGCTTCGGCGGAGCTGAATCCCTTGTTTTGATAAAAGGTACAGACATTGTCTGGAATGAAATCAAAACATGCGCTGGTGAGCGGTTATTACAGCAATGGGTAACCGCCTTTACTCTGCATATGGAACGCTTGGAGACGCTCTTTCACTCAACCCTAGCGTGACTGTATCCAGTACAGTAACTTGATTGGGCGTGGTGAAGAGCATCGCTAAGGCGTACCAGGTGGTTACTCCTTGTTATAATAACTACATACCATCACTACGTACATTGCAGTTTTAGTTAATATCTGCTGGGGAAATTAATAAAAGAATCGGAATTTATGCAATAAATTTAGACGACATTTTTGATGAAGTGGTGGTTGCCGAGGCATTTTGGTCTTCAAAGTGTGAATTTTAGAAAACTGAAAACTTCACTTGTGAGTTAAATTGGATTCAAATGTTTAATCCAGGGGTGGATCAAAGTGGGGTGGGATGGGGGCTGAGGAGGATGAAGCCCCCTAAATTAGTTCGGTATTGCCCATATTTTCCCAATAATTATAATCCATCTGAAAGAGCAATTTAATTCCAATTTATCTTCAGCCTTTTCATCTTCCTCATTTATATATATATATATATATATATATATATATATATGATAGTGAAACCACTGTATAGAAGCCAAAAGTTTAATTTACAAGACTAGTTTCAGTATGTAGTTTATCATACCCTCTTCAGTCATATACTAAGAATATAATTATTGTTACAAAAGTCTATAAATAGCGTACATATCAGAAAAAATAATAAAAAACAACAAAGAAACACAAAACGGGGGAAAAAAAGGTCATTAATCAAGGGGTGTAAGTGTAAGATCGTTGACTAAGCTGTTTACGATGAGGTTACGAGAATGAGGGCTGCATTTCAATTGCCCACCTGACAAATTAAAATTGGGAATTGAAACGCAACCCCCATTCTCGTAACCTCATCGTAAACAGCTTAGTCAACGATCTTAGACTTACACCCCCTGATTAATGACCTTTCCCCCGCGTTTTGTGTTTCTTTCTGTTTTTTTGTTTTTGTTTTTACAGACTTTTGTAACAATTGCATTCTCAGTATACGACTGAAGAAGGTGTGATAAACTACATACTGAAACTAGTCTCATAAATTAAACTTTTGGCTCCTATACAGTGGTTTCACTATCATATACCATAATTCGCCATTAAGTTATTTTACTTATATATATATATATATATATATATATATATATATATATATATATATATATATATATATATATATATATATATATATATATATATATATATATATATGCGGTTTACATATTAATAATTGCTTCTTCCACAATAGAGTTCGTTCGTTCAGAGTTTCATTGTTGTCTTGCATCGTATGATTATTGGATGAGTAATTTGATTGGTCGCCTTAGTGGCGGGATTTTTTGATCGTCCTTCATTGGCTGACAAATTCTATATAATTTTTTCAAAGACAAATTTAGATATTCAAATTTCAAGACTGTTTTACTTGTTTGTGATAATTAGAAGTGTTAATTTACATATTTTCATTCACTTCTTAGTATTAATAATCTATTGTATTATGTAAATTAAATAATTATTCTCTTAATTCAATAATTCTCTTCACGTGTGTCAATTCTTGATATATTCGTTTATTCAGGAAAATTTGCTTACTACTTTAATAATAAATATTTTTCTTTCTAGTTTCATTCTAATTTTATCAGCACTGGTTCGCCTTTGGACCTTTGCTATAAAAGGTGCTTCGTGCAAAATCTTAGCAAAATCGAACCATGTTAACAGGTTGCACACTTTTGTCTTTTCTGTGGTGTCTGGTGGGAGAGAGTGAAGTTTCATGATGAGCGTATTAACTTTCCCTTCTGAATGACATGGTGACGCTTTTTTTCAGATTGTCTTCCACACGAAGCAAGAACCTTCTCTGCCTCCGGGAGAAGTCACCGAATCCAGGTTTCTTGGGAACTCACCTGCCCTCGCGGGAAGATGTCCTCCTGGTTTTCTCCCACCACCAGCAGGTGCAGAGGGAAACTCTCCCGGAGGCGGGCAAGAGCACCCGTCTCAAGCTGCAAGAAGTGTGGGAGAAAGGTGGAGCACGTGATCCGTCGTAACATCAGGAACCTTGACAATGAGTACGTGAGCCTCAAGAAGGAATCCAAGCGGGAGACATCTGTCGCCGTGACAAAGAGGGAGGTTTGGAAGGGCGACCTACAGGATGTCTTCGATATCGCGAGCTGTAAGATCGCGGAGGCCAACGTCCCAGAAGACGATTTGGCCTTTCTGGAACTGCAGAGGGAGGGCAGACAGTCATGCACAATGGGGATTGTCGATAAACTCCATGCGTCCGCTGTCGCCGAGGAGGCTGACGAAATGAAGAAGGGGCAGATGAGGAAGAGGTAGTAAGAGGCTGAAGTGGAGAAGTTGTTGAAGGAGGTGGCCCTGGAAGACACTTCCGATTTATCCTCCGTTTCTTCTGGATCATCTGTGTCGGATGGGGACTTCCAAGGCTGCCCTTCTCCCGCAAAAAAAGCCCACGGAGGAGAAGGCCGTCCAAGAACCCAATGACCCCGTCCCTGGCCACGACTTGGGATCGGGAAAACCTTTCATGTCGTCAATCTGCTGCGTCCTTCGTTGCTGTAGCCTCAAGCTTGGGGTATGATGTCTTGGAGATCTCCTCTTCTGCCTCCACGGTGCATCTGATGAGGAGAAAGTACCGAGAAACTGAGGCAAAGCACATTGAAGAAGAAGCAGCCTTCCGTGATCCGCCTCCCCTTGTTCTCCACCGGGATGGCAAACTGATTCAAAGTGCTGCCACATCTCGAATCTCAGAGGAGAGAATCGCTGTTGTGCTTACTGGGGGCCAACTTCGAGGAGCTTCTTGGACTACCTATCGCCAATGATTGGACCGGGAGAGAGGTAGCAGCTACTGTCCTTCGGCTGCTGGAAACGTATCAGATTGCTAACAAGATCATTGCTCTCTCCTTTGATACGACTGCGTCCAACAGGGGTCATGATTAGCGGAGCCTGCACCATAATTGAACAGCCTCTTGGAAGATCTCTTCTTTGGCTGTCATGCAAGAATTACATTCATGAGGTGGTACTGAAGGCCACCTACGAACTCCTCTTCAGCCCTCCCCCAAGTCCCGAGATTCCCCTGTTCCAACGATTCCGAGAAAGATGGGTCGAGCGAATCACAGAGGCTGAAGATGATAGACTTCCTCAGGGGTCATCCGTGACAGAGCCCACCCAAAGGAGGACTATCTCGAACTCTTTCTGCTCTCTCTTGTCTACCTGGAGGAATGAAGCGGGGATCTGCCTCGATTCAGGGCACCTGGAGCCTACCATCAGGCGAGATGGATGGCAAAGGCTATTTACATCCTCAACTTTGCCCTGTTTTCGCAACAACTGGAGCTGACGAGGTCGGGAAAACGCGGAGTCCGCGACGAGGCCGTTTCATCAGTCTCATTTACGACAGCTTATGGCATGAGGCAGCCGTCCGGAACTGTGCACCGGAGAATGAACTGGAGTTCTTGGCGACTCTTTAGGTGTTTGTGGATAGAGAACTCGGGTCAACGGCAAATAAGGCCCTCCCCCGCCGAAGGCACCTCGTACTTCTCGGAGCATGGAGCGGCCCTAGCGTTCTTCGACGAACAAGTGTCTCCCGATTACCGGGCGGCCATGGTCAAGAACCTAAGCCTTCCAGCAACCTCAAAAGCACTCAAGACACTTGAAAAGAAGAACTTCACTCTACCTGACGGTCTTCCCGAATTGGTGACAAGGCAAACTTTAGAGGTCATTTGGGTCTTCACTGGAGGGGATGGTCACTACCCAGAACGTGGAACATGTTCCTCAAGATCCACGAACTCAATCCACCGTCCGAGGCCTGTATATCGCCAATGATGCAGCAGAGAGAAGACTGGCACCGATCCAAAGACTCCAAGCTCGAACCAAAGACGACAACAGAAGCAGTTACTCCTCAAAGTTGTTCATCATGACTCAATACCGCCAAGAGAACAAAGGCTGGAGTGGTCGCTAAATTCCCTCTTGCTCCTTGAGCTCCATCCACCAACGACTTGATTGCCCTGCTCTACTTATCGAATTGTCCTGCATTTCTGGTGCCCCCTTGGAATTTTTCACAACTTTGTTAGTAATTTTCAGTTGAATGCCATTCTTTGCAATTTCTTATTTTCTCCTCCAATTGATTTTTTCCAAGTTTCACTTGAAATGTGGAATCTTGTCAATCTGTGCGGCCAGTAAAGATCGACGAATCAAACAAGATTTTGCCTAAAGTATTTATGGGTCATAAGAAACAAGGGGGCACCCGTGCTGACAAGTTTCCATACATTTCATTTTTTTTACACCCAGGAGTGAAACACCCTAATTATATATATATATATATATATATATATATATATATATATATATATATATATATATATATATATATATATATATATACGAGGGGTGGTCAATAAGTTTTGTAATTCGGATATAAGGAAACGAGATATGAGGAAAAGTGTTTTATTATTTTTCAATATAACTACCCTCGACTTCAATGCAATTGCGCCACTTGTCCCTGAGGCTTCGAATTCCCGACAACCAGAAATCTCCCGACTGCTGTTCAATCCACTCCTGGACGGCGAGCTGGACTTCTTCATCGTCCCCAAACCGGCGTCCACGCAATGCAGCCTTAAACTTGCGGAATAAAAAGTAGTCGCCGGGGGCGAGATCTGGACTGTAGGGGGGATTGTGGAGCTCCTTGAATCCGCACTCACGCAGGTCAGCTTGTGCAACTCTGGCCTTGTGGACTTTGACGACGTTGAAGTCGATCATGGGGTGTGAGGTTTCTAGGGACCCAAGGGGCAGAGACCTTGGTCATGGCCAAATTGTCGTGGATGATGTTGATACCACTTCCATGTGATATTCCAAGTTCTCGCTCGATTTCTTCGACCTTCACCCGTCGAGTTTCGAGGATCTTCCTCTCCACACGGGCCACATTGTCCTCGTTGGTCATGTCTGATGGGCGTCTTGGACGGGGGTCATCTTCAAGGGACTCATGACCATGACGGAACTCCCTATTCCAGCGAGCAATAGCTGCATAGGAAGGGGCGGTGTCGGTGTACACTGTAACCATGCGTTCATGGATCTCTTCTGCATTCTTGCCTTCCTTGGTCAAAATTTGATGACTGCGCGGTGCTCACCCTTCTCCATTGTTGAAAAATTTGTGACTGACGATCTGCGATCAGCTACTGCTTCTTAAATAGACGAGGCAGGAGCGTGCGGCTGCAGGTCCTGACTTGTCATAACCCCCCTACAAACAGCCATCCCCCTTCCTCTGTTTTGCCCTACCGATTTGTAAAACTTATTGACCGCCCCTCGTGTATATATATATATATATATATATATATATATATATATATATATATATATATATATATATATATATATATATGCGGTTAAAAGGCTATTTTTGACAGACACAGTCTTCCTCAAAGCCGTCGGAAAGGGCTCTTCTCACATACACGAGAAAGTAACACTTAAAACGCCTATTTTAAGTTTTACCTTCTCGTGTACGTGAGAAGAGTTCCTTCCGAGGGCTTTGAGGAAGACTGTGTCTGCCAAAACTAGACTTTTAACCGTATAATTAATTGTGTTACCTCAATATCTTTTCTTAATATATATATATATATATATATATATATATATATATATATATATATATATATATATATATATATATATATATATATATATATATATATATATATATATTAAAATTAACCCACAGGAAAATGAAAAGATGAAGCCAAGCACTTTCGAACTATATTTGCAAGTTCATCTTCAAGGACTAGCATGAAAATGGAGAAGACAACCTTATATAGGGTACAAAGATACGAAGGGAACGCCCATCACATAGTAAAAACCAATGGAAAAACACAATAACAAGACACAGAAATACCAATAAAAAGATCATTAGGCAACTAATAACAGACATATGCATCCCCAAAACGATATACACACAACAACGCCGTGTATATGAATAGAAATGGGGGGTGAAAAGACAAAAACATTTTAAAGGATTATCATTAGAACGAAAACATTTAGGGCTAAGAGTTAATGCACGATCCTAGCAGAGACACGTGGTGTGGGAGGCAATGCGAATGATATTACACTAATAAAGAGTGACAACAGGCTGCATTATGAAGTTATTTCATTTAGTACAAGTTTTTTTTTAAAAACAGGGTCGAGTTTAAATAAGCCAGGGGAAATATTTATATTAGGCAACATGCCAATTAATGAACACTCGACAATATTTCTTTTTGTGAAATCAGCGGAATGATAAAGGAATTTTGCAGAGTTCCAGTCAATGGGGTGGTTATTTTCGGATAAATGCAAAAATAAAGCGCTGTTTAGTTCACCTCTTCTAATATTATACGTATGTTGGCAAATTCTAGTAGATAAAGATTTACCAGTTTGCCCTAAGTAAGGTAAATTGCAAATAGAACATTCTATAGAATATACTCCACCTTTTTTCCTTGTATTATTGTGGACTAACATTTTATATAAAGTGGATTCATATCTAAAATTTACATAGAATTTACCAACATACGTATAATATTAGAAGAGGTGAAGTAAACAGCGCTTTATTTTTACATTTATCCGAAAATAACCACCACATTGACTGGAACTGCAAAATTCCTTTATCATTCCGCTGATTTCACAAAAAGAAATATTGTCGAGTGTTCATTAATTGGCATGTTGCCTAATATAAATATTTCCCCTGGCTTATTTAAACTCGACTCTGTTTTAAAAAAAAGTTGTACTAAATGAAATATCTTCATAATGCAGCCTGTTGTCACTCTTTATTAGTGTAATATCATTCGCATTGCCTCCCACACCACGTGTCTCTGCTAGGATCGTGCATTAACTCTTAGCCCTAAATGTTTTCGTTCTAATGATAATCCTTTAAAATGTTTTTGTTTTTTCACCCCCCATTTCCATTCATATACATGGCGTTGTTGTGTGTATATCGTTTTTGGGACGCATGTATCCGTTATTTGTTGCCTAATGATCTTTTTATTGGTATTTCTGTGTCTTGTTATTGTGTTTTTCCATTGGTTTTTACTATGTGATGGGCGTTCCCTTCGTATCTTTGTACCCTATATAAGGTTGTCTTCTCCATTTTCATGCTATTCCTTGAAGATGAACTTGCAAATATAGTTCGAAAGTGCTTGGCTTGATCTATTCATTTTCCTGCGGGTTAATTTTCATATTATTGCTTTCCTCACGTGCCACTTTGTGAGGTTTTTTATTATATATATATATATATATATATATATATATATATATATATATATATATATATATATATATATATATATATATATAACTTCTATTGTTAGGAAATAATAATTGTCATAAAGAAGCAAGAACAAGTTGAAAGAAACCGTCGTGCTTGCTAATTCCGGTGATCGAGTGTACTTTTCTGCGGTCACAACATGCTCCCCCTTCGAGGACACCGTAATGACTGCCCTTTGGATCTCTCTGTTCCCAGCTCGACTGGAGAAAGTCTTCCGAGCCCTGTTGCGCTGCCATGCCAATGGAGGCGATTCTGACCTAATGACGCGTCTCACAACCTCATACAAGAACTGTACTCTCATCAGCAAAACAATTCAAGACCAAATGATTCAAATTCCAGGTGAGAAACTTCCCTTGGAATACCATATATATATATATATATATATATATATATATATATATATATATATGGGGAAAGTGTTTTTCTTTGTAATTTTGCATTGTCCTCTCGATATTTTTTTGCATTGCTTTCTTGAAAAATTTACTAAACTCTAAATTTATTCATTATTACATTGTCGCATTATTTTATCTCAAGTTAAACAAACTTTAAACTTATTGTCAGTCATTAATACGTACATCTCTTTAATATATTCTAATCTTGCTTGTTTTCATATTATTTGACTCCATTATAGGCTGAAGATGAACATAGCTAATGTTCGAATTGTTCCAAATTATATATGTTCCGAATACTTGTTCTGGCTTTAATTTATACACATATATATAGTAAACGACTATTGAGATTGGATATAAAATAAAGTAATCGGGAGTAAAGAAATAAAAAGTCATGTTAATCCCATCTTCTTCCATTTCTTATTTGTTTCCTCAGACTCTAATCTTTTCTACCTTTTCTTTTTTTCTCCGTCACTTCCTATCTTTGTTCTATCCATTTAGCTTCACAAATACACTGTGACATACACACATACATACCTAATGATTATTAGATTGTAAGAAGGAAGTTTAAATTATTACATCTTGGTTTGCATGGCAGCTGGTGCTAGAGAAGGTGGTTTCATCCGTTTCTGGACTTTTTGCTATCATGATGAACGAGTCGAGACGACTGACGTTTCAATGAACGTGCAAGCCTCCATTTGTGTCCGTCACTTCAGCGATGGCCATCCAAAGCAGGACTTCCTCGGCTTTGTTCATGCTTAGGACTAGACTGGCAAAGGACTGGCTCGTCTTCTGCTTAGTACTGTGAAGAGTGTTGGCCTGGACATGAGCACCTGCCGTGGACTTTGTTTTGACAGAATCAGTGCTATGATGGGTAAGTTCCGAGGGTGTGTAGCCATGGTAGTGCAAGAATATCCACTTTCAAAGGCAATACATTGTTTTAATCATCGGCTAAACCTCATCCTGATCAGTGTCCGCTCGTGTATAAGCACCGCGGAACTGCAGCACCCTTTATTTCCACTCGATATTACCGAAAGCATTCAATATAATGAGTCCTTTTTTCTTTAATTCTTTCTTTATACTTGTACATTATATAATCCTTAAGCATAATGTCCGTTGCCATCCCCTAGTTTATGAAATAAAAATCCTCGTATAGAACTGTGCGCTTCACAGTCTCAGCGACGCTGTGTTTGGCTGTTGTGCGCATGCTCACATGTCCGAGATAGGAAGCTGCCCGCTAGGGAGAGAGAGAGAGAGAGAGAGAGAGAGAGAGAGAGAGAGAGAGAGAGAGAGAGAGAGAGAGTACTGTGGCTCACGCAGTGCCGGCCCCGGTGTGCCGGTGGAAGGTAGTGTTGCTTTACCTGCCGAAGCACCAGGTCTAGACGTCCATTTTTACCTGCGTCGAAGCGCCAGCCCTAATCGTCGCTTTTACCTGCGGCGAAGCGCCAAGTCTAGGTGTCACCTTTTTTCAAGAGGAGTAAAGTTCAATTTTCAAAAGGAATAAGGTTCAATTGTACCCATTTAGAGTCATGAAATGACCCATATGACCATGGGACATAGGATTATTTACCATGGAGATTTTATATCTGCCATCAGATTTGGCGATGGGTGGCTCCATCTAGTGGCATTTAGCAAATGAAAAACTGAATAATGATACACTGGCAAACAAAACGAAATCGTTTAATAGTTGGCTCAAAAATATTTTCAAAGGACATTCTGATTTAATTAAACAATTCAAATTGTATAATCCTCGCTACCGTACATATATGGTTTATCGAAAACACATAAAAACGGTAATCCGCTTAGACCGATAATTTCCAGTGTAGGATCGCATGAGTACAAACTTTGTGTGGTTAGCGAACATCCTATCCAAATTAATTGGTAGCATCTCTGATGCTCACATTATTCATTCTAGTGATTTTGTAAATAAAGTTAAAGATGTTAATAGCCTTTTTAATAAAGTTCTCGTTGATGAAGCCCTGGATGTCATTATAGAAAACTTGCCTTTGTCTAACCTAACATTACCCTTACCGTGTAAAATATATATATATATATATATATATATATATATATATATTATATATATATATATATATATATATATATATATATATATATATATATATATACGAGGGGCGGTCAATAAGTTTTGTAATTCGGATATAAGGAAACGAGATATGAGGAAAAGTGTTTTATTATTTTTCAATATAACTACCCTCGACTTCAATGCACTTGCGCCACTTGTCCCTGAGGCTTCGAATTCCCGACAACCAGAAATCTCCCGACTGCTGTTCAATCCACTCCTGGACGGGGAGCTGGACATCTTCATCGTCCCCAAACCGGCGTCCACGCAGTGCAGCCTTGAACTGTCGGAATAAAAAGTAGTCGCTAGGGGCCAGATCTGGACTGTAGGGGGGGGGGATGGTTGAGCTCCTCGAATCCGCACTCGAGCAGGGCAGCTTGTGCAACTCTGGCATTGTGGACTTTGACGACGTTGAAGTCGATCATGGAGCGTGAGGTTTCTATGGCCAAATTGCCGTGGATAATGTTGATAACACTTCCACGTGATATCCAAGTTCTCGCTCGATTTCATCGACCTTCACCCGTTGATTTTCGAGGATCCTCCTCTCCACACGGGCCACATTGTCCTCTTTGGTCACGTCTGACAGGCGTCCTGGACGGGGGTCATCTTCAAGGGAGTCACGACAATGGCAGAACTCCCTATTGCAGCGAGCAATGGTTACATAGGAAGAGGCGGTGTCGGTGTACACTGCAACCATGCGTTCATGGATCTGTTTTGTATTCTTGCCTTCCTTGGTAAAAAATTCGATGACTGCACGGTGCTCAACCTTCTCCATTGTTGACAAATTTGTGACTGACGATCTGCGATCAGCTACTGCTTCTTAAATAGACGAGGCAGGAGCGTGCGGCTGCAGGTCTTGAATTGTCATAACTTCGTTCGAGTCGCCAATCTACATATTTACCAAGGGACTCACAATATCTCATGACCACATCAAATGAACTATTGAGGGCAAATTTTAAAAAAGCAAATAGAGGTGTAGGGGTGCGAAGATGTATCATACAAAATTTCCTTCCAAGTCGATAATATAAACAAGCCCATTAAATTACCAACTCAGAACAGACTTCGCCGTAGCGTGGCGGAAGAGTGCTAGTTTGGGGAGGAGGGGGGGGGCGCTTTCATACTTCATCTTGAGATTTTCTATATTCGAATCTATTTTATTTCTTTTTGACAAGTTGCTCCTTCAAACAATTTGTCTTCTATCTATCTACCTGACTCTTGTTGGCTGAGATTCCATCTTCTTTAGGTTGGCTGGGTTAACTTGACGTGATGATTTTTTCTTGCTTCTTGATGATGGGATGAGTTCTTTAATGCTTCGTTGCTGGATTCTTGATGATTTCTTCTAGATGAGTTGGTGGTCCTTGAAGCGTTTTCTCTTGAGTCGATTTCGTGGTCCTTTTTGATTAGTTAAGTTAGTCCTTGAAGCGTTTTCCTTGAGTTCCGATTTCTTCGGGATTTTCTTCGTAAAAATTGTGGACTTTTTGAGTTTCGAACGTGGTATCTTTAGATCTAAATGCCAATGCTCTTAGCCATCACGCTACGGCGAAGTCCGTTCTGAGTTGGTAATTTAATGGGCTATTTATATTATCGACTTGGAAGGAATTTTTCTCTCTGATACATCTTCGCACCTCTACAGAGGACAACAAAGGCAAATGGACAAAAGCACTATTTAGTCACTTAAATAAAAACGACCTTCAACTAAGAAACCTGGAACCAATGAGCAAGGAGCAGATAAAATATAAAATAAGAGAAATGGAGGGAAGAGGTAGATTGTAAGAAGACCATAACACTATCATGTGAGGCTCCTGTGCAATTAAGATCAAGATCAAGAGAATATGAAACGATATATTCTGGAATTGTGGAACATAAGACGCAAGATAACAAAAAACAACGGTTATATAACATAAAAAGATTGACAGATTTGGAAGCGCATAAGTGTGACGTTTTCTTTTTACAGAGAGCCGTAGAAAAGGCATATTATCTCTGGCAGAATACTACTACTACTAGTTAACCCTCCCTCCCCATATAATCATCTAATCTGCGTTTGAATACATTCAAGTTTGGACTGTCTACCATCTCAGATGGCAAACTATTCCAGTAATCTACCACTCTATTGGTGAAAAAATATTGGTAACACTTCAGATTCGTGGCGCACGGTAGATGGCGCTGTTAGTCGGCTACAATTTTGGGCTACAGCATATCTCTTATGACGTCAGACGGTAGCGTCAGATGTGAACAATATCGGCGTAATATTTTTTGGTATATGAGTATATACTGGGGGGCTGCGCCCCCCAGACCCCCCCCAATTGATTGAAACTCAGGGTCATCGTAGGGTGGTCTCCCTGCAGTGCTTACTCCCCCACGAGCAGCTTTTTACTGGCAGAAAAAACGTAACCTAAAGACAAACAATACTAACTTTAAGCGCGCGGGTATAATTCTGTTATGGCTAGCAGAAATTCGTGGAATCGCTCTTTGATACTGGAAAATTTCTTCACGAAAAGAGCGGTTGCGAGATAGCCAGCAAAATGTTTACCGTTTTCGTTTAAATAGAACTTATCACAACGAAACAGTAAATTTTCCGAAAAATGTAAATTCGCACTGCATTTTGGGCATTTTATAGTTTTCTTAATTAATTTATGAGCCTCTAGATAATCTAAAAGTTTTTCGCGGTTATGCAAAATAAAGCCAAATTCGAATAATGACGAAGCAGAAGTAGAGCACGCAGACGACATAACTACAAATTTTTTTTGCCAAAACGGGTCATAGTTATAAGCTACGACGTTGCCAGTAAGAAGCTGTTATCGTTCGTAACAATACAAAATATACGAAAACAAACAATAAAAGACATCAAGAAACCTTACCTAACTTAGAAAAAACTATAAACAAGCAGAGGCGCAGATATTTAGTAAATAATACAAACTAAAAGTTACAAATCCCCAAAACAACAAAACAATATAACGCCGTGATTGGTCATATCTGAGGCTCCTGTCTGACGTCATAAGAGATATGCTGTAGCCCAAAATTGTAGCCGACTAACAGCGCCATCTACCGTGCGCCACGAATCTGAAGTATTACCAAAGGTAACACTTCAGTTTTGGGGTGCACAGTAGGTGGCGCTGTTTATTTGCTACAATTTTGGGCTACAATATATGTAGCGTCAGATGTGAATAATTATGGCGTTATATTTTTTTGTATATGAGTATATATTGGAGGGCTATGCCCCCAGACATCCCCCCCATTGATTGAAACTCAGGATCATTGCAGGGGGGGCCCCCGCCAGTGATATCTCCCCCACAGCTTTTTACTGGCAGAAAAACCTAACCTAATGACAAACAATACTTACCTCTATAGGTTTCTTGATTAGTTTATGCGCCTCTAGATAATCTAAAAGTTTTTTGTGGTCATGCAAAATAAACCCAAATTCGAATAACCAAGAAGCACAACTAGAGCACGAAAAAGCCATAATGAAAGAGAAACAAATGCTAACCAGGTTCTATTTATAGCTACGACGTTGCTAATAAGAAGCTGTTATTGTTCACTGTGAAACAAAAAGAATGAAAACAAAAATGAAACAATAAAAGACATTAAGAAACCTTACCTAACTTAGAAAAAAACTATAAACGAGCAGAGGCGCAGATATTTAGTAAATAATACAGACTATAAAAGTTACAAATCCCCAAAACAACAAAAAAATATAACACTGTGATTGGTCAGATCTGAAGCTACCGTCTGACGTCATAAGAGATATATTGTAGCCCAAAATTGTAGCCTACTAACAGTGCCACCTACCCTGCACCCCAAATCTGAAGTATTTCTAAAATCTTTACTCCTGTAGCTTTACTCTAGCACACTATTTGTTATATTCATTGCGTCACTACACTGCTTCAAAAACTTCACTGACCTATCTACTACTATGCCTAAGTTCTTCTCATCCTCAAGTGAATTTAGCTAATACCCATCCATTTCATAGCTAAATTCCTTATTATCCCTTCCCATGTTAAGAACTTTGCATTTTTTAAGGTTAAAAGATATCTGCCACTTCTGAGCCCAAGCTAATAACTTATTTAAGTCACAGCCTCCCCAAGATCATTTATATAAACTATGGATAATAAAGAAAATAGAACGGATCCTTGGGGTACGCCACTGATAACGTCCCTCCACTGTGACCTCACCCCATTCAGCACAACTCTGTTTCCTGTCTTTCAGCCATTCAGTTATCCAATTCAAAACTTTATCGCATATCCCATGCATTTTTAATTTGTGAACTAGTCTCCTATGTTACTATAAAATTAATAACAAGTCTGGCAGAGTTAAAATGGGACCTATCAAATATGAAGGGGTTGTGAGAGAAACTGATGAGGAAATATTTGAGGTACTAAATGGTCATTTTGCATCAGTATTTACAAAGGAGAAACTAAATAGTCTTATGTATAGTACTCATGGGTCAGGGAAAGAGGTGTTTACTACCATTAGTATGGATCGGAGGAAAATAAAAGGACTAAGAACATAAGAAAAGGAGACTGCAAAAGACCATTCATGGCCTACACTTGGCAGCTCCTGTTCAATTCAGCACACAAAAGATTTCTTACCAGAGAAAAGTCATCAACATTGTCACCCTTTACAGGAGTTCGTCAGATCTAATCTATAATATACATAAAATGCATCCAGAGGATTATATCCATTCACATAATCTCCCCACTCCTTAGAAAAATATATACATATGTACATAAAAAAAAAGTCAGTCCCATCTAGCAGCTTCATCCATATATTTATCTAATCTATTCTTAAAACTACCCAGAGAGGAGGCTTCTATCACATGTCTAGTGAGCCTATTCCATTCATCTACCACACGATTTGTAAACCAATTCCTCCCAATCTCCTTCCTATACTTATCAAGCTTAAACCCATTGCTACGTGTTCTGTCATGTTCACTAAGTATAAGAACCTTACCCAGAGCCCCTTTTTTATATCCTTTTACCCATTTGAAGACTTCAATCAATTCCCTTCTGACTCTTCTCTTTTCAAATGTATGTAGATTTAGTTTTCTGAGCTTTTCACCATAAGAACATAAGAAAAGGAGACTGCAAAAGACCATTCATGGCCTACACTTGGCAGCTCCTGTTCCAGTCAACACACAAAAGATTTCTTACCAGAGAAAAGTCATCAACATTGTCACCCTTTACAGGAGTTCGTCAGATCTAATCTACAATATACATAAAATGCATCCAGAGGATTATGTCCATTCATGCAACCGCATGAATTATTTAGTTATATCATTCATGAAGATATAGATATAATATGTATAGTTGAATCATGGGTTAATGAAAATATATTTAATGATAATGTCAGTGAATTTGAACTAGAGGGTTATACTATGTACATTAGTCAAAGGAGAGATAGGACTGGTGGTGGGTTGATTATTTATATCAGAAATAGCATTTCTTCAAATCTAAATAACTCTATAAAGCAAGGAGAAGGTGAATCATTATGGATAGATATTAAGGTTGGTAAAAATAGGAAAATACACTTGGGAGCTTTTTATAGACCACCAGGACAGACTGATTGTATCGATGAGTTAATGATTAGGGAAATAAGTAAAGGATGCAAAGAAGATACAGTTATTCTTGGTGACTTTAATTTAACTTCTGTAGACTGGGAAAATATGATAGGAAGAGATAGAGCAAGTTGTAAGTTTATGGAGTGTTTTGAGGATAACTTTTTGATCCAATTTGTTAATAAGCCAACAAGGGGTGCCAATATATTAGATCTAATTCTTTCAAATGATGATCACTTAGTTCAAGGATTGAGTGTAGGGGAATCATTGGGAAACAGTGATCATCAGATGGTTCGGTTTAATTTGCAAATAGTTAAGGGTAGAACAACGACAAACTCCACGAAATTTCCAAATTTTTATAGGGGAGATTACGATAAATTACGCAGCATGCTAAATCAGATTAGGTGGGATATAGAATTCCATGGAAAGAATACTTATGAGATGTGGGATATTTTTAAGACTATATTAAACATGGTTCAGGAACAGTGTATTCCGATGAAGTCTATTAGGAAGAAATGTAGGAAACCATTATGGTGGAACCAAGAAATAGCTAATAATGTTTCAGAGAAAAAAAGGGCATACCAGAGATTACAAAGTGAGAGTAGTTTAGATAATTTAAACCATTATAGGTCAACCAGAAATGAACTAAATAAGATTATTAAGAAGACCAAAAGGACAGCAGAAATTAATTTAGCTAAAAATAATAATAAAGATCCTAAAAAATTCTTTAGCTATTATAGAATCAATAATCAATCTAACAGTGATAAAATAGGGCCTATTAAATATGAAGGGGTTTTGAAAGAATCTGATGAGGAAATAGTAGAGGTCCTTAATGATCATTTTGCTTCAGTATTCACAGAAGAGAAACCAGTTAGATTAATTGATGATAATTCTAGGTCAAGGGAAGTAGTGATAAATTCTATTAATATAGACAGAGAAGAAATTAAAGGGCTTATAATTCAGTTAAATACTAGTAAGGCATCTGGCCCTGACAACATTCATTCTAGGATACTCAAAGAAGGTGTAGAAAGTATTGCAGTAGCTCTCGAGAAGATATTTTTTAGATCACTAGAGTCTGGAGAAATACCAAATGATTGGAAATTGGCAAATGTAGTGCCAATTTTTAAAAAGGGAAGCAAAGAGGACCCAAATAACTTTAGACCAGTAAGCTTAACTTCTATAGTCTGTAAAATTCTTGAGAAGATGGTTAAGAAGGGAATTTCTGATCATCTAGAGAGTAGCAGGTTAATTAATGATGCTCAGCATGGTTTTAGAAAAGATAGATCGTGTTTAACTAATTTACTGTAACATAACATAACATAACATAATTTAACGGATGACAAAAGCCACAAGGGCCTATCAAAGGTCATCCGTATCCATCAAATCCCACCCATATAATGCATCCATAGGATTTTTTCAGATCATGCAGCTACAATATACAATTTAACAATCCATAGGAATGTCCAACCATGCATCCACAATATATAATTTAAAGCCTCCATAGGAGTCTGTCAAAAACAAAATCAAAATCCCCCAAAATATACAATAAAAAGAAACTGCATCCACAGGAATGAGTCAAGAAACATATCCACATACCAAAAAGTAAGAAATTAACCCTCCATCCCCATATAATCATCCAATCTGCGCTTGAAAACATTCAAGTTTGGGCTGTCTACAGTCTCAGGTGGCAAACTATTCCAATAATCCACCACTCTGTTAGTGAAAAAATATTTTCTAACATCCAGTCTGCACCTCTGTTTTTTAATCTTTAAGTGGTGGCCTCTAGTTCTATTACTACCTTCTAACTCAAATAACTTGCTGAAATCTAATTTATCCATCCCAGAAAAGATTTTAAAAAGCTCAATCATATCTCCCCTCACACACCTTCTTTCAAATGAAAACATATTTAATACCCTCAGTCTATCTTCATATTGAAGGTGCTTCAGGGATGGTATTATTTTTGTTGCCCTCCTTTGTACTGACTCTAATAAGTTTATATCATGTCTAAAATGTGGTGACCATGCCTGTATACAGTACTCTAAATGTGGCCTGACATAAGAGTTGTATAGTTTAAGGATGACCTCCTTACTCTTGTAGCTAACGTTTCTTTTAATGTAACCTAGCACCCTATTTGCTCTATTTTTTGCCTCAATACACTGCTTTGAAAATTTCAGTGACCTATCTACTACCACTCCTAAGTCTTTCTCATCTTCAACTGAATTAAGCCAATATCCATCCATCTCATAGCTAAATTCCCTATTATCTCTCCCCATGTTAATAACTTTGCATTTATTAAGGTTAAAAGTCATCTGCCACTTCTGAGCCCAAGCTAACAGCTTATCTAAGTCACCCTGCACTTTAAAGCTACCCTCAACCTCTTTGACTACAGCTGCCAATTTAGTGTCATCAGCAAAAATTGACACTTTGCTATTTACACCTTGCCCAAGATCATTTACATAGATTATAAATAATAAAGGGCCTAAAACTGATCCCTGAGGTACGCCACTAATAACATTCCTCCACTCTGACCTCACTCCATTCAGTACAACTCTCTGTTTCCTATTTTTCAGCCATTCAGTTATCCAATTTAAAACGTTCCCACATATCCCATGCAGCTTTAATTTATGAACTAGTCTTCTATGTGGAACCTTATCAAAAGCTTTGCTGAAATCTAAGTAGATCACATCAACTTTCTCACCCCTATCTAATTCTTTAGTTACATAATCCATAAAATCCAGTAAATTAGTTAAACACGATCTATCTTTTCTAAAACCATGCTGAGCATCATTAATTAACCTGCTACTCTCTAGATGATCAGAAATTCCCTTCTTAACCATCTTCTCAAGAATTTTACAGACTATAGAAGTTAAGCTTACTGGTCTAAAGTTATTTGGGTCCTCTTTGCTTCCCTTTTTAAAAATTGGCACTACATTTGCCAATTTCCAATCATTTGGTATTTCTCCAGACTCTAGTGATCTAATAAATATCTTCTCGAGAGCTACTGCAATACTTTCTACACCTTCTTTGAGTATCCTAGAATGAATGTTGTCAGGGCCAGATGCCTTACTAGTATTTAACTGAATTATAAGCCCTTTAATTTCTTCTCTGTCTATATTAATAGAATTTATCACTACTTCCCTTGACCTAGAATTATCATCAATTAATCTAACTGGTTTCTCTTCTGTGAATACTGAAGCAAAATGATCATTAAGGACCTCTATTTAACAGAGTGGTAGATTATTGGAATAGTTTGCCACCTGAGACTGTAGACAGCCCAAACTTGAATGTTTTCAAGCGCAGATTGGATGATTATATGGGGATGGAGGGTTAATTTCTTACTTTTTGGTATGTGGATATGTTTCTTGACTCATTCCTGTGGATGCAGTTTCTTTTTATTGTATATTTTGGGGGATTTTGATTTTGTTTTTGACAGACTCCTATGGAGGCTTTAAATTATATATTGTAGATGCATGGTTGGACATTCCTATGGATTGTTAAATTGTATATTGTAGCTGCATGATCTGACAAAATCCTATGGATGCATTATATGGGTGGGATTTGATGGATACGGATGACCTTTGATAGGCCCTTGTGGCTTTTGTCATCCGTTAAATTATGTTATGTTATGTTATGTTAAAATATAATCTCCCCACTCCTTAGAAAAATATATACATATGTACATAAAAAAAAAGTCAGTCCCATCTAGCAGCTTCATCCATATATTTATCTAATCTATTCTTAAAACTACCCAGAGAGGAGGCTTCTATCACATGTCTAGTGAGCCTATTCCATTCATCTACCACACGATTTGTAAACCAATTCCTCCCAATCTCCTTCCTATACTTATCAAGCTTAAACCCATTGCTACGTGTTCTGTCATGTTCACTAAGTATAAGAACCTTACCCAGATCCCCTTTTTTATATCCTTTTACCCATTTGAAGACTTCAATCAATTCCCCTCTGACTCTTCTCTTTTCAAATGTATGTAGATTTAGTTTTCTGAGCTTTTCACCATAAGAACATAAGAAAAGGAGACTGCAAAAGACCATTCATGGCCTACACTTGGCAGCTCCTGTTCCAGTCAACACACAAAAGATTTCTTACCAGAGAAAAGTCATCAACATTGTCACCCTTTAAGGAGTTCGTCAGATCTAATCTACAATATACATAAAATGCATCCAGAGGATTATGTCCATTCATGCAACCGCAAAATATAATCTCCCCACTCCTTAGAAAAATATATACATATGTACATAAAAAAAGTCAGTTCCATCTAGCAGCTTCATCCATATATTTATCTAATCTATTCTTAAAACTACCCAGAGAGGAGGCTTCTATCACATGCCTAGTGAGCCTATTCCATTCATCTACCACACGATTTGTAAACCAATTCCTCCCAATCTCCTTCCTAAACCTATACTTATCAAGCTTAAACCCATTGCTACGTGTCCTGTCATGTTCACTAAGTATAAGAACCTTACCCAGATCCCCTTTATTATATCCTTTTACCCATTTGAAGACTTCAATCAATTCCCCTCTGACTCTTCTCCTTTCCAATGTATGTAGATTTAGTTTTCTGAGCCTTTCACCATAAGGTAAGTTCCTTAGCCCACCAATCATCTTTGTCATCCTTCTCTGCACAGACTCAAGCAAATCAATATCCTTCCTATAATATGGTGACCAAAATTGTACTGCATAGTCTAGATGAGGCCTAACTAGCACCAGATACAGTTTTAGAATGACTTCAGCACTCTTATTGCTTACACTCCTCCTAATGAATCCCAATATCCTATTAGCTTTATTCTTAGCATTTAGGCATTGCTTTCTAGGAGGAAGGTCTGAACTTACCAAAATACCCAAGTCCCTCTCACAATCGGTCCTCCCTAAAATTCTCCCATTTAATTTATAACTATTCAATGGATTATTTCTACCTATACTAAGTACACTACATTTGTCTATGGTAAACTTCATTTGCCATTTCTCGGCCCAATTGGACAGAATGGTCAATTCCTCCTGCATTACAACAGCATCAGAATCAGCCCTAATGGCCCTACCTAGCTTAGTATCATCAGCAAATTTACTTAGGTCACTACTTATACCTATGTCAAGATCATTAATATAAATTAAGAATAGCAAGGTAAGTTCCTTAGCCCACCAATCATCTTTGTCATCCTTCTCTGCACAGACTCAAGCAAATCAATATCCTTCCTATAATATGGTGACCAAAATTGTACTGCATAGTCTAGATGAGGCCTAACTAGCACCAGATACAGTTTTAGAATGACTTCAGCACTCTTATTGCTTACACTCCTCCTAATGAATCCCAATATCCTATTAGCTTTATTCTTAGCATTTAAGCATTGCTCTCTAGGAGGAAGGTCTGAACTTACCAAAATACCCAAGTCCCTCTCACAATCGGTCCTCCCTAAAATTCTCCCATTTAATTTATAACTATTCAATGGATTATTTCTACTTATACTAAGTACACTACATTTGTCTATGGTAAACTTCATTTGCCATTTCTCGGCCCAATTGGACAGAATGGTCAATTCCTCCTGCATTACAACAGCATCAGAATCAGCCCTAATGGCCCTACCTAGCTTAGTATCATCAGCAAATTTAGTCAGGTCACTACTTATACCTATGTCAAGATCATTAATATAAATTAAGAATAGCAAGGGACCCAAAACAGACCCTTGCGGAACTCCACTGCTAACACAACCCCACTCAGATTTAACTCCATCTATACTAACTCTTTGCTGTCTGTCACTAAGCCATGACTGAATCCACCTCAATATACTGCCATCGATCCTGTGTGCTTTAACTTTGCTCAAAAGCCGTAAGTGTGGCACTCGATCAAAAGCCTTACTAAAGTCCAAGTATAAAATATCATAGTTTTCATCATTATCTGCTGCTTCATACACCTTACTATAAAAAGAGCAAATTAGTCAGACAGGATTTACCCTTACTAAAGCCATGCTGTGATTCTTTTATCAACTTATGCTTATCCAAGTGATCTCTAATATTCCTTGCTATAATAGATTCCATCATTTTCCCTACCACTAATGTCAAACTTACTGGTCTGTAATTAGACATATTTGTTTTATCCCCTTTCTTAAATATAGGTATCACATTGGCTTTCTTCCATGCCACGCTCCAATGATTTTCTAAAGATGCATGCTAGGGGCTCACTTAACACATCCTTACATTCTTTCAAAATTATAGGAAAGACCTCATCAGGACCGGGTGCTTTACTACTTTTGATTTTATCAATTTCCTTTGTCACTATCTCCTTTGTGATCAAGATATCCTTTAATTTCTCTTCATCATTACCCCGATAGATCATTGACTCCTCAGGTATATTTAGAGTATCCTCCTGTGTAAATACTGAGAGAAAAAAGTCATTTAGCATTCCAGCCATTGAGTCCCTATCACTCACTAATTCTCCATTGGAATCTATAAGTGGGCCTATTTTATCTCAAACCTTAGTTTTGAATAATTGATAAAAACTTTTAGGATCTTCATTTGCCTCTTTAATTTCATAATTTCTCCTTGCTACTCTAATTAACTTTTTAACATCTCTTGCTAGTTCATTATATCTCTGCCTTAAGTGATCCTCTCCATTTTTTATTTTCCTATAAATACCCTTTTTAATGCCAATATAATGCTTAATTTTATCTGTCATCCATTTTGGGTCATTATTTTTAGTCCTAATCTCCTTATATGGAATGTTAATCATCTGACCTGTAATTAATTGCTCAATTATTCTTTCATACTTCTCTTCAATTGTAATCTCTTCCTCCTGGTGATTATTGTCTCCACTAACTGATATCATTGAATCTATTCCTGATTTGATTTCATTGCCTGGTTTCTGTACAACTTCCTCCAGGTAAGTCCTGAGCCCATTATAATTTGCTCTTCTAAAGTCAGGAATTTTAACATTGTTCATGCTACTATCAATACCATTCCATTTCATCTTGAATCTAATTTCACAATGGTCACTATTACCCAAATTTCCTCCAATCTCAGTATCCTTAATAACTTCTTTCCTATTTGTCAGAACTAAATCCAGTATATTATTACCTCTAGTGGGTTCGTTAATAATCTGCCTCAGAAAATTATTTTGGACAACATTCAAAAATTCCTCAGCCTCCTGATCACCCACAAGAGCTTCCCAGTCTATATTTCTGTAATTAAAATTGCCCATTATACACACATGCTTACTTCTACATGCCCGTTCTATCTCCTGTCACAGAAGATTTGAAGCTTCCTTACTAAGATTTGGTGGTCTGTATAATAATCCTATGACAAGCTTGTTTTTACCTTCCTTTACATTTAGCCATAATGACTCTGTGTTATCATCTAATTTAATTGTACTGTTTACACAACACTGGAGATTATCTTTAATATAAATAATAACCCCTCCTCCTCTCTTCCTATTACTATCTGTATGGAACATGTTAAAGCTCTCAATCTCAACCTCAGGTTTAAAGTGATTACCTGCCAAATCAAGCCATGACTCTGTTATCGCAATTATATCAAAATTCTCTTCACTCGCTAACGCTCTTAAGAGATCTATCTTATTCCTTATACTCCGACCATTTGTGTAGTATATTTTTAATTTTTTTTTATTATTCCCATCTTCATTGCATCGTGGTTTTTTATTCCTAGTTATCTGCTCATTCACTTGTGCATTAGTCCCCCTATAACGCATCAGTATCCCCTTCCCCCTAGCTATTCCTCTATCTCTTCATCCCTTTCATTTCCTACACCTGCCCTCTATTCCTGTTATTCCCTTACCTCTAACAGCTTCTAGTTTCCCACCCATAAGGACCTAATCACACTATCCAGCTCCCCCCATAGAACCTCAACACCTGCCCGACTAAGATGGAGCCCATCCATCGCATACAACCTCCTATTCCCGTAAAACCCTCCCCAGACATCTACAAACACCAATCCTAACTCCTCACACAGTCCTTTCACAAATTCATTCAAACCAATTGCACGCGACAACCATTCTACCCCCACATCCAATCTCGGAAGCACACCAGAAACAACACCTTTTACCCTGCTTTTACTCATCCTTTCAACTAACCTTTTATACTGCTCACGTAACTCACATGTACCCACCTTCTTTACATCATTCACTCCCACATGCGTAATCACAACTGCATCCCCCTTACACCCAGAAACCAGCCTATCATACCTCTCACAAACATCACTTACACCAGCACCCGGCAGACAAACTCTCATTCCCTTCCACTTGCTATCACTCAACTTCCTATCTAAATACCTAATCTGAGAGTCACCCATCACTAGCACCTCAGTCATTCTCCTATTCTGTCTTGGCCTAACATTACCCTCCCTCCTGCTCTCAGTCACACTACCACCCATCCTGCTTTCATCCACAATCACACCAGGCAAATCACTTTCACACTCTTCCTCTCTCAGGACATTGAATCTGTTAGTCAACCTAACAGGTTCTATGTCCTTCCTTTTCAAACACCTAATCTGTCCTAACATCTATCCTATCCATTTTCACCCACCATTCATCATCACTCACAACTTCCACACTGTTCCCAGTCCTAGCCCTATCTTCCACCCTCTTAGCACTAATCTCACCCTTCAATCGCACACTTGCATCTCTTCTCACCTCAAACACCAAATCATTCAACCTCTTACATTCCCCACTCAACCTCCTAACCTTCCCTTCCAGAAAACACACACGGCATTCAGTTACAGTCACTCTCCTTTCAACTCCACATGCATCACACACCACATACACACTACTTTAAAACGGCATGCTCTCACCATCTATACAAACAGCCATACTCTCAGAAATTTACTATGGAAAAAGTTAACACTCACCCCCAAAAATTCTTGCTCATGATTGCTGCCAGTTATCTTCCCCAAAAGTATTAATCACTAATGTATTTATTACACAGTGATTGATGTATTAAATAAATACAAGAAAAACTACACACCCAAATCAGTATTATATCCCAATCTTACAATGAGAATCAGGAGCTTCCTGTAAGACAACCTTCCAGAACAAAGCCAGATAGCCAATAGGTGAGTTAGATGCTACCAAGGCCTCCGGCCCTGATAATATTTATTCTAGGATACTTAAAGTAGGGGTAGAAAGTATCTCAATAGCTCTGGACAAGTTATATACTAGGTCAGTGGAATATGGAGAAATACCCGATGATTAGAAGAGAGCGAATGTAGTCCCTATTTTCAAGAAGGGTAGTAAAGAGGATCCAAATAACTTTAGACCGGTTAGCCTAACTCCTGTAGTCTGTAAAATTCTTGAGAAAATAGTTAAAAAAGGGATTTGCCAACATCTAGAGAGGGAGGGGTTAATCAGCGATGCTCAGAATTGGTTTAGATCAGGTAGATTTGTTTGACTAATTTACTAGACTTTCTGGAGTTTGTAACAGATCAAGTAGATAAGGGAGAGAATGTAGATGTAATTTACTAGGATTTTAGTAAAGGTACCACATAGGAGACTAGTTCCTAAATTAAAAATGATTGGGATATGTGGGGAGGTTTCAAATTGGATATTTGAGTGGCTGAAAGACAGGAATCAAAGGGTAGTGCTAAATGGTGTAAAGTCAGAGTGGAGGGATGTTATCAGTGGGGTTCCTCAGGGATCAGTTCTCGGTCCATTATTATTTGTCATCTATATAAATGATCTTGGGGAGGCAGTTAATAATAGAGTGTCAATTTTTGCGGATGATACCAAATTAGCAGCTGTAGTTAAAGATATTGATGATAATTTTAAAGTGCAGGGGGACTTAAATAAATTGTTATCCTGGGCACATAAGTGGCAAATGACTTTCAACCTTGATAAGTGCAAAGTTATTAACATGGGAAAAGATAATAGAGAATTTAACTATGAAATGGATGGGCATTGGCTGAGCTCAGTAGAGGATGAGAAAGTTCTAGGAGTAGTAATAGATAAGTCATTAAGGTTTTCTAAGCAGTGTATTGAAGCAAGAAATAGGGCAAATAGAGTGCTGGCTTTCATTAAGAGAAATGTCAGATACAAAAGTAAGGAGGTTATTCTTAAACTCTATAACTCTTATGTTAGGCCACATCTAGAGTACTGTATACAGGCATGGTCCCCACATTTTAGACATGATATTAACCTTGAGTCAGTGCAACATAACATAACATAATTACACGGATGACAAAAGCCACAAGGGCCTATCAAAGGTCATCCGCCTCCGTCAAAACCCACCCACATAAAGACCCATCACCAGGGAAAGACAAAATCAAAGTCCCCCACAATATAATATAACAGATGACAAAAGCCACAAGGGCTCATCATAGGTCATCCGAGTCAAACGGCCTCTTTTTTAAGGCACCCACACTCCCAGGAAAACTACATCCAGAGGATTGCATCCAGAAACAAGGGTATCACCAATCAAGGCTTGTCAAGAACTAAATCATGCAGCTATAGATATATACAAACAATATTAATATATACAAAACTTAGGAACCATCACAACCTTCCCTTCCCATAAACTCATCCAACCTACTCTTAAATACATTTAGATTTGGACTACCTACTACCCTCTGTGCCAATTTGTTCCAGAAGTCTACCACTCTATTGGTGAAAAAATATTTTCTTAAATCCAACCTACACCCTTGCTTTTTAATTTTCCATTGGTGACCTCTAGTCCAATTTCCATCATCTAACTCAAAAAACTTGCCAACATCCAATTTATCTATCCCAGAAAATTTTTTAAAGAGCTCAATCATATCCCCTCTCACACACCTCCTTTCGAATGAGAACATATTTAATACCCTCAGTCTATCTTCATATTCAAGGTGCCTCAGGGAAGGAATAATCTTTGTTGCCCTCCGTTGCACTGACTCAAGAAGGTTAATATCGTGTCTAAAATGTGGGGACCATGCCTGTATACAGTACTCTAGATGTGGCCTAACATAAGAGTTATAGAGTTTAAGAATAACCTCCTTACTTTTGTAACTAGCATTTCTCTTAATAAAACCCAGCACTCTATTTGCCCTATTTCTTGCTTCAATACACTGCTTAGAAAACCTTAATGACTTATCTATTACTACTCCTAGAACTTTCTCATCCTCTACTGAGCTGAGCCAATGCCCATCCATTTCATAGTTAAATTCTCTATTATCTTTTCCCATGTTAATAACTTTGCACTTATCAAGGTTGAAAGTCATTTGCCACTTATGTGCCCAGGATAACAATTTATTTAAGTCCCCCTGCACTTTAAAATTATCATCAATATCTTTAACTACAGCTGCTAATTTGGTATCATCCGCAAAAATTGACACTTTATTATTAACTGCCTCCCCAAGATCGTTTATATAGATGACAAATAATAATGGACCGAGAACTGATTCCTGAGGAACCCCACTGATAACATCCCTCCACTCTGACTTTACACCATTTAGCACTACCCTTTGCTTCCTGTCTTTCAGCCACTCAGCTATCCAATTTGAAACCTCCCCACATATCCCAATCATTTTTAATTTATGAACTAGTCTCCTGTGTGGTACCTTATCAAATGCTTTACTAAAATCTAAGTAAATTATATCTACATTCTCTCCCTTATCTACTTGATCTGTTACAAACTCCAGAAAGTCTAGTAAGTTAGTCAAACATGATCTACCTGATCTAAACCCATGCTGAGCATCGCTGATTGACCCCTCCCTCTCTAGATGTTGGCAAATCCCTTTTTTAACTATTTTCTCAAGAATTTTACAGACTACAGGAGTTAGGCTAACTGGTCTAAAGTTATTTGGATCCTCTTTACTACCCTTGAAAATGGGGACTACATTCACTCTCTTCCAATCATCGGGTATTTCTCCATATTCCAATGACCTAGTATATAACTTGTCCAGAGCTATTGAGATACTTTCTACCCCTTCTTTAAGTATCCTAGAATGAATATTATCAGGGCCGGAGGCCTTGGTAGTATCTAAATCACCTATTAGTCCTTTTATCATCCTCCGATCCACACTAATGTTAGTAAACACCTCTTTTCCTGACCCATGAGTACTATACATAGGACTATTTAGTTTCTCCTTTGTAAATACTGATGCAAAATGACCATTTAGTACCTCAACTATTTCCTCATCAGTTTCTCTCATAACCCCTTCATATTTGATAGGTCCTATTTTAACTCTGCCAGACTTGTTATTAATTTTATAGTAACTAAAAAACTTTCTAGGATCTTTGTTGCTATCCTGAGCTAATTTAATTTCTGACACCCTTTTGTTCTTCTTTATAATCTTATTTAACTCACTCATTCCTAGCCATTCTATAATCACTTAAATTTTGAATATTATTTTGTACCTGTAATTTTTTGTATGCCCTTTTCTTCTCTGAAATTTTTCTAGCTATCTCCTGATTCCACCATAATGGTTTCCTACTTTTATTCCTAATGGCCTTCATTGGGATACATTGTTCTTGGACTACATTTATTATATGCTTGAAAGTATCCCACATCCCATAAGCATTTTTACCTCTGAATTCTATATCCCAGTCTACCAAATTTAGCAAGCTTCGAAGTTTTACATAATCTTCCTTATGAAAATTTGGAACTTTTTCAGCATTCTCAGTTATTTTACCCTTCTCAATTCCCAAGTTAAAACGAACTATCTGATGGTCACTATTTCCCAATGCTTCCCCAACAGTCATTCTTGAACTAAATGATCACTGTTAGAAAGTACTAAATCTAATATATTGTCCCCCCTCGTTGGCTCATTAACAAATTGATTAAAAAAATTATCCTCAAAGCATTCTATGAACCTGCCACTTGTTCTATCCCTACCTATCATATTTTCCCAGTCCACAGAGTTTAAGTTGAAGTCCCCAATAATAACTGCATCTGTTTCACATCCCTTACTTATTTCCCTTATCATTAGTTCATCCATATCATCAGTCTGCCCAGGTGGCCTGTAAAAAGCTCCCAAATGCACCATTCTATTTTTACTGAACCTAATATCTATCCAAAGGGACTCAACTACATCCTGCTTTATTGAAGTATTTAAACTTGAAACAATGTTGTTTTTTATATAGATAGTTATTCCTCCACCAATCCTACCTGTCCTTTGACTAATGTACATATTATAGCCCTGTAAATCAAATTCACTTATAGTGTCACTAAATTCTATTTCATTAACCCATGATTCAGTAACGCATAATATATCTATATCCTCATTGCTAATATAACTAAATAGCTCATCCTTCTTGTTTCTAAGACTACGAGCATTTGTATAGAAACAATTTAACCCCCCTATCCCTGAAGCACCTCTTGAAACTTGAATGACCTCACCTCTATCGCCTTGGAACCTATTTCTGTTATCTGCCAAGTCCATTCTACTTTCAGTACTATAATGTCCTCTCATAATTCCCTGACCACTATTAGTATCTAGTTTTCCGCCCGCAAAGACCTAATAACACGATCATACTCCTCCCACAACACATCTACCCCCCTCCTACTCAAATGCAGTCCATCCATCGCATACATTTCTTTCATTCCAACAAACCTATCCCACACATCCACAAACATGACACCATCCATCTCACACATCCTCCTTACATAATCATTCAGCCCAATTGCACGAGACATCCATTCTACCCCAACATCCATTCTTGGAAGCACACCTGTCACAACACCTTTCATTCTACTTTCTTTCACCTTTTCAATCAACTTCTTGTACCTCTCACGTAACTCACATGCACCCACTTTCTTCACATCATTCACTCCTACATGTGTAATCACAACCGCATCCCTTGCACAGCCAGACACCAGCTCCTCATACCTATCAGACAGATCTCTCACTCCAGCACCCGGCAAACACACCCTCAAACCATTCAATCTACTTGCATTCAACTTCCTATCTAGATATCTAACTCGCGAATCACCCATCACAAGCACTTCAGTCAGACTCCTATTCCTAACCCCCACAGACCTAACTCCATCCCCACTCCTATTCTCATTCAAACTACCAGTTACTCGAACTCCACCCCCACCCCCATCAGTCATATCACTTCCAGTTACTTCCTCTCTTAGGGCACTGAATCTATTAGTCAAGCTAATAGGTTCTGTGTCCCTCTTGACTCACACACCTATTCTTTCCCTGGCTAACAACCTCAACAGAGGCAACCCTATTCTCACAAAGAACAGGAGAATCCTCCCTAGCTTCATGTTTCCTAACCACTCTCCACTGTCCCCCATCCTCACTAGTCCTATTTCTAACTAATCTAAGGGGGCTAACTTCACTATCACTAGAACTATCATATCCTACCTCCTCCACCGGCCCTCTACCTTCACCTGAAACATCTAACAGGCCTACCTCACCACCTAACCTATTCCCAAATCTAGGCCTAACACTAAGTTCCCTCCTGAGCTCAGCAACTAACCCCTCCAGCCTACATATCCTGTCTAAATCCTGCCTTCTCATCCCCTCTAAATCTACAATGCATTCACGCAGCCCACATACAACACATGTATACCCCTCACCTAATACACCACAACCAATGCATACATTCTGACACTCATGCTCACTTTCATCCCCAAACTCCATCACTTATTCAAACAAAGAAAGAACTTAAGTAGCAATAAGAAAAAAAAAGAAGAGCAACTTAGCTTTTGCTGATTGTGACGAGAAAAAAACAAACAAACTATAGAAAAATCTAAAAAATAGATCAACAGACTGAGAGCTCTATGAAACACGTGCTACCTGTTCGAAGGTCAGTTGAAGACTGACCTTCGAACGGAGGGCAACAAAGATTATTCCATTCCTGAAGCACCTTGAAGATATAGATAGACTGCGGGTATTAAATATGTTCTTGTTCGAAAGGAGGTGTGTGAGAGGGGATATGATTGAGCTCTTTAAAAATTTTTCCGGGATAGATAAATTGGATGTTAGCAAGTTTTTTGAGTTAGATGATGGAAATCGGACTAAAGGTCACCACTTGAAAATTAAAAAGCAAGGGTGTAGGTTGGATTTAAGAAAATATTTTTTCACCAATAGAGTGGAAGATTTCTGGAACAAATTGCCGCGGAGGGTAGTAGGTAGTCCAAATCTTAATGTATTTAAGAGTAGGTTGGATGAGTTTATGGGGAGGGAAGGTTGTGATGGTTCCTAAGTTTTGTATATATTAATATTGTTTGTATATATCTATAGCTGCATGATTTAGTTCTTGACAAGCCTTGATTGGTGATACCCTTGTTTCCGGACGCAATCCTCTGGATGTAGTTTTCCTGGGAGTTTGGGTGCCTTAAAAAAGAGGCCGTTTGATTCGGATTACCTATGATGAGCCCTTGTGGCTTTTGTCATCTGTTATATTATATTGTGGGGGGACTTTGATTTTGTCTTTCCCTGGTGATTGTGCTTTTTGTGGGTGGGTTTTGATGGAGGCGGATGACCTTTGATAGGCCCTTGTGGTTTTTCTCATCCGTGAAATTATGTTATGTTATGTTATGTTATGGGGAGAGATAATAGGGAATTTAGCTATGAGATGGATGGGTATTGGCTTAATTCAGTTGAAGATGAGAAGGACTTAGGAGTAGTAGTAGATAGGTCACTGAAATTTTCAAAGCAGTGTATTGAGGCAAAAAATAGAGCAAATAGGGTGCTAGGTTACATTAAAAGAAATGTTAGCTACAAGAGTAAGGAGGTCATCCTTAAACTATACAACTCTTATGTCAGGCCACTTTTTGAGTACTGTATACAGGCATGGTCACCACATTTTAGACATGATATAAACTTATTAGAGTCAGTACAAAGGAGGGCAACAAAAATAATACCATCCCTGAAGCACCTTGAATATGAAGATAGACTGAGGGTATTAAATATGTTTTCATTTGAAAGAAGGTGTGTGAGGGGAGATATGATTGAGCTTTTTAAAATCTTTTCTGGGATGGATAAATTGGATTTCAACAAGTTATTTGAGTTAGAAGGTAGTAATAGAACTAGAGGCCACCACTTAAAGATTAAAAAACAGAGGTGCAGACTGGATGTTAGAAAATATTTTTTCACTAACAGAGTGGTGGATTATTGGAATAGTTTGCTACCTGAGACTGTAGACAGCCCAAACTTGAATGTTTTCAGCGCAGATTGGATGATTATACATGGATGGAAGGTTAATATCTTACTTTTTGGTATGTGGATATGTTTCTTGACTCATTCCTGTGGATGCAGTTTCTTTTTATTGTATATTTTAGGGGACTTTGATTTTGTTTTTGACAGACTCCTATGGAGGCTTTAAATTATATATTGTAGCTGCATGGTTGGACATTCCTATGGATTGTTAAATTGTATATTGTAGATGCATGATCTGACAAAATCCTATGGATAACATAACATAACATAACATAACATAATTACACGGATGACAAAAGCCACAAGGGCCTATCAAAGGTCATCCGCCTCCGTCAAAACCCACCCACAAAAAGCACCATCACCAGGGGAAGACGAAATCAAAGTCCCCCACAATATAATATAACGGATGACAAAAGCCACAAGGGCTCATCATAGGTCATCCGAGTCAAGCGGCCTCTTTTTCAAGGCACCCAAACTCCCAGGAAAACTACATCCAGAGGATTGCATCCAGAAACAAGGGTATCACCAATCAAGGCTTGTCAAGAACTAAATCATGCAGCTATAGATATATACAAACAATATTAATATATACAAAACTTAGGAACCATCACAACCTTCCCTTCCCATAAACTCATCCAACCTACTCTTAAATACATTTAGATTTGGACTACCTACTACCCTCTGCGGCAATTTGTTCCAGAAGTCTACCACTCTATTGGTGAAAAAATACTTTCTTAAATCCAACCTACACCCTTGCTTTTTAATTTTCAAGTGGTGACCTCTAGTACGATTTCCATCATCTAACTCAAAAAACTTGCTAACATCCAATTTATCTATCCCGGAAAAAATTTTAAAGAGCTCAATCATATCCCCTCTCACACACCTCCTTTCGAACGAGAACATATTTAATGCATGGATGCATTATGTGGGTGGGATTTGATGGATATGGATGACCTTTGATAGGCCCTTGTGGCTTTTGTCATCCGTGAAATTATGTTATGTTATAGCAAATAATCAAAATATTATGAGAGCTCTACGAAACACGGGCTGCCTGTTTGAATGACCTTCCCACATATCCCATGCAGCTTTAATTTATGAACTAGTCTTCTATGTGGAACCTTATCAAAAGCTTTGCTGAAATCTAAGTAGATCACATCAACTTTCTCACCCCTATCTAATTCTTTAGTTACATAATCCATAAAATCCAGTAAATTAGTTAAATACGATCTACCTTTTCTAAAACCATGCTGAGCATCATTAATTAACCTGCTACTCTCTAGATGATCATAGTACATATATTATATCTATATCTTCATCAATAATATAACTAAATAACTCATCCTTCTTATTTCTAAGACTACGAGCATTGGTATAAAGACAACTCAGCCCTCCTATCCCTGAAGCACCTCTTTTAGAATGTATACTTTCCACTCATCTCTGCATCTCTTTCCTTTCCCATACTAGTTTAAGCTTGTAACTTACTTCTTATCCTAGCTAAAAAACTTGTTCCAGATGAGTAAAGATAAGGGATATTTGGTGCCATGTTAGTGTATGTCCTACCGACCAGTTTTTTTCTTTAGGTTGTATCCTTCCAGAATATTTTTGGTTTTGGTTTAGGCTTTTACCCAGAAAGCATAACCTAGCCCATTTTTTTAAAGTCAATATCAAAATGAATAAATGTCTAAGCTTAATTAAATTGTAAATTTTATGCTTTTAGTTGATGGATAATTTTTAAAGTCTAAACTTTTTTTTAATAATAAATGAGTTGTAATTTTTAATGTTTACCCTAATACAGACATATGCAAACATAGTACTCAGAAATTTGGTAGGATACTGCTAAAGTGGCACCAGACATTTTTAATGGGAGGGGGGGTGTTGACTGTATGGTTAGACACAATCTTGGAGATACAATTTATGGGTTGTGGTTGACTCGAATGACCTCCAATAGGCCCTTGTGGCTTTTCTCATTCACTGAATTATGTTAGTTGGTATGCTGAGTCCCACCCAATTCAGGTTGATCATATGGCTGCCATATGATGTAGTGACCCTTGGTTTATGTCCCATTGGCACCACTGATCAATACAGCTAAAAAAAGTCTAAAGCTGTGATAAACCCAAAGATTTCCTACACAATTCTATAGCAGCTTAAAGTTTAACCAAGGTCTTAATTTTTCCTTTTATAGGGATATTTTTATAGCTAATATATTTCAATTATAGAAAAAATCTTTTCAATAAATTAGGCAATCAAAACTGAGCCTTATAAAGAACTCTTGCAGAATTTTCTAAATTATATAAATATTTGCATAGGTGAATATTGAAGCCAATATCTTGGACAGAAACATGACCAGTGAAAAGAATGTATTACAAGCTGAGGAAATGGATAATAAGAGGGTAAGTTACCTGGAACCGTACTTGAATCGTAGAAAAAAAATCTAGCTTGATGAAGTCTAATTATTTTTTTAAAATTGTCTCCATTGAAATGATCCTTTATATAAGAGTGAGACACGACCATGAGCCGCACTGCCAAAAGGTGCAGTTAAGTTGCAACTTTAAAATTCCCAAACATGGGGAATGGACAGTTCCCCAGTTTATTCTTGTGTATGCATATCACAGATGGGTTAAGGTTAGATATTTTGGAGAATTCTTCCCATTTGTGAAGAATCCCCTGACAATTTGACTGAAGGATTTTCATCATTACATGGATTGCTATGAGTAACAAGGAAAGAAAGTACCCTAGAAGACCTTACGGTCCATTCAAAGAGGGTACCTTTGAGATGACTGGAAATCTGACAGTAGGTAGAACAGAGGGAGGAGGATATGGGAGTATCTTTCAAAAATTGAGAGGCTCTGTGGACAAGTTTAGGTGGAGGAATGCTGTTGCTAGAAAATGGATGTTTTTCATCAACCTCAAGGGAACAATGGGGTCAGGAGGGTAGAGGGATACCTGGCTGAATGTGACGCTTGTTTTCTCCTGGGTCATAACCTCAGGGAAAAGGAAGAGTCAAGAAAGACTCAATAGTTAACAGACAAAGGTTGCAAAGAGTTTGGGTCCTTCAGTTGTATGTGGAGGCTGCGTACAGAAGATAAAGTAAAGGTATCAGTGTCGCAGCAGGGCGGGAGGAATGGTCCATTCCATTTCACTATAGCCGCCCTCACTTATCCTATGCTCTGGAAACAATGTGGGCAGAATTAGAAGAGCCTCAAGGCTCAGGAGATAATGAAACAGGAGTAAGTTAGATAGGATTGGGTGGACTTCTACAGATGTTTGGAATAGTGTACCTGTATTAACTTGGACACCGTTGAGAGTTTGGACTTGCTTTCAACATCAATAGCACACCCTTTGTATTTTGTATATAAAATAAATATAGTCCCGGCGGCAGAATTGTTAGTTATGTTTTTTTAAATTTCTTTATATAGTTATGCCAGGGAATTGGCCCAGATTTCAATGCATCTATTAGACGGGTCAATATAAGTTTGACCCTGAACAAATTCCTCTTGTAGGTTTTTCAATGGATTCAGGTACTATTGGGTATGCTTATTAACATACTAAAAATCTAGTTTCAAGCTGGCATCCAAATGGCTATATTTCAATAACTATTCAACCTAGAAAGGTGGTTTTGGTGTCTACCCATATATTTTAGAGGTAAAAACATGTGACTGAATCAGTTTCATTACTGTAAGTTAATTACTTATCGCCAAATCCAAGATGGTGTCCCAAGGTGACATCATAAGCCAATTTTCTGTATATTTTGTCATAGCAGAGAACTTGAGTGTCACACAATTGATGTCTGACACCACTTCAACAATATCCCAGGGGTTACCTAACTTCAGGAAAAAAAAAGTAAGGCAATAGGTGCTTTAGTCTAGGAGCAGCACTCATTTTTAACTTTCTTTTTTCATTGAAAATGAAGACCATCATTGTCACATGTAAAGTAGGAAAGGATGATGAACAAGAAAGTATACATTGACAGATTTTACACTCCATTATGGGCACTATGTATCATCATTATCTGACTCCTCTGGAAGAAACTTGTTATGAGGATTATCACACTCACCAAATTGATATGGTCCACAGAACATAGTGAATGGTAGTCCATATTGTCCACAAGAGCAGCTGAGTGTCTTGCAAGCAGTGGAGCAGTTGCAATGAACCACCTTCAAGAGTCTGTCTGGAACAGCGTTCATGTTTGTCATAAGTGGAATGAATCTGTCATCTTGTAGTTTCCACTCCCACTTCATAGCATCCATGCCCTCTTCTTTTCCCATCCAAACCATGATCTGATAGTATGCTCTTCAGCAGTGAAGTTTGGCGGCAGCCATTCAGGTGTTACAGGTGATGAAGCTGACATTGTAGCGGGCCGAAAATAGATCTCTAATCCCAATCGATAATCGATCCAACCCGCTTCCTACACTGTCCGGACGTGAGAAATCGAGGGAGAATAAAACGGATTGTATATACAGTCCCTTTACTTACAAAAAAATACAATGATAGTTACAGTTTATATTTACAAAATTTTATATTTACTAGGGAAGTGTGCACACTTCAAAATGAGGCTAAATTCCCCAATCAAAATAACGATACCAAACGAGAATCTTATAACCGGCGGATACAACAATTTACGTATATTCTACACAAAACAAAAAAAAACACAACCACAACCGAACGAAAAGGGGACTCGCGCTATGACTTGCTGGAGGTGGGTGGTAGTTGGTTAACTAGAAGGAGGCAGGATTGTCAACGAAGGCAGGTATGGCGGTTCAGGTGGTTAGAGACACGAAAGCCCTCCTCTCAGGGCTGGGTGGAGCACTCTTCTATAGAACCCCTCTTGCTGCCAGTCCACACTTCCACTCTCTGAAGAAGAGATATATCCTCCTTCAGTGACCCATTTATTTATACATGGATGGCGAAACTAATAAGTGGGCATTACCCGAAAATACATCAACTAGCTTACCTCTTTCTAGAATATGACGCTTTGATAAAAGTTAATTTAAACAAAGAACTATCTTATTATAGTGATATTTCAAAATTAGCTATTATCTTTCCAGAATAACGCCTGGAAAGAAAGAAAAACATGGTAATCATTTTATACATGAATTAAACAAAAATAAAACAAACCCATTCCCATTCACACACATTCTTACAGAGGGAGGGAGAGGGTACTGAGAAAAGGGGTGGAAGAATGGCCCTTTTACACACACTCACATTCGCCCCACCACACCCCTCCTTCCTTAAGCCATTCGACCAGCCACTCACTAAACCCTTTCAATCACTCTCCACGGTACCACTTGTGCTCAATCGCACCCTTCTGCACCCATTCACACTCTTCTGCTGGTCCTTGGCTACGCGTAGCAATTAGTCGGGGTTGTTCGTCAGTCGTCCTGTCAGTCTCATCGTCACTATTTATCATCTCATCAACCATACTCTTAGCCCTCATTACCAGTTCTCCCATCTCACGACAGAATGCTTTCATACTCTTCCGTTCAGAACCCTCACTCTTCATACCCCCATTCATCAGCTCCTCACTCACAGCTCTCATCCAACTCAAGGTACATTCTTGCGAAACAGACAGGTCACTCACATCCCCTGTATTCTCAACAGGCATACCAGAAACCCCTTCGACTGGTTCCCACCAGAAACCTGAAAAATCAGCCACTTCATCATTCACTACATCAAACTCACCCCTACTATTACCATTCATAAAACCCGAAAAATCAGCCACACTAGGTTCATTCTGCCCAAACACACTATCATTCATACTGTTCCCAAAACCAGAAAAATCAGGCACAGGCAGCTCACTCACTCATCTACTTATACCAGCCAAATCACTCACCTGTTTACGCAAAAACTCAATCTCCCTTTCAAGATCCCCCATACCAGAAACACTCTGCTCAGACTTACTTTCATTCGTACTTGCATTCTTCCTTTCACTCTTCTTTGTACGCTTTCTACTCCTCGAGACTAAGACTAGCTCTTTCCCAGACAGATCCATACTATCACATTCAATCTCATCATCATGCACTTTACCTCTCTCTACACAGTCCATACACCGGATGGCTCACCAGGTAGTCAGGAGGTTCTCTCCATCTCCTTAACTGACTCTGATGAGCCCGCACTCTCTCAGTCATGCTGTCATTCAAACTCTCCAAAACATACGTTACCCCATTTTCCCAAACTCTCACAACTCTATAAGGTCCATCAAACTTCTCACTCATCTTTGATACATTCAACCTACCCTTCACTTCTTTCACCTTCAATACTTTCGTACCTAATTCAAATGAACGGAACCTTTCATGCGCCTCACGCCATACACTCTGCTCACTTTCACTCAAACGAAACCTATCTTTCACTCGCCTTTCAAAATTCATCACAAACTGACATGGGGACATTCCAGTTGCACTATGCACAGTTGAATTATATGCCCACAACACTCTCCCCAGACACACATCCCAGTCATTCACTGTCGTACTCATCATTCTCAACATCTCACACAAGGTTCTTATAGTCCGTTCAGCCAATCCATTTGAAGACGGTACATACGGAGTTGTTCTCACATGCTCCACACCATTCTCTCTCAACATTTGCTCAAACACTTCCCCTACAAATTCAGGACCATTATCACTCAGACATCTTCTAGGCTTCCATACACACATAGGAAAAAACAACTGCTCAACCACACGCGCAACAGTCACACTCCTTTTATCTCTCACAGGCGCTGCATACACAAACTTACTTTTATGGTCAACCATCACAACCATACCAACATTCCCAGCACTCGTACGCGGCAAAGACACACAATCAATCACTACCAATTCAAACGGTCCTTTCGCATCAACTTTCAACATCGGTGGTTTCACTTGCACACCTTGCACCTTTCGCTTCTGACACCTTTCACACGTAGTTGCAACATCATTCACAACAGTTCTCAGAAACGGGTGGAACACATGCTCCTTCATACACTCCCACAGCTTAAATTTACCCATATGCCCATAATTATCATGCACAACCTTCACCAGACCAATCATACCAACTAAGGACATCACAGGTACATACATATCATCACCACCCTTCACATGCCTCACAAAATATACAACATCCATACAAACAACAAAATCCTTAGCATACCTTTTAAAATCACTTAAACACTCTGGCCATTCATTCAAATCAACACGCATCATTACACACCTCTTCAACTCACTAACAAAAGGACACATCTCTTGCATCTCTAGAATATCATCATCACTTAAAATCTCATTCTCATCATCCATGACCAACTCAATCATACCGCAAAACTTGACAACATTCTTCGCACACTCATTCAACTTCATCACCTCACATTCACCTTTCATAAGACGATCCTTATCAGCATCCAAAGACAAACCATTCAATCTCATAAAGTCTACACCAAGCAAGAAACAACAAGGCATTTGCTCACCTTTCAGAATCACAAAGTCATGCCTCACATTCACACCATTACCCAAACTCACTTTCAGACTAACCTGTTCCCATGCCACTATCAAGCCATTCCCTAATCCACTTATCCGTAACTTCACAGGTTTATGCTCGCAACATTTAAACTCATCATACTTACTCAGAATCTTCTCATTCACTAAAGACACCTGCGCTCCAGTATCAATCAAACCACAGAACAACCTTTCACCAACTTTCACTCTCGCTTCCATCATATCAGGTCCACCATGTTCGCAATACACCGAAGGAACAGGCACTCCAAAATCAGCACTGATATCCACACTGTCATTAACTCCCATATCATCACTCAACACACACTCATCTTCATCCAGACAATCATTCTTCTCTCTTATATATGAACACTTTTCAATTACCCAATTGTAGTGCACACCGCTCAAACATTGCAGATGTACCACATTAGGATTCAAACCCTTCATCTTCTCATCCTTGTACACAATCGGCCTCTCACCACCAAAGTGCACATAAACAATCACTCCATACAAACGACTCACTACAATCAACACTTCCTGAAATGGCGGAACCCCTTGCATACACATCGCTCTCAATTCTTTCATGAAGTTCCGCACCTTTGCCATAGCAATGCTTTCAGGCTTCCTACACACTTCATTCATTACCTCCTTCCTTAAATCATCTACACTATCGGGCACTCTCACATCTACTCCATCACTCTTCAAATCTTGCAAACCATTCCATACACTCTCAAACAAGGAATCACCACCACCCTTACTCTCTTTTCCATTCATAATTCCTTTCGGCAAATACTCAGGATCACTCACTCCACACACATTTTCATCATTCGTACCAGGATACCTTGACATCAAATCAGCCACTCCATTCCGTTCACCAGGCACATACTCAATCACATAGTCAAAGTCACTCAAATCTTCCAAAGTCCTTGCAATCCTACTATCGGCCCACTTCATACGCTGCAGATACACAAGAGGTTGATGATCGGTTTTTATCACAAACCTCACACCATACAAAAATGGACGCAACACTTTCAAACAATATCTTATCGCAGCCAGCTCTCGTTCCACAGTCAAAAAACTTTCGTTCTGCAACATTCATAGCCTTGGATACATACCCAATTATTCGCCTGACATTCTCTCCATTCAAACGCTGCTCTTGCATTAGAAAACCTCCCATACAATACCCACTCGCATCTGTATACAATTCAAGCATTTTAGCATTTACACTATAATCTGGGTAAGCCAATTCAACATCTTCAGCCGCTGCCTCTTTCAGTCTCTCATACGCCTCATTCATCTTATCATTCCACTTGACAACCGTACTACCTTTCTTGCCCATCCACCCAGTCAGAGGCTTACTCACACCAGAAAAATCACGTATAAACTTTCGCTGGAACTCAATCAAACCCAAAAATGACTTCAGTTGCTTCACAGTCACCGGTTTAGGAAACATTCGCACCTTCTCAACATACTTCGATGATTTTCGCAATCCATTCTCACTCACCATATGCCCAAGGAATTCCACTTCTTTCGCAAACCATTCACACTTCGCCACTTTCACCTTCACACCAACACTCTCCAACGTTCTCAACACATCATTCACCAATCTCATATGCTCCTCAAAAGTCTCAGTCATAATCAAAATATCATCTATAAACGCAATCACATTCTTACTCGCAAACTTACTCAACACAACATTCATTGCCCGCTGGAAGGCTCCGGGAGCATTAGCCAACCCAAAGCTGAGGTTCCGGAACTGGTAATGCCTCTTTGAGGAAGAGAAGGCAGTTACTGGCCGGCTCTCCTCAGCAATGGGCATCTGGTAATACCCCCGTACCAGATCCAGCTTCGTAAACCACTCCATCCCATGCATACTATACACACACTCAGATACCACACACATCGGAAACTTTCTTTCACAGTCCTTTCATTCACCTTTCGATAATCCACACACAGACGCAATCTTCCATCCGGCTTACGTACAGGTACAATTGGACTATTCCATGCACTCTCGCTCTCTTCAATCACCCCCAATTGCTCCAATTCCAAACACTGCTCCTCAATCTCATCAGCAACCGGACGTGGGAAATGCCTCGGCCGCTGATAAATTGGGGAGTCCTCCTTCAGGACAATCTTGAATTCCGGGAGCTTTGCAACCCCGAAATCCAGATCACCCTTACTGAGGGCTCCCTTTCGCTCAAATATCATTCGATACACATCCTCCCTTTCATACTCAGTCAAACATCCATCCAATTTCACCATGTCCTTCACCTCATTATACATCCATTCACATGTCTTTTCATTCGCAACATTCACCCTGATATCCGTACTATCATCCATACCTACCTCATCAACAGTGGAGAGGTGGCCCAGTACATCTCCGACTTGGATTCCCCTCACCTGCCCTTTCACACTGGGGTCCACCTGCACACATACAAAAGGATCATTCATTCTCATCAAGCCATCAAACACACAAGCAACACGCCTTACCTTATAACACGCATCTGTTCCATCCAATATCACAGTGTTCTCACTCACATTCAAACTAACATCCTTACTCCAACTCACTCTAACAGACACCCGTTCACCCTTCACAAGCCTTACATTCTCCATAGCAGTCACCTCAATACCAGTAAACACACTCCTCAAAACGCTACCATCTTTCCCTACATACAACTTATACACCCCATTTTTACCAATCTTTCTCTCAATCTGATCACTCGCAGGATGCACAACCATACGATTCATTTTCATAAAATCATACCCCAAAATCACACCATACTCACTACTCACCTTATCAATCACAGAAAATTCACATTCATTCATCATCATACCATGCATTCGAACAGCTGACCTTATCATTCCAATCACAGGCACTCTCATATTACCAATACCTACTAAACTACCCTTGCACTCAGACAGGAGGGCTTTCTCGCTAACCTTGTCATACACATCTTTATACACCAAGCTCGCCTTGCATCCAGAATCTATTAAAGCCAAACACTCAATTCCATTCAATTCCACCTTCACACTCAGACACTCATACTTCCTACCAGACAGCACTTTCACACTAGACAGACTTACCAACACATTACTCACACTCATGCACCCAGAGGATACTTCAGCAGGTACCCTCTTACCATTCAGTTTCCCGCTTCAGACTTTCCATTCACACCTTGCGCTCTCAGTCTAATCCAACACTTTTCACTCGAATGTCCTTCCATCGCACAATAGCTACATACATTCCTCTGGTCACGACACATCCTTGCATAATGACCAGCCTTTCCACAATTACCACATGCATATTTCATACTTTCCCCACCAGTTGCTCCACCATTCAACCTCGGACAATCTTTCTTCAAATGGCCTATTTCTTTACACTCGAAGCACTCTTTCACACTTTCCTGGCAATCCTTTATCATATGCCCTTTCTTACCACACCCAAAACACGCACCAGATGTCCACCTACATTCTGCCAACATATGACCCTTCCTTCCACACCGACGACATTCCACAATCTTTCTCCCACCATTCGGTCTCTCGTTTGCTGGGACATACCTCGGTTTCTCTCTCATATATCCGTTCCCATGCTTGAAATTCATCTGCCCCCTTCCATTCGACCACCCTCCATTTGCCCATCCATTCTGCCGGCCCAGGAAGTTTGACATCACTCCAGCTGGTGCAGCCTTCAGGGCATCCCTGTAGCTGACAAACTGCTGGGGTGGATGAAAGCTCCTGGGCTTCTTACCCCCAACATTCACACTGTACCATCCATCCTCTTCTAGATCGCTTTCATCATCAAATTGTCCATCTTCTAACAGTTCCAACACATCCTCCCACATCAACCGTTCACCTGTCAGTCTCACTCTCTCCTTTCTCTTTCCACTCAGCCATTCACTCACCTTTCGCGGGATCGTGTCCAAAAACTTCCTCATGAGTGGTTTACATTCATTTACATCATCATCACCATACCTCGTTCTTGCCATACTCTCAAGCCTATGTGCATACATATTCACACTTTCACTCTTCCCAATTCGAGCCTTCTCAAATTCATTCACCCTCTTATACTTCACACTCTCTTTCATTCGTTTAACCTGCCCAATCAATCTCTTCTTCACTACATCGTACTTTGGCTCTCCCACACTCGTTATCACTCGCAAGAACTCCAACACTTTCCCATCCAAACAATCTCCCAGAACACTCACCCAGTGACCCTTGTTCTGCGGGTACTTGAGCTTGCAGTACCGCTCAAAATCCCCGAAGAACTCATCCATACTCTTTCCCCGATGCAATCTAAACTTATCAATCCTTGGCACTTCCCTAATCAAAATTCCTTTCCCCACATTCACTTCACTCTCCGAAGAGCTACTCTCGGTCTCACTCATTCCAATCATATTGTCACTCTCTCCCTCATCTGAGTATAGCGAATCCACACTCTTCCCTCTCGCCTTCCTATCCTTAACCTTAGAACCATGCTTACTTCCTCTCTTACTTTCCACTCTCTTCCATTCACCCCCTTTCCTACCACTCAAAGTATCTTCTTTAGACTCAACCCTACTGCCATCCATTCCATTTAGCGGAGTCCCTTCAGTAGGAGCAGGGGTCAGGGTTGTAGGTCCTGGGACTGATCCAGCCCCTGTCTTCATGTTATACAGGTCCTGCATCCGTCGGTCCGTCTGATCCTGTCGGTCTCCCATTTCCTTCTTCATCTTATCAGTCTTTTCATTCATCCCTTTTATTTTATTCTCCATTCCCTCCATCATTCCCCGCAACATTTCACACTCCTCTTCTTTCTTTCTCAACTCCAGTCTCAATCGCACTACTTCTTCATTCAACGTTTCCGCTACAGCCATTGTTCCCAAGTTAGTAAAAAGATAGGAGAAGGGAAAAATCAATCAAACTACTTGTCACACTAATTGGGTATGGACTGCAATCCAATCCAGTCACGCTCCCAGTTTCGAAGTCTCACGTCCCTATTCGGGCGCCAAATGTAGCGGGCCGAAAATAGATCTCTAATCCCAATCGATAATCGATCCAACCCGCTTCCTACACTGTCCGGACGTGAGAAATCGAGGGAGAATAAAACGGATTGTATATACAGTCCCTTTACTTACAAAAAAATACAATGATAGTTACAGTTTATATTTATAAAATTTTATATTTACTAGGGAAGTGTGCACACTTCAAAATGAGGCTAAATTCCCCAATCAAAATAATGATACCAAACGAGAATCTTATAACCGGCGGATACAACAATTTACGTATATTCTACACAAAACAAAAAAAAACACAACCACAACCGAACGAAAAGGGGACACGCGCTATGACTTGCTGGAGGTGGGTGGTAGTTGGTTAACTAGAAGGAGGCAGGATTGTCAACGAAGGCAGGTATGGCGGTTCAGGTGGTTAGAGACACGAAAGCCCTCCTCTCAGGGCTGGGTGGAGCACTCTTCTATAGAACCCCTCTTGCTGCCAGTCCACACTTCCACTCTCTGAAGAAGAGATATATCCTCCTTCAGTGACCCATTTATTTATACATGGATGGCGAAACTAATAAGTGGGCATTACCCGAAAATACATCGACTAGCTTACCTCTTTCTAGAATATGACGCTTTGATAAAAGTTAATTTAAACAAAGAACTATCTTATTATAGTGATATTTCAAAATTAGCTATTATCTTTCCAGAATAACGCCTGGAAAGAAAGAAAAACATGGTAATCATTTTATACATGAATTAAACAAAAATAAAACAAACCCATTCCCATTCACACACATTCTTACAGAGGGAGGGAGAGGGTACTGAGAAAAGGGGTGGGAGAATGGCCCTTTTACACACACTCACATTCGCCCCACCACAACATTACCCTCTTGTGGAAGATGTATCGCATTGTTGAAGTGAATCTGTGTACTTTCTTTCAAAGAGGACAGCCATTCCTTGGGACCCAAGGTCATCTATCACTTCTGGAGTCTGGTTTAGGACAGTAAATGCATTGGCAAAAGACTGAAGGATGGGGTTTCCTTTCACAAATTTCTGGAAGGCAGTCTTCTTGCCGAAAGTCCGAGAAGTTGTGACACAGCGAGTCACAGCGTGGATGAACATTAACTGAGAACACATGTCCAAGGATTTCTTTTAAGTCGTTGATGTCATACACTTTAAAGCTACCATCAGCTTTAGACTTTAATGATCTGAAATAAAGACGCTTATTACCTCCTTGTGCATAGTAAAGGAGTAAATGCATTGGCAAAAGACTGGAGAATGGGGGTTCCTTTCACAAATTTCTGGAAGGCAGTCTTCTTGCCGAAAGTCTGAGAAGTTGTGACACAGCGAGTCACAGCAAGGATGAACATTAACTGAGAACACATGTCCAAGGATTTCTTTTAAGTCGTTGATGTCAAACACTTTAAAGCTACCATCAGCTTTAGACTTTAATGATCTGAAATAAAGACACTTATTACCTCCTTGTGCATAGTAAAGGAGTAAGACCAAGAAATCAGTATCTTCTCCAATAAGTGTAGCGGTGTGTAGATGAGCTGCATTGACTGCAGCCTTTACTATGTCTACATCAGCGTTCCCCTGTGCATTTATCACAGTGCAATCCCTTTCTTTCAGTTCTTCACTTAACATCTGGATCAGTCGCTGTTTGTTGATATCTTTTGATAGGAACTCCTCCTCCTTGCTGGAGAACTCTGTCTCAACAGTGACGCTGATGATGTGATAAGGAATGTTGTTTGCTCTTTTTTGATATATGTTGTCTTTAATGGATGGCCCTTCCTCATCCCTTAGCCTTCCAATATAGGGGCTGGTTGAATGTAATAACTGGGGTAAGTTGGTGCTTGGTTGCATGTCCACAAAGGAACTCCAACATTGACAGAATGCACGTCTTGTCCCCGGAGTACATGTCTATCATTGGCAAATACTTGACTGAAGACTGGCCTGGTTGTTCATCTCCATAATAAATAGCATGCATCATCCCCTGTCAACCTGGTGTGGCTTGTTTGAAGTTGAACGATAACTTCCAAAGTAGATCAACCATCTTGTTTGATTCAGTGAGTATTGGAAGTTCTTTGAATGGGATGTCTCTGAGAACATGTTTAGCAAATCGATTATTGCAACCTTTGGCTTCTGTACAATATTTATTTCTGCCATCTTGTGTCTGGGGACAGTCAGGCCTGTCTTCTGTCCTGGTGTCACAGCGGCTATCATGCCCATCCCATGAAAGGTTCCTTTTCCATCAATTGTGATAATGTTATGATCCATGTTGTCTGCAGCAAATAACACGGTCATGTTCAACTCATAAATGTCCTTACCAAGCATGTTGAGTGCTAAACAATTTGCTGCATTCATTTTGAACCTCTGCAATTCTCTATAGGAGGAGCAGAATCCCATCTTACTCAAGGTACCCACAAGAAACTTAGACCTATTTAAGTGGTGCATTTGCACTGCAAGGCTAAATTGTTTTGGGGCAAGGATGACTCATGGTCGGACTGCCTGAATGATAGCATGGCCAATGATATTAACTTTTTTCTCTGTCTTTACCAACAAACAATGCATTTAACAAAATGCAGTGTGATTCTGGAATAAATCAAGAGTTGTCTGGAGTTTGAGTGACTGTAGTCGGGTACTGGTCATCAATGAGTGGGACCTTTCTCTTGATGTCACTTTATGAACCTTGCAGCTGTCTTGAGTATTTGTTCCTTCTGTGAATTTTCATCACCTTATTTTGTGTGATGCTATACCATTCCTTCAGCTGACATTTTAGGTATCTAGTACTATATGGAAAAGAATTAGCTGAGTATTCTTGCATTTTCAACCTAATGTCAGAAACAGTCAGCTGTTCTTCATCATTCATTTCAAGGTATTCACACATCTATGAGAAGGCTCGTTCTTGGTCCTCATCCCTTCGCTTTCCAGATTTCCTCCTCTTTGGATCTGGGTCATTTTGAAACAAGAGGTTACATCATGGCCACTTCTGAAATTGCTGAAACAAACCTGATGGTACACATAGTCTGCAGTGGGAAGATCACTATTGTACAATTCAATTCTACCTTTAACTTTGAAAGACCATTCATCGCATAGGCTATCACATTATTGTAATATTGTCTTTGCAAAGATGTCCATTTTCACATAGCTATAGTCTGCACTTCCTTCCTGAATATTAGTGTCCGCTATTTGATGGAGTGCTCGCCTGCGCCCTATTGCGACGACTGCGTCATTTCCCAGACTGTTTGGCACATTCTTGTTGAATGTCCCAGTCTGGGTGATCTTCGCGCACATTACCTGTCCCGGTACTGGGATGGGCGGGGTCACTACCGCCTGTCCCTTGTACTCGGGATGAGTGCGTGCACCATGACTGGTGTACTGATAGACTTTTGGGGGGAGGCCAGCCTTCTCCCTTGTATTTAACTAGTTGTTTTTGTCGTTTGTTTTATTTTTTTGTAGGTCGCAGGCTCCTGCACCGGGGGAGGGGGACCTCTCCCCCGATGCAGGAGCTTGCTTCCTTTCTCCCTTTTTGGGGTGTTTTTCGTCTCTTTAATTTTATTTTAAAGTAGCCTAGAACTAGGCCAGTTTTAATACGGCGACTAACGCCCTAGTAGGCAGTCGCCAGATGAGGTCTTAAAAAAAAAAAAAAAAATGAACATTAATGCCGCAGAAAAGGAAGTGAGTTTGGCTAATGGATGGGCCATCCATTTCCTTTTATATCAAGATCAATTGCTATATAATTTGTGTAGATTTTGCAACATACATCATGCACTAAGCTGCCAGCAGTCACAACAATAGTGTCACCTCTCCAAAGACTAGCTTCATGGATTCCACTCGCACCTTTCTCACGCATCTTGATCAAATAAAGTCCATCATCTAATTTGCAAATGGCACAAGTCTGGTCACTCTTCTTGAACCTGAATAAAATAAAATACATTTGTACATATATGACTAGTGATGTTTTTAGTATTTTTAATATGTTAGCTAATACCTTACTAAAACATAAAAAATGAACTAATGCTTAGTAATGCATTAACTGATGTTGATTAATGTCCCCTAATTGTAAAGTATTACCAAGTTGGCTAGGTAGTTAGCACAGATATTTACATTCATTTCAGAGTTGAAAATCAGTTTGCTGATCAGCTGCTTGGTTGCTTACAGTAGAGCTTATCATTCAGCAAAATTATAGCTTATCGTAACACTTGCACTAGCAGTTGTGAAGTGGAACTAGCTAACTTTGAAATCAGTGTGAATGTACAGTAGCTAGCTAGCTAACTAGTGTGTATATTCATACTGATTTCAATGATAAAACTTATTTCTATCTTATATGTTAATAAATAATTGACTAATGGTAATTAGACTTGTTTCATTGCATTCCTTAGTCCTTAAAACCTAGGGTTAGACACCAAAATTACCTTTGTTAAGTGAATCCTGACTGAGATATGTCCATTTTGGACACCATCTTAAAAATTATACCTTTCCCAAAATAGTTTCCTAGATTTTTAGTATGTTATTAACCATGCCCAATAGTACCAAAATCAATTGAAAAACCTTTTTGAGGCAAATTGTTCAGGGTTAGGTGACTTTTTCTCATATATATATATATATATATATATATATATATATATATATATATATATATATATATATATATATATATATACTTTGTGAAAGGAGTAGTTTATGCGAGAGAACTTGTTGACTACTCCATAGATGACATCACCTTAGAGCTGGCTGACCATGGGGCGTTCAAGGTCGAATGTGAGATGAGAAAACAGGAAGGGGCCTCAAGACCCACCCCTACACTCTTTGTCACGTTTGACTGTGACAAGCTTCCTGAGTTGGTACATGCTGGTTGGTATCGCTACTGTGTGAAGGCATTTGTGCCACTGTTGCAGAGGTGCTATTACTGTCACCGCTTCAGCAATACGAATCGCTCATGTAGATGTGCAAAGTCAGGGTCACCTGAAGCTTGGGTAAATTGCTCCAAAGCCGCACACAATAAGTCCAAATTGTGTGTGGCCAAGTGTGTCAATTGCAGAGGCGGAGGGAGGAAAAGACTCGCATTGTGAGCCCAACCTCCCCCAATAAGTCCTCGAAGGCAACAGCGCCCGGGGTTCTGCCTCCGGGAAGCGTACGGCCATTCCCGTGAGGGTCTTCAGTTCAACGAGGGCCCCCGCTTCTCCTCTGAGCTGGGCATATTCCTTCAATGGAATTGCCGTGGGCTCTGGGCCAACTGGAAGGAGATTCGGAGACTCATCTTGTCCCATTCCCCGTTAGCTAATTTTTTTGCAGGAGAGCAAGCTAGGTGCGTACCGCCTGCCCACCCACCCCGGTGTATAAGGCTTTTGCGATCCTACCACCACAAGGTGGGGGATGCGCGGTTTACACCAGGCATGATGTCTACATTCGTCTTTTTACTTTAGATACCTCCTTTCAGGCAGTGGCTGTGCAGCTTCACCTGGATAGGAAGTATACTGTTATTTCTGCGTACATTTCACCATCAGATGACTTCAACGCTGGGGACTTCCGTGGCACGGTTGCCGAGGCCCTTTCTCTTGCTTCAAGATCTGAATGGCAAACATCCTCTCTGGGGAGACTACTCAATAAATCCCAGGGGACAAGTCCTTGCCAATCTGATCGAAGAGCTTGAGATCGGTGTCCTAAATGTGTATGAGTTTACGCATCACTGCCCGAGAACCTCTTCATTTTCTTGCCTTGATCTATCTCTGTGCTCTCCGGATGCACAGCCTGATTTTGATTGGGTGATTGGGAGGGGGGGTCAATGACCTCCATGGTAGTGATCACTTTCCTATTTAAATATCATTTTCAGGGCGGATGTTACCTGAGAGCCCACCTTGGTGGTGCTTGGCACGGGCATGGTGGCCTGCATTTCACAAAGTGACTGAATTCTCTATCTCAGTCGAGGAGTTTAGTTCAGTAGATGAGGCCGTTGAGTTCTGGGGCAACCTCATTGCTGCGGACATGACTACTACTCCCAGACTGTCTGACCATTTTGCACGCCGACCACTCCTGTGGTGGTCAGCCCAGTGTGAGACGGTGGCCCTGAAACAGAACCGTTATGCCTACATGCGCTATAAGCGCCGCCCGAACGATTTTACACGGTAAATTTCAGCGGGCTAAGGCTAGGTTCCAGTATATTTTGAAGCACACCCACTGCTCTTCTTGGTGGACATATGGGTCTTTACTTAACGGGAAGACCCCTCTAGCAGAGGTGTGAAAGCAAGTCAAAAGGATTTGGGGCAAGTTCTCGCAGGACCCCCTTTCCATTCTCCAGGAGAATGTGACTGCAATCTCGGACCCCGTGTGAGTGGCAGAATCCTTTGCGACTGCTTTCTCCGCATTCTCTAGCTGGGATGTTGCTCCACGAGCATTTAATGCATGTCTTGATGTCGCGGAAGGCTACCAGCTGGACTTTACCTCCAGAGGCGGAGAACCCTTCAATGACAGGTTTACTCTGAGAGAGTTCCATTCTGCTCTTGCTTTGTGCGCAGACACTGCCCATGGTCCGGATGATGTCGCGTACGCCATGCTTCGACACCTGGGTGAGCGAGGCATGGCCTTTCTGTTAGATTTGTTCAACAGGATCTGGGTGGAGGGTCTGCTCTCGGATTCCTGGCAAATCGCTACTGTGCTCGCCTTTTGCAAACTGGAGAGAGATCACTCTTACTCCGGCCGATTTCTGCCCAATCTCTCAAGCCTCTTGTGTGTGCAAGTTGATGGAGAAATTGGTAAATGTTAGATTAGCCTTTTTTCTGGACAGTGCCGCTTCCGCAAGTTCCATTCCATGTTGGATGCTCTGCTCCGACTGGAAAATGCCATCTGCAAGGCCTTTCCTCCTAGACAACACTACACCACTGTGTTTTCGATCTGGATAAGGCCTATGATACCGCATGGCGATATGGTATCATGGAGACTCCACACGATGGAAATGAGGGAACCCCAATGTTTATATCTGAATTTTTGCAAGGTCGTCAATTTTGCGTACAGGTGGGGGGAGCCTTCTCTGGCCCAATGGAACAGGAGGAAGGTGTCCTCAGTGTCGCACTCTTTTGCCCTGAGCATCCACGGCATTGCCTCGGTGCTACCGGAAGATCTTCTTGCTATGCTCTACGTAGACAACCTTTCGATCTCTTTTGGCACGGCCCAGATGGCAACGCTGGAGCGTCGACTCCAACAGGCATTGAACCACGTCTCTCGCTATGCCGAAGCGCACAGGTTTCGGTTTTCCTTGGCCATTACTAAGTTTGTGTACTTTGTCGCTATCCAGGGCTCCACCCTGACCCAGACTTGTTTCTTAATGGGGTAGACTGGAAGTAGTTGAATCGCACCATTTCCTTGGTCTTCTATCTGACCGATGCCTCACCTAGGAGGCTCATATTCGCAGCCTTAGGGTCTCTTGTATCCGTGCCATGGATATTCTCTGTTCTGTCACATTCAGCGAATGGGGCGCTGATAGTGCTATTGCCTTACTTTTTTATCAATCCTTCATCCATTCAAAGCTCGACTACGGATGCGAGTTTTATGTATCTGCAGCCAAGCGTGTATTGTGGAAGGTGGACTTGATCCACCACACTGGCCTTCGCCTGGTGACCGGTGCCTTCTGCACTTCCTCGATTGAGAGCCCACTAGTCCACTAGCCCACTGGGGGAGATACCACAGTGCATTATTTGCCTGTACGTGCGAGCCTGGCGCCTCCTTCAGTCGCCAACAGCTCTCACTGCATCCGAAGTTGACTTCGACGGTGCCTATGCTGCCAAGACACGGCAGTCATACCCTAAGCCCTTTGGGTTTAGGGCCAAGAAACTCCTTTGAGAGGTAGGTATAGCTCTTGGGCTGGTTGCACCCCTGGTTCTGCCCAGGATGCCACCCTGGAGGGTACCATATTTGACTATTTGTTGCTACGCCTCTGCTCACAAAGCTTGTACAGTGCCGGGAATATTGTGTTCAACCTTTTTGGAGCACACATCGTATCACGCTGGAACTGTGCCAGTATATATGGATGGCTCCAAGTCCCAAGAGGGGGTCGGCTTCCACGCTGTATCCTCTCTGTTTGAAGTCAGTGGGGGTCTGCCAGGCGAGCTGGTGGCAATACACCACCCGGTACTAGAGATTACGAGACGTGCCCAGTTCAGAGACTGGATTGTGATCTATAGCAACTCACAAAGTGCCCTGAGTGCTCTCGGGGCATTGGAATCTCCGCATCCCCTGGTTCACGATATCTGTGATGCCACAGTTTTGGTGAGCCGGGTGGATGTCGAGATTATCTTAGAAGAAATTGCGGGGAATGAACGCGCCGATGATGAAGCCAAAGAGTCTGTGAGGACCTTGTGACTGGACCAGCGTTTTGCTCTTCCTTACACCGACTACATGGCAGGAATACGGGCTGCTTAGCAAAGAAGATGGGAGACAGTTGAAGGGAACTTAAAGTTGTGTGCCATTGCGCCACGACTGTTCCCATGGACCTACTCCCCAATGCCGCGAGGGCTTCCGGTTCCTTTCTGTCTTCTCCCCGAATTGGGCACACTGGCGGGATGCACCACCATTTGATGGAGCACTCGCCAGCGCCTACTGTGGAGACTATTGTCCCCCAGACTGTTCGGCACATTCTTGTTGAATGTCCCAGTCTGGGCGATCTCCGCACACATTACCTGTCCTGGTACTGGAATGGGCAGGGTCGCCTCCGCCTCTCCATTGTACTCGGGATGAGTTCGTGCACATCGACTGGTGGACTTATAGACTTTTGGGGCGAGGCTGGCCTTCTCCCCTTTATTTAACCATGTTTTGTTTTTTGTTATTGTTGTTTTCTTTGTAAGTCGCACGCTCCTTTCCCGGGGGGAAGGGGACCTCTTCCCGATTCCAGAGCTTGCTTTTAAAGTAGTCTAGTGCTAGGCTTTCTTGATTCTGGCGACTTATGCCCAAGTGGGCAGTCGCCAGATATGCTCCTAAAATTTACAAAAACAAAAACAGACCAGTTCTCAATATTTAAGAGAATGCCTGAGCTCTTTATATAAATTTCTTCCTTGAGTCTTGAATGTACCCATCCTTTCCTAGCATCATTGTTGAAGACATTTACCTAGAACAATGATGAGCTATATTTTCTAACTTAGGCATTGGTGACTCTTTTCTAACTCAGGCAATGGTGAACTATTTTTTTTTAACTCAAGCAATGGTGAACTATATTGCTGTTTATATGTTTTGGCAAATTTTGTTAAATCTTGTTGGGTGTTTACAGCTTATGCAAATAAAAACTTACCCTGCACTTATCTAATTTCCTAAATTCTGAGATATGCAAAAACTTTTAGCTGCGGCTGTATTTGAAACCGGTCCCTTAACACCGATTACTTTCCCTCTACCTTTTATAAATTTATGCTTCTGGCCCATAACTTGGTTAGAGAGTGATGAATAAAGAGGCTCATGTGGCCAGCGACCATGGATTTTGTTTTGTCCCATCCTATCTGTATCCCATCTAAATGTTATTAAACACTTGCAGAAAAGAGATGGGGAAGGGTAACGTGCTACATCTTAGCATATCTAACTCTTTATCCCTGGATTCTGTACTATATGCAGGTTGACCCCTACCTACACATACGAGGGGTGGTCAATAGGTTTTGCAAATTATTAGGGCAGAACAGAGGAAGGGGAATGGCTGTTTGTGGGAGTGTTAGGACAAGTTATGACAAGTCAGTACCTGCAGCCGCACGCTCCTGCCTCGTCTATTTAAGAAGCAGTAGCTGATCGCAGATTGTCAGTAACAAATTTTTCAGCAATGGAGAAGGTTGAACACCGCGCAGGGATCAAATTTTTGACCAAGTATGGCAAAAATGCAAAAGAGATCCCTGAACGCATGGTTGCAGTGTACACCGACACCGCCCCTTCCTATGCCACCATTGCTCGCTGGAATAGGGAGTTCCGCCATGGTTGTGAGTCCCTTGAAGATGACCCCGTCCAGGACGGCCATCAGACGTGACCAATGAGGACAATGTGGCCTGTGTAGAGAGGATGATCCTTGAAAATCGACGGGTGAAGGTCGAAGAAATCGACCGAGAACTTGGAATGTCACATGGAAGTGTTATCAACATCATCCATGATCGACTTCAACGTCGTTAAAGTCCACAAGGCCAGAGTTGCACAAGCTGCCCTGCGCGAGTGCGGATTTGAGGAGCTCAACCATCCCCCCTATAGTCCAGATCTGGCCCCTTGCGACTACTTTTTATTCCGCCAGTTCAAGGCTGCACTGCGTGGACGCCGGTTTGGGAATGATGAAGATGTCCAGCTTGCTGTCCAGGAGTGCATTGAACAGCAGTCGGGAATTCGAAGCCTCAGGGACAAGTGGCGCAAGTGCATTGAAGTTGAGGGTAGTTATATTGAAAAATAATAAAACACTTTTCCTCATATCCGAATTTCACAACTTATTGACCGCCCTTCGTATTTAATAAATACATCCTGCTGCACTGTGAAGGCTGCCTTATTCCTCAGACTGCCTTATTCCTCAGACTGTTCATTACCTGTGATTGAATATATGTTATAAAGGCAATTGATAAAATGATAGCTCTATTTGTATTAAGATTGTCATTGAAGGATGCCTCAATATCAAATCCTCTGGGTATATTTTAAATGTTTAATTGAAAATAATTTCAATTTGTAGCTCATTAATATTTTAGTTTTTTCTTAATCCTTTTAACTTTTATATGCATGGAAAATATTTGGTCTTAACCAGCCATAAAATAGGCCTATCTGGAGAATTGACACTTTTCTCCTTTTAGGAATTTGAAGAGATTCTGATCAAAGAAGAAATTAACAAGGATTGTCTTGATGGAAATCTCCTTGTAGATGAAGAAGAAAAGCTTAATTCTCCAAATGAAAGCCCTACTACACCGATTTTAAGCGAGATATTGCTACTAAATGGCCATCAAGAAAAGGTTATTTTACTTTTTTGCGCATTTTCTCTTTCATTTCACTTTATTATATATTTTTTCTTTAGCTTTTTGTTTCGAGAAATGATGTCTGATATATTTTCAGATGGAATATCCACTGCCTAATTACCAAGGAGTTAGTATGATGGAATTAAATTCTGAAATGCTCACATGTGAAAAACCATTCAAGTGTAGCTTTTGTCCCTATCAAGCAAAGCAGAAAAATAGTCTTCAGATACATTTAAGAACACACACTGGTGACAAGCCTTTTCAGTGTAGTTTCTGCTCCTATAAGGCAAGGCAAAAAGGTAATCTTCAGGAACATTTAAAGACACACTCTGGTGAGAAGCCTTTCAAATGCAGTTCCTGCTTCTATCAAACAGCACGAAAAAGTCATCTTCATCGGCATTTAAGAACTCACACTGGGGAAAAGCCTTATAAGTGTAGTTTCTGCCCTTATCAGGCAAGTCAAAGAAGTGGTCTTCAGGAGCATTCAAGAATTCACAGCGGTGAAAAGCCTTTTAAATGTAATACTTGCCCCTATGAAGCTGCTCAAAGAAAAAATCTTCAGAGGCACGTAAGAACTCATACAGGTGAAAAGCCTTTTAAGTGTAACTTCTGCCCTTATGAGGCAAATCAAAGTAGTAGTCTTTTGATACACTTAAGAACTCATACTGGGGAGAAGCCTTTCAAATGTGGTTCCTGTTCTTACCAAGCAAGCCAGAAGAGTAGTCTCCGGGAACATTTACGAACTCACACTGGTGAAAGACCTTTCATTTGTTGTTTTTGTCCTTATCAAGCAGCTCATAGGAAGAATCTTTGGAGGCATATAAAAACTCACACGCCTGAGCACCAAGAGTAAAAGGAGCATTGAACCATTTTGGCATCCCAGTAATCAGCTATGGTATAGGCATAATCAGTATGAGCTGGACAAAATTGATATGAAAATGTGAAATATCCTCATTGCCCATAAATAAGTTGCCATCAGTGCCAAGACTTACACGTAATGTAGGAAGAATAAGGTTAACTGAGATCAGCTAGCTACATCTTGAAAGGGCTAAACAATTTTTCCAGCAAACATCCATCACAAAACTAGAAGATAGTATATCAGATGAAGTGGAAACAGAATGCATTACTGCCAGAAAGAGGAGTAAAAAATCTACAAAGTTCCACGTGAAATAGCTAAGATGAATGTAAAATAGCTGGGATTTTTTTTCAAAGCAAGGCTTACTTCCTTGGTCAAAAGGACATAAAGTTAACCGATTGTGTATGGTTCCTATTAGAAATCTAGGATCAGGCACTTTTAATTAAAATAGATGGACTAGCCATGGATGACTGATGTAGCTTATACCAAACTGTGTGGCATCCATTTCTTCAATTATCAATCCCCCATTTAGCGGAATTCACTTAACAAACAAGAAAAAAAAATATCTGCCTGAAAATTTTGGAAAACAATTGGAGTTAAGGTAAGTGATATATGGAAGATATACAGGGTGTCCATAAAGTCTCTTTACAATTTAAAAAAATTATTACAAAGACAATTGATAAGATATCTTAATCAGACTTGTTCTATTGTACTCAGGGGTTTTCAAAGTGTATTAAATGTCAAAAAACTTTGATATCCACTGACTACAATAGAACACGTCTGATTAAGATATCTTATCAATTGTCTTTGTAATAAATTTTTTAAATTGTAAAAAGACTTTATGGACACCCTGTATAATTTAAGTAGCCACTAGAAGTGACTTGAGTTGATGCGAGACCCTGTTTGCTCATTGCCTTTGTACTAATTCTCTTGTTCGGCACATTCTTGTTGAATGTTCCAGTCTGGGAGATCTCCGCGCACGTTACCTGTCCCACTACTGGGACTGCCACTCCCTTGTACTCAGGACGAGTTCGTTCACATTGACTGGTGGACTTATAGACTTTTGGGGGGAGGCTGGCCTTCTCTTTATTTAACTAGGTTTTGTTTTTTTGTTATTGTTGTTTTCTTTGTAGGTCGCACGCTCCTGCGCCGGAGGGAGGGGATCTTCCTTTTTTATCTTTCTCATATTTGTATTTTAAAGTAGCCTAGTGCTAGGCTGTCTTGATTCCGGGGACTTATGCCCAAGTGGGCAGTTGCCAGATAGGCTCCTAAAATTTAAAAAAAAAAAAAATTGCACAAATTCCCACATAAATTATACACAGTAGGAAATCCATAATGCATTTATGCTAGACTTCAGCAATGAATGTGGATCATAGGTCCACCATGTTCTATGATGGAATTCTATCTTAACTATCAAAAATTTATACTGACCTAATTGACCCTTGGTCAATATGGCTGAATGGGAGATCATCTCCACATTCTAACTTCTTCTTTATGAGATTAAGCTGAAGGATGAATCTACAATGGCTGTTATCGGTACTACAGGACTTATGCCAATCTCAAAAACTACATGAAATCAATTTGTAGAGACCTACAGATATTAAAAATCTTGAGCCAAACTTTGAGGGGATTGTGACCCCCCCCCCTCCCCTAGAAAGCTCACCACACTCCCCGGTGGATCCACAGATCCGTAAGAGAGGAGATTTTCTGTGTAGTGCATGCTTGTGAGGTTTGAGCAATCTCTGTATAAGTAAGTGTTCGATGTTGTCTGGGTTGTGGTTGAATCTAATCCATATTGATGGCTGGGCCAAGTTTTATTCTGTATTTCTATTGTTATTGGAGTGTATAGTGGAGTGGCCAGTGGAATATTGATATTGTTGGTGGGTTGATAGGTCCTTAAAAGAGGAGATTTTGTATATAGTGCATTGTTTGTGTGAAATTTGAGCAGTCTATGTATAAGTAAGTGTTTGATGTTGTCTAGGTTTTGGTTGCATCTGGTTCAGTGTAGTGGAGTAGGCTGAGCTGAGTTTCACTTGTGAGGAAAGAAATGCCAAGCGTATGAATCCTAGACTAAAAACTCCTTCAAAATTCTGTTTAAATCTCTATTATTTAGGCTCCTCCCCTTGTCATATACTGCTTCGGGAGTCTGTATGGACAGGCCTTCTAGGGTTGATGGGGGTAGGGGGCAAAATGGCTTAACATCTTCCATTCCTTCCTCGGTTACTTTTTTTTATTTATGTATTTATATTATATTCTCTTCTCCATATTAGTTTTTTTGTCCATTGGGAGTTAGGGGGCTTGGACTGACACTCTTCTTCCGTAGGTCCCTTTCATGTTCATTCTCTTCTCCCTTCTATCAGTCAGACCTATATTGATGACACTTTTGCTCTTCAGTGGTGGGGCATGGGCTCACCCCATGATCCTTGGTCTGTCGTACCCAAGGGGAAGGCCATCACTGGTCCCAATTTACCCTCCGCCGATAAATTTGGACCCCCTGGAGCATATTACTTCTGGCTGGTTAAAAAAAATGGGATGCTGGATCTGTATCTGCGCTCCAGGAGGATGTACTGGTTGCAACAACTAATTTGAGAGTTGCCGTAGTACCAGCCTCTTGTTGGCCACTGTAGTGGTGGGGAGTTGGGAGGGAGAGCATGAATGTTGAGGATCTTCCGAAGCTCTTCTTTCCCAGGCTACTTCTGGGGTAGGTTCTTCTTCAAAGAAGGGTTTTTCTTGATGCATTCTAGACCTGTTTAGTCTAATTAGCCCCATTCCTCGAATCCCTTCGCCAACTTTACTTACTTTTACTTCCCCCTCCCCCTGCCCCCATGCCTCTCTGCATGGTGGGTGGCTCGTATGGAAGCCATTACCCACCCTTAGTATTCTCAGGTCCCTAAGGGAAGAGATGCTGTTTGCTTGTGAGAGGTCTGGGCAGTCTATCGTAGGTGTTTGATATTGTGTCTGGGTTTTGGTTGCATCTGGTGGTGCATTTTGGTGATGGGGGTAAGGTGGTTTATGTGTGTTTTTACTGTTGGATTATAGTGGAGTAGCCAGTGGATGGAGCATAGTGGAGTGGTGTAGGTTAACCTGAGTTAAGATTGGATCACTCATTGTGTTCTGTGTAGTGTGTTCAAATATCTTAGGGTGAAGGTGGTATGGATGGGTTTGATAAAGTTAGGGTTTGGTGTTGGGATAGGGAGGTTGTTTAGAGGTGTTGGAAGTAGTATGCCAAGGAAGTATATTGTTTGACTATTCTTGTTTCTTAGTACTAAAATCTATTTTTGGTACTCTTCTTTCTAAGGTTAACCCTTTTGATTTCAATCTTGTCTTGGAGAGTTGCATTGTATGTGATCCCATGTTGATGGAGACATTGTGCTGGAGCTCTCTTCCACCACCGACACTGATGCTGAAATATGTCTTCTGTTGCAGAAGTTTCAATGTCTGTTACATCCCTTCCCAGGCTCAATTCTGTTAAAGGTATGATAGGTCAATAATCCTTCAATTCATTTGATCTTTTCTCAACTACAAAGCAAGTTGGCTGCTCAATGGGTTACTAATGAGGGTAACTAAGCCGTCTGGTTCTACTTGTCAATACTTCTAAATAATTCTGACATTTGAGTGGTAGGGGTTTTCTCAATTTTTCAAAGCTGGGTATCTCCAAAGCCCAGTAAGCCATTATTTTGAGTTGCCAGGATGGTGTTTTAACTGTCCATGAATTGTTGTAAAAGGAAAGATACCTCCTCCTTGGCATCTATATGCCAATTGCGCCTCCTCCTACCATGGACCTATGTATAACAAAGCCCTGTGTTGTACCAATTGCGGTGGCTCACATAGTACAGCTGACAAGACCTCCTGCCCTGGGTACTTGTTTGAGAAGGAGCTGTGTTGATTGTCTTTACTCAGATGATTTCTGTGATGATGGCCCGTAATGTCCCATTTCTCCTAAGGGTTTTTTTCTGCCCTCGGAATCTTTTCTCTTGTGATCTGTTCACTCCTGGGGCACTGACCAAATCTTGAATGTATTTAGAAATCCCTTAGCTGGCTTTATCTGAGATAAGAGTTGACCCTCCAATCCCAACCCACATTGAAGGTCAAGGAGTAAATTGAATATCCAGACCTAACTGATGGAAATATCCATACCGATGATTACCAAATCACAAGTGATTCCGGCATTTCCGAGCACTAGGATAAGAGGAAAGATGCCTCCTTGTCTTGCCAACAAGCATTCAGCACCAGGGGACAAGACTATCAATTTGTCAATGTCAATGACAACAGACCCACCAACAAATACACTCCATGAGAGACGTTCTTAACCCTGTCAAACTCTTCTCATGATGCGGGGTCTTCCCTTCTAACCTCTGCTGAGATTCAGCCAGTACCTTATCACCTACCTCCTACTCCAGTTTTAACAGCCAAGTCATATTGTGCAGCAGGCTCTCTGAGATCGGAGGCTGGCTGTGACTTTGCAGTGGAGGTAGTTTCCCCATCAAACAGTTCTGTCTGACCACCGTATCTTTTGCTAACCCTCGCTAGCATTCCTGATGCCGGTATTTGCCCCTGTTATGCAATGAGCACAGACGTGAGAGTTTTAACGGGATGAATGCATTTGCTTTAGTGAAAGAAAGGTGATAATATCGTGCCACTGGGTTTTATTACGTCCTTGAGTAATGTATTGGTTTATGGAAAATAAATACAGTAATAGGCTAAGGCCAACAAGGTTCCATAAACCTATTATAATTAATTCCAATCTTGCTTTATTGAGTAACTTAAAAATAACTTCTTTTTTTTGTTATTGCCAACCATGGACATCAGGTTCTTCTTTTTCAAAGAAAGACAAGAAAATAACTTGGGTGAGAGAGAACAACTAAGGACAATTTCACGTTGATATCATGTCATATAACATTGGATTCTAATAATTTGCTCTGGTGGGTGTATGGATGTAGCACAAAGAGGGAGAAATGACACGAGAAAGAGGCCAGAATGACAACAGCACAGATAGGAAACAAGAACCAAGTAAGAGAATAGACAACAATAGTGATAATACTGTGACCTTTTAGTTATGGGTCGTGGAAGAAATCTGGCATATTTGAAACAAGAATTACAATTTACTAATGTAACTATGAACTTTTTATTTTCTGAATTAAACAACATAGAATTTACCAATATTTTTGTGGTTCTGGCTAATGTTTGCATATTAGTGCAAAGAAGGAGAGATGACAGCGAGAGAGACAGAAGCCAGAATGAGGAAAGCACAGAGATGGAACAAGAAATAGTCAAGACAAGACCTGCCTGCCAGTGGCTCATTTTTATATGACCTGGCAAGCTTGATTAAAAAGTTGGGTACTTACAATATACAGTACACTGCAAAAGTCCCTGCAAATTCAATAGCCGTGCACTTTATTCAGTAAAAGTGAATAAATTGGGTGCAATTGTCCCAAATGGAAGTTGATTCATGTGTGTTACTTTTGGTTCTATAAAGGAGTAGTGGTTTGAAGCTTATAAATCTGAGTAATTAAATCTCTAGTGCAGGTTGCAGGAACAGGTTTAGATCAGTGGTTCTCAAGTAAGTACCAACCTAAGAGTTGTCAGTGAATAGTGGGACCAACTTCAAATTGATGTTACATCATTTTAAAACACACCATAGTTTGTGTACTTCATTTTGAAGTTAAATTTATGTTATAGTCTCCTACTGTGCCCAGATGACACATCAGACAAAAATTACGAGGGGAAAGTATACATTTTATTTTTGAACATACCCTCGTTTGAGGTCAAAAACACATTTGCAAGCGATGATACCATCCATTTAAACCATTTCTGTGAAACTGACTGACCCATTTGGTGGCCTCCCTACCTCTCATGGGAGATTGGTGGCACCTAAGAAGGCCACTGTGCTTCCTTGGTGGGTTCACAGGTCACTAAGGAGATAATGTGTAGTGCTTGGTTGTGAGAGATTTCGGCAGCCTATAAGTAGGTGTTTGATGTTGTTGGCTTTGGTTGCATCATTCTGGTGCATGATGGTGTTGGGGGCCAAGGTTTATTCTGTGTTTGTATCTTTGGGGTGTAGGGGAGTATAGTGGGTGGGTGCAGAGGTTCCTAAGAGAGGAGGTATTGTGTATAGTGTATACTTGTGTGACCTTTGGGCAACCTATAAGTGGGTGTTTGATGTTGTCTGGTCTTTGGTTGTGTGTCGGTGAAACTGCGTAGTCTAAGAATTTAACCAATTTAAAACTGCTCTTTCAAGATAAGAATAAAAAAAATGTTATATGGGGCTAAGTCATCCGACTTTCTTTTTTTTTTCAAACCTAAAAAAAAGCATGAAGGCACGAGTGAAAGTTTCTTCTGTTGATGTTGAGTTTTAACATGGTGTAATTCTCAGAGTCCTCAGTTTTACAAAAATGGTTTAAATGGATGGTATCATGGCTGGCAAAAATATTTTGACCTCAATGGAGCTTATGTCAGAGAAGATAATTTGTACTTTTTGTTTGGATTTTATTCCATTTTGTTATTAGTTATTTTTTATCTATTCTCATTCTTTCAGTGCCTTTGGTTCAATGATCCTACATCCACCTGAACTTAGAAGGTCCCCTTGATGAAGTTGAATCAAGTGTTTTTGAAATGTTGATTCCAGTGGATGGAAAACCAGCCATGCTGCACTCAATGGACCCCTTCCAGGAAGTTTTGGTTTTCCTTCTCCTGTAGCCCCCATCTTCCCTAAAGTGTAGACATTAGAGGGATCTTTCAAGATGGCACTATTGAATGATAATACACAACAAACAGCCTTGACTAAATAATTCCAAATAACTAACGGAATTATGAGTTTCAGAAAAGTTTGCAACGACAAGTTTGCCATAAGTTCTCTTTAGTTTCCATGCCCATGTTTGGTATTTTAGTGTGATAATAGATAACTGTTTAATTGTGAATGAGTAACATCGCTTACAACAAGATGTGTACAAGTATTTGACACCTTATCATTATAAAATTACACAATACAAGTATGGGAATATTCTATCCTCGATCTATTACGAATTAAATTCTTGTTTAGACAACCATTTTTGTGCTAGTTTTTAATCTTCGCCTTCAAAATCAAATCTATTCATACCTTTTCTCCTGCTCAAATTCTAATATCGGTACTTGGCAGTTAAGACCACTGAGATGTCGACCCCCTTGGCTATGAAATTTTGGTAACATAACATAACATAATTTCACGGATGACAAAAGCCACAAGGGCCTATCAAAGGTCATCCGGATCCATCAAAACCCACCCACAAAAAGCACCGTCGCCAGGGAAAGACAAAATCAAAGTCCCCCACAATATAATATAACAGATGACAAGGGCCCATCATAGGTCATCCGAGTCAAATGGCCTCTTTTTTAAGGCACCCAAACTCCCAAGAAAACTACATCCAGAGGATTGCGTCCACAAACAAGGGTATCACCAATCAAGGCTTGTCAAGAAGTAAATCATGCAGCTATAGATATATACAAACAATATTAATATATACAAAACTTAGGAACCATCAAAACCTTTCCTTCCCATAAACTCATCCAACCTACTCTTAAATACATTTAAATTTGGACTGCCTACTACCCTCCGCGGCAATTTGTTCCAGAAGTCTACCACTCTTTTGGTGAAAAAATATTTTCTTAAATCCAACCTACACCCTTGCTTTTTAATTTTCAAGTGGTGACCTCTAGTCCGATTTCCATCATCTAGCTCAAAAAACTTGCTAACATCCAATTTATCTATCCCTCTGGGTTTTTTTTTCAGCTCGTATTTTTGAGCAAAGAACTTAAATATTAGCAGTAGGTGACCATCTTGTTCAAAGACCGGGTGTTCGATTACGCCAATAAAATAGATTACAGTAATACCTCACTTTAATGAACCAATTCGTTCCGAGTGCTCGGTCGTTAAGTGAGAGTTCATTAAGCGGGAGTCTAATTTACATAGACGTAATGTAAGAAACGGTGGTTACATTTGGCTGAGGAAATTTGACATAAAAAATTTATAAATGTTAAATAAGGGCAATAAGACATTAATATAGGCGTAAGAAATGATTAATACATCATAGAAATAACAGTAAAGCATAAAAGAAATCCTAGATATAAAATATATCGCTTACAAAGCATAATAAAAATACAAATTATATGCTGCTCATTGCAGTTTCACTTTCGTCAATCGATGCTTCTTTCTCGTTTGCATTCGGTTCCTTTGAAGTCGATGGAGTAGGTATCGCATCTTTTTTCTTTAGGAAAAAATCAAGACTTTTTTGCTTAAAAGACGTTTTTTTCTTCTCATTATAAATTTCACGATAGCAAACAATTGATTTGTTTAAATCTGCTGCAACTTTTCTACTTGGTTCGAAATTAGAATCTTGGGATCGAAAATGTCGCACGCATTTTTCACACTTGCAAACACTTCCTCAAGCCTTTTCAGAGTGAATAAATAAACAGGAGTTTCCACTGGATTATTTTCTTCTTCTTGAACTGGTTCTTGATGATCTTCCATTTCAAATGAGGTCTTCATTTGTGAGCTCTTGGTCATGCTCCTGTAAAAGATCCGTTATGTCGTCAGTTAAAACATCGAGTTGCAATTTATTAGCAATTTCAACCATCTTTTCTGTTTCATTTCTAGCAATGTCTACTGGTTCTTCAAAACCCTCAAAATCCTCTTTTAATTGAGGGCAAAGTTTGTGCCAAACGCTTTTCATATTTTTCTCTGAAACTTTGTCCCATGCTCCCTTTATTATTTTTACTGCATCCAGAACATTGAAAGATTTCCAAAATTCTTTTAGTGTTGGGCCTCCTTCTGCATCAATAGCATTTATTAATTTTTCAAATGTTATACGAAGGTAATAGCTTTTAAATGTTGCTATGACACTTTGATCCATTGGTTGCAATAGTGATGTTGTATTTGGCGGCAAAAACATGAATCTAACATTAGGATGGCTATGCTGTAAAGATGATGGATGCGGGAGTTCGTTAAGTGAGGTATTACTGTATGCAAGTGTGCGCCGGGTTACCGACCTGGCCATTTTTATGCATGCGTTGGTTGTGTTTTAGTGGCCTTCTTGCGACGCGCACACCTGTCATTCTGGATGAACATAAGAACATAAGAAAAGAAGGAGACTGCAAAAGACCATTCATGGCCTACACTTGGCAGATCCTGTTCCATTCAACACACAAAAGATTTCTTGCCAGAGACAAGTCATCAACATTGTCACCCTTTACAGGAGTTCGTCAGATCTAATCTACAATATACATAAAATGCATTCAGAGGATTATGTCCATTCATGCAACGGCAAAATATAATCTCCCCACTCCTTAGAAAAATATATACATATGTACATAAAAAAGTCAGTCCCATCTAGCACCTTCATCCATATATTTATCTAATCTATTCTTAAAACTACCCAGAGAGGAGGCTTCTATCCCATGCCTAGTGAGCCTATTCCATTCATCTACCACACGATTTGTAAACCAATTCCTCCCAATCTCCTTCCTAAACCTATACTTATCAAGCTTAAACCCATTGCTACGTGTCCTGTCATGTTCACTAAGTATAAGAACCTTACCCAGATCCCCTTTATTATATCCTTTTACCCATTTGAAGACTTCAATCAATTCCCCTCTGACTCTTCTCCTTTCCAATGTATGTAGATTTAGTTTTCTGAGCCTTTCACCATAAGGTAAGTTCCTTAGCCCACCAATCATCTTTGTCATCCTTCTCTGCACAGACTCAAGCAAATCAATATCCTTCCTATAATATGGTGACCAAAATTGTACTGCATAGTCTAGATGAGGCCTAACCAGCGCCAGATACAGTTTTAGAATGACTTCAGCACTCTTATTGCTTACACTCCTCCTAATGAATCCTAATATCCTATTAGCTTTATTCTTAGCATTTAGACATTGCTTTCTAGGACGAAGGTCTGAACTTACCAAAATACCCAAGTTCCTCTCACAATCAGTCCTCCCTAAAATTCTCCCATTTAATTTATAACTATTCAATGGATTATTTCTACCTATACTAAGTACACTACATTTGTCTATGTTAAACTTCATTTGCCATTTCTCGGCCCAATTGGACAGAATGGTCAATTCCTCCTGCATTACAACAGCATCAGAATCAGCCCTAATGGCCCTACCTAGCTTAGTATCATCAGCAAATTTACTCAGGTCACTACTTATACCTATGTCAAGATCATTAATATAAATTAAGAATAGCAAGAGACCCAAAACAGATCCTTGCGGAACTCCACTGCTAACACACCCCCACTCAGATTTAACTCCATCTATATTAACTCTTTGCTGTCTGTCACCAAGCCATGACTGAATCCACCTAAATATACTGCCATCGATCCTGTGTGCTTTAACTTTGCTCAGAAGTCGTAAGTGTGGCACTCGATCAAAAGCCTTACTAAAGTCCAAGTATAAAATATCATAGTTTTCATCATTATCTGCTGCTTCATAAACCTTACTATAAAAAGACAGCAAATTAGTCAGACAGGATTTACCCTTACTAAAGCCATGCTGTGATTCTTTTATCAACTTATGCTTATCCAAGTGATCTCTAATATTCCTTGCTATAATAGATTCCATCATTTTCCCTACCACTAATGTCAAACTTACTGGTCTGTAATTAGACATATTTGTTTTATCCCCTTTCTTAAATATAGGTATCACATTGGCTTTCTTCCATGCCACGCTCCAATGATTTTCTAAAGATGCATGCTAGGGGCTCACTTAACACATCCTTACATTCTTTCAAAATTATAGGAAAGACCTCATCAGGACCGGGTGCTTTACTACTTTTGATTTTATCAATTTCCTTTGTCACTATCTCCTTTGTGATCAAGATATCCTTTAATTTCTCTTCATCATTACCCCGAAAGATCATTGACACCTCAGGTATATTTAGAGTATCCTCCTGTGCAAATACTGAGAGAAAAAAGTCATTTAGCATTCCAGCCATTGAGTCCCTATCACTCACTAATTCTCCATTGGAATCTATAAGTGGGCCTATATTATCTCTAACCTTAGTTTTGTATAATTGATAAAAACTTTTAGGATCTTCCTTTGCCCTATTTGCCACTTTAATTTCATAATTTCTCCTTGCTACTCTAACTAACTTTTTAACATCTCTTGCTAGTTCATTATATCTCTGCCTTAAGTGATCCTCTCCATTCATTTTATTTTCCTATAAATGCCCTTTTTAATGCCAATATAATGCTTAATTTTATCTATCATCCATTTTGGGTCATTATTTTTAGTCCTAATCTCCTTATATGGAATGTTAATCATCTGACCTGTAATTAATTGCTCAATTATTCTTTCATACTCCTCTTCAATTGTAATCTCTTCCTCCTGGTGATTGTTGTCTCCACTAACTGATATTATTGAATCTATTCCTGAATTGATTTCATTGCCTGGTTTCTGTACAACTGCCTCCAGGTAAGTCCTTAGCCCATTATAATTTGCTCTTCTAAAGTCAGGAATTTTAACATTGTTCATGCTACTATCAATACCATGGATGGGGACTAGTATTACCTCCCCCAACACCACCACTATGGGGAAGAAAATACTATGTTGTTCTATTCACTTAATTAAACTAAAAGAATGGAGGTAAGTGGTAGTCAGGTTGGAACCTTTGACAATATGTGCCTTTCTTATATTTTCATAAACCAAACATTTTCTTTGTAATATTAGTTTGTTAAAAAATAATTACAATAAATATACAAATAACAAGGATTTGATTTGTTCCTGTTTTAACTAGTTATATACTTTTTTTATTGCATTTTGTAAATAAAAAAAATCGTGGGAAATAAAACTTTTATATATTGCCTCAGGCGCCCCCCTCCTCCTCTGCTCCCAAAGCTCGCTGGTTGTAATACAGCGCTCGGTACGGGAGATAACGCGACGTGCTCAGTTCGGAGACCGGATTGTGATCTTAGCCACTCACGAAGCGACCTGGGCGCTCTCTGGTCATTGGAATCACCACACCTCCTAGTTGGTCGTATCTGTGAGGCCATCGTTGCCCCGAGCCGGGCGGATGTTGAGATTATCTTGTGCTGGGTTCCTGGACGTGTATGGAATGAGGGAGCCAAAGAGTCCGCGAGAACTGGGCGACCAACCCAGCGTTTCGCTCTTCCTCACCGATTACATGGCAGCTCTTCGGACTGTTTGGCAAAGAAGATGGGAGACGGTCGAGGGAAACCTAAATTTGCGTGCCATTGCGCCGCGACTGTTCCCATGGACCTATCCCCAATGCCTTGTTGACTTTTTGGGGGAGGCCGGCCTTCTCCCTTTCATTTAACTAGGTTTAGTTGTTGTTTTGTTATTGTTGTTTCATGTTCAAATTTTTTAAAGTAGCCTAGAACTGGGCTGTTTGTTTACGGCGACTTATGCCTAAGTGGGCAGTCGCCAGATAGCCGCTTGAAAAAAAAAAAAATACCCTCAATGCCGCGACGGCTTCCGGTTGCTTTCTGTCGTCTCCGAATCGGACACATTCGCGAGACGCACCGCCATTTGATGGATCGCTCGCCGGTGCCTTATCGTGACGACTGCGTTTTCCCCCGGACTGTTCGGCAAATTCTTGTTGAATGCCCAGTCTTCGTAATCTTCCAGCTTACCTGCCCCGGTATCGGGCGATCCTGGTCGCTACTACTTGTCCCTTGTACTCGAGACCGGTTTGCATACACAGACTTGTGGACTTTTTGGAGGTCGTATGTTCCTTCGCCGGAGCGTTTCCTTCTTGCTTGTTTCTATGGTTTTTGCTAATTTTGTATTTATGTCTTTTGCATTTTTTTTAAAATTTCCCCCATCATTAGACTGCAAGGAGATTGGGGCGAGCTTTTCTCTAGTAAGCAGTAGTCAGATTGGCTCTTAATAAAAAAATATATACAGACTTGGTGCTGCTTACGGATTCCTGAAGCATGATTTCTGCCTTGTCACACTACTCTCCTCCCAATCCACTGATCCTATGGATATTGTGAGAGTTTTCGACCTCACAATAAGCTTGTCAGCTTCTTCCGGGTGCCCCCCCCCACCCACACCCCACTTTGAGGTGCCTTGCAATAAAATTATTGTCGGTCTCTGGCCCAGCAAACCCAGTTACCCTCCATCCAAATGTGATCCTAATTACTCAGTGCCTGTGTTCCCCCTGCCGCTCCGGTCATCCTAGGCAAACGGATGGTTACTTATGTGGCGCGATCACCCTCCCAGCTCTAACGATCCTCCACGTCATGGTTACAGCGACTCAGGAGGAAATCGAGTATGTCTTTCCTGGGATCCTGGACATGTCGGTGACGGGACTCAGCGCCCCATCCGGCCCGAGCTTAGCCTCTTCTGCTTTCAGACAGCCTGTATTTCAACCCCTACTTCGTCGCTTTTCATACAACTTTCTCTGGTCAGCCTCTAATTTCACAGGGTAGATGCTGACCTTCTCAGCCAAACGTCCCGGAGCGGGGCTGAGATGGAATGGGACAATGTTCCCTAACCACTGAGCTCCGGTTCGGGATGGTGTTTTTTTTAAAAACCTGCTTCATCCCCACCCATACCTTCCTCACATCCCCTTTCCTTCTCACTTCACAATCTTTTTTTTTTAGGCCGTGTCCAAGGTGGAGCCGTCATGCCGAGGGACTGCCAGGCCACCAGGCGGGAGAGGTGGTCCTGAATGGCGGCACCTGGCTCTGCCAGGCCTGTACGCACCCCCTGCAGGGTGGCTACTGCGAGGGATGATGAGCTATTGCATCCCGTGAAAAATTTAGGGTCACCCCATGCCCAATGATGAAAAAATCAACAATCTTCCCTCAATTTTCCCTTGTTCATCGACGGGGCCGCCCTCAGGTAGCTCCACAGGAAGAATGGAGGTCCCTCCCTCTGTGCTTGCGCAGGGGACCCTCCAAATTTCTCTAAACGGAGAGGAGGCTTAATCCTCTCCTTCTCCCCCTCACCCCCTTCTCTGGAGGTGCTTTCGGGCACCTCCCTCTTCCCAGCGGCAGTCCCCCGTTTTCTTTCCAAGCAGACTGCCAAGAAAGCCAACAGGCAGCCCATAGCCGACCGCTCCCCATTGAAGCGGCTCGGTAGGGCAAACCCCCTTAGTGGGGAAAGGGAAGCCAGGCCCCTTTGGTCAATTCCCTCAAAAGATCTGCTGGCTAGAATTTTAAACCTAGCGGGGGTCAAGGCCTGTGCCTCTCCCGTCACGACTAATGACGCGGCTGCCAATAGGACCTGTGATGTCCTGGGGGAGATGGCTAACTGGAGGACCTCCCCTGAGATAAACATGGTCCTTGAGGCAACCCAGCCTCAGAGGGTTGGGCCTTCCATGGGAGCGAATCTGGGCTCGGCGCCAAGCACCGAACTCGAGTCTGCTCCTATGCAAGGTCCTCCTCAAAAGGCTAGGGTTCCCAAGGCATTACAAGGAGGGGAGGAATCTCCTCTTTCGACCGGTGACGCTACGACTGCCAGGACCTTCTCTATCTCGGAGAAAGATTTGGCCTGGGGCCTCCTGCCGGTGGAGGGGAAAAGCGGCTTCATTCACCGCCCTCCTCTCCTAAAATGAAAAAAACAAAAAAAAGACTCGGGGGAGGGGGGGGCTCTTCTCCAACCGCGGGACCTGCGGGGACGGATGAGTGCTGCTTCGGTAAGCGAACTAGCCAAGATCGACACATCCGGCCCCTCTTCCCGCAAGGGTGCAGAACCCCTGACTAAGACCAAAAGAGCGCAGGGCGGAGCCTCGATGACATCGGGGCCCCTCATTCAGAGTTACCTGGAATTTTCGAGCCTGCTGGCTTCAAACGCTTCCTCATTATTCGCTCCACTAATGGCAGCATGTTGGCCAAGGGCAACATGATGCATCATAGGAGAGCATTAGCTAGTGTAATTGGTAGAGATCCGAAGGTGACCCCTTTCTCGGACAGAAGCCTTCTGGCGAATCCCTCCGAGGCGGCCAAGATAAGTTCTTTTCGGACACTTGATGGCACCCCGTTGAGTGTGACGCCGCACTCTACGATGAACTTTGTGAAAGGTTTTTTTTAGGCGAGGGAACTCGTTGACTACTCCATAGAGGACATCACCTTAGAGCTGGTCGACCATGGGGCGGTCAAGGTCGAACGTGTGATGAGAAAACAGGGAGGGGCCTCGAGACCCACCCCTACACTCTTCGTCACGTTCGACTGTGACAAGATCCCTGAGTCGGTGCGTGCCGGTTGGTACCGCTACCACTTGAAGGCATTCGTGCCACTGCCGCGGAGGTGCTATTACTGTTACCGCTTCGGCCATACAAATCGCTCATGTAGATGTACAAAGTCGGGGCCACCCGAAGACTGTGTAAATTGTTCCATGGCCGCACACGATAAGTCCAAATCGTGTGTGGCCAAGTGTGTCAATTGCGGAGAGCCGCACCCGCTTTTTCGAAGCAATTTAGTGGATATCTCCTTGATAAAGAAATCCTGGCCGTTTAGGCCCAGGATCGACTCTCATTCAGCCAGGCTAAGGACTCGGTCATGGCGTCCCCGGCTCTGCCTGGGACGTCTTACGCCTCAATGCTTAGAAAGACACCCTCTGCTCCTGGCCCATCCAGGCCAACGAGCACGGTTGTTTCTGCGCCTATTCGGAGCCCTTCTTCGGGTTCTACTCAACTCGGGCGCTTTCCTGGTAAAGCTGGCGGCACACAAGGTTCACACACAGCCCCGGCTAAAACCAGGGGTCCCCAGCGTGACCGTTTCCCGTAAGGCGAAACGGCCAGACGCTGCCACCGAGTCGTTAGACTCACAGGAGGCAAGACCCCTGAAGTTGCTCGCCAGGGCATCTTCCGGGTTTCCTAAAGCTGCCCCCCGAAAGGAAGACAGGAACAAAGGAGCTTCGGCTCCTTCGCCCACGCACGGTGGATCCTCGAAAAGAGGGCCCCCCGCCTCCGAAGCCGCAACGCCCGCATAAGGTTCCGAGGCGGAGGGAGAAAAAGACTCGCTTGGCGAGCCCAACCTCCCCCAATAAGTCATCGAAGGCGACAGCGCATTGTCCGGCCAACAGCGCCCAGCGTTCTGCCATTCCCGTGAGGGTCTTGTGTTCGAAGAGGGCCCCCGCGTCTCCTCCGAGCTAGGCCTGGAGGGCATATTTTTTCAATGGAATTGCAGTGGACTCCGGGCCAACTGGGGGGAGCTGTGGAGGCTCGTCTCGTCCCGTTCCCCGTTAGCTATCTTTTTGCAGGAAACCATGACGGGCGCATGCCTCCTGCCCACCCTCCCGGGGTATAAGGGATGGGGCCGTGCGATTTACTCCCGTATGATTCCGCTCTTCTCTTCGTTTTAGATACCTCCTTTCAGGCAGTAGCTGTGCAGCTGCTCCTTGATAGGAGGTATACTGTTATTTCCGCGTAAATTCCACCGTCAGCCGACTTTGACGCGGGGGACTTGCGCTGCGTCGTGACACGGTATCCGAGGCCCTCTCTTCTCGGAGATCTAAATGGTAGGCCATCCCTCTAGAGAGACTACTCTATCAATCCCTGTGGTCAAGTTCTTGCCGACCTGATCGACGAGCTTGAGATGGGTGTCGTAAATGTGGATGAGTTTACGCATCACTGCCCGAAAACCGCTTCATTTTCCTGCCTCGATCTATCTTTGTGCTCTCCGGGTGCACAGCCCGATTTTGAATGGGGAGTGGTCGATGACCTCCATGGTAGTGATCACTTTCCTATTCAAATATCATTTTCTGGGCCGTTGCCGCTTGAGATCCCGCCTCGGTCGTGCTTGGCGCGGGTGCGGTGGCCTGTACTTCAGGAAATGACTGAATTCTCTATCTCAGTCGAGTTTAGGGCCGTTGAGTTCTTCTCCGGCAACCTCATCGCCGCAGCCCTAGCTACTATTCCTAGAAGGTCTGGCCGTTTTGCATGCCGACCACTCCCGTGGTGGTCAGCTGAGTGTGGGACGGCCCTCAAGCAGAAGCGCTATGCCCACATGCGTTATAAGTGCCGCCCGAACGATTTCACTGTCGCTGAATTTCGTCGGGCTAGGGCTAGGTTCCGGTATATTTTGAAGCACGTCACGCCGCTCTTCTGGGCAGATATACGTCTTCACTTAACGGGAAGACCTCCCTAGCAAAGGTGTGAAAGCGAGTCAATAGGCTTCGGGGCAAGTTCTCGCAGGACCCCCTTCCTGTTCTCCAGGAGAATGGGACTGCAATCTCGGACCCCGCATCCGTGGCGGAATCCTTCGCGACCGCTCTCTCCGTATTAACTAGCCGGGATGCTGCTTCACCAACATTCAATGCCCGTCTTGATGTCGCGGAAGGTTACCGGCTGGACTTTACCTCTAGAGGCGGAGAACCCTTCAACGACGTTTACTGTGAGTGAGTTGCGTTCCGCTCTTGCTTCGTGCGCGGACATTGCCCATGGTCAGGACTATGTCCCGTACGCCATGCTTCTAAACATGGGTGAGCGAGGCATGGCCTTGCTGTTAGATTTGTTCAACAGGATCTGGGTGGAGGGTCTTCTTCCGGTTTCCTGGCGAATCGCTAATGTGCTTGCCTTTCGCAAACCAGGGAGAGATCACTCTACTCCGGCCGGTTTCCGCCCAACCTCTCTAAATTTTTTCGTGTGCAAGTTGATGGAGAAATTGGTAAATGTTAGATTAGCCTTTTTTCTGGACAGCGGATGCCATCTGTCTTCTGCGGCTTTCGCAACTTTCACTCCACGTTGGATGCTCTGCTCCGACTGGAAAAGGCCGTCTGCGAGGCCTTCCTTCGTAGACAGCACTAAGCCACTGTGTTTTTCGATCTGGAGAAGGCCTATTATACTGCATGGCGATACGGTATTCTGTAGACTCTCCACACGATGGGGGCGAGGGGACGCCTCCGTCTTTATATCTGAATTTTTGGCGAGATCGTCGATTCCGCGTAAGGGTGGGGGGAGCCCTCTCCGGCCCAAAGGAGCAGGGAAGTGTCCTCAGTGTCACACTATTTGCCCTGAGCATCAACGGCATCACCTCGGGGCTGCCAGATGATGTTCTCGCTACGCTCTACGTGGACGACCTTTCGATCTCTTTTGGCGCGGCCCAGATGGCAACTCTGGAGCGTCGATTCCAACAGGCATTGAACCGCGTCTCTCGCTTTGCGAAGCGCAGAAGTTTCCGTTTTCTTTGGCCAAGGCTAAGGTTTTGCACTTTTGTCGCCATCCACGGCTCCACCTTGACCCAAACTTATTTCTTAATGGGGTACGCCTGGAAGTGGTTGAATCGCACCGTTTCCTTGGTCTTGTATTTGACCGACGCCTCACCTGGGAGGCTCATATTCGCAGCCTTAGGGTCTCTTGCACCCGCGCCATGGATATTCTCCGGTCCGTAACGTTCAGCGCCTGGGGCGCTGATAGGGCTACTGCCTTACTTTTTAATCGATCCTTCGTTCGTTCGAAGCTCGACTACAAATGCGAGTTTTATGCATCCGCAGCCGAGCGTTTATTGTGGAAGGTGGACTCGATCCACCACACTGGCCTTTGCCTGGCGACCGGTGCCTTCCGCACTTTCCCCATTGAGAGCCTACTAGTAGATGCTTGGGAGATACCACTCGCTCTACGCGTGAGACCGCCGCCTCCCTCAGTCGCCAACAGCTCTCGCTGCATCCGCAGCTGATTTCGACGGTGCCTATGCCGCCGAGAGGCACCAGTCATACCCTAAGCCCTTTGGGTTTAGAGTTATGTATAGCTCTCGGGCAGGTGGCGCCCCTGGTTCTTCCCCGGACACCATTTTTGGCTATTTTTGTCACCACGCCTCTGCTCCTAAAACTTCTACAGCGCCTGGAGTTTTGCGTTCGACCTTTTTGGAGCACAGCTCATTTCATGCTGGAACCGTGGCAGTGTATACGGATGGCTCCAAATCCCAAGAGGTGGATCGGCTTCCAAGCCGTATCCCCTGTTTGAAGTCAGCGGGGCTCTGCCAAGCGCTTCGTTTGTCTTCACAGCCGAGCTGGTGGCAATACACCACTCGGTACGGGAGATTACGCGACGTGCCAGGTTAGGAGACCGGGTTGTGATCTATAGCTACTCACAAAGCGCCCTGAGGGCTCTCGGGGCATTGAAATCTCCGCATCCCCTGGTTCGCGATATCCGTGACGCCACGGTTTTGGCGAGCCGGGCGGTTTTCGAGATTATCTTCTGCTGGTTTTCTGGAAATGTAGGAATTGTGGGAAATGAGGGCGCCAAAGAGTCTGCGAGACTTGGGAGACCGGTCCAGCGTTTCGCTCTTCCTCACACCGACTAAATGACAGGAATACGGGTAGCTCTCCGGGCTGCTTGGCAAAGAAGATGGGAGACGATCGAAGGGAACTTAAAGTTGCGTGCCATTGCGCCGTGACTGTTTCCCATGGACCTAGCCCCCCCCCCCTCCCCCTCAATGCCGCGAGGGCTTCAGGTTGCTTTTTGTCGTCTCCGAATTGAACACTTGCGCGACGCACCGTTATTTGATGGAGCGCTCGCCAACGACCTACTGTGAAGACTGCGTTGTCCGCAAGACTGTTCGGCCCATTCTTGTTGAATGTCCCAGTCTGGGCGATCTCCTCACACGTTACCTGTCCCGGTACCGGGATGAGCGGGGTCGCTACCGCCTGTCCCTTGTACTCGGGACGAGTTCGTGCACATTGACTGATGGACTTACCGACTTTTTGGAGGCCGGCCTTATCCCCTTTATTTACGAGTAACTAGGCTTTTTTGTTGTTTTCTTTGTAGGTCTTTCGTTCCTGCGCCGGGGGGTTGGCGGACCTCCCCCCGACGCCGGAGCTTGTTTCCTGCTTGTTGCCATTTTCCTTTTTTTATTGTTTATTTTTTTGTATATTCTTTTTTTAAAGTAGCCTAGTACTAGGTTGTCGTGAGTACGGCCTCTTTTGCTCAAGTAGCTAGTCGCTAGATGGGCTCCTCAAATTTAAAAAAAAAATCCTTTCTCACTTGGTAGAGCATTATGAGGGTGAATTGACGCAAGTAGGATCGAAGGGCAGATTAGGAGACTGAGGGAGTAATGATTAAGGCGATATCGAGTATATTCTGGATACGCTTTTTCTAGGATAGTTCACAGACAGGTTTAGGAAGTCTGTTTTTCAGAGAGGGTCCACTTTAAATGGGCCTCTGAACACCGCGCGTTCACGCCCGCGTGCTTCTTTATAGTCCACGGCACTTTGTCGCATTTTCCAACGCACTTTGATGTGTGATCGCCCATCCTGTTTGGAATTATTAAACAACCAACGCACCCCAATATGGTCTTACTCTAGACACAAGACCCAGATTAGGACAAAGGAAACAACAAACGAAGTAAAAACAATCGCACTCCCCACAAGCACCTTATCCACACTTACTTAACATGCACGCCGATGGTACTATAGCTTGGACACCCGATCTCGCATACAAACACCTAAACACTACGAAAGAACCACCTAATAAATCACCGAAACGAAGTTCCAATAAAAACAACGCTACCTCCGCGCACTCAGTATCTCGACATTACCCGAATCAGGCTCTTTACTTCTACGTCCAATACTCCCTCCCACCATTCTCTGCCAAGCCCCAAAGTTTTACGGAACCTAGATAATTTATGGTGCCCCAAGATGTGAATACCGGTAATAACAACGGTATCGAATACCAGTATTAACATAGTTTAACACCAAAGAATATAGGCTAAATAAATGCTTGGGTATCAAATACTTGAGTCGGCAAATACTGATTAAAGTGGGTGACGGGGACGAGGAGGGGGGAGATAATTATGGTAACCAGTGTGGGTGAAAGAACATTTTCTGTCACTAGGTTCCACTTTACGAAAGTAAGATCTTCACTTTCAGAGCAATCGTAAACAGACTTCTTTCGAGGGAACCATTTTCAAAATCAAGCTATTTACTGACTTTTTTTTAGACCAAAGAGGGATTTTTTTAATTTGAAACTTTATATTTTTAGGTGGAATAAATTCTAGAACTTTTTGATAGTTTAAATTAGTATTTGAAAATACTTATTAAAATTACATTTAATATATTTTTAAGCAATACCGGTATTGATACCGGCATTATTAAACAATCGGTATTACCCCACCCACCCCAAACTAGCCTCTACCACAGTTGATCCATCTCCTAAACACCATTCTACCACACATTGACCGAGAATGGATCCTTATGTCACAAATAAGTCTTTCTGGCAAAGCTCCGAAGCGGTCACCATCCAATGCACTGGTTTGACCAACACATCTCTAAACACTGCCACCAGGAACAAACATACCGAGTTCCACACATCTTAGACAATGTCAACATATACCCTTAGTGCCACTCCATGGTAGGGGGGCGGAGTTTCTCCAGGGTACTGTTTAAGGGGGCCCTCCGCCCTTAACCTAGGGTCTGGTCAAAACTCGGTCTTAAAACCATATTCCATCAAACATCCACCAAGAGCCATCCTTCACAAGAGTCACCCTGGCAAGGCTACGATTCGGTTACCATATCCAAAATGCCCCAAACTCAAAACCTCATCGGCTTGACCAACAGATCTACACTCACTGTCTGGACCGAAACGCAGTTCAACGCTTACACACACACACAAAATCTACGGGTAGAATGAGTGCTGGATTTTAAGAAGTACCTAGTCTAGTCGATGAGGCTGGTCTGCGCAGGACCCGATGCCCCAGGGTCACCATCTCGAAAGGGGCCAGAAAGTGCGGAGGAAAGCAAGTGGGGCTAAAGCCCTTGAGCTAGCAGAATCGTGTGAGATAGGCGAGAGATGTATAAGGGAGCTTGTGTGTAACGTTTCGCGCCGGTCCCGGTCCACTAACTCGTAGGGTATAAAAGGCCGTTACCGCGCGGAAAGCGCTATTGTCGCGTGTCTTCGCACCGTCAACAGATCTCCGTCGACGCGCTCTGCTCCCCTTGACCCGGACTACCCACCCCTAACTTAATTTTATATCATTTTTATGTTTCGCCTTATTTCCCTGACCTTTAAAAGCTGTTTTTCTTAGATTTTTACTTGTAGCTTTGACCTAATAAAGGACCTATTATTACTCCCGCTGTGGGGTAAGAAGATCAACATGATGCGAATGTGCATCAAGATATTTTTTTATTAACAAATTTTAATCGTTTCTTACAATAGATCCTCCTTTACAAAGGACAAAACAGTAAAAAGTTTGAGGTTTAAATCATTTACTTTAAGGAATATTCCATTATAAGTACTTAAACAAAATAAATTACGGCTAAGGTAAAAAAAAAAAAGCATACAAAAATATTTGCAAGTTCGACTCCACGTCGCGAATTTCATCGCATCAAAATTGCCTCCGTCAGTCATTTTTGGTAAGCGGTTCCAACCAAAACGTGGAGCTCTCGGAGTGAATCTAATGGTTCGTTCAGGTTATCTCGTTCTTCAAGTTGCCTCTAATTTCTTTTCGATATTTCAGTCTGGAACAATATCCATATCAGATGAACTTTCTGTAAAGTAATGGTAATGCTTGTTGTAGTTGTTTTTTTTTCCTGGTAGCGGATTAGGACTAGTGTGTCTCTCAGCTCGACGGGTGAATGCGAAAGGACACGAGGAAGAAGAAGAGAGGAGACTGAAGAGAAAAAGGTCTAAGGTGATGTGTAGTACTCTGGAAAGGGTACATGGAGTGTTCAGGGAGGGCTAACGGAGTGTTCAGGGAGGGCTAACAGTACAATGTGCGTCGATTGCCGCACGTTTTCCATTCTTCGGTCAAGAGAGGCTCAATAGATTTTCAAAGGAGGCGGCACTCAATGCGTGATAGAAGGCTCACAAGGGTAGTTAAAGGTTGCGGGAGCACCCAATGGGTTATGTGGGTATTGCAGGATAAGTTGTTTGTTTTTTTGTCGACTGTCTACTAAGGCATAAGTCACCGTAATCACGTTACACCCTCATACTAGGTTAGATTAAAAAAATAAAAATGCAAAAACCAAATAACATAAAAAAAAGAAACAAACAAGAAGGAAACGCTCCGGCGACGGGGGAAGGCCCGGCGCAGGAACATGCGACCTACAACAAAGAAAAATAAAATGGAGAAGGCCAGCCTCCTCCAAAAAGTCAGATAGTCCTCAAATTTGTCTACACGAACCAGTCCCGAGTACAAGGGACAAGCTATAGCCACAGGTAACCTGCGCGAAGATCACCCAGACTGGAACATTCAACAAGAATGTGACGAACAGTCTGGAGGACGACCCAGTCTTCACAGTATGGCGCATGCGAGCGCTCCATCAAATGGTGGGGCATCCCACGAGTGTGTCCAATTCGGAGACGACAGAAAGCGACCTGAAGCCGTTGCGGCATTGGAAGGTAGGTCCGTGAGAACAGTCACCGCGCAATGGCACGCAACTTTAAGATCCCCTCGGCCGTCTTCCATCTTCTCTGCCGCCCTGATTCCTCCCATGTAGTCTGTGTGAGGAAGAGCCAAGCGGGATAACAAGATCGCTCAATGGATGGCGTGGGGAGGCTCGGGGTTTTACGAGAGGACGTAATGGGGGCTACGGGATTGGGGCAGCGCTCAATGGATTATTAAGAGCGGTCATTTGGTGTTAGCGTCCAGATTAAGCTTGCTAGAGGTGTGGTAAATCAATGTGGGGAGGTCAATGGATGCTCAGGTAAGTTGAGCAAAGGGTAAATAAAAGCAGAAATCGTGAGAAAGGAGGGAAAATAGGGAACATAAGCCTGCTCCCCATCGAGGTAGGGGGCCCGTAAACCCCCTAACCCAAGCAAGAATATCATGGGCAACACTTAAGGAATCGCAAGTGTCGATGAAAAGGAAAGGAGATAGAGAGAAGTGTCCGAAGAAGCGAAAACCGACAAAAGACATCGCCCTGAGGTCACTGAAGAAAGAGGGGCAAAGTGAAGATGAAACGTGGAAGATGAGTGAAGAGAAGGGCGCATCTGGGCCGGAGGACGACCGAGCGGCGTGGGCAGCTGCTTCATTGCAAGCCACTCCAACGTGGGAGGGTACCCAGGGTACAAATTGCGAAGAGGAGTAAGCAAATAGTATGGAAGACCTGCGAGTTGGCGTACAGCTGCTCTGCCGTGTACGATAATTATAATCACCCGGGGGAAGACGGAAAGCGAGCGCTGATGCATCGTCTTCACCACAACGGCGACAGACGAGCTATGGAATGAACGGGAGCCATCGGTAAAGATGGCTGCGCCCTATAAGTGGGTGGCCGATGGGGTTAGGAACCCTGATCGGAGAACCCTAGCCGGCTTCATAGACTTGCTAAATCAAAAAGAAGTGTTGGTGGCTTATATTCCGCGTCCAGCCGCTTCAGCTTATCCTGTCTCGGGGTTTCGGACCTTTTAGGGGTCTGCCCCGAGTGAGTTCGCAACTTAGGACAGCGACCAAAGTGGCCGGTCGTTCTCCAAAGGCCGCAACTCCCAACTGGGCAGGGCGGATATCCCTACTGGACGTAGCTCGAAATGGTGACCAGGAACTGAAGATCTGTTGCGGCAGACCCAGAGACGAGACGCCCCACCCCCACCCACCACAAGCAGTACTGCCTTATGTACCTGAGAACGGTCGCAGGGAGGTGGTCAGGGAAGGGGTTATTGGGTCAAAAACCGATATTCCCATTATACGCGACCTAACAACCAGGTCCTCTCAAGGACTCCTGGTCTCTTGCAACCTGCAGGCGTTGTTTATAGATGGTCCGATGCTTCTTTTCTGACATGGCATGTGGTAGTTGGTCAGGTCCTTAAGCCTAGACAGAAGGCTGAGGGGGTGGTCATAGAGAAAAAGGAATGCTGAGAGGAAGTGTAGCAACAACTTTCCCAGGCTCCCTCAAGGCGTTCACATCAACCCAGTGAAGACAGGGCTTCCTTAACCTGCACTCAGGCCGGAAGGACGTGCAGCTTCTCCAGGTACCAAGTGTAATAGTCTACAAAAGGTACCCCCTGGGGGGACCAAGGATTCAAAATACGTACCCTCGATTCAAAGGAAAGAGACAAGTGGTGCTAAGCAATCAAGGATTTTCGAGGGATAGGAGGAAACACAACAGTACTCACTCTGGTCTGAAGCCGGAACTTGGGTCTCTTCCTCAAAATCCCGCCTTATGAAGTTCCTGCAGCTGGGTGCCCAGTCTCTCTCCCTTGAACTTGCGTGTGTGGCTCTCCTGAAAAAGATAAACAAGAGGGGTCACAGGAACCCACCTTTGTCCGAGGGTAGGGTCATTACAGCAGAGAATCTATAGGGTGGAAAAAGTGTAGCCTGCCATTTACAAATCATTTAAAATTTATTTAAATGCCATTAATTAATTACTTGGTCATTTCAGGATTTATTGAATTTAGTGAATAAAACACAACACAAGTTCACAAATATGAAGCAATCGAGTACTTGTATTAGAAGAGGGAAGAGAACGGGCAATATTTTCAAAATGTTGAACCCCATTGTGACCAAATCTAGGGATTTTAAAGCTATAAAAACGATTAGAGAGGCAGTTGTGTTCCAAGAGTGAGGACCACCTCGCCCTTCATCAAGAACAAGATGTATAAATCCACGGAGTGCTTTGAAGGCCAAAGTGAGTCCTGAAACCATGCAATAATTGCTCAAGGATGATCTGAAACATCATCCATTCAAGATAGCTAAAGGATATCTGCGCTCCAACTCTACCAAAAAGAAAAGAGTTCAAAGAGCAAAGCTATTCCTTAAATGGCGACTTGCAGCTTCCAGTTCAGTGGATGGATGAGAAGTTATTCACTGTCCAGGACACCACCAACACAGAGAATGATCGTGTTTGGGGGCCAAATTATAAATGAGATTCCAGTTGAACGGTGGATATCTTTCAGGAGACAGAAACCAGCTTCGGTCATGGTATGGGGTGGACATACTCGTAAGATCAAGAGGCCAAAAAAAAACACCTCCCATCTCATTGAAGAGGGGGTAAAGACCAATATTATTTGGTGATGTTGAAGGAGAAAGTCATCCCCCCTCCATAGGAAATGCCGGTGTAACACTTCCAACAAGATGGAGCAACCTCACACACAGCAAAAAAAACTTACAAGGGTTGAAAGAGTTTTTGATCAAAGAAACTTTCGCCTCCCAGTTGGCCATATTTAAACCCCATGAAGTTTGGAGTGTGGTTGATGCTTAAACAGAACCTCAGTACCAAATTATATCCTCAAAGTGTCCAAGTTCTCAAGTGTAAATTGGAAAAATACTGGGAGAAAATATCAGCTGAAAGTCTTAATGCCACCTGCACAAAGTTCATACCTAGACGTGGGCATCTATGCCAGAAAGTTCAGGTTGGTGTGGAGAGGTTCAAGTAGTGAAGTTAGGGAAAATAAAAAGGTGGGAAATATTTATAAGGATGACACTACTCAGGGTGGCCCTTACCTGGGATAAGGGGGCTCCCAAATCAGCATGTCAGCCCATTTAACGCAAAGTTGCTACTCTGGTGGTCATTCTCAGCCTCCTTCCATAGGGAAAATGGTGTGTTAATCGGAGCTTCCCCCTCGAGGTGAAATCGAGCCAGAAACACGATGATGATAAGGCGAGACCCACCTGTGGGGTGGAAACCCCCCAGAGAAGGGATTCGAAACCGCCCCAAAGAGGAGTTTGGTTGGGGAATCAACAGACTTGTACTTACAATCCTCTTGCCGAGGTAGGTGCTGAGGAATGTGCTGATGGGCACACTTTTGTCCAGGAAACTCTCGGCGATCTCTTCACTCTCTTCTTCCGACTGGGAAGCAGCAATCAATGTCAGTTCCTTGGGAATGAGAAAGACGGATAATGAGGGAGAGAAAGAGGGATAATGAGGGAGAGAAAGAGGGATAATGAGGGAGAGAAAGAGAGATGATGAGGGGACGAAAATGATTAAAAGGGTGTTGTGTTACATTCTCAAGGTACCAACTATTGTGCCCCAGCACCACTCGGCTATAGATGACCCGCATTGAAGATGGGTTCAAATTTCGAGTGTCCATGGTTCATGAGAGAGTAGGAGTGCCCTTTTTGATGGGCCTAGGTAAAAATGTGCCTCAACACCCAACACAATTAAATCAGAATACTAAACACAACTAGGGCCCACACTATAGATACACCTACAGAACGCTATAAATGAGGCCAAGCAGCAATCCAATGTACAAACTGGCTTTACAATACTCCACACTATGCTGGTTTCTGGCACACGCTGTATACAACTGCCACTCCAATCACCCGTGCCAATTCCACAACCCACACAAACATGTCGACCAACCCCAATGGCTCTCTACCTAGCTAACTCTCCCCCCCACTACCCACAATGCACAGCCATCCCTAAAAACACCTATCCCTCTCCACAGACTATAATCCCACCACTCCAGTACCACACTAACACCACACAAAGCCAAAAAAAAAAGAGCACACCAGAGAGAAACACATTCAACATTTTGCAGTCTTAGTCACACTATTTTCTGACAAATGTCATTTTGTTTCGGACAATTTAAAGACCTTTAGTTCTCGTTACATCAAAGAGCTTGGATTCTATTGGTAATCCCAAATGATGTCATGTAGTTGCTAGATCATGATGAACACATGTCATTTACTTTGTAAAAAACTTCATTCATTGGGGTGACCAATGTAAAGGGGCATTAGTGCAGTGTGGATGTTTATGTGAATTGCCACAGTGCACCAACTCTTGGTGTATGGTTACCACTGTGGGACAGTAACCATATTTAGTCTGTTGGGCTAGCCAATAAGGTTACCGTTGGCCATATGCCTACTGCTATTCGAGGACAACAGCCATATGTAAGTCCAATAGGCTAACCATGGCATGTCAGTAAAACGAGGATAATTAGACATCCTGGTTTTTAATGACTTGCGCTCAATGGTCATTAAAGATAGAAAATGGCTCTTGGTGACTGGGTCAAGATTTCTGGCAAACCACTGATGGTACCCCAATTGCAAATTTTTAAGGACCAACAGTGACATGCAATATTTACCAAATTTAATAATCTTTATGCAGGTATTAACATACAATAGCAGTTAAAAGTAAAAGAACCTGACATACAAAAACTACCTGAAGGTTGGATGGGGCTAATTTTTCAGTTAGATCCTGGTGTTGAGATGCAAGTTGTTCAAAGTTTGCACGGAGAGAGGTCAATTCTTGAACTTTCATCAAAGTCAAATCCCGAGATTTTTCGAAATCATTTTTGAGCTCAATATTTTTGTCTAGAAAGAAATTAGAAATCACATAAGCATTAGATTTTTCTTTAGTTATTTTTTTGCTAATGACTCAGGAAAGATTAAAATTCAAAACTTTTACTCCTCTATCCAATACTGGGGAAGGAGGGGGGCGTCTATCGCAGGCTTTTATAACACCCTTTTTTAATTGATGTGTTTTTGCTTAAAAGCTCAAGTAACATTTAAATGCTTCCTTTGATAGAAAAAAAATACACAAACATAAATACATAGACATAAAAACAGAAAAATGCAAAAAATGTGCACAAGCAAAAAAAAGGCAAAGATAAAGAGTGAATAACTTAAAGGATGTGGGAATCAGGATAGAAAAATGTAAAAAAAATTCAAATTGATAGAAAATAATTAAAAATATTAGGGGAATTTAAAGACTCAAGTCATCTTTTGAAATGGGTGATGGGTTGTGCACTTTCTATACATTTGAGTATAGTTCCATACATCCATTGACTGGAAAAACAATGGGTGATGAGACCTACTTTTTGTTACCCCAAACTGGGACATTCAACCAGAACATGGTAAACGACTGGGGTACCAGTTATTGGGGAAGGGTTCAGAGGCGCGCCCTCCCAAAGATGCTGCATCCTGCAAGTGTGCTTCAGAGGTGACAAAAAAATTACATGATACTGTTGAGGGATTAGAGGTGGGGAGATCCAAGGAAAAAGTGAGGTGTGTAATGGCATGCACCTTTAAATTCTACTCTGTCATCTCCAATTTTCTTTGCCATTAAGGAAAAGTGAAGTGGGTAATGTCAGGCAACTTTAAATTCCACTCTGCTGACTCCCATCTTTTTTTTCTTTTTTTTTAGAGCTCATCTGGCGACTGCCTACTTTAAAATAACATGTAACCCCCCCCCCCAAAAAAAAACAATAAAAATTAAAAAAGAAAAAGGCAACAAACAGGAAGCAAGCTCTGACATCGGGGGGGGACCCCCCTCCCCCCGGCGCAGGAACATGCAACCTACAAGGAAAACAAAAAAATCGTTAAATAAAGGGGAGAAGGCCAGCCTCCTCCAATAAGTCATGAAGTCCAAAAGTAGATGTGCACAAATCTGTCCCGAGTACAAGTGATAAGCAGTAGCAACCCCACTCATCCTGGTACTGGGACAGGTAACGTGAGCAAAGATCACCCAGACTGTGACATTCAACAAGAATGCGCCGAACAGTCTGAGGGACAACACAGTCTTCACAGTATGGCGCTGGAGAATTCTCCATCAAATGGCGTGCCATGGAGTCAAAGTGGGGAAGAGAGAAATACTGGCCCAGTCTGTCTAGACACACTGAGACCCTTGTCAGCATGCTAATTTTTAAATTAAGACTCCAACACAAAACCATCTTGACATCCTGCTAGCCTGTGTAGATACTTTGCCAACTCACCACAACCATGGCATCACAGATAGTGTGGACTTTCCAATGCTTCAAGAGCACTTGGCACTATGAATTACAAATCTTATCTCTGTATGGCTCCAGCGTGACATGTGCACCAAGATAATGCAATACTGCCTTTGTTGTAGAAATTTGGGGAGAAGTAGTATGGAAACAAACATTCAAAGCTGGTATGTTGGATAGAACCATCAGTATCACCGGTCTGAAAGTTACACTAATTTCTTGGCGTTTCCAGGCCTGAAACTCATAAGGCTTAGGGGATGATTGTCATCTCATTGGCATAGACACAAGATTGTCCATAGATCAAATGAGAGCCATTCGCTTTTTCTGATGTTTGTCATATTGATATCAGAGAAAACTATATTTAATATGCTGAAAGGACCTCCAGGAGTAACTAATGTAAAGCAGTGCAATTATGTAGTACAAGATTAATCCAATGAGAGTACATTCATTAAATTGATAAAATCTGGGGGGGAGGGGCAACAGGAATCATGAGTGAATGAAAAGAGAACAATAGATCAATGTAATAATGTGATAGGTAAACAATCAAAGATACAGAGAAAAAACACCTGCCAGTAGTAGTTTCTGTTCTAAATTAGTTAAATAATATAAACTCTTTTTTTTCCATGGTACAATAACAAGTCTATAGAGCAGGAGGAAATAAAGCATTGAGAAACCTCCGCATTTTATTATTACAAACATTAAGGCAAATTTATAATGGAATGATTAATTCTTTCTGGAATACCAAATTTAATATTATAGGACAATGCCAGAGCCTAATTTTTTTACCAAAACTATACTAATCTTATAGTTTCTCTCTATTATCCTTCTATAAGGCCTGCATAGTGGTTCACCAACCTTCCTTTATCCAGGCAGATCCTGACTGAATAATGAAAGACATAGGTGACCCCAGGACACGAGGGGCTTGTCCTCTTTGGGGAGAGCTGCCAGGAAGTATTATGTTTTGACACAAAAGCGTTCAGGTGAAACCTTTGGCACCCCAGGGCAGAGGGACCTGTTCCGCATCAGAGGTATGTGGATATAGATACCCATCAACAGGATTCCTTGGAACAGAGTGTGTGTGTGTGTGTGTGTGTGTTATGTTGTGAAGACAGGAAAGGAAAGAAAGCAGCGCTGTAATTGGCTGTGTATGTGATGAAAAGTATAAGATCTACTCACCCCAGTATAGGGCTTAGTGCATCCACCAATTGGTAGTCAGATCTCCATGTGCGCTGATGTTTGTATCCATTCATGCCAGGATCAAACCTGGTACTGTGATGTTAGTGACTAATGCCATAATCACTCAGCTAGCAAGAGCTCTAAGAGTCCCATAGTGATAAAGATAAATAATTGTCCCCTGTAAGGATTGTTGTTATTCTTTTGGACTTACTTTCATCCCTCTTACCCTTCATTATTTCCCCCCAGACCATATTTTCCAAAATTTAAGGTTTGTTGATTAAAAAAATATTTAATTTTAATATTTTAGTTAAATAAAAATCTCCCATCGCAACATTTTTTTTATTCCTTTTCAGGCACAAAATTTTCCCATTATGGGGACCCGATATGTCACACTGCCTCTGCCATCAAAGTGCGACATCTTCCAACATAGCCAAGAAGATGATACAGATGCGATTGCATTAATCAGAGGCAGTGGCAACCTCATATGATATAACAAATTCTACATAAGTTGCATTGAATTTTGATGTGGAATGTGGTTAACCTACAGGTCTTACTTTTATGGCCTTAGTAATTGAAGAACAAATAGAGAAATAAGAAAATAATCCAACAATTTCCCTTGCCCTGCGATTTTATTAATAATACCAACATAACAGAACTAGCAAAGTTTATTCACAATTAACAGACAAAATGTTATCTAAAATTTACTTACTTGCGAGTATATGATTTTCTTCTGACAACCTTAAACATCTATTGAATATACCAGTAATATCAGGGAGACCCTCAATAAATGCATCTAATTTCTCATCAGATTCCAAGAGATCCTTCATCTTTTCATCGCTCAAATGCAAAACCTCTGGAATGGCTTCCATATCACTTTTTGATATAATAGAAAGGGAGGAGAAATACAGGTAATATTATCAAAACACTTAAATTGGAGTAATTTCCTAATAATAATTTGTTTTGTTATTTTTTCAATAAATGGTACTTAAACTGATTCAAAAAGGATCTGAAAAAAATAATAGCTTTGGATTTATTTATGGTATCATTGGATTACAATCTCTTGTGCTGCACCAGCTATTTTTTTTTATTTTAACAAATTTATTAAATGAAAAGCCAAGAGGGGCTATCAAAGGAAATTGTGTCAATCAACAAGCCACTGCACCGAGCCCCCAACAACCATCATAAAGACAGGGTTTTGTGCTGTCTTTTTGCAGGTAATAGTAGCATTCTAAAAAATATTTTGCTTGTTAAAAATATTAGAAAAGAATTTCAGTTCCCTGAAGAAGCTGGACCACTGTGAAACATTGGAAGAAACAATCTACATCATCCAAACCTTCTCATTCTTTATCACTCACCATATAGTCATTTATAAGTAATATTTATTATCATTACGGCTCTCTCAACCTTTTCTCCCTGCACTTTGTACAGAGTTTGGTCTGATGAGCCATGGTGCCTAGGTGGACAGCAGGCCATCCTGGAATCACCTAGGAGCAGGGTGTGATAATAATAGGTGATCTTGCACCTTGCTCATTAGTAGACTTGCCTATCTATACTTCCCTTTATGCATATCATCGCCAACCCAAAGGTGTCTAATGAAACATTGTGCATTTGCCAGAGGGGTGCCAAGATTAGCCAGGGTTCTAATAGGTACTCAGAATTTTCACTTTGGTGGTTACACCTAGGGAAGGCTTCCTTTACCTAGGTGCTTATAATAATGTAAGGATGGGTGGTGGCCAGTGTTTTGAAACCTCGTTTCTAGGTTGACGGTTTAATTAGCGCTGATTTGGACTGTGTTGTGCCTTAAATCTCGTTTTGGTCTGTTGATTTATTTTTCAGATTTTTCTACAGTCTTGTTCACCACAGAATCAGCGAAAGCTAAGTTGCTCTTTTTTTCCTATTACTATTTAAGTTCTTTCTTTGTTTGAATAAGTGATGGAGTTCGGGGATGAAAGTGAGCACGAGTGTCGGAATGTATGCATTGGGTGTGGTATAGTTGGTGAGGGGTATACATGTGTTGTATGTGGGCTGCGTGAATGGATTGTAGATTTAGAGGGGATGAGAATGCAGGATTTAGACAGGATATGTAAGCTGGTGGGGTTAGTTGCTGAGCTCAGGAGGGAACTTAGTGTTAGGCCTAGGGCTGGGAATAGGTTAGGTGGTGAGGTAGGCCAGTTAGATGTTTCAGGTGAAGGTAGAGGGCCGGTGAAGGAGGTAGGATATGATAGTTCTAGGGATAGTGAAGTTAGCCCCCTTAGATTAGTTAGAAATAGGCCTAGTGAGGATGGGGGACAGTGGAGAGTGGTTAGGAAACGTGTAGCTAGGGAGGCTTCTCCTGTTCTTTGTGAAAAAATAGGGTTGCCTCTGTTGAGGTGGTTAGCCAGGGGGAAAATAGGTGTGTGAGTCAGAGGGACACAGAACCTATTAGCTTGACTAATAGATTCAGTGCCCTAAGAGAGGAAGTAACTGGAAGTGATATGACTGATGGGGGTGGGGGTGGGGGTGGAGGTAGAGTGACTAGTAGTTTGAATGAGAATAGGAGTGGGGATGGAGTTAGGTCTGTGGGGGTTAGGAATAGGAGTCTGATTGAAGTGCTTGTGATGGGTGATTCGCGAGTTAGATATTTAGATAGGAAGTTGAATGCAAGTAGATTGAATAGTTTGAGGGTGTGTTTGCCGGGTGCTGGAGTGAGAGATGTGTCTGATAGGTATGAGGAGCTGGTGTCTGGCTGTGCAAAGGATGCGGTTGTGATTACACATGTAGGAGTGAATGATGTGAAGAAAGTGGGTGCATGTGAGTTACGTGAGAGGTACAAGAGGTTGATTGAAAAGGTGAAAGAAAGTAGAATGAAAGGTGTTGTGACAGGTGTGCTTCCAAGAATGGATGTCTCATGCGATTGGGCTGAATGATTATGTGAGGGGGATGTGTGAGATGGAAGGTGTCATGTTTGTGGATGTGTGGGATAGGTTTGTTGGAATGAAAGAAATGTATGCGATGGATGGACTGCATTTGAGTAGGAGGGGGGTAGATGTGTTGTGGGAGGAGTATGATCGTGTTATTAGGTCTTTGCAGGAGGGAAACTAGATACTAATAGTGGTCAGGGAATTATGAGAGGACATTATAGTACTGAAAGTAGAATGGACTTGGCAGATAACAGAAATAGGTTCCAAGGCGATAGAGGTGAGGTCATTCAGGTTTCAAGAGGTGCTTCAGGAAAAGGAGGGTTAAATTGTTTCTATATAAATGCTCGTAGTCTTAGACTGGAACAGGAGCTGCCAAGTGTAGGCCATGAATGGTCTTTTGCAGTCTCCTTCTTTTCTTATGTTCTTATGTTCTAAACAAGAAGGATGAGCCATTTAGTTATATTAGCAATGAGGATATAGATATATTATGTGTTAATGAATCATGGGTTAATGCAATAGAATTTAGTGACACTATAAGTGAATTTGATTTACAGGGCTATAATATGTACATTAGTCAAAAGGACAGATAGGATTGGTGGAGGAATAATTATCTATATAAAAAACAACATTGTTTCAAGTTTAAATACTTCAATAAAGCAGGATGTAGTTGAGTCCCTTTGGATAGATATGAGGTTCAGTAAAAATAGAATGGTGCATTTGAGAGCTTTTTACAGGCCACATGGGCAGAATGATGATATGGATGAACTAATGATAAGGGATGTGAAACAGATGCAGTTATTATTGGGGACTTCAACTTAAACTCTGTGGACTGGGAAAATATGATAGGTAGGGATAGAACAAGTGGCAGGTTCATAGAATGCTTTGAGGATAATTTTTTTAATCAATTTGTTAATGAGCCAACGAGGGGGGGGCAATATATTAGATTTAGTACTTTCTAACAGTGATCATTTAGTTCAAAAAGTGACTGTTGGGGAAGCATTGGGAAATAGTGACCATCAGATAGTTTGTTTTAACTTAGGAAGTGAGAAGGGTAAAATAACCGAGAATGCTGTAAAAGTTCCAAATTTTCATAAGGGAGATTATGTAAAACTCCGAAGCTTGCTAAATTTTGTAGACTGGGATGTAGAATTCAGAGGTAAAAATGCTTATGGGATGTGGGATACTTTCAAGCATATAATAAATGTAGTCCAAGAGCAATGTATCCCAATTAAGGCTATTAGGAACAAAAGTAGGAAACCATTATGGTGGAATCAGGAGATAGCTAGAAAAATTTCAGAGAAGAAAAGGGCATATAAAAAATTACAGGTACAAAATAATATTCAAAATTTAAGTGATTATAGAATGGCTAGGAATGAGTTAAATAAGATTATAAAGAAGAACAAAAGGGTGTCAGAAATTAAATTAGCTCAGGATAGCAACAAAGATCCTAGAAAGTTCTTTAGAATGGACTTGGCAGATAACAGAAATAGGTTCCAAGGCGATAGAGGTGAGGTCATTCAAGTTTCAAGAGGTGCTTCAGGGATAGGGGGGTTAAATTGTTTCTATACAAATGCTTGTAGTCTTAGAAACAAGAAGGATGAGCTATTTAGTTATATTAGCAATGAGGATATAGATATATTATGCGTTACTGAATCATGGGTTAATGAAATAGAATTTAGTGACACTATAAGTGAATTTGATTTACAGGGCTATAATATGTACATTTAGTCAAAGGACAGGTAGGATTGGTGGAGGAATAATTATCTATATAAAAAACAACATTGTTTCAAGTTTAAATACTTAAATAGAGCAGGATGGAGTTGAGTCACTTTGGATAGATATTAGGTTCAGGAAAAATAGAATGGTGCATTTGGGAGCTTTTTACAGGCCACCTGGGCAGACTGATGATATAGATGAACTAATGATAAGGGAAATAAGTAAGGGATGTGAAACAGATGCAGTTATTATTGGGGACTTCAACTTAAACTCTGTGGACTGGGAAAATATGATAGGTAGGGATAGAACAAGTGGCAGGTTCATAGAATGCTTTGAGGATAATTTTTTGAATCAATTTGTTAATGAGCCAACGAGGGGGGACAATATATTAGATTTAGTACTTTCTAACAGTGATCATTTAGTTCAAGAATTGACTGTTGGGGAAGCATTGGGAAATAGTGACCATCAGATAGTTCGTTTTAACTTGGGAATTGAGAAGGGTAAAATAACTGAGAATGCTGAAAAAGTTCCAAATTTTCATAAGGGAGATTATGTAAAACTTCGAAGCTTGCTAAATTTGGTAGACTGGGATATAGAATTCAGAGGTAAAAATGCTTATGGGATGTGGGATACTTTCAAGCATATAATAAATGTAGTCCAAGAACAATGTATCCCAATGAAGGCCATTAGGAACAAAAGTAGGAAACCATTATGGTGGAATCAGGAGATAGCTAGAAAAATTTCAGAGAAGAAAAGGGCATATAAAAAAATACAGGTAGAAAATAATATTCAAAATTTAAGTGATTATAGAATGGCTAGGAATGAGTTAAATAAGATTATAAGGAAGAACAAAAGGGTGTCAGAAATTAAATTAGCTCAGGATAGCAACAAAGATTCTAGAAAGTTCTTTAGTTACTATAAAATTAATAACAAGTCTGGCAGAGTTAAAATAGGACCTATCAAATATGAAGGGTTTGTGAGAGAAACTGATGAGGAAATAGTTGAGGTACTAAATGGTCATTTTGCATCAGTATTTACAAAAGAGAAACTAAATAGTCCTATGTATAGTACTCATAGGTCAGGAAAAGAGGTGTTTACTAACATTTGTGTGGATCGGAGGATGATAAAAGGACTAATAGCTGATTTAGATACTACCAAGGCCTCCGGCCCTGATAATATTCATTCTAGGATACTTAAAGAAGGGGTAGAAAGTATCTCAATAGCTCTGGACAAGTTATATACTAGGTCATTGGAATATGGAGAAATACCCGATGATTGGAAGAGAGCGAATGTAGTCCCCATTTTCAAGAAGGGTAGTAAAGAGGATCCAAATAACTTTAGACCGGTTAGCCTAACTCCTGTAGTCTGTAAAATTCTTGAGAAAATAGTTAAAAAAGGGATTTGCCAACATCTAGAGAGGGAGGGGTTAATCAGCGATGCTCAGCATGGGTTTAGATCAGGTAGATCATGTTTGACTAACTTACTAGACTTTCTGGAGTTTGTAACAGATCAAGTAGATAAGGGAGAGAATGTAGATATAATTTACTTAGATTTTAGTAAAGCATTTGATAAGGTACCACACAGGAGACTAGTTCATAAATTAAAAATGATTGGGATATGTGGGGGTGTTTCAAATTGGATAGCTGAGTGGCTGAAAGACAGGAAGCAAAGGGTAGTGCTAAATGGTGTAAAGTCAGAGTGGAGGGATGTTATCAGTGGGGTTCCTCAGGGATCAGTTCTCGGCCCATTATTATTTGTCATCTATATAAACGATCTTGGGGAGGCAGTTAATAATAAAGTGTCAATTTTTGCGGATGATACCAAATTAGCAGCTGTAGTTAAAGATATTGATGATAATTTTAAAGTGCAGGGGGACTTAAATAAATTGTTATCCTGGGCACATAAGTGGCAAATGACTTTCAACCTTGATAAGTGCAAAGTTATTAACATGGGAAAAGATAATAGAGAATTTAACTATGAAATGGATGGGCATTGGCTGAGCTCAGTAGAGGATGAGAAAGATCTAGGAGTAGTAATAGATAAGTCATTAAGGTTTTCTAAGCAGTGTATTGAAGCAAGAAATAGGGCAAATAGAGTGCTGGGTTTTATTAAGAGAAATGTCAGTTACAAAAGTAAGGAGGTTATTCTTAAACTCTATAACTCTTATGTTAGGCCACATCTAGAGTACTGTATACAGGCATGGTCCCCACATTTTAGACACGATATTAACCTTCTTGAGTCAGTGCAACGGAGGGCAACAAAGATTATTCCTTCCCTGAGGCACCTTGAATATGAAGATAGACTGAGGGTATTAAATATGTTCTCGTTCGAAAGGAGGTGTGTGAGAGGGGATATGATTGAGCTCTTTAAAATTTTTTCCGGGATAGATAAATTGGATGTTAGCAAGTTTTTTGAGTTAGATGATGGAAATCGGACTAGAGGTCACCACTTGAAAATTAAAAAGCAAGGGTGTAGGTTGGATTTAAGAAAATATTTTTTCACCAATAGAGTGGTAGACTTCTGGAACAAATTGCCGCTGAGGGTAGTAGGTAGTCCAAATCTAAATGTATTTAAGAGTAGGTTGGATGAGTTTATGGGAAGGGAAGGTTGTGATGGTTCCTAAGTTTTGTATATATTAATATTGTTTGTATATATCTATAGCTGCATGATTTAGTTCTTGACAAGCCTTGATTGGTGATACACTTGTTTCTGGATGCAATCCTCTGGATGTAGTTTTCCTGGGAGTTTGGGTGCCTTGAAAAAGAGGCCGCTTGACTCGGATGACCTATGATGAGCCCTTGTGGCTTTTGTCATCCGTTATATTATATTGTGGGGGACTTTGATTTTGTCTTCCCCTGGTGATGGTGCTTTTTGTGGGTGGGTTTTGACGGAGGCGGATGACCTTTGATAGGCCCTTGTGGCTTTTGTCATCCGTGTAATTATGTTATGTTATGTTATGTTATGTTATGTTACTATAAAATTAATAACAGGTCTGGCAGAGTTAAAATAGGACCTATCAAATATGAAGGGGTTGTGAGAGAAACTGATGAGGAAATAGTTGAGGTACTAAATGGTCATTTTGCATCAGTATTTACAAAGGAGAAACTAAATAGTCTTATGTATAGTACTCATGGGTCAGGAAAAGAGGTGTTTACTACCATTAGTGTGGATGGGAGGACGATAAAAGGGGCTAATAGGTGAGTTAGATACTACAAAGGCCTCCGGCCCTGATAATATTCATTCTAGGATACTTAAAAAAGGGGTAGAAAGTATCTCAATAGCTCTGGAGAAGTTGTATACTAGGTCACTGGAATATGGAGAAATACCCAATGATTGGAAGAGAGCGAATGTAGTCCCCATTTTCAAGAAGGGTAGTAAAGAGGATCCAAATAACTTTAGACCTGTTAGCCTAACTCCTGTAGTCTGTAAAATTCTTGAGAAAATAGTTAAAAAAGGGATTTGCCAACATCTAGAGAGGGATGGGTTAATCAGCGATGCTCAGCATGGGTTTAGATCAGGTAGATTATGTTTGACTAATTTACTAGACTTTCTGGAGTTTGTAACAGATCAAGTAGATAAGGAAGAGAATGTAGATATAATTTACTTAGATTTTAGTAAAGCATTTGATAAGGTACCACATAGGAGACTAGTTCATAAATTAAAAATGATTGGGATATGTGGGGGTGTTTCAAATTGGATAGCTGAGTGGCAGAAAGACAGGAAGCAAAGGGTAGTGCTAAATGGTGTAAAGTCAGAGTGGAGGGATGTTATCAGTGGGGTTCCTCAGGGATCAGTTCTCGGCCCATTATTATTTGTCATCTATATAAACGATCTTGGGGAGGCAGTTAATAATAAAGTGTCAATTTTTGCGGATGATACCAAATTAGCAGCTGTAGTTAAAGATATTGATGATAATTTTAAAGTGCAGGGGGATTTAAATAAATTGTTATCCTGGGCACATAAGTAGCAAATGACTTTCAACCTTGATAAGTGCAAAGTTATTTACATGGGAAAAGATAAGAGAATTTAACTATGAAATGGATGGGCATTGGCTCAGCTCAGTAGAGGATGAGAAAGATCTAGGAGTAGTAATAGATAAGTCATTAAGGTTTTACATAACATAACATAACATAATTTCACGGATGACAAAAGCCACAAGGGCCTATCAAAGGTCATCCGTATCCATCAAATCCCACCCACATAATGCATCCATAGGATTTTGTCAGATCATGCATCTACAATATACAATTTAAAAATCCATAGGAATGTTCAACCATGCATCTACAATATATAATTTAAAGCCTCCATAGGAGTATGTCAAAAACAAAATCAAAGTCCCCCAAAATATACAATAAAAAGAAACTGCATCCAAAGGAATGAGTCAAGAAACATATCCACATACCAAAAAGTAAGAAATTAACCCTCCATCCCCATATAATCTTCCAATCTGCGCTTGAAAACATTCAAGTTTGGGCTGTCTGCAGTCTCAGGTGGCAAACTATTCCAATAATCCACCACTCTGTTAGTGAAAAAATATTTTCTAACATCCAGTCTACACCTCTGTTTTTTAATCTTTAAGTGGTGGCCTCTAGTTCTATTACTACCTTCTAACTCAAATAACTTGCTGAAATCCAATTTATCCATCCCAGAAAAGATTTTAAAAAGCTCAATCATATCTCCCCTCACACACCTTCTTTCAAATGAAAACATATTTAATACCCTCAGTCTATCTTCATATTCAAGGTGCTTCAGGGATGGTATTATTTTTGTTGCCCTCCTTTGTACTGACTCTAATAAGTTCATATCATGTCTAAAATGTGGTGACCATGCCTGTATACAGTACTCTAAATGTGGCCTGACATAAGAGTTGTATAGTTTAAGGATGACCTCCTTACTCTTGTAGCTAAAATTTCTTTTAATGTAACCTAGCACCCTATTTGCTCTATATTTTGCCTCAATACACTGCTTTGAAAATTTCAGTGACCTATCTACTACTACTCCTAAGTCCTTCTCATCTTCAACTGAATTAAGCCAATACCCATCCATCTCATAGCTAAATTCCCTATTATCTCTCCCCATGTTAATAACTTTGCATTTATTAAGGTTAAAAGTCATCTGCCACTTCTGAGCGCAAGCTAACAACTTATTTAAGTCACCCTGCACTTTAAAGCTACCCTCAACCTCTTTGACTACAGCTGCCAATTTAGTGTCATCAGCCAAAATTGACACTTTGCTATTTACACCTTGCCCAAGATCATTTACATAGATTATAAATAATAAAGGGCCTAAAACTGATCCCTGAGGTACACCACTAATAACATTTCTCCACTCTGACCTCACTCCATTCAGTACAACTTTCTGTTTCCTATTTTTCAGCCATTCAGTTATCCAATTTAAAACCTTCCCACATATCCCATGCAGCTTTAATTTATGAACTAGTCTTCTATGTGGAACCTTATCAAAAGCTTTGCTGAAATCTAAGTAGATCACGTCAACTTTCTCACCCCTATCTAATTATTTAGTTACATAATCCATAAAATCCAGTAAATTAGTTAAACACGATCTACCTTTTCTAAAACCATGCTGAGCATCATTAATTAACCTGCTTACTCTCTAGATGATCAGAAATTCCCTTCTTAACCATCTTCTCAATAATTTTACAGACTATAGAAGTTAAGCTTACCGGTCTAAAGTTATTTGGATCCTCTTTGCTTCCCTTTTTAAAAATTGGCACTACATTTGCCAATTTCCAATCATTTGGTATTTCTCCAGACTCTAGTGATCTAATAAATATCTTCTCAAGAGCTACTGCAATACTTTCTACTCCTTCTTTGAGTATCCTAGAATGAATGTTGTCAGGGCCAGATGCCTTACTAGTATTTAACTGCATTATAAGCCCTTTAATTTCTTCTCTGTCTATATTAATAGAATTTATCACTACTTCCCTTGACCTAGAATTATCATCAATTAATCTAACTGGTTTCTCTTCTGTGAATACTGAAGCAAAATGATCATTAAGGACCTCTACTATTTCCTCATCAGATTCTTTCAAAACCCCTTCATATTTAATAGGCCCTATTTTATCACTGATAGATTTATTATTGATTCTATAATAGCTAAAGAATTTTTTAGGATCTTTATTATTATTTTTAGCTAAATTAATTTCTGGTTGACCTATAATGGTTTAAATTATCTAAACTACTCTCACTTTGTAATCTCTGGTATGCCCTTTTTTTCTCTGAAACTTTATTAGCTATTTCTTGATTCCACCAAAATGGTTTCCTACATTTCTTCCTAATAGACTTCATTGGGATACACTGTTCCTGAACCATGTTTAATATAGTCTTAAAAATGTCCCACATCTCATAAGTATTCTTTCCATGGAATTCTATATCCCACCTAATCTGATTTAGCATGCCGCGTAATTTATCGTAATCTCCCCTATAAAAATTTGGAATTTTTGTGGAGTTTGTCGTTGTTCTACCCTTAACTATTTGCAAATTAAACCAAACCATCTGATGATCACGGTTTCCCAATGATTCCCCTACACTCAATCCTTGAACTAAGTGATCATCATTTGAAAGAATTAGATCTAATATATTGGCACTCCTTGTTGGCTTATTAACAAATTGGGTCAAAAAGTTATCCTCAAAACACTCCATAAACTTAAAACTTGCTCTATCTCTTCCTATCATATTTTCCCAGTCTACAGAAGTTAAATTAAAGTCACCCAGAATAACTGTATCTTCTTTGCATCCTTTACTTATTTCTCTAATCATTAACTCATCGATGCAATCAGTCTGTCCTGGTGGTCTATAAAAAGCTCCCAAGTGTATTTTCCTATTTTTACCAACCTTAATATCTATCCATAATGATTCACCTTCTCCTTGTTTTATAGTTATTTAGATTTGAATAAATGCTATTTCTGATATAAATAATCACCCCACCACCAGTCCTATCTCTCCTTTGACTAATGTACATAGTATAACCTTCTAGTTCAAATTCACTGACATTATCATTAAATATATTTTCATTAACCCATGATTCAACTATACATATTATATCTATATCTTCATGAATGATATAACTAAATAATTCATCCCTCTTATTTCTATGACTACGAGCATTTGTGCAAAGACAACTCAGCCCACCTATCCCTGAAGCACCTGAGGGCCTATCTCCTCTGCATCTCCTTTCTCTCCTTCCCTGACCCTGTACTCTTGTATCTTCCTGACCACTATCACTACTCAAGTAATTTAACCCTAAAGCACTTTCATTAGCCTGCTTACCTTCTACACATCTGTGTTTGCTTCCTTTCCCTGCCGTTTTACTCGGATGACCTATGATGAGCCCTTGTGGCTCTTGTCATCTGTTATATTATATTGTGGGGGACTTTGATTTTGTCTTCCCCTGGTGATGGTGCTTTTTGTGGGTGGGTTTTGACGGAGGCGGATGACCTTTGATAGGCCCTTGTGGCTTTTGTCATCCATGTAATTATGTTATGTTATGTTATGAGCCATTAAATTTCCCTGACCACTATCAAAACCTAGTTTCCCGCCTCTAAAGACCTAATAACACTATCTAATTCCCGCCACAAAACCTCAACCCCATCTCGGCTCAGATGGAGTCCATCCATCGCATTAAGAGAAATGTCAGTTACAAAAGTAAGGAGGTTATTTTTAAACTCTATAACTCTTATGTTAGGCCACATCTAGAGTACTGTATACAGGCATGGTCCCCACATTTTAGACACGATATTAACCTTCTCGAGTCAGTGCAATAGAAGGCAACACAGGTTATTCCTTCCCTGAGGCACCTTGAATATATAGATAGACTGAGGGTATTAAATATGTTCTCGTTCGAAAGGAGGTATGTGAGAGGGGATATGATTGAGCTCTTTAAAAAATTTTCCAGGGTAGATAAATTGGATGTTAGCAAGTTTTTTGAGTTAGATGATGGAAATCGGACTAGAGGTCACCACTTGAAAATTAAAAAGCAAGGGTGTAGGTTGGATTTAAGAAAATATTTTTTTCACCAATAGAGTGGTAGACTTCTGGAACAAATTGCCGCGGAGGGTAGTAGGTAGTCCAAATTTAAATGTATTTAAGAGTAGGTTGGATGAGTTTATGGGGAGGGAAGGTTGCGATGGTTCCTAAGTTTTGTATATATTAATATTGTTTGTATATATTTATAGCTGCATGATTTAGTTCTTGACAAGCCTTGATTGGTGTCTGGCTTTGTCGAGTTGGCTGTCTGGCTTTGTTGAGTTGGCTGTCTGGCTTTGTTCTGGAAGGTTGTCTTGCAGGAAGCTCTTGATTCTCATTGTAAGATTGGGATATAATACTGATTTGGGTGTATAGTTTTTCTTGTATTTATTTAATACATCAATCACTGTGTAATAAATACATTAGTGATTAATACTTTTGGGGAAGATAACTGGCAGCAATCCTGAGCAAGAATTTTTTTTGGTGAGTGTTAACTTTTTCCTTAGTAAATTTCTGAGAGTATGGCTGTTTGTATAGATGGTGAGAGCATGCCGTTTGAAAGTAGTGTGTATGTGGTGTGTGATGCATGTGGAGTTGAAAGGAGAGTGAATGTAACTGAATGCCGTGTGTGTTTTCTGGAAGGGGAGGTTAGGAGGTTGAGTGGGGAATGTAAGAAGTTGAATGATTTGGTGTTTGAGGTGAGAAGAGATGCAAGTGTGCGATTGAAGGGTGAGATTAGTGCTAAGAGGGTGGAAGATAGGGCTAGGACTGGGAACAGTGTGGAAGTTGTGAGTGATGATGAATGGTGGGTGAAAATGGATAGGATAGATAAGTTAGGACAGGTTAGGTGTGTGAATGAGAGGGACATAGAACCTGTTAGGTTGACTAACAGATTCAATGTCCTGAGAGAGGAAGAGTGTGAAAGTGATTTGCCTGGTGTGATTGTGGATGAAAGCAGGATGGGTGGTAGTGTGACTGAGAGCAGGAGGGAGGGTAATGTTAGGCCAAGACAGAATAGGAGAATGACTGAGGTGCTAGTGATGGGTGACTCTCAGATTAGGTATTTAGATAGGAAGTTGAGTGATAGCAAGTGGAAGGGAATGAGAGTTTGTCTGCCGGGTGCGGGTGTAAGTGATGTTTGTGAGAGGTATGATAGGCTGGTTTCTGGGTGTGAGAGGGATGCAGTTGTGATTACGCATGTGGGAGTGAATGATGTAAAGAAGGTGGGTACATGTGAGTTACGTGAGCAGTATAAAAGGTTAGTTGAAAGGATGAGTAAAAGCAGGGTAAAAGGTGTTGTTTCTGGCGTGCTTCCGAGATTGAATGTGGGGGTAGAATGGTTGTCGCGTGCAATTGGTTTGAATGAATTTGTGAAAGGACTGTGTGAGGAGTTAGGATTGGTGTTTGTAGATGTCTGGGGAGGGTTTTACGGGAATAGGAGGTTGTATGCGATGGATGGGCTCCATCTTAGTCGGGCAGGTGTTGAGGTTCTATGGGGGGAGCTGGATAGTGTGATTAGGTCCTTACGGGTGGGAAACTAGAAGCTGTTAGAGGTAAGGGAATAACAGGAATAGAGGGCAGGTGTAGGAAATGGAAGGGATGCAGAGATAGAGGAATAGCTAAGGGAGAGGGCATACTGATGCATTATAGGGGGACTAATGCACAAGTGAATGAGCAGATAACTAGGAATAGAAAAGCACGATGCAATGAAGATGGGAATAATAAAAAACCTTAAAAATATACTACACAAATGGTCGGAGTATAAGGAATAAGATAGATCTCTTAAGAGCGTTAGCGAGTGAAGAGAATTTTGATATAATTGCGATAACAGAGTCATGGCTTGATTTGGCAGGAAATCACTTTAAACCTGAGGTTGAGATTGAGGGCTTTAACATGTTCCATACAGATAGGAGTAGGAAGAGAGGAGGAGGGGTTATTATTTATATTAAAGATAATCTCCAGTGTTGTGTAAACAGTACAATTAAATTAGATGATAACACAGAGTCATTATGGCTAAATGTAAAGGAAGGTAAAAACAAGCTTGTCATAGGATTATTATACAGACCACCAAATCTTAGTAAGGAAGCTTCAAATCTTCTGTGGCAGGAGATTGAACGGGCATGTAGAAGTAAGCATGTGTGTATAATGGGCGATTTTAATTACAGAAATATAGACTGGGAAGCTCTTGTGGGTGATCAGGAGGCTGAGGAATTTTTGAATGTTGTCCAAGATAATTTTCTGAGGCAGATTATTAACGAACCCACTAGAGGTAATAATATACTGGATTTAGTTCTGACAAATAGGGAAGAAGTTATTAAGGATACTGAGATTGGAGGAAATTTGGGTAATAGTGACCATTGTGAAATTAAATTCAAGATGAAATGGAATGGTATTGATAGTAGCATGAACAATGTTAAAATTCCTGAATTTAGAAGAGCAAATTATAATGGGCTAAGGACTTACCTGGAGGCAGTTGTACAGAAACCAGGCAATGAAATCAATTCAGGAATAGATTCAATGATATCAGTTAGTGGAGACAATAATCACCAGGAGGAAGAGATTACAATTGAAGAGGAGTATGAAAGAATAATTGAGCAATTAATTACAGGTCAGATGATTAACATTCCTTATAAGGAGATTAGGACTAAAAATAATGACCCAAAATGGATGACAGATAAAATTAAGCATTATATTGGCATTAAAAAGGGCATTTATAGGAAAATAAAAAATGGAGAGGATCACTTAAGGCAGAGATATAATGAACTAGCAAGAGATGTTAAAAAGTTAGTTAGAGTAGCAAGGAGAAATTATGAAATTAAAGTGGCAAATAGGGCAAAGGAAGATCCTAAAAGTTTTTATCAATTATACAAAACTAAGGTTAGAGATAAAATAGGCCCACTTATAGATTACAATGGAGAATTAGTGAGTGATAGGGACTCAATGGCTGGAATGCTAAATGACTTTTTTCTCTCAGTATTTACACAGGAGGATACTCTAAATATACCTGAGGTGTCAATGATCTTTCGGGGTAATGATGAAGAGACATTAAAGGATATCTTGATCACAAAGGAGATAGTGACAAAGGAAATTGATAAAATCAAAAGTAGTAAAGCACCCGGTCCTGATGAGGTCTTTCCTAGAATTTTGAAAGAATGTAAGGATGTGTTAAGTGAGCCCCTAGCATGCATCTTTAGAAAATCATTGGAGAGTGGCATTGTGCCAGTGGCATGGAAGAAAGCCAATGTGATACCTATAGTTAAGAAAGGGGATAAAACAAATATGTCTAATTACAGACCAGTAAGTTTGACATCAGTGGTAGGGAAAATGATGGAATCTATTATAGCAAGGAATATTAGGGATCACTTGGATAAGCATAAGTTGATAAAAGAATCACAGCATGGCTTTAGTAAGGGTAAATCCTGCCTGACTAATTTGCTGTCTTTTTATAGTAAGGTGTATGAAGCAGCAGATAAGGATGAAAACTATGATATTTTATACTTGGACTTTAGTAAGGCTTTTGATCGAGTGCCACACTTACGGCTTCTGAGCAAAGTTAAAGCACACGGGATCGATGGCAGTATATTTAGGTGGATTCAGTCATGGCTTGGTGACAGACAGCAAAGAGTTAGTATAGATGGAGTTAAATCTGAGTGGGGGGGTGTTAGCAGTGGAGTTCCGCAAGGATCTGTTTTGGGTCCCTTGCTATTCTTAATTTATATTAATGATCTTGACATAGGTATAAGTAGTGACCTGAGTAAATTTGCTGATGATACTAAGCTAGGTAGGGCCATTAGGGCTGATTCTGATGCTGTTGTAATGCAGGAGGAATTGACCATTCTGTCCAATTGGGCTGAGAAATGGCAAATGAAGTTTAACATAGACAAATGTAGTGTACTTAGTATAGGTAGAAATAATCCACTGAATAGTTATAAATTAAATGGGAGAAATTTAGGGAGGACCGATTGTGAGAGGGACTTGGGTATTTTGGTAAGTTCAGACCTTCGTCCTAGAAAGCAATGCCTAAATGCTAAGAATAAAGCTAATAGGATATTGGGATTCATTAGGAGGAGTGTAAGCAATAAGAGTGCTGAAGTCATTCTAAAACTGTATCTCGCGCTAGTTAGGCCTCATCTAGACTATGCAGTACAATTTTGGTCACCATATTATAGGAAGGATATTGATTTGCTTGAGTCTGTGCAGAGAAGGATGACAAAGATGATTGGTGGGCTAAGGAACTTACCTTATGGTGAAAGGCTCAGAAAACTAAATCTACATACATTGGAAAGGAGAAGAGTCAGAGGGGAATTGATTGGTCTTCAAATGGGTAAAAGGATATAATAAAGGGGATCTGGGTAAGGTTCTTATACTTAGTGAACATGACAGGACACGTAGCAATGGGTTTAAGCTTGATAAGTATAGGTTTAGGAAGGAGATTGGGAGGAATTAGTTTACAAATCGTGTGGTAGATGAATGGAATAGGCTCACTAGGCATGTGATAGAAGCCTCCTCTCTGGGTAGTTTTAAGAATAGATTAGATAAATATATGGATGAAGCTGCTAGATGGGACTGACTTTTTTTTTTATGTACATATGTATATATTTTTCTAAGGAGTGGGAAGATTATATTTTGCGGTTGCATGAATGGACATAATCCTCTGTATGCATTTTATGTATATTGTAGATTAGATCTGACAAACTCCTGTTAAGGGTGACAATGTTGATGCCATTTCTCTGGTAAGAAATCTTTTGTGTGTTGAATGGAACAGGAGCTGCCAAGTGTAGGCCATGAATGGTCTTTTGCAGTCTCCTTCTTTTCTTATGTTCTTATGTTCTTATACCCCTGTTTCTGGATGCAATCCTCTGGATGTAGTTTTCCTGGGAGTTTGGGTGCCTTAAAAAAGAGGCCATTTGACTTTGATGACCTATGATGAGCCCTTGTGGCTTTTGTCATCTGTTATATTATATTGTGGGGGACTTTGATTTTGTCTTCCCCTGGTGATGGTGCTTTTTGTGGGTGGGTTTTGACGGAGGCGGATGACCTTTGGTAGGTCCTTGTGGCTTTTGTCATCTGTTTAATTATGTTATGTTATGTTGTGTGGGTACTATAACTGCGCACAGTAATCAAGGTGAGGTTGGATACATGATTTTTACAATGTTAGCATGGCTCTCTCATTTCTAGTTGAGAATGTTCTTAAAATGAACCCACTAATTTGTATGCATTTGCTGACAATATTATTTATATGTGTTGAGAATGTTAGGTCATTTGATATTGTTATCCCTAGATCTTTTACTTCTAATTTCTCTTTAATTAGGTCCCCTTTAGGATTTTTAGGTAAATATGTAGATTATCGGCCCGGCCGATAAACCATAGTTTTTTCGTCCGTGTTCCAAAATGTTTCACGTTTTTGGAGTACATTTAAGGGGACGGCTCGTGTGGGGGTAAGCACAAGGGTGGCCCACACTACGATGATCCTGAGTTTCATTAAATTGGGGGGGGGGGGTCTGGGGGGCACAGCCCCCCAGAATATAATCCTAATTGTTATAATGTTCTGACGTTTACAGAGGGGAATGCTTTAACTACATCATGTCAGCGTCTTTAATCGTTTTGCAAATTATAATAGTGGGTGGGGGGTGGGGGGTATGACGTCAGAAATGCTCGATTTCATTTTTAAGGGGACGGCTCGTGTGGGGGGTAAGCACAAGGGGAGGACCACACTACGATGATCCTGAGTTTCATTAAATTGGGGGGGGGGTCTGGCGGGCACAGCCCCCCAGTATATAATCCTAATTGTTATAATGCTCTGACGTTTACAGAGGGGAATGCTTTAACTACATCATGTCAGCGTCTTTAATCGTTTTGCAAATTATAATAGGGGGTGGGGGTATGACGTCAGAAATGCTTAATTTAAAAAAAATTTCATACTTAATAGCTTTTTATTATCCCCATTCGGAGTCATTTCTATTTTTCAATATAGTTTTCCCCATTTTACTCTTTTTATTCTCTTCTTTTATACAATTAAATGTAATTAGCTAGATCATTTCAAGGAACTACTTGTTTTTTAGCAGTTTGGGTGTCAAACATTCCCCTTTTACGCAGTTTGAAAATTCTCAATCGCACGTCTTCTCCGCAGTTTCAAAATGCAATCGAATTGTCAAGTTTGTCCGTCATCTATTGCGGAATTATTAAGCCTAGTTTCTGCTAGAGATAAATTAAACAACTTTTTGGAAGTGCATAATTTAGTGCGAACTAAAAGTAAATGCGAAATCTGTGGCCGGCAATTAGAGGTGACCCCAGAATATTGAACGCGTCTGGCGAGATGCGAGAGGTTCAATTCCCAAATACGGGAGAAAACCCGCTCAATTCGACGCCTATCTTGCAACCGCCATCTTCTGCAAGCGCTTCCCGTTGACCAAAACGGGAATTAAAGAACGATTCCACGCCTTCCTCATCGCTATTTCTGAAGTGTACCCCCGAAATAAAGTAAGTAACAGCGCTTATCGTTCTTTATTTTTGGATAAGAAAGATGGCGTCAGCTAGATTTCGAATACGACGCAGGCGCGCAAAATAAATAGACTTCCCTCTCCGCTATTTCGGAATGATAACCAATGCAATTAAGTACGGGAAACAAAGTGCTTCGTTTTTTTTCTGGCAATTTGGTAAATAAAATGGCCTACGTAAACAGCATTTTCGGTGGGTTTAATTTCGAGATTTAAAAAAAAAATGGCGGCAACTAGCATTCGAACAAAACTCAAACGCGCATGAATATTCAAACACGGGTGAACGATAACGCGAACGAAGATTCAAACATGGGTGAACTATAATATTTACACAAAACAATTTTTCCCAGGCCGGGCCGATAATCTACATGTTTACCAAATCGTTTAACATAATTATAAATAATATTGCCTACTGATTATATCAGTAGGCAATAAGTCTCTCTTGTTATTTAGAAAGCAAAGTAAACTGTTTATGATATCTTTAATCTTATTATTAGTACTGATAATGCAATTTTTTGTACGGCAGGTAAAAGTTACATCATTAAGTAGATTACTATTTCAAAGAGCAATACTAAATTGTAGGGGTTTGTCATTGAATTTATCCCCTTCGTTTACAGGAGCTATTAAATTCCAGGTCTATATTATCAGGTGGGAACCCATCCGGGTCGTCCTCCATTTTGGGGTGGGTGCCTACTGGTGACCAGTAAGTGAAGCAAACCTTAATTAATAATATATAAGGAAATATTTTAATTAATTAGTGGAATAATGATAGTTATCCGGAACTAATTACAGATCCGTCAATAACTCCCATCTCTTCTCCTCCAAGATTAATGGGCAATAATCTCTTATGTTCTTGAAGGAAACCAAAACTGTCTGATAGGCACCGTAAGACTCTTACATGGACTGTTACAAAATAACATCTAACTACAGCTACCAGAATTATGCAGAACTTAATGCTCATGTACGGAACAGCGATGCCATCCCTTGGGGTTTTTATTACCCCACTTGGTTTATTTTCTAGGAAATCAAGAAATCTTGTTTTATTTAGTCATTTTCAATAAATTCCTTTTCTAAATGATAATAAAATAAGTTTATCATCGCATGGCAGTCAAATATTTTTGTATATTGCAGTGTTACCACCTTAAGTTACGCGAATAGTTCTAGCGAAATCAATCCTTTTGGAATGGTCATTGGTGCTTTCCTGACGAAACATTTTGAAACAAAGCGTAGATTTTTGAAATATTTAATTTTACAATGCATCTAAATTGATGACCTTTAAATTTATATTTTCAACTGAACGAAAATGAGAGGCAATTATTATGAATATTCAACCACTAATAAACCTTGTGCATTAAAACATAGAGTTCAAAATAACTGATCCCTGACCAAATTTTCTTTCGATTTTGGACTTTATGTAAATATAATGTTTCTTAGAATTCGGATTTAGATTAAAGAAAAAATACTGCATAATTAAGCGATACCATTTAAATGAAAAATATATGTGATATTTTATCCCATAAATATTCATAGATAATAAGTAATAATGCAAGTGATGCTACTGTATGATGCAATATAACGTCAAAAAACGTTTCTAAACATGTCCCGAATTTGCGCTGATCTCCCATTGTCACATACGCGTAAAAAATTTAATATGTATAACAAGAGAATAAAAAATTCGTTTATGCCTTATTGTCGCTGTAAATTTGATATTACAATATAATAAAATCAAGAAAGTGGGTTTTGGATACTTATGTGATTTTATAGCATCTTATGACGCGGGAAACGTATAAAAATATGGGCATGAAGCTCTGGAGAAATCCCGACAACCAGAAATCTCCCGACTGCTGTTCAATCCACTCCTGGACGGCGAGCTGGACATCTTCATCTTCCCCAAACCAAGGTCTACGCAGTGCAGCAGAGAGCTGGCGGAATAAAAAGTAGTCGCTAGGGGCCACATCTGGACTGTAGGGGGGATGCTTGAGCTCCTCGAATCTGCAGTCGCGCAGGGCAGCTTGTGCAACTCTGGACTTGTGGACTTTGACGACGTTGAAGTCGATCATGGGGCGTGAGGTTTCTAGGGACCCAACGGGCAGAGACATTGGTCATGGCCAAATTGTCGTGGATGATGTTGATAACACTTCTATGTGATATTCCAAATTCTCGCTCGATTTCTTGGACTTTCATTGTCAATTTTGGAGAAACATCCTCCACACGGGCACATTGTCCTCTTTGGTCACGTCTGATGGGCGTCCTGGTCATCTTCAAGGGACTCACGATCATGGCGGAACTTCCTATTCCAGCGAGCAATGGTTGCATAGGAAAGGGTGGTGTCAGTGTACACTGCAACCATGCGTTCATGGATCTCTTTTTGCATTCTTGCCTTCCTTGGTCAAAAATTTGATCACTGCGCGGTGCTCAACCTTCACCATTGTTGAAAAATTTGTGACTGACGATCTGCAATCAGCTACTGCTTCTTAAATAGACGAGGCAGGAGCGTGCGGCTGCAGGTCCTGACTTGTCATAACTTGTTCTAACACCCCCACAAACAGCCATCCCCCTTCCTCTGTTTTGCCCTACTGATTCGCAAAACTTATTGACCGCCCCTCGTATGTCTGAAGTCAAGAAACACGTTATAAAAACTAGTGGCCCAACGACATCGGGCAATGCCATTTGCATTCGAATTATGAATACTACAAGTTTATTTAAAAATACCGAGCGTTCGGATGTAGCCCCCAACAATTAGAGACGTTATGGTCTGTGAGCCCCTCTCCCCATTTTGAAATTACCTTAACAATGATATATAATACAATATGATGCGATTCCAATAACATAATAAAAAAAACAAAAGAGCACTTTTGTTGTAATTTGTACCCCCACCCCAAGCAAAAAGTCTGTAAATAAAAAAATAAATTGTTTTTAAGCATATATATATATATATATATATATATATATATATATATATATATATATATATATATATATATATATGGGGTTAAGAAAGCAATTGTTAGCTAACTTAAACTCTTCATCGAATTCCTCGGAAAGAGTTCTTCTCTCATACATGTGAATATATCGCATAAAATTAACTTTTCTAAGACATCCGGAAACTGTCTTTCGATCAGCTATTTTAATTGTTACCCCTGCTTGTCGAAGAGAATGGAAAATTTGTTATTCTCCAATCTACCTCAGCCTTGTAAAATCCAGAATTATTTGCAATTGCGTATGATGAAAATATTTTTAATTTATATTCCACCTTGAATGAGGTTTTTTTTTAATTATGATAAATAAAAGGATCTCACATGATTGTTATATTGAACTTTCTGGAACTGTCTGTTACGCTCCTATATAAGAGTCTGTTTTTGTTTTAGTCAGTGGATCATCAGTCGTCGTAGGAAGAGGACTTGTGTTACTTGTCTCCTACATTTTTCATTATTTTCGTTTCTGCTGTACTTGGTGTTCAAAATACATAAGAAAACTGTGCATCTGTATTTTGTTTTTGCCATGACCTAGTTTTTAATAATGGCTGGGCCCAGTCAAGTTATTTTGAGCATCTTAAAGTTAAATACTGTTCCGTTTAGTCAACGCCATCTTTGCAAACTTACGTACTGCTCGGCCTTGAGAGCTGCGGTCACGTGAAGGGTTGCAACTATTTTTATTGTGCTTAAAGTCAGCGGTGCAGAAATGGAGATCGGCAAGATTAATTTAACGCTTTTGACCGATAAAAATTACCTAACATAGTTAGGTGCAATTCAAAATGCACCTAATCAAGGATGATTTATTTGTAATAGTGGAAGGCACTGAATCAGCGCCATTTAGCAACGATGTATCGGCACTACGTAAATACAACCAGCGTCGTGACAAAGCACTAGCTCCAATTGTGCTTGCTATTGATCCCAAATTATTATATTTAATCAGTGACCCTTAAGATCCTGCAGAGGTGTGGCTTAAATTTCAAAACCAATTTCAAAAGAAGAAATGGACGAATAAGTTGCGTCTGAAAAAGACACTCTACAGCATGAAATTAAAGCCTGGTGAATCTCTGCAAGCTCATTTGAAAACTTTTATTGATATTTTTGGAGAACTCGCAATAATTGGAGATCCTGTCAAGGAATAAGACCAGGTCATCTACTTACTAGCTTCTCTTCCTGAGAATTATTTAACATTAGTTACAGCACTTGAAGCGATGGAAAATGTGCCATCCTGAGAAGCAGTCACTGAGCTCCTGCTTCATGAAGAAAGAAAGCAAATTACTAGCAACCTAACTGGAAGTGAAAGTGAACCTAAAATGCTTTTTAGTAAAAAATATAAACCTAAAAAATAAATGAAGTGTTTCGAATGTGATAAAATTGGTCATATTAAAAAGGATTGTTTTGTTTATAAGGAGAAATGTAAACAATTAAATGAGAAAAGTAAGGCTAACTCTGCTGTCAACAATAATCAATCGAGTGATGAAGAAAACCTAATGCTTCTAGCAGGTGCTCTTTCATCTAATAATTCCTACAGTGACTCTTGGATTATTGACTCTGGTGCTACTCAGTATATGTGTAAACAAAAGTCAAGTTTTATTAATTTTGAAGAGTTAACAATACCTGTGAAAGTGGAAGAAGGTGATGGTGAGCACTTAAAGGTGTGGGTAGTGGTGATGTTCTATTAAAATTAAATGTGCCTAATAGTGTGAAAAAATGTTTATTGAAAAATGTATTATTTGTTCCTGAGTTATCTCATAATTTATTATCGGTTACTCAAGTTTCAAATGGTGGTAAAATCATTAATTTTTCTGAAAATGAATGTGATATCCTTGATAAAAATAAGAAACTAATAGCTAAAGGTTACAAATTAGGAAAGTTATTTTTATTGAGTTGTTTTCAAGACTTTAGGGCCAATGCTACAGTATGTTCTAATCAAGTAGGAAGGAATATTTGGTCATCTAGGTATACACAATATTAGGAAGCTAGTGGCCTTGTTAGAGGCATGGATTGTATTGTAACTAGTAATTCATTCTTTTGTGAAAATTGTTGTTTAGGAAAAAATCACAAAACTCCATTTCAAACTGTTAAGAAGAGACATAATGTAAGACCGTTAGATCTCATACATAGCGATGTATGCGATAGAATTAACTCCAGTTCTCAAAGTGATGGAAAGGATATATACATGAGTATAATCATTAATAATAAAAGTGAGGTATTTAAAAAAAAAATGAGTTGAAAGCACTTGTTGAAAATCAACATAACTCAAAAGTCAAAATCTTCAGAACTGACAAAGGTGGCAAATATACTTCGACAGAATTCGAAAACTACCCTAATAAAGAGGTCATCAAACATGAGAAGACTATTCCACGAACACCCGAACAAAATGGTGTTGCGGAAGGTATGAATAGAACTTTAATGGAAGCTGTAAGGACAATGTTATCTGATTCAAAGTTGCCCAAGTCTTTTCGGGCTGAAGCTCTCTCAACTGCAGCGTATGTCCGCAACAGAAGTTCTGCATCTGTTCTCATTAATCAAACTCCATATGAGGCGTTAAATGGGCGAAAACCTAATGTGAGTCATTTCAGAACATTTGGTTATATTTCATATGTTTATGTACCTGATAGTGAGAGTGAAAAAATAGACACCAAATCAAAACGCTCTACAATTTGGAAAATAAAAAATAATTTGCAGTCGTAATGTTATTTTCAATGAAAGTCAACGTATATCATCTGAGATGGAGTCTTCAACTACTGATGACTTGCCTAATAATAATTTTGTGGAATATTCCATACCTCTGACTGCCTTCGAAGAGGAACAAGATACACCTCACACTGAAACGACCGAGCCCCGACGACCAACCAGGGAAAGGAGAGCTCCTGGGTGAATGGGTTACTCTCAGCAACTCCTATTCAAATGATCCAACAACTGTGCAAGAAGCTCTTAGTGGCCCTGAAGCTAAATATTGGAAAGAAGCCATGAAAAATGAAATAAAGTCAATTGAGAAAAATAATGTATGCTCCTTAGTAAAATCTAGTAATGGTTAAACACATATCAAATCAAAATTGATTTTGAAAAGAAAATTATGTTTGCAAACTTAATAAATCTTTGTATGGTTTCAAACAAGCTCCAAAATGTTGGAACATGTAATTAAATAACTATTTAAAAGAGCTTAACTTTGTTCAAACTACTATTGATTTATGCTTTATGCATTTATACTCGTATTGATGAAGACGGTTCCTAATGTATTATTGCTGTTTATGTGGACGATTTAATTATTGCTTGCAAATCAATGGATTTCATTAATGAAATTAAGTTTTCCTTGTCTGCTAAATACAAAATGAAGGATTTAGGAAAATTAAAGTACCGTCTTGGTGTTAAAATTGTGCAGGATAATGTTATGGTTGTATAAATCAATCTACTTATGTTAAGAGTATGCTTGATAGGTTTAATTTTGAGAATGGTAAAAGTCTCTCTACACCTGCCGATGTCAATAATATGCTAGATCTTAATTCCATTGATTTAGATCCCTTTGATACTGAAAAATATCAATCAGTCGTTGGCTCATTGCTTTATTTATCTACCAAAACTAGACCTGATATAACATCTGCTGTTTGCAATGTTGCCAAATTTTGTTCTAAATCTACTATGAAACATTAGTCTGGTGTAAAAAGAATCTTTAGATACCTTAAAGGTATGATTTAGGAATTTTGTATGAAAACCAAAATTCTGATAGTCTCATTGGTTATTCAGATGCTGACTGGGCCGGAGATAAATGTGACCGAAAATCTACCTCTGGATACTGCTTTAAGATAGGTAAAAGTGGATTGATATCTTGGCGTACTTCTAAGCAGAAATGTGTTGCTCTGTCTACTGCTGAGGCACAATATATATCTTTAGCTTATGCAGTCCAAGAGGCTCTTTGGCTTACACAATTTAAAAAAAAAATTCAATTGTAATGTTCAAAGTCCCGTAACTATTAATGAAGATAATCAGTCTGCTTTTTGTCTGGCTAGTAATCGCAGAAATCATCCTAAAACTAAACATAATGATATAAAATATAATTTTATTCGTGAAATGGTAGCTAATAATCAGATTTCAGTCACTTAGTGCTCAACTCAGGACATGTTAGCTGACATATTTACCAAACCTTAGGATTCTGAGAAGTATATTAAACATAGAAATATATTAGGATTGACTTGTATGTGAAAAACACATTCAATGTGAGAAAGAGTGATGAAAATATTTTTAATTTATATTCCACCTAGAATGATTTTTTAAAAATTTATTTTGTTTTCATTATAATAAATAAAAGGATCACACACGATTGCCATATTGAACTTTCTAGAAGTTTCTGGAAGTGTCTGTTACGCGCATTTATAAGAGTCCGTTTTTGTTTTAGTCAGTGGATCATCAGTCGTCGTAGGAAGAGTAACCCTCTGAAGGAGTTCTTCTCTCATACACGAGAAGATAACGCATAAAATTAACTTTATAATCTAAGACAACTTAAAAGCTGGCTTTCGATTGGCCATTTTAATTGTTACCCCTACTTGTCGAAGAGAATGGAAAATTCGTTTTTCTCCATTCTAGCTTGGCCTCGTAAATTCGAGAATTATTTGTAATTCTGCAATCATAATTATGCGGTTAAGAAGGAAATTATTAGCTAACTTAAGCTCTTCATCGAAGCCCTCGGACTGAGCTCTTCTCTGATACACGAGAAGATGACGCATAAAATACACTTTTCTAAGAAAGCCCCAAAAGGGTCATTCGATCGGCTATTTTAATTGTTATCCCTGCCGATAGAAAATTCGTTTTACTGCAATCTAGCTTTGGCTTGTAAACTAGATAATTATTTGCAATTGCCCAATCATAATTATGATGTTAAGAAGGCAATTATTAGCTAACTTAAGCTCTTCATCGAATCCCTCGGAAGGAGCTCTTCTCTGATACACGAGAAAATAACGCATAAAATTAACTTTTTAAGACAGCCAAAAAAACTGTCTTTCGATCAGCTATTTTAACTGTTATCCCTGCTTGCCGAAGAGAATGGAAAATTCGTTTTTCTCCACTTTATCTTGGCCTTGTAAAATCGATAATTATTTGTAATTACGCAATAATAATTATGCGGTTAAAAGGGCAAGTATTAGCTAATTTAAGCCTTTATCGAAGCCTTGGGAAGGAGCTCTTCTCTGATACACGAGAAAATAACGCGCAAAATTATCTTTTCTACTACAGACAAAAAACTGTCTTTCGATCAGCTATTTTAATTGTTATCCCTGCTTATAGAAAAAAATATATATCCAATCTAGTTTAGCCTTGTAAAATTGCGAATAATTTGCAACTACGCAATCATAATTATATGGTTAAGAAGGCAACTATTTGCTAACTTATGCTCTTCCTCGTCGAAGCACTCGGAAGGAGCTCTTTTCTCATACACGAGAAGATAACGTATCAAATTAACTTTTCTAAGACAGCCAAAAAACTGACCTTCGATCGGCTATTTTATTTGTTGTCCCTGTTTGTCGAAATGAATGGATTTTTTTCTTTAGTCTAGCTTGGCCTTGTAAAATCAAGAATTATTTCCAATTGCGCAATCATAATCATGCGGTTAAGAAGCCAATTTTGCAATGCCAGAACCATCTTTTACTCACCAGCTAATCCTAAGGAAAAAATATGACAATTATTATATTACATCCCCATACTCGCCACAATTTATTCATTTTCAAAAGTTAGCATGTGTAAACAACATCAATGTTGCCTTTTAATACGAAAATACCATCTGAAATAGTATGTCTAAAAATAGATCCATCGATAAAGGCCTGGGAGTTTATTATATCCCTTTCAAATTTTGCAATCAAGTATATATCGGCGAAAGCAGCAGAATCTCCAAGAGAATGAACGAACATAAATGAGATATGCAACCTAGATCTCTTTATTCTAGTTTGTTTCTCAATATTTTAAATGAAAACCATTCAATGGACATTAATAATGCAAAAATAATTTATAATTCTCAGAATTATATACACAGTCATCTAATTGAATCGGCGCTTATAAATGTATTTTCAACCTTTAATATTTCCGATGACCAATTCAACATTAAAGCCTTGATAAGTAAGAAATTTATACTTCCTTTAGCTAAAAATGCCGCTGCTTCCCCCCTCCCCTATCACACTCCTGCGGAGGAGGGGCGTATTCAACCACAAATCGAAAAAATGATTTCTTTTCTCTGCAAAATATGATTATTCATTATATCATATCCAAGTATTTTTCGAAAAAATAAAAACCGATTACACAATACTTCAAGCTCAATTTTGGTTTATAGTTCCTATGTATTCAAAGATATGAAGTAATATAAAACCATCGATTTTCTATGGAAGGTCTTTACATTCTTGTTACGTAATTATAGTGAAATCATTAACCCTAGAACAGAGCTGTGGGGTATATCTTACTCGGCGCCTCAGGTTGCCAACTGCCTGAGTAGCTTCTCTTCCGTGAGCTCTCCCGGACGAGGTACTGTCTTTGTGCTCATTGGCTAATAATAAAGGAGAAAATGAAAGATCTAAGAGATTTAACTGAATTCATTCCAATAAATGCAGCAGATTATAATAGAAATTTAATTGAAAAAGTAGAAATAAACCAAAATGGCCAACAAAACGATACCAATTTTGATGAACATGATGAAATAATGGACAACACCAACTAAATACCTAACAATGAATCGAATATAGCATCATAATTTATAGTATTTTATTTATTTGTTAGGTAACTAAATACATAATTGTCAACAATGTTTTGGTAAACGAACATTGGAAAAAAAAATCACCTATGAAGTCAGCGATTAATTGAACACACTCCCCGAGGAGGTAGTAAATGGCACTGTGTGGTAAGTTTTAAAAACAAAATTGAATTATTGTACGAATAATGATATTGTTGAAATACAGAGCCCAGTTAGTGATTGAGTGTCACGTGAGTGAGCATCGTGGCGATAATGTCCAAAGGAAGACTAATAGCATATTAGTATAGAATGGTACTGGCTTTTGAGTGGAGTAAGTAGTCCTGGCTGGTTCCATATATATATATATATATATATATATATATATATATATATATATATATATATATATATATATATATATATATATATGAAAGAATAGAGTCAAGGAGCCCCACGTGGCTCTCAAACATCAGATCAAAGGACGCAGCTGTGTTTACTCATGAAGGTTTCCCCCCAAGCCTTGAGGCAATCTTGCCTCCCGTCTACCATCTTAAAGCATGCGAGAGCGAGGAAGGACATCTGTTATCGCAAATTCCTGGCTGGAAGACGTCCATCCCTCAGCTTCGTGTTTACCTTGGAAGAATCGTCAGCCGCTATTTAACGCCAGGCTCAGTCGGGCCAAGTAGGTAACGGATCGCTGCGTTATCGTTTACACGAGCGCAAAGGCAAGAAACTCTCCCGTTGGAACTCCGACAGAGTCAATTGTCGATTTCCCTGCAACGTTCTGTTCTCGTTCACCAGCGTAAGTACTCCCTGGTCAAGGTATTCCGAGTTAAATTTCAACCTCTTGCAATTCTCCTCCTCGACTTGCCTCTTCCATTCGTCGCCAAGCATTAACTCTGCAAGGCGTCGACGCGTGTGGATCTCTTTTAATCCGGTCGTCCCATAAATATTTATTTGTATTTCGGCTCAGCGCAGCCTTTGAAGACTCAATCCAAGTTTGGTCATTTAGCTGCCTTAAGCTCATTAGCTTGGCCCTTTTTGCCAGACTATCGAGTAGACCATAGTCTTCGATATTCCAATTTCATTTGTGTAAATATTGATTTTTTTGTTGTTGTTATTAAATATTACTTTTGTACTACTCTTTTAAATAATCTAGAACAGCATTCAGCCATAGCTAATTAATTAACGGCCAATCTGCACTCGCTTTTTGTTATTTGCCGCCTACTCAGGGAAACGGTTTTCTCCCCCTTCCCTCATTAGCTTAAACCCATCACCTGGTAACGGAGCCGAGGCGAGGTTAACTGAGCGTCCTTTCGCCCTATTCCATACTACTCGGCAAATCAAATTCTCTCTCTCTCTCTCTCTCTCTCTCTCTCTCTCTCTCTCTCTCTCTCTCTATATATATATATATATATATATATATATATATATATATATATATATATATATATATATATATATATATCAAATTTTAACCCTCTACTATCTTAGTTTCTTAGTGCCGATGATGAGGTTAGGACCTCGAAGCGTTCAAACTCAGACAAATAAAGATGCTTTTATTAATAGCGTACTTGGCTTTCACCTTACTATCTTACTATTGAAACTCCGATTTGGAAGAAACTCAACAGATGATAGATATATATATATATTTATATATATATATATATATATATATATATATATATATATATATATATATATATATATATATATATATATATATATATATATATATATATATATATATATATATATGCAGGTTCTATTGAAGTCCACGGCTCTGGCAGCGGTATTAATTTTAATTTGTATTTTCTTTATATTTCGTACATTTTTTTGGGGAGGGGGGGGGGGGCTTCGAGGCAAGAAAAAACATCCGCGAATGACATTCTTTATTCTTAGACGCTTTCGACCATGTTCCGTCATCTTCAGGAAATGAACAGAAATTGTAAAAAATTGCTACATTATATATAGTATTTCTACGCGAACATACGTATTACAAAAATTTGCCAATCATGGCGCGGGAAATTTTTAAGGGGAAACTGAGCGCTACAAGATACATAAAATTGCAAAGCTTAGATTTCAACTCGGAGAGACAGCCGAATATTCGACTCATACGCTCTGCTGACTACCTACGGATGAGGCATTTTTACTTTCTTAGTAAGGGTTTTGAGCACGCCTACATCAAAAAAGAGCCTCTTCTGGAAGTATTTTGGTGAATTTCGCTTCAACCTTCAAAAAGAGTAAATATGTTTTTTCGACGAGGATTCATAACTCAATGAAGGCTTAAGCACCTCACTACTCCCGTCCATCGCCCTGCTCGGATGTCTGCCATTCATTGATCTCGTCTTGAATAGGCTGGCCACTTGGACTGACATGATTAATGACTTATGTGAAAACTGGTTTGAGTACTAGCCCACAGAGGAAGCATAAGTCAGAAATTATCTCGAAACTGGGGTATAACTGTGAGTAGTCACGGGTGGAGGAGAGATCCTCATTGCCTGTAGGATCCTGCCAGAATCATAGAAAGAAGTAACACCCGTCCCTATGTAGTTGGATGCAGTTATGGCTCAAGCACCCGAGAGAGGGTGGCAAAACTTTAGCAGACAATGATTCGACCGCTACTGCATCAAGTCCACCATAATTCACCCCTCTTGAGGTTCCCACTCGAGATCCATCCCATCCATCCATCCCCCATCGACCACAGCTTAGCCTCTTCTCCTTCTTTCAGACAGCCTGTATTTCTCCACTACCTCGTCGCTTTTCATACAACCTCTCTCACAACTTTCTCTGATTGGCCTCTAATTTCACAGGGTAGATGCTGACCTTCTTCTCAGCCAACTGTCCCGGATCGGGGCTGAAGGGGGAGGGGACAATGTTCCCTAACCCCTGAACTCCGGTCCGGGATGGGGGTTTTAAAAACATGCTTCATCCCCACCCATACCTTCCTCACATCCCTTTTCCTTTCCTCTTCACACTCTAGAAATTTTACGCCGTGTCCAAGGTGGAGCCGCCATGCCGATGGACTGCCAGGCCACCAGGCGGGAGTGGTGGCCCTAAATGGCGGCACCTGGCTCTGCCAGGCCTGTACGTATCCCTGTAGAGCGGGCTACTGCGAGGGCGATGAGCTATTGCATTCCGTAATAAAAAGAGGGTCACCATGACCAATGATAAAGAAGAAAAAAATCTCACCTTAATTTCTCCAGTTTTATCGTCTGAGCCACCCACGGGCAGCTCCACAGGAAAAATAGAGGTCCCCCCCGCCTGTGCCTGGGCAGGTGACCCTCCATATATCTCTAAACGGAGAGGAGGCTTGCTCCTCTCCTTCACCTACGGGTGTAGGGGACTCTCCCTCACCCCCTTCTATGGAGGTGCTTTCGGACACCTCCCTTTTTCCGGCGGCAGTCCCCCCTTTTCTTTCCAAGGGGACTGCCAAGAAAGCCAGCAGGTATCCCATAGCCGACCGCTACTCAGAGAAGCAGCTCGGTAGGGCAAACCTCCTTAGAGAGGAGAGGGAAGCCAGTACCCTGCGGTCGCTTCCCTCAAAAGACCTGCTGGCAAGAATATTCAATCTTGCCGGGATCGAGGTCTGTTCCTTCTTACACCACCTGACAATTGACAATGATGCCAACGGGACCTGCAATGTCGTGGGTGGGGGAAAGGTTAACTGGAGCCCCCCCCCCCTGAGATAGATATGGTCCTTGAAGCAACCCAGCCTCAGACGGTAGGGCCTTCCATGGGGAAAAATCCAGGCTCGACGCCAAGCACCGAACCCGAATCCGCCCCTATGCAAGGTCCTCCTCAAACGGATAGGTTTTCCGAGGCATTAAAAGGAGGGAAGGCATCTCCTCCGACCGGGCCCCTACAACTGCCAGGACCTTCTCCATTTCGGAGAAGGACCTGGCTGAGGCCGGTCCATCTGGACTGGGGGTTCCTGCTGGCGGAGGGAAGAAGCGAGTTCATTCCGCGCTCTCCTCTCCTAAAAAGAAAAAGAATAGGAGAAAGACAAAAAAAGACTCGGGTCTCCTCTCCATCCGCGGGGGCTGCGGGGACGGATGGGTCTGCTACCACTTTGGTAAGCGACCAAGCCAAGATCGGCACATCCGGCCACTCTGCCCCCCGGGTGCAGAGGCCCCGACTAAGACGAAAAGAGCGCAGGGCGGAGCCTCGATAACATCGGGGCCCCTCATTCAGATGCTACCTGGCGTTTTCGAGCTCACAGGCTTTAAACGCTACCTCGTTATTCGCTCCACTGATGGCAGCATGTTATCCAAGGGAAATATGATCCAAAAGAGGAGAGCATTAGCTAGGGTAATTGATAGAGAGCCGAAGGTGACCCATTTCTCGGACGGGAGCCTTCTGGCGAATGCGGCGGGTCCCGCCCAGGTGGCCAAGATAAGTGCTCTTCGTACACTTGATGGCACGCTTGTGAGTGTGACGCCGCACTCTACCAGGAACTTTGTGAAAGGAGTAGTTTATGCGAGGGAACTCGTTGACTACTCCATAGAGGACATGACCTTAGAGCTGGCCGACCATGGGGCGGTCAAGGTCGAACGTGTGATGAGAAAACAGGGAGGGGCCTCGAGACCCACCCCTACACTCTTTGTCCCGTTGGACTGTAACAAACTCCATGAGTTGGTGCGTGCCGGTTGGTACCGCTACCGCTTGAAGACATTCGTGCCACTGCCGCGGCGGTTCTATTACTGTCACCGCTTCGGCCATACGAATCGTTCATGTAGACGTGCAAAGTCGGGGTCACCCGAAGTCTGTATAAATTGCTCCAAGGCCGCACACGATAAGTCCAAATCGTGTGTGGCCAAATGTGTAAGTGCGGAGAGCCGCACCCTGCTTCTTCGAAGCAATGTGGTGCATATCTCCTTGAGAAAGAAATCCTGGCCGTTCAGGCCCAGGATAGACTCTCATTCCGCGAGGCTAAGGACTTGGTCCTGGCGCGCCTGGCTCTGCCTAGGACTTCATGTGCCTCAATAGTTAGAAAGGAACCCTCTGCTCCCCGCCCATCCAGGCCAACGAGCACGGTTGTTTCCGCGCCCATTCGGAGCCCTTCTGCGGGTTCTACTCAACCCGGGTGCTACCCTTGTAGAGCTGGCAGTAAAAAGGGTTAACACCCAACCCCGGTAAAAACCAGGGCACCCACCCCTTCCCCCAGCGTGACCGTTTCCCGTAAGGCGAAACGGCCACGCGCCTCCACAGAGTCGTTACACTCACAGGAGCCAAAACCACTGAAGTTGGTCGCCAGGCCATCTTCCGGGGTTCCTAAAGCTGTCCCTCGAAAGGAGGACAGCAACAAAGGAGTTTCGTCTCTTTCGCCTACGCCTAGTGGTGGATGAGTGGCTCGGAGACGGTGGCTCCTCGAAAAGAGGGCTTCCCCCGCCTCCGAAGCTGCAACGCCCGCCTAAGGTTTCGAGCCGCAGGGAGGAAAAGACTCGCATGGCGAGCCCAACCTTCCCCAATAAGTCCTCGAAGGAGAAAGCGCCTTCAGCGCTTTGTCCGGCCAACAGCGCCTGGGGTTCTGCCTCCGGGAAGCGTACGGCCATTCCCGTGAGGGTCTTCTGTTCGAAGAAGGCCCCCGCGTCTCATGCGAACTAGGCCTGGAGGGCATATTCCTTCAATGGAATATCCATGGACTCCGGGCCAACTGGCAGGAGCTGTGGAGGCTCGTCTGGTTCCGTTCCCCGTTAGCTATTTTTCTGCAGGAGACCATGCTAGGTATGCACCCCTGCCCGCCCTCCCGGGGTATAATGGTCTTGCCACCCCACCACCACGAGATGGGGGCCAAGCTGGGGGATGCCCGGTTTTCACCCAGGATGATGTCTCCGTTCTTCCTTTCACTTTAGATACCTCCTTTCAGGCAGTGGCTGTGCAGCTTCACCTGGATAGGAGGTATACTATCATTTCTGCGTACATTCCACCGTCAGCTGACTTCGCCGCGGGGGACTTTCGCCGCGTCGTGGCACTGTTGCCGAGGCCCTTTCTCTTGCTTGGAGATCTGAACGGCAGGCATCCTCTCTGGGGAGATTACTCAATAAATCCCAGGGGCTTGCCGATCTGATCGAAGAGCTTGAGATAGGTGTTCTAAATGTGGATGAGTTTACGCATCACTGTCCGAGAACCGCTTCATTTTCTTGCGTTGATCTATATTTGTGCTCTTCGGAAGAACAACTTTATTTTGATTGGGGGGGTGGTCGATGACCTCCATGGTTGTCATCACTTTCTCATTCAAATATCATTTTCAGGGCCACTGCCGCCTGAGAGCCTACCTCGGTGGTGCTTAGCGTGGGCACGGTGGCCTGCATTTCAGCAAATGACTGAATTCTCAATCTCAGTCGAGGAGTTTAAGTCGGTAGATGAGGCCGTTGAGTTGTTCTCCGGCAACTTCATTGCTGCGGGCCTGACTACTCTTCCTAGGACGTCTGGCCGTTTTGCACGCCGACCACTCCCATGGTGGTCGGCCGAGTGTGAGACGGCCCTCAAACAGAAGCGTTATGCCTACATGCGCTATAAGCGCCGCCCGAACGAGTTCACTGTTGGTTAATTTCGTCGGGCTAGGGCTATGTTCCTTGTGAGGGAATTCCACGTGGAAATTCTTTTCCAGCACGGAACTTCCATGTGCTGGAGAAGATTCTGTTAGGCTTAAATTGGTAAGCCTCCCCCCCCCCCCTTCCACAAGTAGTAGCCTCGAACTGCGTTCACCACGATTCACCTTTACACGGGCTAGAATAGCCTCGGCAAGAAGATTCGAGGCCATTCGAGAGTAGAGCTGTTTCCCACTACCCCCCTTCCCCTCGCGGGGAGAGCCTCAGACCTATATATTGCTCGCTTCCCATGAGACAAGGATAGAGTTAAGAAGTCTCGCCCGGACCCAAGAAGTTCCCATCTAGTTCCCGGGCAGGTGCTAACAACAATACAAAGTGACAGCTGAACTATTTGTGTATCGGAATTAGCCCCAGCCAGTGAGGAAATTCCATTTAACGATCGCTACCGAGTGATCTTTCCGACTTCTCTCATCAATTATTGTCGAAACCCTCCTCGTTCGCCCCTTGATTTCGGGTGGCCGAAATACTCTCCCCTGGACCGGAAGTTACCGCCCCTGCCCCCTTTTTTGGAGAACCGTCATCACTTCAAGTTCCCGCTCCGAAGTTCTGAGCGCCCTCGCCATACGTGCAGAAGACATCCGTGAAGCCTTACCCCGTCATCTCACCTAGAATCTTTCGTAAGCCTACCCTCCCTCCCCCTTCAGTAACATATTTGCGTTAATCCCCCCCCATTTGAATAGTATCCTGCCGTAACATATTAATTTTAATTTCATAGTCTGATTCATAACTAGAATTCCCCTCGTTCATCTGATGTAATTTTGCCGGTCAATTCTCTCATTATTTTTATATAAATAAAATTATATTTTTGTACATGCCTCTTTAAATAACCTTGAGCTTTGCCATTGCCCATAATTTACCTGACCTCTTTGCACTCTTTCTCGCTACTTAGCCCGTCTAAACTAGTGGTGTTCAACCCCCTTTTCGGTTCGCATTTAAGTTATTGGTGCCTCCCCCCATAGATATAATATGGTATTGATGTAATATAATGTCATACCACGACATTCCTGTATATTTCGAAGCACGCCCGCCACTCTTCTTGGCGGGCATACGTGTCCTCACTTGACAGGAAGACCCCTCTGGCAGAGGTGTGGAAGCGAGTCAAAAGAGTTCGGGTAGAGTTCTCGAAGGACCCCCCTCCCGTTCTCCAGGAGAATAGGATCGCAATCCCAGAACCCGTGTCCGTGGCGGAATCCTTCGCGACCACTTGCTCCGCATTCTCTAGCCGGGATGCTTCCCCGCCAGCATTCAATGCGTTCCGCTCTTGCTTCGTGCGCGAACACCACCCATGTTCTGGACGATATCCCGTACGCCATGATTCGACACCTGGGTGAGAGGGGCATGGCCTTTCTGTTAGATTTGTTCGACATGATCTGGGTGGAAGGTCTCCTCCCAGATTCCTGGCGAATCACTACTGTGCTCGCCTTTCGCAAACCGGGAAGAGATCACTCTATTCCGGGCGGTTTCCGCCCAATCTCTCTAAGCTCTTGCGTGTGCAAGTTGATGGAGAAATTGGTAAATGTTATATTAGCCTTTTTCCTGGACAGTGGAGGCCATCTGTCTTCTGCACAGTGCGGCTTCCGCAAGTTCCACTCTACGTCGGATGCTCTGCTCCGACTGGAAAATGCCGTCTGCGAGGCCTTCCTTTGTAGACAGCACTGCACCACGGTGTTTTTCGATCTAGAGAAGGCCTATATTACCGCATGGCGATGCGGTATCATGGAGTCTCCCCACACGATGGGGGCGAGGAGACGCCTCCCAATGTATATATCTGAATTTTTGCGAGATCGGCGATTCCGCGTACGGGTGGGGGGGATCCCTCTCCGGCCCAAACGAGCACGAAGAGGGTGTCCCGCAAGAAGGTGTCCTTAGTGTCACACTCTTTGCCCTGAGCATCAACGGCATCACCTCGGTGCTGCCGGAAGATGTTCTCGCTACGCTCTACGTGGACGACCTTTCGATCTCTTTTGTCGCGGCCCAGATGCCAATTCTGGAGCTTCGACTCCAACAGGCATTGAACCGCGTCTCTCGCTATGACAAAGCACACAGGTTTCGGTTTTCTTTGGCCAAGTCTAAGGTAGTGCACTTCTGCCGCCATCCACGGCTCCACTACGACCCAGATTTGTTTTTTAATGGGGTAGGCCTGGAAGTGGTTGAATTGCACCGTTTCCTTGGTCTTGTATTTGATCGACGTCTCACCTGGAAGGTTCATATTTGCAGCCTTAGGGTCTCTTGTACCCACGCCATGGATATTCTCCGTTCCGTGATGTTCAGTGCTTGGGGCGCTGATAGGGCTACTACCTTACTTTTTTATCGATCTTTTGTTCATTCGAAGCTCGACTACGGATGCCAGTTTTATGCATCTGCAGCCGGACTGGAGGAGATCGTAGAAACTCCCTCATCGGAGGAATCCGAAGAGGAAGATGAAAAGGCTGGAATTGAAAAGAGATCCCCCTCTTCTGACAACGATGAGGGCCCCTGCACCTGTACACGAGCTACGAAGAGCAGGTCTAAAACTCCAAGTCCACCCCTGAAGAAGGAAAACCCTGGGCAAAGTAAAACCACCCGGCCAGCCCCTAGGATGAAAAAGAAGAAGCATAGGTAAAAACAATTCACCATGTTACGGAACGCACTGAAGATACTGGAAATTAATACAAATGGCTAGACCACGAAAAGAACTCTTTATACGGAAATGTATTCAGATAAACTGATGCAGACATCATATTAAGTTCGGAACACGGGATCGACACGCGTAATGCATAAATGAAAATCTGGAACTACGATGTGTTGGTCACGAATGATTAGCAGGAGCGGTTCGACGGTGCCGCTATTGCAATAAAGAAAGGGATTAAATACAAGCAAATAAGAAATTTACAAGAATCCTACCTCACGATTGAGGTCGAACTCGAAATAAGAAAGTTAGTCATTGCTACCGGATATCAACTGCCAAGGAGAAACGTGTTACCAATTCACACTGCCACTCGCCTATTTGGCAGAGAGCCCCTACCATATTAATAAGGATCTGAGCGCCAGATGCCGAGAATCCGGTTACAGGACCTTCAACGTTATAGGAAGTCGGCGTGTATGGTTTCCGGCTGAAATTGCGCGTTAATTGCCGGTTTCTTCATTTGAATAATGACGGCTTCTGTCATCTGCAATCTTCTACGGTTTTGGAGTCTAAGGATAATGGAGGTGTCCTTATTTAGTTTTTCACTGGTTTGAGCAGTGCCATGAGAATGGGCGTGTTTTTTAATCGCCACATCTTGAAGGTGAACTGTCAGTCGCCTTGACAGGGTTGTGGAGGTTACACCGATGTACTTTGAATTGCGGTGTTCGCAGTCACCGACTTTGCACGAATATTCGTACACGACGTTCGTCTCCTGGAGTTCGCTCTTCGGAGGGAGACAGCTGTTCTTCATGATGCAACTACTTGTTTTTTCGGTCTTGTAGTATATTGTAGAGGAATTACAACATAAAGCCTCCCGGAGGGCCAGGCGGACTTATACATAAAAGTCCTTCCCCCCTGCGGAGAAAGCAAGAGAATCGAGCCACATGAGGAGACTCATGTGAACGCTAGCCGGCGAATAACACTCTAACTGCCTACCCTGTTTGACCTCCCCGCCGCATAGGTAGTTGGAGTGAGCCGCTGTATTAAGGTGACCACCAAAGGCCCTTAAACAGCGCTCAAAAGATCCAAATATCTACGAGATTTGGAGGCCCGTGGTTAAATCGCCCAAAAGCGGTACCAGTCAAGAGGAACACCAAGGATGGTAACGGTGGGTGGTGTCTCTAATTAATTAGCCGACCTGGGAAACGCGGTGCCACCCTCCTCACCCCTCGCTCTCATCTGAGGCCTCGAACCCCTTCCTCCTTAGATGGAGCGGTTGCCAGCCTATAAATAAGCCCCTGAAGGAAAGAGAAAAGATTATGTGGTGAGAGACGATAAAGGATCAGTTCGAGAAGATCGATCCTTCCCCCAGTGTCGAATTAAAATAAAACGTCACGTTTTGTATCGATATCACAAAGAACTAGCCCTTACAGACTTAGAAGAAGTCTGACTGGATTACCATTCCTAGTGCCAAGCCAGGAATTTCGGCAGCAAGAGAAGAAGGATTATTTCGGTGCCAGTCCGAAGCATCCTGCTCAGGCTTAGTAAGAAGCTTGGCAGGACCAATATTCCTAGTGCCAAACAGGAATTTCGCAAGTAAGATAATAGAAGAACCAGTCACCCTCGAGTGACTCTCAAATTGCGATCTTAAGACTGAAGAATTAGACATCGGATTCCCTTACCTCCATCCCATCTCGAGGAAAATCTACCATCGGCTGCTCCAACACACCAAAGCGCGAGAAAAACCATCTAGTGACATCCGGTAACCCCTGATCCTTTCTTTCATGTAAGTTAGAATGACCATTTATATTCGTATTGCTTTAGTATGAGTTTATTACAGTACTCAAATTAACTGAAGTATAAACAATTGTTAGTGAACCCCGTCATATTTACAAGTAGAAGAGTGAAATTTAATTTGATGTTTAACGCTAATCTAAAAGGGTCACTATAAAATAACTAATTGGCAATTGGTTTGTTTACGTGGAGCCTACTAATTTTGATTTAGTCAAAAAAAGATTCTGTAATAGGCCCAGTTTTAAGTATGGTTAACCTCGTTAAACTTATTAGGTGAATATAAATATCTCTACTGTTTTTTTTGCAGTTAATTGATAAATTTAAAATATATGTTTATTTTGGGATAATTCTTGGGTTTCAATGGATCCTTTACGTGTTTAACGGGCTCTCTCCTTAAAACGGATTAAACGCTGTGACACTCTCTCAACAATAAGGTAATTAAAAAGTCCACTCAGCCAATATTGAAGTATTGTTGTCTTTCATAATTAATAGGATCAGACCGGCTTCTTTAATATATATGAAGGGTCTTTCAACAAGGAAGCTAGAGCTTTGTCAGGCAATAGTGGCCATGTTGTCAAAGCAACATCTAGCAACTTCACTGTGAACTGTTTAGTAGTACTTGACAAGTCACGATGGAAGGTTATAGCGTTGAACAGCGTGTGCAAATCATCAAATGTTATTATCAAATTCAGTGCTCCGTTCGACAAACTTTCCGCGCATTACGTGATTTCTATCCGCGCCACAATCGTCCTGCCGAGTCCACTGTTCGACGCTTAGTGGCCAAATTCGAGGCAAAAGGGTCGATCAACAATCAGCTCACACACGTACGCCGCCGAAATGCAAAGTCTGCTGAAAACATTGCTGCCGTAAATGAGAGTGTACGGGAAAATCCGAGCTAGTCATTTCTCGTCGTTCACAAGAACTTGACCTTTCTGCGACCTCAGTTGGCCGAATTATGCCTATGGACTTGGGTCTTCACCCGTACAAAATCCAACTTAACCAGGAACTTAAGGTAAACGACCATAGACAACGCTGTGTGTTCACTGATTGGGCTCTAGAGCAGTGTGAAGTTGCCCCAAATTTCCCCCCAAAAATCATCTTCAGCGACGAGGCCCATTTTTGGATGAATGGATTTGTGAACAAGCAAAATTGTCGGATTTGGGACGAAAACAATCCACATGCGATACACCAGCGTCAATTGCACCCCAACAAAGTCACTGTGTGGTGCGGATTTTCGTCTAACGGAATCATCGGTCTGTATTTTTATGAGAACGAAGATGGGATTGCCATAACCGTCAACGGCGAGGCCTACAGATCGATGATAATCAACTTCTTGGGGCTTCAACTGGATTATATACCTGATATGGATACTGACGACATGTGGTTCCAACAGGACGGTGCTACGTGCCACATTGCGCACGCCACGATAGACATTTTTCACCAGCGATTTCAGGGCAGCTCATCTCGCACGGCTGCGACGCTAACTGGCTACCGAGATCATGTGATTTAACGTCATTAGACTACTTTCTTTGGGGCTACCTTTAATCGCAGGTCTATGTGAATAATCCGCAAACAGTTGATGTCCCTAAATTCAACATAACGAACACCATCCAGCAAAATCAGCCAGATTTATGAACGACGTCATATTCCACACTTAATGCCATAAAATAAATTGAGTGCATTTTTAAAGGGTCTTTCAATAAGGTCGCTCGAGTTTTAAATGTAAATAAAACAAGTTGTGTGTGATATATGCACTCAATTTATTTCACTTCACTATCATTTTTGTTAAACTTTTTAATACCATAGTTCACTTATTACACTTTTAGTTTACTATATTCGTTAAAGTTTCTGTTTTACTGTTAACTTTCACTTCACTATCATTTTTGTTAAACTTTTTAATATAGTTCACTTATTACACTTTTAGTTCATTTTGTTCGCATTATTTCTGTTTACACTTTTGATCTGTGTTGTCTTCTTAGTCGGTTGTTTCTTCCTATTTAGGTTAGTTTCCCAATTTTTGTAATACTTATGTTCGCGTAGAAATGCTATATATAATGTATCAGTTTTTCACTAATTCCCTGAAGATGACCTAACATGGTCGAAAGACGTCTAGGAATAAAGAATGTCATTCGCGGATGTTTTTTTTCGCCTCGAAGACCCCGTTAAAAAACTTGTAAGATATATTAAGAAAATACAAGTTAAAATTAATAACCCTGCCACAGCCGTGGACTTCAATAGAACCTGTATATATATATATATATATATATATATATATATATATATATATATATATATATATATATATATATATATATATAGAGAGAGAGAGAGAGAGAGAGAGAGAGAGAGAGAGAGAGAAAGAGCAAATACAAGTTCTGCGGGTGATAACAACCACCACAGGGCTTTCGCCATATTTATTTTCTGCCTTTCAAAACAATTTTGAAGACAGAAACAAAGATGCAGAAACCTTGCATTGCAGACTATATAACAATATAGTACAAGAGAAAGAGAAAATTGGACGCGAATGAGCAATGAGACAAGAAACCGGAGTTTTTTTAGAAGTAAGAGAAAGGGACAATAGAACAACCCAGAATCAAAGGGAGCAGAGGGCGGCACAATGAAGGCAATCCTTTACCGAGATGACAGAAATAACACCAATGGAAAAAAGTTTGAAATTCCTGGCCGGACTCGAACCCAGGTCTGCTGATTGCCGGTCAGACGCTTTACCACTAAGCTACCAGGCACAGTAACTATAGTTTGCCTAAAGCGTTACCCCATCAAACCCAGTATCTTCCTAAGCTAGGAAGCTCCAAGGTTTCTTGTCTCATTGCTCATTCGCGTCCAATTTTCTCTTTCTCTTGTACTATATATATATATATATATATATATATATATATATATATATATATATATATATATATATATATATATATATATATATTCAGTAAGAAGGACAAAACGAAGAAGGCGGGTCCCCATCTTTAATTCCAACGTTTCGGGTTATTACAAAACCCATCTTCAGGAGCTATAAACAAATTCAGAATGAGTAATCTAAGCCTAAAAACATAAAAAACAGCACAAGTTCAAAGTTAAAAACCACAGAACTTTGAACTTGTGCTGTTTTTTTTATGTTTTTAGGCTTAGATTACTCATTCTGAATTTGTTTATAGCTCCTGAAGATGGGTTTTGTAATAACCCGAAACGTTGGAATTAAAGATGGGGACCCGCCTTCTTCGTTTTGTCCTTCTTACTGAGTATAAGACTCAAGCTTTGTAGAAGAAATCTAGGTGAATATATATATATATATATATATATATATATATATATATATATATATATATATATATTTACTGGAAATTATGGACCAAATCATCCCATATTAAAGTTTGTTATGGATAAAAGACCTTTTGTTTGCTATGTTTCCCTTTCGTTAATTCAATATGAATATTCTAAATTCATTTTCTCCAACAAGACTTGGTTCGATATTTATTGAGGAAATTATTATTGCCAGACACGGATTCTCCTTTGCCACATAACTTTAGCTTAGGGCCCGACCTTGGGGCTGAGCATTATAATTCACTTGTGTACATTCACTTAAATATGAAACCTAATAGTTTATTTTCTTCAACCTTTAAAAGTCATCATGATTGGAATTTTTATTTCAATTGTTTAGAAAATATTTTATTCAATTAATTATTCAAATCATATTTTTCTATATAATGCTCCTTGAGTTCGACACGTTCGTCCATTTTATTCTTTTTGTTCATTGCCATCTCATAATTCAAGTCAATTTCATATCCTTATTTAAAATATCTCTTTTGTTAAGTTCATAATACGAGTATTACATTGAGCGAACACTTCTCGCTTATTCGGTTCTTTGCCGCCTTTCGCCCATATCACTTTTTTAAAATTGCCATCTTATAATTCACGTTAATTTCATATCCTTACTTAAAATATTCCCCATTTCTTTTTAGTTCATTTAACTGGTATTAGATTGGGGTAAATCTAGATACTTTTTTATTGCCTCGAACACTTCAGCCCAACCTGTTCTTTTCCGCCTTTTCGCCCACACCGCGGATTCTCATGTTGTTTAATCAATAAAATTATTTAATTTTGGTAATCGCGGTTTTTAATTCTCTTCCAAGTGTTTTTAACTATATTTTTATATAAAAAGGCATAGCTTCTAGGCATAAATATGTTGTTTATATGTGCATTTGCGTGGATAATACCCATAAATAAGAACGTAGGTTTCACTCTCATCCATTCTTCGTTACATTCGTGCTTTGCAACCAAGCATAATTCCTTTCCATACATCTCTGCACTTCACCCCGCAAACGGATCTGCCTAAGTCTCTAGATAATTGATCGTTCATAAAATACGCTCTGTCTTATTACTCCAAGTAATCTTCTCATTTGTTTTTTCGTGTTTTGCATCTTCCACTCATTTCAGAGCGTTTTAATTTTTTGAAGGTCTTTACAATTATGTTAATAAACATTACTCATTTCAAAATATCTCCCCACTCCCACTAACCTACTAAAAATGACAAATTCAAAGTACTTTCGTCTTCTTTCACAAATATAACTCCGCAAGGGGAATCTGCCCTGCCGAAACGAGAAAACATTCGGTCGAGTCGCCTCTCTCTACTAACTCCTCCCCTCTCTCTTTAGGATCTTTCTTTTAAAATATTCGAGTAGCCCTCGTTGGTTTTCGTTAAGGGAAAGGAGTGTGAACCAGTATATGGGAGTGTTTACATAAGAGAGAGGGAAGACTCTTTCCTTATCTCGCCTTAAAAGCACGACGAAGCGAAAGTGCTTCATTGACACAACATTCTCTCTCGTTCGGGGCTTTTTATGTCCATGATATCTGGAAGCGGGGGGGGGGGGAGGTATGTTTAACTTTATCAAAGGAATTAATGTAACCGCGTTCTAAAATATTCATGGAAATTATGTTACCACATTGCGCAAACGAACGGCCACTTTCTCACTCAATTGCATAATCATGCCCCAGACAGGCGTATATAAACGAGATTTATTTATATTTTATAAAGGGAGTCGAGAAATGATAGGCCCGCTGGACATAAAGATAGGCCCGCGCAAAGGATAGCCTTGCTTGGACATACGCAAGCAGATTATAGGCCCGCGTAAATTATAAAGCCAGTGGACATAAAAGTTATCGCAAGCAGATGATAGGCTCGCGTAAATGATAGGCCCGCTGGACATAAAGATAGGCTCGCGCAAAGGATAGCCTTGCTTGGACATACGCAAGCAGATTATAAGCCCGCGTAAATTATAAGCCCGGTGGACATATAAGTTAGCGCAAACAGATGATAGGCCCTGGAAAGGATAGGCCAGATGGACAAAAGTTATCACAAGCAGATTATAGGCCCGCGGACATAATAGTTATCGCAAGATAGGCCCTGGAAAGGATAGGCCAGCTGGACAAAAGTTATCACAAGCAGATTATAGGCCCGCGGACATAATAGTTATCGCAAGATGATAGACCTGCTAGACATAAAAATGATCCCAAGCAGATGATAGGTCCGCCGGACATAAAAGTTATCGCAAGTATATGACAGGCCCGCTCCGCATGAAGCTATCATAAGCAGATGATAGGTCAACGGAAATGATAGGCCTGCTGGACATAAAAGTTATCATAAGCAGATGATAGACCAACGGAAATGATAGGCCTGCTGGACATAAAAGTTATTGTAATCAGATGATTAGCCCATAAAAATGATAGACCAGTGGGGCAAAAGTTATCGCAAGCAGACGATAAGCCCGCTAGACGGAAAGGTTATCGAAAGCAAATGATAGACCCGTGGAAAGGATAGGCCCGCTGTACATAAAAGTAATCGCAAGCAGATGATAGGCCCGCGGAAATGATAGGCCGGTCATTTTTTTTTTTACACTTTAATGATTAATTTAATACTGATTTAATGTACGGTTCTAATTTTAATCACTTTTTTATCTTCCTGAATCATGACCTCGTCCACCTTTCATGATTCTGAGAAAAAACAACATTGACCGTATTCCAGCATATTCCACGATCAAGAGAAATTAGTCTTTCATAATCTGAAGTTGATTGGCTAAGAAATTTAAAAGGTCGGAATAATTTGTCAAAAGAAATTTGAAACATAATTCCTAAAGATTGTAAGACATAATTTTGTGGAAGACAATAAAAGTTGTTTTAAGAATTAAGTGAGAATGTGCTTGCTGCATCACGGTGGAAAAAGAAGAGCAGCTTTGAAGTATCAAATTAGATTTTTATTTGGCGTGGTAAAACAGTGAAAGAGTGGAGCATCAATTTCGACTTCTCCGACGCTTTAGAGCACCGATTCCCAACGTGGGGCGTACGCCCCTCTGGTTGTGCCTGAGAAAAGTTTGATAAGGTCTTTGCATGGGATCCAAGAATATATTTTTGACAATGACCATCCGTCTTGTTTTTTTAATATATTTTGCATAAAAGAATAGATCTATATCATAGCACAGCGAGAGAGAGAGAGAGAGAGAGAGAGAGAGAGAGAGAGAGAGAGAGAGAGAGAGAGAGAGAGAGAGAGGAGGGAGGCAGACAAACAATATAAAATGGAAAGGAAAACAGAGGGAATACAAAGAATTCACTGCTGCCCCCATGAGTCCTTTAGATTTAAATCGTAACTAGGCTATTTTGGGGAGCCTTGGGAGAGAGAGGGTGAGAAACACAGCTTTAGAGTTAAGCATGAAATAACTAAGCCAGGGACGAGTAATATTAAGGATCTCCTATCGTTTTGTGCGATTATTTTGACGAATAAACAGAGGGCGATTCCTTTCATTTGGTTGTTAGTGATAAATTCTCGCTATGCGTAGAGGAAATAAGATTCCTAGAATGATAAGACATGATGGACAGCAACGGAAGTTTACACTGATGAGAAGTATCGATAAATAACAAATAATCCAGTGGGGATGGAACTAATTTTTTAGCGAAATCAACCAATTTCGTTTTATGAAAAACCCTTTGTTTTGGATGTTGAAAAGGCGACATTTATTCATGACAAATTGCCATGTAGAAAAGGACTTACAACTCAGCCATTGCTGAATGAATGATATAAAGATTTTTGGGGTGAGGCGATTCTCCCGATCTTAAAGCCCTTTGAAAATGTTGGAACAATCATGAAAGATCGATATTTTTCCAGTTAGGAAATTCTCTCGACCTTAAAGTCTTTTGAAAATGTTGGAACAATCATTGTGGTGGTATTGTAAGGGCCGAGTGGTGGTGTACGTAAGTAGGTTTGTTACCTACTTGAATAACTCCTTGATTACGTTTTCTCTAAGAGTGCTATATTATTTTACGTTATTTAATCTTTGAGGATTTCTAGTGTCATGTGCAGCGTTTCGAGGATTGAATTAAATACTTCTAAAAAAAATATATCTTTAATTACAACATAAAAAGTGAAATATAAAAAAAACAACTATACAACTATGAATAAACGAGTTTATGTTAGAATTACTAATTTAAACCAAATGAATATAAAGTAATGGTTGACCCCAAGCTCACTTTAATATTGGACGCTAATTGACACTCAAAAATAATTGAATTTCTTTACCTTTAAAAAACCACACGTGAATCCAGCTGAAGAATGACCTTGGCCTTGGATTTTATGCAGACGAAAAAAATGTTTTTTGCGGTTAGACGCGTGGGCGTGTTCACATAGACCCAGCTGTTCAACTGGCGAGGAGACGGGCTTGAAGCAACAGGTGATTTCGGTGAGGGCGACGGATTGCGTTAAGCACGTTGTCTTAGTTAGACGATTTAAGCAACGGGACCGTAAAGGAATGCTTTTTCCAATCTTCAGGTTAATCTTGGCATGCTTCGCACTGACGAGCGATGAACAAAAGTGAATCCTTTGACTAATGTGGGGGTTTGGGGAGTTCACTTTTGGGTATTTCTCAATAGCGAGGACTATCTCTGGTTTCTGTAGCAAACCGAGATAGGGAGTTTCTCTGACGAGAGATGTATGAGATTGATCCTCAATACAAAAGCTAATTTCGGTGTGACCACCAGGAACTGGCTCAGCGTGAGCTTCTTCTCTGTTCCTTTCTTTGATTGCCGGGCACTGCCGCCGGACTTCGTCGTGTCGATCTCTAACTCGATCTTCCCCTCTTTTTTTCAGTTACCCGCCTATATACTTCACCAACCCACTGGGGGAGGGCTTAGGAATTAAGGGGGGGGGGTACGTAATCGGGTTATACTGCCAAGCGCCAGGACGTTGTGATGACCGAACAGGTCCTCTGTTATTAGGCTGGGTTATCGATATCCCTACAATCATGAAAGATCGACATTTTTTCAGTTAGGAAATTCTCTCGATCTTAAAGTTTTTTGAAAATGTTGGAACAAACATGAAAGATCAAGATTTTTTCGGTTATGAAATTCTCACGATCTTAAAGTCTTTTGAAAATGTTGGAACAATCATGAGAGATCGAGATGCGCAATAATATTCAAAGAACCAATTAAGACTTGCTATTTAACGTGAATTATGACTCAAAGGTCAACGGAATTCTTGACGGAATGAGACTTGTCACAAACCTTTTTGAGAAACTCCTTCGACCATACTCGATGGGATCATTTCTATAGTATAATTTACTGAAGTCCTAGAGCTTCTCGGACAACCTATCCCACGATAACTAGCCTAGCAGGGGTAATGTCTCTGCTTCATCTGAAACCTCTAGGAACTTCATGCCGCCCCCCTACCTCAAGGCACCAGAAGAAACTGTTGCCTAATCTCCCTCTATCATTTTTATTCTTCCTCTTATTTTTCGTAAAGATTGGGGGGGGGGAGGGTAGTAGCACAAATTCCGCCCCTGCAAATGAAACCTGGAGAAACGCATGTCCTACCTCCAATAGCACAGGAGGACCTACAGTTATAGATTCTCCACTATTTTCGCATCATCAGTCGTCACTATTTTCTGCACTGATCTCTCCTTCCGCCCTGATTCGTCCTCGTTGCCATGGCGATTGCAGACGATTTCTCTTTTTGCGCGTTTTCCTGAGCGGGAAACATTCCATTACTGTTTATATTGGCGGGAATTGATGGTCGTCCCGAAGTAGCCTGCTATCAAGGGCGGAATTCGCTCGTTCTGAGTCTTAAATCTTTATCTTGGGTAATTATAGGGCCAAACCCCCACCCTGGTTTTCTTTTCATTTTTTTTTATTCCTTACGGTTTCTTTTGAACCAAGAAAATTTTGTTTTTTTAATTAGCAAAAGAACGGCAAGTGATGTGACCAACAAAGTTATTGTATTCAGTAGATAAATAATGTAGGGAAAGACTGACAAAGAGGTAAAAGAGCACAAAACAAAGAAAAGGAAGAGAGACAAGAGAAAGAACGACAAAAATTGCCATCGCGTAATCAAACCGGAATGGATCTTCCATCAATCCAAGATCTCGGACGCTTAAATTCAACTCGAACCAAGACCTAAACTACCGTTTGAGAGTTTCGTTCTCTGGTCAAATACCACACAAAGGTCACCTACGAACATGACTCTCATTTCATGCACCTGAAGGAGTAGTAATGGTGGTGGTTTGCTAACCTGCTTTTACCCAGGCAGATCCCGATCAGATAATGAAATAGACATAAAGGTCAGTATGACAATGGCTGGTGAGCCTGAGGGCACAAGGGGCCGGTGTTCCTTGGGGAGAGGTGCTAGGGAGTATTGTGTTTCGCCACCAAACAGTGTTCAGGGGGAACCTTCGACGCCCTGGAGAAGAGGGATCTGTTCTGCGTCAGAGGTATGTGGATATAGATACCCATCGGTAGGATTCTTTGGAAGCGAGTGTGTATGTGCCGTGTTGCGAAGACGGGAGAGGAAAGAAAGCAGTGTTGTAATTGGCTATGTGTGTGATGAGAAGTGTAAGATCTACCCACCCGAATACAGGGGTGAACACAGCGCCTCCAACAATCAGTAGCCAGGTCTCTCCGTGCGCTGACGCTTGTGCCCGCTCTTGCCGGGATCGAACCCGGTACCGCGATGTTGAGAGACCAACGCCATATCCACTCGGCTAGCAAGAGCTCTCCTACACCTGAATGGACCCCTAATTGAGGAGAGGGTGCTAACAAACCTTGGAAGTACGGTAATTTCTGCTCCTGGCTAAGGAACGGACCAAACGACCCCTCCCTAACGTCTCTAGACTCCACAGAACAAACAGTTGTTTCCTATAAATAATCTATACCTAAGTAGTAACTACTTCTAATATCTCACGAAGATGTGGAGGACTTTCATAAAACACACATGCACACACAGATAACTTTCATAAAACACACATGCACACACAGATAACTTTCATAAAACACACGCATAACTAAATCTCAACATCTAAATGGTTATGGACGATTTCAATACACAAATATTCAATAGATCCGTAAATAATTTAAAAGGATTAGCTGTGAGCCACGTACACTGGTGGGACGCGACATCAGATGGATGGTCCCCTGGTTACAAGCGCCAGCCTACCGGGTCTGTTTCCTGTCCCCAAATTTTCTATCCAAAATCATTGGTACAGGGTGCGTTTTCTTGCCCCGAGGTTCGTAGAAATTTGAATTTGGGATCCTTTATTTAGTGGACACCGTGTTCTTGGAATCCTGTTCTCAAACCTTAGTTAGATGTCGTCATGGCGGAAATCATATATTAAAATAAAGAATGCAATGTCCCGCAGGAAAAATGAAAAGGTGCTTCCAAGTACTCTCGAACTTCATTCAGTTCATCCTTGAGAATGAACTGAATAAAGTTCGAAAGTACTTGGAAGCACCTTTTCATTTTTCCTGCGGAACATTGCATTCATTGCGAACCTCACGTGCTACTTTGTGAGTAATTCATTTTATATTAAAATAAAATGTATGAGTTAGGATTCAGATAAAAACACCAGTGATGAGTGACTAGGAATTATCAGAGACGAATAACACTTCTTTACAATGAAATGACCAGGGAACTTACGAGCCGACCCTTTTTGTACAAGGAAAACGACCAGAATCACCTTCAAGGTCTTTCTTCTTACATATAAGATCTTAAACATTACCGCACCCTCCCACCTGGGTTTCTCAAGGACCCTATCCTAGCTCCAGAGAATCCTACGTTCAGATTTTACTCCTTACTGCCTATTCCTCGTACTCTTGTATGCAGCTTGGGAGAATGGGCTTTCTCTATACTTGCTTCGAGGATTTGGAATGAGCTGCCGGCTACAATACAGTCATCGCCCTGCCTTGGTGCATTCAGGCCTTGAAGACTCTTCTTTCAAGCCTTAGTTGGTGGATGGACGCTTTGCGAAGTCCTACATCATTAAAGAGCGCCATTAAAAACTTCATTTTATCATTAATTGGTCAATTTAAAATCAGTTTTTGCTGATTGTTTACAAATGTGGCCGTTCGAGAAACCATTGATTGTTTCTTTTTCTTTACTTGGCCTTCGTTTAAAATAGTCACTCGATAGAATGTTAATCACTTAACTGAGCGATGATGATAGTCCCCAAACCTAATATCTCGGGAATTTCATAAAATACATCAATCTTTTAACGTAGCCGTAAATACTCGGGTAAACTAGAGGTGGGCATTCGATACCCAAGTATATTCGGACAAATTCGTTGAGGGGGCTAATGACAAATTGTCATTTGAAAGATAATTTAGATTAAGATTATCTTTTAAATAAATTAACTTGATTATTCGTTATTTGAGATGTTTATACCATTGTATAGTATATCATACAAAATATTTTTTTTAGTTTGGTATTTATATGGTAATTCAGGTAAGGTAAACAAATTTCTGTGAGAAAACTTCGTTTATCGTTTGTCTGTTTGTTTACTTCGCGTGAATGTGATGACGGCTGTGTTCACTTGTAATTTTGGTATTTATAGAAAATCATGAACACCCAATTTAGTGTCCCACTCTGTAAATGAAAAATCTTTCTAAATCCACCCAAGTATGCCGCGAGAAGAAATGGTCTAAGACTCCTGTAACCAGTTAACCAAACGCAACCTGCCTGTTTCAAACTACCATAAAATGAAAAAAAACAAAAAAACAAAACACACCATGAGAACCTCTGACCTTGGCTAATCAATTTAACCTTGGAGTAGAGTTTCGCTGGGCCATATTTAAACCGGTTTTTGGTGTCAAGGAACATTGGGTACGAATACGTGCACCGAATATCCATGATAGAGGCGAATCATGGTTCTTTATTGTTATTAAATAGTATCCATTAACTGAATGGTTCCTCAAATTCCTCGATGATAAAAGATGGCTTTTCAATAGCCACATCTGGTGCCAATCGTAGGATAAGAACGGACGAGGCGTCTTCCTCTGATAATATTTTTAAGGGCAATGCCCAGAACGAGGACAAATAATGGGGCATTCGTTGACTGACATAGTCTCTATTATTTATACGGGCATCCCGAAGGGAAAGATAATTCCTATAATGGTATACGCCATTCCTCTGGGAGAGGGGTGGGGTGGGGGGCTCGGAGAATAGGGACATTCACTCTCACCTGATTTTTAGAGGTCATCTTTATCGCATTCAGCCACAACATTTCAAAACTCCATCAAATTATATATCAGTTAGAGCGAGATACCACACTGAAGGAAACAAACCACTCAAAAGACTGACAATGAAAGCGATAGGTGAGTGCTACACTAACAGAGTTTTCAAGTTAAGCTAAAAGGCAATCAACCCAAAACTCCTCAAAGGCAATCAACCCAAAAGACCTAAAAGGCAAGCAGCCCCCAAAGACTTAAAAGGCAATCAATCCAAAAGACCTAAAATGCAATCAACCCAAATACCTAAAAGGCAATCAACCCCAGAGACTCTACTTTATCCAGTTATCAACACGAAAGACGAAAAAAGTGTGACTTGAACCCAATTTAATACCATGATGGTACAATCAAATGACAGCTACACCGAAATTCACTCGTTTCAATGGTGAAAGTCAAGGATTTCTGGTCAAAGCTAAAATGGCGAGCAGTATTTAAATACTCAGTGGCGATACAACTCGGATGATACTCGAACTCACGGACCTGGTGACATCAAGTCCTCGAAATTTTCCTTTTCCTGACACCCAGACGCCTTGCAGCTCTTTGCAACTCTTCTACATTTTTCCCTTTTCCTCACTTTAGCCCTCGTTATTCATCTAAAATTTTTCCTCGTCTACACAAACCGGATTGAATTACGCTGACGAAATGGAGACGCGTGACTCACCCAGGAAGTGTAAGGGCGTCGTTTAAGGGAGAGTATCACTTTCTAACAGTAAACAGGGCGAGGTGGTGCTGTTTTCGACATGGGAGTGAGACTGTTTGGGGCTTTCATTCCAACTCTCATTTTAATATAAAAAAAACAGCAATAAAGAAACCTAAAAATGGAAAATAATTATATTTGGTCATATAGTAGTCATCTTTGCCCCACACTCAGGTAGGTATTTGGGTATGTGACAAGTGGCGGGTCCAAGATAAAAATGGGGGGGGGGGCTAGCCTGAATTCCTCCCCTGAGGAGTCTGAGAAAAGGGCGTTGATCATCATTCATAATAGTTATCTTACAGAACATTGATAATAAATAACAGCATCTCATAAAGAAGTGAGTACTAACTCCGATTTCTTTTTTGAGTACTAACTTCGATTCCTTTTTGAGTACTAACTCCGATTTCTTTTTTGAGTACTAACTCCGATTCCTTTTTGAGTACTAACTCCGATTTATTTTTTGAGTACTAACTCAGATTCCTTTTTGAGTACTAACTCCGATTTATTTTTTGAGTACTAACTCAGATTCCTTTTTTGAGTACTAACTCCGATTTCTTGTTTGAGTACTAACTCCGATTTCTTTTTGAGTACTAACTCAGATTTCTTTTTTGAGTACTAACTCCGATTTCTTTTTTGAGTATTAACTCCGATTTCTTTTTCCACACATCAGAAAATTAGGAATTGTAGTTTTTGGACATCAATTAAGGCAAAATAATGAATTTAATAATTATTTTGGAGATTTACCTCTATTTTAGACATGTATCATATATGATACATTCGATTGCATCAGTTTAAAAACGGTTTTTTATATATTCTATATTATTAGATAACTCTTTCTAAATAGCAGAATACAAGTAGGGCTTAAAGAGAAATAGAAACATAAACGGGTCGGAAATTTGGAGGGGCTTCAGCCCCCTAACACCCCCCCTGGACCTACGCATGCTTGTGACAATTTTCTGGGACCCAAAATTGTAAGTCTTGCCCATTTCCAGATCTGACTGGCCGAGAGTCAATTTATGGAGTATTTCTTTAATTGCTTCAATAAAATTGTAGAGATATTAATAAGACAACTAAAAAAATAAATATTTATTACGATCGATACTTAAAAAAGTATAAAAAAAATAATTGGGAAATTAAACACAATAATTTCTTGGGGCAAAATAGCAACAATTGTAATTCTTGTTCCAATCCAAATTCCATGAAATTATGAGTAGCCGGAGGAAGAAACATGGACGAGGGGTGAAGCATATCCTAAGATGGGGGAGCCAGGAAAAATCTCGTTTCCACCACTAAATCCACCAATCTTTCCTCCAAATCCTCCAGCTTTGCCGTTAAGAAAGCCTCCTGAAGGAGCTGAGTATCCAGAAGATGGAGCTGAGTATCCAGAAGATGGAGCTGAGTAGCCAGAAGATGGAGCAGGAGGAGCGGAATATCCTCCACTTCCGCCTGAATGAACAATTCCTTTTCCTCCGCCAAATCCACCGGCCTTTCCTCCTCTAAATCCACCGGCACTTCCTCCTCCAAATCTACCGGCCTTTCCACCTCCAAATCCTCCAGCTTTTCCTCCTACAAACCGTCCTCCCTTTCCTGCTCCAAATCCTCCTCCAAATCCTCCAGATGGAGCTGAGTAGCCAGAAGATGGAGCAGGCGGAGCGGAATATCCTCCTCCACCTCCGCCAACATGATCAATTCCTTTTCCTCCGCCAAATCCAACAGCCTTTCCTCCTCCAAATCCACCGGCTTTACCACCTCCAAATCCTCCAGCCTTTCCACCGCCAAATCCTCCCACAACTACTCTAGATGAAGATGAGTACCCAGAAGATGGAGCAGGAGGAGCGGAATATCCTCCACCTCCGCCAGCATGAGCAATTCCTTTTCCTCCTCCAAATCCACCGGCCTTTCCACCTCCAAATCCTCCTGCCTTTCCGCCTAAAAACCCTCCTTCCTTTCCTGCTCCAAATCCTCCAGATGGAGCTGAGTAGCCAGAAGATGGAGCAGGCGGAGCGGAATATCCTCCTCCACCTCCGCCAGCATGAGCAATTCCTTTTCCTCCGCCAAATCCACCGGCCTTTCCACCTCCAAATCCTCCAGCCTTTCCTCCTACAAACCTTCCTCCCTTTCCTGCTGCAAATCCTCCCCCACCTCCTTTAAATGGAGCTGAGTAGCCAGACGATGGAGCAGGAGGAGCCGAATATCCTCCTCCACCTCCGCCAGCATGAGCAATTCCTTTTCCTCCGCTAAATCCACCAGCCTTTCCTCCTCCAAATCCTCCAGCCATTCCGCCTACAAACCCTCCTCCCTTTCCTGCTCCAAATCCTCCCCCAACTATTCTAGATGGAGCTGAGTACCCAGAAGATGGAGCTGAGTAGCCAGAAGATGGAGCAGGAGGAGCGGAATATCCTCCACTTCCGCCTGAATGAACAATTCCTTTTCCTCCGCCAAATCCACCAGCCTTTCCTCCTCCAAATCCACCTGCCTTTCCACCTCCAAATCCTCCAGACTTTCCTCCTACAAACCGTCCTCCTTTTCCTGCTGCAAATCCTCCAGCCTTTCCGCCTACAAACCCTCCTCCCTTTCCTGATCCAAATCCTCCCCCAACTCCTCTAGATGGAGCTGAGTAGCTAGAAGATGGAGCAGGAGGAGCGGAATATCCTCCTCCACCTCCGCCAGCATGAGCAATTCCATTTCCTCCGCCAAATCCACCAGCCTTTCCACCTCCAAATCCTCCAGCCTTTCCACCGCCAAATCCTCCAGCCTTTCCACCGCCAAATCCTCCAGCCTTTCCACCTCCAAATCCTCCAGCCTTTCCACCGCCAAATCCTCCAGCCTTTCCTCCTCCAAATCCTCCAGCCTTTCCGCCTACAAACCCTCCTCCCTTTCCTGATCCAAATCCTCTAGATGGAGCTGAGTACCCAGAAGATGGAGCTGAGTAGCCAGAAGATGGAGCAGGAGGAGCCGAATATCCTCCACTTCCGCCTGAATGAACAATTCCTTTTCCTTCGCCAAATCCACTAGCCTTTCCTCCTCCAAATCCACCGGCCTTTCCACCTCCAAATCCTCCAGACTTTCCTCCTACAAACCCTCCTCCTTTTCCTGGGGCAAATCCTCCCCCACCTCCTTTAAATGGAGCTGAGTAGCCAGAAGATGGAGCGGGAGGAGCCGAATATCCTCCACCTCCGCCAGCATGGACACTTCCTTTTCCTCCACCAAATCCACCGGCCTTTCCACCTCCAAATCCTCCAGCCTTTCCACCTCCAAATCCTCCAGCCTTTCCACCACCAAATCCTCCAGCCTTTCCACCTCCAAATCCTCCAGCCTTTCCACCGCCAAATCCACCAGCCTTTCCTCCTCCAAATCCTCCAGCCTTTCCGCCTACAAACCCTCCTCCCTTTCCTGATCCAAATCCTCTAGATGGAGCTGAGTACCCAGAAGATGGAGCTGAGTAGCCAGAAGATGGAGCAGGAGGAGCCGAATATCCTCCACTTCCGCCTGAATGAACAATTCCTTTTCCTCCGCCAAATCCACCAGCCTTTCCTCCTCCAAATCCACCTGCCTTTCCACCTCCAAATCCTCCAGACTTTCCTCCTACAAACCCTCCTCCTTTTCCTGCTGCAAATTCTCCCCCACCTCCTTTAAATGGAGCTGAGTAGCCAGAAGATGGAGCGGGAGGAGCCGAATATCCTCCACCTCCGCCAGCATGGACACTTCCTTTTCCTCCGCCAAATCCTCCAGCCTTTCCTCCGCCAAATCCTCCAGCTTTTCCGCCTACAAACCCTCCTCCCTTTCCTGATCCAAATCCTCCCCCAACTCCTCTAGATGGAGCTGAGTAGCCAGAAGATGGAGCAGGAGGAGCGGAATATCCTCCACCTCCGCCAACATGAACAATTCCTTTTCCTCCGCCAAATCCACCAGCCTTTCCTCCTCCAAATCCACCGGCCTTTCCACCTCTAAATCCTCCAGCCTTTCCTCTTACAAACCCACCTCCCTTTCCTGCTCCAAATCCTCCCTCAACTCCCTTAGATGGAGCTGAGTAGCCAGAAGATGGAGCGGGAGGAGCCGAATATCCTCCACCTCCGCCAACATGAACAATTCCTTTTCCTCCGCCAAATCCACCAGCCTTTCCTCCTCCAAATCCACCGGCCTTTCCACCTCTAAATCCTCCAGCCTTTCCTCCTACAAACCCACCTCCCTTTCCTGCTCCAAATCCTCCCCCACCTCCTTTAAATGGAGCTGAGTAGCCAGAAGATGGAGCGGGAGGAGCCGAATATCCTCCACCTCCGCCAGCATTAGCACTTCCTTTTCCTCCCCCAAATCTACTGGCCTTTCCTCTGCCAAATCCACCGGCCTTTCCTCTGCCAAATCCACCGGCCTTTCCTCTGCCAAATCCACCGCCCTTTCCACCTCCAAATACACTGGCCTTTCCACCTCCAAATCCTCCAGCCTTTCCACCTCCAAATCCTCCAACCTTTCCTCCTAGAAACCCTCCTCCTTTTCCTGTTCCAAATCCTCCCCCACCTCCCTTAAATGGAGCTGAGTACCCAGAAGATGGAGCTGAGTAGCCAGAAGATGGAGCAGGAGGAGCGGAATATCCTCCACCTCCGCCAACATGAACAATTCCTTTTCCTCCGCCAAATCCACCAACTTTTCCTCCTCCAAACCCATTAGCTTTTCCACCACCAAATCCTCCAGACTTTCCTCCTGCAAACCCTCCTCCCTTTCCTGCTCCAAATCCTCCCCCAACTCCTCTAGATGGAGCTGAGTAGCCAGAAGATGGAGCAGGAGGAGCCGAATATCCTCCTCCACCTCCGCCAGCATGGGCAATTCCTTCCCCCCCTCCAAATCCCCCCGCACCACCAAATTCATCAGAGGCGTCCAAGAACCCTCCTCCAGATGGCGCTCTATACGCCTCTTCCCGTATCGGCGCTGAGTATTCTTTCGCGGGGATCTCAGGAGCCCCGTAGTCCCCCGATGGATCTGGCCCGGGTCTTGGAGGCGCGTACCCATTTGGTGGCCCGGGGGGCAAGTACAGGGACCCTCTTTGGAGTCCCCCTCCTCCGATATCGGCTATGACGGAAGTGAGAGCAAAGGCGGCCACCACGAGCGACCTCAGCGTCATGATCTGGAACTAAAGAAGTCTCGGATTAATCCAAAGGGTTCCAGTCTCTGCCCCCCCCCCCGGTTCTCACAGGGGGAGTGGGGCGCGCCCATCTGTTCCCTCCAATTTCTTGTTCCGAGGTTTTTATTTACCACCGGACTACACTTCTCCTGAGGCATTTTATCTCACTGTAGGGAGCTGCCGTTTAACGTGGGATCCTAACCCAGGGTCGCCACTTCGTAAGGCAGCCTTCCAGGAACAGTGAATCCGAATTAGGAGTCCATTTGGGGACTAACCAGACCCAATGTAGCTTAACTTTCCTTTGCACCTTCCATACATTTTCACGTACCCTTACTTCACCATTTTCAATTATCTATTTTTAACCTTTTACTACTAATAATATTAATGACCTTGACAAACCTACTACTAATCATAATAATAATAATGATAATAATAATAATAAAAGTATAATAAAATAATAATATTATTAATAATAATTATAATAATAATATTATTATTAATAATAATAATAAGAATAATAATGATAATAATAATAATAATAATGATAATAATAATGATAATATTATTAATAATAATAATAATAAAAATAATGATAATAATAATAATAATATTAACAATAGTGATAATAATAATGATAATAATCATAATAATGATAATAATAATGATAATAATAATAATAATAATCATAATAATAATAGTGATAATAATAATAATGATGATAATAATAATGATAATAATAATAATAATAACAATAATAATAATAATGATGATAATAATAATGACCACTCCTGACATCATACATGCACAACCCGTCTCCCACCGCCACCCATACAACACCGCCCTGCCCCAAATGCCTAACACAGATACCCGACACCACACATTTCTTCAACTGCCCACAGATTCACACAGACCTGAGCCCGGTGGGTCTCTGGGGGAGACCCCGGGAGGGGAGGGGGGTCTGCTCCTGCGATGGGGTGGGGCCTGGAATAGGTGTGAGGGTCCCCGACCCACTGTCGGCCCTGAGAGGATGGGTTCTCCACCACCATGATAATAATAATGCTGATAATAATAATAATAATAGCATCTTCACGATTCGCTTAAGTGAAAAACCTACAATACACACAGGCAACTCTTGGGGCACTTTTATGTGGGGTGCTCCTGAAGGGGGGGGGGAGGAGACTAGATGTCGTCTCAGTGAAGTTGGTCAGGGTTCGGTTCCCTGACTTTATTCGTTCCTTTTGAATCCTTTCAATTTAAACACACACACACTTATGTAGTCATCAATATTCTATGCATATGCACACACGACCAAGATTAACTTGGATTGTGTACGTTTCTAGATGTCGTCCTCCCTCCCCACTGGGGGATGGAGGCTATTCGTCTAATTCTCCTCCTCTTTGTTTACTTGTGACTTAGAGAGGTGACGCCCTAAGCAAGTTCCATAAGACACAATCACATCAAAGCGGACTAATGCTCAAAATACACCCGAAAGTAAACGCGATTCCGAACACTTTCCTTTATTTAGTATGAAACCATTCCACACCACTGTGGCCTTCCATTACGCGACCTTTTTTACCGTCGCGTCTTGAAACCGATCCAAACCCGACCCCAACCTGAAAGGAAAATCTGCCTTCGGAGCGACCCTTACCATGCTTACGAACGGCTGGAAATTCCAGCACTGCGCCTGAAAACTCCCTTCTCCCTCTTTATATAGGGAGCGGGGCCCGGAGCGGAGCCCGGGGGAATCGGGGGAATCGGGAGAAGTCGCTTCTTTCCATTAAAGACACTCTTGAGGAAGCTCGAGGTCAGCTTGGGAGCTTCATAGAGGGGGACACAAGAGAGAGAGAGAGGGGAAAGGTGAGGTCTCTTATTGGAGCTCAGGATGCTTTACTGTGCGGTATTTTATGATCTTTTGCGCAATAGGTCATAGTATCTCTTAGTACAATGCCCTTCTCCCTCTATCCATTTATTTCACACTTTCTTTTATCTCCCCCCTTTTTTCCCTTATTTATCTCCCTGTCATTTAATAGGCCCCTCTTAGGTGTTACACAAGGTTCATCTTTGTCTCTCCCACAGTTTGGTGTCTCGATGCGAGGTTGTGCGCTTGATGGGGGCAGAGGACAAGGCCGCGGTGCGAGAGGGGAAGCAGAAGGAAGCGCTCCTGAGGATTAGATTGCGGATCGAGGCTCATTTCAAGCAACTCCACTTTTCGCTGTTTCTAGCCTTTCTTTCTTTCTCCCCCCCTCTCTCTCTCTCTCTCTCTCTCTCTCTCTCTCAATCGCTATGAACCTTTACCCTTTAGTCACAAAATACCATTTTGCCCTAGGTTAAAAAAACAGTTCAAACATACCACTTAAATCTTAGCGTCTACCCACATCGGTTAAATAGGGTTTAGATAAGTTAAGATAAAGTGATTTAAATTGGCTTTAGATAAGTAAGGTTAAATTGGCTTAAGATATTAGTTTAAATTTGGTTTGGTTAAGTTAGGTTAAATTGGCTTTAGATAAGTTAGGTTAAATTTGTTTAAATTAGCTTTTGATAACTTAGGTTAACTTGGGTTTGGATAGGTTAGCTAAAATTAGGTTAGGTTAGGTTAAATCTGCTTTGAAAGAGTTAGGATAAATTGTGTTTGATAGATTAGGTTAAATTTGGTTTAGATAGTTTCGGTTAAATTAGGTTAAATTGGCTTTGGATAAGTTAGTTTAAATTGGGCTTGGATAAGTTGGGGTTAACTTGTGTTTTGATAAGTTAGGTTAAATTGGGTGTGGATAAGTTAGGTGAAATTGGTTTAAATTGGCTGTGGTTAAGTTAGGTTAAATTGTGTTTTGATAGGTTAGATTTACTTGCGTTCGGATAATTTAGGTTAAATTGGGTTGGATAGGCTTGGTTAATTTGTGCTAAATGGCTAAATTGGGTTAAATCGGGTTTGCATAAATTAGGTTAAAATGTATTTGGATAATTTAGGTTAAATTGGGTTTAGATTAATTAAGTTAAATTCTTTTTACATTAATTTTTACTCGTGTTTGTTCTCTCCCTCTTAACCTGCCCTTTTAACTTACGCAATTCGTTTTCTCACACTAGGGGAGACGGCTGACCTCAGGGTAGAGGTGTCGATACCCAACTATACTCGCTTCAGCGAGAAATGGACGATGGGGTGCGTCAAGCACCGTCGCAGGTGTGTGTGTGTGTGTGTGTGTGTGTGTGATAGAGAGAGTCTGCGGAGTGTGGAGATATGGCAACAGTGGGGGAAACACCTGTGACGGTGCTTCCCCCCCCAAAAAAAAAAAATCGTCCATTTCTCGCCTCGGCAAGTATAGTCCCACACAACTTGAGAAACGGGCAGAGGTTTAACATAACATAACATAATTTAACATAATTTCAGGGTTGTAAAAAGCCACAAGGGCCTATCAAAGGTCATCCATATCTGTCAAAACCCACCCACGAAATACATCCATAGGATTGCAACAGATCATGCATCTACAATATGTAATTTAATCAATCCATAGGATTGTGTCAGATCATGCATCTACAATATAAAGGGTCTTTCAACAAGGACGCTCGAGCTTTGTAAGGCGATAGTGTCCATGTTGTTAAAGCGACATCTAGCAATCTCACTGTGAACTGTTTAGTAGTACTTGGCAAGTCACGATGGAAGGTTATAGCGTTGAACAGCGTGTGCAAATCATCAAATGTTATTATCAAAATCAGTGCTCCGTTCGACAAACGTTCCGCGTATTACGTGATTTCTATCCTCGTAACAATCGTCCTGCCGAGTCCACTGATCGACTCTTGGTCGCCAAATTCGAGGCAAAAGGGTCGATCAACAATCAGCCAATACCCATACGTCGCCGAAACGCAAGGTCTGCTGAAAACATCGCTGCCGTAAATGAGAGTGTCCGGGAAAAACCGAGGCAGTCAATTTCTCGTCGTTCACAAGAACTTGGCTTTCTGCGTCTTCAGTTTGGCGAATTATGCCTATGGACTTGGGTCTGCACCCGTACAAAATCCAACTTACCCAGGAACTTAAGGTAAACGACCATAGACAACGCTGTGTGTTCACTGATTGGGCTCTAGAGCAGTTGGAAGTTGCCTCAAATTTTCCCAAAAAAATCATCTTCAGCGACGAGGCCCATTTTTGGATGAATGGATTTGTGAACAAGCAAAATTGTCGGATTTGGGACAAAAACATTCCACACACAAGATACACCAGCACCAATTGCATCCCCCAAAAGTCACTGTTTGGTGCGTATTTTCGTCTAACGGAATCATGGGTCCGTATTTTTTGGAGAACGAAGATGGGATTGCCATAACCGTCAACGGCGAGACCTACAGATCGATAATAAGCAACTTCTTGTGGCCTCAACTGGATTATATGCCTGATATGGATACTGACGACATGTGGTTCCAACAGAATGGCGCTACGTGCCAAACTGCGCACGCCACGATAGACATTTTGCACCAGTGATTTCAGGGCAGGGTCATCTCGCGCGGCGGCGACGTCAACTGGTCACCGAGATCATGCGATTTAACGCCATTAGACTACTTTCTTTGGGGCTACCTTAAATCGCAGGTCTATGCGAATAATCCGCAAACAGTTGATGTCCTCAAAGTCAACATAACAAACACCATCCAACAAATTCAGCCAGTTTTATGCGACAAAGTCATCGAAAATTGGGCCTCCCGAATACGTTCCACCAAGCGAACGCATATATCACACACAACTTGTTTTATTTACATTTAAAAATCGAGCGACCTTATTGAAAGACCCAAGAATGTGTCAAAAACAAAAAGCATCATCATCAAGACTCGTCAAAATCCAAATCAATCGTAATATACAATAATAAAAAACTGCATCCACAGGAATGAGTCCAGAATACCTCCCAAAGTTAACCCTCCCTCCCCCATATAATCATTTAATTTGCGTTTGAATACATTCAAGTTTGGACTGTTTACCATCTCAGATGGCAAACTATTCCAGTAATCTAACACTCTATTGGTGAAAAAATATTTTCTAACATTCAACCTGCACCTCTGTTTTTTTAATTTTTAAGTGGTGACCCCTAGTCCTATTACTACCTTCCAACTCAAATACGAGGGGCCGTCAATAAGTTTTGCGAATTGGTAGGGCAAAACCGAGGAAGGGGGATGGCTGTTTGTGGGGGTGTTAGGACAAGTTATGACAAGTCAGGACCTGCAGCCGCACGCTCCTGCCTCGTCTATTTAAGAAACAGGAGCTGATCGCAGATCGTCAGTCACAAATTTTTTAACAATGGAGAAGGTTGAGCACAGAGCAGTGATCAAATTTTTGACCAAGGAAGGCAAGAATGCAAAAAGAGATCCATGAACCCATAGTTGCAGTGTACACCGACACCGCCCCTTCCTATGCAACAATTGCTTGCTGGAATAGGGAGTTCCGCCATGGTCGTGAGTCCCTTGAAGATGACCCCCGTCCAGGACGCCCTTCAGACGTGACCAACGAGGACAATGTGGCCCGTGTGGAGAGGATGATCCTCGAAAATCGACGAGTCAAGGTCGAAGAAATCGAGCGAGAATTTGGAATATCACATAGAAGTGTTATCAACATCATCCACGACAATTTGGCCATGACCAAGGTCTCTGCCCGTTGTTTCCCTAGAAACCTCACGCCCCATGATCGACTTCAACGTCGTCAAAGTCCACAAGGCCAGAGTTGCGCAAGCTGCCCTGCGCGAGTGCGGATTCGAGGAGCTCAACCTTCCCCCCTACAGTCCAGATCTGGCCCCTAGCGACTACTTTTTATTCCGCCAGCTCAAGACTGCACTGCGTGGACGCCGGTTTGGGGACGATGAAGATGTCCAGCTCGCCGTCCAGGAGTGGATTGAACAGCAGTCGGAAGATTTCTGGTTGTCGGGAATTCGAAGCCTCAGGGACAATTGGCTCAAGTGCATTGAAGTCGAGGGTAGTTATTTTGAAAATTAATAAAACACTTTTCTTCATATCTTGTTTCCTCATATCCGAATAGCAAAACTTATTGACCGCCCCTCGTAACTTGCTAAAATCCAACTTATCCATCTCAGAACAGATTTTAAAAAGCTCAATCATATCTTCCCTCACACATCTCTCAAATGAGAACATATTTAATACCCTCAGTCTATCTTCATATTCAAGGTCCTTCAGGGAATGTATTATTTTTGTTGCCCTCCTTTGTACTGACTCTAGCAGGTTGATGTCATGTTTAAAATGTGGTGACCATGCTTGTATGAGGAACTCTAAATGTGGCCTAACATACGAATTATAGAGTTTAAGGATAACCTTTTTACTCTTGCAGCTAACATTCCTGTTAATGTATCCTAGCACCCTATTTGCTCTATTTTTTGCCTCAATACACTACTTTGAAAACTTCAGTGACCTATCTACTACTACGCCTAAGTCCTTCTCATCCTCAACTGAATTTAGCCAATGGCCATCCATTTAATAGCTAAATTCCCTATTATCCCTTCCCATGTTAATAAGTTTGCATTTTTTAAGGTTAAAAGTCATCTGCCACTTCTGAGCCCAAGCTAACAACTTATTTAAGTCACCCTGCACTTTAAAGCTACCCTCAACTTCTTTGACTGCAGCTGCCAATTTAGTGTCATCAGCAAAAATTGTCACCTATTTACAGCCTCCCGAAGATCATTTATATAAACTATGAATAATAAAGGGCCTAGAATGGATCCCTGAGGTACGCCACTGATAACGTCCCTAATGTAGGGGGTTATTGACTTTAGGGAGGGGTTCTCATGAATAATTATATGGGGGATCCTCTGAGTACAAACTCCTCTTTAGTGATCACACTACTGAGAACAAACGTTGTTGAGTAGTGACCAGTACAATTTTGAGCACATTTTCTTCTATTCAGTACAATATGAGGAGATTTTTTGTTTATTAATTAAAGTGTGCTGAAAAAGTCTACAACACGTTCAAAATATATTTATTTATTATATTTCCAATAAATTCGGTATGTGGACATTTAATCCTAATCAAAGAGTTGGAAAAATTATCTAGAGCTTTAGTTATTTCAGAATATTCGAATCTCCAGAGAAAAAAAGTATAAACACTTAGATCATATCACTAATTAATACTTCTAAACTCTGTGGATAGTTGACAATCAGCCTCCTACAACTTTCTACTGAGATCTTTCTTCATTCTTCAATGAAGATTTACTGAGTCCCTCAAGCTTCCTTGGGTATCTGATCTAGCTCTCCAACTCCACCTCTCTCTACAGATTCTCTATTAGATTTAGCACGGGGGGAGGAGAGGTTAGGACAGTCAGTATTGTTGCTTGTTTTCCTCCAACCGAGGCTTTGTTTTCTTAGCCGTGTTCTGAAACCCAGTTGGATTCTACGACCTCGCCTCATCTTCATAGCTATGTCTGAGGTAAACAAGTTTTTCCCTAATATTTGCCTAGAAATCAGCGAATTCATCTTTCTTTAAATAATATGGAATTCCCAATGCCTGATGAACTAAAGCAGCCCTACCCTAAAGTTCACTGTGGGTATGCTTCGTTTTGGAGTATATGCCCTTTTTTTCTGCCAAACACCATTATTTCTGCCCCCCCCCCCACAAAAAAAAGATTGAATTTTGGTTTCGTCAGAGCATAGAACAGTCCCCTAAATTAGCTGGCTTTGTGTATAAATATTGAGTACAAATCGAGGAAAAGTTTGAGTACAGACGTTGTCCATTTGTTCAGTACAATACTGAGTACAAACGTGGTTTATTGAGTACAGTCATGGTCAAAAGTTTTGGCACTCCTTTATATATATATATATATATATATATATATATATATATATATATATATATATATATATATATATATATATATATATATATATATATATAAGAAAATGAATAGAACTAATCAAAACATTGTATTTTATTTTAGTATGTTTGTATCATACTTTGAAGATGAAATATACACAGATTTATAGCCGAAATTCATTTCATTAATAAATACAGCGAATTAATGTGTGCAGTCAATATTTATAATGATGTCCCTTGTACTCCAGGAGTGCTTCAATACGTTTTGGTTTGCTGGAGACTAAATTTGTGATGATTTCTTGACTACTATCCCTCCATTTTGGTTCAATAGGTACCCGAAACTGATTATAGTTGGTAGGCTTCTGTTTATCAACCGGCAATTTGATTATCGCCCCCAAAATCTCTTTAGGGTTAAAATATGGCAAATCCCCGGCCAAGGTCACAAAGAGTAGATGTTATTTTCAGGCAAGAGTTTGTTATTACTTTTACTTTGTGACAAGGTGCGTCATCATGCTGAATAATACAGTTATCATCTACAAATTGGTCCTGACCTGTTGGGGAAAGGGGCTGATGAAGTACGTTTTGGTACTATTTTGAATTCGTGACAGTGTTCTTGGGCAAAATTGTTAGTGCTCCCCTTTTCTCCTCCTAATGATGGATCTTTCAAGAGCTACAAACAAGTGGAAAGGAGCTACATCAGAGGACATCACTTTTTCCCTGTCTTCAGCAGTCCATTCTTTATAGTTCCCTAGGAAAGTGGAGCCTATCCGTAAGGTTCTTCTTGGTAAGATGAGGCTTCTTCGCAACCCTTTCCGACTTGAGGCCTTTATCGAAACGTCTCCGCCTCACTGCGTACTGAAGCGTTCACACCTGCCTCTTCCCAATCGTGAGCGAGCATGACACTGGCGGCAACCCGATCCAAGAGCTGAGACCTTAACATAATGCAATCTTGGCGTTGATTTGAAGCACTTGGGCGTCCAGAAGACTTCTTAAAGGAGTGTAACCAGTCTTTTTAAAGTCATTAATGATCCTAAAGATTGTGCTCCTTGATGCAATGCCCTTAGCAACAATCTCCTTGCATTTTAGGCCATTTTGATGCCCAGCAACCTTGGTTGCACGCTTTACTTTGGAAAGAGCCATTTCTGGAATTGGAAAAAGATTTAAACATTTATTTTTACAAAAGAATATTACAAAAAGGATTAGAATTACAAAAAGATCATTTAATTAACTTATACTTCCTCTTCATTTTACCCTTTTGATCGAAGAACAAAGCTCCAGAGACTGAAACTCTCCTCCTAAAGGAACAGGACCAAAGCGCCATTTTGGATTCAGTGAAGGAATGTTTTGTTTATTATTATTATTTTTGAAATGCTGACTTTTTAATCAACCTAAAATAATTTAAATATCAGAATCATTATTAATATCAGGTAAATTTTAAAAATGAATACAAAAATATGTCTCAAAACTTTTGACCATGACTACAATTTTAAGTACAATTGTTTATTGAGTACAATTTAGAGTACACGCGTTGATTATAGTATTGAGTACAAAAATGGGATAATAAAGCGAAAACGTGTGCAGGATATCCGCTCCCACCGCTTGCAACTGCCCCCACAATTCGTAGTTCGGAGTATAGTTGCTTTGTTGTACGAACCTTGAGTTATGAGGTCACATTAAAATCCCCCCAAATGGGGGAATAAATAGACATAACAGGAGGAACAATGATATAGCAAGTTCGTACTAACAAGACACGTTCTCCAAAGAACGAATTCAAAATACCTTGTTTTTTTATCCTTTCCCCCTTCTCCTCACTCCACCACCTCCCCCTTCATATAAACCCCATCCGAACATACACCCCCTCTCCACTCCCTTCATCCTCCGTTTCAATATGGCGCGTCATTAACTTTAAAATATGTTAAACTGTGCGGGGGGTTTTTTCCGTTTCGCTTTCACTTTCACTCACCGTACCTTCCTTCAACGCATACACCTCAAGAGTCTCACTTCACGTGCCTTCCTTCCACGCATCCACCTCAAGGTCTCACTTCACCTTGATATCTGTCCGATGGTGTTACCCAACCGTGGCGGTGACCGAGCTTTTCAATCTCCATTCTTTACACTTGCCGCCGAACATTCATATATGTACATATGCACTTATTCACACAGTGACTTTTATAATCGACTGGTTTACCACTCCCCATACTTCCCTCTAGTATCAACATGAATTAAGGAACACCATTGTTACGGGGGAGGGGGGAGCAATTATGTTAACCACAGTTTATAAACGATTCGGGCAAATTCTTCCCGAAACAGCGGAGGGCCTAGCTTCGCCCCTTGAAGCACGCCGCTCAAACGGAGTTTTCGTGTGAGCGTGGGAAGGCGAGAGGCCATGATTTGGCTTCGGTTATTGTCATTATTTATTAATTTCCACTCGCGGTAATTCTTTGAAAGGGATTAAATATACCGGATCAATCCTAGACAATGACCCTTAGCCTATATTATGGGTCATTGAGTGTGTGTGTGGGGGGGGGGGGGGTCATTATCTAGGAATGATGTTTTTTAGGGTCATTACTTCAGATTGAATTATTTAAATAAGTAATAATTGATATTAAGATTAAGATAAGAAGATGAAGTGAAAATGGTACTTAGGATGGAATTTGGTTAAGATAATATTGGTTAGGTTAGGTTAGATTAGGTTAGGTTAGGCTAGGTTTGGTTAGTTAGGTTAGGTTGAGTTAGATTAGGTTAGGTTGGGTTCAAATAACTTAACCTAACCAGGATCGATTCGGTTTGATTGGATTTGAAAATTTCTGCCATCAGATTTATCTTTTTTTACCCCTTGGATTAATATTTTACTTTTTTTTTAGTTTAATTTGTTTATGTATAATTTTTTTTCTTTACTAAAATTTATTCTACCGATAATTTTTTGAATATACCAATAAGTTTCTTGGGGGCATCAACGATAATTGATATTTTGGGGGGGGGATCATTTAGGATTTAAATTTCTTGGGGTTCATCAATTAGAAATGTTATTCTCGGAAGTCGTTGCGTCGGATTAATCCAATATTTCCTTGGATAAAGGATTGTCATCCCTAAACTGACCTCAAAGACTGAAGATGTTTGGACAAGTTAGCGTTCCTCGAGCAATCCACAATTGAGTAGAATTTGGGCTCAAGTTATTTATTGGTGAGATTGAGAAAAATTAGAAGTGACAATGTTGTTTTCCCTCAAATCAATAATTTCACACATTAAAAAAAATCTTTATCTGTCATTTTTACCATTACTCGCAATAAGAAGCTCCATATGCAAGAATGTATAGACAATAACTTCCTAAGTCTAGACATTTTGGTAGAAGTCATGATGTAGCCCTCCTTCTTACCTTCCTTTACTTTTTGTTTACAAAGTGAGTTAGAATATGAATCATCAGCTGAGAAAAGTTAAGCTTTCTTTACATCTTGCAACAAAAAGAACGTAATTTCTCCGGTAAACTTAGACAAAATTAGTGTTGCTCAAAGGTAAAATTTCCGCCCATTTAATTGGATTCTATGCGTTCGTGTGTTAAGCGGTGCAAAAGTATTTTCTTCGCCAAAGCTTCTGTTAATAAACTACTATCGCAACTTCAACTCGTCTTTTTTTTTTAATCTTCATCTACTACTAGTCCCATTGTTCATTTCCTTCCAATCTTTCTTTTCTTCACCACTTTCTCTTTCTTATTATTCCAATATGTCCACGGTGTGAGTCAAACACAAGTAAGCAGTGAATTAACATGTTTGTGAGTACAAATAAAAGAGAAATCAGAAAGTTGTAAACTTAAATAGAATAAAATGCAGGGAAATTGAAATAGCTACATTAACTCTAGGTCCTAGTGAAGATATAAATAAAACGTGTCTAGATTTACTTTGAAAAGGACATTTCTAAGATTGTACAAACAAACTCGAAGACGATTTTCGTGCTAACACTCGAATTCCAGCTCGAAAAGATTGCTCCATTGCATACTACTGAAGGTCAAACTTTGGCGACAATTAATGGGCCTAATATATTAAATACTCAATTCTTGAAAGAACTTACAAACAGATACAGGGTAACCGCCCCCCAAAACGTGCCCCAACTTTTAATAGGCTTCTCTTCTTAACAACAATTAATGTGCCTTATAGGATTCTCTTCTTAACGACAATTAATGTGACTTATTGAATGTTGAGGCCCTATTTTGGATCACCCTGTATTTAACCTGGTTTCAAATCATGATGATCTTATAGATTTGGACAAATATTCCCCTTTAGAGTTGATCTTTCTGGGTTCTCTTATGTTGCTCAATAAATGAAACTTACCAAATAACCAGACTCGAGTACAATTTAGCCCAGCTTTCTTAAATAATTAAAAGATGTTTATTTCTTTAAAAATATATTAAGTAAATTTAACCGATGGTGTCACTATTATTTTATAATAACCAACACAACTCGTAATTTTAGAAAAAGAATCAAGAAGGCCTATGGAGGAAGTTAAGGCCTACTAGCCTAGCGACGGTGCTGGAAAATTAATGTATTTGTTCGTAAATGAAATTTTATTTAGTGAGAAAGCACAACTTTATAGATAACATGGTTTAGCAAATATTGCTTTTTAGCTTGTTTGATTCTTCTCGTATTACGATACACGTCTTACAAGCGCAGATCCAAGGAAGGGGGGGGGGGACTGAAGCCCCGCTAAATTTCAGACCCGTTTATATTTATTATTACTTTTTTAAGCCATACTTATATTCTACTATTCAGAAAGAGTTATGTAATAATATAGAATATATCTAAACAATGTTTTAAACCGTTGCGATCGAATGTATCTTATATGATACATGTCTAAAATAGAGGTAAATCTCAAAAATAATTATTAAATTCATCATTATACCTAAGATAACGTTCAAAAACCATAATTCACAATTTTTTGATGCGTGGAAAAAAAAAATCGGATCTGATAGAGTTAGTGCTCATTCCCGTGTGATAGACTGTTATTTATTGTGAATGCTGTGTAAGATAACCATCATTAATCATCAATGCCCTTTTCTCAGAATCTTCAGACGGAGGAATTAAGGTTAGTCCCCCCCTCCATTTTTATCCGGGATCCGCTACTGCACCTTTACAATTTCGACAAACCGTTGGCATAGTCTATTTCGAGTTCTGCCAAGTGTTTCACTCTGACCCACCGAAGAGACTCAGTAAAAGAAGTGAATAAATGTTCACGAGATTATAGGAAAGTTTTCTCTTGGATAAAATGGTTGAGCGGAACAAAACAAAGTTGTTTTGAGTGGTAAACATTGAATTGTCTCACTCCCAACAATGGTATCGTCCAAGCTTTCTTTTAGGATCCGGTACTATTTAGCATTCCGCTCAAAGGTAATAAGTACCTAGACTAGATCTGAAAGAGTTTCAAAATGCATCTGATTCCTGAATGGTTCGTCAAATTACTAAAATTTAATGTCACGAAATGGAAGTTATGTATATATAGGTATTTTTAGATATAGGGATGTAGGAAAAAGGGAAGAAAAAATAAAGATCGAAAGTAGCGTAGGAAAGTTGCAAACATCTTCCTGCGTCGCCTAACCGCTGTTAGCGAGCGGCGAATCCATTGCGCCATCCCGAGTCTAAAAAACGAGTCAGTCATTTAAGCGGAGCTTTTAAACCACTCACTTGCATTTCTCGCCACCATACACTATTGATAACCGTAGAGAAATTTTGAACCTAAGCGGAGTAGCTTTCGATACCGTTGCGTTAGAGAGAGATTTAGAATATATTTGCGATGATTTTGAATTCTCTGTGTACAATTCGGCTGCAGTAACAGAACGGCAGTTTAAACTGTTGGTATCTGCTTGTTATTTCTATTAACAACCTACGTAAGTCGTTCTTTCGCCTGACAAATCAATGGTTCGCCTACAAACTGAAGTATTCCGTATGACTTTGCTCAGCTTTACTTTCGAAATATAGGATAAATTTACATTGAGTTTAATGGCGCAGCATAAAACTATTCCTCGAGCTAAGAAACCGTCTGAAGGAAGATTAGAATCAAAAATCAAAATCAAAACAGTTTCTTCCATTATATACGATAGTTATTCATATATATGAAACTGAATACATAGCGGTGCATTAGTAATACAACAATATCACTCATTATACAAGAATGAACCGCTGTGCTTGTAGGCAAACGATGAAATAGATCATACTTTAAAATATAGCTTAGGTTGTTTAAAATTATACCTATACATTGGATTCATCCATAATTACATTCTATAACAATGTCTCTAAATTCATTTATATCATTTTAATTGGTTTGCACACTCAAAAGAGTTTAAATTCTGGATTTCTCTAATATTCAGAGGAATCCAAAGTACAGGCCCTCTAATGCTAAATGATCTGGCCGCAGTATATGTACAAGTTCTTGGAATACAGAGTTCATTCTGTTGTCTGGTGGCCACATCTCTCACCTTCCCCACAGTTGGAAATGAAAACAGCCAGCTTGGTAGGTGGTTTATTAAAGCCTTGAACATACCAACACAAATATTAAATACACATCTATACTCTATTTTTAGCCACTTTAATTTTTTTTATTGCGGGGGTAATGTGGTCGGATTTACTTAAACCACCAATTGTGACTCTAGCAGCAAAATTTTGTAACCTTTGAAGTCGCTGGATCTGAGTCGTACCAGCAGCTCCCCAGATCTTAGAGCAATAGTTAAAATGACTCAGCACCAACGACTGAATAACCATCAGCCTAATATCTGACTCAAAGCAGTCTTTTATGCAGTTTAAATACAAAAGTATTCCTATTACTTTTTTATATATCTTATCTATGTGATCGACAAACGACATAAAGCTATCCATATTTAGACCAAGGTTTTTTACAGTTTTGGAGGGAGTTATCATTGTACCATTAAAGTCAAGCTTAATATTATCTGGAATTTGAAAAATGTAGTGATGTGAACCAATAAAAATACACTGGGTTTTGTTCGTTTACTAGAAGACCGTTAAGCTGAAAAAATTCTTTTAACTTGCGCAAGACCTCATTAGCTTCCTCAACTAACTCGTTGACGTTATTGACATCTCCAGATAGTAAGACTTGTGTGTCATCGGCATACTGCACCAACAAAGCTTCTATTACAAACTTGTACATGTCATTAACGAATATAATGAATAGGGTCGAACCCAGTATGGAACCCTGTGGTACGCCAAATGAGATTTTCATTGGGGAAGATATTATATTATTTATACGAACAGACTGTATGCCATCTTCCAGATAATTTTTATACCAGGATGGATTATCTTCAAATCAGTCACTTTATTTAACAGGATAGTATGATGGATGCTATCAAATGCTTTAGACAAGTAGAGCAGTAACAATAAAGAAATTTTCCCATCATCCATATATATATATATATATATTCGTTTACTTTCAATAGGGCAGTCTCAGTAGACAGATTAGGCCTAAAACCATGTGAACTATTTGCTAGAAGACAGTTTGGTTCAAGGTATGCTGTCATTTGAATAGATACAACTTTTTCACAAATTTTTTGATAAGATAGTTAGAGGAGATATAGGCCTATAATTACCAGCATCATCAATATCACCCCTTTTAAAAAGAGGAACTACTTGTGTGTGTTTCCACAGCTCATGGAACTTGCATGTTACAATTGAAGTATTAATAATAACTAAGATATAGAATAAAGTGATGGGCAAGGAATCTCTTATAAAATGAAATGGAATACCATCGGAGCCATAAGAATTGGTATCTTTTATATCTTTAATAATTAAAATAAGAGTATCATCATCGATGGGTTGAGGACGGAAATTAAAATTCGACTTATGAATGTTGTACTCGATCGACTGGCAAGCAATACTATCAAGGCCCCCTTGTGATTTTTCAAAGGCCTTCCTGCCAATATTTGCAAAATATTAATTAAACAGTTCGTCTTTTTCAGGAGCATCGTCAAAGATAGAGTTATTTGAATTTCCCTTGGTATTAGGTACCAGATTCTTTACCATCCTCCAAGTTTCAGTTATATTACCTCTGCATTTTATGAACCTATCCTTAAAATATTCTTTTTTCTTACTTTGCAATAATATTTTGACATTTTTCTTTTGTTCTTTATAATGTTCTTGCCCTAAAATACTACCCCGGTCGGATTTCAGAGCTTTATGCCTTTCATCTCTAGATTTTATTTTTAATTTCATGTCCTCATCTATCCATGGGGCATGAGGACGTTTCACCCCTTTGCTGACCATGGGGGCATGTGTATCTAAACAGTTCTTGAAGACGTGATTAAAAATGGCAACTTGATCATTTACATTATCTGTGCTAAGAATAGAGCAAGACGATGACTTTCTTCGAGGAGTGAATTGCAGAAGCTAACTTGACTATAATGACTTAAACATCGGAAAGTTTTGATGGGCGGTTTACGTTTACGTTTACTTATATCGATAAATGCAGTCAGAAGTTCCTGATCAGCTACAGCACACGGAATAGCGACATAAAATATCAGCATCTCAGGCCTATTGGTAATAATTAAATCGATAAGAGTAGCTGAGGTAGATGTTATTCTCGTTGGTTTATTAATAACCTGAGTCAACCTATTGTTTTTAATCATTTTATTTATTTTGTTATTTGGCTGCAGCAAATCGTCATTTAAGTCACCTAATATTACAACGCAGTTGTTTCGTAGACACATATCTCTAAAAACGTCACTGAGATAATTAAAAGAAGCCACGGAGGCTTTAGGATGGCAGTAAATACAACCTATAATAATATAGGGTGGGGCAGAACGGAAGGACGTTTTTGAAATGTCTATTACTCGGTCCCAGGGGAAGGAACATATGTCTGGCACGTACTATTCTGCCCGTGGTGTCTTAGCATATTTTTCTTTTCTTTTCAGGTGAAGCCATGGCGCTTTGGACGAGAGAGCATCGAGTGTTTGCCTACGACAGTTACGTGAAGAATAACGAGTCTGTTACAGCAGTTCAGCGTGAATTTTGGCGCCACTTCAACATTCACCGAAATGAGGCTGTTCCAACCAGTAACACAATCTTACGCTGGGTTAATGCACTTCGTACACGAGGTATACTAATGAATAGAAGACCGGTGGGGAACCCACGAACAGTACGGACCCCGGAAAATGTGGAACGTGTTAGACAAGCTTTACTGCGGAGTCCGAACCGCTCTGCTCATAGGCATTCCACTGAACTAGGCATCGATAATCGATCGGTAAGGCGTATTTTGCATGAAGACCTGCATTTCCACACCTACAAATTGGTCATTGGGCAACAATTGCAACCAAGGGACTATGAACAGTGGCTTAAGTTCGCACGTCAGATGGAAACAATTTTTGAGGCAAATGAAAACCTCATTTTGTTAATGAGTGATGAAGCTCATTTTCATCTCCATTGGCATAGTGAAGCAACAGAACTGTCGTTATTGGGCTCTTCAAAATCCGAGAGAACTGCATGAAAGATCACTGCACAGCCCAAAAGTGACAGTCTGGTGTGCTGTTGGAAAAGCTGCCGTCATTGGTCCTTACTATTTTGAAGACAATAGTGGAAATGCTGTTACTGTGAACTCAGAGCGTTACATCGCGAATTAAGAATAAAATGTATGCCTATCCGACGTGTGTGGTTTCAGTAGGATGGGGCGACGGCCCACACAGCCAGAGCATCAATGGACGTTCTTCGCCCTCTCTTCGGTGACCGCCTCATTTCCAGGTTTGCTGACACTCCTTGGCCCCCTCGGTCCCCTGATTTGTCCATGTGTGATTATTTCTTGTGGGGTAACCTCAAATCACATGTGTATGAGCATCAGCCCCGTACATTGGACGATTTGAAGGAAGCAATTCGCGTGGAAGTCGCCAAAATCAACAGAGCGTTGCTGGAGAATGGAGGCCAACTTCCAAGAACGCCTTCAGAAAGGCATCAATGAAAACGGACATCACATGATGGATGTTGTTTTCCACACTTGATTTTGTCAAATGCTAATTCAATACAAACACATTGATGTCAATAAAATTTGTTTGAAGGTATAATTAATGATTTTGTGAATTTTTCAAAAACGTCCGTCCTCTCTGCCCCACCATGTAGAAGGCAAGTTACGGACTTGGACAGAAATCCAGAGATCTTCAATATCAGAGACATCTGTATATATATATTATTATTTATTTGGTTTGCCCTCAGTTCGTTTCTTACATATATATAGACCCCCTTTACCTTTGTCGAGACGAAAAAAAAAAAAAAAGGAACATTGACCTCATAATCGGATACATCAGGGGTCAACGACGATTCGCTTATGCCTAATATATCAACGTAACTTTTGTTTACTAACTCATTTAATACATCAAAATTACTTAGAAGGGATTGGGAAGTTATACCCTCTACATTTAATAGATAAGGAATGTTAGTGTGACAATTTTGAAGGTTTGCGGCGATGTCTTCTTCTTTGCCAAGTTCTTATGCGCTGTAGAATGTACAGTGGCGACTTTTATGACCGTAGCCACCGCATGAATCGCATTGAATTTTACGGTCATATCTACATGTATCCCGTGTGTGATTTTCTTCTGGGCAGTTAAAACAGCCGCGTATTGTAGAGTAGTAATCATATGGCTGCTGTTGCAGGTGGCGGTGGAATTCTACTCGTTCTTCTTTTATTGGCCTTAGGTTATTGTACATTTGTCCACTGCTTGACGCGGGGGAAAGGTTGTATCGACGACCGCTGGTAGACGCGGAGGGTGGGAGAGAGTGATGGAGGGGAGGGAGACGAGGTTGGGAGGGGTGGGTTGTTTACTATTGGAAAATGGCAGGCTTCGTGTGGAACTCATTAAAATATGCTAACTTCTCAATGATTTAACTAAACTCAGTCCCCACTTAATTTCCGAGTGTTAAGTATAAAATGTAACTATATTAAACAGCGGTAAACTAAATCATACATCTATTTATTTTAATATTGCGGGCAATTTCTTTAATTATAAGATAACTGCTAACTGGAATGCTCTCTTCCGGTCATTTTCACTGTGGGAGATCTGCCTTGATTCTGGAGATTCATCTGGTTGTGGAGTGGCGTTACCCCCGTTCCCAAACGCTCTAAGTAGCTCAAAGTAGCTTCCTTTTTTAAACTATTCGGGTTATATACAATTTCTTTAGAGGGGTTTTTTACCCTCAAAATATCTTCTTTTATTTTATTTTACTTCTTAGGTGTAGGTAAATATATTAAATAATCAATGTATTTAAAAAATCGTGTGTATGAGAATTTTTTTTTGGGGGAGGACAAATGTTATTTAAATTCTTCTAAGTATAAGAAATGACATTTCAATAGAAATAAAGGGTAATGCAGATACAACCACAAAGGAAAAGTGAAAAATATTCCGAGCTCTTTAGTCTTTATTCGTAACGAACTTTCCAAGGACTGAACAGGAAGCTGGACATACATTGCCTTAAATAGTGGAAGGGAGCATTAGACTAGCCACCGCTGAACCCTAATTAAGGGGTAGAAAGGGTAATATATGGATGAGAGCTAAAAATGATGCTAGCGATTAGGATGAATATATCTTTTATTCCGTTCAAGTGTCGCTATGTGTACCTTTCTTTTTAGGATGAATATATCATTTATCCCGTTCACGTGTCGCTATGTGTACCTTTCTTTTTAGGATGAATATACCATTTATCCCGTTCACGTGTCGCTATGTGTACCTTTCTTTTTAGAATGAATATATCCTTTATCCCGTTGACGTGTCGCTATGTGTACCTTTCTTTTTAGGATGAATATATCATTTATCCCGTTCACGTGTCGCTATGTGTACCATTCTTTTTTAGGATGAATATCTCATTTATCCCGTTCACGTGTCGCTATGTGTACCTTTCTTTTTAAAATGAATATATATATTTTACTTCGCTCACGTGTCACTATGTGTACCTTTCTTTTTAGGATGAATATATCTTTTATTCCGTTCAAGTGTCACTATGTGTACCTTTCTTTTTCAGGATAAATATATCTTTTATTCCGTTCACGTGTTACTATGTGTACCTTTCTTTTTAGGATGAATATACCATTTATCCCGTTCACGTGGCGCTATGTGTACCTTTCTTTTTAGGATGAATATTTAGTTTACTCCGCTCACGTGTCACTATGTGTACCTTTCTTTTTAGGATGAATATATCATTTATCCCGTTCACGTGTCGCTATGTGTACCTTTATTTTGAGGATGAATGTATATTTTACTCCACTCACATGTCACTATGTGTACCTTTCTTTTTAGGATGAAAATATCTTTTATTCCGTTCAAGTGTCACTATGTGTACTTTTCTTTTTAGGATGAATATATCTTTTATTCCGTTCACGTGTCACTATGTGTACCTTTCTTTTTAGGATGAATATATCATTTATCCCGTTCACGTGTCGCTATGTGTAACTTTCTTTTTAGGATGAATATATATTTTACTCCGCTCACGTGTCACTATGTGTACCTTTCTTTTTAGGATGAATATATCTTTTATTCCGTTCAAGTGTCACTATGTGTACCTTTCTTTTAAGGATGAATATATCATTTTTCCCGTTCACGTGTCGCTATGTGTACCTTTCTTTTTAGGATGAATATATCATTTATCCCGTTCACTTGTCGCTATGTGTACCTTTCTTTTTAGGATGAATATATCATTTATCCCGTTGACGTGTCGCTATGTGTACCTTTCTTTTTAGGATGAATATATCATTTATCCCGTTCACGTGTCGCTATGTGTACCTTTCTTTTTAGGATAAATATTTCATTTATCCCGTACACGTGTCGCTATGTGTTGTATTCTTTTTAGGATGAATATATATTTTACTCCGCTCACGTGTCACTATGTATACCTTTCTTTTTAGGATGAATATCTTTTATTCCGTTCACGTGTCACTATGTGTACGTTTCTTTTTAGGATGAATATATCATTTATCCCGTTCACGTGTCGCTATGTGTACCTTTCTTTTTAGGATGAATATATATTTTACTCCGCTCACGTGTCACTATGTGTACCTTTCTTTTTAGGATGAATATATATTTTATTCCGTTCAAGTGTCACTATGTGTACCTTTCTTTTTAGGATGAATATATCATTTATCCCGTTCACGTGTCGCTATGTGTACCTTTCTAAATAGGATGAATATATCATACATCCCGTTGACGTGTCGCTATGTGTACCTTTCTTTTAAGGATGAATATATCTTTTATTCCGTTCAAGTGTCACTATGTGTACCTTTCTTTTTCAGGATAAATATATCTTTTATTCCGTTCACGTGTTACTATGTGTACCTTTCTTTTTAGGATGAATATATCATTTATCCCGTTCACGTGGCGCTATGTGTACCTTTCTTTTTAGGATGAATATTTAGTTTACTCCGCTCACGTGTCACTATGTGTACCTTTCTTTTTAGGATGAATATATCATTTATCCCGTTCACGTGTCGCTATGTGTACCTTTATTTTGAGGATGAATGTATATTTTACTCCACTCACATGTCACTATGTGTACCTTTCTTTTTAGGATGAAAATATCTTTTATTCCGTTCAAGTGTCACTATGTGTACTTTTCTTTTTAGGATGAATATATCTTTTATTCCGTTCACGTGTCACTATGTGTACCTTTCTTTTTAGGATGAATATATCATTTATCCCGTTCACGTGTCGCTATGTGTACCTTTCTTTTTAGGATGAATATATATTTTACTCCGTTCACGTTTCGCTATGTGTACCTTTCTTTTTAGGATGAATATATCTTTTATTCCGTTCAAGTGTCACTATGTGTACCTTTCTTTTTAGGATGAAAATATCTTTTATTCCGTTCACGTGTCACTATTTGTACCTTTCTTTTTAGGATGAATATATCATTTATCCCGTTCACGTGTCGCTATGTGTACCTTTCTTTTTAGGATGAATATATCATTTATCCCGTTCACGTGTCACTATGTGTACCTTTCTTTTTAGGATGAATATATCATTTATCCCGTTCACGTGTCACTATGTGTACCTTTCTTTTTCGCACCAAAAGATCTTTCCTAGTCTCAATTCTGGATGCACTTTGTGGTGCCACTGTAGTTACTAAATGCGAATACATTTTTGGTGTAAATGTAAATAAGTGTGTAAGAGGAGTCATAGTAAAATTAAAATAAATTGCCTGAATTTTTAGTATACATGTGTGTAACAGTATTAGTTCGCCAACCTGCCTTTATCCAGGTCGATCCTGATCAGATAATGAAATAGACGTTAAACATAAGAACATAAGAAAAGAAGGACACTGCAAAAGACCATTCATGGCCTACACTTGGCAGTTCCTGTTCCATTCAACACACAAAAGATTTCTTACCAGAGAAAAGTCATCAACATTGTCACCCTTTACAGGAGTTCGTCAGATCTAATCTACAATATACATAAAATGCATCCAGAGGATTATATCCATTCATATAATCTCCCCACTCCTTAGAAAAATATATACATATGTACATAAAAAAAAGTCAGTCCCATCTAGCAGCTTCATCCATATATTTATCTAATCTATTCTTAAAACTACCCAGAGAGGAGGCTTCTATCACATGTCTAGTGAGCCTATTCCATTCATCTACCACACGATTTGTAAACCAATTCCTCCCAATCTCCTTCCTAAACCTATACTTATCAAGCTTAAACCCATTGCTACGTGTCCTGTCATGTTCACTAAGTATAAGAACCTTACCCAGAGCCCCTTTATTATATCCTTTTACCCATTTGAAGACTTCAATCAATTCCCCTCTGACTCTTCTCCTTTCCAATGTATGTAGATTTAGTTTTCTGAGCCTTTCACCATAAGGTAAGTTCCTTAGCCCACCAATCATCTTTGTCATCCTTCTCTGCACAGACTCAAGCAAATCAATATCCTTCCTATAATATGGTGACCAAAAATGTACTGCATAGTCTAGATGAGGCCTAACTAGCGCCAGATACAGTTTTAGAATGACTTCCGCACTCTTATTGCTTACACTCCTCCTAATGAATCCCAATATCCTATAAGCTTTATTCTTAGCATTTAGGCATTGCTTTCTAGGACGAAGGTCTGAACTTACCAAAATACCCAAATCCCTCTCACAATCGGTCCTCCCTAAAATTCTCCCATTTAATTTATAACTATTCAATGGATTATTTCTACCTATACTAAGTACGCTACATTTGTCTATGTTAAACTTCATTTGCCATTTCTCGGCCCAATTGGACAGAATGGTCAATTCCTCCTGCATTACAACAGCATCAGAATCAGCCCTAATGGCCCTACCTAGCTTAGTATCATCAGCAAATTTACTCAGGTCACTACTTATACCTATGTCAAGATCATTAATATAAATTAAGAATAGCAAGGGACCCAAAACAGATCCTTGCGGAACTCCACTGCTAACACCCCCCCACTCAGATTTAACTCCATCTATACTAACTCTTTGCTGTCTGTCACCAAGCCATGACTGAATCCACCTAAATATACTGCCACCGATCCCGTGTGCTTTAACTTTGCTCAGAAGCCATAAGTGTGGCACTCGAACAAAAGCCTTACTAAAGTCCAAGTATAAAATATCATAGTTTTCATCATTATCTGCTGCTTCATACACCTTACTATAAAAAGACAGCAAATTAGTCAGACAGGATTTACCCTTACTAAAGCCATGCTGTGATTCTTTTATCAACTTTTGCTTATCCAAGTGATCTCTAATATTCCTTGCTATAATAGATTCCATCATTTTCCCTACCACTGATGTCAAACTTACTGGTCTGTAATTAGACATATTTGTTTTATCCCCTTTCTTAAACATAGGTATCACATTGGCGGCTTTCTTCCATGCCACTGGCACAATGCCACTCTCCAATGATTTTCTAAAGATGCATGCTAGGGGCTCACTTAACACATCCTTACATTCAGGTGAGAACCATACGGTTGCTAGTGCAATTTTTTTTTTAAATGAGATAATTGGATTTAAGTTGCATTTTTTAGCAAAAATGTATATTTTTTGTGTAAATCTCAGATTTCTAAAGCTAAGGGAAATTACCTGAAAATAGAAAAAAGACAGCTGAACAGTGGCAAACACATCAAAATAATGCAAATATCAAAAACAGGTAAAAATAACATTCTTAATACTAAAAACAAAGTAAATACAACAACCATTAACCACAGGAACATTCAGAAGTCTGCACAAGAAGTTTTACTCGGTAGTATAGTGGGGGAGTTTGGCACTTTCAGCATCATAGTCGAGGACGGGATCCATCTCATCCTCTTCATGCTCATCTGGGTCCATAGTGGAAACTGAGCACCCCTGCTTCCTCAAGATCTTATAAAAGTATTCTGCCTTGGAGGAAGGAGCAATATAATGCACCAGGGCCTTCAAATCCTTCAGCTTTGGTGCAAGCAGATGATTAGGGCCAGTATACTTTAAAGGAAGTTTGACCTTAGAAAGGTTGAAGGCTTTATGGCTGTAGGCTTTCCTTCCTGGAATAAGCCTGACCTTCCTATGAGAGGGATCATTATAATTGTCAGCCATGGAGAAGCCTTCCATGTACAACACTAAAGTTCATCTCAGACTTTCTGGTAACAATACGTTTGTACAGTGCACCAACATCCAAAAAATCTTCCCTCTCCATCTCCAATACAGGAAAGCCTTTGGCTGTGGCACTTTTGATGAGATAAATGTAATCATGCTGCGTCTCAATGGTGCTATTCCTTTTGAGCTTTTGCTCAATAATACTAAAATGCCTATCACAGGGCATGTAGGAGTGTCCTGGTATGAGGGAAATGTGGTAAATATTAAAGAATATCTTCTCATGCATCATTTGCAGGCACAGCATCACAATATTAATGTTCTTATTTTGTCCACTGCAATTGTCAGAGAACAGCACAAGCTTAGTTTGGTCACCACGATTCTCCTCTATGTACTTGATGAGGCAACTGGCAATTTCCACACTGCCTTTTCTAGCAGTAGCCTCATTCCGAATGTACATAACCAACATTCCAGTTAGGATGTTGTAAATACATAAGTTGTATGTCCACATTTTCCTCTTATAATAAGCTACACTAGTCATTAACTGGAGTATGCAATGTCTGTTGCAGATCAAAACATAAGGCCAATGTTTCATCCGCTTCAGAGTATGAAGATTCTAAGAAATTAGTGAGAAGATCTCTACCTGTTCTTGCCATACTTTCAAGTTCTACCAAAGCCTCTTCTGCCTCAAGAATCTTGGCATGTTGACCCCTTTCCTCCTTCATGGTCTTAATCTTGGCCTTGAACAAATCACACACATTGCATCTATCAGCCTTTGCAGGGGTGAAACCAATGTTAAATTTGGTATTGAATACCTTTCTATAGTATGAAAGTGTCACTTTCATGACCATGTATTCCATGTACATGGTCATACACCTTGGTCAAGGTCATCTCAATGCTCAAGTATTTCTTGTCAGGTGTTTTTTTTACTCCTCTTATAGTGCAATGAAACAGTCGGAACATGCTGATGTGTTCACAAACACATTTGTACTCCCTGCCTTTGATCTTTGTCCCTGGTTTATGCTTTCTATTTTATCTGAGACAGGAGTGCCACTAATTGCCAGTTTCTTCAGGACATTTTGAACCCTTTTCTTGCCCTCAATGAAGATAGAAAGGAAACCTTGCTAACAAACATCATACAAGTTATCACTGTACACAATTACTGTACACAATTACTGGTGAGCCCAAGGGAACCAGGCACCACTCCTCTTTTGGGAAGAAGTGCCAGGAAGTTTTGTGTTTTGACACCCAACAGTGTTCAGGGGGAGCCTTGGTCGCCCCGGAGCAGAGGGACCTGTTCCGCGTCAGAGGCATGTGGATATAGATACCCATCGGTAGGATTCCTTGTAACCGAGTGTGTGTGTGTTGTGCTGCGAAGACGGGAGAGGAAAGAAAGTAGTGTTTTAATTGGCTCTGTGAGTGATGAGAAGTGTAAGATCTACCCACCCGAAAAACACGGCTGAGCACAGCGCGCCCACCAATTGGCAGCCAGATCTCTTCGTGCGCTGACGTTTTTGTCCGCTCTTGCTGGGATCGAACACAGTACCACGACGTTAGCGGACCAACGCTGCATCCACTCGGCTAGCAGGAGCACTCTGTGTGTACCGAGAGCTCTTGGAATAGAATAAAAATATGATTTAGCGCAATAGGCCACAAACTATTATAAAAAAGCCTATTTGAAGTGACATTTAAAGAAGGCTTTATATAATGATTGATATTGCAATTATTATTATATGGGATTATAATGCTCAATAATTAGATTAAAAGATGCAGAACAAATGACTAGATTACTTAATGACCCAAATTAAAGGTCATAGTATTTTGCATAATTATCCGTTCACGTGTGAGTCACATTCATTTCTGAGAAAGGCGGCAAGCTGTTCTTTCGGGCGCAAGTTGGGGAGTTAGGATGCATCTAAGGACATATCCTTCTCGTATAATTTAAACCTTAATTTTTTTCTCGTTCCTCGGCTAAACCTGTAGTTGATTTGCTTAGTCTGTAGTATTGTAGTTCTATAGTTTTTATTCTATATTTTGATATTCACATTGATAGCCATAGGTAGCAATTACCTTTCGTAGATTTTCTTTAATTTTCGAGTCGAGACTACTTTAATTATAATTGGCATCGGTAGTTGAAAGGTTAAGCGACCTTTACCACCTCGGTGTATGGTCAAAGTTGCCAGGCATGCTGGTTAAATGCGGTTTTGCCACTTTGTAGCAATCTTTCATTTTATTGCGCGATACAAGAGCAATTTTTGGTTTAAACCAGCTTGTTTTTAGCAACGAAAGGAAAAGTGAACATTATTAAACAATTGATTATATGTAGAAACATGTTTCTTAACACTTTAAGTACCAAGGTCATCTTCATAGTAGTATTTTTAGTTGCTTCTGTTTGGTTTCCTGATCATATGTAAAGGTAGATAAATTCGCCTAAACACTACACAGCCTGGCCAAAAGAAAAGTCGAACAAGCTAATGTTTTGTAGGTTCATTTTTAGCTTTGATAGTTGGTTCGATTCGTCGTGGCAGTTTGTAGAGTGGTTACCAATGCCTCAACGTTTATTTCCGTCCGCAATTGCAACTAATTCTGGCCTAGTATATCTTAAAACGATAAGAGAGGAGACGAACTTCGTAATCTCTCCCTCAACTTATCATGAAGGTTCTCAATGTGTTTTTAGTTGGGACTTTGGGGTCGCCAATCCATTTGAATTAGCAAACAAACCGAACTTTCGGTACTCCACTTTACAGGAGGAGCTTGTACTTCGTAGGCAGACCTTCGGTGTCTGGCCTACCGACGATCTGGCTGTAGCAATGGGGTTTTGGTTTTAAAAAATTAAAAGGTTTCCAGTACATATCTCCTAATAATTTACTCTTGTTCTAGGTGTTTTCAGATCCATGTTTATTTTCTAGACCTAAAGGCAATAAAAACTTTTATGGGAATTCTTTTAATATAAGGAAAAAAAACAACAATCTTCAGAGCTCTTTTTTTAATCTAAATTTGCTTTAATATTCGAAAAAGTACAAAAAAGACAGCCATGCCTTAATTTTAATACATTTTCTGAATTTCACGATTTTAAATTATATTTTTTTAAAATCCCAAACATTCGATAATAATATTTATTTTTGTAAACTCTCTAAAGAACTTTGAGAAAAGCTTCACATATACCCTAAAACATCCCCCCTCCCGGATGTTTTTCGAACTCTAAAGCTAAAAAAACTCAAAAACATTGAATAATAGCTTTATCTTAAAATAATTTTCATTATGTTAAAATTTTAACTAATTTTTTTTTAAATAAATTGAGTGACGCTTGAACTAAGAGGAAAAAAAATAAAAAAATCAAATTCTTCGAAAGATTGCCCCCCTAAAATATAGTGTTGGGGATAAACCCAAATTCTTCCTGAAAAATTCTTCCTAATTTTAGTTCAAGAAATCCTGCCATAGACATCCTGGAAGAGACTTCCTTATCACGATTGATGGCACCATCTGGTCACCCAATACATTCATGACGTTGTCCAGGTTACTGATCCAAGATCTGACAAACTGAACCATCTTCCAGGGCCAAGACCTGACAAACTGAACCATCTTCAGAGGCCAAGACCTGACAAACTGAACCATCTTCAGAGGCCAAGACCCGACAAACTGAACCATCTTCAGAGGCCAAGACCTGACAAACTGAACCATCTTCAGAGACTAAGACCTGGCAAACTGAACCATCTTCAGAGACTAAGACCTGGCAAACTGAACCATCTTCAGAGACCTAACCTGACAAACTGAACCATTTTCGGAGGCCTCCAGAGTGGCTGATGAATGCACTGTCTTTTCACCCTGAGATGTACGTCGTTTTGGAATAGGGTTAATCTTTATTATTCAGACCCCATCACTTATTTTTTACGTTCCACGGTTAAAGGGTGCACTATGGGAGGGGGGGGATTTGGCACTGAAAATATCAGAACAAGGTCAACAGACCTAAGTCGTGTGCTCTCAATTATTCTGACCTTACGACCTTCAAAAGTTTAAACAAGTGGGATAATCCGACCCATAGTTTGTTTTCTTTTATTAATTCCTGGACTAACCTTGGGAGGACCTTGGCAATTATATAATTCGAAAGAAAATGTAAAATAACATAAGGGTTTCAGATTTTGTTAGAATCGGCCGAATAGTTACGATGTTTTTGCTAAAATCTTCATTGAAAAGTAAAACAGTAACCATCCGACCGACGACCTACAGACCGACAATGCAACTTCTCGAGTGGTGTGCACGCGACTAAAAATTGATGTGATTGGAAGAATCCAGATATGTCCTATTCTAAAGCGGTGGTGGTGTTAGGAGTTGAAGAGAAAGGATTGGGGTCTATGCATCCGTCGTGCCCACTCTACAGACTTCTAGAGGTAGTTCCATCATCTAGAGATGATTGGTCAGGTCTTGGATCAGTAACATTATGAGACAACGACATGGAATCTACTGGGTATTTAAACGTATTGGATTACCCGGTGATCCCATCAATGGCTTTTTATCAAGTGTGCAAGAAAGGCGGTTCGTCTTTAAAAAAAAACAAAACCTTCGTGGATAAATCAAAACACTTCAAAGAATCGAATTTATTCTACAAAATAGCTTCCATCTGTTTTAGATAAAAGTTTATTCCTCTGAGATAAAACTCCTCAGGCTTTAAGGCAAAAATATGTTAAAGGTTATCTTTGAGTGCGACTTTGTCATAAAATCTGATTGTTTAAAGACCAAAACAGGTGACGTATACGCTGCATAACTGCGAAGCGTTTAAATCTGATTGTCTAAAGATTAAAACAGGTGACGTATATGCTGAATAACTGCGAAGCGTTCAAGGCGAACATATTTGAAAGCATTGGGCTGTGGTCAACCGCAGAAGAGGGTTTTTTTACTATTTAGCGTACCTCGCACATGTAGTGAGAGATCCGCTGAATAGTAAAGGTTCGGAGCTACTGCCCCATCCGGTATATTAAACCTGACATGTCCTTTTTAGAGTGACACCTTTTTGTCTTTAGATTATTATATTCTTAATGAAAAATTTTTTTATAACCACTCACTCAACTAGAACTTCAAAGTTTTTGGGGGGTTTCGAAGCCTAGATAAACTTTTCTTTGGAAGAAAAAAACGACCTCTGAAACTGATAGAAGCTATTTTGCAGAAGAATACTTGATGTTTGAATTTGTCTTTCATTCATTCATGCAGGTTTAAAAATACGAACAAACTCTTGGGACACCTGACACTTTCCTGCTGTGACGGGTATCTTCCAGGACAGTATTGACACGATTATCGAACTCAATTGTGAAGAATTAGTTCAGGGAGAACGTCTGTTCCATTTTTTTCTTATTCATTGGCCACCAAAAAGTCGGAATCTAAACTCCATTAAGAACTTTTGGGATGAATTGGAGACATTCAAAGTTTATCTTCTCTCTTATCGTCATTAGAACTCGACCAGATATTGTTGAACGTGTCGATAGAAATAAATTCTGGAACTTTGAAAGATATTAAAAGAATACCGAGAAGAATAAAAGTCACTATTTAAAGTCATAGGCAGTCCTGCAAAGGATTTAGGGTGTGTGATTTTAATTTTGGCCAGGCAATGAATATACTGGTCATATCTGGTTTGAATGGTCATATCTTTTTATGGACATTAATGACATCTTCACATGACAGTGATGTACAAATTACAGCCTGTAAGTTCAAGACCAAAGGAGCTTCAGAATATTTAAGCGTTGCTTTTAAGAATCAAATTATGATTTGGTGAAAAGAAAGAAAAAAAAGTGGTTATATATTTTTGAATGCTTTCACAGTATTTTAAATTCACGTATGTTTTTTTAGTGCTCCTTTAATGTTCTATAATCATATTCATTCCTTTGTGTAAGGTATACAACAGAATATAAACTAACCTCTGCCAACTTAACCTTGGTTAAGTTCTGTTGTAGATTGCATCCTAAACGAGCAATTTTTGTATATATTACGAATTTTCTTTGAACTTATGATGATATTCTCGTTTGTAGAGTGAATCTTTCATGTCTGGTTCACACTTTTTAGTTCCGCCAATCATAAGATGGGGAGAAATTCCCTTTCTAAAATCTGATTGCATAACTGGGGATGTTTCATTTCCATTCATCTTATCTAGATATAACGATCGTAACATAGTAAAAACTGTTAAAAGTTCTTATGTGCCTTGTACTCACCCTTTGAATTAATATAATTTCAATATTATAAAACCCCACATTTTTTTCCTGCTATAAGCTAACCGAAGGAAGAATAGCGAACTACTTCGATGATTTCATTCCATTTATCGGAGGTTTCAAAACCGTGCGGGAAACATGAAACTTCCTTGAGAAACTCCGCAAATACTACCTTATGTGGACAAGCTCAGTTATTGGATTTTGTTGCCAAACAGATGTTTCCTTTCACAAAGTATATAAGGAGGAAATCATTCCAGCGAAAAAAAATAGGAATTACTCTATTCCACGAGTCTGGATTTCTTGCGAGAGGAAACTGGTCTTGTCTCAAGGCGGGATTCTGAACCATCCGACGAAATTGCCGATTAGTATCGATTCCTATGACGAGGGAAAGGATCAATTTTAAAGCTATAATAGAGTCCAGGTATATTCCAATACACCATTGAATTCCCGCCCATTTTATACTCTCCCCCAAACCCCAGAAATTAACGCCAAGTTGAGAAGACATCTTGATCCATTGACCTTTTCCCGAATAAGGGTCACTCGTGTGTTTACAGTGCAAATAAAGGTTGTTAAGGAGAAATGTGGAAGGAGAAGATATGTAGGTCAGTTGTCGATGAATGTCTCTGCTCTAGGCTTGTCGCCGTCTGTTCGAGCAGAGGGCAAATGAGAATATTCATAAGCGACCGCGAGGGGGAATGAGTGTCTCGGTGTAGGCGAGGCTTAGGTATTAGGAGGGCGAGAATTTCCGGAGTCGAGAAGGAGACGGTTTGATGCCGCGGTCTCACTCAATGATGCCATTTGGGGCACATTTTGCATTCTTATCCCCCTTTATCAAAAATGGTAATTACCCATTATTATCGTGCCCCAAATTACCAAAACCTGAGTGAAAAAAAGCCAGAAACTCTTCCAAACCATATGGGCATCCTTGGGCTCAACGCCGGATGAACAAGTTGCTCCCCACGCCCCCCCTGAAGCCGAAGCTCCCCAGTTCTCATTACCCCTCCGATTTGATGACGACGTAACACCGAGGGAAAAGTTGGAGGGGAGGGGGCGATGGGGGAATTCCACAGGTTGTTGGAAGTGATCACGGTAAAGGTCAAGGTGTACATGCACGCACACGATAACGCGCTCACATATATGCAATCCACCATCAGAATTACTCCGCCCTCGTATTTCAGGAGCGATAAAAAGGACCACATATGTTGGAAAGGACCGTATGTTTCAGAGGAGTGTTTAGAATATTATGGAAAGGAACGTGTGGCTAGGGGAGCGCATGGGAAATATTGGAAAGGACCGTATCTTCCGTGGGAGCGTTTTGAATATTGGAAAGGACCGTATCTCTCGTGGGAGCGTTTGGAATATTGGAAAGGACCGTATCTTTGGTATGAGTGTTTGGAATATTGGAAAGGACCGTATCTTTGGTGGGAGTGTTTGGAATATTGGAAAGGACCGTATCTTTGGTGGGAGTGTTTGGAATATTGGAAAGGACCGTATCTTTGGTGGGAATGTTTTGAATATTGGAAAGGACCGTATCTCTCGTGGGAGCGTTTTGAATATTGGAAAGGACCGTATCTCTCGTGGGAGCGTTTGGAATATTGGAAAGGACCGTATCTCTCGTGGAAGCGTTTGGAATATTGGAAAGGACCGTATCTTTGGTGGGAGTGTTTAGAATATTGGAAAGGACCGTATCTTTGGTGGGAGTGTTTGGAATATTGAAAAGGACCGTATCTTTGGTGGGAGTGTTTGGAATATTGGAAAGGACCGTATCTTTGGTGGGAACGTTTTGAATATTGGAAAGGACCGTATCTCTCGTGGGAGCGTTTTAAATATTGGAAAGGACCGTATCTCTCGTGGGAGCGTTTGGAATATTGGAAAGGACCGTATCTCTCGTGGGAGCGTTTGGAATATTGGAAAGAACCGTATCTCTCGTGGGAGCGTTTTGAATATTGGAAAGGACCGTATCTCTCGTGGGAGCGTTTGGAATATTGGAAAGGACCGTATCTTTCGTTGGAGCGTTTGGAATATTGGAAAGGACCGTATATTAAGGGACAAACCGTATGGCTCAGCGGAGTGTTAAAATTATTAAGACATGGACCGTGTAGCGCTGGGGAGCGATTTGCATATCATTGGAAAGGACCGTATCTCTCTGCAGGGGAGCGTTTAAACTATTAAGAAAAAGGACCGTGGGGCATTTTCTCTTATTCTTCCTTCTATGGGAATTTTTCTTCCATTCCTTCCTTCCATTGGTATTTCCGCCTATTCCTTCCTTCCATTAGCATTTTCTCCTATTCCTTTCTTCCACTAGTATTTTCTCTATTCCTTCTTAACATTGGCAATTTCTCCTATTCCTCCCTTCCATTGGCATTTTCTCCCTTATATTCTTTCCAGAGACATTTTCTTTTATTCCTTATTCCATTGGTATTTCCTCCTATTCTTTCCTTCAATTTCCTTTTCTCTTATTCTCCTTCTATTGGCATTTTCTCCCTTTTCTTCTTTCCATTAGTATTTTTTTCCCATCCCTTGACTTCCTTGAGATTTTTCTCCTATTCTTCATTCCATTGTCATTTTCTCCTCTTCCTTCCTTCCGTTTGCATTTTTCTCATATTACCGGATCCTTTGGTTATTTACTTCTATTTTTGATTATATTGCCATTTTCTTCTATTCCTTCTTCTAATGGTATTTCCTCCTATTCATTCCTTCCATTGGCATTTTCTCGTATACTTCCCTTATGCGCATTTTTCTTCTATTCCTTTCTTCTATTGGAAGTTTGCTCCTATTCGCTTATTCCATGGGTATTTTCCCAATTTCTTCATTATATTGGCCTTTTCTTCTATTCCATCCTTCCATTGGTATTTTATCCTATACATTCATTTCAATGTCATTTTCTCCTTTTCCTTCCTTTCATTTGCATCTTTCTCTTATTCTTTCGATCTTTTGTTATTTTTCTCCTATTGCTTCTTTCCATTGTCATTTTCTCTTATTACTTCCTTCCATTGGCATTTTTCTCCAATTTCTTCCTTCCATTGGCATTTTTCTTCTATTCTTTCCCTCCATTGGCATTTTTCTCCTCTTCCCTTATTCCATTGGTATTTTCCTATTCCTTCATTATATTGCTATTTTATCCTATTCCTTCATTTCATTGCCATTTCCTCGTATTCCTTCTCTCCTTTGGCATTTCCTGCTATTCTTTTGTTCTATTGGCATTGTTCTCCTATTCCTTCTTTCCATTGTCATTTTTCTCCTGTTCTTTCTTTCCATTGGCATTTTTCTACTATTCCTTCTTTCCATTTGCATTTTTCCTACTCCATTCCATTCGCATTTTCTCCCGTTCCTTCATTTCTTTGGTATTTTCTTCTATTCCTTCCATCCATCGGCTATTTTTCTCCTATTCTTTCCTTCCATTATCATTTATCTCCGATTCATTCATTCCATTCGCATTTTATCCTATTCCTTCTTTCCATTGGCATTTTCTCCTATTCCTTCCTCCCAGTGTCTTTTTATCCTCTTGTCCATCCACCCTCCTTTCTCGATCGCCTCGAATAACCGCGCCTTCGTTGGATTATATCTTTACTTTAACTTCTCCATATGTAAATGTAAGCTACTCCCTCGTTAATGGCTGCCTCTCCCCCCCTTCCTTTCCCCGCTGCTTCGGGGCTAATTCTCCCCTAATCGGTTCCGGGGGGCAAATATTGACCAATAAGGCGAAGGAAAGTTTATGGTAAATATGGACTCGCTTTAGAGGGGGGAGGGGAGGAGGGGGGAGGGGTGCCCCCCACTTAAGAGTGTTGGTGGGTGAGGATCGGACGGAACACCACCCACCTGCTATACCTAGTACCATACCCCCCCTCCCCACACACACATACCACTCTTCGTTCTGTGCCCAAATGGTGGTGGAATGAATGCCATTCCGGCCCATCGCGTGCAGCTGAGTGCCCTAAAGCCTCCAATGCCCGGAAGAGGATCTGCGGCTATTTTGTACCCATTTTCACTCCCTCGATATTCGCTACCTTCTTTCCATTACTCACGAGAGATGCCCTCGTTGAGTCTTGTTGTTTTTTTAATTAACATTACCATCGCCATATGAAGTTCTATCCCTGGATATAAAAATAGTAATAATAATCTCTAAAAATTGACTGGCGTTGTTATAGCAATTACCCATATATCTTCACTTCATATCTTCACTGCGTCCCCATCTTCTCTTCTACCTCACACTAACCGTTAAGTGACTGCATTAATACGTTGGTTGAAGCAAAGTCCACTTTGCTCCACCCTCTTACACGCAACAAAGTAGTTCCATTTGGTGGTCACAGTGAAGAGTTATGGCCTCGGCTCGTGTGTATAACAAAACCAAATGCACACAGTAACAGGAGAGAGCGAAGTGAGTGTGTAAACGTCCCTGCATACACCGGACAAGAGTTTTCAGCACCGATACTAGATAGTGGGTCTGGTAGCAAAACTAAAGAGACCTGATCTAGTGGACCTGCGGCGAAAATGGCCGATTTAGCACCTCTAGGCACTAGGTGGCGCCACCTGGTAGTCATCTTATATCATATTCGAACTCACTGACCTCATTTACCTTGGTAACCTTGGTTTTAGCTGGCTACATTGAACCAGCGCCACCTGGTGGTCAACTTATATCATATTCGAACTCTCTGACCTCAATTACCTTTGGTAGCATTGGTTTTAGCTGGCTACATTGAGCCAGCGCCTCGTTGCGGCCAGAAAGTGAACATAACACGAGATTTGCATCACGTATAGACCTGCTTCGCCGCATGTAAAAATCTATTCCTCTGATCTCAACACCGATTCACGATTCTGTACCTAACATTTTGTTTTATTTAACTCCGATACCCCAAGTCTTTGTACTCAATCATGACCCTCTGAATCGTATACCCTGAACAACACGCGTATATACAAGTCTCATAAAAACCTTAACTCCAAAAGGTATGTGAAGTAATAACATCAATTAGATACGGTAAAGGCCTTGCGTAGTATACCCACTAATTAAGTAAGGATTTGAGAAGCGTAATTACCCAAATTTGCCACATCAACAATGGAGACAAAACTCGCTGTAGGATAAGCGCGTCACAAACAAAATTCCCGGTCTCTTTCAAACTTGGGACAACCAAATAAAGACTCTCCTGCCCTATTTTGCTTTAATGACTCCTTTCCTGTAGGCCCGTAAAGCGTCGTAGTAATAAACTAAATAATACCCTAACCTGAATAAAAAAGTCACAATAAATGAATCAGTATTAGCCATAGGTGGGCGCGATAACGAAAAAATGTATCACGATAACCGATAAATTGATAACGATAACCTTATCGGCGATAATCGATAACTGGCGATAAATTTATCGTCCGATAAGGTGATAACCAATAAATACAAAATTATGATACAATATTGATTATTGACTATATATAGCGTTATTTTATAATACAATAGTAAAAATATTTGAATACTGTTTCTTAGTTTCTTACCTGTTGAGGCTCTCCTTCATCTCCTCATAGGTTTTGAGGATCCTCCTCCCAGCTCGGACCTATCTATTTCTGCCTCCAAGGCACGCGCGGCTCGCCCCTGTGCTAAACTGGAACCAAAAACTGAAATTATCGATTATCGCTAGTTTGGAACCAAAAGTATCGGCGATACCGATGAATCGATATCGAGGGAAAAAATATCGGAGAACCGATAACCCAATATCGTTATCGCTATAACGCCCACCTATGGTATTAGCTAGACAACTAAATGTTGATACTAGCTAATACATTACAGCTCTAATCCAAATCAGAGAGAGTACAGGAGAGTACAGAAGCTGATCATATATTCAAGAGAGTACAAAAGCTGATCAGATATTCAAGATAGTACAAAAGCTGATCACTATATTCAAGAGAGTACAAAAGCTGACCATATATTCAAGAGAGTACAAAAGCTGATCATATATTAGAGAGATTACAAAAGCTGATCAGATATTCAAGATAGTACAAAAGCTGATCATTATATTCAAGAGAGTACAGAAGCTGATCATATATTCTAGAGAGTACCAAAAGCTGATCATATATTTAAGAGAGTACAAAATCTGATCAGATATTCAAGAGAGTACAAAAGCTGATCAGATATTCAAGAGAGTACAGAAGCTGATCATATATTCAAGAGAGTACAAAAGCTGATCAGATATTCAAGATAGTACAAAAGCTGATCACTATATTCAAGAGAGTACAAAAGCTGGCCATATATTCAAGAGAGTACAAAAGCTGATCATATATTCAAGAGATTACAAAAGCTGATCAGATATTCAAGAGAGTACAAAAGCTGATCATTATATTCAAGAGAGTACAGAAGCTGATCATATATTCTAGAGAGTACCAAAAGCTGATCATATATTCAAGAGAGTACAAAATCTGATCAGATATTAAAGAGATTACAAAAGCTGATCAGATATTCAAGAGAGTACACAAGCTGATCAATATATTCAAGAGAGTACAAAAGCTGATCATATATTCAAGAAAGTACAAAGGCTAATCATATATTCCAGAGAGTACAAAAGCTGATCAGATATTCAAGAGAGTACAAAAGCTTATCATTATATTCAAGAGTGTACAAAAGCTGATCAGATATTTAAGAGAGTACAAAAGCTCATCATTCTATTCGAGAGAGTACAAAAGCTGATCAGATATTCAAGAGAGTACAAAAGCTGATCATTATATTCAAGAGTGTACAAAAGCTGATCAGATATTTAAGAGAGTACAAAAGCTCATCATTATATTCAAGAGAGTACAAAAGCTGATCAGATATTCAAGAGAGTACAAAAGCTGATCATTATATTCAAGAGAGTACAAAAGCTGATCAGATATTCAAGAGATTACAAAAGCTGATCAGATATTCAAGAGAGTACAAAAGCTCATCAAGAAAAATCAAGAGAGTACAAAAGCTGATCAGATATTCAAGAGAGTACAAAAGCTAATCATATATTCAAGAGAGTACAAAAGCTGATATATATTCAAGGAGAGGTATATTGACAGCATATAAGGCAATGGTCCTCAGCCTGAGGGGAGCGACCTCTTAGCGGGGGGTCGGTTACTTCCAGGGGGGAGAGGGTCACTGGTGTGCTTTAATTTTTTTAAGAACAGGTTATCTCCCAACAGGTGACGTTAACAACAAATTCTCTTACTACAGGTCTCGCTAACAACAGGTTCTCTCACTGCAGTTCTCATTAACAACAGTGTTACTCCAGGAACGACTTTTCTGAAGTCACAAAGAGGGAAGTGACCCCGCCACAGAGAAAGAAAGTGGGAAACGGAAGAGCGTAGGGAGTCCTACAGTCGGGGACTCCCTCAAAGTTCTTCTGTTTAATGCGAGGTCTATCAGAAACAAGTTTCTAGAACTTCTTGGCCTCGTAGCAACAGAAGAACCTGAGATGGTGGCCATAACGGAGTCGTGGATAAAAACCTCAAGCCGAGATTTTGAAGGTGAATTCACGATTCCCGGTTACCAGGTCTTCCTGAAAGATAGGCCAGACAGAGAGGGTGGCGGTGTGATGTTGTATGTCAAGGATACTCTCAACTCGACGGATTGCAACATCGTATCCGACCATGAACTACTAGGTGTTGACCTAGAGATAGGTCCTGCCAAATACAGGATCCTGGTGCTTTATAGACCTCCTGCCCAACTCGTTGAAAAGAACAAAGATCTGTACCAGGCACTAGGAGAACTTTTCGAAGACAGAGTGTGTATCGTCATGGGTGATTTCAACACACAAGTTGACTGGGAAACCAGAGAACCCTGTGGCGAGAACGCACTACTCCTGGAGTTCGCGAACAACGAGTTCCTGACTCAATGGGTGAGAGAGCCAACGAGAGGAGACAATATCCTCGACTTGGTTTTCACCTCTGAGGATGACATCGTTGAGGACCTCTCTGTTGGCGAAGAGCTCGGTGGCAGTGACCACCGACTAATGAGATTTGTAGTCAAAGTCCCGAAGGCAGGGCCTGCAACTAGTAAATCGAGGAAACTTGATTTGAAAGGAGCAGACTTTGCAGGTCTTCGTGCTGGACTGACTGACACGATGCTAGAAGTGTGCGATGCTGTTGAAGACTCGTGGAATAGTTTCAAAACCACATTCATGAGTCTTCAATCGCGTTTCATCCCTCTGAAATGCCCCCGTTGGTCTTCTGTTCAACCAAAGTGGTTTAATCGAGAAATCAGCCAACTGCTTAGGGAGAAGAGAACCGTGTACCGGCAATCGAAGATCTCGGGTGACTTTGACGAATACCAGAGGTTAGCAAGGAGAGTGAAGTCCAGCATAAGGGCGGATAAGCGGTCTGAGAAACTCCGAATGGCGAGACTCTGTAAAGAGAATCCTGTCGTAGAATGGACTCTCGACGATATACCATATATAACTATTCGTTGAGAGAACTTCTTTAATTATCTTTAGAGTGCGTGGATGTCTGGCGGGCCGATATTATGTATCTTCGATATGCTTAAGAAATGGAACTGAGCTCAAGGATAATAATATTGCTATCATTAATCAAATAGAGTTTTATTAATAATAACTATCAACAACACACAAAACGGAAAATATTGGCATAAACAGAGAATTGAAAAGGGTCGTGGGGAATCTAGCTAATCCGAGGATTAAGATAGATTTAAAAAGGTAAAACAAATATAAAGTTAAAGGGAGGTGATGGTTCGCTAAACCATTTAAAGCACAGGATAGAGTTGACAAAAAGGGTTAAATACTCAAAGGTAACGTTCGGCTTACGTAAGTATACTTGTTGTGCAGAGGAAGGCGACGTGAAGGAATTTCGGTCTGCTGGCGAGTTCCAGCCGAAGGGGGGGGGGGGAGGAATTAAATGATCCTGACGTGGCGTCTTGGGAATGAGAACCGTTTCTTGACGAACGGCTTGAAGAACAATGGCTGTTCTACGTTGTTCTCTTCTGAACAACAAGGGGGATGGGTGAGAACCGTTTCTTGTCAACGGGCTCGAACGAACAATGGCTGTTCTAACGTTGTTCTCTTTCTGAACAACCAGGGAAGGGGTGAGAACCGTTTCTTATCAACGGCCTCGAACGAACAATGGTTGTTCTAACGTTGTTCTCTTCCTGAACAACAGGGGAAGGGGTGAGAACCGTTTCTTGTCAACGGGCTCGAACGAACAATGACTGTTCTAACGTTGTTCTCTTTCTGAACAACAGGGGAAGGGGTGAGAACCGTTTCTTATCAACGGGCTCGAACGAACAATGGCTGTTCTAACGTTGTTCTCTTTCTGAACAACAGGGGAATGGTGAGAACCGTTTCTTGGCGAACGGGCTCAAACGAACAATGGCTGTTCTACGTTGTTCTCTTCTGAACAACAGGGACGGGGGGTGAGAACCGTTTCTTGTCAACGGGCTCACAAGAACAATGGCTGTTCTAATGTTGTTCTCTTTCTGAACAACAGGGGAAGCCTTGTGGACTTGGTGTCACGAAAGGCTCGAACCTTGGCACTCAAGGGATATTGTCCTCCTTCTGGACAAGTGATGGTGAATCTCGAGGTCGAGGTCCCTTGGCGCACAAGGTGAGAGTGGGTCGTAGTGATGTTTCGCGACGAAAATATGGATCTCCAATCTGATCTTAGTGGTAAAGTTTCCAAATAAATAGTCAAGACATCCCCTTGGCGTGGGGGACAATGGAGTGGGAGCTTCGAGGGAATGCACAGCCGAGCCTGGGAACAATGCCTTATCTGCCCATAAGCCTAACTCAATCTGGCGAGGTCGACGCATGGGGCGAACGGAGGAAGATAAACCTCTTTGTTTAAACATTGACTCAGGTGGCTACGAAAAGGCCCCAGGCTTCAAAGCGAAGATGCACGTGGGTAACATCGTGGTTTTAAATAACATGTGATAGTGGTTGAAATTAACGCGGCCTCAACCCGTTCTATCACAAATCCCAAGGAGTTTTTTGGATATGTGAACAGCCGTAAACCAATCCGTCGAACGATTGGCCCTTTGAGAAATGAGGAGGGGACATTAAAGCATTTAGATGCAGAAAATGCTACCCTCCTCAACGACTACTTCTCGTCAGTGTTTACTGAAGAGTGTGGTCCCATCCCCGAGCCGACGGATTCCTACTCGGGGAAAAAGATGGAGGATATGGACTTCACCGAAGGAGAAATCAAAAAGAAGATCACTGACCTAATGACGAATAAGTCACCTGGCCCGGATGGGTTTCTACCTAAAGTGTTGAAAGAAGTGCGCGATCAACTGTCACGACACCTGAGCGCAATCTTCAGCATGTCAATCCGGACCAAATGCGTTCCTAGAGACTGGCGTGAAGCGGAGGTGACTCCTATCTTTAAGAAAGGAGACCGTAGCCAACCGTCGAACTACCGACCTATCAGTCTGACTTCGATAGTCGGTAAACTCATGGAAAGCATGATGTGGACAAAATGACGTCGTATTTAGAGTCAAACCTGCTACTGAGGAGTTCCCAGCACGGCTTCCGAAGGCAACGGTCATGCCTGACGAACCTTGTGGAATTCTTCCACTTCGTGTTCAGTGAGCACGATCGGGACAAGGCGGTGGATGTAAAGTACTTAGACTTTCAGACAGCCTTTGATAAGGTACCACACCGCCGCCTTCTCCGGAAAGTGCGAGCGCTGGGCATAGACGGAAAAGTAGCCGGCTGGATCGAGAACTGGCTAAGTGGCAGGCGGCAACGGGTAGTGGTGAATGGACAGGCTTCTGAGTGGGTGCCCGTTACTAGCAGGGTGCCTCAAGGTTCTGTCCTTGGACCACTACTATTCATCATCTACGTCAACGACATTGACGGTGACATGGTTGCCAAGATTTCCAAATTTGCCGACGATACCAAGCTTGGTATGAACGTTGCAAAGGATGGAAATACTGCCTGCCTGCAGGAAGATCTTGGGAAGATTGGGAAGTAGTCGGACACGTGGCAAATGCCTTTTAACGTGGGGAAATGCAAAGTGATGCCTATCAGCCACAGAAACCCCCAATCTCAGTATATCTTTAAGGGCACTGCTATTGAATCCACCGACACTGAGAAGGACTTGGGTGTAACAATCACTAGTGACCTCAAGTTCTCGAAACAGTGCATTGAGGCGGAGAAAAAGGCCCAAAGGATGCTAGGTTATATAAAGCGACAGTTGGATATCGGAACAAGGAGATTGTACTGTGTTTGTACAACTCACTTGTCGACCGCACCTGTAGTATGCCGTACAATTTTGGAGTCCTTCATTTCGAAAGGACATCGCGAGATTGGAACGCGTACAAGCCAGGGCAACTAAGCTGATTCCCTCTATCCGACATAAAAGTTATGAGGATAGACTAAGGGAATTAGATCTGTTCTCGCTGGAAACCCGTAGACTGCGTGGTCAGCTCATCGAAGTTTTCAAAATACTTCGAGGGTTCGACAATATTTTCACACTGAGTGAGAACAGAACGCGCAATCACGGCTTCAAACTTGAACTGAAGCGTTACAACCGCAATCTGTGTGGAAACTTTTTCATCTACAGTATCTGCGGTAAGTGGAACGCACTTCCAGTGGAAGTTGTCAACAGTAAATCTGTTGACCAGTTCAAGTCAAGACTCGACAAAGTCTTGAAAAGTGGCCGTTTAGGGACGCAAAACAATTGAGCAGCCTTGTGCCCGCTCAATTGCTAGTCCAAAGGTAACCTCTTTGAATGGACCATAAGGTCTCCTAGGGTACCTTCTTTCCTTGTTGTCCTTGTTGTTACAGTGGATGACGAGTTCTGGGGATCTCGTATCCAATTGAAAGGTAATAGCTGACGAATTTACTAATTTCGCTTTCTAGTAGATTACCGTTCATATTCTGGGTAAAAAACCTCCCCTCCTATCCATTATTGATCATTGAATAATGTCGTAGGTCAGTCGGTGGAGATACAACCATTCGAACCGTGCCCTCTCTTGCCTCCAATGTTTACCTTAAGATAAACTCGAAACCACCCAAGTGATCTTCATCATTATACCGAAGGACGGTAGTATAAAGCTGTATATACATACACATTAGACATTTCTCTGTAGTTTCGATAAATGGCGATGATAATACTTTATAAACTCTTATATAATTGCCGAGAAGTTAATCCTATTAATGTCCAAGATAGGTTTCTACTCCTCTTTTGAAAGGCTTTGTAATCATCGTTGTTAGAGGAAAATTCTCTCAAAACTTCACCAAACCCTATTTGGAGCGCTTTACATCCCAGAGATCCTTTCATTCTTGCATTCGAGCTCTATGAGTTTTCAATTTTGCCTCTTGTACGCTTTCTTAATGAAGTTAATGCGATAGATAGGCAGAAGGAGAGTTATTTATTAAAAGACAACAAAACAGTGAATTAATAAAGGCTAGAGGTAAAGTTAAATCGTTCCTTATCCAATTTCTCACAATTCTTACAATGATGTACGAATGGAATTCCATGCACCACACCTCTGGGCTTATCTCAGTTCGCAGTCCGTTTTTTATTATTCGTCTCCGTAAAACTCTTTTATATTCCTTCACCGGAGCTAAAAATATCAACGAATATAAAGTACTAAGACTAGTAAACTATTTTTGTTGTAGATATTTCAACTTTTTCATCAATAAATGTTTGATGTTGTCATAAAAACAGCAATATTGATCTTTACCTCTGCCGACAGTGGAGTGAAAGTGCCCGGGGACTTGGAGATGGGAAAAGACATTTTTAACTGAACGCATAAAAGATTTTTGATCTTGACAGACGTTGCGCCCTGACTAGTCAAATATAACCGTTGATAGAATATCATACTGGCTTACTAATTCCACTAATACCATCTGTTATAGTCCTTTGGTAGGCTTTTTTTTATAGTGGCCGTCTTTTTTTTTTCATTTAGCCTTTTAACGCGATGGGGATCATAAGTGAAACCAAGACCCTGAAACACTTTCGCGTTGTAACTGTTGATGAAATATGGGTCAACTATTTTGAGCTTGAAGAAAAAAAATATTCAAAATAATGCTTATCAGGGAATTAAACTGACCCAGTTAGACAAAAGCGAGGTAAAAGGGAAGAAAATGGCCGTTTTTTTGTGATGTATAAGGAATATTGATGGTTGGTAGCTGCCTATTATCAGAATATGGAGAAATTTGAGCAACCTTATAGCCAAAAAAGGCCTACGAAAAGTTAACACTTCATTTTCAATACGATAATAGGCCTGTTTATTTTTATCAATAAATTAAATCTTTTGAAAAATCATTAAACAAACGCCTTATAGTCCTGAATTGATTCCCGTGATTTATTTTATTATTCTGAAAAAGTATTTTTGTTTATATATTTTTTTAGATTAGATGAACGATTTTGATAGAATTGAGTTCTCAAAGAGCTTCAGCTGAGTGGGTTGAGCAAATAGCTGGCATCATCGGTTGCAAAAGTTTGTTGATTTTAATTCAGCTTCTAGAAAACACCAAGGATGTATTAAAAGTTATATTTTAGAAAACACGAAAGTTTATTTATATGTATTAAAGTGTTTTTTTGTTGTTTTTCGGAGGTCGAATTCTCCTCGGACAAATACATATTTCTGGCAATTCCTGCTCAGTCTCGAGAATCACTAAATGACGAGATCATTTTTGATGTCTCCGCCACTTCAGAAGGATTGAAACAAAGTTCACCATAATTATATTTTCGAAAAAAATAACAAATTATAAATGCCTTTTAATACTATAAACTATTTATACTATTAATCACGGTTTGATCACAAGGGCTGGCCAGAGGCAAGAGCTGCAAGCGAGAAGGTAAGCAAAGCAGGCACTTAACACTAAAGTGCAGGACCTCCAGTTGCTGATAGGCCCTGGCGCCTACAAACCACTGCACCCATCCATTGCCTTGTAGGATCTACCTTGTTGGGCAAAGGTTAGAGGAAGGATACCTCGATCACAAACCAGGATCGGAAGTGCCTATAGGCGAGCACCAACAGACCGGTGCCTCTCCTGCCACCAGGGTCCTTCTCCCCTCGGTCAAGATACGGGTCCGAAGACTGCAGACATTCCTACCCATTTAAACCTAGTGCAAGTTGATGCTCTCAAGAGGGCATCCGTCATCATCGATCTCGATGGACTTCCCAAAGCCTAAAGTTTTAATTAAAAAAACAACAACTAAAGTTTTTACTTTAGACCAAATTATTTGCAGCTGAAGTTGTGTCGTATAGAAGTGTATACCCAGCAACGGACAACTTCAATGCGGACCAAGGTAGGTAGAGAAGTGTAACAAATATCTTGGTCCTTAATGACCCCAAGTAGTTTCCTCTTATGAAGCTTCTACAAATTTACCTATCCCATAACTCCCCCTCCCCGCCCCAATTCCGTGACCATTTTTTTTTTTCCGGAAAACTTTCAGTCGTACTTTATTCCGTTAGTTTATACTAAAAAAAAATTCAAGGCTGGGCTTGCGGCAACGAGTTGGGACTTTGCAACTTTGCGACTTTGCGACTTTGCTGCACTATGAATTTCGAAGTCGCAAACGTTTTGAAAAAGTCGGACTAAGCAAAGTCGCACCGCCAATTTTCCGCGACTTTGAACGGGAACAAAGTCGACTTTTTTGAAAGAAATTGCCGCGGCTGTTTTTAGCCAGTTTTAAAGTCCGATTTGGCTAAAAATGTCAAATTTGAGTTGGTAACTTTATTTTTATCTAATTTTTAACTTTCCTTTTACGATAAATTAAATTCTTCACATTTTATGAGACTGACGTTACATGAAACTACCTAAATGTACCCCGAAAAAGTTTGTCACTCTGAATTGATGAAGACCAGCCTGGAGGAGCATAGCCAGAATGACGACCTGGTGTATGCCAGGCCCCTGGTGCAGGCCCTGCTCAGGGGCTATGAAAAGAGGTTTGGCCACCTCTTTGAGGATGGCGATCTCCTTATGGCCACAGCCGTCCACCTCAACCTCACCCCCAAGGGCCTGGAGAGCATTGCCACTGACAAGGTGGAGGAGATCAGAGACACGATCACCAGGGAGCAACTCTGAGGAGCTTGTGTTCCTCAAAGGGAACATGGACCTCCTGGAGGAGAAGATGGGCAAGGAAGAAATGGAGGAGGAGGAGGACCTCTAAATATTAGTTTAGGCTGTATTTTAACTAAAAAAATAATAAATGTATTTTTCTGCCTTATAAAAGCATGTTTTTGTTATCGCGCTAAAGTTTACTTTGTAATTTAGCGGAGTCGCACCGGGGGAAAAAAGTCGCAGTCGATCCCAGCTATAAAAAAAATTATCCAACGATATTTAGATTGGATCTCCGTGTCCATACCTTCCATCCAACCAGTTTTTGAGAACTATGAACATTAGTGATCTTCTAAACAACTAAGGTACGGTGCGGACGAACACCAACTTCCTGAAAAAATGGAGTCGTCGTTAATGCTCTGACGTCAGAGTGGTTTCACGAAAGTTTCTATTGGCGAAAAAGTGTGACGTCACACTGGCTTCCTCAAAGCGAAATGAGCCAATCATTTTATTGTGTGCTAAGCACATCATAAAATTGAATTTCTCGGGTATTACAGTCATGTTTTATCATTGATAAACAAACATACCCTTAATTTGTATTAATAGACGCCTGAAAATATACAAAAAAGTATACACATCTTCATCTTTAACTTCTTGAAGAGTGAAACTGCCTTCCATGAATTGGACAGCTAGACCTCTTCGACACCTTGAACACTCTTTTACTTCTCCAGCAAATGGCGATTTTGCAAGATCTCGCCACCGAACGCATTTCACGCTCTGATTTCTTTGGGTCTCGGCAAAAACTGATGTGAATGGTTAAAGCAAAGTTGTCTTTACGCTTTTTTTGTGTGTCCAGAGTTCTTCCGGGTTTTCTTAATTGACATTCTAATGTTTCGTGGCTTTTCCGGCCATTTTGGATCGACGCAAATTTATATTTTTGCCTCTCATTAGAACGGCCTAAATCCTCCCTTGCTGTCTCGCGGCCTAATGGGTATAGTAAATTGGAGAATAACTAAGAATTATTCCTCGATTAGAACTTGTTACATGTCCCTATTTTACTTAAAATAATATGAAGGGTCATTTACAATTCCACTATGATGACCATACACTTTCATTTTCATTGAAAATATCAATCAACTTATTAAGATTTATTTAGTTATTTTTTTATTGCAAGATCAGTCATGCACAAAAATATTCATGATGAAAACATTCACAGACCCCAAAGAAACCTAATTGTTCCGATTTATTCCAATATATTTTACCCATAAACCAGAAAATGTAATCTTGCCCATATACGAGTATATAAACATCTTGCACGTCATCACCTCATCTCGCACGCCATCACCTCATCTCGCACGTCATCACCTCATCTCGCGGCCCGCGAACCCCTTCCGTGTGGCCTGCCAGATCATTTCGGTGGGGCTCTCCATCACTCCAAACGTGTGTTGAAACATATTGGTTTTCAAGAGCGTGATTTAGGATAATTTAATTATGGTTAGATTAGGTTAATTGGCTAGTTCAGGTTAGGAGGTTAGGTTAAGTATATTTTTATACGAGGTTAGGCCTCTTGTCTTAGTCTGGGAAATTTCCCCAGGTGACTCATTAATAAATTCTTTGATTTTTTTTTGTTCTGCATAAGATTTGGTTTTCAGGGTTTTTTTTATTGGTGTGGCCTTCGGGCTCTCTCGGGCTCTTTCGGGCTTGTCGATGCGGCCCTCGGGCTCTCTCGAGCTTGTCGTTGCGGCCCTCGGGTTATCTTGGGCTTGTCGATGTGGTTCTCGGGCTCTCTCGGGCTTGTCGATGTGGCCCTCAGGCTCTTTCGGGCTTGCCGATGTAGCTCTCGGGCTCTCTCAGGCTTGTCGATGTGGCCTTCGGGCCCTCTCGGGCTTGTCGATGCGGCTATCGGGCTCTCTCAGGCTTGTCGATGCGGCCCTCGGGCTCTCTCGGGCTTAGTCGATGCGGCTCTCGGGTTCTTTCGGGCTTGTCGATGCGGCCCTCGGGCTCTCTCAGGTTTGTCGATGTGGCCCTCGGGCTCTCTCGGGCATGTCGATGCGACCTGCGGTACTCTGCGGGTTAGTGACCCCTGACCTAGATCAAGAGTGGAGAACCTGCGGCCTTTAGGCCTTATGTGGCCTATTTGGCCATTAAATGCGGCCTTCTGAATGAATTCAAATTTTAGAGAAGAAATTTGATTGCTTCTTACAAAAATCACTCGCAATAAGGCCATTAAAAGGTTAATAAACTTTAGAATTGATAATTTTTAAGCTGAGACACAATTATAGTAGTTATAGTTATACTAAATAACGCTTAACTTATATAATTATAATTTGAGGAACACAGAAGTTCCCCACCTCTATTTGGCTCCTTAGGTCTATGAAGGTGATAATTAAGATTAGTAGTTATAGGAAACGGTTGAAATTTGGAATAAGTGTTGAAAGATGTGTAGTTTCCAGGTGACTGGATAGTCCTTTCCCTATCTTAACTGTTCTTACTACAGTCCGACTAAGATCTTACAGTCTCTATCTAAAGACGATGTTATTCCTGTTTTAACCTTTTTATGTTTTCACTTTCTACGTCTGCAGTCTTCCGCTTACTTATGGTTGGCCAGAAAGTCCTGATTCCCTTAGAAAGCGGAAGCTTGTTTACAGTTTTTGGATGGTGGCTGATCGCTGGAAGAAGATCGTAGAGAATGATGGACTTTTGCAGGGCCAGCCCGAGCCATAAGCAAACTAAGCGGTCGCTTAGGGCCACCACGCAACCAGGGGCCTCCCGAGCGCTTGAAATGTCAAAAAATCATGATAAAACATTTGTAAATAAAAGAAAAACACTGAGTAGCAATATAAATGGAATGGTATTACAGAAAATTCTATTTTTATATCATTTTCATAATTGGTGCAATGATAGGTTAATCCTGCTGATGACTGCTGTCACTGTGCAGCAGTCAGCATTCCTGTGTCATTCTGGCAGAATGACACATCAATGACAGTATGATGTAAGCCAACTACGAATAATGCAGATGATAATGGATGTGTTACAATGACAGTGTAACCTATGAAATGATCAAGCATCTAGTTTGATTGCGGAGGTGTGGGGAGGTCCCCAAATTAAATTCTGGTTAGGGCCCCATAAAGGCGTGGGCCGGCCCTGGACTTTTGAAGAATAAATGTTGGTGTTGCTCCCTAATTTTTTTTCTTCTTCCCACTTTCTAAGTGCGTCAGGACCAGTTGCAGCTCGTAGCTAAAATTAGTGGGGATGATGCATCAGAATTTTTTTTAGCATTGTTTTAATATTGTGTAAAAGGAAATAAACATAAAAATAAAATTTATAGATAAACTTGATAAAATCCTAAACAGAACAAAATCAAACATTTTTAGTCTCGTGCGAGTCTAGTCGCTGGCGACTTTACATCTCACTAGGTCGGTCGGTGTCCGTTTTGCTTCTTTTTTTTGTAATAACATTGTAACTATTCGGCGATTCTAACGAAATTTGAGACCCTTATGTTGTTTTACACTCTATTTCGAATGGTATAATTGCCAAGGTCCCCCCCAAGGTTAGCCCCGGAATTAATTTGTTTTGGCAATAACATCATAACTATTCGGCCGATTCTAACGAAATTTGAAACCCTTATGTTGTTTTGCATTCTCCCTTCGAATGACTTAGCCCGGGAATTATTGAAAGTTTTGAAGGTCATAAGGTCATAAATCAGAATAAGTGAGAGCACGCTACCTTTTGGTCAGCAGACCTTGTTTACTTACTAATAGGTTAAATTGTTACAGTTCCAAGCTTGATTCATTCATTTAAAAACGATATCTATTCTTCTTGTTTTAATTTGCGTGAAAAGATCAGTAATTTTCTTCTTGATCTCTGGATGAGTACTGATGAATTTTTTCTTCATTATAAGCACTGCAAGTGCATTTAGTCTTTCAGAATTCATTGTTTTCCTTAGAAAAGTGTTTATTCTTTTCAGTGTTGAAAAGCAGCGTTCTGCCTCTGATGTAGTCATAGGAATAGTCAAGAGGATTTTTATCAGTTTCGTAATTTCCCTAAGAACATCATCTAGATTATTTTCAAAGATAAATTTCAGCAACTCGATTAATTAACTAATAAATTAATTAATAAAAGAACCGAAAAAAAATATGAATTAAATTCTACACTTTATCACATTCAAGAATATAAACACGTTTTTAAGCACAGCACACCTGGACTCAAAAAGATACCCTAACTTCCACCAGCACATCAGAGTCGGCACTGCGTGAGCCATAGAGCTCTCTCACTCTCCATAGGTTGGAACTTCCTATCTCGGACATGTGATCATGCGCACAACAGCCAAACCAAACGGTGCTGGAACTGTGAAGCGCACAGTTCTATACAAGGATTTTTGTATTTTTTGCATAAACCAGGGGATGGCTACTGACATTAAGCTTAAAGAGTATATAATATACATGTATAAAGAAATAATTAAATAAAAAAGGACTAATTATATTGAATGTTATCGATAATATCGAGTGGAAATAGGGGGTGTTGCAGTTCCGTAGTTCCTATACACGAGCGGCCACTGGTCAGGACTTTCTGGCTAACCTTATAATTGTAGGCATATACAAATTATCGATATATATTCAATCCTATCCTTCTTCTACTGCCAGGAAATTGAAATTTCGTTACAATTCCCTCTCTTAATCTCAATCTATCCTCACAACTATTTCTCAGCTGCTTCCCCAGACCTTGTCTGCTCTTTCATGTAACAGCCTATTGACCGGTTTACACGATTACGGTCAGGGAATATTTAACTAACGATCAGGAAAGCGAGTGTTACGAGAACAAGACTTAGGCGGGTACAACGGGGGCTCCGCTACGCTAAACGAACCGTAATTGATTCTTTCCTACCGATCGTCTATCTGACTTAACTCTCTACCCGAGTGTGAATGAATTTCCTTCTCCATTTTTCTTCTATAAATAGTATAGGAGGCGTGGCCTCTGGGATCACAATGTTTTTAGCTCCACCCATGGTCTCCGAAGGTCGTCGATTAATGGCGTCTATAAGTTTACACTTTCTTGATATAATTTTATCATTCTTGGGACGCATACAGCTGTCTCGGCTTAATTCCATTTGCAGACGAGAAATGTTCGTTTTTATTACACTGTCGCCAAATTTTACTGCTATTTGAATTCTCGGTTTCCTGATTACTTCCTTGACCAGTTTACAAATAAATATATATATCTATCCGCGAAGAAATTTGTTATTATTCTTCCTATTCTTGCGAAGCACTTTGCTGGTGCAATTTTAATGCCAGGGCCATGCTCTCCACAGAACTCCTCCACTAGTAACGGAGTTACAAAGAGAATTGCACATCCTAGCTAGACAAGCAGGTACTTTTTATCATACGCGCAGGGCAATGAAATTTCAATCATTTATACATGGATACAGCTGTACTCAGAGGGGGCCTGTACAACCTCCCCCCCCCTTAAGGAAATATATAAAATATCGTTAAGTTTTGGCTATAATTATTACATTGATCAAAGTTACAAGTGAAAAATAGTTTAGCCAGGGATGTATGTATACTCGTATTTATACCTCGTGACGTACAAATTCTAAGGTACATAAAACAAATAACATGGATCAGCGAGGCTTGTATATGTATTTATGCCTTTTATGAGATACAAGAGTGGCGATCTATTTATGATTACGCAATGCTCAATAATAATAATAATAATAATACAAATTGTCCCTGGCAAACGAGATCCTTCTCCCGGAGCGCGTGACCATTCTCGGCTGCTCGTATTCTTCGTCGGTTCTCGCTGTGGTATCTTGCGCGTTGCCAGAGATCGTGGTGAACTGCGACTGGTCCTCATGTGCCCATCCTATGTCCTTGCGAGACGCTGATTACCCGGCACGTCATCATCGTGTAAGGTGGGCAACTTCGCCGGTCTATTGAGACAGTGTCCATTATTCCATCAGGGTATTCCAGCTTGAATACCTTGCTTCCACGTTCTAATACCGGAAAAATGGCAAGCATATGGCACTTCGAGTGGTTTGCGAAAGCAGTCTATCCGGACTCAAATATGCGTTGCATTCTGGAGGACTAGGGGCACGAAAAGCTTATGCACCGAGTGCAAGTGTCCTAAAGATGCTCTCGTGAAATCGATCTGTCATTGTCGATGTCAGCTCTTTAATAAACTTAAAATCTGATTTCGATGAGGATGACGAGACTAAAAGTTTTGGGCACAATAGTGTGGTGCCCGTTACAGCCATTAAGGGGAAGAATCCCGACTCGGTGGACTAGGCACGAATGACCAGGAGGATTATTGGCAGTGCCAACAGCCAGCCTGGTCGACGGGCCATTATGGAGCCCTTCAGGTTCCTGTTAGCCTTTTCCATCATCCCGTTCGTGGACGGTCTGCATGATGTAGTATGGAGCCGTTGAAAACCAACAAGGGCTGACAACTCTTTGAATAGCTAAGATTCGAACTGGGCGCCTCTGTCGGTTAGAACATTGAGCCGGACACCAAATCTGGACATCCACCCGTCTAGGAAGGCTTAAGCAACCGTTGTGGCACTTATGTCCGGGATCGGTATTGCTTCTATCCATCTTGAGATTCGATCGATACACGAAAGTAAATATCGATGGTGCGAGGGGAAGGATTGACCCGGAAGTGTGCATGGTGGGAACGGTCCGACTACATCAATATGCATAGTTTCGAACCTTGAAGATGGAATGTCAATGGGGAGGATCGGGGATATTACATGACGGCTAATCTTCGAGGATTGACATGCTAGGCAATCCCTTGTCCAAGAGCGAATATCCCTGGCCATATTGGGCCAGAAGTATCGTGCTTTGATCAGACGAAGCGAAGCCTTTACTTCCGGGTGTCACAAACTGTGTAGTTAGTTGTATGTAAATCGTCCTCTTACACACCATAGGCATGAATGGTCGTGGGTATCTTGATGTAATTTCACACCATAGCTGAGCCTCCCCGGGAAAGGAGAAAGATTTTAACTGCGGGCACAGTTCTTTGGTTTCTTCGTTATTTCTCTGCGCTGCTACAAGGCTTGAGTGTCAAAAGAGTCAATCTGGACTGAGTTGATGTCCCTTGAAAGGCAATCAGCGACTACGATGTCCTGACCACGAACGTAGGCAATATCAATGATATATTCCAATATGGCTGTCCAATGACGTTGCCTCCTATCAGTTTTGGCGCTCAATGGCGACGAAAATGCAGACTCTAATGGCCTGTTATCCGTGCTCAAGGCTACGTGGTGCCCTTCAATCATGTGCTTGAGCTGGATGACAGCAAGATATGCCTCTAGGAGTTCTCTGTCGCAGGTGGAGTATACTTTCTCCGTCCGGCTTAGCTTGCTCGAAAAGAAAACAACTGATCGTGGAGATCCGTCAACCATTTGGTGCAAGGCAGCACCTGTGGCGAACTGGGAGGAATCTGTCACGAGCCAGTATGAGGAATCGTTGAGCAGCATGTGGTAGACTTTAACTGGTCCAATTGAAGCGGACTTGGTCTCCTCAAATGATCTCTGTCCTTCTTCACCTTAGTCGAGCTCACAAGCTTTGGGCTACAGTCGCATAAGCTAGGTTAACGGTGCTGCAATTGCTGCAAAATTGGGGATCATTCTGCGGTATTATCACAACATGCCCAAATAACGGCGCAGTCCCTTTGAGTCTTTTGGCAATTGAATGTCTTCTTTTTTTTTTTTTACCTTTGTGGCCGTGGACAAGATTTCTTCCACCGAAATATGATGCCCGTGGAAATCAATTTATTTCTTCGCGAATTCGCATTTCTCCAATAAAATCCTTAGCCTATTTTCTACCAAAATTGTGAATATTTCCTCCAAATACTTCAAGTCGTCGTCCATGTTATCCGAGAAGATCAGAATATCGTCTATATATACATAAACGAACCCCAATCCTCGAAAAAGGTTGTCCATGTGCCGTTGAAATGTATTACTTGCATTCCGTAAGCCGAAAGGAAGCTTGAATTCTCACAGACCAAGAGGAGTTGCGATCTGATCTTCTCTATATCCGCCGGATTAATGGGGATCTGATGATAGACACAGACCAGATCCAGCCTTGAAAAGATCTTTTTTCCATGGAATTAGTCCGATAAAACTTTGAATCCGCGGCGAGGGATATCTATCGGGCTTCGTAATTGCATTGAGCGCCTGGAAATTTCCAACTATCCTATAGACTCCGGGCGCCTTTTTAGGCACTAAGTGGATTAATGAGGCCCATGGCGAGCTAGACATACGCACGACCCCTTCATTCAATAGCTCTTCGAGAGTTGCTTTGGCAACCTGTAATCTCTCCATCAAAAGAGGCATAGGCCAGTATCGATATTGTGGCTAACTGAGTGTGGCGACGGCGGTGATGGTATGAGCGGTAGCGGTTGCTACAGAGCGCCATATTCCTTCAGGATGGCCCTGCATGAGAGGGATGGGGGACGTTCTGAAGGTCATTTATTATTAGGGCTACCACAGGTTCCTCATATAATTTAACACTTGATGCAAGCTTGGTCTGTTCGTCCACCAGTACGCCGCGCGCGCAATCCACAAGCAGGTTGAAATTCCTTAAGAAATCAATCCCTAAGAGCGGAAAGGTGGTATCCGCGACAATAAACGACCACCTAAATTACCGATGAAGACTAGGGATCGGTATGTCCGTGTGAACCTCGCCGTGCACTTTGATTTTTCCTCCATTTGCTGATGATATGTTCACGTTGGATTCATGCAATTCACTCGACCTTGCCAATTCCGTCGGGATTATTGAGACACTTTTTATCATATATTTTCGCGGCAACGGTGAAAACTAATGGTATACCAGCGGCCGCGCCTGCTAAGGCATTCCTGACTAGTTTTCCTGTGGAACTGGCGAAGATGGCCGGAAGGAAGGTTTCATTTGCAAACTGTGGAAGCATGAGGAGAAAGAAAAGGACGCCTCCCCCCTGACTTCCCCAGTTCGCCGTTGACCACTCTAAATTCGTCTGCCCTATATACTGCGAAAATTAGAACAATGGAAGACCATTAATGGGGCATCGCGACTTCCTGCTATAGACCCTTATTGCGACCCAAGGCAATTAAGGAAGTCTGTTGGCGATGAATCTCTCTCCCCGTCTAGATAATTTCGGAGTGTATATTCGAGACTTCGAAGTTCACATGCAGATTGTGTCTGAAGCCGCCGTCCAGTACGTTAGCCGTAAGGTCTTCGTTAGTCGAGAGAGAATCGACTACATTCTCGTTCATAGAAGAATTGAATATGGTCGAAAAGCCAAGGAAGAGCTAGTCGTCACTCAATGTTGTTAGTGGAAATAGTTTTAGGCGCGCTTCAACACTTTTCACCACGTCTTTGAATTTTAAGGATTGGAAAAGCCATCCCCGAAGCATCCTCCGTTTGCCTCTTAAGGATAAGAGGCCTCCATCTTCAATTTCCCAAAGTTGGATTGAGCGTCTCGTGAGACGCCCACAAGTTTAAGGTCGAACTTATCTCCATGGTCCTACTCGCCGCACGTCAAGGTAAAAGGGATTTAAACCCCGCTTCATCACGCTCCTCCCCCCTTTACCGTGTCGAACCTCAAGGATCCCCTTTGCTCTAGAACTTGCATAATTGTAAGATCATTTCAGAATTAATTATCTCTCAGTTCAAACTTAATTGAACCGTCATGAACCGTCAATATCTAATTGCATTGCCATTTAACTTGCCCAATATGTGTATGTAATCTTTTGTCCTATTAAAATATATTTTTGTAGCCGTGTTTGAATATTCCTTGGCCTTGCAACTGTGTATTTAAAGCACTCTTAGAGCCCTCTCCAGGTGGGGGATTTTATTTCGGTCAGCCAGTAGGCCAGTGTGCGTATAACAGCGTACACCTGGTCATACCACGACACAAGCGTTCTCCTCTTTTTGGCCACCAGGACCAGTGCTTACAAAACTTGGCCTCATCGCCAAACTACAGGTGCGAGCGACAAACCATAGGTTTCTGTTTTCTCCGGAATGGTCGCAATCCCTCCGGTATATTACGCGCACTGTAATTATCATTAGGCGCCGATCGTGCAAAACCCGCCGAATTATTTACGCACTTATCACTCGCTTTGTTAGAAAACGCACAGGACGTGGATACGACACTGCATCTTTCTGAATTCGCACTACGACACCACTCTTTATCGAACGCATAAGTTCATCGGCCAGTTTTCCCAATTGGGTCAGGGTTAGTTTTTTTTTTGTTTATCAATTATAGGCGCAATGTTCGGCCGTAAAGATTGTATAAATTTATAGCACACGAGGTCTTCGCTTACTCCTACCTGGAGGGAAGTTCTTCGCGGTTCTTTTAGATTGATTGATGGCCAGCCTGTGAGTGCGGAGTATGCTATTAGCCTTTCGAATAGCTCAGGCTTGGTCTTCTCGAAAAGTCCGATCACTTCTGTTTTTTAAAGTCTAGTAGTTTTGCTCAGCCGAAATGGCTGCCGGAAGACGGTCAACAGTCTTAGGCAGAAGTGAAGGTAATACATGAAAGAACTTGGTCACCTCCTTCTTCAGCCGAGATTGTGAATCTGCACCTCTACAATGCGAAACCAACTTGTGACTGCTGATTCATTGAAGATGGGCGGCTTGATGTTAATGGCGATCACGAAGTCCCGCTCGCCTTGTCCTGTCTGATGGTTGCTTGCAGAGTCCATATCTTCAATGCCTTCACTGTTCGTTACGTAGGGGTCACCCCTTTATAGAACGGTTCAAGTCGCCACTTTATTTCAAGAAGGTAAAGGTGATCGTCACCAGTTTATGGGAGAATGAGGAAACACAGTTTATGGGAGAGAAAAGACGTCACCAGTTTGAAGGTTAAAATGATACAGATATTTTGGAGAGGTCCCTCAAGTCCCACGAGTGAGGTGATAGGTGGTGTTAATCTTGTATCTGACTCCAAAGATACTCAAATAATATTCCGGCTTGGTTGGGTTTACCGAAGGCTTGTGGTCGAGAAAGAAGAGATGAACTGAGAGGAATCACGTAAAAAAATAAATATTTAATTCCAACAAACAAAACAAGCAAAGGGAGGCTTGCGTTTACACGATTACGGTCAGGAAATATTTCACTACCGGTCAGGAAAGTGAGTGTTACGAGAACAAGACTAAGGCGGGTACAACGGGGGCTTCGCTACGCTGAACGAACCGTAATTGATTCTTTCCTACCGTTCGTCTATCTGACTTAACTCTCTATCCGAGTGTGAATGAATTTCCTTCTCCATTTTTCTTCTATAAATAGTATAGGAGGCGTGGCCTCTGGGATCACAATGTTTTTAGCTCCACCCACTGGGTGGGATATTTCTTATCCCATGGTCTCTGAAGGTCGTCGATTAATGGCGCCTACAAATTTACACTTTCTCGATATAATTTTATCATTCCTGGGACGCTGATATCTGTATCGGCTTAATTCCATTTGCAGACGAGAAATGTTCGTTTTTATTACACTGTCGCCAAATTTTACTGCTATCTGAATTCTCGGCTTCCCGATTACTTCCTTGACCGGTTTACAAATAAATATATATGTCTATCCGCGAAGAAATTTATTACACTTCTACCTATTTCGGCGAGGCACTTTGCTGGTTCAATTTTAGTGCCAGGGCTATGGTCTCCACATACTCATCCGAGCCCCCTCCATCCAAGTCTGGGACTCAGAGTGGGGAGAACTCAGGGGTGAGAGGGAGAGGAAGAAGAAAAGTTAAGGATAGAGCAGCGATAAATATAGCTTGGACAATATAGGTGACCTAGGCTGTCATTGTATTTACAAGTTAACGTGGGACCCAAACCACGGTGTGTATTTTTTCTTATCTCAGTCTATTTATTACTTTCTTTGGTCACTGGTCCCTTGTATAAGTTGTAGGCACTGTAAATGTGAGTTTTGATAGAGAGAGGAATTTCTTAGGTTGAAATTGAAAAAGGTAAGATGGTTGCTAGGTTGCTGAGAGGTGAGGGTAATCTCTAGTAGTTTGAGTAGGTATTTAAGTTAGAATTAGTATGAGTAGATATTAGCGTATCGAGTTGTTTTTGAGTCTGCTTAAAAGTTTCATGTTGTTCTTTTGTCTAATTATAATGGCGTTCAAACCGTTTTTAGCTTTAATAAATTGCTACTCTTACGCATTACTTTGCGTGTACTTACTTTTCTTTCGTTTTTTATTATTTCAAGATCTACTTTACCTTTTTTTATCTTGCACTTTTGGTCAGCTTACTTTTTATGGAATTTTCCACTTACGTGTATAATTCTTCCATTTCTCTTTCCATTATTTCTAAACTACTGAGAAATAGTCGATGGGCGCTTCATCCTTCTAGGTGATCTAGTTGGCTGGGAAGTTCTTCTCTCATCTCTTCTTGGGTTTCGCTTGGAATTTTCTTGGCTCTTTTTCCTATCATTTTGTTGAAAGGAGCAAGTTTTGCTTCTCTGTAAAAATCACGTTGATTTCTTTGCTTCGCCCGTCTAGTATTTGTTATTATGTAGAGTGCTTTGTTCTGTATCCTATGAATCTGCTGTAGACTAGTCTTAAAGATAGTGCACATTGCCACCGTAGGCTACACGAAAACCGATTGAATAATAGCTTGGTATATTTTTCTTTTGTTCTTTAAATTATGATTTCTTAATCTGAATAGTAGTTTGAGTCCCATTTCCCCTTTGTTAATTCTGTCTGTTAAGTGTTTCTTGTAACCTGTTTTGGAGATGGTTAGGCCCAATACTTTACATTAGTTGCTATATCTATATATTTCGCCTATACATAGATGTTTGCTGTTTTTTCTATATACTGGTAATTTTTAAAATTTGTTTAGGTTTGTTTGATCTTCTTTTTTTTCGTAGTTGTTTATGGATTCTATTTCAGTTGCTGCCATTCTTGCTTGAATAGGTCCATTTTGGTAGGGGCAAACGATCAATTGCGTCAAGTCGCCTGCGTATTGTATATTAAGCCTTCCTTCGTTTATAGGTGGAGAGATATTCGCCGTATAGATTGAATAAAATATAGGACTCAAACATCCTCCCTGTGGCAATCCTTTTTCTAGCTTGAATTTGTTTCCTCGATAGTTTTCATGTTCTATGTAGGCGTACCTGTCCATTATGTAGTAACAAAGTATCCGTTCAATCTCTTTCTGGGTTGCTAAATCAAAATGACCAATTTCGGCTAGAGCACAGCTGAAAAACAGCTAGAATTGGTTAAATATTTGCCATGTATAGCTAGATTTATAGCTACATTATATTTATTGTAAGAAATGAATAATATCTTCAAGGAAAGCAGATGAGGTTTCGTCTCCTTTGATTGACGCAAAATAAGATGTCAATGGTCCAATAGTTTTGGTGACTGATTTTGGCAATTCGTAATTTTTGCAGCATTTGTTGTGTCGTTTTAAACCAGATTTCACGATTAGTATTGAAGTAACATTTGCAACTGCATTTTATTTCTTAATCTTGATTTTATCTTTCATGCTGCTAAACACCCTCTCAACACCATCATTTGAGTGAGGTAAAATTAGTGTAGAAATAGCATAGGTGGGCATTATCGTGATAACAACATTTTTTTCGGCGTCATCGATTCATGGGTATCGCCGATACTTTTGGTTCCAAACTAGCGATAATCGATAATTTCAGTTTTTTGTTCCAGTTTAGCACAAGAGCGAGCCGAGCGTGCCTTGGAGTCAGAAAAAGGTAGGTCCGAGCTGGGAGGAGGATCCTCAAAACCTATGAAGAGATGAAGGAGAGCCTCACCAAGTAAGAAACTAAGAAACAGTATTCAAATATTCTTACTATTGTATTATAAAACAAGCCGCTGTTCTCTTCCTTAACAGGAAGAGCTTGGTTACACAGGCACCCCTGCGGGGGTGTGGCCTACGGCCTTATTTGCTAATCTTAACCGCATTTTTGATTCCTTTTATAGACTCTTGTTTTTAACACCCTGAACACCCTTTTCTTCTTCTTCTTCTTGTTTTTCTTCTTCTTCTTCTTCTTCTTCTTCTTCTTCTTCTTCTTCTTCTTCTTCTTCTTAAAGATTAAAGATTAAAGATTCCCAACATGGGTTTAGGCGGGCGAGATCGTGCTTGACAAATTTGCTGGAGTTCTTCGATAAAATGATTTGCGTTTACGACGAAAGCAAAGCTGTAGATGTAATCTATCTAGACTTTAAAAAGGCGTTTGACACCGTTCCGCACGAGAGATTATTAATGAAAGTTAAAGCAATCGGTGTGAAGGGTAAGATATTAAATTGGATTAGAAATTGGCTGAAGGATCGTTCGCAGCGAGTAGTTATAAATGGTGAATGTTCTGATTGGGTCAACGTCAGTAGTGGAGTGCCACAAGGCTCCGTTCTTGGCCCATTATTGTTTCTAATATATATAAACGATTTGGATAATGGCGTATTTAGTACGATTTCTAAATTTGCTGACGACACGAAGCTGGGCAACAGTGCCTATGTAAGATCGGATGTAGAAAAATTACAAAAGGACCTAAACTTGATTGTCAGATGGGCGGATAAGTGGCAAATGCAGTTTAATTTAAGTAAATGTAAGGTGATGCATTTGGGTTGCCATAATTTGAGGGTAGAGTATACCATGAAAGGCCAGGTCCTCGACGTAGTTAAATTGGAAAAAGACCTGGGAGTTTTAGTCTCGCATGACTTCAAAGTCACGAAACAATGCGCGGATGCATGTAAAAAAGCAAATCGTGTGCTGGGTTATATCGCGCGTAATTTCACGTTCAAATCCAAAGAGATAATTTTACCATTGTATAAATCACTTGTGCGTCCACTGCTCGAATATGCGGTTCAATTTTGGGCTCCATACTTAAACAAAGATATCGCGCAATTAGAAAGAGTGCAGTGTAGGGCTACAAAATTAATTCCCGAGCTGAGAAACAGGCCCTATGAGGAAAGACTCAGGGCATTAGATTTGCCATCTCTCGAAGGCAGAAGATTACGTGGCCAGCTAATAGAAATATTTAAAATATTGAAAGGATTTTCAAACGTTGATTATAGGAATTTGTTCGAATTGGATCATAGGGGAAACACTCGGCAACACGGATTAAAATTAGTCAACAAGCGATTTAACACTAGTATAGCCCAAAACTATTTTACGTTTAAAATTACTCAAATTTGGAATAGGCTACCCACCCACGTAGTGGATAGTAGGTCGGTAAATATGTTTAAAAACCGTCTCAACGCGCACTTAAATAGTATAAATATAACGTAGTCTGAGCACAGTAAAGAATAACGTATTTGCAAAAGGAGTTTGGAGCGGAGGAACAACGAGAGTAAAAATGATGACTAAAAATGATGCCAGCGATTTCTCTTGCATGTGTAGTTTAGATATCAATTTTCTTTTCCGCCTATCCTATAAATAGTCTTACTATCCTAAAACTAGATTTTCACCACTAGCAGTCGAGGGCTGCGGAAGTTGAGAAGAAAAACTTTCTATCACCCCCCCTAGGTTGAAGTAGTTAATATGCATGACATTGTACACGTCTAGATAAGTGTGTACAGTAGATTATATATTTAAAAAAAAAATAATAAAAAAAATATAGCATGTTAGAGATACACTCGTAGATAAGTGTGTATCGTAGTTTCGGATGTAGTGTAGCGGACTAGCCTCGAGCGGACCTTAGGGTCTTTGCTGGTCCTAGATTCTGTAGTTCTGTAGTTCTGTAGTTCTTCTTCTTTTTCTTTTTCTTGTTCTTGTTTTTCTTCTTCTTCTTCTTCTTCTTCTTATAAAGGAATTATTAGAAATAACTTTGATAAAAAAATTAAATCTACTTAGGTGACAACAGAACTAAAAGAAAAAATCTTATTCAAACCTTCAAAAAATATCGTTCTTAAAATATAGGGTTATGGATAACGCTATATATAGTCAATAATTAATATTGTATTATAATTTTGGATTTATCTATTTATCGGTTATCACCTTATCGGGCGATGAATTTATCGTCAGTTATCGATTATCGGTTATCGCGATAAGGTTATCCTTATCGATTTATCGGTTATCGTGATACATTTTTTCGTTATCGCGCCCACCTATGAGAAATAGCAAACCCTGCTAATTCCTTGAATGGATTTAAACCTGCTGAATCTTTATTTTGGATAATTTCACTCCAAAATTCTTCAGGAAAATATTTTGTAGAGTTCCAGTTAATTTAGGTGAATTTTATTTACTGAACTTGAGCAGCAGATATATGATATTCGTCAACTTTCATAAATTCCTTTACTTTATTAATTGATTCTTTGTTTGAGTGCAACTCTTTTCCACAGATAATAGTGATACATTTGCCAATATTTTAAATTATCAGCCATCCTTTGCTTTAATTGATAGAATCAACAGAAGAAAAATTCGACATCTTTCTCTTAAGCAGCCTCATCTTTTGTAATTCTTAGTTGTTATTTTTTTGTTAGTTCCCGGACTTTATTTTCAAATCTGTATCGTAAATATGTCCCAGGATCCCAATATTCCTCATTATTAAAAACAAAGTGATTGACTTTAGCGATTTGAGTTATGAGTACTGGCAATCGATTCAAAGAGCAAATTTAAACCATCTCATAATTTTTGCTTTATCGACTGTATTTTATTTACTTTTTCTCTCTCTCCAAACATAGGCTGTAGAAACAAAAGAAATGCTAAATTTCTCTCATCTTTATACATTTCTGCCAATATTTTTGATAAATAACATTTTGCATCTAACCTTGTTATAACAAAGTGGGTCCTTAATTCAATCTACTGAGAGATAATGCGACCAACAGCTGGGTCAATGGAGAGCCATCTTTTCTTGCAATCGGAGGGAATTTTCACGCAATCTTTCATACAAATTTTCATACAATCTTTTATAAGCCAACTGTTTCATTGGTGACGCAGAGAACCATTTATTGGTTTCAGAAATAAGGAATTCCAGATTTCTCGGGAGAGCATCCGATAATGAACGCGAAATTGATAATTGCAGGAATGACAGACGCATCTTATTAAGAGTAGTAATGGAACTTCCTCCTTGAGTTTCTGGTATACACCCTTATTCACATTTCACACTCACCATAACACTTCCATGTCTCTTCCAATTGCTACAAGTTAATTAATATCAAGCTTTTTATTAATTCATCTGTTACAGTTTTAACTATAGCTTCAGCATTACACGCTTCTAACTCAACAAGATTCAGAAAGGTTGATACATTCTTATATTTTATTTGGCTATAATAAATTATCACAATACCGAGCATTTTGAGCACCGTGATGACATTTGATTCATCGCAAAGAAGACGGTAACATTCTCTCTTCGATGTCATTAATTATGTCAGTTTCAAAATGAGGACACAACACATTATTTATAATTTCAGAACATTCGGTTCTATGCATTTTTAATTGTGAAATTATTTTGCTGTCAGCAAATGTGTTTTTCAATGTATCTTAAATGATCACAATTCATAATTGCTGAATGGCAACTCAAAAATGATGCAAGAGAACCCTCTAAACAAGATGTTTCATTTTCACTAGATTTTGTATTAATAAATTTGGTTATATAGGTCAATGGAATGCCGATTGCATCAATATGTTTTTTTTTTTATTTTATGTGATTCGCTAAGTCATAGTACTTAGCATTAATCTTTACATAGTCGAGTCATTTTCAACTTCTTTCAACGCCTCTTGTTGAAACTCCTGCATACGAGTCTTACAGGAAACTGGGTTCTTTCTTATGTAAAAGGGAAGTTTGGGTCACTTGGAGCCAACTTCAGCCTTAGGATTAGAGCATGCCTATCAATCAAAGGACCAGTGATGTGAGAAGCTTCAATGGAATGTTGATGCAATCTTACTACTTCTAACCTTGTGCCATTGCATAGACCGTTCTCTATTGAAATGTTGCGAAGAAGCATAATTATTGATCCTAGTTCAATTGGAGTTTGTGAGGCGGCATCCCTGAGGGTATTAATCAAGTTATGAATTCCATGGGATATCTGCCAGCTTCCACAGGGTCATCAGCAAGCACTCTGTCAGTACTGTAATAAATCTTGTAGTTACCGGGGAGTTGCTGTAAAATTTATTCATTGATTAAAAGACAATCTACATTCCTAGGAGACAAAATCACTCGATTCGTCTTCTCTGGTTGTGTAGTATTATTGAAAACTTCACCAACTAAAGAGTCTCCAACACAACAATATATCCTCCAACACGATATCCTCTTCAGACATACTCGGTCCTTCAATTCTTGGTGTTGTCCCATTGCCGAGTTGCAGTAACTATGTCGCAAACTCTCGCTGATCAGGTCCTGCTCTCACGTTGTTGTCCAAGCTGAAGCATCGAAAGAAATGCCACAGATGAGAGTTCTTGAGGCAAATTTTCAAAGTAGCCTCACGGGTACTCTTCGGTAATATTGGCAACACTTGTCGAAAGTCACCTCCTAAAACAAAACCTTTCATCCAAACAATTCGTCTACACCAGTGATATCTCTGAGGCACTTGTCAATAGCATGAATGGCATAGGTAGGAATCATAGAAGCCTCATCCAGTATTATGAGATGGTGGCTCTTTAGGAACTTTGCATGATTATTCGAACAGAGCTTACTTCAAATGCTCATTATTACCGATAAGACCAAGTCTTAAGCACGCATCTTTAAATGAAGCATATATTTCTCCCTCCACAGTTCGTAGTTCTTCAAAACTTTTAGCACCTGGCACGTGAAGTAGCAAATTTCTCAACATCTCTTGGGCTGACATTGTACATTGTGCTAATTATGTTAGTGTTCCTTCTTCTTTGTGTCCATTTTTTGTTAGCCTGATTAAACACAACCTGCTCAGGAATTTCTGGATATAAGAAGTTGCGAGCATGGTGGTGGTGATGGTAGTGGCGACGCCGTTTAGTTTAAACCAAGAAGTAAGGGTAGTATCATTTTGCCTCTGCCTTCCAACCATATCCTGGGCATTACCTCTTTGAAAGTAAATCATCTAATAGTTCTCCAGATGCATTGCCAGCCTGTACACTGTATGTGATGTTCCATGTAGCTTAAATTCAGAGAGACGGCACATTGCTTCATGTGGAGTAACATACCGGCATCCAAGATAGTTTCTTATTTCGTCATAATTGCAAAAGCTCTGATTGTTATTAACTGATGTATTATTGGTCACTACGACTGATGCACAGTCATGCCCCTTATAAACATATTTGAATATGTATTTAACACTTTTTATAAAGGAGGAAACTTCAACATTAATGTGTGCTCGATACTTTTAATCAAAAAAGCATTGAATAGTACCACATTACTGTTGTTGTCTACTGTATGTCGTCCAATTTTCACTGTAATTCCAGTGTTGCGCCTCCTGTACTCTAGATATCCATTTTGATTTAGTAATGTTTCATCTCTATAATTTTGGGGGTAGTTTTTTTTGCGAGCAAAGTCCATCATGCATACACGGAGACAAAGGGTTTTGATGACCACACGGACAATGGATCATGAATTCTTTTACTTGATCACGCAGCACAGGGTCATCTTTGAATGAAGGGATCTCAAGGAAGCTTTTAGGGGTCAGTCAAAGCAACAAACTTTTTAAATACAAAAGCCTCTTTCAAATTGTTCTCCGCCCGAATCCTAATCCCCCCCGCTCTCTGCAGCCCCCTTCTGGTTCATTAACGTCAGGAGACTCAAAGCAAACATAAATAATCAGTTCTTATTTGAGGCTCAACACTTCGAGTAGAAAGGCACTTTACCACATTTGCTACTTTTACCACATTTAGTAATTTTTTTACTATTATGACATTTAGTACTTTTTAGTATAATTAGTATATTATGTACTTTTAGTCAATTTTGTATTTTAAGCAAATTTTGTAATTTTAGTAAATATTGTACTTTTAGCACATTTAGTAAATTTTGTACTATCATTACATTTACGAACTTTATTACATTTAACACATTTATTATATTATGTACTTTTAGTAAATTTTGTACCTTTAGGAAATGTTGTACTTTTAGCACAATTAGTATATTTGGGATTTTTAACTATTAGCACCTTTAGTATATTAAGCAAATTTAGCACCTTTAGTACATTGTGTACTTCTATTAAATATGTACTTTAAGAACATTTAGTAAATCTAGTACTTTGATCACATTTTTTTATTGAGTAGTTTTAGCATATTTAGTACTTTTATTACATTTTGAAAATTTTGTATTTTTATCACATTAGTACATATTAAGTACTTTTAGAAGGTTTAGTAGATTTAATACTTTTAGTATATTCAGCACATTTAGTACATTGATTATTTTAGCTTATATAGTACATTTTGCACTTTTAGCAAATGTATCACGTTTATACGATTTAGTACACTTACCATATTTAGTAAATAGGTATATTAAGTATATTTTCTACTTGTAGCACATTTAGTACTTATAGTACAGTTGTACTTTAGTAAATTTTCTACTCAAGCACTTTTGGGACATTTGGCACATATAGTATTTTAGTATATTGGGCACTTTTAGCAAATTTCATACTTTTAATAAATTTCGTAATTTAATCACATAAATTAAATTTCAAACACCCCATATCCATCAAATATTAAATTTCAAACACCCTATATCCATCAAATATAAAATTTTAAACAACTCATATCCATCGAATATTAAATTGCAAGCACCTCATAGCGATCTAATATTAAATTGCAAACACCCCGTATCCATCGAATATTAAATTGTAGACACCTCATATCCAAGTAATATTAAATTGCAAACACCTCATATCCATCTAATATTAAATTGCATACACCCCCTATCCATCGAATATTAAATTTCAACCAGCCAATATCCATCGAACAATAAATTTCAAACACCCCATGTCCATCGAATATTAAATTTAAAACACCCCATATCCATCGAATATTAAATTTCAAATACCCTATATCCATCCAATATTAAATTTCAAACACCCCATGTCCATCGAATATGAAATTTAAAACACCCCATATCCATCGAATATTAAATTTCAAATACCCTATATCCATCCAATATTAAATTTCAAACACCCCATATCCATTGAATATTAAATTTCGAACACCTTATATCTATCGAATATTAAATTTTAAAAACCAGTATCCATCAAATATTAAATTTCAAACACCCCATATCCATCAAATATCAAATTTCAACCAGCCAATATCCATCGAATAATACATTTCAAACACACCATATCTATCGAATATTAATTTTGAAACACCCCATATCCATCGAATAATAAATTTTAAACACCCCATATCTATCGAATATTAAATTGCGAACACCCTATATCCATAGAATATTAATTTTCAAACACCCCGTATCCATCGAATATTAAATTGCAGACACCTCATATCCATCTAATATTAAATTGCAAACACCTCATATCCATCTAATATTAAATTGCAAACACCCCCTATCCATCGAATATTAAATTTCAAACACCCATATACATTGAATATTAAATTTCAAACACCTTATATCTATCAAATATTAAATTTTAAACACCAGTATCCATCAAATTTTAAATTTCAAACACCCCATATCCATCAAATATTAAACTTCAACCAGCCAATATCCATCGAATAATAAATTTCAAACACGCCATGTCCATCGAATATTAAATTAAAAACACCCTATATCCATTAAATATTAAATTTCAAACATTCCATATCCATCGAATATTAAATTTCAAACACTCCATATCCATCAAATATTAAATTTCAAACACCTCATATCCATCGAATATTAAATTGCAAACACACCATATCCATCGAATATTAAATTTCAAACACCCATATCCCTTAAATATTAAATTTCAAATACCCCGATTCAATCGAATATTAAATTTCAAAAACCGCATATCTATTGAATATTAAATTTCAAAAACACCCCATATCCATCGAATATTAAATTTCAAACACCCTAAATCCATTGAATATTAAATTTTAAGTACTCCCTATTATTTGAATATTAAATTCCAAACAGCCAATATCCCTTTAATAATAAATTTCAAACACCGCATGTCCATAGAATATTAAATTTCAAACACCCCATATCCATCAAATATTAAATTTTAAACAGCCGATATCCATTGAATATTAAATTAAAAACAGCCTATATGCATTGAATGTTAAATTTCAAACACCTTATATCTATCGAATATTAAATTTTAAACACAAGTATCCATTAAATATTAAATTTTAAACACCCCACATCAATCGAATATTAAATTTCAACCAGCTAATATCCATCGAATAATAAATTTCAAACATCCCATGTCCATCGAATATAAAATTCCAAACACCCCATATCCATCAAATATTAAATTTTGAACCCTCTCATTCATCTAATACTAAATTGCAAACATCCCATATCCGTCGAATATTTATTTGCAAACACCCCATTTCCATCGAATATTATATTTCAACACCCCATATCCATCGAATATTAAATTTCAACACGTCATATCCATCGAATATTACACTTCAACACTCCATATCCATCGAATATTAAATTACAAACACCTCATATCCATCTATTATTAAATTGCAAACACCCCCTATCCATCGAATATTAGATTTCAACCAGCCAATATCCATCGAATAATAAATTTCAAACACCCCATGTCCATCGAATATTAAATTTAAAACACCCCATATCCATCGAATATTAAATTTAAAACAACCCATATCCATCGAATATTAAATTGCAAACACCTCATATCCATCTGATATTAAATTGCAAACACCCTATATCTATCGAATATTAAATTGCAAACACTCCATATCCATCGAATATTTAATTCAAAACACCCCATATCCATCGAATATTAAATTTCAAACACCCCATATCCATCGAATATTAAATTTCAAACACCCTATATCCATCAAATATTAAATTTCAAATACCCCATATCCATTGAATATTAAATTTCAAACACCTTATATCGATCGAATATTAAATTTTAAACACCGGTATCCATCAAATATTAAATTTCAAACACCCCATATACATCAAATATTAAATTTACCAGCCAATATTCATCGAATAATAAATTTCAAACACGTCATATCCATCGAATATTAAATTTCAAACACCCCATATCCATCGAATATTAAATTGCAAACACCCAATGTCCATCGAATATTAAATTTCAATCACCCCATATCCATCGAATATTAAATTTTAAACACCCGTTATCCATTGAATATTAAATTGCAAACACCCCATATCCATCGAATATTAAATTGCACACACCACATATCGATCGAATATTAAATTTCAAACACCCCATATCCATCGAATATTAAATTGTAAACACCCTATATCCATTCAATATTAAATTGTAAACACCCTATATCTATCGAATATTAAATTTTAAATACCAGTATCCATCAAATATTTTAATTTTAAACACCCCATATCCATCAAATATTAAATTTCAACACTCCATATCCATCGAATATTAATTTCAACACCCCATATCCATCTAATATTAAATTTCAAACACCATCTATCCATCGAATATTAAATTGCAAACATCTCATACCCATCTAATATTAAATTTTAAACACCTCCTATCCATCGAATATTAAATTTCAACCAGCCAATATCCATCGAATAATAAATTTTTAAACACCCAATTTCCATCGAATATTAAATTTAAAACAGCCTATATCCATCGAATATTAAATTTCAAACAGCCCATATCCATCGAATATTAAATTTCAACACCCCATATCCATCGACTATTAAATTTCAACACCCCATATCCATCAAATATTTAATTTCAACACCCCATATCCATCGAATATTAAATTTCAACATCCCATATCCATCGAATATTAAATTTCAAATAGCCCATATCCATCAAATATTTAATTTCAACACCCCTTATCCATCGAATATTAAATTTCAACACCCCATATCCATCGAATATTAAATTTCCTCCATCTATATCCATCGAATATTAAATTTCCTCCATCTATATCCATCGAATATTAAATTTTAACACCTCATATCCATCGATTATTAAATTCCAACACCCCATATCCATCGAATATTAATTTTTAACACCCCATATCCATCGAATATTAAATTTCAACACCCCATATCCATCGAATATTAAATTTCCTCCATCTATATCCATCGAATATTAAATTTCCTCCATCTATATCCATCGAATATTAAATTTTAACACCTCATATCCATCGAATATTAAATTCCAACACCCCATATCCATCGAATATTAATTTTTAACACCCCATATCCATCGAATATTAAATTGCAAACACCCCATATCCATCGACTATTAAATTTCAACACCCCATAGCCATCGAATAATACATTGCAAACACCCATTATCCATCGAATATTAAATTTCAACACCCCATATCCATCGAATATTAATTTGCAAACACCCCATATCCATCGACTATTAAATTTCAACACCCCATAGCCATCGAATAATACATTGCAAACACCCCATATCCATCGACTATTAAATTTCAACACCCCATACCCATCGAATAATACATTGCAAACACCCATTATCCATCGAATATTAAATTTCAACACCCCATAGCCATCGAATAATACATTGCAAACACCCATTATCCATCGAATATTAAATTTCAACACCCCATAGCCATCGAATAATGCATTGCAAACACCCATTATCCATCGAATATTAAATTTCAACACCCCATATCCATCGAATAATACATTGCAAACACCCCATATCCATCGACTATTAAATTTCAACACCCCATACCCATCGAATAATACATTGCAAACACCCATTATCCATCGAATATTAAATTTCAACACCCCATATTCTTAGAATATTAAATTTCAACACCCCATATTCTTAGAATATTAAATTGCAAACACCCATTATCCATCATATAAGAAGAGCGATCTGTGAGTGATGATGCGACATAATCGTATTATTTTTTCTTCTTCGTCGTCAGCTTATTAATTAGCCCGTCTTTATACGGGGTCCCTGTTTTTGATGAGGCGTTTCCACCTGTTTCTGTCTCCTGCCATGTTGGTCTTCAGTCCCTGCTCCTTCATGTCAATTTGTATGCAGTCTCTCCATCTAATCTTGGGTCTTCTCTCCTCCTTCTTCCCTGTACTTCCATCTTCAAAGCTCTTCTCTCATCACTCTCTCCATCCCTCCTCATTATGTGTCAATACCATCTAAGTCTTGCTTCCTGTGTCTTCTTCGAAATCACAGCCACCTTTGTTGCTCCTCTGATCCTTGTATTTGTGATCCTGTTCTTCCTCGGCACGCCACACATCCATCGCAGCATCCTCATTTCTGCTACTTCCATCCTCTTCCCATTACTCTTCTCTACAGGTAATGCCTCTGCTCCACACATTATAGTTGGTCTTACCACAGTTTTGTATACTTTTCCCTTTAATTTCACTGTCATTTTCCTGTCCCACAGAACCCCTGACACATCCCTCCAACTCTTCATTGTAATTCCCTTTGCCGAACGCTTTCGGCAAAGGGACTTACAATACACTATGCCAATGCTATCCCTTTCTCCTTGGGATTTTGCTATTCTTTCTCCTACGAGTATTACACTAAGTGGTCCGGTTCTTTCGGAATCCAAATTGTCAGGTGTTTAGGCAATTATTTTCGTTTAGGAATCTCATTAATCTATTGATTACACTGGTCTGCGTCAAAAATGTACCTTAGGTTTTCTATAGTGTTTCTTAATAAAATTGACCTCCTAAATCCGAATCTGTCATCCGTTTTTCTCTATCACCTCCAGTTTTTGCGATACAGGGGGTGATAATAATTTTATAGTTTATACATCTCCTATATTACATCAAATTTGAATAGTTTTTGCACTGCTCTATTCGCAGTAAATTTTGTGTACATTTTAAGTAATTATGCAAATAGGTTTATATTTTGCAGGTTAAAAATTGCTTAGCATTATAATAATAATAATAAGAAGAATAATAATAATAATAGTGGTTGAGTTAAAAATGAACAGAAAATGTAAGAATAGCTCCGACAGATTTTGCTATGTTTGCGGCAAAGTGACTTTTCCCGAGCAGCAAAGTACAATCCCTCCTGTAATTAAATCTTTGTATCATGCATATTTTGGAGTAAGGCTAAGAGATCAAGATAAAAGTTTTGCACCACATATCTGCTGCAAGGGATGCTACATAAGTTTAAGACGCTGGAGTCAGGGCGAACAGAAGTCCCTCTCTTTTGGTGTTCCCATGGTGTGGAGAGATGGCAAGGACCACACTACGGACTGCTATTTTTGCATGACAAATCTTAAAGGTGAGCATTGTATCAAGTATTTAAGCTTTCTGTATTATACTGGCTCCTGAAAATGTCATTATTATGCAAACACTTAGCATAAAATTAAAAACTAACATAGTTCACTTCAGCATGAACATATCCTTTACTAAACATTTATGTACTATCTGCAACTCCAAATCAATTCCTTTATGTAATATGCAATTATATTTTCCACAGGTATAAATAAGAAGAATAAACATAGTGTGGCATATCCGGATGTTCCTTCTGCCATCAAACCCCTGCCCCATGGCCCAGGAATTCCTATACATTCTCCCCCTGAACATATAGAGGTACATGAAGAGATTAATATGGAAGTTGACCAAGATTATGACACATCTGAGTCTTATCAGGTTTCCACACATGATATGGTCGCAAGACCATTCATTTAAGTTCAGTTAAATGACCTGACCAGTGATCTGGGGGTTTCAAAGGCGAATACACAACTTCTTGGCTCTCGACTTCGTGAAAGTAATCTTCTCGCTTAAGAAACAACATTTAGGGGGGTACAGAAATAGAGAACAAGAGTTTCGAAGCTATTTTTTACAGCATTCTTCCAGCTCTTTAGTATACTGCGACAATATTAAAGGACTTGTTGATGCCCTTGGAATCCCCTACAACCCATTAGAATGGAGACTTTTCATAAATTCTTCCAGTAGAAGTTTAAAAGCTGTGTTACTGAATATTGGTAAGAAGATAGCTTCCGTTCCTATAGGCCATTCAATCCAACTTACTGAAAGATATGAAAATATGGAAATATTGCTTGATGCAATGAATTACTCTACCCACAATTGGAGGATATGTGGTGACTTAAAGGTAAGATCATTTTACACTTGGCATTTCTAAGCTTTTTGATATTGACATTTTCATTTTTAATTGTTAATACTTGTATACACCTTTTGGTCAACTTACATTTTACAAGAATGCAAATCTGGAAATCATGAGTCATTTTTGAGTTATATTTTTTGTTGAAGTGTGTCCCTATAGGTTAATGCATCCTATTGGGTTAATGGGGAACTTATCCTAATTGAGAAGGTATACAACACAACTCAATAAACTCAAAATAAGATGTACATATATCCAATTAGTTCCAATACGATGATTTAATGCATCGGCATACAGGATTTTTCAGTACATATTCATATTTTTATTGTTTTAAGAAATATTACTTTGAATTTGTTTTTAGAAATATTACACTGAATTTACATACCGTGCTAAATTTTTTTCAGGTCGTGTCGCTTACGCTTGGGACGCAAACAGGCTACACGAACCATCCCTGTTTCCTATGTTTATGGGACAGTCGTGCAGATAGTATGCACTATGAGAAGAAGGTTTGGCCTCCACGAGAAGCATTTAGAATTAGATCAAACAATGTGATAGCTGAACCTTTAGTGCCTCCTCAAAAAATACTCCCCCCTCTACTGCATATATAGCTTAGCATAATGAAAAATTATGTCAAAACCCTTAATAAAGTAGGCCAAGCTTTTAAATTTCTTCTTCAAAAATTTCCACAAATCAGTGACGCTAAGCTCGATGGGGGAATTTTTGATGGACTTCAAATCAGGAAAACTTGATCAGCAATTTGATGCATAAATGAAGGACATAGAAAAAGATGCCTGGAAAGCTTTCAAAGCTGTAGTTAACAATTTTCTAGGCAATAAAAGAAGCCTAGAAGAATATGTTGCCCTGGTCAATCAGCTCTTAACAAGTCTCAAACATTTGGGAGCTCGAATGTCTATAAAGATACACTTTGAAGCATGATGCACCAGCTGACAGGCACAAACGAAAATCGTCAAGGGCGTCTGTTCTTCGAAATTATAATTATTTTCTTTATTATGTTGCATTCTTTTATTTTTGTTTATTAAAAGAATTATAGTTTACATACGTGTATTCCTGTTTATATGATATAACAGTAATAATGCATTATTAGATAGAGAAAGTTTTTTTTTTTTTAAATTCAGAAAAATGAGGTAATCTCAATGAAAATGGTGTATGCTGTACTGAGAAAATCTGACCTGATTGAACAAATATACATTCATTTTTGAGCTCAGGAGGTTGGATTCATTAAGAAACCACACAGAAATCCTGGGGAACATCAAAAAAAAAAATTCAAACGCAGGCCTGTGTTATTATTTTTAAGTACACTTTCCCTATGAAATCTAGCAGGGAAATATGTCTGTAATTCTCAACATGCGTCGGTGGCTTTCCAGGTTTAGGCACAAATATCATTTTTGCCACCTTTAGTTTATCTGGGAAGTATCTTAAGTCCCTCAAGTATGTTGTTAGGTGCCTCGACATAATGTATTTTCGCTAGGCCAGCTTTTCCTGGGGCTTTCTGTCTTAAACTTAAAATCATTTTACTCAGTTCTTCTATTGCTATTACTTCTGCTGATTAGTGATTTTTCTGTGTTCGTTAAAGTGATTGGGATTAAGTTTATTTCGTCTGGAGAGTTTTCACTTCTTGTTTTTAATTTCTTTCTTTTGCCGTTCTTTGTTCATGTTGTGCGTGTGCTTTCGGCATTTGATTCCCTCCGAGTTTTTCCTGGTTTATGTCTTCGTTTTCTGTTTCTTCTTTGAGACTATAGTTTTCTTATTCGTTTGCTCTGTTACTGTCTTGAGTGTATTTTCCGGAATATTTACGTTGAAAAGTTATGTTGAATCAACATTGAGAAATTTCATCTGTCCAAGCCCATTTTCCTTCAGCATGTTATTTAGATTTGTGGCATAGGATCAAGAGTTAGCGATATTCATTACAAGCGGGTGTAAAATACACGTTAGGATCTTCAAATTGAGCGATCCATCGATATTTATTGTTCTATGTGGGTCTGAGAATCAATGTATTTTTTATTTGGGATTTAGCAAGATTTCCACGAATGACCTTTAAGGCTGCATCCGGAACATATTAAGTTATCCTGTTTTTGGGTAGTTAGCGGTACTATGTTCATTCATTGCATAGCATTTGAAACATATTTGGATAGTAACAAATATGTCTCTCTGAATGTTCACTGGTGGGATTTTCATGCGAAAAGCAAGTAATCTACTTTCGATTATTTTTGTCGCCATTTCGGTTATTTCACATATTTTCTTGAACACGTGTGTGTGCTCCTTGAATTTAACGATCTCTCTTATTTTCCGCGATTTCTGGTTTTCTTCAAGTTCCTGCTTTATTTCTTCACATGAATACTCTCGGATCTAAGATCCAATCTTCTTGCACACCACGATCCTATTATCTGTAGTGGGACTTTAGCTTCATTATCTGAGGAGGGTCTTTAGCTTCATTATGTGTGTCGGGACTTTAGTTTCGAGATCCATAAAATGACAATTGAGCCCCAAATTATCATTTTTAGGACCAAACCCCACCCGCTGTCAAAGAGGGTGGGTATTGAACTACTTATGGACAGTATACTCCAATTAGAACAAGCGGCCAAGGTCATCGTTAATTGTAATCTTCCTACCGAGCTTTCTACAGAAGCCAACAAACGCTGAATACACACTCAAACTGCTATCTTAACCCCAGCACATCACAACGCAGCCAAAGAATTGAAAGAAAATCTTGACATCACCATCCGTCGAGCAGATAAATCTTCCATCTACGTTATCTTAGATAAAGAGGAATCCCCTTTAAGATAGCTACAATCCCCGAGGACAGAACGAAATTTAAGAAAATAACAAAAGACACTACGAACGACTTCAAATTAAAACTAACAAGCTTATCGGAGGGCATAATGCCCTCTCGCACCTAAAGATACAACTCATCGACGGCGACTACATCTCGGATATGCTTATGGAAACGTTAAAACCCAAAGGCATGGACGCCCTTTTCGCTCTATCATAAGTCAGACGCCAACTATGATATACTAACTTGTAAAATTCCTCAACTCTATTCTCCCATCTTCCTATAGCTTACGCTCATCCGAGGAATTCCTCAACATTTTGGATGTTTTCAAACCAGCTGGCTACATGGCATCCATGAATGTTGAATCGCTCTTTACAACGGTTACAGTGGATCAAACTGTAAACCTTATCTGCAGAAAAAATAATCACACTGAAGAAATATCACCCACTCCTATTCAAGAATCAACTCTACGGCAATTAATACAGGCGTGCACCAAAGAGGCTCCGTTCTATGGCTCTGATGGATACATGTACGTTCAGATAGGTGGTATCGCTTTAGGTTCCGCACTTGGTGTTCTATTTGCCACTTTTTACTTGAGATCTGTATAACACGACACGCCATTTCGTAAAATAATCCCACCCTCAAACTCACCATCTATGTCCGTTTTATCGATGATATTTTCTTGGACCTGAAAAACGCCGAACACCTACTTACACTCATCTAGACCTTCAGAAATAATTCATAACTGAACTTTACCAACGAAAATGAAGAAGAGTCTGCGTTCCCATTCCTCGATGTTCTCGTTCGTTCTTCTCAAGAACGCTTCGTGACTGAAGTGTACATCAAGGCTACAAATTTAGGTCTTTGCATTAATGGTTTCTTAGAGTGCCTCGATAGGTACAAAAGATCGGTGATCACCGCCCTCATAAACAGAGCATTCTCACACTCCTCTAATCGGACAACGATTGATGCTGAGCTTAAACGAGTAAACCAGCTCCTCGTGAACAATGGCTACTCACAAACTTTAATGGACTCAACCGTTAAACGTAAGATGAACTCTGTCATCCTTCCGAAGAACAAACAAGAAAACCCTACATTGATAGACATATTTGATCAGACAACAATAACTACAGGCTACAAGGAAGAAGAGAAGATTCTCAAAACCATTATACACCACAACGTTTCCCCAACCAATCCCGACCACAAAATAAACTTAGTCATATATTAAAACCAGAAAAACACGAGCTCTGTCATGAAGAACAGTTGTCTCCCGGCGACGGTCCCCATCAAGAGGAAAACTTATTGTATGAATACTCGTACAATGGCGGTGATTGCTTCACCGCAGCTCTAAGTACATATGAATGACTTACACCACCTTGTAACGCAGGTTGACAGTGCACTTCCAGGATGTGGCTATTAAGCGCCACGTTACAACACACCATACATCAATCACAAGAGAAATGATAGTCCAGAACATCATCATTATTTTCCGTGATTCTGATCGCTAAATGCTCTCAATGGCTGAGGCGGTTATAATCTCCCAACCTAGACCTTCAACATCAACTTGAGTCGTCGCCAGAATCTGCTACGCCTCCGAATGGAACCAGAACTCATTTAAAAATATATATATTTTAAAATTTGCATCCCTTAGTATGTTTTTTTCGAGTATTTGAATAATAATTTCATCTTAGTTTGGTTATGACTTGTCTTTTTATCAAAGTTATTTCTAATAATTCTTTTATAATATCAAAAAACAAAATGGTGAAGTTCAGAAATAAATATAAGTATCGAAATTTTGTGAATTTTTTAAAACCCAAAGAATTACAAATGGTGAAGTTGAGAAAATGTATTTTTATATATTTTATATAACCATGGCTGCTTTTATTTTAGATTTTAAATATTAATTTTAGTAGCGAAGCGCAAGCTCCTTCCGTAAGGGGGAGTGGAGAGGCCATTGCCTGGTATTATTATATTTAATAGTAAGTTCACTATTCTACCCCAAAGATGACAAACTACTAGGTCGAAAGACGTCTAGGCAAATAATGTCGTGCCTCTTCCGAGTAATTTTCCTCGCCTAGAGCCATTAATTGAAATTATAGTTAAACCTATAAAAAAGCTGCAATTTAAATTAAACAATGAAGCCCTCGCCGATATATATGTAGTGATCATGTACACAAAAGTTGTAGCATTCATATACACGTTCTTTTTTACACTTAGGAATCGCCTAACGATTATGTGAGCTTCATTTATCTCCCCTTAAAACTTCGTCAGCACAAGACCTATAACCAGTATTTATTTGGCCCTTGACCTCAAAGACCAATAATTCTGTTTTTCAATTCCCCTCAAGAGTCTGGGTTAGGTTCACACACACACACACACACACACACACACACACACACACACACACACACACACACACACACACACACACACACTATCTCTCTCCTATCCCTCTCTCTCTTATCTCTCTCTCTCTCCTATCTTAGAAGAATATATCGCTCAGTAAGTAAAAACCAATCCTAAGTTATTCTTCAGCTATGCGAATAGTAAAAAGACAACCTCCCCATCGATTGGTTCGCTCCTCTCTCAAGATAACGACACTGTGGATGATAATGAGGAAATGGCCCAAATTCTTAATTATTTTTTTGCTTCTGTGTTTACTACTGAAGATGAGACCAAGGTTCCAGTTCCAGTGGAATTGTTCGACAACAATGAACAACATTTGAATGACTTTTGTATTTCTGAAAACGAAGTCAGAGAAGGCCTGAAAGCAATTAACGTAAATATTTCTCCTGGTCCAGACGGTATTCACTCTCACATTTTATATGAAATATGCGAAACAATCACTATCTCCTTCACATATATATTCAATAAAAGTTTAGAAACGTGTGTTGTACCAAAGGATTGGAAAATTGCAAATATTACACCAATATTCAAAAGGAAGACCACTCCCGTGCCGAAAACTACCGCCCTATTAGTTTGACCTCCATGTAGAGGAATTACAACATAAAGCCTTCCCGAGGGCCAGGCGGACGTATACTTTGAAGCCCCTCCCCCCTTGCGGAGAAAGCAAGAGAATCGAGTCGCATGCGGAGAGTCGTGGGAAGGTTAGCCGGCGAATAACCGTCTAACTGCCTACCCTGTTTGATCTCCCCGCCGCATAGGTAGTTGGAGTGAGCCACTGTATTAAGGTGACCACCAAAGGCCCTTAAACAGTGCTCAAAAGATCCAATTACCTACGAGATCCGTAGGCCCGTGGTTAAATCGCCCAAAAGCGGTGCCAGTCAAAATGAACGCCAAGGAAGGTAACGGTTGGTGGTGTCTCTAATTAATAAGCCAACTTGGGCACAGCGGTGCCAACCTCCTCACCCCTAGTTATCCCCTATGCGGCACATCCCTCGCTCTCCCCTCTGCAGCCTTGCCCATTCCCCCTTAGATGGGGCGGTCGCCAACCTATAAATAAGCCCCTGAAGGAAAGAGAAAGGATTATTCGGTGAGAGACGACAGAGGACCAGTTCGAGAAGATCGGTCATTCGCCCAATTTCGATATAACCATAAGATTCGAGGAGAGACGATAAAGGATCAGTTCGAGAAGATCGATCCTTCCCCCAGTGTCAAATTAACTTAAAACGTCACGTTTTGTATCGGTACCAGACTGAACCATCCTGTACAGACTTAAAAGAAATCTGACTAGATTACCATTTCTAGTGCCAAACCAAGAATTTCGGCAGCAAGAGAAGAAGTCTGACTGGATTACCATTCCTAATGCCAAACCAGGATTATCGGCAGCAAGAGAAGAAGTCTGACTGGATTACCATTCCTAGTGCCAAACCAGGAATTTCGGCAGCAAGAGAAGAAGGATTTTTTCGGTGCCAGCCCGAAACATCCTGCACAGGCTTAGTAAGAAGCTTAGCAGGACCAATATTCCTAGTGCCAAACAGGAATTTCGCAAGTAAGATAATAGAAGAACCAGTCACCCTCGAGTGACTCTCAAATTGCGATCTTAAGACCGAAGAATTAGACATCGGATTCCCTTACCTCCATCCCATCTCGAAGAAAATCTACCATCGGCCATTCCAACACTCCGAAGTGCGAGAAAAGCCCTCTAGTGACATCCGGCAACCCCTGATCCTATCTATCATGTAAGTTAGAATGACCATTTATATTCGTATTGCTTTAGTATGAGTTTAAAACGGTACTCAAATTAACTGAAGTAGAAACAATTTTGCGTGAACCTCGTCATTTATATTAGTAGAAGAGTGTAATTTAATTTGAGGTTTAACGCTAATCTAAATGGATTACGATAAAATAACTAATCGGCAATTGGTTTGTTTATGTGGAGCCTATTTTTTCATTTTTGTCATGAATAGATTTTGTAATAGGCCCAGTTGCAAGTATGTTTAGCCTCGTTTCACTTATTAAGGGAATATAAATATTTTTACTGTTTTTTTTTGTAGTTAATTGATAACTTTAAAATATATGCTTATTTTGGGATAATTCTGTTGTTTCAATGGATCCTGTACGTGTTTAACGGGCTCTTTCCTTAAAACGGATTAAACGCTGTGACACTCTCTCAACAATAAAGTAATTAAAAAGTCCACTCAGCCAATATTGAAGTATTGTTGTCTTACATAATTAATGGGATCAGACCGGCTCCCTTAAAACAACAAATACAATACGATTTTACGACACTCAGTAATTGGAAAACTATTTAAAAGAATAATGAGAGACTAAATTGTAGATCACATGGAAACGAAAAACCTTATAAAAGATTCTCAGCATGGATTTCGTCGAAAAAGATCATGTTTGACAAACTTGCTTGATTTCTTTCACGACATATTCAAAATATATGATGAAGACCGAGCTGCCGATATCGTGTATTTCGATTTTCAGAAGGCATTCGACAAGGTACCACACAAACGATTGATTGCCAAAATCAAAGCTCATGGTATCGGAGGGAAAGTAGTTAAATGGATAGAAGACTGACATAGTAATAGAAGTCAAAGAGTAGTAATTTGTGGCAGCCCTTCCAGCTATATTCAAGTAACAAGTGGCGTGCCACAGGGATCGGTGCTTGGACCAGTACTCTTCTTCCTTATATACATTAATGACATAAACATTGGAATAATTAACAAGTTATCAATGTTTGAAGATGATAGCAAAATTGGCGGCCGTGCAAAAACCTCCGAAGACCTTGCACTGATTCAAGATGAAAAACAAATTGGTTGAATGGGCGAGCAAATGGCAAATGAATTTTAACGTCGCAAAGTGCAGCTTCCTCCACATTGGTAAAAACAACGCGAGAACCAACTATAAACTGGGCGGAACCGACATACCAAACGTCAACGTAGAAAAAGATCTGGGTGTAAAAATTTCCAGCGACCTTAAATCAAGTAAACAATGCATGGAGGCAGTGAAAAGGGCAAACAGGATACTAGGTCTCATAGGGCGTACATTTCAAAACAAGTCTAAAAGATGTATTCTAACACTTTATAATCCACTTGTTTGGCCACATTTGGAATATTGCGTGCAGTTTTGGTCACCCCATCTAGAGTGCGGCACAGAAAGATTAGAGAGAGTCCAGCGTCGAATGACCAATATGATTCCTCACTTGAAAACAAATAATTACCAAGACAGTCTTAAAGCTCTAAATCTATTCTCTCTTAGACAGAGACGCATACGCGGGGGACATGATAGAGTTATTTAAAATCGTTTATGGTTTTGAAAATGTAAATAAATCAAAATTTCTAATATTTATATCAAATGAATCAACGCGTGGCCACAACATTAAGCTTGAGGGAAGTCACTTTCGGGCAGACGAAACGAAATTCTTCTTCTTCAACAGAACCAAAAGAATCTGGAATAATCTACCAGATGCTATGGTTAACGCAGCTAGTATAGTTTCATTTAAAGACAAATTTGATAAATGGATGATGACAAACCCTAACCCAGACTTGTTTTACAGTAGATAAAAAAAAGGGTGATGAAAAATAGTAACTAATAAAGTTGCAATCTACTTTAGCAAATTTTTCCTGCCGCGCCTTCACTTTGCCGTTTCATAGAGCTTTGTTGTTCCATAATCCTTCTGGTAGCCTAGTGAGGATCAGTAGATCTGTTGCTACCAAACTTCGATATAATCTCGATGTAATCTCTCTCTCTTATCTCTCTCTCTCTCTATCTCGTATTTCTCTCGTATCTCTCTCTCTCTCTCTCTCTCTCGTATTTCTCTCGTATCTCTCTCTCTCTCTCTCTCTCTCTCTCTCTCTCTCTCGTATTTCTCTCGTATCTCTCTCGTATCTCTCTCTATCTCTCTCGTATCTCTCTCTCCTATCTCTAGCTCACTCCTATCTCTATCTATCTCTCTCTCCTATCTCTCTCTCCTACCCCGTAAGGGACGCGGCGATTTGCTTTCCTGGCCGCCGTGCTGATGGGACTCAGCGCCCCGTCTGGCCCCAGCTTAGCCTCTTCTCCTTCTTTCAGATAGCCTGTATTTCTCCCCTACTTCGTTGCTTTTCATACAACCTCTCCCACAACTTTCTCTGGTCGGCCTCTATTTTCACAAGGTAGATGCTGACCTTCCTTTCAGCCAACCGTCCCGCATCGGGGCTGAGGGGGTGGGGGACAATGTTCCCTAATCCCTGAGCTCTGGTTTCGGATAGTGGGTGTTTAACAATCTACTTCATCCCCACCTATACTTTCCTCACATCCCTTTTCCTTCTCACTTCATTATCTATTTTTTTTTCGCCGTGTCCAAGGTGGAGCCACCATGCCGAGGGGCTGCCAGTCACGAGGCGGGAGCCTAAAATGGCGAAACCTGGCTCTGCCAGCCCCATTCGCACTCCCCGTAGAGCGAGCCACTGCGGGGGGTGATAAGCGTTTGCTTCCTGCAGAAAGAATAAGGTCGCAATGCCCCATGATGTGAAACCCCCAAATAAAACTCTCCCCCTTTCCCCCTCATCATCGACGGAGACGCCTTCGGGCAGCTTCACTGAAAAAATGGAGCCCCCTCCACTGTGCTCTCGCAGGGGACCTTCCAAATCTCTTTAACCGGAAAGGAGGCTTACTTCTCTCCTTTGCCTTAGGGCGCTTCCCTCTTTCCGGCGACAGTCCCCCCTTTGCTTTCCAAGGGGACTGTCAAGAAAACCAGAAGGTAGCCCATAACCGACCGCTCCCCATTGAACCGGTTCGGTAGGGCAAACCCCCATAGGGGGGAGAGGGGAGAATGGCCCCATCGGTCGCTTCCCTCAAAACACCTGCTGGCACGAATATTAAACTTAGTGGGGGGTCATGGCCTGTGCCCTCCCCTATTGTAGACTAGTAAAATCACTGCCAATGGGACCTGTGATGTCCTGGGGGGAGGGGGGGATGGCCAAATGGAGCCCCCCATCCCGAGATAGACATGATCCTTGAGGCAACCCATCATCTACCATGAACTTCGTGAAAGGAGTAGTTTATGCGAGGGAACTCGTGGACTACTCCAAAGAGTACATCACCTTAGAGCTGGCCGAATATGGGTCGGTCAAGGTCGAGCCTGTGATGAGAAAACAAGGAGGAGCCTCGAGACCTACCCCTGCACTCTTCGTCATGTTCGACTGTGACAATCTCCCTGAGACAGTGCGTGCCAGTTGGTATAGCTACCGCATGAAGGAATTCGTGCCACTGCCGCGGAAGTGCTATTACTCTCACCGCTTCGGTCATACTAATCTCTCATGTCGACGTGCAAAGTAGAGGTTGCTCCAAGGCCGCACACAATAAGTCCAAATCGTGTGTGGCCAAGTGTGTCAATTGTGGAGAGCCGCACCCCGCTTCTTTGAGGCAATGGGGTGCGTATCTCCTTGAGAAGGAAATACTGGCCGTTCAGGCTCAGAATCGTCTCTCATTTCGCGAGGCTAAGGACTTACCCCTGGCGCACCAGGTGCTACCCTGGACGTCCTATGCCTCAATGTTAAAAAAGACACCCTCTGCTCCTGCCCCCCCCCTCCCGGCCTACGAGTAAGGTCGTTTCCGCGCCTATTCGGAACCCTTCTTCGGGTTCTACCCACCCCGGGCGCAACCCTGGTAAAGCTAGCGGAACAAAGGGTCCACACCCAGTGCCGGCTGTAACCAGTGCTTCCCTCCCCCTTCCTCCAGCGTCATCGTTTACCGTAAGGCGAAACGGTCACGCGCCTCCACCGAGTCGTTAGACTCCCAGAGGGGGATGAGGGGGAGTGGTCGATGACCTCCTTTGTAGTGATCACTTTCCCATTTAAATGTTAGATTAATCTTTTTTCTGGACAGTAGAGGCCATCTGTCGTCTGCACAGTGCGGCTTCCGCAAGTTCCACTCCACGTCTGTCGCTCTGTTTCGAATGGAAAATGCCGTCTGGGAGGCCTTATTTCGTAGATAGCACTACGCCAGGGTGTTTTTCGATCTGGAGAAAGCCTATGATACCGCATGGGGATACAGTATTATGTAACACACTCTACACGATAGGGGCGAGGGAACGCCTCACCATCTTTATATCTGAATTTTTGCGAGATCGTCGATTCCGCGTACAGGTGATGTAGCCTTTTCGGCCCAATTGAACAGAAAGAGGGTGTCCCGCAGGTAATTGTCCTCAGTGTCACACTTTTTGCCTTGCACATCAACGCCATCCCCTCAGTGCTGACTGAAGATGTTCTCGCTACGCTCTACGTGGACAACCTTTCGATCTCTTTTGGCGCGGCTCAGATGCCAACTCTGGAGCGTCGATTCCAACAGGCATTGAACAGCGTCTCCCGCTATGCCGAAGCGCACAGATTTCAGTTTTCCTTGCCTAAGACTAAGGTGGTGCACTTGCCCGCCATCCACGGCTCCAGCCTGACTCAGGCTTGTTTCTTAATGGTGTACTCCTGGAATTGGCTGAATCGCACCGTTTCCTTGGTCTTGTATTTGACCGACACCTCACCTGAGAAGCTCATATTCGCAGCCCTAGGGTCTGTTGTACCCGCGACATGGATATTCTCGGTTCCATGACGTTCAACGGATGCGAGTTTTAAGCATACGCAGCTGAGCGTGTATTGCGGAAGGTGGACTCGATCCATCAGTTCGGAGACCGGATTGTGATCTATAGCGAAGCACAAAGCGCCCTGAGTGCTCTCGGGGCATTGGAATCTCAGCATCCCCTGGTTCGCGATATCCATGACGTCATGGTTTTGGCGAGCCTGGCGAATGTCGAGATTATCTTCTGCTGGGTTCCTGGACATGTAGGAATTGTGGGGAATGAGCGCGCCGATGAGGGTGCCAAAGAGTCTGTGAGGACTCTGCGACCGGACCATCGTTTCGCACTTCCTCACACCGACTACATGGCAAGAATACGGGCAGCTCTTCGGGCTGCTTGAAAAGAAGATGGGAGACGGTCGAAGGGAACTTAAAGTTGCGTGTCATTGCGCCACTATTGTTCCCATGGTACGGAACATTGTCCCGACCATGGGTGGTGTCCACGCGAGAAGCAAGAGCAAAACGCAACTCAGTCACAGTAAACTTTTCGTTGAAGGGTTCTTCGACTCTGGAGGTAAAGTCCAGTCGGAGGCCTTCCGCGACATCACGACACGCATTGAATGCTGGTGGAGCAGCATCCTGGCTAGAGAATGCGGAGAAAGCGGTCGCGAAGGATTCCGCCACGGACGCGGGGTCCGAGATTGCGGTCCCACTCTTCTGGAAAATGAGAGGGGGGTCCTGCGCGAATTTGGCCCGAATCCTTTTGACTCGCTTCCACACCTCTGTTAGAGGGTTCTTCCCGTTGAATGAAGACACGTATGTCCGCCAAGAAGAGCGGCGGGGGTGTTCCAAAATATACCGGAACTTAGCCCTAGCCCGACGAAATTCAGCGACAGTGAAATGGTTTGGGCGGCGCTTATAGCGCATGTACGCATAACGCTTCTGTTTGAGGGCCGTCTCACACTCGGCCGACCACCATGGGAGTGGTTGGCGTCCAAAACGGCCAGACGTTCTGGGATTAGTAGTCAGGCCCGCGACGATGAGGTTACCGGAGAAGGACTCAACGGCCTCATCTACCGACCTAAACTCCTCGACTGAGATAGAGAATTCAGTCATTTCCTGAAATGCAGGTCACCACACCCGCGCCAAGCACCACCGAGGTGGGTTCTCAGGCGTCAGTTGCCCTGAAAATGATATTTGAATGGGAAAGTGATCACTACCATGGAGGCCATCAACCACCCCCCAATCAAAATCAGGCTGTGCATCCGAAGAGCACAAAGATAGATCAAGGGGAGAAAATGAAGCGGTTCTCGGGCAGTGATGCGTAAACTCATCCACATTTAGGACACCTATCTCCAGCTCTTCGATCAGATCGGCAAGGACTTGTTTCCTGGGATTTATTGAGTAATCGCCCCAAATAAAATGTCTGCCATTCAGATCTCCAAGCAAGAGAAAGGGCCTCGATAACCGTGCCACGACACGGCGGAAGTCGCCCGCGTCGAAGTCAGCTGACGGTGGAATGTACGCAGAAATGATAGTATACCTCCTATCCAGGTGAAGCTGCACAGCCACTGCCTGAAAGGAGGTATCTAAAGTGAAAGGAAGAACGAAAACATCATGCCGGGTGTAAACCACGCATCTCCTACCTCGGCTATCTCGTGGTGGTGGGATTCGCAAAACCCTTATACCCCTGGAGGGTGGGCAGAGGGCACGTGCCTAGCATGGTCTCATGTAGAAAAATAGCTAACTGGGAACGGGACGGGACGAGGCTTCGCAGCTCCTCTCAGTTGGCCTGGAGTCCACGGCAATTCCATTAAGGAAAATGCCCTCCAGGCCTAGCTCGAAGGAGACGCGGGGGCCCTCTTCGAACAGAAGACCCTTACGGGAATGGCCGTAGGCTTCCCGGAGGCACAAACCCCGGGCGCTGTTGGCCGGGCAAAGTTCTGAAGGCGCTGTCTCCTTCGAGGACTTATTGGGGGAGGTTGGGCTCACCATGCGAGTCTTTTCCTCCCTCCACCTCGAAACTTTAGGCGGGCGTTGCGGCTTCGGAGGCGGGGGCTCTCTTTTCGAGGAACTACCGTCTCCGAGCCACCCGCCACACCTCGAGGCGTGGGCGAAGGAGCCGAAGCTCCTTTGTTGCTGTCCTCCTTTCCGGCGACAGCTTTAGGAACCCCGGGAGATGGCCTGGCGACCAACTTCAGGGGTGTAGCGTCCTGTGAGTCTAACGACTCAGTGGAAGCGCGTGGCCATTTCGAATTACGGGAAACGGTCGTGCTGGGGTAAGAGGGGAGAGCCCTGGTATTAGCTGGCGCTAGGTGTGAACCCTTTGTGCCACCAGCTTTACCAGGGGAGCGCCCAGGTTGAGTAGAACCCACAGAAGGGCTCCGAATGCGCGTGGAACCAACCGTGCTCGTTGGCCTGGATGAGCCAGGAACAGAGGGTGTATTTCTAACCATTGAGACATAAGACGTCCCAGTTAGAGCCGGGTGCGCCAGGACCAAGTCCTTAGCATCGCCGAATGAGAGTCGATCCTGGGCTTGAACGGCCAGGATTTCTTTCTCGAGGAGATATGCACCACATTGCTTCAAAGAACCGTGGTGTGGCTCTCCGCAATTGACAAACTTGGTCATACACGATTTGGACTTATTGTGTGCGGCCTTGGAGCAATTTACACAGACTTCGAGTGACCCTGACTTTGCACGTCTACATGAGCAATTCGTATGGCCGAAGCGGTGACAGTAATAGCACCTCCGCGGCAGTGGCACGAATGCCTTCACGAGGTAGCGGTACCAACTGGCCTGCACTGACTCAGGGAACTTGTCACAGTCGAACGTGACGAAGAGTGTAGGGGTGGGTCTCGAGGCCCATCCCTGTTTTCTCATCACACGTTCGACCTTGACCGCCCCATGGTCGGCAGCTTTAGGGTGATGTCTTCAATGGAGTAGTCAACGAGTTCCCTCGCATAAACTACTTCGGTGTCACACTCACCGGGGTGCATCAAGTGTCCGAAGAGCACTTATCTTGGCCGCCTCGGAGGGATTCGCCGCATTCGCCAGAAGGCTCCCGTCCGAGAAACGGGTCACCTTCGGCTATCTACCAATTACACTAGCTAATGCTCTCCTCTGATGGATCATGTTGCCTATGCCCAACATGGTGCCATCAGTGGAGTGAATAACGAGGAAGCGTTTAAAGCCAGCGGGCTCGAAAACACCAGGTAACCTCTGAATGAGGGGAACGATATTATCGATGCTCTGCCCTGTGGACTTTTTGTCTTGGTCATAGTCTGGGGCTCCGCACCCGGGGGGAGGGGGCAGAAGGGCCGGATGTGCCGATCTTGGCTTGGTCGCTTACAGAAGTGGCAGCAGACCCATCCATCCCCGCAACCCGACAGGAGGGCGGGGAATGAACCCGCTTCTTCCCTCCACCGACAGGAGCCTCCAGGCCAGATGGAACGGCCTCAGTCAGGTCCTTCTCCGAGATGGAGAATGTCCTGGCAGTTGCAGGGCCACCGGTCGGAGGAGATCCCTCCCCTCCTTGTACTGCCTTGGAAACCCAGGCCGTTTGAGGAGGACCTTGCATAGGCACGGATTCGGGTTCGGTGCTTGACGCCGAGCCCGGATTCCCTCCCATGAAAGGCCCTACCGTCTGAGACTGGGTTGCCTCAAGGACCATGTCTATCTCAGTTGGGCCCTCCAGTTGACCCTCCCCCTCCCCGGGCATCGCAGGTCCCGTTGGCAGCGTTGTAACAAGTCATGTATGCGGAGGCACAGGCCTTGACCCCGGCAAGGTTCAATATTCTTGCCAGCAGGTCTTTTGAGGGAAGCCTTTGACTTGTTCGCAGGTGTTCAGTGTTGCGCGCTCGAATCTAATTCTTAAAATTCTTTTTTGACATAATTTACTTATATTTAGAGTGATTTTTTCTTTTTTAAAATAGATTTGTTTCATTGTAATTACAATTAAATATTTTTTTTGTGTGTGTGCGTGTATATAAATAAATACATAATCGACAATATCCGGCCGGTTTTTTGTTGTTTTTTTGCCGTCATCTCCTAAGTTCATCTTCAATAGACACCCAACTGTAAGTAATTTCCGAGTGTTAATAAATTATTTTATTTATCAATATTGTCTTAGAGTTATCCCTTTTTTTCCGTTTAATTATGTTCATTCCTGTTGCTAACCGTCCTGTTACAGGCCGTTGACCAATCACAACAGGGCCTTTGCAATCCCTTAATCCGCCTCGTGTTTCTGCCAGCGCCATTTTGCTTCATCTTTCTCTCTAAGCGAGTAATTTCCTAAAAATATTTCGTTCTAAAATCATAATTTATTTAGTATATATTCCCTATTTGTTAGTGATTTTTCAGGAATAAAGATAAGTTTTAAATACTAATTTTTCTTTAATACAAGATATATCTCTTCGATTTAGTGAATTATAGAATTCATTTCGGTTGATATTTAACGGTTGATAGGCATTGGTTTTACATAACATAACATAATTACATGAATGACAAAAGCCACAAGGGCCTATCAAAGGTCATCCGCCTCCGTCAAAACCCACCCACAAAAAGCACCATCACCAGGGGAAGACAAAATCAAAGTCCCCCGCAATATAATATAACAGATGACAAAAGCCACAAGGGCTCATCATAGGTCATCCGAGTCAAACGGCCTTTTTTTTAAGGCACCCAAACTCCCAAGAAAACTACATCCAGAGGATTGCATCTAGAAACAAGGGTATCACCAATCAAGGCTTGTCAAGAACTAAATCATGCAGCTATAGATATATACAAACAATATTAATATATACAAAACTTAGGAACCATCACAACCTTCCCTCCCCATAAACTCATCCAACCTACTCTTAAATACATTTAGATTTGGACTACCTACTACCCTCTGCAGCAATTTGTTCCAGAAGTCTACCACTCTATTGGTGAAAAAATATTTTCTTAAATCCAACCTACACCCTTGCTTTTTAATTTTCAAGTGGTGACCTCTATTTAGTCCGATTTCCATCATCTAACTCAAAAAACTTGCTAACATCCAATTTATCTATCCCGGAAAAAATTTTAAAGAGCTCAATCATAACCCCTCTCACACACCTCCTTTCGAACGAGAACATATTTAATACCCTCAGTCTATCTATATATTCAAGGTGCCTCAGGGAAGGAATAATCTTTTTCCCTCCGTTGCTCTGACTCGAGAAGGTTAATATCGTGTCTAAAATGTGGGGACCATGCCTGTATACAGTACTCTAGATGTGGCCTAACATAAGAGTTATAGAGTTTAAGAATAACCTCCTTACTTTTGTAACTGACATTTCTTTTAATGAAAGCCAGCACTCTATTTACCCTATTTCTTGCTTCAATACACTGCTTAGAAAACCTTAATGACTTATCTATTACTACTCCTAGATCTTTCTCATCCTCTACTGAGCTCAGCCAATGCCCATCCATTTCATAGTTAAATTCTCTATTATCTTTTCCCATGTTAATAACTTTGCACTTATGAAGGTTGAAAGTCATTTGCCACTTATGTGCCCAGGATAACAATTTATTTAAATCCCCCTGCACTTTAAAATTATCATCAATATCTTTAACTACAGCTGCTAATTTGGTATCATCGGCAAAAATTGACACTTTATTATTAACTGCCTCCCCAAGATCGTTTATATAGATGACAAATAATAATGGACCGAGAACTGATCCCTGAGGAACCCCACTGATAACATCCCTCCACTCTCAGTTTACACCATTTAGCACTACCCTTTGCTTCCTGTCTTTCAGCCCCTCAGCTATCCAATTTGAAACACCCCCACATATCCCAATCATTTTTAATTTATGAACTAGTCTCCTATGTGGTACCTTATCAAATGCTTTACTAAAATCTAAGTAAATTATATCTACATTCTCTCCCTTATCTACTTGATCTGTTACAAACTCCAGAAAATCTAGTAAATTAGTCAAACATGATCTACCTGATCTAAACCCATGCTGAGCATCGCTGATTAACCCCTCCCTCTTTAGATGTTGGCAAATCCCTTTTTTAACTATTTTCTCAAGAATTTTACAGACTACAGGAGTTAGGCTAACCGGTCTAAAGTTATTTGGATCCTCTTTACTACCCTTCTTGAAAATGGGGACTACATTCGCTCTCTTCTAATCCTCGGGTATTTCTTCATATTCCAGTGACCTAGTATATAACTTGTCCAGAGCTATTGAGATACTTTCTACACCTTCTTTAAGTATCCTAGAATCAATATTATGAGGGCCGGAGGCCTTGGTAGTATCTAACTCACCTATTAGTCCTTTTATCGTCCTCCGATCCAACCTAATGTTAGTAAACACCTCTTTCCCTGACCCATGAGTACTATACATAAGACTATTTAGTTTCTCCCTTGTAAATACTGATGCAAAATGACCATTTAGTACCTCAACTATTTCCTCATCAGTTTCTCTCACAACCCCTTCATATTTGATAGGTCCTATTTTAACTCTGCCAGACTTGTTATTAATTTTATAGTAACTAAAAAACTTTCTAGAATCTTTGTTGCTATCCTGAGCTAATTTAATTTCTGACACCCTTTTGTTCTTCTTTATAATCTTATTTAACTCATTCCTAGCCATTCTATAATCACTTAAATTTTGAATATTATTTTGTACCTGTAATTTTTTGTATGCCCTTTTCTTCTCTTAAATTTTTCTAGCTATCTCCTGATTCCACCATAATGGTTTCCTACTTTTGTTCCTAATGGCCTTCATTGGGATACATTGTTCTTGGACTACATTTATTATATGCTTGAAAGTATCCTACATCCCATAAGCATTTTTACCTCTGAATTCTATATCCCAGTCTACCAAATTTAGCAAGCTTTGAAGTTTTACATAATCTCCCTTATGAAAATTTGGAACTTTTTCAGCATTCTGGGTTATTTTACCCTTCTCAATTCCCAAGTTAAAACGAACTATCTGATGGTCACTATTTCCCAATGCTTCCCCAACAGTCAATTCTTGAACTAAATGATCACTGTTAGAAAGTACTAAATCTAATATATTGTCCCCCCTCGTTGGCTCATTAACAAATTGATTAAAAAAATTATCCTCAAAGCATTCTATGAACCTGCCACTTGTTCTATCCCTACCTATCATATTTTCCCAGTCCACAGAGTTTAAGTTGAAGTCCCCAATAATAACTGCATCTGTTTCACATCCCTTACTTATTTCCCTTATCATTAGTTCATCCATATCATCAGTCTGCCCAGGTGGCCTGTAAAAAGCTCCCAAATGCACCATTCTATTTTTACTGAACCTAATATCTATCCAAAGTGACTCAACTCCATCCTGCTTTATTGAAGTATTTAAACTTGAAACAATGTTGTTTTTTATATAGATAATTATTCCTCCACCAATCCTACCTGTCCTTTGACTAATGTACATATTATAGCCCTGTAAATCAAATTCACTTATAGTTTCACTAAATTCTATTTCATTAACCCATGATTCAGTAACGCATAATATATCTATATCCTCATTGCTAATATAACTAAATAGCTCATCCTTCTTGTTTCTAAGACTACGAGCATTTGTATAGAAACAATTTAACCCCCCTATCCCTGAAGCACCTCTTGAAACTTGAATGATCTCACCTCTATCGCCTTGGAACCTATTTCTGTTATCTGCCAAGTCCATTCTACTTTCAGGACTATAATGTCCTCTCATAATTCCCTGACCACTATTAGTATCTAGTTTCCCGCCCGCAAAGACCTAATAACATGATCATACTCCTCCCACAACACATCTACCCCCCTCCTACTCAAATGCAGTCCATCCATCGCATACATTTCTTTCATTCCAACAAACCTATCCCACACACCCACAAACATGACACCTTCCATCTCACACATCCTCCTCACATAATCATTCAGTTCAATTGCACGAGACATCCATTCTACGCCAACATCCATTCTTGGAAGCACAACTAGTCTGTAATAATAAATCTATTCTGCAATTAAAATTTGTAAGTAAGTGTACTTATCATATTGTTTAGCAATTTTCTAATATAAAGTGAAGTTCTAAATACTAATTTGTATTGAATCAAGCATAAAACGGTGTGGTCAAGTATAAGTGAACATAAGTGAAATCGAAAAAAAAGTGAAGAAAAGTGAGGTTATTATAAAAAAGAAGGATGCCCGGAGCCCCCAAATTAAAGCATTGTTGCTTTAAATGCAAGAATACACGTTGGATCATCGATTTTCAAGAACAATGTTTTGAGAATATCACGTCGAGAAGTGTATGCGAATTCTGCAAAATAAAAGAAAAATTTGATATCGAAAAGGCAAAATGGATGTCTGTAATAAGCTCTATGGAAAACCGCATCAATGCCCTCGAATTAAAGAACTGTGCTTGTCAAACAGAAGATGAAACCAGAATAGCTCGAGTAGATACTAAAATCGTGAAACTGGAACAAGAAGTCGCAATTCTCACTAACAAAATTGATACATCAAACATAAAAGACGAGGACAATTTCATCCAAGTCAGAAATATGCGCCCATTCAAACCAATCATTCAGAAAAAAAACAATCTCAACCACAAATAGATATGATATATTGTCCTACGAAGAAGAGGAAGAAACGTATTTAGCTGGTGACTCAATAATTCGGAATCAAATCAAACACTTTGGAAGTTGGAACATCAAAAAGCGCAAATTCCGATGCTATCCAGGAATATAGATTGAGCAATTAACAGAACAATTAAACAACTTTGAGATGAAAAACAAAGAGAGTCAAATCATAGCGAATGTTGGAAGCAACGATGTGTTCAACGGAAAAAACTATCAAGGTTCGGAAAGCATAATGAATGACTACAAGAAAATGATAAAAACAATCAAGACCAAAACGGATAATGCAATTGTTGTTGGGGTGCTACCAAGAATTTACGAGAGATACGAAAATCTAAGTCGAGCAATTGGGATAAATCATCGTCTAGAAGATCTTTGCAAGAAGGAGAATGTTAAATTTATTGACCCCTGGCTACTTTTCATTCACAACAAAGGCTTGTTTTCTCAGGATGGCATCCATCTCTCCACAAAAGGTAAAATGAAATATGGAGAATTGCTTCAAACTAACCTACGAAATTTAATGAAAAATAAAGCACCAAGTCAAGAACCACAGGAAAACGATCGAAGCCCCAATTCAGAAGAAATCAGTTAAACACATTAGAAACTCTATTCTTTAACGCAAGATCAATTAGAAACAAATTTACGGAGTTCAGAGCGCTAGTATTGACCAAAAAGTACGACATCATAGGAATAACTGAGACATGGATACATACAGAGTCACGTGATATTATTTCAGAATTCCAGTTAAAAGGATACAAGTTATTTCATAAAAATAGATTACTGAGAGAAGGTGAGGGTGTACTTTTATATGTACGCGAAGATTTGCACCCTATAGAATGTAACACTGACTCTGTTTTTAAAATGGTAACGGTTAAAATAAACCAAAAAAAGAACCTATATGTTATTTTAGTTTATAGGAGTCCACATCAGCTCCGGGAGACAGATGACTAATTTTATGAATACTTAACGAACATTTGTAAAGACAAGTTATCAGTGATCATTGGAGACTTTAATTGTGAAAAAATAAACTGGCCTAACAAAACTGCAGACTCAGAAGCACAAAGATTGATTAATTTTATTGAGGATAATTTCCTGACTCAGTGGGTGAAAGAACCAACAAGAGATGAAAACATATTGGATTTAGTGTTAACATCAGACGATGAATTGATTTCAAATTTAAATGCTGGAGACAGAATAGGAAATAGTGATCATAACGCAGTAGATTTTGGAATTAATATACCACGTGTCCTACAAAATGACACCACCGCTAAACTTAATTTCAAAAGGGCAAATTCTGCTGAACTAAGAAAGAGTTTAAGCACTTTTAGGATAAATAATCAAGAAATAAACGTAGCATGGCATGAATTTAAAAACAATCTTCTCAACAAACAGTTTCAATTCATACCACTGGCTGTTATTAAAGATAAAAATGTTAATAAACCGAAATGGCTATCTCAAGAAATTATGAAACTCATTAGAAACAGAGATAAAACATATAAAAGGCTAAAATACAACCATAACATAGAAAACAGGAATCATTATTTGGAATTGAGAAGAAAAGTTAAAGCCGAGATTACAAGAGCAAAACGAAATGAAGAAATAAGAGGAGCTCAAAATTGCAAAAAGAATCCTAAAGAGTTCTTTGCCTTAGTAAACAGCAGAAAACCCATAAAGAACAATATTGGCCCAATAAGAGATAAGTACAATAATTTGCAATTCGATGATATTGGAATAGCAAACACTCTCAACGAATATTTTGTATCTGTTTTCACAAAAGAGCGTAACTCGTATGACTATACAGAAACACGTGAAATGGCTAATATTAAACCACTCGAATCGGTTCGATGCAGTGTCGACAACACAAAGAAACTAATAGAGAAGATGAATAAATTTAAATCCCCGGGACCGGATAAAATATACCCAAGAGTTTTAAAAGAAGTCATAAATCAAGTAGCAGAACATCTTACGCAAATTTTCAATTTATCCCTAGAGAGTGGAATTGTTCCTCAAGACTGGAAGATGGCAAATGTAACGCCAATATTTAAGAATGGATGTAAAGAGACTGCCAGCAATTTTCACCCTATAAGTTTAACTTCCGTAGTTGGGAAACTCCTTGAAACTCACATTTCCAATACAATTGTAGAGCATTTAGAAAAGAATAAACTCCTAAATGATTCTCAGCCTGGCTTCAGGAGAAAGAGATCTTGCCTCACATATATATATATATATATATATATATATATATATATATATATATATATATATATATATATATATATATATATAATTTCACGGTGAAGGTAAGGACACATAGGAGGCTGAGGTACATGTGATTTATTTATGGAGCAACGTTTCGGGCGTATCACCCATGTTCAGGTTCTAAAACATAAATTAATCTAATACAGTTAAAGAATATTAAAAATATTAAAAATAATTAGGTTATGACTATGTAGGTAAATCAGAAATTAGAAAATAACTCAGGAATTTAAAAGTCATGAGAATCAAATTATCAATCTAATATAACACTATATATATATATATATATATATATATATATATATATATATATATATATATATATATATATATATATATATATATATATATATATATACATATATGTGTCTTATAATCTCCAACACAACTAACAAAACATATGAAACTACTAACGAAATTTGTTCGGTTGGTCGGTTGGCTAGTTAATCTATTGAAGTGTTGGTTGGTTATATAGTGTATAGTTTAATTGAGGAGGAGTAATTATTTAGGTTTGGATTTATTTTATTGATGTATAGTGACTCTGAGATTTTCAAATCGAGAGAAGTTAAGGCTGAAGATAATATAGTAAATGAATTAGAATTAAGAGGATGATGGTGGTACTCTGAATGTTGCCTGATGGAACATTCACTTCAATAGATTAACTTGCAACCGACCAACCGAACAAATTTCGTTAGTAGTTTTATATGTTTAGTTAGTTGATTTCTCAACACCCACGATAAAGGTTAGTCACTTTGTGCATTCTGATTTGTTTTCAGGTTTTTTGTTGTTTTTTTATTAATTTAATATATTAGGTTATTCTTTGTTTACTCCAGTAACTTTTAACATGTGATATTCAGGTTAGTTTATGTTATAAGTTTACTTTCTATTATTTTTTTTAAATCACACTGGGTAGTATTATTTAATTCTATATATCGTTATTAGTGTTTTTACTTTAATTTTAATAATTGTCCATTTTATTATTTTAACTTGCCTTCTTCCCCTTTTTTAGCCATTATTTAATGCATTCTTTTAACTGTTATCAATTAACGTTCCTTCCCCTCCTCATTAGACGATATATAGTCGCTGAAGATGGTCCTAGTAAAGGTCCGAAACGTCCGGCAAATAAATGATTAGTGTAATCACATGGGTCTTCATATTCCTGATACATATCAGATTCCCAAGGAACAAATCAATTACCAGTATTATATATATATATATATATATATATATATATATATATATATATATATATATATATATATTCATATATATATATATATATATATATATATATATATATATATATATATATATATATATATATATATATATATGTATATATATATATATATATATATATCAGGGCTGGCTCTCGGTCATTTGATGCCCTAGGCGAGTGTATTTTTCGCGCCCCCTTTCCTCTCCCGACATGTACACATTTATTATTTATTTTAAATGCAACACAACAACCTGTAGGAAAAGTATAAATTATTTTAATAATCATATTAATAATAATACTAGTGGGACCAGGGAAAATTCTACGGAATATATATTTAATTATAAATTTCTTTAAAAAATATAAATTGTACATTTGGCACATTTAGTTATTTTAGTACATTTTGTACTTTTAGTAAGTTTTGTAATATTAACATAAAATTCCATTTTAAACACCCCATATACATATTTTGTACTTTAGCACATTTAGTACCTTTATTACGTTCATACCATTTACCACATTTTTTAATTTTAGCATATTTAGTACTTTTAGTAAATTTTGTAATTTTATCACATTTAGTACTTTTAGTACATTTAGTAGATTGAGTATTTTCAGACATTTTGTACCTTAAGTATAATTATACTTTTTGCACATTTAATATTTTTAGTATATTTTGTACTTTTACCAAATTTGGTATTTTTACAATGACGTCATAGCGTAACGGTGGAACGGACGGATGTGACATAAGCATATTATTATATAGATAATAAGTAACACCTTTAGGTGTAGTGCAAACGTTCTGGAAAATAGGTGCAAAATCCAAAAATCAATGTAAAACGGTGCAATCAAAAGTCAAAATCAAATATAAAAGTTTCAGATCAAGGAAATGTTCTACTTTCCTGTTTGGTTATTGTATTCAGTAACAAAACTCTTTAAAACAATGAACACAAAGTGCAAACAAAGCAATCTTAAAGGATGAATAGCACAAACATTTCCAATGTTCTTTAAAACTCCACACTTCTGGACTTCCTAGCAGCAAAAGCATCCATGGTGTAATCAAATGAACTTTGTTTAGACACTTCCTGATTAATACTTATTAATGCCAGTCCATTGTGGCGATCCTCAGACATTGTAGAACTCAAATAAGCCTTAATCAGTTCTTCCACAACTAAGTCTGACTTACCTCCAAAGGACAGGGTTTTGGTCAATTCTTTAACTTTCTTTTCAAGCTCATCATGTGGCAGATCAGGGAAGTTTATGAGAACACTAAATTTATTGGTAATGTCGCTCATCATTTATGTTCACTCTCTTAGTGATGAAATGCACACATCAACAACTGCATTGAAAACAGAAACTTCCATTCTCTTCAGTGCATCATTGAGCCGCTCACCGAGAGCCTCATATGCAGTGCTCTAACGACGCGGGAAGCTGTTCACAACCTGCCTACGCTATTATTTTTTCTTTGCCCATTTTCCTACTTCCCTCTATCTACTTGTCTCTCACCTCTAAGAGAGCATCTCTAACCTTTGCAGCCTGAAACCTTACAGCCGCCACAATATTAATTCGGCTCTACAATCGAGTGTCTGCCCCAAATTTTAATGTTGTGTCCACATGCATTTTTTAAAGGGACCACCTTTGGTTAGAGGCAGAAAACAATGTAAAAGGTTTTTGCAGGTAGCCAAAGTAGCCAGTTTCTTCTGCGGAGCTCTTAGCTGCATACAAAACGACTAGATTAACAGTATGCGCTCCACATGGCACAAATAATACTCTACGGTTGATTTGCAGTAGTCTGGCTTGGACTCCCTTCTTTTTCACCTTCATGTTTGCTCCATTATCACAAGACTGTCCTCTACAGTCTTCAAATGGGATATGTAGCTCTTTAAGTAAGTCTCCGTAAAACGAGGGATGAGATGGTATTTCCAGTAGTTTCTTCTGCGTCAAGGAACCACAAGAAATGCTATTTTATCGGGGGAGGGTCTTCGCTAAAATTTATGGAGATTTAGATATAGCTCTGGTTAAACTCATTGATACCCACAATGGTCACGCGGCTATTTGATCTAAGGAGACAGACTGCGAAGCAATCACCTCACCCAAAGACACAGAGTGCTTAAAAACGATCAACCTTAAGCCACACACATCACCACAAATTAAGACACACAGAAGCGCCATCCTTCGCTGCCTCGATCCATGGGTCTGTGCACTCCGCGGAAGAAATTCGGTCAGATGTGAAGAAGAAACACACCTGGTTGAAGGTATCAGAGATCATTAAGTTCAAAGACTATACGCATGCGTTTAAAATCATCTTTTGCAATACGGCAATGGCAATCAAGGCTACGGAGGGAGGATGCTCCTCGTTAACGGCCACGTCTGCCCTGAACAGATCGAACGTAAGGAGTTTATTAACTTCCAGATGTGCTTCAAGTGTTACAAATACGAGGAGCACACCCTGTCAATTGTCCTAAAAGTAACGTTCTCTTATGCTCCATTTGCTCGTCAGATGCACATTCATGTAGTGGCTGTAATAGCACCTCCTTGGAGTGTCTAAACTGCGCAGGGGCACATAAGACGGTATCCATGGCATGCCCAATAAAAAAAAATTACTAAGAAGAAAGCTAGTGTAACAAGACAGGCTGAAGAAGAAAAAACGAATATTATCTATGTCAAGGTTGTAAAAGCTGCTTTTGCAGAATCACAGAAAACGAAAACATACCTACATGTCGAGAATGAAAACTCGAACAAAATTATGTGTTGCATCTATTATACTCACATTGTGAATCTCTCTTCTCCAGGGACATTCGCAAAAGAACTTAATAAAATGCTGACGCATAATGGGATGCGGGAAATGTGGTTCGCTGATAATCCACGGTCAGAGGAAATTCTTAAAATTAGTCTCAAATCCCAGCGCGAGACCTGTTGCCAGAAGCTCCCTACCACCATCAAGGTCCCAGCTCTTTACAGGAATCCCAGGATCCAGGCACAGGCAGAAAGAGACTCTAACCCACGTACAGAAAAATGCACCAACACTCAAAATACGGAATAATCAAACACACACACATAAAATGGAATGGAAGTTTCGGTGACTGAGACTGCGAGACCCGAGGGTGGGGCGCGCTCACCCCGCCTCCAGAAAACCTCACAGCTTCAAAGACGTCCAAGGTCGTCCTCTTCTTGTAAGAGGGAATCTAGGCACGTATACCATTCAAGGAAAATAAACTTGAAGGTATACGCCGCCGAAAGGTCCCCTTTCCAAAAGGAGATGACTACCCTCGATGAAACTGAAGGAGTAATATCCGAAAGTTACAAATGAGAATTCACCTCGGACGACTGAAATGAAAAAGAAGTCGAGGAGGCTTTACTACAAGGCTAAATAAAAATGGCTCCCGAAACTTTTATCACTCTTACGGACGGCGAATACAGAAATAAAACGAACAGGAAAAACAATCACGCCACCATCCACTTCACAAGAGCCCAAGCTCGTAAGAGAATAAACCCTAAAAAACATCACAAACATACACAGGAACAAACGTGAAGAGACAATGGGCAAACTAAAAATATTACATTTTAATTCGAAAGGTTGGAAGGACAAAAAATTACTTTACTGTAATATAATAAGACAATGTGACCCATACATTGTATTTATTTCAGAACACGGGATAAATACAGACACAGACAAAATAAAAAAAAACCTACGAAGTTGTAACCAAAAATTAAAGCGGAGAACTTTTTGACGGATGTGCAATAGCTGTGAAAAGAGGTCTAGACTTCAGATCAATAAGTCGACTCGATAAAATAATACCTGGCTTTGGAGGTCCGTACTGCAGTGGGCACCCTGGTATTGGCAACAGGTTACCAACCGCCAAGGAGAGGGAACTTGCCCTTCTACATCTTCCTGCAGCTTTGTGGTAACGGCAGAACCGTTCTTTTTGCCGGCGACTTCAATGCGAGGAGTGCTGCCTCAGATTACACGTCGACCAACCTAGCAAGCAGGAATCTTGAGACACTTATTGAAAGAAAAAATATGACTAGAATTGGACCGAATTTTCCGACATACATCACGTACAGATCAGCCACAAAACCAGACATAGTGCTTACCAGCACTGTGTTTCCCTACAACTACTTCATTGAACCGGGCCCTCTTGTCCCCAGCGACCACCAGGCTATCTTTATTAAAATTTCAACCTCCCCGATCCAAGTCCCCATCCCAGAACGCAAGAGCTACGCCCGCGCAAACTGGGATGCTTATAAACAACTTTTCTTCGAAAATTACACTCGCAACCCTTTAATTGATGCAAATTTAGAAAAGCTTGACGAGGATTTGGATAAAATTACCAATCAATTAATAAAAGCCTAAAAGGAAACCATTCCCAGAGTTAAATATAAAACGCTCTCTGCCCCTTCCTGAAGCCCTAGAATAAAATCTCTTGTGAGGGAATGCGGGGAACGAATCAATGAAGTGAACTTCACTGACTCCAACATCACTACGCACAGACGAACACAACAGATACGCGACGAATTAATGATACTTATTAGGGACCAACAGAGTGTACTTCGGGACAATTTAATAGACAAATTGAACTTAGAAAACGACTCGCGTACATTCTGGCAGACTGTAAAAAGGACTAAAAGGAGGAAAGGCACAGACGTCGATAAAACTCAGACGAGACGACATTGAAATTACGGACACCGAATAAATCGAAGATGAATTCAGACTCTTCTGGGCATCTATTTTAAAGATCTCCCCGGAAGAGAATGATAACTTTGATCTAGACTTCAAAGACGGCACATTAAAAAAACTGAATGACTAGATTAACAGAAGCTATCCTCACAATTATGTATCGCAAGAAAGGAATATAGAGGGATTTGGCGGTAGAATTACTGCTGAGGAACTCTCGGAAACCTTAAAATCCTTTCTTCAATGAGCATCTGGCCATACAAGACTGACGTGGGAAAATTTTATAAGAACCCCACCTAACATCCTTCTATGGCTTATGAATATCACGAATGCATGCCTGACCACTGTAAGGTAGCCGGTAAGCCACCGGACAGTCCAGCTAACTTCAGGTCTATCTATCTCTCTTAGAATTTGCAGGCAAAATCTTTGAGAAGATAATGGCCAACAGAGTGGACTCCTTCCTCTAAAATAACACCATGCATAATAACCAACAGACACGGCTCTAGCCGTGAAGTTCGCAAAAGTAAAAGCTGAAAGACGCCACGCAAATCTGGTACTCCGAGACGTCAAAAAGGCCTTTGACAAAGTATGGATGAGACTTCTGCAATAAAAACTTCAACAACTGAGCGTCGATCCCATACTTGAAAAAATACTGTGCGACTACGTAATGGAGAGGAGAGCGTATGTGTACATTAAAAGCTTCAATGACCCTGAGTTCGAGACGGGGCTGCCACAAGGCGAGTGTATAAGTCCCCCGCTATACATCTTTACAGTTGACCTTTCGAAGCCCCTGACAGAAGGCTCGTTATACGTCCAATTTGCGGACGACATCACAATGATCTGCACGACACCTTATCGGAATATGAATTAAATGGCACAGAGTACGGATGTGAAAATCAGAAAACAACTCTTTCGTATGGAGATGAAAGATATCTACCGACGTCCAAAAGTTCCAGGCAACTTCACTATTCCGACGAACTCTAGCAGACATCCGTGTGAGAGGTATACACATCATATACAGCACGGAGGGCACGGTTCTGGGACTGACTCCAGATTACGACTCGTGGATATGGGAGTCATGTAGCTGAGTACCTCCAACAAACCTAAGATCTTAAATGCTTGCATTCGATCCAAATTCCTATATCCCCGGTCGCTATAAACGCGAGACCCAAGACCCAAGTCCTTAAACTGCAAAGGGTTCAAAATAAGACTGTCCTAATTATAACGAGAACCCGTAGGAAAGAGAAGGCAAAGTGAGCTCCACGGTAAATTGGGGCTAACCCCCATAAACGTTGAGCTTCACAAAAGAGCAAACAAGAGCTGGGACACCGTACATCGGCGCCTCTCTCTCGAGTTCGTACTCGAGCACATGGACTTCGATGACATAAGACACGCAAAATCATTTACAATTAGCAGACTGCTCATTGACAATGAGATAAACACAATGTTCATGTAAAATTCCAATACCCAAAGCAAACACTTATCCCTTTTTCCTTTAAAATTAGTTAACTACTAATTTCCTCCCAAAACACAATCAACTCGCCATAAGTTTAAAACAAAAAAACAAGCAAACAAAAACCACGCAAAATCCGGGCCTAAAAAATCCAGATTAAAAAGACTTCACCAGCACAGCAGTAGGGACCAAAAACCCCTCTGCTATAAATGCTTGAATGCCTTTTGTATATATATATATATATATATATATATATATATATATATATATATATATATATATATATATATATATATATACAAAACGTATAATATATACTAAAAAAACAAAAAACAAAACAAAACGCAAAGAAAGCGAGAGATACACTTTCATTCGGGACCTGTACTTTCATTCTACTTTCATTTTCAATTTCCTATTTTTTCCCATAATTTTTCCCAATATTTTCTCAAACTAAAAAAAATCCTACCAGTATATTCCTCACTTTATATGTCCAATGTCCAATGGTGCATGGTAAAACGCCGCGAAAGGGTGGTGGTTGTCATGCCAACATAATTTTAGTTATTATGAATCTTGCAGTCTTCATCCGGGCACTCGTAAACTATGTTGGTAGACTTCAAGTTCGAGGAGTCTTGCCAGATGTTATTTTTAATAAGAAGATTGTTATCTTTTGTTGTATTATAATATATAATAACCTGGATCTTGTCCGTTTGACTCTTGACTTTGATGTTACGTTTAACAATCTCCTTGATGCTTTTTCCTCTATTTTATCGGCCGTGGACATCTGATTTCTATAAAACAGTTTGATGTCATTTATTGCTTTCTGGTTACTTTCCGTTTCCTCCGTATCTTTGAATTGCCTTATTAAAAATTATTGAAGTTGTTTGTCAATGATGCTGTTCGGGAAACCGTTGTTCACGAGGGTTTGTTTTACGCGGGAGATCTCTTGATGGAATAGTTCCCACGTGGAGTAGCATTTGTATGATCGACGGATGTATGAATCGATTACACTTTTTTTTACCTTTCAGGACATTCACCCTGCGCGTTGAAGCATCTTCCCATGTTGGTACCTTTTCTATATACTTTTGTGATGTAATTTACATTGATGTTTTGTACTTCAATGTCCAGAAAAGGGAGTTTATTGCCCGTGCTCAATTCATAAGTGAATTTTAACACGGAGTTCTCCTCAAATTGCTGTTTGATGTTCTTCATTCTGGACGTTGATGTAGATGTCGTCTACGTATCGGCAGTATGTATGTGGCTTATTTTCGATGTTGTCTAATAAGCTCTTTTCATGTTGACCCATATAGTAGTTGGCGAAGATAGGTCCCAGGGGCGATCCCATAGCCACTCCATCGACTTGCTTGTATAGATTCCTTAAGATGTTTGGGTCATGATTTGGAGGAGACATTGTAGGATGGTGGTATATATTTTGTATAATGATGTCGATGGTCTGAGAGAGAGAGATACATTGGTAAACAGGCTTTCCACATCAAGGGATGCTATTAGTCCTGCTGGTCTTGTAGAGTGGAGTATATTAATAAATTCCTCCATAGACTTTATGCTATACTTTGAAGGGATGTACGGTTTTATTATTTCATTTAGGGTTTTAGATAAACGGTACGTTGTAGTCGTGACTTGAGAAATGATGGGCTTCAATGGGTTGTTCAGTTATGTATTTTTACGTTTCCATACAGATATCCTGGTGTATAATCGCGGACAATCTTTTGGAAGTGAAGTGCTCCAATGAGTGCATTAGCTTTAGTTATTTATCCATTTATTTTCTTTTTTAGGTCTTCAGTTGGATCTTTTTTCATACGTTTAAATTTAGTGGAGTCACTTCCAGCTCAGGCTACGAGCCGGAATCGAACATTAAAATTGTTTTAAAAATTCCACTCGCCGGATTGGGCCCGTCTCCCTTGACATTACGAGGAGGAATAAATACCCCCTAAAAAAGAACGTTTTCTTTTCAGAATCACTGCATGGATCGCCTTCTCGCTGAATCACTCACGCTTGGTAAAGCAATCGCCGAAAGCATCTTCACCCTTTCCTTCGAAGATAATTTTCGCCGCCGAGGTTGGAAGTTTAAATAAGAAGGAAGTCACGAAGATGTACATCTGTAAATCTGGAAGAAAATTCACACTCGTTAAAAGAAGATTTCAAGATAGAACAACATCTCAACTTCAATCCCATCCTAATTTTCATTTTAATTTCATATATTGTCTCTTACACCTTTTTCTCTACCACAGCCAAATCCTCCTATTCGGGAGGTACTAAAAAAGAGACAATTAATAATGTTCATTAGGCGCAGCATACTCATCATGACTGCCTAATTCTCAACACCTCCACCCCCAACCTGGGCGCTATGCCTTGAATAGTGGACGCTGTCATTTCAACCTCGTCTCAACTATGCAGTGCACTTGCGATTGCATAATTGGGGGTACGGGAGAAGGAAGGCCTGGGGAATAAGCCTCCGCCTGTGATGGGCCACCAGGATCGCTGAAGGACATACAACCGTCTCAGCGTATGTCGAATGCAACCGCGGTTGTTAACTCCATCGAGGAGGCGGCACCCCCGGTTAGCGCTGTTTGATTCCACGCTAACAACAAAAAGTCCGTCACATTTCACCCCTCGAGAGTAGCCCTCCCGGGTCCACCATTTCAACCATCGTCATCTCATTCTTGACAGCTAAACTAGTGAAGGCAGGGCTCAAAGGAAGGGGGAGGGTCCAAAACACCATGTCAACATGGATAACAAGCTGGAGTATAGAAGACTCCCACTGAGAACCGAAACCGGAGCACAAAAATCCGAAAGAGGAGTACTAATAAGGACTCTTTACACTGAAGTGAAGAGTGCCCTTACTAAATTAATAGAGGTCCCCAACAACTACGTTGCCCTATGTCATAAACAGACTGACATAGAACGCCTGGTGGCTTCCGAAGGACTAAAGGCTTTAAGGAAGATCGAACTTGCCCCAAAACTGCCACCACAACTCCTGGCAAACCGCTTCTTCGTCTGTCGAAAGGTGGACCTCTATGTAGGATCCCACACAAAAGAGGAACTGAAAGAGGAGATCGAAAGGAAAAAGCAACATCTGAAGATCGCAGAGATCATCAAGTTTGAACACCACACGCACTGGTTAAAGTCATTTGCGCCTCGGCGGAGATGGCAAATAAGGCAACCAACAACGGGATCCTCCTTGCCTTCGGAACGAGGATACCCCCCTGAAAATATGGGAAAGGAAAAATTTGTAAACGTACAAACCTGCTTCCAATGTTATGCCATTGAGGAGCACGTGACAAAGAACTGGCCAATTAAGGACACAAAAGTATGCTCAGAATGCGGAGGTAACAATCACACATTCAGAGAATGCACATAGACTACAAAGAGATGCGTTAACTGCCAAGGTCCACATAAGAAAATGGCAGTGAACTGTCCAAAGAGAAGAGAAATAATAAACAAGAAAGAACAAGAGCAGGAGAAAGAAAGGGAATTAAAGAATAATCAGACATACGCCAGCGTAGCAAAGGCTACGGTAAAAGAAATTAAGGAAACACAAGGAGCCTAAAATCAATGTTAATGAAGGAACGGGGCTGGACATTCTAGCATGTATTATGTACGCGCAAGTACAAAACATTGGACATTCTAGCATGTATTATGTACGCGCAGGTACAAAACATTGCCCAATCAGGGACCTTCTCAGACACGAAGAAAACGAAGAAACAATGGAAACCGACTGTGATAGGACGAGTTCAGAGCTGCATTCATTTCAACTTCTATCACATTTTACTTAAAACCATGAGGCTACCCACGTGCATCTTCGATCCGAGGCTTGGAGTCTTATCAACAGCTACCGGACGCCAATGTTTAAACAAGGAGGTTATCGTCCCCCCCGTTCGCCCCCATACGCCGACCTCGCCAGATCGAGTTAGGCTTATGGGCAGATAAGGCATTGTTCCCCGGCTCGGCTGTGCGTTCCCTCGAAGCTTCCACCCCATTCTCCCCCACGCCAAGGAGATGTCCTGGCTATTTATATGGAAACTTTACCACTAAGATCAGATTGGAGATCCAGATTTTCGTCGCGAAACATCACCACGACCCTCTCTCCCTTTGTGCGCCAAGGGACCCCGACCTCGAGATTCACCATCACTTGTCCAGAAGGAGGACAATATTCCTTGAGTGCCAAAGGTTCGAGCCTTTAGTGACGCCAAGTCCCCAAGGCATCCCCCCCCCCTGTTGTTCAAGGAGAACAGCATTAGAACAGCCATTGTTCGTTTTGAGCCCTTCGCCAAGAAACGGTTCTCATCCCCCCCCTGTTGTTCAAGGAGAACAGTATTAGAACAGCCATTGTTCGTTTTGAGCCCTTCGCCAAGAAACGGTTCTCATCCCCCCCCCCCTGTTGTTCAAGGAGAACAGCATTAGAACAGCCATTGTTCGTTTTGAGCCCTTCGCCAAGAAACGGTTCTCATCTCCCCCTATTGTTCAAGGAGAACAACATTAGAACAGCCATTGTTCGTTTTGAGCCCTTCGCCAAGAAACGGTTCTCACCCCCCCTGTTGTTCAAAGGAGAACAACATTAGAACAGCCATTGTTCTTGAGCCCGTAGACAAGAGACGGTTCTCATCCCCCCTTTGTTCAGAAGAGAACAACCTAGAACAGCCATTGTTCGTCAAGCCGTTCGTCGAGTAACGGTTCTCCTTTCCAAGACGCCACGTCAGGATCCTTTTATCCCCCCCCCTTCGGCTGGAACTCGCCAGCGGACCGAATATTCCTTCAAGTACCTTCCACTGCACCCTAATGAAGTTACGTAAGCCAAGCGTCACCTTTTGAGTATTGATCCCTTATTTGTCAATTCTATCCTGTGCTTTAAATGGTTTATCGAACCATCCCATCTCTTTAACTCCATATTTGTTTTACCTTTTTGATCCCTTAAATCCTTGGATTAGCCCGAGTCTCCACGACCCTTTCCATTCTGTTTGTCAATATTTTCCGTTTTTGTGTTTGCTGATAGTTATTATTAATAAAACTCTATTTTATTAATGATAGCAATATTATTATCCTTGAGCTCAGTTCCACTTCTTAAGCATTTTGAAGATACATAATATCGGCCGCCAGACATTAAAAACGCACTCTAGAGATAATTAAGGAAGTTCCCTCAACGAATAGTGATATATGGTATATCGTCGGGAGTCATTCTACGACATATATATATATATATACTATTTAATTTGGTATCAGGTGTGTAAGGTTTAACGCTATATCTTTGCAAACACTGGTCTCAGTCGAGTAAAGCATAGTGTTATTCGTTATAATAATAGAATATAGTAGTTCCCTTTTGTTTTAACGATTGCTATCCCCTTTTTTTTAAACTTAAGAAGCTGGAGTAGCTCAAGGAACGGTTATAATAATTTGTTTGTGTTTTTTTTGTGATTTTAGTCAGTTGTTAATTAGATTGAGAAACCAAGTACGAATAGTTCAGTGCCCATATTTAGGTAGGCTAATTCTATAGAGGCATAATTCTTGTTGCGAGGAATTTTAGTTGGTTGACTAGTGCGCCCCCAAGTGCAAAGATGACTCAGTTTGAAATCTTTAAAGCGCAAGGAGAATCCTTGGGACTCTCCGGAAAAGAACTAATTGAGTACATTCGAGAGGAGCAAAGAAAAGAGGAAGAAAGAGAAAGGGAAAGAGTAATCCGACGAGAGGAACGTGAAAGAGAAATACAACGAGAAGAAAGAGAAAGAGAGGAACGGATAAGACAAGCTGACCATCAGATTGAATCAGCTCGGATTGAAGCAGAATTTCAAAGAAAAATTGAAGTAATAGAAAGGGAAAGAGTAATCCAACGAGAAGAACGAGAAGGAAAAATCCAACCAGAAGAACGAGAAAAAGAAATCCAACGAGAAGAAAGAAGGACGGACTCGCGCTCCTTCCCAGGAAAGCTGACAAAGTTTCCGAGCCCCGTAAAACCCTAAAACTTCTTTCCCCAAAACCAACAACGGGACTCCAAACCTCCCGTTAAGACTTCTCCTCCATCTCTCTTCCCGAAGCGACCAACCATATGCTTCACCTGTGGTGTAGAAAACCACATGAGCTGGAATTGCCCCCAAAATTCTAGGCTTAAAAGTGGACCAGCCCACCAAGTTCACCAGATTAATGCAACCCCGGCTCCCCCGGTGGTGCAGACCCAAGCAGAAACTTCTTCCCCTCCGTCAGGCCACCAGGTAAATTTTGTTTTTGGTAAAAGTTCATCGGGAACTTTGAAATATGAGGAGGGCAGCGTGGACAGCTGTCGAGTATTGACTCTCGTCAGGGACACAGGATGTACATGCTTCATCGTGTCCGACGAACTCCTCCCAGTGGCCTCTAACCACGAAAAATTTGCGGTGGTACATGACCAACTTGGGCGGGCGAACAGATTCCCCGTCGCTAGATGTTACCTGCAGTGTCAATATTATAATGGCTGGGCTGAAGTCATTGTAGCACCCATAAAATTCTGTTCCGTACTTATAGGACAGAGCCCCCAAGTAAGTTTCGACCCTGTGTTTCAGGCCGCCCTTCCTCAAGGCCGAGATAAGAAAGAAGCCCAGGAGCCCGTCCCCATCAGAACCCCGATACCGTCCGATTTCTCGGAAACCTGTAACCAGGACTTTAGGACGGCACAAAAGGAGTGTAAATCACTAACACCCTTAGGTGATAAGGCCCCAGACAAGGACACGGAGACTGTCCCTGGACCCCAAGAAAAAAAGAACCCCCAACGCGCCCATGGAGATACCTTCGTAGAACTGGACGAAGCATCGGCGCTTGAAGAGGATTGCCCCGCGGAGTCCCTTAATGTAATCCAGACAGTGTGCATCCAACCTGATGCCGATTACCCTCCTCCTTCCCTACCAGGCGAGTCTTTGGAACCCTCTGACCTGGATAGTGACGCGCAGCTGACACCACGTCAGAAGAGTCAGCTACCAGAACTAATTAAATGGAGTCACCATTTACCCGCCCTATTAGCTCTCTTCGAGCAACTGCGCGAAAATAGCCTCACCATTGGCCTCCGCAAATGCTATTTTGCTCACGAACCCATTAAATATTCGGGTTTCAAAATAGGACAAAGCAAGTCAGGTCCCCACGAGAACAAGATTAAGGCAATCGCCGACATGCCCCTCCCGATTACAAAGAAGCCATTAAGATCGATCCTAGGATCAGCTTCTCCCTATCAGCGATTTGTTCCGAATTTCGCTGCAATTTCGGCCCCCCTATGCCCCCTTCAGGAAAAGAATTTCTCCGATCGTTTACGTTGGAATGATGTCGCTGTTTCCCATTTTAATCAGCTCAAAAGTAAGTTCATTTCTGCCCCCATTTTTAAGTTGCCCAACCCGGAAAAATCCTTTGGGATTAAGACCGACGTGATCAACGAGGGCATTGGAGGTGAACTCCTTCAATACGTGGATGACAGAACGAGTCATCCAGTTGCATATGCTAGTCGTCAATTATTACCACGCGGAAAGAGATATGCCACTAGAGAAAAGATAGCTCTATCAATTATCTGGGTCATAGACAAATTCAAGCTGTACTTGATATGTAAACATTTTCAAATAGGAACCGACCACCGTCCGTTAGCCTATATTAGGAATTTGAGACACTCAAACGGCCGCATCATGCGCTGGAGTTTACTCTTGCAAGAGTATCAATTTAAAATAAATTATATCAAAGGTTCCGATAACCAGGTCGCTGACGCACTCAGTATGAATGCGTTACCGAATAGCGTAGAACAATTGTATTCATAGGATTAGTATCTCCATGTAGGTATATACCGTCTTGTACGACTTAATTTAAGATTCTTTTGTAATATAATTAATTAATGTATATGTCTGAATTTTGTAACGCTCAATGTCTAATTTTTGTATGTATATATATTTGTTCTTATTAATTTACGTATAAATTATTTTGTCCCGTATGTACTAAGTTTATATCATTTCATTGTTCCATGCCCTTTTTTTTCTTTGATTAAGTTGTATTAAAGGTTATTTTCCCCTGTAATCTAAAGATCAAAATAATCATGTATTGAGGTAATAATAGTTAGGTGCAGGAAGATACGGTTGGTACAAGAAAACGAGTTCCCTACAACGGAGCTCTATCGTTGTCCCTTCTCTCTTTTTTTTTTCAAGTGACAACTTCCCCTGGAATGGAGGGGTGTGATAGAACGAGTTCAGAGCTGCATTCATTTCAACTTCTATCACATTTTATTTAAAACCATGAGGCTACCCACGTGCATCTTTGATTCGAGGCTTGGAGTCTTATCAACAGCTACCGGACGCCAATGTTTAAACAAGGAGGTTATCGTCCCCCCCGTTCGCCCCCATACGCCGACCTCGCCAGATCGAGTTAGGCTTATGGGCAGATAAGGCATTGTTCCCCGGCTCGGCTGTGCGTTCCCTCGAAGCTTCCACCCCATTCTCCCCCACGCCAAGGAGATGTCCTGGCTATTTATATGGAAACTTTACCACTAAGATCAGATTGGAGATCCAGATTTTCGTCGCGAAACATCACCACGACCCTCTCTCCCTTTGTGCGCCAAGGGACCTCGACCTCGAGATTCACCATCACTTGTCCAGAAGGAGGACAATATTCCTTGAGTGCCAAAGGTTCGAGCCTTTAGTGACGCCAAGTCCCCAAGGCATCCCCCCCCTGTTGTTCAAGGAGAACAGCATTAGAACAGCCATTGTTCGTTTTGAGCCCTTCGCCAAGAAACGGTTCTCCTCCCCCCCCCTGTTGTTCAAGGAGAACAGCATTAGAACAGCCATTGTTCGTTTTGAGCCCTTCGCCAAGAAACGGTTCTCATCCCCCCCCCCCTGTTGTTCAAGGAGAACAGCATTAGAACAGCCATTGTTCGTTTTGAGCCCTTCGCCAAGAAACGGTTCTCATCCCCCCCTGTTGTTCAAGGAGAACAACATTAGAACAGCCATTGTTCGTTTTGAGCCCTTCGCCAAGAAACGGTTCTCACCCCCCCTGTTGTTCAAAGGAGAACAACATTAGAACAGCCATTGTTCTTGAGCCCGTAGACAAGAGACGGTTCTCATCCCCCCTTTGTTCAGAAGAGAACAACCTAGAACAGCCATTGTTCGTCAAGCCGTTCGTCGAGTAACGGTTCTCCTTTCCAAGACGCCACGTCAGGATCCTTTTATCCCCCCCCCTTCGGCTGGAACTCGCCAGTGGACCGAATATTCCTTCAAGTACCTTCCACTGCACCCTAATGAAGTTACGTAAGCCAAGCGTCACCTTTTGAGTATTGATCCCTTATTTGTCAATTCTATCCTGTGCTTTAAATGGTTTATCGAACCATCCCATCTCTTTAACTCCATATTTGTTTTACCTTTTTTGATCCCTTAAATCCTTGGATTAGCCCGAGTCTCCACGACCCTTTCCATTCTGTTTGTCAATATTTTCCGTTTTTGTGTTTGCTGATAGTTATTATTAATAAAACTCTATTTTATTAATGATAGCAATATTATTATCCTTGAGCTCAGTTCCACTTCTTAAGCATTTTGAAGATACATAATATCGGCCGCCAGACAGTAAAAACGCACTCTAGAGATAATTAAGGAAGTTCCCTCAACGAATAGTGATATATGGTATATCGTCAGGAGTCATTCTACGACACCGACGAACCCAATGAAGAGGAAACAGAAACGAAAACTTCAGAGAATGAACAAAAAGAGGAGAAGAGCCAAAATAAAACAAAAAAAAAACACCCAACTAAAGAGAACCACACCGAATGGGACACACAAACTGACACGAGAACCAAAACGGAGAGAAAGGAAGGCTGTCGTTACGAAGAAAGAGATTTTAAACTTAAGATCTTCGTAAACGAGGCTTATCCCCTACCAAAAGTACTAAACTGAATGATATAAATAAAGGTATCGAAAAAGGTACCTGTAAATAGAACTACGCGACAGACCATGATGAAAGGACTACCCAAAAACTACTAGAATAAAACAAAATAAGGATCTTCCCCAACGACATCGAAATGATCAAGAAGGAGACCTTCGAGAAAATATCAAACGCCAAATGGAAAAATCCCAAATCAGAGAATTAAAAAGAACAAGATTAATAAGACATAAAGGATAACGAGAGAAATAAACTGAAAATACTTCATTTAAAGACTGACGGAAGGAAATCAAAAGAAGAAAATAATCAGGAGACCAAAAGAGCTCTAGAAATAGAGAGCATAAATTATGACCGTAAAATCTTCCCCAACAGTAGGCTCCGCCTGGGACGTGAGGAAGACCCGATAATAACAACAAAATAAGCCGAACGAGCAAAGCCCATTAACAAGGAATGAGCGCCTGAAAACAAAGAAAGGTAACTATACAAAACAAAGGAATTTAGAACAACCTAACCTAAACATATAAAGTAAATAAATACAGAACAAAACCGAATTTGAATTAGAAGAAAGTTACCGAAATGGATCCCAAGCGAAATTACCAATACGATAGAGGAAATAAGAAGGAAAACGAATAAAAATTTAGAACCAACCGTAGAACACAAACCCATGTGCAATTAGAAGAGCAGAAGATAGAAGAACGTCAGAAGAAAGAGATCAACCAGTAACCTGGCAATTATTAAACTACACACATTTTATACTCCCCTCCCTCCCCCCGCCCCCAATAAAAGCTCTCATGCTATCTACTTCTACCATCGCCAGGCTTTTCTCACCTCATTTTCGTTTCATTCGATTCGATTCGGATTCCATCATACTTCATCGGTAAAGGAGGAAAGAATACCTAAAGACACTCTGAAGATGACGCTATTTATAGACTCTTGTAACAATTGCATTCTCATTATACGACTGAAGAGGGTATGATAAACTACATACTGAAACTAGTCTCGTAAATTAAACTTTTTGGCTCCTATACAGTGGTTTCACTTATATATATATATATATATATATATATATATATATATATATATATATATATATATATATATATATATATATATATATATATATATATATATATATATATATATATATATATATATAAGCTTGAAGAAAAGATGATTGATTAACAATGGCCTTACCTATAAAATGGCACGCTTTCGCAGTGGAAAGAATATGTTATGTTGAAGTTATGGGAACTCGATATGATCTGTTCCAATCCGAATAGAGACAGCTCGTAACGAAGAGCGATGGGCACAGCTCTCCACGGCGTCCGGGCGGCGGACCTTTCCATTTCCCGGGATTACGAAACGCACTTAAATTCGGAGTTCGCTCCTGGCCTTGTGACATTGCTCCCTACGGCCACTCGGCTCCGAACCGATGCGAGCATTTATGGCGTGAAAGGTTGTTTGGGTGTCGTCACTGGTCCAAAGCGCAGTGGAGTAGCTTGAGCAACGAGATTAGCGTCCGGTTGCTGGTCGGGCCTTTAAAACGGCATGTTTGAAGCCACCGACCCGGCCGGAAGTAGTAGCTCTCGATGCGTGCAAATAAAAACGAAAAAAGTTGCATTGCACGTTTTAAAACTACAAACGTGACGTCATCATTTAATGGCCATATGATTTTGTCATAATCGGATCATCCATTTTATGGTTTACCTTTCTATTTGCTCTGCCCCTTGGGAGCTTTATTCTCCCACGCGACTGAATTCGTATTTATGAGTATTTTGAGCTCGTTACTTACGGGCAATTTGTTTAAAGGAGCACCCGAGGGACACTTCCATCTCGAGCTTTATTAAGGATAAGATTTGGAATGGATAACCTTTATGTTTAAAAGCCGCAATTCGTTCACTCCCATTTTTAAAATGCAAGTTTTCTTTTTCTTCTTTTTCTTCGGCCTGGAACGTGTATTCTTTTTTTTTTTGCGCCACGATAAGCACGAATGCGATAGAAAGAGGCGTCCAGCCCCCCTCTCAAATAGTAAGGAGTCTTCTCCGGGACCGGGATCCTTTTCAAATTAGGAAACATGGCAGGTAAATTGAAGCAGGCCTCATAAATTAGACGCATCCTCAGTCAGTAGGCGCATGGTAGTTATCAGGGTGGACTACTCCCACTTGAATATTTGCATGGTAGTTAACATGATGTACTCTACCCTCTCCTGCTTTCACATGGTAGCTATTAGGATGAACTCTACACTTTCAGCCTTCTCATGGTGGTTAACATGCTGTACTTTACCCTCTCCTACTTTCACATGGTAGCTATTATGATGAACTCTACACTTTGAGCCTTCGCATGGTGGTTAACATGCTGTACTCTACCCTCTCCAGGCTTCACATGGTAGCTATCATGCTAGACTCTACCCTTTCAGTCTTCTCATGGTAACTACCATCCTGGACTCTACCCTTTCAGCCTTTGCATGGTACCTATCATGCTGGACTCTACCCTTTCAGCCTTTCGCATGGTAGATATCATGCTAAAATCTACCCTTTCAGCCTTTACATGGTAGCCATTATGTTGGACTCTACCCTTTCAGCCTTCACATGGTACGTGTCATGATGTACTCTGCCATCTTCAGCCTTCGCATGGTAGCTACCATGCTGTACTCTACCCTTTCAACCTTCGCATGGTAGCAATCATGTTGGACTCTACCTTTTCAGCCTTTGCATGGTAGCTATCATGTTGGACTCTATCATTTCAGCCTTCGCCTGGTACCTAACATGCTGGACTCTACCCTTTCAGCAAACGAATGGTAGCTATCATGCTGGACTCTACCCTTTCAGCCTTTGCATAGTAGAAATAATGTTGGACTCTACCCTTTCAGTCTTTGCATGGTACCTATCATGCTTTACTCTACCATTAAAGGTACCACGCGAAGGCTGAAAGGGTAGATAGAGTCCAACATGATGGCTACCATGCCAAGACTGAAAGGGTAGAGACCAGAATGGGAGCTACCATGCTGTACTCTACCCTTTAGGCATCGCATGGTAGTTATCATGTGGACTCTACCTTTCCAGCCTTCGCATGGTAGCTACCATAATGGACTCTACCATTTCAGCAATTGAATCGTAACTATCATGTTGGACTCTCTTCTTTCAGCCTTTACATGGTAGCCATCATGTTGGAATCTACCCTTTCAGCCTTCGCATGGTAGCTACCATCCTGGACTCTACCCTTTCAGCCTTTGCATGGCAACCATTATGCTGTAATTTACCATCTTTTTAGTCTTTGCATGGTAGCTACCATTCTGGACTCTACCCTTTCAGTCTTCACATGGTAGCCATCATGTAGAACTCTAATCTTTCAGCTTTCGCGTGGTACATATGATGCTATACTCTACCATCTTCAGCTTTCGCATAGTAGCTATCATCCTGGACTCTACCCTTCCAGCCTTCGCATGGTAGGTATCATGATGGACTCTACCATTTCAGCAATTGAATCGTAACTATCATGTTTGGATTCTCTTCTTTCAGCTTTCGCATGGTAGCCATCATGTTGGATTTTATCCTTTCAGCCATCGCATGGTACCTATCATGCTATACTCTAGCATCTTTAACCATCGCATGGTAGCTACCATGCTGTACTCTGCCCTTTCACGCTTTGCATGGTAGCTATCATGCTAGACTCAACTCTTTCAGCCTTTGAATGGTACCCATCATGCAGTACTCTACCATCTTTTTTACTCTTCGCATGGTATCTATCATGTTGGACTCTACCCTTTCAGCCTTCTCATGGTACATATCATGCTGTACTCTACTATCTTCAGCCTTCGTATGGTATCTATCATGTTGGACTCTACCCTTTCAGCCTTCTCATGGTACATATCATGCTGCACTCTACTATCTTCAGCCTTCGTATGGTAGCTATCATGCTGGACTCTACCCTTTCAGCCTTCGCATGGTAGCTATCATGCTGGAATCTACCCTTTCAGCCTTCGCATGGTAGCTTTTATGCTGGACTATACCCTTTCAGCCTTTGCATGGTAACCATCATGCTGTTCTCTACCAACATTTTTAGTCTTTGCATGGTAGCTACTATTATAGACTCTACCATTTCAGTCTTCTCATGGTAGCCATCATGTTAACCTCTACCCTTTGAGCCTTCGCATGGTGGTTAACATGCTGTACTCTACACTCTCTAGGCTTCACATGGTAGCTATCATGCTAGACTCTACCCTTTCAGTCTTCTCATGGTAACTACCATCCTGGACACTACCCTTTCAGCCTTTGCATGGTACCTATCATGCTGGACTCTAGCCTTTCAGCCTTCGCATGGTAGCTATCATGCTGTAATCTATCAGCCTTTGCATGGTGGTTACCATGCTGTAATCTTTCAGCCTTTGTATAGTAGCTATCATGGTGCACACAACCCCATTCAACTTGCGCATGGTAGCTATCATGCTGGACACCTCCCCGTCAGTATTCGAAGGGCATTGTTCTATTATTATGCCCCAAGGGCCTAATTCGCCTCAATAATGATCTATAGGCTCTTACTCGGCTACATTAAAAAAAACAAAAATAGATACAAAGCAAAAACCATCCAAAAACACACAAAAAACCGACACAAGAAGGAAGCAGACTTCAGCGTAAGCCCTCCTCCTCCGGGCAACGGAGCATGCTACCAACACCCAAGAGAGTCAAATAAAATGGAGGCCACCATCCTCCAAGAAGTCAATGAGTCGACAAGTTTGTGAGTACCAACCACCCAGAGTGCGAGGGATATGTGGTAGCGACCCCACTCACCCCGATACCGTAAGAGGTAACGTGCGCTAAGAGCTCCCCACACTGGGATATTCAACAAGAATGTGCCGAAGTCTTACGGATAACGCAGTCGTCGCAGTAAGGTGTAGGGGAGTGGTGCGTCTCGTGAGTGTGTCTGATTGGGAGACGACAGAAAATGAACTGAAGCGTTGGCGGCAATTGGGGTAGGTCCATGGGAACAGTCGCAGCGCAATGGCACGCAAATTTAAGTTCCCCTCGGCCGTCTCCCATCTTCTTTGCCAAGTAGCCCGGAGAGCTACATTGATTCCTGTCATGTGGTCAGTGGGAAATAGAGCGAAACGCTGGTCCGCTCGGCCAGGGGTCGCGGACTCTTTGGCACCCTCATTCCCCGCAATTCCCACATGTCCAGGAACCCAGCAGATAATAATCTTGACATCTGCCCGGCTCGCGACAACCGTAGCGTCACGGACAGGGGCGACTCGTCAATATGAACTGTGGAACTGCAGCACACCATAAAATACCTCATTATGCATTACTTATATAATTGCAATGCATAACAATATATATGGATGGAGTTTAATGTGTTTAAATAAATCTTTAAACAATTATTTTTTAAAGAAATCTGATAGTTTTTTCTGGATAAACTTCAATACGGGATGAATGAGTCATAAAAAATAGGTCAAACAGTTAAAAGAGGGGCGGGCAACCTCCGGCCCGCATTAATATTGCAATCCGGCCCGCGAAGCGCCAGCTTTCCTTCTTCCGCGACCTCGTCCTTCCTTCTAGCAATTTTCCAAAATACATTGCGCATGTTCGACGCATCGTGGCCATGTTAGGCAGCACCTACTGTTGGGAACAGCTCTTCTCCAAAATGAAGTGCACAAATTCTCACCTTCGCTCCCAACTCTCGGACCACCACCTCAATGTCATTCTTCTGTTGTCTACCACATCCAACGAGCCCGACATTGAAACACTTCTCCAAGGCAAGCAGCCCCAGCCGTCTCACTGATTCGTATGTTTTTCACCTCCCTCCCTCTCTGGGATCTTTTCTTCAAGGGTTGTTCCCAGAGAGGCTCTGGCCTACTTGTGGTGAAGGGAGTCAGCCCTGGGCCCCTTAGGGCTCCCATGGTGCTGCCAACAAGACTTTTAACATACCCCTCTTTCTTTCTTCCCCTATTACGTTCTTCCAATGCCCTTTATTTTCCCCTCTTCCTTCACCTATCTAGTGGCCCTTATAGATACCCGACCTCTGCTCGTTTTATGGATTCCGAATTGTTCTTTCATGAAGGTGAAAGAGGCTGGGCATCTCCACCTTTTCTCTGTGCGTAGGAGAACTCGGGCAGCCTCTTAGGTTTATAAACATGGTGTGGTGGGTCCGTATCCATTCTCCAAGAGGACACACCGGACGTAACTGAGTGTAGAGTTGCAGTAGTGCCGGGCCCTTGTAGGCCTCCATGGTGTGGAGTCCCGAGGGAGAATGAGAAGTTTGTTTTTCTTTTTGCAATGGCTAGCCATAAACCAAAAACCTCCCTTTCTCGTGAGGGTTCTCGTGCCAAACGTTTTTAGCTCCCCTTTCAGCCTTCCCTCACTCGTTGGACCCCTATTCCAACGAAGTAGACCCAGATCTAGATTATCCTCGCTTTCTTGTCATGAATTCATCATCCGACATCCCACTTGCAAAATTCGATGTGTTTGACGTCAATGAATCTTTTGAGTCCCGCTGTAGTGAACCCCGCCGGATGTGGTCAAGAGGTAGTGGTGATGTTGTAGTCAAGGTGTCATCTCACTCTCAACACAACTTTGTGTGAAATCTATCTTGGATAGCTGAAATTCCAGTAACTATTTCGTCCCATCCGCGTCTGAATTTTGTCAAAGGGAAAAACCTATTGACCCTTTTACCCAATTTTTCTCGGGTGAAACTGGGTAAAACTGGGAAAACAGGAAAAAACTGGAGAAAACTGGGTAAAATTGGGAAAAACATACAAACATAAAATTTCATGTAAGTATAATATTAATATAAGATCACAGAATCAGCCTCAGTGGTCTTTGTTATATAGGTTCCATAGCGTTATCAACTTGAACTTTTCGCAATATTTAGTCCAAAAATTTGAAATTTTACGATTATTTTTTTGTTTTACCTTAGCTACTAATGTTGCATATTTTTTATATTTTATTTTAGAATATTTAATATGCCAAAATATACAACAGATTTACAGAGAAATCATGGTATTCTTGGTGGACGGCCAAATAACCCATTGTGGTCTGAATATGAAGCTATTTCTAGCAATAAAGTTCGTTGCAAAAAATGTTTAAGAATAATAGCGAAATGAATTGATCGAGTAAAAGACCATCATAAAAAGTGTTCAGTAAACACTTCAGCCCCCTCTGTAAACGCCGAAGCTATTAATCCTAACCAAGAAATTAATATAAGTAGCATTACTCCCATGGATTGTCAATATGCTAATAACTGCACCACTGATGATATAAATGTAACAAATGGAAGCAATGATCAAACAAGTTCTACGAGAGAAATTGAAAACTCACAACCAGTTTCAACAGCATCCCTCTCAGAAACGTCTGATTCTGATTTACTGGCTTCAATCAACCACTCACAAATTAGTTCAACTCTAGTGAAAATTTGTAGTAATTTTGATGTAATTTCAAGGCAAAAAGTTATTAAAAATAGAAGGCACAAAGGAACTATTAATCATATTGACAAATTTATTCAGACAAGTGATGAGAAATTTAAAGTGATTCACGGAAGTGGGCTCAATTTTTCTACAAAGTAAGTTTACAAATCAAAGATGATTGAGAATAGGGTAAATTATGTATTTTTATTATCAGGATCTTAGATTACCTGGAGCTGCATTAAAAATCACTAATAGAGTTCCTATTATAAGTTTCGATTCATAGTTCAATAAGAAATTTGATTTGCTTAAACGATCACCCAAATAAAAATTAAATTTTGTATGAAAAATAAAGTAAAATTCATTACTTTTGTTTACTTCTAGAATCGTATTCTTTTTCGAGTTGCTGATGATGATACATTCCAAAATGAATTAGAAGAGACAAGATATGGGCTGAATCACAGGCGAGTGCTAACTAGGAAGCAGCTTGCTAGTCCACTGGTAGATGAAGCTTATACAGAAGTAAATACAGAAATGAAGATAGTATTTAAAAACAAAATGTGTTTCGTCTCACAAGATGGGTGGTCTAATATTCACAATGATCCAATTATTGCCAGTACTATACATTGTGAAGGAAAATCATATCCACTTGATTGTGTCTGAGCAGGAAGTTAGAGCAAAACTCCAGACTATTGTTTTGAACTAGTAAATATTAGCATTTTAAAAGCAGAGACTGAGTATGGAGCAATTGTTATTGGATTTGTGTCAGATAATGAAGCAAAAATGAAACTCATTCGTAAGGTTAGTATTTCCTAAACAAAGCTAAAATCATCTTCTTTGAAATATTTATTTATTTAAAGCAACTATCATATATGCAGGTATAAGTTATTAGGATTTCATTTATTTATAGATGTAAATATAATTATGTAATTGCAGATGCTTATTGACTGGAGGCCGACTATAATAGCATATGGTTGTAGCGCGCATTATTTGAATCTTGTGGAAAGCGTAGCAACTCCCACACCAATTTTGGCTGCCATAAAGAATGTTCAGAGGTACTTCCGTGAGCACCACCAGCCAGCAGGTTGGTTGAAGGAATTGAGTGGTGTCTTACCACAACTTCAAAATAATACAAGGTATATTCATCATTCTGATTCTTAATTAAAAATTTAATCAAATTGGAAAAATATTTTTTTATTCCCAGCATGTACATTTTCATGTTAACCTACGAGGGGTGGTCAATAAGTTTTGCAATTCGGATATAAGGAAACGAGATATGAGGAAAAGTGTTTTATTATTTTTCAATATAATTACCCTCGACTTCAATGCCATTGCGCCACTTGTCCTCGAGGCTTTGAAATCCCGACGTCTGCTGTTCAATCCACTCCTGGACCGAAGCTGGACATCTTCATCGTCCCCAAACCAGCGTCCACGCAGTGCAGCCTTGAGCTGGCGGAATAAAAAGTATTCGTTAGGGGCCAGATCTGGACTGTGGGGTGGATGGTTGAGCTCCTCGAATTCGCACTCGCGCAGGGCAGCTTGTGCAACTCTGGCCTTGTGGACTTTGACGACGTTGAAGTCGATCATGGGGCGTGAGGTTTCTAGGGACCCAACGGGCAGAGACCTTGGTCATGGCCAAATTGTCGTGGATGATGTTAATAACACTTCCATGTGATATTCCAAGTTCCCGCTCGATTTCTTCGACCTTCACCCGTCGATTTTCGAGGATCATCCTCTCCACACGGGCCACATTATCCTCGTTGGTCACGTCTGACGGGCGTCCTGGACGGGGGTCATCTTCAAGGGACTCACGACCATGGCGGAACTCCCTATTCCAGCGACCAATAGGGCGGTGTCGGTGTACACTGCAACCATGCGTTCATGGATCTCTTTTGCATTCTTGTCTTCCTTGGTCAAAAATTTGATCACTGCGCGGTGCTCAACCTTCTCCATTGTTGAAAAATTTGTGACTGATGATCTGCGATCAGCTACTGCTTCTTAAATAGACAAGGCAGGAGCGTGCGGTTGCAGGTCCTGACTTGTAATAACTTGTCCTAACACCCCCACAAACAGCCATCCCCCTTCCTCTATTTTGCCCTACCGATTCGCAAAACTTATTGACCGCCCCTCGTATTCTTGATATTACCTCTTAATTTTTCAAATGTTTCGCATGTTTAAAGATAATATTATTTACACTTTTAGAAACTATTGTAACTTATGGTTGTTTAAAAAAAATTATTACAATATCCAAATCTTAAACAGTTTATTTACTTGTCAATAGTTGAATGATCGCATGGGATTACAATAAATATAATTTCATTGCCGATGGTCCAGCCAAAGGGCACTGCTTAGAAACATTTGTGAAAAATCATTCAAAGTACTCGTATGTAGAAATACGGGACAGAGAAGCGCATAAAATGAGTACAAATATCATTAATCATATTGACAACCGGCTTCTACTTCTATCCATGCAAACCATTTTCTTTAATAATATTTAATTCAATTTCTAGAGATTAAAATAAATTTTTAAATATAACAGTAATTAGCAATTGAAAAACTAATTATAAAAAATAAATAAAATGCAAATAATTGCGTTTAATAACGATTAATATAGGTAATATTTATTATATTTTTTTAGATCAATAACATTCAAATACATTATATATTTTATTAACAGGATGATCACAACAACCTGTCCGACTGTGTTACTGCTTCGCTTAATCTCATCGTAGATAGCAACATCAGTGAAGAAATAAGAACTGAAATAAAGATAAGGTTCAATGAAGTTGTAACTCCACAACACCTTCTTGCTTATTTAATTGATCACCGAAGATTCCATTGAAAAAAAATGAAAAATGGATTAATTTAACGGACAAACAACAAGATATTGCACATAACTATGTTGATTATTTGGATGAAAATTTAATCGTTGTCCTTGCAGCATATGAGACAGAAGAAATCACAATATTTCCAAAAATAGCTTTCAAGAAATCTCTGAGCAAATTATTACCTCAAAAATATTGGCAGTATATGATAAAAGTTTCTTCATTAGATGTAGTTAAAAAATTCTGGTCCCTGGTATTATCTATTTCCTCATGTCTACCTTCTAGTGCTGGGATTGAGAGGTTGTTCAGTTCAACACAGCAGGACTTATTCATACAACGCTAAGAAACAGACTCAGCAAGGAACGTGTTGCTAAGCTTATTCCCATATACAGGCACTTTGCAGGGAAGGAACCAAAAGATAATGAAGACAATAATAACATCATGAGTGAAAGCACATGCCAATCAACTTCTAGATATTTAGAGGATGACCTTAATGAATTCATAGATTTCTGATAATCAGAGTTATGTGTATCTTTGTTTGTCGGGGGCACCGTTTAATTTTTTCGACTAATGAAAACCTATGTTACCCCAACTAATATATTATCATTATTATTATGAAGCTACATGTATATAGTTTAGTCTATCTTTTCTAATATAGTAAATATACCAAACTTAAGTATATAAATTTATTAGTAATCAATTAAAAGTTCAATTCTTTCTTTTTTATCCTTTTTACTAGTTTTTCACAAAAGAAATCAGTTTTATCCAGTTTTTCCCAAGAAAAAACTTGCCTTTTTACACGTTTTTTCCCAGAGTTTTTCCCGGGCAAAACAAAAGTGAGAAAAACTTACCTTTCTAACCCTGACTAAAGGACTACGACCCCACCCGCCTTCAAAGGAAGCTTAGTACCCAACGTGTCAGACACGTACACAGGGTGACTAAAACATTAGGCTACACTAGAGTCCAAGCCACCACACTGATTTTAACATTTGAACGACAAGAACTGCAGTAGTATATTAAAGCTGGGTACTTTCGTGTCCCGGTAAGTCCCTACGTCGAACTATCCAGACGTTGCTTCAATTGCAATCAATTTAGACATGTTGGCCGTGCTTGTCAGCACCCCCGCTCCTGCGTGAATTGTAGCTCTGACGACCATGGCCCCGAATGCACCAAAACACCTCGCTGTGCAAACTGCGGAGGTACCCACAGTGCTGCGTCAAAACTCTGTTCTATATTTCTATATGAAAAGGAGGTGCTCGCTTTGCGCTCTCTCTGCGTCTAGGTATAAGAGAGGCCCGCCAGCGTGCTCGAGCACAAATCTCACCACTCGGCCGTCTCTTCTCTGACGTTTTACGTAACACTGGACGAAACCGACCATCACGCTCGAGTTCCGACACGTCTGAAGCACTTCATCCTACATCTACTCGCAGAGTCAGAAATACTCAGGATATACAGTCGAAGCATCGCTCTTACACCGAGATAATCAATGTAGCCCCCATCCCTCCATCAGCTCTAGCTGGGATAGACGCTTAAGGTGAGACACTTGAAGACATCAGACGCTATCTGAAAGAATCCTCAACATCGACCGGTAAAAGTTCATCCACCCGGCCCCGAGACCCATAGCCCAGTGGTAAGAGGAAGGATTCCTCACCTGCGTCATCGACCACCAATAAGCGGGCAGCCTCTGGGGATGACTCAGCCGAACCCCGAGAATCTTCAATGGATTCTTCTCTTTTTGCTGAACATTCTATGCACTTAAGTCCGTCCCACCCTTCACAGGACTTAGGCCCCACCCTGATCCAAATGATGGCAGATATACACCCAGCTCCATACACCTCTCTCAGATCGCCTGGGTCAGGGTGGAGCCGTGGATGGCGGCAGAAGTGCACCACCTTAGTCTGGGACAAAGAAAACCGAAACCTGTGCGCTTCGGCATAGCGAGAGATGTGGTTCAATGACTGTTGGAGTTGACGCTCCAGAGTTGGCATCTGGGCCGCGCCAAAAGAGATCGAAAGGTCGTCCATGTAGAGCGTAGCGAGAATATCTTCCGGTAGCACCGAGGTGATGACATTGATGCTCAGGGCAAAGAGTGCGACACTGAGGACACTTCCCTGCGTGACACCCTCTTCCTGCTCCATTGGGCCGGAGAAGGCTCTCCCCACCCGTACGCGGAATCGACGATCTCGCAAAAATTCAGATTTAAAGCTTGGGAGGCGTCCCCTTGCCCCCATTGTGGTATGGAGGGTCTACATGATACCGTATCACCATGCAGTATCATAGGCCTTCTCAAGGTCGGAGCAGATCATCCGAAATGGAGTGGAACTTGCGGAAGCCGCTCTGTGAGGAAGACTGATGGCCTCCGTTGTCCAAAAAAAGGTTAATCTAACATTTACCAATTTCTCCATCAACTTGACCACGCAGGAGGTTAGAGAAGTTAGGCTGAAACTGGCCGCAGTAGAGTAATCATTCCCCGGTTTGCAAAAAGCTAGGACAGTAGCGATTCGCCAAGAGTCTGGGAGGTTACCCTCTACCCAGATCCTGTTGAACAAATCTAACAGAAAGGCCAGGCCTCGCTCACTCAGGTGTCAAAAGCATGGCGTACGGGACATCGTCCGGACCATGGGTAGTGTCTGCGCACGAAGCAAGAGCGGAACGCAACTCACTAAGAGTGTAAAGGGTAGGCCCTCGGATTCCCATGCTTTCCCTTTCTCACCATAGTTTATGGTGCTTATCGCAAGTCGACCCGTTTCGAGGCTACCATTTTTGGCCAGACTTCCGGAACTTACCAGTCTAATTTGCGTAGGGGACCCCTTTCCTTTTTCCCCTTCGGACTGAAGGATATAATGGAGCCGTGAGCCCTTTTAAGTTATTCTGTTGCGAGAATTCTGACTGATTGCTCCGCTGAATCGTTATCCGTCACTTACTTTGACGTTAATTTGGAGACCCGTACTGGATTCATTCGTGGTGCAGCAAGGGTTATCTGCCATTGATTCCTGCCAGCATTGTCGCTGCCCCTCTGTCGGCTGCATCGAATTGTGCTCTTCCAGTTACGTTTGCAAGTGTTTTCCTTGGAAAGCCGTTCACACTGGGTATGTGAAAGTTCTCCCCTACTCACCTCGCCATCTCCTCATTGGGAAATTCTGTCATCTCGAATTCCTTCTCTCAGATCGTTGGGCCTTCGAATCATCGTTCCCCGTGGTCCCGACCTCTTTCGCCACGATATCGCCGTCTGTGGGTTTCTCCTCGCCGAAGACCGCCATCGGATTCACCCCTGTCAACTTGGGTCAAATTCTCTCATCGTCGCCGAGCCTCTTTCGCCTGGGTTCCCGAAGTGGGTTATTGCTTCACTGCTCTGGTAGCAGGTATTTTGGAGTATCTCTTTCTTCTTACGTCCCCTTTAAATTAATTAGGTGTTATAAGTGTTATTCATGTAACTTTGGGTCTTCGGGTAAGGGACGTAAAACAGGAAAGTTATTCCGGGAACACCTGTCACTAGAGAAGCGAAACCTATTTTCATCTTCAACGGCGCGTGTCGTTTCGGCTTTAAACAATTTATCCATAGAACCCATTTTTGTATGTGCGAATATCTTTTTGGTTAAAACGAATTGTGGTCGTTCGATGGTGTTAAGCATTTGTGACTTTTCTTATTGTTTGATGACCCCCGTATAATTTGTTAAGTTAATTTATTTCATTTTAATTTTGTTGTAAATAATACTGTAAATACTTTTTGTGTGTCTATTTATCTAACCCCTTGCGGATAACTCATAATTTGGCACCGTACTGATTGATTCTGGTGAATTTCTGATAGGCCTTTAGATCCCTGGTCTTCTATAAATTTCATGTTTATATTTTCTTTGGGCCGTGTGAACTGGGTTCCGCGATAGCCTTTACATACGTGGCGACCTGGCCAGTATTTGTTTTTTCCAGTTTGAGTTGTCGGGTTATGTTGTGGTGCTTATCCACTTGGGTGTTTAAGTAACCTGGAGCGCGCATTCACCGTCTGTGGCCCGGAAGGGAATTCCTACTGTGCATAGGATTTTGTTAGCCCTTTTGCTACCGAGGTTTGCCTTTGCCTCAATTTTCACGGCTCTGCTTAGCCGTTGTTTGTATTAATTTATTAATCTTTTGACACTTGCAGGGGTGTCTTCTGAAGTTTGCTATACGCCTCGTATTCACGATTATTTGTCTTTCTTGCCGTGTTTATCTTTATACTACTTACATTTAGCTACTTTAAGCATAATTTTTTTAAGAGGTTTTTATATTGCCTCTTGTGTGGGATGTGTGTAGTCCCCATCGTGTGTTTAGCCTTTTTTTTTAGCATTCTTTTGTCTGTTTAGGGTTTAAGGTAAGGAACCAGTGGGTTGCTGCCCAATCCAAGTGGATTCTATATGGCAGCTAGGATGAAACGAGGCGAATCATCTATAAAAGGTGGAGGAGACCATTTTGTGACAAAAATTAAAAAAACGACGGGTTAAAAGATTCCTCCGCCAATATGAATCGAAGACGGGTGTGTTGAGGGATAGTTAAAAGGGTCGGGAAACAGGACAAACGGAGAATGGTAAAATGGCTACAATCCAATAAAAGGTGGGCAACCGATTGGTCCCCACCGCAAAAACGACAGCGAGGGCTGATATGGGCATCACCCGAAACAAGATGGCCGTGAGTAAGTCTCGTGTGGCCAATGCGAACTCGGCAAAGGGCCACCTCCAACGACCGCATTCTATGACGACTCGAGGGCCAAGAGCGAATAGAATTTTTAATTTTGTATAGTTTGGATGATGAACAGTCATCCCATTCATTCTGCCACAGTTGAAAAAAAAACTTTCTTATTGAAGGAAAGTAGTCCCTAAAAGGCAGAGCCGAGTTCTCAGGGGACACAGAATGTGCTGAGCGGGCCAACCGATCAGAGCCGAGTTCTCAGGGGACACAGAATGTGCTGAGCGGGCCAACCGATCAGCCCCCTCGTTGCCCACGAACCCCACATGCCCAGGGACCCAGCAAAAAATAATTCTATATCGGGACGCATTTTGGATCAGCCATTTGCAAATTTCTGTGACTAGGAAATGGTACGCATTAAAAGATCTAATTGACTGTAAGACACTCCTTGAGTCGCAAAAAATGACAAAATCACTAAAAGGTAAAATTTGGATGAGTCTAAAGGCTAAAAGGATTGCTGAAAGTTCAGCTGTAAAAATGGATGCTGCTGGCGGCAAAGATAGAGTTAGGAATTCTCCTCCTGGGTAGGTGGCTGCAGCACCCACGCCACCTGAGATAGAATGCTCTAAGAACAGGCCCTTAATGATGCGAGGGTCCATGGATGACTTCTCCAGGCTCCACATGTTGGTACATACTGTGGGGAGAGGAGCACGCCAACTAGGGGTCAGTAAGGATGGAAGGGTAAGGACCCTTGGAGCACCCAGGTTAAGGAGATGATCTCCTATGCGAAGGTTCAAAGGGCGGGGTAAAGATGGCAACTTATCATATGCCGCCGTTGATTCAGCAGCATACAGACATCTGTAGACCTCTGATACAGGGGCTTGCTGTACTCAGCAGAGGTATCGCATGCAGATTTGAAGTCTATGGTAGTACTCCCCTAGTCACCTCGCCATCTCCTCATTGGGAAATTCTGTCATCTCGAATCGTTGGGCCTTCGAATCATCGTTCTCCGTGGTCTCTACGCCTTTCGCCACGATATCGCCGTCTGTGGGTTTCTCCTCGCCGAAGACCGCCATCGGATTCACCCGTCAACTTGGGTCGAATTCTCTCATCGTCGCCGAGCCTCTTTCGCCTGGGTTCCCGACGTGGGTTATTGCTTCACTGCTCTGGTAGCAGGTATTTTGGAGTATCTCTTTCTTCTTACGTCCACTTTAAATTAATTAGGTGTTATAAGTGTTATTCATGTAACTTTGGGCCTTCGGGTAAGGGACGTAAAACAGGAAAGTTATTCCGGGAACACCTGTCACTAGAGAAGCGAAACCTATTTTCATCTTCAACGGCGCGTGTCGTTTCGGCTTTAAACAATTTATCCATAGAACCCATTTTTGTATGTGCGAATATCTTTTTGGTTAAAACGAATTGTGGTCGTTCGATGGTGTAAAGCATTTGTGACTTTTCTTATTGTTTGATGACCCCCGTATAATTTGTTAAGTTAATTTAATTCATTTTAATTTTGTTGTAAATAATACTGTAAATACTTTATGTGTATTTATTTAATCCCTTGCGGATACCAAATAATTTAGCACCGCCCTGATTAATTCTGGTGAATTTCTAGTGGGCCTTTAAATCTCTGGTCTTCTATACATTTTACGTGTACTTCCTTTCGGCTGTGTGACCGGGTTCCGCGATAGCCTTTACACAGAGTAAACCTGTCGTTGAAGGGTTCTCCGCCTCTGGAGGTAAAGTCCAGCTGGTGGCCTTCCGCGACATCACGACGTGCATTGAATGCTGGCGGAGCAGCATCACGGCTAGAGAATGCCGAGAAAGCGGTCGCAAAGAATTCCGCCACGGAAGCGGGGTTCGAGATTGCGGTCCCATTCTCCTGGAGAACGGGAGGGGGGTCCTGCGAGAACTTGCCCCGAATCCTTTTGACTCGCCTCCACACCTCAACCAGAGGGTCTTCCCGTTGAGTGAAGACACGTATGCCCGACAAGAAGAGCGGCAGGCGTGCTTCGAAATATACCGGAACCTAGCCCGACGAAATTCAGCGAAAGTGAAATCGTTCAGGCGGCGCTTATAGCGCATGTAGGCAAAACGCTTCTGTTTGAGGGCCGTCTCACACTCAGGTGACAACCACGGGAGTGGTCGGCTCGCAAAATGGCCAGACGTTCTGGGAATAGTAGTCAGGCGCGCGGCGATGAGGTTAACGGAGAACTCAACAGCCTAATCTACCGACCTAAACTCCTCGACTGAGATATAGAACTCAGTCATTTCCTGAAATGCAGGCCCCTGCACCCGCGCCAAGCACCACTGAGGTGGGCTCTCAGGCGGCAGTTGCCCTGAAAATGATAATTGAATGGGAAAGTGATTACTACCATGGAGGTCATCGACCACCCCCCAATCAAAATCAGGCTGTGCATCCGAAGAACACAAAGATAGATCAAGGCAAGAAAATGAAGCGATTCTCGGGCAATGATGCGTAAACTCATCCACATTTAGGACACCCATCTCAAGCTCTTCGATCAGATCGGCCAGGACCTTGTCCCCTGAGATTTATTGAGTAATCCCCCCAGAGAGGATGCCTGCCGTTGATATCCAAGCAAGAGAAAGGGCCTCGGCAACCGTGCCACGACGCGGCGGAAGTCCCCCTCGTCGAAGTCAGCTGACGGTGGAATGTACGCAGAAATCAGAGTATACATCCTATCCAGGTGAAGCTGCACAGCCACTGCCTGAAAGGAGGTATCTAAAGTGAAAGGAAGAACGGAGACATCATGCCGGGTGTAAACCGCGCATCCCCCAGCCCGACCATCTCGCGGTGGTGGGGTCGCAAGACCCTTATACCCCGGAAGGGCAGGCAGGGGGAACACGCCTAGCATGTTCTCGTGCAGAAAAATAGCTAACGGGAAACGGGACAAGACGAGCCTCCGCAGCTTCTCCCAGTTGGCCCGGAGTCCACGGCAATTCCATTCAAGGAATATACCCTCTAGGCCTAGCTCGGAGACGCGGGGGCCCTCTTCGAACAGAAGACCCTCACGGGAATGGCCGTACGCTTCCCGGAGGCAGAACCCCGGACAAAGCGCTGTCGCCTTCGAGAACATATTGGGGTAGGTGGGCTCGCCATGCGAGTCTTTTCCTCCCTCCGCCTCGAAACCTTAGGCGGGCGTTGCGGCTTCGGAGGCGGGGGGGCCCTCTTTTCGAAAAACCACCGTCTCCAAGCCACTCAGCCCATCACTAGGCGTCGGCGAAGGAGCCGAAACTCCTTTCGGGGGACAGCTTTAAGAACCTCGGAAGATGGCCTGGCGACCAACTTAAGGGGTGTAGCCTCCTACGAGTCTAACGACTCGGTGGAGGCGCGTGGCCGTTTCGCCTTGCGGGAAACGGTCACGCTGGGGGAAGAGGGGGGAGCCCTGGTTTTAGCCGGGGCTGGGTATGAACCCTTTTTGCCGCCAGCTTTACCAGAGGAGCGCCCTGGTTGGGTAGAGCCCGCAGAAGGGCTCCGAAACAACCGTGCTCGTTGGCCTGGATGGGCCAAGAGCAGAGGGGGCCTTTCTAACTATAGAGGCATATGACGTCCCAGTCAGAGCCGGGAGCGCCAGGACCAAGTCCTTAGCCTCGCGGAATGAGAGTCTATCCTGGGCCTGAACGGCCAGGATTTCTTTCTCCAGGAGATATGCCCCACATTGTTTCGAAGAAGCAGGGTGCGGCTCTCCGCAATTGACACACTTGGCCACACACGATTTGGACTTATCGTGTGCGACCTTGAAGCAATTTACACAGACTTCGGGTGACCCCGACTTTGCACGTCTACATGAGCGATTCGTATAGCCGAAGCGGTGACAGTAATAGCACCGCCGCGGCAGTGGCACGAATGCCTTCACGCGGTAGCGGTACCAACCGGCACGCTCCGACTCAGGGAGCTTGTCACAGTCGAACTTAACGAAGAGTGAAGGGGTGGGTCTTGAAGCCCCTCCCTATTTTCTAATCACACGTTCGACCTTGACCGCCCCATGGTCGGCCAGCTCTAGGGTGATGTCCTCAATGGAGTAGTCAACGAGTTCCCTCGCATAAACTACTCCTTTCACAAAGTTCATGGTAGAGTGCCGCGTCACACTCACCGGGGTGCCATGAAGTGTCCGAAGAGCACTTATCTTGGCCGCCTCGGCGGGATTCGCCAGAAGGCTCCCGTCCGAGAAACGGGTAACCTTCGGCTCTCTACCAATTGCACTAGCTAATCCTCTCCTCTCATGGATCATGTTACCCTTGGACAACATGGTGCCATCAGTGGAGCGAATAACGAGGAAGCGTTTGAAGCCAGCGGGCTCGAAAATGCCAGGTAACCTCTGAATCAGGGGCTCCGATGTCATCGAGGCTCCGCCCTGTGCACTCTTGGTGTTAGTCTTGGTCAGGGGCTCCGCACACGAGGGGGTAGAGGGGCCGGATGTGCCGATCTTGGCTTGGTCGCCTACCAAAGTGGCAGCAGACCCATCCGTCCCCGCAGCCCCCGCGGATGGAGAGGAGCCCCGAGTCTTCTTCGTCTTTTTAGTATTTTTCTTTTTTGGAGAGGAGGGCGGGGAATGAACCCGCTTCTCACCTCCGCCGGCAGAAGCCCCCAGGCCAGATGGACCGGCCTCAGCCAGGTCCCTCTCCGAAATGGAAAAGGTCCTGGTAGTCGTAGGCGCACCTGTCGGAGGAGATCCCTCCCCTCCTTGTACTGCCTCGGAGCCCTCAGCCGTTTGAGGAGGACCCTGCATAGGGGCGGATTCGGGTTCGGTGCTTGCCGCCGAGCCTGAATTCCCCCCCATGGAAGGCCTTACCGTCTGAGGCTGGGTCTCCTCAAGGACCATGTCTATCACAGGAGGGGCCTCCAGTTGGCCATCCCCTCCCAGGACATCGCAGGTCCCCTTGGCAGTGTCGCCAGTCTTGTGTGGGGAGGCACAGGCCTTGACCCCAGCAAGGTTTAAAATTCTTGCCAGCAGGTCTTTTGAGGGAAGCGACCGAAGGGGCCTGGCTTCCCTCTCCCCCCTAAGGGGGTTTGCCCTACCGAGCCGCTTGCACGAGGGGCGGTCGGCAATGGGCTGCCTGCTGGCTTTCTTGGCAGTCCCCTTAGAAAGCAAAGGAGGGACTGCCGCTGGAGATAGGGAGGTGCCCGAAAGCACCTCCAGAGAAGGGGTGAGGGGGAGTCCCCTACACCCGTAGGCGTAGGAGAGGAGTAAGCATGGAGGGTCCCCTGCGCAAGCACAAGGGGGGGGGGGCACCTCCATTTTTTTCGGTGGAGCTGCGCGAGGGCGGCTCCGTCGATGTACAAGGGGAAATGGGGATTGATTTTGTTGTTTTTTTGGTGTGCATTCATGAGCATGGTAACCCTATTTTTTTCCACAGGAAGCAATCGCTCTTCACCCCTCGCAGTAGCCCACCCTGGAAGGGGTCCGTACAGGCCTAGCACAGCCAGGTGCCGCCATTCAGGACCACCCCCGCCCGCCTGGCGGCTCCACCTTAGACACGGAGTAAAAACAAAGATGGTGAAATGAGAAGAAAGGGGATGTGAGAAAGGTATGGGTGGGGATAAAGCAGGTTGTTAAAAACCCAACATCCCAAACCGGAGCTCAGGGGTTAGGGAACATTGTTCCCTTCCCCCTCAGCCCCGATCAGGAATAGTTGCTGAGAAGAAGGTCAGCATCTACCCTGTGAAATTAGAGGCTGACTAGAGAAAGTTGTGGGAGAGATTGTATGAAAAGCAAGGAAACAGGGGGGAAACAAGTGTTTTGAAGGAAGGAGAAGAGGCTAAGCTGGGGTCGGACGGGGTGCTGAATCCCATCAGCACGGCGGCCAGGATGGTAAATCGCCGCGCCCCTTACGGGGATGGGAGGACCAACACCCCGGGAATACCCAGGGAGGAAAGATGGTCCCCAACCCGGAGCCCCAGGTAGAGATGGCCGCCGATCAAAAGATGCCCAAGAGGACGGTGCAAAAGGCACTCATGGACTGGGGATGAAGGGATCGTAGGCACACCTGTAGCCGGTGATATCACAAGGAAAGCACGCCACCCTCCACAAAAAGGCTAGGGATAGGCGAGGTACGAAAGGCTCCACTACTAAGACGGGCCCCAAGCGAACGAACAGTCAAGTAACTTAAGGGGCGAAGGAGACGCTGGAGTACACCTGGCAACCCTAGTCCAGACGGGTTTGAACTAGTGCCGAATAAAGCGACCACAAGGTTCGCCTATCACTACCCCAGGTAGTGTGGATAGAACCTGAAGCAAATCCATAGCCTTCAAACAGGAAGTCCTCAAGCGACGCAAATGGGGTACCCAAGTGAACTTGCTATCAAGCGTTAAACTAAAAAACGGGGGACATATTCATTCGCCGTGCCATCCAAGAAGAGGGGAGGGGGACCAAGGACACCACGACCCCGATAAAAATGCATGGCCTTCGTTTTGGTGACCGAAAAACGGAAACCCTTCGAGACAGCACGACCCGACACGGCATCAATTGACAGCTGTAATCGACGGGCATCAGAAGGCAAGCGGGGCGATGAACAAAACAACGCCAAGTCATCCACGAAGAGGGAAGCCAAAACCCCCTCCGCAAGAGTGGACACCAGACTATTAATGGCAACGGCGAAACATGTCACACTCAAAACACACCCTTGGGGAACACCCTCCTCTTGAATCCGCAAGCCTAAGAAAGCATCCTCCATACGAAACTTAAAATTACGCGACGATAAAAATTCTTGAATAAAAACGGGTAAAAAGCCCCTCATACCCCAATCATATAACTGACTTAAAACACCATATCTTCAGGTCGTATCGTAGGCCTTCTGAATGTCGAAGAACACCTGATACCTGGAGGAAAAAGCCCGTAAAACTGAGTCTTCCAAACGGATGAGATGGTCAAGAGTACTACGGCCGCGAAAACACCACTGAAATGGAGAGGAGCGAGTTGGGCTCGGGTTTTTTTTTTGGGGGGGGGGGGGTAGTCACCCTGTACATCTTGGCTAACGTCCTGTCGGATCCCCTCATGGTTTGTGTCGATCGCTTGACCGACCTTCAATTGTTTTAACCTTCTCTTTTACCATGAAATCTTCCTTAGTGGTCCGTTGTTTTGACGTCGACTGTCGTGCCTTTGGCAGCGAATGTTTTGACGCAATGACGCTGTCTATGGAGACCCAAAACTTACTATGGGTGCAGAGGTTGTTAGAGTACTGCCATGCCATTTGTCCTGTAGTAAATGTTCCAATCTGCTCTACTTGGTCCATGTACGTGAATTTGAAGCATGGGACACTCAAGGGCGATAATCGGAGGATAAGGTCGGGTATGAGCAAACATAGCCCTTGGTAAATATTGTGCTTAAAGGGAAAGATGACGAGTCTTCCTGCCATATATAAATGGTAATGAAGCCGCATTGTCCAACGTATCGTGTTAGGGGTAGAACCAGGTAACCATTGCCGTCTGGAAAGTGAGGGTAACATAATATCAATTCTATCATAAATATATATTTGGCGTTTTCAAGGCGACTTTTAGATGCATTATACGAGCATCTGAGAAAAGCGAGTCGAGAGAAAGACTATATTTTAGAAATTTCCAAAGTTAGTAATCTGTGTATTTCCAACTTTAACAAAGATAAAAAAAATTTCTATGGTATGGGTTTGACCATCGATTGACCTTTTTGAGTCACACTCACTGAAAGAAAATATTTAATAACAAGCAGGTCTATAAGTAACAAACTGAACAAAATATTAGCAAAGCTGGGTCTTCCAAGTCTGCCCATTAAAGAATATAAAATAAAGCGAGAATAGTATATTAAATGGAGACGTTTGAAATTTTTCTAACGAAGTAGAAATGACAAATTCACCGGTAGATAAAATAATATTCAGATTATTGGTAGATAACGAAATAATATTCAGATTATTGTATCACATTTAGGAGAAATTATAGTACTTCACGAAGATGACCCAGGATCACCTTTTCATAGTTATTATCACAATATATCAACACTGGTTTCGACTCCACACCTATGAAGTGTTTTTCATACAGGAGGTCGCGGCTTTCTTCATTGTAGAGTTTAACACATTCTTGAGTTTGGAACACAGGGTGGAATTGGATGAAGTTCTTCACAAGATCGTCATCAATTGGTGCTCCAGACACATCAAGATAAGTCAGTTGCGGAAGGAAGGTTGGAAGATCATTAAGAAAAGAAAAGTCGAATTTGGGGGTAAGGAACTTAAGTAAACGTATATCATGACAACGTTCAAGTAAGTGACGAAGTCCATCGAGTGTGGTAGAGTTGTAACCTTCCAGGTGAAATGCCTCCAGCTTCGGGTAGTTCTGTGATATGGCATGCAAGACAGGGTTGCTAACATTCTCTAAATGCCTGAGAGCTAGTCGCTTCAAATTCAAAAACGAGCCACATTCAAACAGTTGTTTGATAGCATCTGACGTAAACACACAGCTATTGCATAAGGAAAGAGACGACAATGAAGGCAGGTTTTGTATCAGCTTAAGGGAGATGTCGTTCAGCTCGTCACAGCCGAGGGTCAGCTGGGACAACGCGGTACATCTTGCTATTAGTTTCACACCGTCGTCGTAGAGCGGAGCGAACCAAGCGAGACTTTTCAGACTCGCGGAGTGATGAGTTACGAGGCATTTTAACTGCTCCGCCTCATTGGCGATGTAGCAGGTGCTAATTTTGACGTGCTGCAACTCTGAACAATTTTCGAATATTTGAGTTAAAGAAACATCTTCGCCGTCTTCGTCATCGTATACAGAGACGTCGAGGGACGATAATTTCTTCAATTGGGAGATGGCATCGACCATTACTTGAGTTAAATCCCCTTCAACTTTAACCTTACGGAGATTAGGAGCGCCCTTAACAATATTTACAACAGATGAACAAACACCCGGATAAGTGCATAGTAAAGATAACGACCTCAACCGAGGAAGAGAGGCATTTGGGATCGTCAAATGACGCGGCGGATTATAAAATCGCTCGTTGCTGAAGGTGATCTCTAAGTTTTCGAGATTGCGACATTTCTCAACGCTCTTCTCAATGAACAAAGCTCCCAACGACGGTTCGTTCAAAGACAGCAGTTCAATAGACTTCCAAAAGGAACCGCCTTCGAGTATGCGTTTCCAGGCGTTACTCACCAACCGAATATTCATAACTAGAAAATAAGGATTGAGGAATGAAAAGATGTGGTACAAGACCGTTTCCGGAAGGTCCTCAATGCAACGAGGCATTTCTTGTGAAGGGGTGAAAAGGTTATACGATGATCGTTTGGCGCCGAAGCGGATTCACAAGCGGGGTAAAATTCAACTGCTCCCAAACGTCGCGTTTTTCGTGCCAAAACCTGAAAAAAAGAGAGGTAATTTTAGTCTTTGATTTTTCAATTGTTCAGAAGTGAATTTTTTTTTTTTTTTTTAATTTAAGCGCCTATCTGGCTACTGCCTACTTGGGCATAAGTCGCCATACTCAACACAGCCTACTACTGGGCAGGGTTGACACTAAAAAAAAACACAAAAAAACCAACACCCACTTAAAAAAACACCCTAAGTGGAGGGTTTTGGTTCAAAAAAGAAAAATAAATTACATATATATATTTTTTTATATCCTATTGATAAATAATGTCTATATATGTACATAAAGTAAAAAATCTAAAATCCATAAAGATCTTCAAAAAAATTTACATAACATAAAACGGGGTTTCTTTTATTTTGATTGAAAGTTCTTCATCTAGTTTTTGCTTTGATATAAAGGATAAGGATACAACACATTAAATTTTAATTCTTATATTAAATAAATAAAACACTTTTCCTACATAAATTATATAAAGGAGAAAAAAAAAAACTGAACATAAATTTATCTCTTAATACAAAAAGAACCTTTCTTAACTTTTACTATCAGACATCATTTACCATTCTGTATCTTGCTTCTCTTTTTAAGTGTTTGTAGATTTTCACTATTTCTCGGCTTTTTCACTCCCAATCTGTTCCTCAATACTAATCAAATTATAAGTCCAAAGGAGGAAAGTAACCTCTCAATTGCAGCTAAACTAGCTGGACATGAAAACATGGACCCTAAAAATGAACAAAATTCATCTGGTAATTTCTTTCCATTATTTTTTTCTTCTAGTTCATCTTCATTATATGCCACTACTTGTTTGAAGAAAGGCTGGATTTAACTGATTTAGAAAACATGTTGGGTGGGAAAATTTGACTATCCTTGAGCTGAAATTCATACAATCCAACTGCATAATCAGGATGGATTTCATTGAGCCAGTTCTCAGCTTGTTCTTCAGCTTCCGGAAATCTCTAGATGTTCCCATTGAATTTTAAATATAGCAAATTAAAACTGTGGCATTCAGGCACTGGCAACATTCTACTTTCAGTTTCAGAATGTAATAATTGCTTTTAGGATATAATTCTTCTGCAATACTAAATTAGCAGAATTACAACTTCTTACCTAAGTAACGAGGATCAGTCATGTAAGCAAAGTAATGAACAAGCTTCATGGCTTTCTTGAACCTATCCTTGATACTTTGATGATCCTGCTCCAAATCAGGATTAGTCATTAAAGATATCCAGTTATGGATAGCATCTGCGACCTTGTTCCATCAGCTTGGAGCAGGGTTAAAAATAAAAGTAACGCAAATTATATACTATACATACTGGTATTGTATTGATATTTAATTATATTATGATTATTGACATACTGACATCGCTGTTATTATTTTCATTATGGCTAATATTATCATACCTTGTCTCGAGCAGCTCCAAATGTTTTTAGTTAGGTCAGGAGATGCAAAGCTTCCCGATATATGCCAACATTGTCAATAATTTGGCCAATGTTTGCAGGGAAGTTCTGATCTTGTGGCCACAGTCTTCCCCTCCTTCCCAAAACAACTATAAAACCTACCCCAAAACCCATGGGGTTGTTTTGTTTTTTTAAAATGGGTTTTTCCAACCCTGCTACACGGCTATAGTAGAAAAACAAAAATGCAACAAGGAAGTGGGCTTCAGCATCAGGGGTAGGCCCGCCTCCCCCCAGAGAACAAATATTCAACCTACAAGTGGAGGAGGCCAGCCTCCTCCAAAAAAGTCGTAAAGTCCGCAAGTCTGTGTGCACGCACAAGTCCCGAGTACAAGTGGTAGCGACCCCGATAGTTACGGTACCGAGAAAGGTAAAGTAACGAAGATCACCCAGACTGGGGTATTCAGCGAGAATGTGCCAAACAGTCTCGGGGACAACGCAGTCTTCACAGTCTGGCGCCGGCGAGCGCTCCATCAAATGGGGGTGCGTCCCGCGAGTGTGTCCGATTCGGAGACGACAGAAAGCAACCTGAAGCCGTCGCGGCCGTTTTTTTTTAAAATTATGAGCCCATCTGGCGACTGCCTACTTGGGCATAAGTCGCCGCGGCATTAGGGGGTAGGTCATGGGAACAGTCGCCGCGCAATGGCACGCAACCTTAAGTTCCCCTCGACCGTCTCCCATCTTCTTTGCCAAGGTGACTGCCCGGATGTATTCCTGCCATATAATCTGTGCGAGGAAGAGCGAAACGCTAGTCTGATCACCCAGTCCTCGCGGACTCTTTGGCCCCCTCACTCCCCACAATTCCTACATGTCCAGGAACCCAGCAGAAGATAATCTCGACATCTGCCCTGCTCGCCAACACCGCAATCGGTCTTCGAACCGGACACGTCGCGTAATCTCCCGTACCGAGCGGTGTATTGCCACCAGCTCGACCGTGAAGACAGACGCAGCGCCTGACAGAGCCCCATTGACTTCAAACAGAGGGGATACGGGGTTGGGGAAAATGACCCCCTCTTGGGATTTGGAGACATCCCAGCGTGTCTTACTTGTTTAATGATTTTGAATTCAAGGACTTTTCAAAGTTTTCAAGGACTTTTTAAAAAATAATCAAGGACGGGTTTTAGCCTTCTTTTTTTTTAAATTCAAAAAGTGAAAATGGGTTATGGGCAAAGCATAACCAAAATCAACTCACAAGTGCAAAAAGAAAACAAGAACAAGGTATCTAAGCGACAGACACAGAAGTATAGCGAGCATCCATCATAAAATACAATAAATCCAAAGCATACATGTGTTCACTCACATTAGTGAGTAGATTAACTTAAATATTACTATTTTCCAAATAGACATTAAAAAGTATATAAATAGTGAATTTGAAAAATCATTTGAACAATCACTCAATGATTTATTTTTTAAATTCAAGGACCACCTACCTTTTTCATCAAATTCAAGGACTTTTCAAGGATTTCAAGGGCTTTTCGAACTTAAAGGGCAGTAGACAACCTGCATTCCTATACACTGGCACGATTCCAGCATGACCCGAGGTATGCTCCAAAAAGTTTGAACGCAATGCTCCCGGCACTGTAGAAGCTTTGGGAGCAGAGGCTTGGTGACAAATAGTCAAAGGTGGTATCCTCCAAGGTGAGGTCAAGGGCATAACCCGGGACGCCACCGGACCGAGAGCTTCAAAGGAGTTTCCTAGCAAAACCCCAAAGGGCTTAGGGTACAACTAGAGTCTCGCGGCGGCATAGCCACCGTCGAGATCAGCTGCAGATGCAGTGAGAGCTGTTAGCGACTGAAGGAGGCGCCGGCGAATAATGCACTGTGCACGGCATCTCCCCAGCGTCGACAAGAAGGCTCTCAATGGGGGAAATGGAAAAGGCACCGGTCACCAGGCGAAGATCCTGTTGAACAAATCTAACAAAGGCCATCCCTCACTCACCCAGGTGTCGAAGCATGGCGTACGGGACATCGTCCGGACCATGGGCGGTGTCCGCGCACGAAGCGAGAGCGGAACGCAACTCACTCCGCCTCTGGAGGTAAAGTCCAGCCGGCGGCCTTCCGCGACATCACGACGTGCATTGAATGCTGGCGGAGCAGCATCACGGCTAGAGAATGCGGAAAAAGCGTTCGCTAAGGATTCCGCCACGGACGCGGGGTCCGAGATTGCGGTCCCATTCTCCTGGAGAACGGGAGGGGGGTCCTGCGAGAACTTGCCCCGAATCCTTTTGACTCGCTTCCACACCTCAGCTAAAGGGGTCTTCCCGTTAAGTGAAGACACGTATGCCCGCCAAGAAGAGCGGCGGGCGTGCTTCCAAATATACCGGAACCTAGCCATAGCCCGACGAAATTCAGCGACAGTGAAATCGTTCGGGCGGCGCTTATAGCGCATGTAGGCATAACGCTTCTGTTTGAGGGCCGTCTCACACTCAGCCGACCACCACGGGAGCGGTCGGCGTGCAAAACGGCCAGACGTCCTAGGAATAGTAGTCAGGCCCACGGGGATGAGGTTGCCGGAGAAGAACTCAACGGCCTCATCTACCGAACTAAACTCCTCGACTGAGATAGAGAATTCAGTCATTTCCTGAAATGCAGGCCACCGCGCCCGCGCCAAGCACACCGAGGTGGTCTCTCAGGCGGCAGTTGCCCTGAAAATGATATTTGAATGGGAAAGTGATCACTACCATGGAGGTCATCGACCACCCCCCAATCAAAATCAGGATGTGCATCCGAAGAGCACAAAGATAGATTAAGGCAAGAAAATGAAGCGGTTCTCGGACAGTGATGCGTAAACTCATCCACGTTTAGGACACCCATCTCAAGCTCTTCGATCAGATCGGCAAGGATTTGTCCCCTGGGATTTATGGAGTGATCTTCCCAGAGAGGATGCCTGCCGTTCAGATCTCCAAGCAAGAGATAGGGCCTCGGCAACCGTGCCACGACGCGGCGGAAGTCCCCCGCGTCGAAGTCAGCTGACGGTGGAATGTACGCAGAAATGATAGTACACCTCCTATCCAGGTGCAGCTGCACAGCCACTGCCTGAAGGGAGGTATCTAAAGAGAAAGGAAGAACGGAGACATCATGCCGGGTGTAAACCGCGCATCCCCCAGCCCGGCCATCCCGCGGTGGTGGGGTCGCAAGACCCTTATACCCCGGGAGGGCAGGCAGCGGGCACGCGCCTAGCATGGTCTCCTGCAAAAAAATAGCTAACGGGGAACGGGACGAGACGAGCCTCCGCAGCTACTCCCAGTTGGCCCGGAGTCCACGGCAATTCCATTGAAGGAATATGCCCTCCAGGCCTAGCTGGAGGAGACGCGGGGGCCCTCCTCGAATTGAAGACCCTCACGGGAATGGCCGGACAAAGCGCTGTCGCCTTCGAGGACTTATTGGGGGAGGTTGGGCTCGCCATGCGAGTCTTTTCCTCCCTCCGCCTCGAAACCTTAGGCGGGCGTTGCGGCTTGGGAGGCGGGGGGCCCTCTTTTCGAGGAACCACCGTCTCCGAGCCACTCGCTCCACCTCGGGGCGTGGGCGAAGGGGGCGAAGCTCCTTTGTTGCTGTCCTCCTTTCGGGGAACAGCTTTAGGAACCCCGGAAGATGGCCTAGCGACCATCTTCAGGGGTGTTGCCTCCTGTGAGTCTAACGACTCAGTGGAGGCGCGTGGCCGTTTCGCCTTACGGGAAACGGTCACGCTGGGGGAAGAGGGGGGGAGCCCTGGTTTTAGCCGGGGCTGGGTGTGAACCCTTTTGGCCGCCAGCTTTACCAGGGGAGCGCCCGGGTGTAGTAGAGCCCGCAGAAGGGCTCCGAATGGGCGCGGAAACAACCGTGCTCGTTGGCCTGGATGAGCCAGGGGCAGAGGGTGCTTTCCTAACTATTGAGGCATATGACGTCCCAGGCAGAGCCGGGCGCGCCAGGACCAAGTCCTTAGCCTCGCGGAATGAGAGTCGATCCTGGGCCTGAACGGCCAGGATTTCTTTCTCAAGGAGATATGCACCTCATTGCTTCGAAGAAGCGGGGTGCGGCTCTCCGCAATTGACACACTTGGCCACACACGATTTGGACTTATCGTGTGCGACCTTGGAGCAATTTACACAGACTTCGGGTGACCCCGATTTTGCACGTCTACATGATCGATTCGTATGGCCGAAGCGGTGGCAGTAATAGCACCGCCGCGGCAGTGGCACGAATGCCTTCACGCGGTAGCGGTACCAACCGGCACGCACCGACTCAGGGAGCTTGTCACAGTCGAACGTGACGAAGAGTGTAGGGGTGGGTCTCGAGGCCCCTCCCTGTTTTCTCATCACACGTTCGACCTTGACCGCCCCATGGTCGGCCAGCTCTAGGGTGATGTCCTCAATGGAGTAGTCAACGAGTTCCCTCGCATAAACTACTCCTTTCAAAAAGTTCATGGTAGAGTGCGGCGTCACACTCACCGGGGTGCCATGAAGTGTCCGAAGAGCACTTATCTTGGCCGCCTCGGCGGGATTCACCGCATTTGACAGAAGGCTCCCGTCCGAGAAACGGGTTACCTTCGGCTCTCTACCAATTGCACTAGCTAATCCTCTCCTCTGATGGATCATGTTGCCCTTGGACAACATGGTGCCATCAGTGGAGCGAATAACGAGGAAGCGTTTGAAGCCAGCGCCTCGAAAATGCCGGGTAACCTCTGAATCAGGGGCCCCGATGTCATCGAAGCTCCGCCCTGTCCATTCTTGGTGTTAGTCTTAGTCAGGGGCTCCGCACACGATGGGGTAGAGGGGCCGGATGTGCCGATCTTGGCTTGGTCGCCTACCAAAGTGGTAGCAGACCCATCCGTCCCCGCAGCCCCCGCGGATAGAGAGGAGCCCCGAGTCTTCTTCGTCTTTTTAGTCTTTTTCTTTTTAGGAGAGGAGGGCGGGGAATGAACCCGCTTCTCACCTCCGCCGGCAGAAGCCCCTCATGCCAGATGGGCCGGCCTCAGCCAGGTCCCTCTCCGAAATGGAGAAGGTCCTGGTAGTCGTAGAGGCACCTGTCGGAGGAGATCCCTCCCCTCCTTTTACTGCCTCGGGGGGCCCTCGGCCGTTTGAGGGGGACCTTGCATAGGGGCGGATTCGGTGCTTGGCGCCGAGCCCGGATTCCCCCCCATGGAAGGCCCTACCGTCTGAGGCTGGGTCTCCTCAAGGACTATGTCTATCACAGGAGGGGCCTCCAGTTGGCCATCCCCTCCCAGGACATCGCAGGTCCCCTTGGCAGTGTCGCCAGTCTTGTGTGGGGAGGCACAGGCCTTGACCCCAGCAAGGTTTAAAATTCTTGCCAGCAGGTCTTTTGAGGGAAGCGACCGAAGGGGCCTGGCTTCCCTCTCCCCCCTAAGGGGGTTTGCCCTACCGAGCCGCTTGCACGAGGGGCGGTCGGCAATGGGCTGCCTGCTGGCTTTCTTGGCAGTCCCCTTAGAAAGCAAAGGAGGGACTGCCGCTGGAGATAGGGAGGTGCCCGAAAGCACCTCCAGAGAAGGGGGTGAGGGGGAGTCCCCTACACCCGTAGGCGTAGGAGAGGAGTAAGCCTCCACTCCGGTTAAAGAATTATGGAGGGTCCCCTGCGCAAGCACAAGGGGAGGACACCTCCATTTTCTCGGTGGAGCTGCCCGAGGGCGGCTCCGTTGATTTTCTTGGGGAAGTTGGGGGTTAGGTTTTTTGGGGGTTTTTGTCATATATGGGCATGGTGACCCTCTTTTTAATACGGGACGCAATAGCTCATCACCTCTCACAGTTGCCCGCACTGCGAGAGGTGCTTACAAGCCCGGCAGAGCCAGGCGCCGCCATTCGGGACCACCCCTCCCGCCTGGTGGCCTGGCAGTCCATCAGCATGGCGGCTCCACCTTGGACACGGCGTAAAATTGATAGAATGTGAAGAAGAGAGGAAAGGAGATGTGAGGAAGGTATGGGTGGGGATGAAGCAGGTTGTTAAAAAAAACAACATCCCGAACCGGAGCTCAGGGGTTAGGGAACAATGTCCCCTCTCCCCCCAGCCCCGATCCGGGGTGGTTGGCTTGAGAAGAAGGTCAGCATCTACCCTGTGAAATTAGAGGCTGACCAGAGAAAGTTGTGGGAGAGGTTGTATGAAAAGCGACGAGGTAGGGGAGAAATCGGGCTATCTGAAGGAAGGAAGAGAGGCTAAGCTGGGGCCGGACGGAGTCATCTCAATGAGATAACCAAGACTGCACAAAGACTAACTGGATGGATCCTAAGAACCTTCCAGACAAGGGAAAAGGATTGCATGCTGTCACTCTGGAAATCCCTAGTTCTTCCAAGGCTTGAATACTGCTGCCAATTTTGGTCTCCGTACAAAGTTGGGGACATAATTAAGCTTGAGGCAGTCCAGAGAATCTTCACAAGTAAAATTGAACGAATGCAGCTCATGAATTACTGGGAGGGGTTGCAATATCTGGGACTCTACTCGCTCCAGAGACACCAGGAGAGGTATTCCATAATCTACATTTGGAAAATTTTAGAAAATCTGGTGCCAAACTTAAGTCTACAGGTTAACAATCATCCCAGAAGAGGTCGCCTTTGCTTTGTGAGGAGGACAGGTGGTACTTCCCAAAGAGTGAAGACAATAATTCACCATAGCTTCACATTTGCTGGGACACGCCTCTTCAACTCTGTCCCTCGAGAAATAAGGAACCTGACAGGCATTACACCAGATAGTTTCAAGAAAACATTAGACAAGTGGTTAGCAACAGTTCCTGACCATCCCCCAACACCAGGATACACCAGTTCCAGTGCAAATTTCCTGCAATTAGTGGCCCACAACATTGGAGGGGAGGAGCTGCCTGGTACCAGCGGATGTCCACGTTAGCTAGGTCCATCGAGACTGGATTCAACTAAGGTTCACTAAGGTATGGCGCAATACCAGGTTACCCCAGCAGCAATACAAACTCCCTCCAGTCTCTATACCAGGAGTCAAGGGGAGCAGAGAACATAAGAACATAAGAAAAGAAGGAGACTGCAAAAGACCATTCATGGCCTACACTTGGCAGCTCCTGTTCCAGTCAACACAAAAGATTTTTTACCAGAGAAAAGTCAAACATTGTCACCCTTTACAGGAGTTCGTCAGATCTAATCACAGTGGAGATCGACCTTAGCTGCGTCCATAGCCAACAAGATTCTTTAAAGTAAAAGTAAATGAGGGTAATACTTCAGATTAGGGGCGCACGGTAGGTGGTGCTGTTAGTAGGCTACAATATGTCTTATGACGTCAGATGGTAACTTCAGATGTGACCAATCACAGCGTTATATTTTTTTGTTGTTTTGGGGGTTGTAACCTTTATTCTCTATTATTTACTAAATATCTGCACCTCTGCTCATTTATAGTTTTTTCAAAGTTAGGTAAAGTTTCTTGATATCTTTTGTTTTTTTCCTTTTTTTTGTTTTCCTATTTTTTTGTTTCGCTGCAACGTCATAGCTATAAATAGGACCCGCTGCGCAAATGTTTAAGTTTTGTCATGGCTTCTTCGTGCTCTAGTTGTGCTTCTTCGTTATTCAAATTCGGGTTTATTTTGCATGACCGCGAAAAACTTTTAGATTTTTTAGAGGTGCATAAACTAATCAAGAAAACTATAAAATGCCCAAAATGAAGTGCAAATTTAAATTTTTCAGAAAATTTAATGTTTCGTTCCGATAAAATATATGTAAATGAAAACAGTAAGCGACAGCGGTGCCATTTCAAACAACCAGCGCGTAAGGGTACATTTTTTGTGGATTCCCATTTAAGTTTAAAAGACATTGTTCAAATTTCATATTCTTTCAGTATTAATCATTTTATGTAAGTAGGTAAGTATTGTTTGTCATTAAGTTACCAGGTTTTTTTCTGCCAGTAAAAAGCTGTTGCCGTTCACAGTGAAACAAAGAATACGAAAAATAAAATTGGAAAAAAACCCAGTAAATTCAAGGGGACTGCTCGTGGGGAAGATATCACTGGGGGGGAGGGCACAGTCCCCAGTATATACTCATATACAAAAAATATAATGCTGTGATTGGTCACATCTGACGCTACCGTCTGATGTCATAAGACATATATTGTAGCCTATAAACAGCGCCACCTACTGTGATCCCCTAAACTGAAGTGTTACCTAAGCTAGTAACTCATCTCATTGCTAGATACAATATACCAGTCAATAAAGTACTTTTTATGGTAAACCTGAAGATCGGAAGCGCAGACAAAAAAGTGTATTTTTTTCAGCCGAAATGACACTAAGTTGTGTTTATGTTTCATTCACCTGCACAGGAATATTCATGCATGTTTGGTTAAATAAAAATGTGAGAACATTATTCTATAAACAATTATGATTATATAGTGGGGGGGGGCTGTGCCCCCCAGAGCCCCCCCCAATTGAGTGAAACTCACGATTATTGTCGGGGGGTCCTCCTGCAGTGATATCTTCCCCATGAGCAGTCCCCTCAAATTTACTCAAAAAAGGTGAAACATATTGGAACAGGGACAAAATATTTTACGTCCCATCGGTTGTACCACCAATCTTCAGGTTTACCTTTTTTATAGCATATTCCAAAGTAAATCTGACTGGGGTGTCCAATTTAAAATACTGGTGTGCTTAGTTGATAGTACCATGCACTGCCATTGAGTAGCCCAACTAGGTGAGAGTACAGTTTGATTTGGAGTGGAGGCAAGCAAAAAGCACTAGAGTGAATTGTAAATTCGCAAAAACTGGTAAGTTCTATTTCTTTTAAGTGTAGATAGCGGCCATACGGGCGCAAGATTCTATAACATAACATAATTTCACAGAAGAAAAATGCTACACGGCCTATCAAAGGTCATCTGCATCTGTTAAAATCCACCCACAAAATGCATCATTTGATTGTGTCCGATCATGCATCTACAATATACAATTCGAACCATCCACAGGAATGCGTCAAAAATAAAAATCATCATCGGTAAATATGTAGATGAGTGGACGGCCGATAAGATGTACTATTCCGTCCGTGGTCCAAAATGTTTCACGTTTTTGGAGTACATTTATAGGGGACGGCTCATGGGGGGTAAACACGCTGCGTGGACCGCACTACAATGATCCTGAGTTTCATTAAATTGGGAGAGTCTCAGTATATAATCCTAATTTTTAGAATGTTCTGACATTTACAGAGGTGAATGCTTTGACTACATCATGTCAGCGCCTTTAATCGTTTTGCGAATTATACAACTGTATTAGTCATTCTAAAACTGTATCTGCCGCTAGTTAGGCCTCATCTAGACTATGCAGTACAATTTTGGTCACCATATTATAGGAAGGATATTGATTTGCTTGAGTCTGTGCAGAGAAGGATGACAAAGATGATTGGTGGGCTAAGGAACTTACCTTATGGTGAAAGGCTCACAAAACTAAATCTACATACATTGGAAAGGAGAAGAGTCAGAGGGGAATTGATTGAAGTCTTCAAATGGGTAAAAGGATATAATAAAGGGGATCTGGGTAAGGTTCTTATACTTAGTGAACATGACAGGACACGTAGCAATGGGTTTAAGCTTGATAAGTCTTGATGAGGTCTTTCCTAGAATTTTGAAAGAATGCAAGGATGTGTTAAGTGAGCCCCTAGCATGCATCTTTAGAAAATCATTGGAGAGTGGCATTGTGCCAGTGGCATGGAAGAAAGCCAATGTGATACCTATATTTAAGAAAGGGGATAAAACAAATATGTCTAATTACAGACCAGTAAGTTTGACATCAGTGGTAGGGAAAATGATGGAATCTATTATAGCAAGGAATATTAGGGATCACTTGGATAAGCATAAGTTGATAAAAGAATCACAGCATGGCTTTAGTAAGGGTAAATCCTGCCTGACTAATTTGCTGTCTTTTTATAGTAAGGTGTATGAAGCAGCAGATAATGATGAAAACTATGATATTTTATACTTGGACTTTAGTAGGGCTTTTGATCGAGTGCCACACTTACGGCTTCTGAGCAAAGTTAAAGCACACGGGATCGATGGCAGTATATTTAGGTGGATTCAGTCATGGCTTGGTGACAGACAGCAAAGAGTTAGTATAGATGGAGTTAAATCTGAGTGGGGGGTGTTAGCAGTGGAGTTCCGCAAGGATCTGTTTTGGGTCCCTTGCTATTCTTAATTTATATTAATGATCTTGACATAGGTATAAGTAGTGACCCGAGTAAATTTGCTGATGATACTAAGCTAGGTAGGGCCATTAGGGCTGATTCTGATGCTGTTGTAATGCAGGAGGAATTGACCATTCTGTCCAATTGGGCCGAGAAATGGCAAATGAAGTTTAACATAGACAAATGTAGTGTACTTAGTATAGGTAGAAATAATCCACTGAATAGTTATAAATTAAATGGGAGAATTTTAGGGAGGACCGATTGTGAGAGACACTTGGGTATTTTGGTAAGTTCAGACCTTCGTCCTAGAAAGCAATGCCTAAATGCTAAGAATAAAGCTAATAGGATATTGGGATTCATTAGGAGGAGTGTAAGCAATAAGAGTGCTGAAGTCATTCTAAAACTGTATCTGCCGCTAGTTAGGCCTCATCTAGACTATAACATAACATAACATAACATAATTTAACGGATGACAAAAGCCACAAGGGCCTATCAAAGGTCATCCGTATCCATCAAATCCCACCCATATAATGCATCCATAGGATTTTGTCAGATCATGCAGCTACAATATACAATTTAACAATCCATAGGAATGTCCAACCATGCATCTACAATATATAATTTAAAGCCTCCATAGGAGTCTGTCAAAAACAAAATCAAAATCCCCCAAAATATACAATAAAAAGAAACTGCATCCACAGGAATGAGTCAAGAAACATATCCACATACCAAAAAGTAAGAAAATAACCCTCCATCCCCATATAATCATCCAATCTGCGCTTGAAAACATTCAAGTTTGGGCTGTCTACAGTCTCAGGTGGCAAACTATTCCAATAATCTACCACTCTGTTAGTGAAAAAATATTTTCTAACATCCAGTCTGCACCTCTGTTTTTTAATCTTTAAGTGGTGGCCTCTAGTTCTATTACTACCTTCTAACTCAAATAACTTGCTGAAATCTAATTTATCCATCCCAGAAAAGATTTTAAAAAGCTCAATCATATCTCCCCTCACACACCTTCTTTCAAATGAAAACATATTTAATACCCTCAGTCTATCTTCATATTCAAGGTGCTTCAGGGATGGTATTATTTTTGTTGCCCTCCTTTGTACTGACTCTAATAAGTTTATATCATGTCTAAAATGTGGTGACCATGCCTGTATACAGTACTCTAAATGTGGCCTGACATAAGAGTTGTATAGTTTAAGGATGACCTCCTTACTCTTGTAGCTAACATTTCTTTTAATGTAACCTAGTACCCTATTTGCTCTATTTTTTGCCTCAATACACTGCTTTGAAAATTTCAGTGACCTATCTACTACCACTCCTAAGTCTTTCTCATCTTCAACTGAATTAAGCCAATATCCATCCATCTCATAGCTAAATTCCCTATTATCTCTCCCCATGTTAATAACTTTGCATTTATTAAGGTTAAAAGTCATCTGCCACTTCTGAGCCCAAGCTAACAGCTTATCTAGGTCACCCTGCACTTTAAAGCTACCCTCAACCTCTTTGACTACAGCTGCCAATTTAATGTCATCAGCAAAAATTGACACTTTGCTATTTACACCTTGCCCAAGATCATTTACATAGATTATAAATAATAAAGTACCTAAAACTGATCCCTGAGGTACGCCACTAATAACATTCCTCCACTCTGACCTCACTCCATTCAGTACAACTCTCTGTTTCCTATTTTTCAGCCATTCAGTTATCCAATTTAAAACGTTCCCACATATCCCATGCAGCTTTAATTTATGAACTAGTCTTCTATGTGGAACCTTATCAAAAGCTTTGCTGAAATCTAAGTAGATCACATCAACTTTCTCACCCCTATCTAATTCTTTAGTTACATAATCCATAAAATCCAGTAAATTAGTTAAACACGATCTATCTTTTCTAAAACATAACATAACATAACATAACATAACATAACATAATTACACGGATGACAAAAGCCACAAGGGCCTATCAAAGGTCATCCGACTCCGTCAAAACCCACCCACAAAAAGCACCATCACCAGGGGAAGACAAAATCAAAGTCCCCCACAATATAATATAACGGATGACAGAAGCCACAAGGGCTCATCATAGGTCATCCGAGTCAAGCGGCCTCTTTTTCAAGGCACCCAAACTCCCAGGAAAACTACATCCAGAGGATTGCATCCAGAAACAAGGGTATCACCAATCAAGGCTTGTCAAGAACTAAATCATGCAGCTATAGATATATACAAACAATATTAATATATACAAAACTTAGGAACCATTACAACCTTCCCTTCCCATAAACTCATCCAACCTACTCTTAAATACATTTAGATTTGGACTACCTACTACCCTCTGCGGCAATTTGTTCCAAAAGTCTACCACTCTATTGGTGAAAAAATATTTTCTTAAATCCAACCTACACCCTTGCTTTTTAATTTTCAAGTGGTGACCTCTAGTCCGATTTCCATCATCTAACTCAAAAAACTTGCTAACATCCAATTTATCTATCCCGGAAAAAATTTTAAACAGCTCAATCACATCCCCTCTCACACACCTCCTTTCGAACGAGAACATATTTAATACCCTCAGTCTATCTTCATATTCAAGGTGCCTCAGGGAAGGAATAATCTTTGTTGCCCTCCGTTGCACTGACTCAAGAAGGTTAATATCGTGTCTAAAATGTGGGGACCATGCCTGTATACAGTACTCTAGATGTGGCCTAACATAAGAGTTATAGAGTTTAAGAATAACCTCCTTACTTTTGTAACTGACATTTCTCTTAATAAAACCCAGCACTCTATTTGCCCTATTTCTTGCTTCAATACACTGCTTAGAAAACCTTAATGACTTATCTATTACTACTCCTAGATCTTTCTCATCCTCTACTGAGCTCAGCCAATGCCCATCCATTTCATAGTTAAATTCTCTATTATCTTTTCCCATGTTAATAACTTTGCACTTATCAAGGTTGAAAGTCATTTGCCACTTATGTGCCCAGGATAACAATTTATTTAAGTCCCCCTGCACTTTAAAATTATCATCAATATCTTTAACTACAGCTGCTAATTTGGTATCATCCGCAAAAATTGACACTTTATTATTAACTGCCTCCCCAAGATCGTTTATATAGATGACAAATAATAATGGACCGAGAACTGATCCCTGAGGAACCCCACTGATAACATCCCTCCACTCTGACTTTACACCATTTAGCACTACCCTTTGCTTCCTGTCTTTCAGCCACTCAGCTATCCAATTTGAAACACCCCCACATATCCCAATCATTTTTAATTTATGAACTAGTCTCCTATGTGGTACCTTATCAAATGCTTTACTAAAATCTAAGTAAATTATATCTACATTCTCTCCCTTATCTACTTGATCTGTTACAAACTCCAGAAAGTCTAGTAAGTTAGTCAAACATGATCTACCTGATCTAAACCCATGCTGAGCATCATTAATTAACCTGCTACTCTCTAGATGATCAGAAATTCCCTTCTTAACCATCTTCTCAAGAATTTTACAGACTATAGAAGTTAAGCTTACTGGTCTAAAGTTATTTGGGTCCTCTTTGCTTCCCTTTTTAAAAATTGGCACTACATTTGCCAATTTCCAATCATTTGGTATTTCTCCAGACTCTAGTGATTTAATAAATATCTTCTCGAGAGCTACTGCAATACTTTCTACACCTTCTTTGAGTATCCTAGAATGAATGTTGTCAGGGCCAGATGCCTTACTAGTATTTAACTGAATTATAAGCCCTTTAATTTCTTCTCTGTCTATATTAATAGAATTTATCACTACTTCCCTTGACCTAGAATTATCATCAATTAATCTAACTGGTTTCTCTTCTGTGAATACTGAAGCAAAATGAACATTAAGGACCTCTACTATTTCCTCATCAGATTCTTTCAAAACCCCTTCATATTTAATAGGCCCTATTTTATCACTGTTAGATTGATTATTGATTCTATAATAGCTAAAGAATTTTTTAGGATCTTTATTATTATTTTTAGCTAAATTAATTTCTGCTGTCCTTTTGGTCTTCTTAATAATCTTATTTAGTTCATTTCTGGTTGACCTATAATGGTTTAAATTATCTAAACTACTCTCACTTTGTAATCTCTGGTATGCCCTTTTTTTCTCTGAAACTTTATTAGCTATTTCTTGGTTCCACCATAATGGTTTCCTACATTTCTTCCTAATAGACTTCATCGGAATACACTGTTCCTGAACCATGTTTAATATAGTCTTAAAAATATCCCACATCTCATAAGTATTCTTTCCATGGAATTCTATATCCCACCTAATTTGATTTAGCATGCTGCGTAATTTATCGTAATCTCCCCTATAAAAATTTGGAATTTTCGTGGAGTTTGTCGTTGTTCTACCCTTAACTATTTGCAAATTAAACCGAACCATCTGATGATCACTGTTTCCCAATGATTCCCCTACACTCAATCCTTGAACTAAGTGATCATCATTTGAAAGAATTAGATCTAATATATTGGCACCCCTTGTTGGCTTATTAACAAATTGGATCAAAAAGTTATCCTCAAAACACTCCATAAACTTACAACTTGCTCTATCTCTTCCTATCATATTTTCCCAGTCTACAGAAGTTAAATTAAAGTCACCAAGAATAACTGTATCTTCTTTGCATCCTTTACTTATTTCCCTAATCATTAACTCATCGATACAATCAGTCTGTCCTGGTGGTCTATAAAAAGCTCCCAAGTGTATTTTCCTATTTTTACCAACCTTAATATCTATCCATAATGATTCACCTTCTCCTTGCTTTATAGAGTTATTTAGATTTGAAGAAATGCTATTTCTGATATAAATAATCAACCCACCACCAGTCCTATCTCTCCTTTGACTAATGTACATAGTATAACCCTCTAGTTCAAATTCACTGACATTATCATTAAATATATTTTCATTAACCCATGATTCAACTATACATATTATATCTATATCTTCATGAATGATATAACTAAATAATTCATCCTTCTTATTTCTAAGACTACGAGCATTTGTGTAAAGACAACTCAGCCCACCTATCCCTGAAGCACCTGAGGGCCTATCTCCTCTGCATCTCCTTTCTCTCTTTCCCCGACCCTGTAACATAACATAACATAACATAATTTAACGGATGACAAAAGCCACAAGGGCCTATCAAAGGTCATCCGTATCCATCAAATCCCACCCATATAATGCATCCACTATCACTACTACTACTCAAGTAGTTTAACCCTAAAGCACTTCCATTAGCCTGCCTACCTTCTACAAATCTGTGTTTGCTTCCTTTCTCTGCCTCACTTTGAGCCATTAAATTTCCCTGACCACTATCAAAACCTAGTTTCCCGCCTCTAAAGACCTAATAACACTATCTAATTCCCGCCACAAAACCTCAACCCCATCTCGGCTCAGATGGAGTCCATCCATCGCATACAAACCCTTATTCCCATAAAACCCACTCCAAACATCTACAAATACCAATCCTGACTCCTCGCACAAACCTTTCACATATTCATTCAACCCCATTGCACGAGACAACCATTCCATCCCCACATCCATTCTGGGAAGCACACCTGAAACAACGCCTTTTACTCTACTTTCACACATCCTTTCAATCAGCCTTTTATACCGCTGTCGTAACTCACAAGTACCCACCTTCTTTACATCGTTTACTCCGACATGTGTAATCACAACTGCTTCCCTCTCACACCCAGACACCAACCTATCATACCTCTCACACACATCATTTACACCAGCACCCGGCAGACAAACTCTCACTCCCTTCCATTTACTTTCATTCAACTTCCTATCTAAATACCTAATCTGAGAGTCACCCATCACAATCACCTCAGTCATTCTCCTATTCTCTCTAGGCCTAGTATTACCCTCCCTCCTGCTCTCACTCACTCGACCTCCTATTCTACTTTCAGGCACGGCCACACCAGACAAATCTCTTTCAAATTCTTCCTCTCTCAGGACATCAAATCTGTTAGTTAGCCTAACAGGTTCCATGTCCCTCTCATTCACACACCTAACCTGTCCTAACTTATCTATTCTGTTCACTTTCACCCACCACTCATCATCACTTACTTCACTTACTGCTTTCTCTCCAGTCCCTGTTCTAGGCCTAACTTACTCCCTCCTGGTCCCAATCTGACTCTTCAAACGTACACTTGCATCTCTTCTCACTTCAGACACTAAATCGTTCAGTCTCAAGCATTCCGCACGTAATCGACTCACCTCCTCAGTCAAAGCACATACATGGCACTCAGACACATTCACTCTCCTCTCTACACCACAGACATCGCACACTACATACACACTACTTTCAAAAGGCATACTCTCTACATCCAAACAGTCAGCCATACTTAAACAAGAACAATAATAGAAACAAAAACTTACAAACAACAAGAATTTGACCCAAATTTGTGCGCGCAAGTTTAAAACCTGCTAATCAAGATGGCCCCGAAGTAAACAAAAGTCACTTTCTCACCAAAACAAAATAACCACAATTTATACAAAATAACCACAATTTAACTTTGTTATATTAACCAAATATATGATCTTATAACTATAACTTAATATTTATGTTTATGTCACACACCAAAATATATCAAATAATCAAAATATTCTGAGAGCTCTACGAAACATGTGCTACCTGTTTGAAGGTCAGTCGAAGACTGACAATTTTGGTCACCATATTATAGGAAGGATATTGATTTGCTTGAGTCTGTGCAGAGAAGGATGACAAAGATGATTGGTGGGCTAAGGAACTTACCTTATGGTGAAAGGCTCACAAAACTAAATCTACATACATTGGAAAGGAGAAGAGTCAGAGGGGAATTGATTGAAGTCTTCAAATGGGTAAAAGGATATAATAAAGGGGATCTGGGTAAGGTTCTTATACTTAGTGAACATGACAGGACACGTAGCAATGGGTTTAAGCTTGATAAGTATAGGTTTAGGAAGGAGATTGGGAGGAATTGGTTTACAAATCGTGTGGTAGATGAATGGAATAGGCTCACTAGACATGTGATAGAAGCCTCCTCTCTGGGTAGTTTTAAGAATAGATTAGATAAATATATGAATGAAGCTGCTAGATGGGACTGACTTTTTTATGTACATATGTATATATTTTTCTAAGGAGTGGGGAGATTATATTTTGCGGTTGCATGAATGGACACAATCCTCTGGATGCATTTTATGTATATTGTAGATAAGATCTGACGAACTCCTGTAAAGGGTGACAATGTTGATGACTTTTCTCTGGTAAGAAATCTCTTGTGTGTTGACTGGAACAGGAGCTGCCAAGTGTAGGCCATGAATGGTCTTTTGCAGTCTCCTTCTTTTCTTATGTTCTTAAGTATAGGTTTAGGAAGGAGATTGGGAGGAATTGGTTTACAAATCGTGTGGTAGATGAATGGAATAGGCTCACTAGACAGGTGATAGAAGCCTCCTATCTGGGTAGTTTTAAGAATAGATTAGATAAATATATGGATGAAGCTGCTAGATGGGAATGACTTTTTTTTTATGTACATATGTATATATTTTTCTAAGGAGTGGGGAGATTATATTTTGCGGTTGCATGAATGGACATAATCCTCTGGATGCATTTTATGTATATTGTAGATTAGATCTGACGAACTCCTTAAAGGGTGACAATGTTGATGACTTTTCTCTGGTAAGAAATCTTTTGTGTGTTGACTGGAACAGGAGCTGCCAAGTGTAGGCCATGATATAAACTTATTAGAGTCAGTACAAAGGAGGGCAACAAAAATAATACCATCCCTGAAGCACCTTGAATATGAAGATAGACTGAGGGTATTAAATATGTTTTCATTTTAAAGAAGGTGTGTGAGGGGAGATATGATTGAGCTTTTTAAAATCTTTTCTGGGATGGATAAATTAGATTTCAGCAAGTTATTTGAGTTAGAAGGTAGTAATAGAACTAGAGGCCACCACTTAAAGATTAAAAAACAGAGGTGCAGACTGGATGTTAGAAAATATTTTTTCACTAACAGAGTGGTAGATTATTGGAATAGTTTGCCACCTGAGACTGTAGACAGCCCAAACTTGAATGTTTTCAAGCGCAGATTGGATGATTATATGGGGATGGAGGGTTAATTTCTTACTTTTTGGTATGTGGATATGTTTCTTGACTCATTCCTGTGGATGCAGTTTCTTTTTATTGTATATTTTGGGGGACTTTGATTTTGTTTTTGACTGACTCCTATGGAGGCTTTAAATTATATATTGTAGATGCATGGTTGGACATTCCTATGGATTGTTAAATTGTATATTGTAGCTGCATGATCTGACAAAATCCTATGGATGCATTATATGGGTGGGATTTGATGGATACGGATGACCTTTGATAGGCCCTTGTGGCTTTTGTCATCCGTTAAATTATGTTATGTTATGTTAATGGTCTTTTGCAGTCTCCTTCTTTTCTTATGTTCTTAATAGGGGTTGGGGGTGGGGTATGACATCAGAAATGACACGGGTGAACGATAATATTTACACAAAATACTTTTTTCCGGCTGGGTCGCTTGTCTACATGCTTACCGTATGTAGACAAGTCAAAATCCAGGTAAATATGTAGATTAGCGGCCCGGCCGGAAAAAAAATTTGTGTGTAAATATTATCGTTCACTCGTGTTGGAATATTCATGCGCGTTTGAGTCCTTTTCGAATTATTATTCTATAAACAATTAAGATTATATACTGGGGATTTAATGAAACTCAGGATCATCGTAGTGTAGTCCCCCATTGTGTTTACCCCCACACGAGCCGTCAACTTAAATGTACTCCAAAAACATGAAACATTTTGGAACACGGACGAAATAGTACGTCCCATCGTTCGCGCCGATAATCTACATATTTACCAAAATCCAAATCAACCGTAATATACAATAATAAAAAACTGCAACCATAGGAATTAGTCCAGAATACCCCCCAAAGTTAATCCCCCCTCCCCATATAATCATCTAATTTGCGTTTGAATACATTCAAGTTTGGACTGTCTACCGTCTCAGATGGCAAACTATTCCAGTAATCTACCACTCTATTGGTGAAAAATATTTTCTAACATCTAACCTGCACCTGTGTTTTTTAATTTTTAAGTGGTGACCCCTAGTCCTATTACTACCTTGCAACTCAAATAACTTGCTAAAAGAATGACTAAATATTGTAATTACCAGCAGTAGAGAGGAATCCAATGTTAAGGAAAATCTTTAATATCGACGCAGAAAGGCGACGAAACAAATACGACTATACAACAACATTAAACCCGATATGTCGTATCTAATTTCGGCATTATACTTGAACAAACTGCCAAAATGAAGAGGTTGTTGGTGTTTTGCGCAATTATTGTTGCTGTTGGTGTGATTGATTTATGATGGAAGCGAGAAAGTAGAGCCCTCCAAGATGTTACGATAGTTTACAATTACAAGACTGGGAAATTTCGAGTCAAAACTAACGAGAGTTTTTTTCTTCAAAAAAATTATAAAGAGAGATATGTAAAAAAAAACGGTGGATTATAGGGAAAATTAAAATGTGCATAAAATATTTGCCGTTCTGTAGGCATTTGGGCTACGAGGGCGTACAACTGCAGGTGCTGGGGTTTGAAGGGTACGTTACCCTCCAAATGTCAGATGCAGCATGGTTGGCCATACTATACCTTCCGCCCGTTTGTAGTTGATCTTCTAAAGGGTTTTTTTTTAATCAAAGAACTGTCGGAACTAAAAAGGCATATTATTGCTAGCGCCATACGTTCTTGCACTAGGCTTCGGCGCAGAGGAGAATTCGTTTGCCCGAGGCTTAAAAATAAATAGGCTGGGTTTACCGAAGGTGTCTTCGTGATCGATATAAGAAAAGCACTTTGAAAGGACGCGGCAAAAGAAAATAATTTTAATCTTAAATCGGCCTACTAAAAGGGGTAAGCGGAAACGTCTCGAGTTCCTTGAGGTCGGTGTGTAGACTTCTGTTTTGCGCAAAGTTTCCAGTCTAGAGGCGGCAAAATTTAGACGAGTCTTAAGGCAGAGATATAATGAACTAGCAAGAGATGTTAAAGAGTTAATTAGAGTAGCAAGGAGAAATTATGAAATTAAAGTGGCAAATAGAGCAAAGGAAGATCCTAAAAGTTTTTATCAATTATACAAAACTGAGGGTTAGAGATAAAATAAGCCCACTTATAGATTCCAATGGAGAATTAGTGAGTGATAGAGACTAAATGGCTGGAATGCTAAATGACTTTTTTTTCTCTCAGTATTTACACAGTAGGATACTCTAAATATACCCAAGGTGTCAATGATCTTTCGGGGTAATGATGAAGAGAAATTAAAGGATATCTTGATCATAAAGGAGATAGTGACAAAGGAAATTGATAAAATCAAAAGTAGTAAGGCCCTCGGTCCTGTTTAGGTCTTTCCTAGAATTTTGAAAGAATGTAAGGATGTGTTAAGTGAGCCCCTAGCATGCATCTTTAGAAAATCATTGGAGAGTGGCATTGTGCCAGTGGCATGAAAGAAAGCCAATGTGATACGTATATTTAAGAAAGGAGAAAAAACAAATATGTCAAATTACAGACCAGTAAGTTTGACATCAGTGGTAGGGGAAATGATGGAATCTATTATAGCAAGGAATATTAGAGATCACTTGGATAAGCATAAGTTGATAAAAGAATCACAGCATGGCTTTAGTAAGGGTAAATCCTGTCTGACTAATTTGCTGTCTTTTTATAGTAAGTTGTATGAAGCAGCAGATAATGATGAAAACTATGATATTTTATACTTGGACTTTAGTAAGGCTTTTGATCGAGAGCCACACTTACGGCTTCTGAGAAAAGTTAAAGCACACAGGATCGATGGCAGTATATTTAGGTGGATTCAGTCATGGCTTGGTGACAGACAGCAAAGAGTTAGTATAGATGGAGTTAAATCTGAGTGGGGGTGTGTTAGCAGTGGAGTTCCGCAAGGATCTGTTTTGGGTCCCTTGCTATTCTTAATTTATATTAATGATCTTGACATAGGTATAAGTAGTGACCTGAGTAAATTTGCTGATGATACTAAGCTAGGTAGGGCCATTAGGGCTGATTCTGATGCGGTTGTAATGCAGGAGAAATTGACCATTCTGTCCAATTGGGCCGAGAAATGGCAAATGAAGTTTAACATAGACAAATGTAGTGTACTTAGTATAGGTAGAAATAATCCATTGAATAGTTATAAATTAAATGGGAGAATTTTAGGGAGGACCGATTGTGAGAGGGACTTGGGTATTTTGGTAAGTTCAGACCTTCGTCCTAGAAAGCAATGCCTAAATGCTATGAATAAAGCTAATATGATATTAGGATTCATTAGGAGGAGTGTAAGCAATAAGAGTGCTGAAGTCATTCTAAAACTGTATCTGGCGCTAGTTAGGCCTCATCTAGACTATGCAGTACAATTTTGGTCACCATATTATAGGAAGAATATTGATTTGCTTGAGTCTGTGCAGAGAAGGATGACAAAGATGATTGGTGGGCTAAGGAACTTACCTTATGGTGAAAGGCTCACAAAACTAAATCTACATACATTGGAAAGGAGAAGAGTCAGAGGGAAATTGATTGAAGTCTTCAAATGGGTAAAAGGATATAATAAAGGGGATCTGGGTAAGGTTCTTACACTTAGTGAACATGACAGGACACGTAGCAATGGGTTTAAGCTTGATAAGTATAGGTTTAGGAAGGAGATTGGGAGGAATTGGTTTACAAATCGTGTGGTAGATGAATGGAATAGGCTCACTAGACAGGTGATAGAAGCCTCCTTTCTGGGTAGTTTTAAAAATAGATTAGATAAATATATGGATGAAGCTGCTAGATGGGACTGACTTTTTTATGTACATATGTATATATTTTTCTAAGGAATGGGGACATTATATTTTGCAGGTGCATGAATGGACGTAATCCTCTGGATGCATTTTATGTATTTTGTAGATTAGATCTGACGAACTCCTGTAAAGGGTGACAATGTTGATGACTTTTCTCTGGTAAAAAATCTTTTGTGTGTTGACTGGAACAGGAGCTGCTAAGTGTAGGCCATGAATGGTCTTTTGCAGTCTCCTTCTTTTCTTATGTTCTTATGTAACGCTTTCAGTTAATAATTGACTGCTGAAATGCCTCTCTCTCTCTCTCTTAATATATATATATATATATATATATATATATATATATATATATATATATATATATATATATATATATATATATATATAGTATGTCATCTCCAAGGGCTGTGACCTTGAATGGTCGGTAGGGAGGACCCAGTGATCGAATTTGTTCGTTACTTCCACCTTTTGTGCGGCTTCCGTAATTTATGTGCAGTATTGTTTACTTGTTGCACCTACATATTTCACATGTCTAAGGGTTATCTTAATTATAGGGAATCGCTCCTCTCTTACAGTCCTTTGTGATTTTTTTTTCTTGTCAAAGCCTGTATTTGTTCAGCTTGCTGGTTGTGAGCATTTGCTGATAATTACTCTTAGCCTGCGTATTTTTGTGCGAGCACAGGACTCGTATGCATAGTTGGGCGTTATTGCGATAACGATATCGGGTTATGGGTTATTCAATATTTTGTCCGTGTTAGCGATTCATCGGTATTGCCGATACTTTTGGTTCCAAACTAGCAATAATCGATAATTTCCTCACCCTAAACTCGAAATGCTTAGGGTATGATTGGCGCCTCATGTCGGCATTGGCGAGATCAAGATCGACTGCGGATGAAATAAGTACCGATGGCGGCACGGAAGGATACTTGGTCTGCGCGTACGACATCTAAATGGAGGGGGTCAGCTTGGGTAGAATGGTCTCATTCTGTTATGCAAAAAGCAAGCAGGGTAACAATTGACTAGGAATCTGGGAATATACCCTCCATCCAGATCCTGCTAAGCAAATTAAAAAAAAAACATATATATAATTCATCGAAGTTTTGGAGAATTGAGTACAAGATATCTTCCTGACTAGGTGAGGTATCTGCACACGAAGCGGATGTAAACTGTGCGTTGAAGGGTTGTCCTCATCCGAAGGTGAAGTCCAGCCCGCGGCCTAATCGAGCGCGTGACATGCTCTAAATGCTGACGTAGCAGCATCCCGGCTACAGAGTGCGAAGTTACCGATCGCGAAGGACTCCGCCATGGACACGAGGGCGGAGATTGCGGTCCTGTTACCTTGGAATACGATAAGAGGGTCCAGCGATAACCTGCCCCAAATCCTTTCCACACGTCCTCCACCTCTGCAAGAGGAATCTTCCCAAGAGCAGGTTGATGTTTTTCAATGTAACCGAACCCAGTCCTCGTCCGACAAAATTCAGCCAAGGCGAAATCAACCGGGTGGCGCATGAGTGTTCATAGACGTATTGCATCTCTCTAAGGGCCGTCTCACATATGGCTGACCATCAGAGTGGAGTACGGCGTACAAAATCGCTATGAATTTGAGGAATAGTAGTTCACGACGACATCAACAGCCCTCAACCTCTCGACTGAGATAGGGAAGTCAGAGATTTCCTCCTCACTACAGGCCCTACTTTTGGTGGCTTGTCGGGTAGGAGTTGCCCAGTGAAAGATATTAGAATGTGAAAGTGATCGCTACCATGGATGACATCGACCAATTCCCTCCCTAAATCAGGCTGGTCACCAACATTTAAGACACAGATCTCCAGCTCATCGATCTGGTAGGCCAGAACATAGCCCATTGTAATGGTCGGGTAGTCCTACCAAAGATGGTCCTACCATTCAAGTCCCTGAAGATAAAAGGGGTTTCAGCAACCGTGCTACAACGTGTTGGAGATCCATCACATCGGGGTCAGATGGCGGTGGAGTATACACAAAAACGAGAAAGTACCTCCTAGCCGTGTGTAACTGCCTCGCTAATGCCTATAAGGTCGTATTTAAGGCCAAATGATGATCACTTGGTTCAGGAAGTGTGAAAGGTAGAACATCAACAAACTCCACAAAAACTCCAAATTTTTATAGGGGCGATTACGATAAATTACGCACTTGATAAATCAGATTAGGTGGGATATATAATTCAGGGGGAAGAATACTTATGAGATGTGGGACACTTTTAAGACTATATTAAACATAATCCAGGAGCAGTGTATTCCAATGAAGGCTATTAGGAAGAAATGTAGGAAGCCATTGTGGTGGAATCAGAAGATAGCTAGGAAAAATTTTTGAGAAGAAAAGGGCATACCAAAGATTACAGAGAGAAAGTACTTTTGAGAATTTAAATCATTATAGGTTGAACAGAAATGAGCTAAATAAGATTATTAAGAAGAGAAAAAGGGCGGCAGAAATTAATTTAGCTCAAAATAATAATAAAGATCAAAGAAAATTCTTAGCTATTATAGAATTAATAACAAATCTAACAGTGATAAAATAAGGCCTATTAGATATGAAGATGTTTTGAAAGAATCTGATGAGGAAATAGTAGATGTTATTAATGAAAAATTTTCTTCAGTATTTACAGAAGAGAATTCAGATAGATTAATTGATGAAAAATCTAGGTCAAGGGAAGGGTACTACTTCAGTTTAGGGGCACACGATAGGGGGCGCTGTTTCTGGGCTACAATCTAGGCCTTATAACATCAAACAGTATTTTTTTTTTCATTTCTTCTTTATTATTTAGTAAATGCCTGCACTTCTACTTAATTATATTATTTAGTAACGCATTGATTTTTTTTATAATTACTAATGTATTAAACTTTGTATGTTTTGTTTAACTATTTTTGTGAAACTAAACCATTAATTTCACACACTGGCAACCCTTCATTCAACATTATTTCAAATATTAGCAACCATGAAACCGAGCAGTTAAAAGAGCGCGATACCTGTGATTACGGTTTGTTCGACATCAATATGACTTGTGTTAATTCCTCGGTCAATTTAACAGACATTTCTATAGATCGTGGTCTCATTTAAAAGAAGCACGGCTCAATTATAATAGTGAAAGGTGAAGATAGGGTAAACATGAAGATCTGCGTCACGCGCTCGCCTCCGTTGTTCCCCGGTCCTGGCCGCAAAATATTTCGTCCATGTTCCAATATGTTCCACCTTTTTTGACTAATTTCGAGTTACGGCTCATAAAGGGGATCGCCCTGCGATGACCCTGAGATTTCAATCAATTAGGGGGGTCTGGGGGACGCAGACCCCAGTATATAATCGTAATTGTTTATAGAATAATGTTCTCACGTTTTTGTTTTTTTAACAAATCGTTCCTGCGCATCTGAACCAAACATAAAAGCAACTTAGTCCCGATAGATTTTGGCGCTATCGTCTTTGTTATTTTGATAAACGTGCTGTCGGCTCTGCACGTTTATCGAAGTAATAAAGATAAGGTTCCATATAAGAGACTAGCTCCAAATTAAAAATGCAAGGAGTATGTGGTAAAGTTTTGAATTGGATAACCGAATGGCTAAAGACAGGAAACAGAAAGTTGTGTTCAATGGGGTGAGATCACAGTGGAGGGAAGTTATCAGTGGTGAACCTCAGGGATCAGTTTTAGGCCCTTTATTATTTATAATCTATGTAAATGATCTTGGGCAAGGTGTAAATAACAAAGTGTCAATTTTTGCTGATGACACTAAATTGGCAGCTGTAGTCAAAGAGGTTGAGGGTAGCTTTAAAGTGCAGGGTGACTTAAATAAGTTGTTAGCTTGGGCTCACAAGTGGCAGATGACTTTTAACCTTAATAAATGCAAAGTTATTAACATGGGGAGAGATAATAGGGAATTTAGCTATGAGATGGATGGGCATTGGCTGAATTCAGTTGAGGATGAGAATAACTTAGGCGTATTAGTAGATAAGTCACTAAAGTTTTCAAAGCAGTTTATTGGGGCAAAAAATAGAGCATTTCGTGAATTTCCTTTTTAATTCTTAATTATGAACTAGGTCACTGGGAACTATTTGAACAAGAAATTGAGAGAAGAAGAATTAAATTAAATTTTAAATAAAAAATAATGGCTTTAATATAAACTTAGTAAAAGAATAAAAATCTCCACTTACTTGCTCTAATATAAGGTGGTTATTAAATATCCCATTCACAGTGTCTAAGTATAATATGCCTAAAGGATCCTAATAGATAGCTATTATTAATAAATGACAGCTATATATACTTAGCCTGTGAAATGGTGATTAAACTTGATCTTGGAGCGAGATAATGGCTTATTTATCCATTAATATTTATGAGACTTAAATCAAAATAGCTAAGTTATTATCATACGGCTTTGCACGCCGTATGAACCAAAACTTGATAATTTGCGGAAATTTTAGTAGATATTTAACTGGGTCTGTATTTACGTCTTGAGACTAAGTCGTAGTAGCATAAAAAAAATACTGCTTCTCGGTACTCCCGGAGCTGTGCTAGGTGGCACAGAGACGACCACTTATTAAAAGAAAATTAACCCAAATTAGTACTACTACTACTCCCAACTTACTTAATATAACAAAGAAACTAAATTAAAAGGAATGTCTATTTACAATTTCCACTTTCGTTTCCGGGAGTAAAAAATTTACGACAGAGAAAATAGAGTGCTAGGATACATTAAGAGAAATGTTAGCTACAACTCGTATCTTGGGCCACATTTACAGTACTGTATACAATCATGGTCACCACATTTTAGACATGACATCAACCTGCTAGAGTCAGTACAAAGGAGGGCAACAAAAATAATACCTTGCCTGAAGCACCTTGAATATGAAGATAGACTGAGGGTACTAAATATGTCCTCATTTGAGAGAAGACGTGTGAGGGGAGATATGATTGAGCTTTTTAAAATCTATTCTGGGATGGATAAGTTGGATTCTAGCAAGTTATTTGAGTTGGAAGGTAGTAATAGGACTAGGGGTCACCACTTAAAAGTTTAAAAAAACAGAGGTGCAGACTGGATGTTAGAAAATATTTTTTCACTAACAGAGTGGTAGATTACTGGAATATTTTGCCATCTGAGACAGTAAACAGTCCGAACTTGATTGTTTTCAACTGAAGATTAGATGATTTTATTGAGAGGGAGGGTTAACTTAGGAGGGGGAGGGGGTTATTTTGTGCTCATTCCTGTAGATGCAGTTTTTTATTATTGTATATTACGATTGATTTTGATTTTGCTGAGTCTTGATGATGATGCTTTTTTGTTTTTGACACAATCCTATGAATGCATTTTGTGGGTGGATTTTGACAGATGCTAATGACCTTTGATAGGCCCTTGTGGCTTCGGTCATCCGTGAAATTATGTTGTTATGTTATATCTAGTATAAATTGAACACTCTCCCTCCCGGTACCAAAATTGTGGTGCTGGGATTGCAAAGCACGTATACACCGTGAGTGTAGGAAAGAAGGAGGGAAGTAAAGACGTACTTATTGTTTGTACTACCTGGAAATGTCGTATATTTGCAAGCGAATCGAGCGACACGATTGGAGCGAAGGTCTACAAGGTCGGGCGTCTTGGGTGAACGGTAGTTCTTCTAGCGGGGCCTGTGGCGGAGCCTTGACCACCAACGATTTTTATTCATAATAAACTTCATAGTAAACTTCTCTTAAATGCACAGTGCTCTGTAAATTTTTAAACAACAAACACTCACAAACTGGAATTGTTTGTTGGGCAACTATACCTTTAACACCTCTCTACAGACATTTTTGCAGATAAAAACACAAACACTCCCCCAAAGCGTGGCAAGCACTAACAAAAAATGAACTTTATTAACAAAAATACCGCAACCTCTACCTTTAGCATGCTGCATCTCAAAATAAACTAAAATATATTTTTTAAAATTATACAATTTTTAACAAGGTTTCGTACCGTTTCTTTTTTTCGGCTATAATAATAAAATCATGTTTGTCTGAAAAAAAAACGACGAAAAAAATACATACTGGACAATAACTGACTAACGCGCACTTGGCTTGAATTCTTTAAAAACATACAATCCGGGGAGGACATCCTATCCAACCCCTTCCCCCTAGGTCGACCATTGGGTTGGGTTGGAGACGAACAATATGGGCTCCTGATTACAGATAGATAAAGGGAAACGGAATGCGAAGAGCCTCCGCTGTATTTTCAAATTTTCTTGCACTCTACGTTAAAGTCATTGAAGGAAATGGCTTTATAGATCTAAAGGGTCTTTAAACAAGGAAGCTCGAGCTTTATCAGGTGATAGTGGCCATGTTGTTAAAGCGACATCTGGCAACCTCACTGTGAACTGTTCAGTAGTACTTGGCAAGTCACGATGGAAGGTTATAGCGTTAAACAGCGTGTGTAAAGCATCAAATGTTATTATCAAAATCAGTGCTCCGTTCGACAAACGTTCCGCGCATTACGTGATTTCTATCCTCGCCACAATCGTCCTGCCGAGTCCACTGTGCGACGCTTGCTGGCCAAATTCGAAGCAAAAGGGTCGATCAACAATCAGTAAACACCCGCAAGTCGCCGAAACGCAAAGTCTGCTGAAAATATCGCTGCTGTAAATGAGAGTGTACGGGAAAATCCGAGGCAGTCAATTTCACGTCGTTACAAGAACTTGGCCTTTCTGCGACCTCAATTGGGCGAATTATGCGTAGGAACTTGGGTCTGCACCCATACAAAATCCAACTTACCCAGGAACTTAAGGTAAACGACCATAGACAATGCCGTGTGTTCGTTGATTGGGCTCTAGAGCAGTTGGAAGTTGCCGCAAATTTTCCCCCCAAAATCATCTTCAGCGACGAGGCCCATTTTTTGGATGAATGGATTTGTGAACAAGCAAAATTGTTGGATTTGGACCGAAAACAATCCACATTAGATACACCAGCACCAATTGCATCCCAACAAAGTCACTGTTTGGTGCGGATTTTCGTCTAACGGAATCATCGGTCCGTATTTTTTGGAGAACGAAGATGGGATTGCTATAACCGTCGACGGCGAGACCTACAGATCGATGATAAGCAACTTCTTGTGGCCTCAACTGGATTATATGCCTGATATGGATACTGATGACATGTAGTTCAAACAGGACGGTGCTACATGCCACACTGCGCACGCCACGATAGACATTTTGCACCAGCGATTTCAGGGCAGGGTCATCTCACGGGGCGGAGACGTCAGCTGGCCACCGAGATCATGTGATTTAATGCCATTAGACTACTTTCTTTGGGGCCACCTTAAATCGTAGGTCTAGGCGAATAATCCGCAAACAGTTGATGTCCTCAAAGTCAACATAACGAACACCATCCAGCAAATTCAGCCAGATTTATGCGACAAAGTCATCGAAAATTGGGCCTCTGGAATACGTTTCACCAAGCGAAGCCGCGGCAGACATCTGAACGACGTCATATTCCACACTTAATGCCATAAAATGTAAAATAATTGAGTGCATATATCAGACAAAACTTTTTTTATTCACATTTAAAAATTGAGCGGCCTTATTGAAAGACCCTTTATTTTGAGAAAGCTGTCTGGGTCTTCCGAGCAGTGAAGACCATAACTAGAATATCCAAAGCCTTCCTAGAAATAGAACATCGGGAGCTGTTGCCGCGGAAACGCTGAAAGCAGTGCTGCATTTGAGGGCTTACTGAAGAAGAGTTGGTCGACGTGCGAATCTTTCCTTCCTAATTTCCTGAAACCATTCGCGTGTTGGACAGCTTTGAACTCAGACTCCCTTGGAGAGGGAAGAGTGAACGTTAGCTTCCTTGTCACTGCCTATTTTTTGGGAGCTAGACTATAACAGCACTGAGGATTGCATCACCTGTTTACAAGATTTGGGCCCCTCTCATTCCTGGCAATCTAAGGACTTGGTGGAGGCGCGTGGCCGTTTTGCTTTTGCGAAAGGATCGCGTGTGAGAGGAGGGCTAAATCGAGCCAGTATTGCCGCTAATTCTACAAGAGTGGCGTCCTGGAAAAGATCAAACCCGCAGAATGGTTCTGACTTGCAGTGTTTGGTAGTAGTTATATGTGCAAGAACTCTTTCAAAGAAATAAATACACGAAGCTCAAATAAAGAAAGCGACTAACCGATAACCATTCAGATGACATCTTGCATTTGGCCTCTTCTAGCCTGTCACCTCATAATGAGAGAGGGACAATGGAAAAACAACACCAACAGCAACTTCTATGAGGCTGACAAAAAACAGACAGACTGAGAAAGAGGTGAGGGTTGGTTTAATACCAGTACCTCCATCTAAATGTTATGTTCAGTACACATATTATTGCTTAAACATATAATAAATATGTCAAATTATAGCATGCATTATTACCATAGGTGGGCGTTATCGCAATCATTTATCGCGATAACGATATCGGGTTATCGGTTATCCTATATTTTTTCCACGTTTTCGATTCATCAGTATCGCCGATACTTTTGGTTCCAAACTATTGATAATCGATAATTTCAGTTTTTGGTTCCAGTTTAGCACAGGGGCGAGCCGCACGTGCCTTAGAGGCAGAAATAGGTAGGTCCGAGCTGGGAACCGAACGTATTCTTAACGGAGTGCGGGGCGGCCAGTCTTGACGTATTCTCAATAATCAATATTGTATTATATATTGTATTGAAAAATCATTTCAATATATAATGATTAATGAAGTCAATTACCATTATGCTTATATTTTAGCAAACTGGAGCAAGTCAAGTGGGTGGGGACTACACATGACTGCTGGTCAGCTAACAAGAAGGGATTCCTGGGTATGACTGTGCACTGACTGTACATAAACACAATGGGCAGGAAGATGGCTGTCCTGGCCTGCGAGAGGATAATGGGGAGCCACACCCATGATGTACTCACCCAGGTCACGGAGAATATCCGCAGCCAGTTTGGGATAGAGGACAAGGTCACCATGTAAGTTATTATATTTTTTGTTTCAGAATTCTTGAATATTGTAAGCCTGCCCACGCCCACCTAGATGAGCTCACCGCTGACCCTCCAGAGGGCCAAGGGAGCCTAGAGCTAGAGGTGTGTAAAATACACTGAATAGTACTCTGTACAATGTAAAGGGTACTTCAAAAAATGGTTTAAAATTTTTTAAATGATGCATTTATGACAATTTATTAGATAAGTTAAATATGTTTTTTCAGTTCATTGCGTTTGATGACACGGAGAAGGGCAGCGAGTATGGCATCATCAAGCTGCCGAGGCACCACAAGTGTGCGGCGCACACACTGAACCTGGTCGCCAGCGCCGACATAGATGAGAGGCACATGCCTGGAGCCTTCAAGAAGGCATACAGGAGCGCCATTGCCAAGGCTCAGGCCCTGTGGAACAAGCAGGGTAAGCCATAAATTGTTTAAATAAAAAAGAAAAATATTTTAGCAATAATGCAAAACTATTTTTTCAGGAACAAGTACAGTGTTTGCGGATAGCCTGTACAAGGCGATAAACAGGAGGCTCACTGTTCATACCAAAACAAGGTGGAAGTTCCTCTATGACAGCCTGGTAGTCCTCAACAAAGTGTTGGAGTAAAACAAAGACCAGCTGCACAGGTGCATGAACCAGCAGAGGAATCTGACAGTGCTTGTCCAGAAAGACATTGACTTCATGTCAGAATATGCTAAGGTAAATAAACTAAATATAAGTTGGGCGTTATCGCGATACTTTATTGCTTTTTACTTTTTAGCTTATGCTTCTATTTTAAAACTAGTTAATCAAATAAATACTATTTGTCTATTTCAATTATCAGGTCATGGCACCTGTTGCCACCGCACTGGATCACACCCAGGAGGAGAAGCAATGCTACCTAGGCTGACTGATCCCCACCCTCATTGTGACCAAGAAGAAGCTGGTCAACTTGAGGACCAGCGGCAACCTCCGGTTCTGCGAGCCCCTGGTCAATACCCTCCTGGCTGCCATGGAGAGGAGGTTCGCCGCCACCTTTGAGAATGAGGGGTGTCTTCTGGCCACTGCCTTCCACCCCAAGTTTCGCCTCAAGTGGATGGGGGGCTTTTGAGGAAAAATAATCAAGAGGTCAGAGGTCAAGTCCCTGATGGAGAGGAAGGTGGAGGAAATCTTGTGGCGGGCTGACCTGGAGACCGCCAGCAGCAGCAGCAGCAGCAGCAGCAGCAGCAGCCAGGACATGGAGACGGAGGACTACTACGCCAGCATTTGTGATGAGGAGGATGACACTCGGGGTCATCACTAGTCAACCAAATTCAAGGTTGTTCAAATTGTGAATGTGTGGCTGCAGGCTAAAGGAACAGACACTCTGGCAGACCCAGCCTTCAACAGTGAGAAGGTCCTCATTGACCTCTTCTTGAGGTACAACACGGCGATGCCGAGCAGCGCCACGGTGGAGCGCTTGTTCTCCCTTGGCAATCACATCATCAGGGCTAAGAGGAGCTCCCTGTCTGATGAAAACTTCAACATGCTCATGTTTATGAAAGGGACCATGCTGCAGAACCTGGTCTAGACTGTGGCTGTGCAAATTTAGTTATTTTACTTAAAACAGTACTTGTCATTAGTAAAGATACAGGATAAACATTGAATTTGAATTTTTTTCTAAGATTTTTCTAAGTTTTCTAAGATAAAGATAAAAATAAAGATTGGGATTTATCGATTTTTTTAAAATTTAGAATATCAATATCGTTATCGCTAGTATCGGAATTTTGGATTTATAGATTTATCGGTTATTACCTTATCGGGCGATAAATTTATCGCTATTTATCGATTATCGGTTATCGCCGATAAGGTTATCCTTATCGATTTATCGGTTATCATGATACATTTTTTCGTTATCGCGCCCACCACTGATTATTACTTCTGTTTATTAACTAGGGCGATTAATGTCAACCACCATCTTCATACTATTTCCTCTACACCTTCCTACACCTTTTCGATTTCCACCTACACATTCCTCGACATTTTCGATTTCCTTCTACATATTCCTCCACTGTTTCGTTTTACTCAGACACATTCCTACGCCTTTCGGATGTCAGCCTACACCTTCCTAAACCCTTTCGATTTCCTCCTACACTTTTAGATTGCCCCTACACCTTCCTATACCTATTATCTTTTCTATTACACGTTCTTATACTTTTTCGAATTCCCCCTACTCCCTTTTCCTCCTAAACTGCCCTACACTTTTTCTCATTTTCCCCTACAGGTTCCTCCACGTTTTCGATTTTCCCTCACATCTTCCTACACACTTTAAATTTCCTCCTACCCCTTCCTACACTTTTTCGATTTCCTTCCAAACCTTTTTAATTTCCCCCCACACCTTTTCAACTTCCTCCGCCTTTTCAATTTTCTACCACACATTCCCACACCTTTTCGATTTCTTCATTCACATTTTAGAATCCCTCCTGTACCTTCCTACAACCTTTTGATTTTCGCTTGCACCTCTATATAGCTTTTTATTCCATCCTACACCTTCCTACACCTTTTCTATTCCCCCTACACTTACTAGACTTTTGATTCCCTCCTACATATTTTCGTTCTCTTCTTGCACCTTTTTGACTTCCCCTACACCTTCCTACACTTTTTCAATTTTCCCCTACACCTTCCTACACCTTTTCGCTTTCCCCTTCACCCTCCTACACTTTTTCGATTTTCCCCTACACCTTCCTACACCTTTTATATTTCCCTTACACCTTTCTAGAGCTTTTTGATTCCCTCCTACACTTTCCTAAATATTTTCATTCCTCTCTTGCACCTTTTTGACTCCCCGCACACCTTCCTACACTTTTTCGATTTTTCCCTACACATTGCTACACCTTTTCTATTCCCCCTACACCTTCCTAAAGCTTTTTGATTTCCTCCTACACTTTCCTAAATATTTTCGTTCTTCTCTTGCACCTTTTTGACTCCCCCTACACCTTCTTACACTTTTTCGATTTTCCCCTACACCTTTTTGACTCCCCCTACACCCTCTTACACCTTTTAGATTTCCTCCTACACCTTTTTGAGTTCCTTCTTTAACTACTGAAAGAACGTCTTCGTATTCCGAAGGACATATTTTTGGGAAGGATTCTTCAGTTTCGCACAGGATTGATGGTGTGTAAGCGCAGAGTTTATGTGTCCTAGGGAGGCAGACAATTGCCATTAAGAGGGAAGTTTAGTCAGTAAGGAGGGTATGTATGTGTCTGCGAAATGGTTATGAGCAATGCAAACAAGGAAGGCAAAGGATAATATGGTAAGGGCAAATGACGTTAAGGCCATAACACAGTCAGAGGTGGGTGGTGGGCGGGGAGATGGCCATCGACGTGGATAAATTTGACAGAGCCAAAACAACGAAACTAAACATAGAAAGAAGTGGGGCTGAGAAACAGGGAAGAGGGGGGTGTAATAACCTAAAGAAACCTATCATATAATACTCTGATGTTGGGACGAGAAATCTGAGCTACAGTCGCAGACAACTGCACTAAATGAGATAAACAAATACGATTCTAAATAACACTAAGTAACACTATAATACTAAAACACTCATCCAAATAGCCGACACACTAGCACACCATAACTAAAATTCATGGGGAGGCACATTAATTACAAATCCCAAAGAAAGGAAATGTTAAATAGAGTTAAAAACACTAAAAAAACAACAAAAAACAAAAAACATGATTAAATTTCAGAAATAAAGAATGCAAGAAACAAGGCAACATACAACAAAGAGGCAGATAATTCCAAATTATTTGATATAATTGCAAACTTCTCTTATTGTTCAGTTCTAAATGTTCCAATTGATGGTTATGCGTAGGACCCCGACAGACTCACCCCCCCCCCCCCGTCCTTGGTCATTAAGGATGTTGAAAGGAAAGAGGGACAGACGAAAGGATTGCAAATCCGGTCCATATTATGAGACATAAACTGAAGCCGAACCAGGCACATAAATCAGTGCCAATGAATATTCGGGAGTCCCAAATCTCTTGCAAATTTATTAAACGGTTTTGATGAGGAAATTCAATCAATTTACAAATCTCAGTGAAGGCCGCTCATTCCCACCACGTAGCTCCTGTTTCTCAAACGAGCGAACAAAAGGACCAAAATCGAGTCGGGTGTTAGGTTCACTGATTTCAAAATCTTCGCATAACCCTGTTGAGGTCCGACTATTTTCTCAGACTTGGGGCTTGAACAACACCCGGGTTTTGAGGCTAAATTCCCCAAATGGTGAACTAAAGTCACTTTGATACCAAAATTATTAAATCGTCACTATACGACGTTGGATTATATCTAACCCACAAGGATATGCCAGATGGAGGATGGGCAATCTGTTTCAGCTGACATCTGACATTTTGCGTGCCCTCCCAGCCTCTTCCACGCATTTTTCACATATCTACAGATTTCTCAATAATATAATAAAAGATATCCATCTAAACCTTATAATTTGGTTTAAATTTGTTATTTTGTAGCACCTGTAGCATGTCTGTGCGACCCCCGAGGTGATGTGTACCCTGGTGGGGATGAAGGGGAAGAGTACAGACCATCCAGCCAAGACCACCCAAAGATATCGGTGGTGTTGTTGCATTAACCATAAAACAAAAACACGAGAAGGCCTAAACCGCGGATGTAACTGCTTCAAAGCTAACGGCTGCGAAGGCGGGTGAAGGCTGCTGCGGATTAATCAGATTCACTCGTCTGCTTTTCTTGCCATTGCAATCAGCCATTTAATCCGAGGAGGACCGTGTACTCCTTGGGGTGCAGTCTAAGCAAAAACAAACAGACGTCTTCGTTGTGTAGACCAGCACAACTTTGTTCGATAGGCTCGATCTGAACCCTGGAAATTACTAACCCGGGTGCCATCGGAATTTCATGGCCAGATTCGAAATTTAACTCCCTGTGGGTCCATTAATACACCTAATGTAGACCTTCATCCTCGATCAGCGAGGGATACCCACGAATGAAATGAATAATCAAGGTAATTATCAGCTTAAGGTCATGGGGTTAAAATAATAACGAAAACATTAAAAAAAGAACTTTATAAAGGACTGGAAAATAACACCTTTTCACTTCAATACAAACTTTAGTTTATAATTTGCATAATTTACCCTAATATATTTATTTAAAAAAACTTGAGATAAAGAGGGGGTTTCTAGTTGTGTACGCTAAGAAATATACATAGTAAGTAAACCTGCAATTTTAATGCTTTTATAGTATAGCGTACGAGAAGTGCAGCCGAGCGGCTTAAAAGCTTCGTTTGAATGAGTCTTTTTTTGAGGCTCAGGATGACCGAGTGGATTCGCCGCTGGCTAACAGTGGTCCAGCGACGCGGGAAACTGTTCGCAACTTGCCTACGCTATTATGTTTTCTTTGCCCCTTTTCCTACTTACCTCTATCTACAATAGTTTTAATCCTAAATTATTGAGGGGGAGGGGCAGAAATAATTTTGACGGAGTTATTTTGGGGCAATATTTTTAAAGTCTTACCCTCTCTTGGAAGGTACAACCCATTCTTCCCCTTAGAAACTATCATTGGGGTGGTGGGGTTGTGCTATTTGGCAGGCTCTCACTGATTTTTAGACCGTTCTTGCCCCTTTAAGTTTGAGGCCTTCGTATTTGTCCCCCCTTTGCGGAGTATAAGGGTCCTACCATGGCCCCAACACCCACAGTTAAAGTGATTTATCATTGCATTTTTTTTGGACCGTTCCAAGTTTACTTCCCTCTTCTTTGTCAATTAATTTACCCTTTCTATTCTGTCTGTCTTCTCCCTCCTCTCTCTCTCTTGCCTGTGAGTGTCTAATCCAGTTCGCTAATACCGGTATCTTCGAAATCTTGGCACCACTCGGCTTTGATCCTAAATCAATGGGCCTATTTGAATGGTGTGGTCGGGCATTTTGAAGCCTCTTGGAGGAAGATAAAAGTGTCCTAAAAAGGCAATAATATTTTATTCAATTTGAGAAGAAGAAAGCTTAATAGACGATAAAAAAGGCTAATCTGCGTCTTAGACGGATAGATGGATCGCCTCTTCTAGTCCTCCCCAAAAGGAGGGTTCGGGGGGGAGGGGGTTAAGAATAGCTCCCCCCTGCCCCACCACCAGCTACCACAACGCGTCCCCCACCTCGATCCCCTCCTGGGAATATGGCTTCGCCTTCGTACCTGAAAGAAAGCAAAAGTGGTAGCGATGGTTGCTGATCCTTTTTTGACAACAGAAAAGGCAAAGGGGCAGCAAGTGTTAAAGGTGGAAAAGGCAAGGAAAAAGAAATTCAAGGGGGCAGAAGGGGTAAGAGACGGAAAGGCAAGGAGCGTGAAAAGGCACGGATATGGTAAGAGAAGGAAAGGCAAGGACATAGAAAAGGCAAGAAAACGCAAGTGGGAAAAGACCGAAGAGGCAAGGAGAAAGAATTTAAAAGGGTCAGAAAAGCAAGAGAAGCAAAAGGCAAGAGACAAATAAGATAAAAGACGGAAAGGCACAGACACAATTAAGGTAAGAGATCAAATAGGCAAACAGAAAGGGCAATGAACCATAAAACACACGGAGATAAACAAGGCAATAAGCAGAATGGGATAGATTCAGAAAAAAAGGTATAAAGGTTGAAGGCAAGTGTCAGAATAGTCGAGATACTGACAAGGCAAGGTACAGAACGGCAGATACAGAATAAGACACAGAGAAGCCAATGAGAGAAGAAACGTGCCGAAACATACAAGGCAAAATTACATAAAAGGCAAGGAGACGAAATTTGTCTTAAATCTAAACTACTCAACTTCTATCTTCTTTAATTAATTATTTTTTTATTTATTCGTTTGCTTTTAAACTTAGAGGCAGCTATGAAAGCTAGTTCTTACTGGACGTCAGCGACAAAACCGGAACTTCCTTCCACTGTGTATGTGACCGTCTGTCGTCTGCCGTCAGGAAGCAGGACGAAATACTGTCCCTGGACGCTGTCTCCGTCTGATTCCTCTGCGTGGCCGAAGTCATTGCCAAAGTCCGGCGCCCTCACGACCCACTCGAAGTTGTAGGGCATCCCCTGAGGAAGAAACAAAAAAGTTGTTGATCGGATAAATAAACAAATAAGTTGTTGATCGGATAAGTAAACAAATAAGTTGTTGATCGGATAAATAAACAAATAAGTTGTTGATCGGATAAGTAAACAAATAAGTTGTTGATCGGATAAATAAACAAATAAGTTGTTGATCGGATAAGTAAACAAATAAGTTGTTGATCGGATAAATAAACAAATAAGTTGTTGATCGGATAAGTAAACAAATAAGTTGTTGATCGGATAAATAAACAAATAAGTTGTTGATCGGATAAGTAAACAAATAAGTTGTTGATCGGATAAATAAACAAATAAGTTGTTGATCGGATAGGTAAACAAATAAGTTGTTGATCGGATAAGTAAACAAATAAGTTGTTGATCGGATAAGTAATCCAAGAAGTTCAGAGACATCCTTGATGGTAAAAGATCCCACCGAAACGGCCTTACCTCATAATGAGGTAGTCCAATAAATGGAGATACGAGATAAAGAAACACTTTAACACTCTCGGATACCAGACGCTCACGGAGGGAGATAAGATGGGAGATATGAGAGAAGGTGAATGTTTTGGCAGGTTTAAAAGGTTCCGATCAGATTCTCCACGGGGATAAATGACTTTTAAAACTTTTTGAACATCTACTCATAGGACAACCTCCTTTTAAGGGACTCATAAAAGATTAACCATCTGGGGCGTCATGGAGAAAAGGGATTAACTGAGGTTAAAATGACCCTCCCCCTCCTACAAGACTTACTGGCTGGAGTCCTCCACCAAGACCGCCTCCTCCACCTCCAGCTCCACCTCCCCCGCTCGAATACTGACCCACGGCAGTGGGGAAGGGCAACACTCCCGCAATGAGACAACACAACACGCAGAACTGAAAAGAATAGTGTTATCCGGTTACCAAGGCAACTCATAGAGACGCGATGCCAATTAGCCGCAACCTATATCTGAGTCTTTCCATGAATAACATCTTACTAAACCATCATATTAACACGCAAACCAGAATTAGGACCTAAGCTTATATATGCAGAATGATAACATCCCGGAACGAGACGTAGATCCTACAGAAAGCAAGAGGCAATAGAGTTACGGTGTCTAGATGAAGATCTCGTGGAAGGAACGACCAACAAATATTCAGGACCGCACACAGAGATCTCTGATCAAAGTCAGTAGACAGACAGGAGGTTCTGTTTGGTCGGGTTTAGCGTCTCGCCTAATTCAATCCGGATAAATGGAGGAAGGTCATGAGGGCATCAGAACCAGAGAGACCAAGTTGAGGGACATCGAAGGGAACTGGACATCATCGCAATTCCTAAAGCTACCCAGGACAGATCAAGGGAAGGAATAACCGGCATTGACACTTCGCTAAGCTACGATTACTCGCTCCTTCACCCTTCTTTCTGATTCCTCTGATTCCTCTGATTCCTCTGATTATTACTGAATCTCAGACTGTAAAATACCGATTTTACTCTTGAAAACTGTTTTTACTTTAGGAAAATCCACAGAAGCGGTTTTTAGGACGAGTTTTACCTCTCGATGGCCGATTCCCGACCACGGATTTATTAAGAGCAACTGACATTAACCCTTACTGGACACTGATTTAATTATCCTCAGGAGAACCCACCCTCAAGAGGCCCCAGGAGGGGGGGAAGGGGAGCCCCCGGGCGAGAAATGGAAGATACAACCTTGATCGCGGCCATAATTCGAAGAGGCGACTCGAGGGAAGATGAAAGGAAGATGGAGAGCCTGCGAGAGACGGAGCTTATATACAGCCCCCAAACCATGACTTTCCCCCATCGATGACGTCACAGAGAAAGTCACCCTTCACTCGTTAAGCTTTCGAAGATTTGCTTCTGGACTCCAGGCTCAGGTCCCCTCGAGGAGGAGCTTTGAAGGGGGATTGCCTCGACTAACCACCTGCTCTTCAGTTCTAGCTTAGGGTTCTTCTTCTGCTCCTTTTCTCTTTCTTCTTCCTCCTTTTCTTCCTCAGTGGACTAAGGTAGAGCCACCCGTTCCCTGTCAGGGGAGGGTGGACATGAGAACCTCTTCAGCAGGCTCTGGGATGCAAGAGTGATGCGTTGTGTGCGTAATGAGATTGCGGGAGGGGTGGAAGAAAGGAGGGGTGGGGGTTATGATTGGCTGCGTGATGATAACGTAAGGGACCGTAGCTGTGCCTCAGAATCGACGCACATCATGACCTGGCGGCAGCTCCCTACCAGCGCCTAATGTTTACGTGTACTCTCTCGTCGGGACTCGTTCGTACCTGGTACTTCGAAGTAGAGTTCGAACTCCTGGTGTCCCTGTGTTCGGCCGGGGTCCCTTATTGAAAATCCACCCCCCCCCCCCCTAGCCAAATTAAGGGAGAGACCCGCCTCAAAACTTCCCTTTCTCGCCCAATTTCTGTAGTTTTTGAGGGCGACGTTAAAAAAGCAGGCTGCCCCTTCTGCCCGGAACCCCCGCTCTGGCAGGAGAAAACACCGAGTGAGACAAATATCCAACTTGTCTTGCCCTCGTTTATGGCCGCTTTATTTTATTAATCCAAATAAATTTCCTTGTGTCAACAAAATCTCAGTGAACGAAATGAAGTGAATCGAGGCTAAAACGAAACATTTTGAAATGAAGATCTATGTGGCGCGTCAACCGCCGTTCAGCATCGCAACCGCACGAATAAACCTACATTTCTCGTGTTTACGGCGCCCATTATCAAAGGCATAGCAAATTAGTGAGTAGTGAACGTCCAGGCGTGATTTCCGTGATGTTAAACATCTTTAATGAACGTTATTTCGCGCCAAAATAAAACAACAGCGAACGTTAAGATCTGCTCGAAATAAAGAGATTTTGTCATTCGGTGTGCGTGTGTGTGTGGGGGGGGGGGGGGGCATCGGGAGCCCCCACCATAACGAATGGGGGTTCGTAGCAAGGTATCCCCAGTTCGTATATTTGGGTCCCTGGTTATATATCTTTAGAAAAAGAAAACCAACGAGGGCATCTTCATGTGTTATCGAAAGTGGTTCGTCAAAGAGAGCAGGGAGGTGGAAGTGAAAATACGAGGGGGGAGGGGGGGAGGGAGAATGGGTGAGGGGACGCGGTTCTTCTCCCTGTGCGGCAACAAATGGTCGTGAGAGTATGTGACAAGGACTATTATGGAAGGTGTGGTGTTACAAGGAGTTATATGTGGGGATTTATGGTAACAAGGACTAATGTGACGAGAGTTTGGGATACATGGATTAATAGTGCGTGGATTTAGGTTTACAAGGATGGATTAATTGGTGGTCAAATGAATGTTCAGTAGAGAAAGTGAATCCATGGATGTGGTAAACAACAATTTATAGAGCTATGGATTTTAGAAGCAAGAGTTTCGAGATCCATGGGTTTAAAACCAAATAATTTATAGATTCACGGATGTGGGAAGCAATAGTGTCTATATCCATGGATGTGAAAAGAAATAATTTATAGATTCACGGATGTGGGAAGCAATAATGTCTATATCCATGGATGTGAAAAGAAATAATTTATAGATTCACGGGTGTGGGAAGCAATAATGTCTATATCCATGGATGTGAAAAGAAATAATTTATAGATTCACGGGTGTGGGAAGCAATAATGTCTATATCCATGGATGTGAAAAGAAATAATTTATAGATTCACGGGTGGGGGAAGCAATAATGTCTATATCCATGGATGTGAAAAGAAATAATTTATAGATTCACGGGTGTGGGAAGCAATAATGTCTATATCCATGGATGTGAAAAGAAATAATTTATAGATTCACGGGTGTGGGAAGCAATAATGTCTATATCCATGGATGTGAAAAGAAATAATTTATAGATTCACGGGTGTGGGAAGCAATAATGTCTATATCCATGGATGCGAAAAGAAATAATTTATAGATTCACAGATTTGGGAAGCAATAATGTCTATATCCATGGATGTGAAAAGAAATAATTTATAGATTCACGGGTGTGGGAAGCAATAATGTCTATATCCATGGATGCGAAAAGAAATAATTTATAGATTCACGGGGGTGGGAAGCAATAATGTCTATATCCATGGATGTGAAAAGAAATAATTTATAGATTCACGGATGTGGGAAGCAATAATGTCTATATCCATGGATGTGAAAAGAAATAATTTATAGATTCACGGGTGTGGGAAGCAATAATGTCTATATCCAGGGATGTGAAAAGAAATAATTTATAGATTCACGGGTGTGGGAAGCAATAATGTCTATATCCATGGATGTGAAAAGAAATAATTTATAGATTCACGGGTGTGGGAAGCAATAATGTCTATATCCATGGATGTGAAAAGAAATAATTTATAGATTCACGGGTGTGGGAAGCAATAATGTCTATATCCATGGATGTGAAAAGAAATAATTTATAGATTCACGGGTGTGGGAAGCAATAATGTCTATATCCATGGATGCGAAAAGAAATAATTTATAGATTCACGGGTGTGGGAAGCAATAATGTCTATATCCATGGATGTGAAAAGAAATAATTTATAGATTCACGGATGTGGGAAGCAATAATGTCTATATCCATGGATGTGAAAAGAAATAATTTATAGATTCACGGGTGTGGGAAGCAATAATGTCTATATCCATGGATGTGAAAAGAAATAATTTATAGATTCACGGGTGTGGGAAGCAATAATGTCTATATCCATGGATGTGAAAAGAAATAATTTATAGATTCACGGGTGTGGGAAACAATAATGTCTATATCCATGGATGCGAAAAGAAATAATTTATAGATTCACGGATGTGGGAAGCAATAACGTCTATATCCATGGATGTGAAAAGAAATAATTTATAGATTCACGGGTGTGGGAAGCAATAATGTCTATATCCATAGATGTGAAAAGAAATAATTTATAGATTCACGGATGTGGGAAGCAATAATGTCTATATCCATGGATGTGAAAAGAAATAATTTATAGATTCACGGGTGTGTGAAGCAATAATGTATATATCCATGGATGTGAAAAGAAATAATTTATAGATTCACGGATGTGGGAAGCAATAATGTCTATATCCATGGATGTGAAAAGAAATAATTTATAGATTCACGGGTGTGGGAAGCAATAATGTCTATATCCATGGATGTGAAAAGAAATAATTTATAGATTCACGGATGTGGGAAGCAATAATGTCTATATCCATGGATGTGAAAAGAAATAATTTATAGATTCACGGGTGTGGGAAGCAATAATGTCTATATCCATGGATGTGAAAAGAAATAATTTATAGATTCACGGGTGTGGGAAGCAATAATGTCTATATCCATAGATGTGAAAAGAAATAATTAATAGATTCACGGATGTGGGAAGCAATAATGTCTATATCCATGGATGTGAAAAGAAATAATTTATAGATTCACGGGTGTGGGAAGCAATAATGTCTATATCCATGGATGTGAAAAGAAATAATTTATAGATTCACGGATGTGGGAAGCAATAATGACTATATCCATGGATGTGAAAAGAAATAATTTATAGATTCGCAGGTGTGGGAAGCAATAATGTCTATATCCATGGATGTGAAAAGAAATAATTTATAGATTCACGGATGTGGGAAGCAATAATGTCTATATCCATGGATGTGAAAAGAAATAATTTATAGATTCACGGGTGTGGGAAGCAATAATGTCTATATCCATGGATGTGAAAAGAAATAATTTATAGATTCACGGATGTGGGAAGCAATAATGACTATATCCATGGATGTGAAAAGAAATAATTTATAGATTCACGGGTGTGGGAAGCAATAATGTCTATATCCATGGATGTGAAAAGAAATAATTTATAGATTCGCGGGTGTGGGAAGCAATAATGTCTATATCCATGGATGTGAAAAGAAATAGTTTATAGATTCGTGGGTGTGGGAAGCAATAATGTCTATATCCATGGATGTGAAAAGAAATAATTTATAGATTCACGGATGTGGGAAGCAATAATGTCTATATCCATGGATGTGAAAAGAAATAATTTATAGATTCACGGGTGTGGGAAGCAATAATGTCTATATCCATGGATGTGAAAAGAAATAATTTATAGATTCCCGGGTGTGGGAAACAATAATGTCTATATCCATGGATGTGAAAAGAAATAATTTATAGATTCACGGATGTGGGAAGCAATAATGTCTATATCCATGGATGTGAAAAGAAATAATTTATAGATTTTTCGGGTGTGGGAAGCAATAATGTCTATATCCATGGATGTGAAAAGAAATAATTTATAGATTCACGGGGGTAGGAAGCAATAATGTCTATATCCATGGATGTGAAAAGAAATAATTTATAGATTCACGGGTGTGGGAAGCAATAATGTCTATATCCATGGATGTGAAAAGAAATAATTTATAGATTCACGGGTGTGGGGAGCAATAATGTCTATATCCATAGATGTGAAAAGAAATAATTTATAGATTCACGGTTGTGGGAAGCAATAATGTCTATATCCATGGATGTGAAAAGAAATAATTTATAGATTCACAGATTTGGGAAGCAATAATGTCTATATCCATGGATGTGAAAAGAAATAATTTATAGATTCACGGGTGTGGGAAGCAATAATGTCTATATCCATGGATATGAACACCAATACTTTCTCTATCCATGGATGTAAAAAGAAATAATTTATAGATTTTTTGATGTGAGAAGAAATAATTTATAGATGTTTTGATGTGAGAAGAAATAATTTAGAGGGTTTTAGATAGAGAAGAAATAATTTATAGATGTTTTCATGCGAGAAGAAATAATTTATAGCTTTTTTCATGTGAGAAGAAATAATTTATAGATGCTTTGATGTGAGAAGAAATAATTTATAGATGTTTTGATGCAAGAAGAAATAATTTTGAGATTTTTTGATGTGAGAAGAAATAATCCATAGACTTTTTGATGTGAAAATATATAATTTAAAGATTTTTGGATGTGAGAAGAAATAATTTATAGATTTTTTGATGAGAGAAGAAATAATTTATAGATTTTTTGATGCGAGAAGAAATAATTTATAGATTTTTTGATGTGAGAAGAAATAATTTATAGATTTTTGGATGTGAGAAGAAATAATTTAGAGATTCTTTGATGTGAAAATATATAATTTATAGATTTTTTGATGTGAGAAGAAATAATTTATAGACTTTTTGATGTGATAAGAAATAATTTATAGATTTTTTGATGCGAGAAGAAATAATTTATAGATTTTTTGATGTAAGAAGGAATAATTGTCGAGGAATAAGCCGAGGGGTGGTGGGAGTTTTCCCCGATTCATATATATATATATATATATATATATATATATATATATATATATATATATATATATATATATATATATATATATATATATATATATATATATATATATATATATATATATATATATATATATATATATATATATACATATATATATATATATATATATATATATATATATATATATATATATATATATACATTTATATATATATATATATATATATATATATATATATATATATATATATATATATATATATATATATATATATATATATCCTATCATTCCAAATGCGGAGGAGTCGTCGTACTAGTGGCAGACAGACGGCAACGGGTGGTGGTGAATGGACAGGCTTCTGAGTGGGTGCCCGTTACTAGCGGGGTGCCTCAAGGTTCTGTCCTTGGACCACTACTATTCATCATCTACGTCAACGACATGGACGGTGACATGGTTGCCAAGATTTCCAAATTTGCCGACGATACCAAGCTTGGTATTAACGTTGCAAAGGACGGAAATACTGCCCGCCTGCAGAAAGATCTTCGGAAGATTGGGGAGTGGTCGGACACGTGGCAAATGCCTTTTAACGTGAACAAATGCAAAGTGATGCATATCAGCCACCGAAACCCCCAATCTCAGTATATCCTTAAGGGCACTGCTATTGAATCCACGGACACTGAGAAGGACGTGGGTGTAACAATCACTAGTGACCTCAAGTTCTCGAAACAGTGCATTGAGACGGAGAAAAAGGCCCAAAGGATGTTAGGCTACATAAAGCGCCAGTTTGGATATCGGAATAAGGAGAATGTACTGTGTTTGTACAACTCACTTGTCCGACCGCACCTGGAGTATGCCGTACAAGTTTGGAGTCATTCATTTCGAAAGGACATCGCGAGATTGGAACGCTTGCAAGCCAGGGCAACCAAACTGATTCCCTCTATCAGACATAAAAGTTATGAAGATAGATTAACGGAATTAGATCTTTTCTTGTTGGAAACCCGTAGACTACCTGGTCAGCTCATCGAAGTTTTCAAAATACTTCGAGGGTTTGACAATGTTCACTACAGGGATATTTTCACACTTGTTGAGAGCAGAACAAGAAATCACGGCTTTAAACTTGAACTGAAGCGTTACAACCGCGATCTGTGTGGAAATTTTTTCACCTACAGTATCTGCGGTAGTTGGAACGCACTTCCAGTGGAAGTTGTCAACAGTGAATCTGTTGACCAGTTCAAGTTGAGACTAGAGAGGGTCTTGAAAAGTGGCCGTTTAAGGACGTAAAGCATTTGAGCAGAGTTGTGCCCGCTCGACAGCTAGTCCAAAGGTACCCTCATTGAATGGACCGTAAGGTCTTCTAGGGTACTTTCTTTCTTTTTTACTCCTTGTTACTCCTTATACTTCGTTCGGCCCGTGCCCTGAATGGGTTTATTGACTCAGAGTGCTTAGAGGTTGGCTACGGAGGGATTGGAATGAACTTTGCCAGCAAACGACCCAAAGGAAGTTAGATACACAACAATATAAAAATAAAGTTTTAATGAACATTAAACAAGAATATATATATATATATATATATATATATATATATATATATATATATATATATATATATATACAAATAAGGTTCTTTGAGAGATAAATTAATAAGTGAATCTCGGATATCTCACTTATATTCACTAGGTAAATCTCTATACACTTGTAATATTGGTAAGCTTCGCACTGAAGTTGGGGAATGTGAAAGGGAAGGGTTATCTTGGAACCTGATGTTCGGGTGGCGCTGTTGAGCCAAGGTGGTGAGATAAGGGGTGGAAACGATGAGGTAGTTTCTCCAGGGACCGACCTGATCCCACAATTCCGTCACGATTCTGCTGGAAGAAGGCGGTGACGGGAACTTCTTGTTAAAGAGGGCCCCACGCTCGTGAACTCCGGGGAATCTTGGGTGCCTCTGTGAGGGGGAGAGTGACCTATCGACGCGTAGGGTCACGGAGAAAAGTCGAGATGTAGTTTTCTCGCTTAGGGAACCAGAGGGAGGCTGTTTGTAGCTTCGGCTATTACACGTGAGTACGAGCTTGGGTCCGCACTGACTTGCAGACCAACGGGGTAAGGAACCTCCCTAACTGGGACTGATCTCCTCTCTAAGGACTTGGTGTTTCGACGATTTACTACTACACCGATAGATGGCAATTCCTGGCCCGCCAGACGCTGTGCAAGCTTTACTACTGAGGGTTACAAGAATTCATCTTTTATACTCTAAACTCGGGAGAGGTTCACATGGCGCCGGAAGTAGATTAGATGTCAATCTACTCCATTTCGTCCTGTATAAACTTCCGGCACCATCGGAAGCGAAGATGGGCCCCCATCCATCGATAACCAGTCGAGGAAGGGACTCGGTGGTTAGCCCAAATGGCCGGTGGTTTCTTCCGGCTCTGATATCGGGCTGGAAGGGGAAGGTTTGATAACCCGGCCCGCCCGGAAGGGAGCTGGGAAAAACTTGGGAGCATTATGCTACTCTCCTACAATAATCTATAGATTTTTTGATGTGAGAATATATAATTTATAGATGTTTTGATGTTAGAAGAAATAATTTATAGATCTGTCTATATTAGAATCAATAATTTATTTATATATGTATGTACGAAGCAATAATCTCTAGATCCATCCATATGAGAAGCAAATATTTATAGATCCATGGATGTGAGAAGCAATAATTGAGGAATCCCCCTCCCCCCCTCATGTGTGTTGTGTAACCAAGGACATGATAATTGACCAACATTATGAAGTTCATTCTTCTCCGCCCTATTTTGCAATCTCTATTTATCACTTAATTTCGATCACTGCAATATTTAGATCGAAAAGGAAATTGAGCAGTGATATTATTGTTTCGATTTCTTCAAAACCACCTGAGTTTAGTTTATATTTAATGCATTTAATATTTTCTTTTAAAATTTCATACGCTTTCGTCACCACCTAATAAAACAAGTTTTTCTAGTGAATTTCTGTCTGCTTCGATTCGTAATTCCACCAAATGTTCCAAACGCATAACAGTTCTCTCGGTCTAGGCTAGTCTTTTTCTCTAGGCCTCCTATGTACAGCGAAATGCCCACGTCTCTATTTGTCGGTCATCCGTTCTGGTGTTATTCAACGTAAGTTTAAAGCGAAGTGTGTGAAATACAGAAAAACTGTAAGGCCGCTGGACCAGACGAAATATCCTATGAAATGTACAAGAATGGTGGTGATTGAGAAAATGACAGAGTTATTTAATAAAGTATGGGAACGATAGAGAGTACCTAAGAGGTGGAATGAATGCAGAGTGACACTCCTACATAAAGATGGGTGTAAGAGTAAGAATTAACTAAAGAACTATAGACCAATTGCTCTCCTAAACACATTAGGGAAAAATTTCACCGAAGTACTGAATGAAAGACTTTGTAGATGGATTGAGAGAGCTAGAGTACTAGGTGAGGAACATAATGGTTTCCGTGTAGATAGGAAAGCTGTAGACAATATGTTTGTGGTGAATGAAATAATGGAAAGAAAGAAGAGTGAAGGAGGTAAATTATACCTATTTTTCTTAGATATAGAAAAAGTATATGATAAGGTTGATAGAAAAATGTTATGTAGAGTTTTAGAAAGGAGTGGTCTTAGTGATAAATTAGTGAATATTATTAGAAGTATGTACGAGGATACAAGAGCAATGTATAGCCTAGGAGACATAGAAACCGACTGGGTTAAAAGTGAGAAAGGACGTTAGGCAAGGATGTATTCTATATCCAACCTTATTTAGATTATACACAAAAGAATTAGCTGTGGGAGTCAGGCGAATGAATGCTGGAGTGAGAGTTGGAGATGACAACATATGCATAGTGCTGTATGCAGACGATGTAATAATTATGAGTGGAACAGAGGCCGAACTCCAGAGTATACTAGACGTCGTCAATGTATATGAGGGGGGGGATTTTGGAGTGAAGTCTAGCGATGAAAAGAGCAAAGTAATGATTGTGAATAGGGCAGAGGATGAGAGGAACAGTACATGGAGACTGGGAGTGAATGTGGTGACAGACAGATGCGTACAAATATCTAAGGGTGTGGATAAGCCCGAAGGTATGTGATAAGATGAAGAATGAAAAAATTAGTGTGACTAACCAGTGGGTTGGTCGACTGGGAAGTGCAGCAAGAATGAGAACGAGTAGGTATGATGTGATAAGAGAAGTATGGAAGACCGTAGCTGTGCCGAGCATTATGTATGTATAGTATGGATATGTTTGTATGGAAGGAGAGTGAGATAGAAAAGTTGGAAGGGGGACAAAACTGGGTGGCTAGAATTGCACTAAATGCTCCAATGTATGCAGCGACAGCAGCTCTGAGAGGTGATATTGGATGGAGCACATTTAGAGAAAGACTTGTGAAAGCGACCTTTATGTACAAAATAAGACTGGAATGAATGGATGATGCAAGACTGGCAAGGAAAGTATATCTGTGGAATGAAAGATATAGTAAATGGGGGAAGAAGTGTAAAAGAAATGGTGTATATGAATGGTATAGTAGGTAGAGAAAATGTGCATGAATGGAGAATGATGAGCAGGAATAGAGAAGGGTTAGAGTGGGATGCAAGAAAGTGGAAGGTTGAGATTGATAAAGAAGTGAAAGACATAGGACTTATAAAGTGGAAGAATGAAATGGAACAAAAGCAAACCCTGGAATGGTACAAGGAGAAGGAATCCCCAGAGTACGTGAGGTTGTATGATGGAAGTCTGGGTGGTGACCTACTTTTCCGAGCGAGGGCCTAATGTATGGATGTGGATGCATGAAACTGTAGATGGTCCGCAACTCAAAGCAAGGCAGGTCAAATGTGTGAATTAGGTGTGGATGAGACTGTGGAACATGTAACATTGGAATGTGAGAAGTATGATAGAGATAAAATGGAGATGATGCGTGAATGTGGCTGTGAACTACATGAAGTGATTGAAAACCTGGAAAGGAATGGATGACCCTACTACTAGGACTATGCAACGAGACAACAGATGAAAGGATTAAGGCTGTTAAAGAATTCCTGGAAAAAGTGTGGCAGGAAACAAACAAAGTGGATTAACTTTGTATGGTATACTTTTTTCCTCTTTTTTTTCTTTTTCCTTCTTTTTTCCTCCCATTTACAGGAGCTGCCGATACGAAGGCCAACCCTGGATGACCAACCTAGGGTACCTGTAAGAGCAAGAGCCTATTTACTTCACAAAACAAGCCACATAGGGGCCTTTAGGAGACTTTGGTAACCCAACCGCAAATAATTGAGGGAAAAATACTTTGGCCACGCTCAAATTCCTCATGACGTCAAAAAAGGAAAGTCTCTTCTGGATATATATAAGAAATTTTCAGTTTCGTCTAGACATCCGGTGTCTAAGCTTTGCCTTATCTGCGAACTATCAGCCGTTGTCGGAAACATGGTTTCACTAAAGGTTTGCTAATCTCTCGTTCGACAACTTGTACCACCACGTACAGATTCACAAACATGTACATACAGACTCAAACACACTAATGGTAGAAAGAAGATATTCAATCTTTCTCTCAGAGATCTCCGACGGTTGTTTCGGTAGAAACTGAATGAAAATTCTAAAGATAATTTTTTCCCAACCACATTAGAACGTTTGGCTAGTGTTGGGTGTTAATTATAATTAACTAATTTAGTATTAAATTAAGCAGAATAGATTTTTAGTTTTTTATTTTAACTAGCGACTGTTCTTATTTGTTAACAAAAAACAGAAAGGTTTTACCCCAGTAAAGGTATTTTGTTTACGGAGGAAAAAATATTAAAAAAATGAATAGTTTCGATGGTTTATGTTCTTTGTTGGAATCTTTATTACTGATATAATGAGAGGTATATGGTTATAATTGAATCAGAGTAATTAAAGAATGAAAGACAAGACAGATAGAACAAGAATAGTGAAAGAGAATAGAGTTGGAGATGGGATGAGGAATTTAAACTCTTAACAGCAAATTCAAACCTAGGGTTCAGCCCCTCACGGATTTTGACGCCCTTGCGAAATAATTAGATATGTAGAATAAGTGAATAACAAAACCTGAAGGAGTCACGTTTATCTCAAAACATCCACCAAGACCGTACAATTAGGCATAAGGTATCAGTTTATAAATCTAGGGGTTTGTCTTTAAACTTGAGGACGTACGTCCATTCAAAAAGTAAATATACGTTGATCGAAACTCGTAGGATAAAAAAAGGATAAATATCCCTTTAGAACTCAATATTAGTTATTTTATGTTTGATAAATCCATCATAACAGTGCTAGAACGTTCATTTTCCTCAAATAGTTGAAGGCATCGCTCAATTTTTTGCAGTATCCTTCAATCGAAAGCTAAACAATTGAATCTTATCCCGTTGGACATAGGTTTACTAACAAATTCCTCGCCCTATTCTCAAACCCTTGCTTATAAGTGTCAGGAATCCTCAAAATTAACACAACACTAAAAACCCTTACACATTTTGCTTATGGTTCTGAAGATAAAAGAAGCCTCGTTTTAACTAGACCTCGTATAAGATGAAAAATAGACTAAGGCGGTAAACAAGTCTATTTGGGGCACAGAGTATTATTTTTACTGGTTAGTCATTTTTCTTAGTTTTTACAATTTAGTTGTTCAATTTTCACATAATTATCGTGTATAAGTATTTAGATATATTAGCTTATCTAGAGTTAATACACAGGGGGCTATTTACAGCCTACAATTAAACGGTAGCCTATCCGCTATCGTTTGAAAATTTGTATAACGAAATAGACGATTCAGAAAAGGAGTTAGCCTTTTAAGGAATTAAATTAGTGAAGATAGTTGTTACTTCATAGAACACTGAAGAATAAAAGAAATGGTGGTAAATTATATCAAACACCCTTTTGTTCTCTGTTCCCTAGCAGAAGAAACCCGATAGAATCGCTGTCTGCTCGATGTAGCATGCAATAGTTCAGTTAAAAATACCTTTCCCACAAAAACATCCCCTTGGTCACTTGATAAAGCTTCACACCAGACATTGTCAGAATTACCCCAAGTTGTGATTTCAAAACTCTCATTACCGTATGGAGAGAAACGCACAAAAATATAACCATCCAATGGCTTGCCAACTTAGACAATGGCTATAGACCTAGTGTAGAATTACCCTTGGTCTTTGACGATTATTGTATGCCATGCGGCGGCTGGTATTATAATTAAAGTAGGTCTCTCTTAGCGATGCCTACAAGGGCATGAGATGTTGCTAAAAAGCTAGCCTATAAATTAGGCTATTTAAAAAAAACCTTTTAAATTGCCTTATTTTAAACTTCACTTGCCGTCACAGGATGAAATCGTGGGATTCTTTTTCCCCACCAATGGGAGCGGACATGCTATGCCTATTTCATTTTTACTAACTTGCACTGACGCCGTTAGGATATGCGGTTGTGAGAGCAATCTCTCGCCTCATCTTAACTATTCGGCCGATTCTAACGAAATCTAAAACCGTTATGTTGTTTTACGTTCTCTTTCGACTGATATAATTGCCAAGGTTCTACCAAGGTTAGTCCGGGTATTATTCAAAGTTTTGACGTTCGTAAGGTAATATGGTCATAAGTCAATATAATTAAGAGCACTTAGGTCTGTTGACCTGGTTCATACTTGGTATGATTCTTGACAACTATTTTTTGTTTATAGGTATTCCTGTTTCTTTTTGTCGTTGGTGTCGCGGGTGCTCGAAATCAACAGGTAAATTTATGCTTTCGGTTTCAATAGAATGCTCTGCAAAGGCTTCCAGGTATCTAAAATATCTTGACCCTAGAAGTATATCTAGGGATAGTGCCATTGAATTATAGTTTAATTTTCTTTTTCATCTTATACCATCGCTTTTTGGAGGCTTTGAACTTGTTATAATTTTCTAATCCATTTCAGAAATAAATTGCCTTTGGTGTTTAAGCTTCCAATGTTACTTTTAAATGGGTGATGCATATTATTTAAGAAATAGTCGTGCTGAAAGTTATTGACTCATTTCTCATGATAACGTTAACCAAGCACGTTTAGTCGCTTCAGATCCTTTTGTAAGCCTTACTAAATGACTACTAAAAGTCCTTGGGTCATTCGTAGGAAATTTCTCTTTCTGTTTGCCCGGTTCGAAGCCCCATAGTCTTGAGCCCCCTGATATATGTAGCGTATCATCACAAATCGGTGAGATAAAAAGGTCTATGAGAACAACTCCACATGGTCTGATTCGAGTCTGGATTTAAACGTGTTCTAAACTAATCTTGATTTTGCGTTTAACTAGAATTTCTGCTTCAGAGGACGCCGTACAATTTTCAATGGATCGTCGATGCTCCTGAATATGGAAATGACTACGGACATGCACAGCAATCAGACGGCAATTCCGTTCAAGGACAGTACTACGTCCTGTTGCCTGACGGACGAAGGCAAATTGTGACCTATACTTCGGACAGCGTGTCCGGGTTCCTTGCCAACGTCCAGTAGGTCCATTTTTCCCCCTATCACTCTGATTTTGCTTAATCGGTTCAGTGCAACCCGCCTTTGTTACTGAGCTCGGTGCCACAGATGCCTAATACCCTGAGTGCAACCTGGCTTTGTTGCTGTCCCTGGTACCAGAGATGATTTAGCTCTTAGACTGATCCATTCAATTAAATGTATATGAGGAGACATGAAATAACTAATCCCTAATTCTAGCAATGTACATGAGCGAAGATGGTGGGTTGCAAGTTTACAAGAGAGCAACCAGATTTTAGTTCTTTCATTTATGATTTAAATCATGAAATTTATTAATTAATCTCGGTTTCTTCCAGATATGAAGGTGGAGCAAAGTTTGGAGGAGGTGGTGTTTCAGGCTTAAGTGGTGTATGACATGTAGCTGGTGGATAAAATTGACTGGGAGAAATCTTAATGGAAAAAGCGCTCCTTCAACGCTTAAATGATGAACTTCGATTTTACTTCTCTGGGACATTTCCTTAAAAAGGACAAATTAATGTCTGAAAAAAGATACAAAAAAGATTTTTAAATAAAAAAATTTTCTACAGTGATATTTTTGTCCTTGATTCATCCGGTATTGCTACAAACCAAAAGATGAAAACATTTTCTACCTGAAAAATACCAGTGGACATCTTTTGAAGAATTTAAATGTTACTTTTACTTAGTTTGGACATTTTATAAATTGGTTTGAGATTTACGACTTTTAGGGAATTTTAAAAAAATCTCAGCCCAGAGCTTTTAAAAGACTGTTGTTTCTTCAAAAGGAAACTAAAATATTTTGAAAAAAATCCCCACTTTGTTTCTATGGTGACATTGGTTTCCTATTCTTAAAAACCAACCAACCTAAATGTAAAGCAATTTGAGCTCATACAACCTTGATTGAAAGGGGCTGTCGCTAGTCTAGGGAAAAACAGCGTTGGACTTTTAGCGTCGAGGCGCGGGATCAATCGAGCGCGAACATATAAAACTTTCAGCGGCGTCACGAAATGGTCGCCCATTGGCGGATACTCTGAAACTTACTCTCCCCCCACGTGCAGGGGTAAGTAGCTTTAAGCGCGTCATAACACACATACCCCCAAACTACACCGCTACCAATCCCTTCTAGTCTTCACAGTAGTGGACAAACCGCGGCCCGTGAAGGCTTTTCATGTGGCCCGCGTTTCATTTCAGAATTCGACCCAATAGTGAAGACTTTGGCCAAATCTGACCGAAACGGGAATTTGGTCCGATTCGAGGCCACTCTTAACACCTTCTTCGTCTGAGGGCACGACTCCTCACTTGCGTGGACTTATTCATGCCCACAAAACGTACCCATCTATCTCATTATTTGTAGTCGCGTGCACTTGACTACTATGTCCGTAGGTAGGGTGGTAGCCATTTTACTTTTCAATGAGTTTTTGAAAGTTTTGAAGCTCAGATGATGATTTGTTTGTTAATTGAAAATACGTTTGTGAATTATTTATTTTCAAAATTGAGAGCACGCGACTGTTGTCCTTGTTTATATAAGGGCGAGATTCTTAAATGAGTGATTTTTAAATATATTTAATTCGTAGATAAAAAGTTATTTAAAAAAATACGATACTTTATAAATACCTTTTCTCGTCACGCTTATATGGAGGCCGTGTTCCGCGGTTAAGCTACGTTGACTGTGGTTAGTACTTGGATGGGAGACCCCCTGGGCATTGGGTTATGATCACATGATATAGAATTCTAAATCCTGGTTTCGGATTCCTCGTTAAACTGTATATCCCTTCTCTGATAGAAGAAGCTGGGGTGGGTCTAAATGCCCCCTCCCTCACTCAAATTGAAGTGAATAATATATATATTTTCTTAACCTCTCAAGGAAAATTTGGGACCATTACAAATGGTAGGTGGCCTCCTGCTTAATGGGGCCTCAAGGAATAAAGAAGGATATGACAAAGACTGCGTCCCAGCTTCCCTCCGCCTCTCACCGAAAGTAGTGTCCATTAGGAGTTCTACCCCCACCCCCCCAAAAATTGTTCGGACTTTTAAATACCGGTACTCTAAATACAAACGAGCGGGTCTTTGTGACGTGCCTTACTTGCCCTAACACGTGAATGTTTTAGGGCTTTTCATTCGAGCCTATTTTTTACTATTTACATTCGGGGGGGGGGGGATGGGCAGCTTTAAGTTAGGCCCCTTAATTCTGGATCTTCCTATTTGGTTGTCCTTGAGGATTTTCGTGGCTGTTTCCTTATTTTCCTTCATCCTTGGCCTTGTGGCTCATTCCCACTATTTACCATTTGTTCTTTTTTAACTCTTTCAGTAGGCTTTGAAAGTTTGTCCTTTTTTCCAACTCTGAAAAAAAATTATTCAAACCTTCCAAAAAAAAACCATTCTTAAAATATTTGTTATGGGTGAAACATTGAAGTTTTATTTCGGTCTTTGATTCAATGGATACCTTTGTGGAACCGTCAACTTGACTTAAAATAAAATAAAAAACAACCTAGCTTGATTTAAGGTTACTTGCTGAACTATGGTCAGAATGTGTAAGAGAAATGAATAAAAAACCGAAGAGAATCACTGAAAAGACTATCAGTAACACGACCTAAATAGCGTATAAGAAAAACCCAATGAAGATAAACTATTATTATCAACAACAGCAAGAAAAAAAAAACGATGGAGAGAACTGCATTAGCCGAGGAAATAAAGAGAAATGGCGAAGTGGAATAATTCTCCCTCTCTCTTCCGGATTTCTTCATTTACGTCAATTATTCACGCCTATTCCCGATAGCATACTTTCCATCTCAAGCACCTGAGTCGCTTCACCAATGATAAAGCGTCGCATCGCGTGATGGCGCCCTCAAAGTCATTCGTCCGGTTTTTGCTATCCTATCGCGTCTCGGTGCTGCGTTTGTCGAGTTATGGGTCAATTCCGTTTGAAACCAGGCGTTCAAAACTCACTTTCGCTACGGGGGCGAGGGGGGCAGTAACAGCGGAATCTCCCATGAATAGAGAGAAATGTTAATTGGCGTGTTCCATATGAACTTTTTTCCTTTTGAATAATATGCACTTATTTTCATTTTTGTCATCCATTACACATTTTTTGTTGTCGCTTTAGGAAGAAGAAATTCGGCGTGGAAAAGCTTGTTTCTTTGGAAAATATCTATTAATCTTAGGCCCCTTTATATCCCACCACATCTGCTGTAAATTCACTCACCCATAACACTTTATTGGCGATGTTTTAGTGTGTATGTGCATTCATTAGTGCTGCATAAAAGTCACCCTCTTCTTCATTTATGTGAGATGTTTTAGGTTCGTCAGATTTTGCTATCTTAAGTACTAAAGTGATTAATCTATCAGATATTCTTTTTATTTCGTTTATAGAAGATGCTATTTTGCGTTGTATAAGAACTTCTACACCCCCCCATATGTGTATATGTGTTTATATCGTTTCTAAAGTTATAACAGAGCATGTTACCATTATTAAATTGTGTCCTACCGTGACCTTTTCCAATAGATTCGCTGAGCCTACTGCTGCTGCATTTGGTCAGCTTAATCTTAGTATCCTTAATGCCGTCAAGAGGTTCTGGAAGTCATTAACACATTGGACCAATTCTCATTATTTGTTTGTTTTGTTGGGGAGGAGCAGTGGCGGATCCAAGAAAAAAATTCTTCCCTCTGTGGTGCTGATAAAAGGGCATTAATGATTAATAATGGTTATCATATAGATCATTGATAATAAATAACAGCATCTCATACAGGAATGGGCCCTAACTCTCTCAGATCCGAATTTTTCTACACATCAGAAAATTATGAATTGTAGTTTTGGGACGTCAGCTAAGGTATAATACTGAATTTAATATTTTTAGGTGATTTACCTGTATTTTAGGGCTAGCAAATCCAAAAAACCTGACCTTTGAGAAAGGTTTTGAAACGCAGACCGGTGTATCGATTCGAGCACTACATTTTAGGAAGGTAACCATTTGTCGCTTCAAGCCCCTAATTAAGCCTTGAAATGTAGGTAATCCTCTCTTCACACTGTTATGCTAAATTATTGAAATCAAATTATACATTTTAATAGCCGAGAATTTATCTTTGATAACTTTCTAATCAATAAATTCTATTATGTGCATTTTCATTAATTACAAATCATCTTCGTCCTTATTTAACTTTCTCTCTAGTCTCTTTATTATTCCTCCGTTTTATACAAAGTTACGAGAACAAACTATCTAGGTTAAAGCTCTGATAAAACATCCTCCACTCCTCACCTTAATTGCCTGTTACCTTGTGGAGGCTACTTCTCATATGGAGAATTTAGGTCATGCAATACCATCAGCTGCCCAATGTCAACTGCCGAATGGTTTAGTTCGAAGGGAGCATCCAAATCGGAGATTCAGAAAGAGTCAATACTGGGGAAATGTCTGGGGGCGCCTCTGGTATAAGTAAATTAAAATATTCTTCCAACGTACCAGGAAACAACCACAGGAATCCATAATGTTTGCAAGAATTATAAACATACCAAATCAAAACATTGCTAAACAAATAATTAATTTATAAATATTTTGCACGAAATAAATCCGAAGAAATCAGAAAAATAAAAAACGATTCTCACATTACCCAATTTTAGGAAATATAAATACCTAACAATGTTGAAATTGTGAAAAAAATAGAAAGAATGAGGTGTAACTCCCAAGTTCCAATGGACTCGGTCATAATTGTTAAAATTAATGTGAGATAAAAAACATTTCACTTATATATTAGTCATACCTAATGAAACTTTCTTTGGGCGCAAACAGCATAGAAAACGAACGTAAACATAGGTAAATATATATATATATATATATATATATATATATATATATATATATATATATATATATATATATATATATATATATATATTTTCGAATGAAGAAAAGATATGAATCATGTCACAAAGACTGAACCCAATCTCGAATAATAACAAAGCTTGTTTTTGCTATTAATGTTAATGCCTTTTTGAAGCTAGTAATATTTATGCCTATTCTAAGCTGTATTATTTCTTGAAAAACGTTTTTTAAGGCTGTAATCATGCTTAGGCGTATTAGTTTTCAGAGCAGTGTATTGAGGCAAAAAATAGAGCAAATAGGGGGCTAGGATACATTAACAGGATGTTAGCTACAATAGTAAAGAGGTTATCCTTAACTTCTATAATTCGTATGTTAGGCCACATTTAGAGTACTGTATACAAGCATGTCACCACATTTTAGACATGACATCAACATGCTAGAGTTAGTACAATGGAGGGCAACAAAAATAATACATTCCCTGAAGAACCTTGAATATGAAGATAGACTGAGGGTACTAAATATGTTCTCATTTGAGAGAAAATGTGTGATGGGAGATATGATTAAGCTTCTTAAAATCAGTTCTGGGATGGATAAGATGTATTTAAGCAAGTTATTTGAGTTGGAAGGTAATAATAGGACTAGAGGTCACCACTTAAAATTTAAAAAAAAAAGAGGTGCAGGTTGGATGTTAGAAAATATATTTTCACCAATTCAGTGGTAGATTACTGGAATAGTTTGCCATCTGAGATGGTAGACAGTCCAAACTTGAATGTATTCAAACGCAGATTAGATGATTATATGGGGAGGGAGGGTTAACTTCGGGGGTTATTCTGGACTCATTCCGGTGGCTGCATTTTTTTATTATTGTATATTACGATTGATTTGGATTTTGACGAGTCTTGATGATGATGCTTTTTGTCTTTGACACATTCCTGTGTATGGTCGAATTGTATATCGTAGATGCATGATCGGACACAATCCTATGGATTATTTAAATTGTATATTGTGGATTAATGATCTGACATAATCCTATAGATTGTGTAAATTGTAGATGCATGACTTGAGACAATCCTATGGAATGTTTAAATTGTATATTGTAGATGCATGATCTGACACAATCATATGGAATATTTAAATTGTATATTCTAGATGCATGACCTGACACAATGCTATAGATTGTTTAAATTGTATATTGTAGATACATGATCTGACACAATCCTATGGATTGTTTAAATTGTATTTTGTAGATGCATAATCTGACACAATCCTATGGATTGTTTAAAATTTATATTGTAGATGCATGACCTGAGACAATCATATCGATTGCTTAAATTGTATATTGTAGATGCATGATCTGAAACAATCATATGGAATATTTAAATTGTATATTCTAGATGCATGACCTGACACAATGCTATAGATTGTTTAAATTGTATATTGTAGATACATGATCTGACACAATCCTATGGATTGTTTAAATTGTATATTATAGATGCATGATCTGACACAATCCTATGGATTGTTTAAATTGTATTTTGTAGATGCATAATCTGACACAATCCTATGGATTGTTTAAAATTTATATTGTAGATGCATGACCTGAGACAATCATATCGATTGCTTAAATTGTATATTGTAGATGCATGATCTGACACAATCATATGGAATATTTAAATTGTATATTCTAGATGCATGACCTGACACAATGCTATAGATTGTTTAAATTGTATATTGTAGATACATGATCTGACACAATCCTATGGATTGTTTAAATTGTATATTATAGATGCATGATCTGACACAATCCTATGGATTGTTTAAATTGTATTTTGTAGATGCATAATCTGACACAATCCTATGGATTGTTTAAATTGTATATTGTAGATGCATGATATGACACAATCCTATGGATAATTGAAATTGTAGATTGTAGATACATGATCTGACACAATCCTATCGATTGTTTAAATTGTATTTTGTAGATCCATGATCTGACAGAATCCTATATATTTTTTAATTGTATATTGTTGATGCATGATCTGACAAATTATATATTGTTTAAATTGCATATTCTATATGCATGATCTGACACAATCCTATAGATTGTTTAAATTGTATATTGTAGATATATGATCTGATACAATCCTATAGATTGTTTAAATTGTATATTGTTGTTGCATGATCTGACACAATTCTATGGATTGTTTAAACTGTATATTCTAGATGCATGACCAACACAATCCACCAGACAAGCAAGAATTACATCACAACACAGCCTGGCGGATTGCGATATAACAACAATTGCAATAATAATTAAGAGTTTCGGTAGTGCAGTGTATAAAATCAGCCATCACAATTCCCTACGATGATTCTCCTCCAGAAGTAGTGGAGGGCTGGAGTTTTCAAGCATGGGTGCGACGCTACAGTTTGACCAACGTTTAAATTCACCGTCGCAAATTGGATTGACCGAGAAGGACAAGTTGAGTTTCCGCCAAGAATTCTTGATCTTACTCCGCTGGCTTTTTATTTGTGGGGTCACCTGAAAGCCAAAGTACACGAGGTCAAAATTCAGACCATTTTTCCACCTTAAAGCACGCACTGTGGAGGTGTGTGACGGAATTCCTGCGATTGGGATTCAGAAAATGCTGTTGCAGTGGAGATTGAGTCTCCAATTAAGTGTGCGATTCAACGGCGGAAACTTTGAACAGATTCTGTAATAATTTTTTTTTTAACTATTTTCTAATTTTATTGATTTTTCCTTTGTCCTTTGCATTTAGGGCGTGATAAAATATATTATTTGATTAAAACTTAATTCAAAGTTTTCCATTTCAGAACTAAAAAAGGGGGACCTAAGAAGATTTATATTTCTGTTCTTATCTTTCCTGAAGGATTCATGCCAGTCCTCAAGATCGGAGATTTTAGCTTCCCTCGTTCTCGCTCGTCATCACATTTCTCTTCATTTATTGTCTCCACTTTTTTTCGCGTTCTTTCAGCCCTCACCTTTTCAGGTGTATTTTGAATATTATTAATAAAAACTCTTACACAACATGGTCGTAGGTCTAGCCGAATGGAAACGGCCGATTTCGATGACAGCGACATCGTGTTTTATGTCGAGGGATCGATTACCGATTCGACTCGCCCTTCACAACGGCTGCCATACGCGGTAGATACCCGTCGTTCGTTAGAATCGGCTAATAGTTATGATGTTATTACAAAAAACATAATCATTCCCGGGCTAACCTTGGGAGGACTTTGGCAATTATATTATTAGGAAGAGAATGCAAAACAACATAAGGGTTCCAAATTTCGTTAGAATCAGCTTAATAGTTTAAATGTCATTACCAAAACAAAAAAACAAAACAAAACGGGGACCGACCGAAATAGTGAGATATAGAGTCGCACGCGACTAATTAAGCAAGAACTGAGATCATCAACAAAAACAAAAGACGAACGAAAAACAAGTCACATTAGGTATGTATGGCTGAATTTTATGCCTAAGAAAAACTTATTTTGTGTGAATTTGCACAAGAAATGTGTGTATTAGTAAAAAACGCAATTTTATAGATAAGCAAATTTTGAAAAATATAAATATAAAAGAATTGAGGAAGTTACGAGTGTTTGGGCATTTGCATTTGTTTGGCTTCGAGTGAACCGTTGAGCAGAACTACTAATACCTTTAATACGACAATAATATTGCTCGGTTTAGTAATTATAATCGGCAAGTGGAAGGCTTACGACGATTTATTAATTAAATGATTTGGGGTATACGCGGAACCTTCATTTATTTATGAAGTTCCAACTAATGAAAGGAAACATTACGAAAAAAACTATAGCCCGAGTCATATCCTCGAGGAAATCAAATCTAAGTTTCTTACTCGCGTAATTATAAAAAAGGTTTTGTTTGGTTAACTCTCTCTCCTTCTCTCTCTCTCTCTTTTAAGTAGGGATAGGATAGCGAGGTAAAAGTAAAAAAAACCATGTGGTACATTCTATGTTTTGCTTATCCTAGCCTCATATTTGGTCCAAATAAACAAAGGTAGGGTAAAATTATTAATACTTTAATTTAAAACTAGAATTGGGATTTATCAAATAATTACTATATCTTGTGATAACTGCATCGTCCATTACATCTGATTAATTCCGTTCGGGGTTTCCATTTAGTGAGCCTATCCTTCACGATTTCCGCCTTCTAAGTCTAATTGTTTGTATCTTTAGTTTTCAAGTAATAAACTTTTTAAAAAATGGTTCTCTTATCTCTGTAAGGAGTAAAGTATAGTTATAAAGAGATTGTTTATGTTAAACTTGTTTCAAACGAAAGAAAAACATCTCAATCATTATGACTATATTACGAAATGATACGAGGAAGTACCAAGTTCTTGAAGCAAGGTCGAAAGTTCAGTTCGAACAATGCGAAAAGTAACGAAGAAATCTGGCGAAAGACCGTTGGTTGCCACTTGCCGCTGCATCTAAATCAATAATATAGTTTTTAAATATGGTAACCAGGCAATGGCTTCGCTACTAAGATTAAAATTTAGAATCTTAAAAAAAGCAGCCACGGTTAATTTTTTATAAATTTTATGAACTTCGCCAATTATAATCGTTTTAAAAAGGAACTCTAAACTAAATTTTCTGAACTTCACCATTTGTAATTCTTTGTGTTTTAAAAAATTCACAAAATATCGATACTTATATTTATTTCTGAACTTCACCCTTCTGTTTTTTTATATTATAATAGAATTATTAGAAATAACTTTGATAAAAAAAACATAAGTCATAAACAAACTAAGATGAAATTATTATTCAAATACTCAAAAAATCCCCTTCTTAAAATATAGTTAATGAGAAGTATCCGGAGAAGGCAGCTGCCGTTCTTTGGACATATCCTGAGAGCAAGAGGAATAGAAAGAGATTGCCTGTTGAGAATAATTGAGGGAAGAAAAACCAGAGGAAGAGAACGGAAAACGTTCATGGAGACCCTAATGGAAAACATGAACAGAAGATGGACTATGACAGATCTAGTCAGGAAGGCAGAAGATAGAGAAGAATGGCGCTCCGTCATAGCTGACGTCATATGACGCACTTCGGTAAGGTAAGGTAATTTTCTAGGACAGCTGCGCACTATATTTAGCCGGGGGGAGGGGGTTATGCTAGATTTTAGCTGTTTTTAGTTTTTTTAAAGTTTCTTTTAACTTAAGTAATTATATTAAACTTATATAAACTAGCTTAACATAGTAACTAACTTTAAAAAGCCAATAATGGCTAAACTCTAGCAAAAGAAAACGTGCTAAAATAAATACCCCGTGCCGCTCACCTCTCAAATTACCTCAAATGTGGTCAATCAACGCCAGGAGGGGGGAGGGGCGTAACAACATGTTTAATACTTGTTTTTACCCCTGGGACCACGAGATTAAAACGGTTTTTTTTAATGCATTTGTTTCGATGTTAACCAATATTATTCTAACACGTTAATGCAGGAAGTTGATTTGTCTTATAAACTCATTTGGCGTTTTAAGTTTCATTATATTTACAAAAATTAAACAGAGAAGGTCAGTGAAAAACCTAATTCTGGGTACCCCCCCACCCCTCCCACGTTCTCAATCCTGCTTGCCACATCTATTTTCATCTTAGGCAAGAGGAATTTGAGTCGAAAACAAGCGAATGTTGACGTCAGCAGATCCAAATGCAATCATTTCCTCTCAAGTGTTTCGTCAGCAGGTTTTTCTTTCATCTGCGAGACCTTCCATTAATCAGCAATCTTCCTCCACCCGGGGGAGGGGGGCTATGGATAAACACTTACTAATCACCAATCTTCTTCCATCCCCAGGGGAAGGGGGGAGTTATGGATAAATACTTACTAATCACCAATCTTTCCCCACCCCCGTAGGAGCCGTATTTCCGAGGCCCTGCGCTTTTATAAGAATTTGTTCCTGGCGATTTCAAACGCGCACCAAACACTTTTTCACATCTCCTAACTTTACCAGTCTTTACAAACTGTTCTTCGAAGCTTCTCTGATAGAGATGCCCTCTTTGGTTGCCTTTATTTTCAATAAAATTAATAATAATTATCCTCTTATTATTATTATTAGATTTATAGCTTTCGTTTGGGGCCGAAAATCTTGATGGCAAATCCTTTTAAGGAATTAATGTGACCAAGGAAGGCATTGTGGGTATATTGACGAGTAGAGGGTAGGGGCGGGGGCGTCAGCAACCCCCTACCTATATATTTATATAAATAAAACTATACTCAAGGACATGGTGATGTGAGGATGGCTCAGTGATTAGAGCAGTCTGCTTGATAGCACACGTTCGATGCCCCGCCATTTCATTGATGGCTATAGTTTCATTTAAATTATTTTCACGGTTATTGTGGATTCTTTTTATGTCTAGTGAATATGCATTTTTGCATTATTATTAGTCGCATGCACGCGATTCTATGTTACTGTGTCGTTCCGTAGGTCGTCAGTCAGATAAAACCATTTTACTTTTCACTTAGTTTTTTAGCAATAACATCGTAACTATTTAGTCGATTCTAACGAAATTTGAAACCCTGATGTTGTTTTACATTCTCTTTCGAATGATATAATTGACAAGGTTCTCCCAAGGTTAATTCAGGAGTTATTAAAAGAAAAGTAACTATGGGTCGGATTGCCTCACTTGTTGAAAGTTTTGAAGGTCTTAAGGTCATAAAGTCAGAGTAATTGAGAGCACGCGACTTAATTCTGATGACCTTGTATTTATTTTTTTCTTTAACCGTTTGAGGGGCAAAATTATCAGGATAAAAAAGAAGCTCCAGGAGGGAAAAGGTTTATTTGTTGAAATAAAATATTTTGTTTTTATATTGACTAAATCTTCATCAAAATGATATTTCACTAATATTTTTGAAAAATTATAAATAATTAACTAATTATTAAGGTGGTACTTATAGTGTACCACCGCCCAAATTTCCATAGTAAAATTTCCCCCCTCCAAAACAAACATAAATGAAGAAAAAAAAATCTTTCTTATTTCCTTTTAACTTCTATAAATTTAATTACTTTTTGATAATTTTTTTTTATTTTGTAACATGCATGAGTAGTATGTTTATTTAGGAAAATCTTGAAAGCCAGTTATATTTTTTCCAAGGCAAAGGGCCACCTTGCAAACCGAGCATTCCAATTCTGTTCTGGATGGTTTTGCTTTTGTGCTGTATAAGCCACATCTTCTTCTTGTTCCTCTTCTTGATTGATGAGTTGATTCTTGCTACTTGATTTCAAGTGGCACCTGAGGCTAATGCTTATTTATTTTAAAGGATGGGCCTTTCTCTCTTAGCTTTGTGTCATAAGTTGCTGAAACAAGTCCGTCAACAATTTTCAAACGAAAGTTATTCATCTTTTCAGGTAATATATCCTTAGAGATTATAAAGGCATTTACAATGGCTGCATCGAGGAAATAGAAAAACATGTGCCACCATTTGGGGCTTTTTCGATCTATTTCATATAACGCCATTAGTTGGTCAAATATATCTACACAATTCATATGTTCGTTATAATCTTTAATAGCTTCAGGACAATCGATTTGACTAGTACTTCCATCTCTTTCTTTTCTTGAAACTTGTACTACAGCAGTTGGACAATGATCGCTAGATGTAACACGCACCATACGTCTATCTTTCCATTTGTACACATATATTCCATCTTCACTTACATACTAGTCATATACTCCTCGCTTCATGCTTTTGTCTTCTTTGAAATAAGATGGAATTTTTTTCCTATTCTGGTTTACTGTACAACATGAATGCAGAGAATGCTCTTTCAGATATTTAACTAAATCGTAACTAGTGAAATAATTGTCAAAAAAAACTTTAGGATTTCCCCCTTGGAGTGGTTGCGTAAGCTTCAGGACAACACTACCTCCTAAATCTTTAGTAACATTTCCTTGCACCCTACCAGTGTATATTTCCCCATCAAGAAAATAACCTGACTTATCAGCTAGAACCCATACTTTATAACCTCTTTTAATTGGTTTCATCGGATTCTATTGCATTAGGGTACTGTGGCCTTTGAATCTCACCATTGACTCAACAGCAACTATTTGGCTCGGCAGAAAACATTTTTTGAAATTTCCAATAAGCATTTGAAGTAAAGGCCTCACTTTATAAAGCTTGTTGAAGTCTTTGGAATCTCTTTGAGGCATGAATGCATTATCATTCAAATGTAATTTGCCTCAGAAAATTAATCACAAGAAAACATTTCATTTGATCATTGCTGAGACAAACTTCTTTCCTGACTGATGAGCATATAAATTTGTGTGAAAAACAATATGGTCAATAGTCAATAATTTGATTTGAAAAAAGTTCAAGAAATATTTTGCAAGGGGTAGCTTCATCTACTTGTTTGTCTTAGAGCATCACTTACCCCAAATGACTTTTAAAATTTGTTCGCTCCTTCCACTAAATCACTCTCTGATGACAACAATGTGAATATTTTTCAATAGGAGATACTATATTCTCTTCAGTATCTTCAAGCTCTTCATCAACATCTGAAGTGTCAACTGATGTTTCCGAAAGAATATTGTCCCAGGCCACATCTTGTAACTCTTTTTCTGATAATTTTCGCTTCTGGCTAGCCATCCTGAAGAATGAAAACGATATAAATATATATATATATAAGCCCTAATTATCTAAACAATTAATATATGAAAGCCTATTTAGGTGAGGCAACATACATCTATATATCCCTCGAAAATAGGTTGGAAATGCGTAGGCCAATATGAACATCAATAATGCATTTGTGCGGTGGTACAGATAACGCACCACCTTCTTTTTTCGAATTACTTGAGCGTGTGTGTGATTTATTTGATAATATCAACATAAATACTTTAATCCTATCTAGGAAGCAAAAATATATCAAAATAATTATATTTACCTTACAAAAGATTGAAATTTCTACTAATTTCAATTAGGGAGTGACGATGACACAACACTCGCCTTCGACGGTTCAGCCACACTGAGGGTAAATAACTTTGGCATCTGAATTTGTAGCCAAATGCCTCCAGAAGCTTCAGAGAGCGCATTTAGGAAGGTGGTACAGATTCTGATCTGCTGCTCAATTCGGAAAATGCTTTTTTTGACGTGTTACTTTTTTTGCACCACCACGCATCAAACGTAGCCAAACAGGTGGTACATTATTTGAACCACTTCCCTTGAAAGGGTTAATGTACTTCATTAAATTAACCAAAATACGAAAAAAAAGCCGAATGAATTAAAATCAAACCTTTAATAAAAAGCCATTGTAATATTAGAACGCGTCCAACGTCTAGCGACGAAATCAATTCTTGAATTTAGAAATTGATCGGCATCTACACGAATGAAATTATCGACATCTTAAAATACTAAACGGATTTACTAAATAAATTCTGAATGAAAATCTGAGCCATAAAACCGAGTGGTTTTAAGATAATAAACAAAAGATTCAAATCTATGAACACAAAATTTCCTTTCTTATAAAATAACACAGACGTGGAATGGCTTGCAAAGGAATGTCTTAGAAAGCAATGCAATCTATATTATTACGAATAGAATCTAGAAATATTAATTTAAAATATAACTTTACAATGAAACGATTTTGATGAATTCTGAATTCACAGCCACCGATTGCAAGGAAATTTTGTGACTCCATTTCTAGTTTCTCCCATTCGTGGAGGGGAATTGAATAATAACAATAAACATTGGAGAGCCTAACAACGTCTGGCAACCGCATGCATTCGAACCCTAAGGTGAGTAATTTGAAATGGGGGTTCACCTTTAATACCTCCCCTTTTAATGATGGGGCACCCCAAACACACCGGTGTTTTTAATCAACTAATAGTATACACAATTCGAAAGCCTAGATTAGGTTTGAATTCAAAGGCAATCGTTAGGCGCTTTAATGTTCACTGTTTTTATGCCGTGTTTCCTCACTTCAGACATATAAGCCCCGACCCCGAATATTAATTAAATCAATCATATTTTCTTTAATATTGAATATAAAATATCCATATATTATTCTAATTTTAAAAAAGATTCCCTACAAAATAATATATAATACAATATGATGCGGTTCCAATTGACACTGTGGCTGTGATTACATATTTAACACTATTTTTTTTAGTCATCCTTTGGTCCTTCCTGCTCTTCTCCAACCCTAAATTTCCTTTCCGCTCATTTTTCAACCCTTCTTGAATGGGTTTTAGGGTCTTTGTTCTGTAAATTCTATACAGGGGATTTTACAGGTCTTGACGTTAATATGCCCACCCTTGTCTCTATTTAAAGGGTTTTACTGAAATGTTAAGATTACTAATACAAGTCTGCCCATTTTCGTCTAAAATAACAATACAAACAAATCCAGTCCTGTCCGCCCTTTAGTACTAACCACGGTGATAAACATAAAACAAACAACAACCCAAACATGCGTAATCCAACGAAGGAACACTCGATCAAGGAAGAAAAAAAATGACAGATGAAAATAAGGATGACAGATGATAAATGTAAAATAGGACGAGAAAAGAACGAACGGTGGAAAGAACTAGAATAACAAGCGCCATTTAACCTTTGGAGTTGGAAGAAGGGGACATTTTAGAGGTTTCAGAACGAATGTGGAAACACGGATTCGAACCCATTCTGGGGCGGAACTGGGGAAACAAAGGGAATAAATCCAAACCACCAAATGGAAATACACATTACTGGGGCTCGGGATATACGTTTGTGCCCCACCTCCGATTATATGTCGATGGAGGGAAAGGAATATGGCGACCAGACCTCCTGTTTTACAGTGTCCTTTCTTCTTCTTCTTCTTGCTTCTTATTTTGGTTTTGTGTTTTTTTTTTGTGTTTTGGGGTCTTTTGCACGTGGGCATTTAGCTTTACTATTTGCCTTAGGTCTAGGCCGTTTTTAGTTGATTGGTAGGGCTTAGTAGGAAGGCAGTTACACCTCGAGCACCCCTGTCGAAAAATCAGAGAACCAGTTCACTAGGGCTCTCGTGCTGCTCAGTTGGGAGCTGCTGCACGATTGGGGCGTCCGGCCCAAGGGAGACCTTAGGGTTGGTGTTCTTGGTCAAAGGGTTTCTGTTCGCCGAACGACCGAAAACCTCCTGGAAATAGGCGGATGTGATTAATGCTAGAGAAAATCACAAACCCAAAAAACTTTTTTAATGCAAAATATACAAAGTTTACAGATGGAGTGAAGACTTCGGGGGCAGGAGTTGCAAGGAGCTTACAGAGGCCGTCAGTGTCTGTGACTTCTGCGAACTCGAGAAGCGCCTGGGCGAGAGCATCGCTCAACTGAGAGAGGAGAACTCCCTCCTTAAAAGGGAGGTTCAACTCTTAAAAACAGAGAGGGGCAGATGCTCAGGCGAGAAGGCTCCCGACGTCCAACAGCAGGACTCTTCTGCTGCAGGACTGCTTCAACGAGCCAAAAAGAATAAAAGAAAGAAGAGAAAGTAAAAATAGAAGAAGAGAAAGTAGAAAGAGAAGAAGAGAAAGTGGAAAGAGAGGACGAGAAAGTAGAAAGAGAAGAAGAGAAAGTGGAAAGAGAGGACGAGAAAGTAGAAGCAGAAGAAGAGAAATGAGAAACAGGAGAGGAGAAAACAAAGGAAGACAAGAAAAAGAAGATAATGAAGAAGAAGAAGAAAAATGTAGAGATAAAAGAGGAAAGCGACAAGTCGCTTCCGAAAGGGAAGACTAAGTCGTATGAGAAAATGTGCAAGGGTTACCCTTATTGGTGATTCTCAAGCACGGGGTCTGCAGCCCCTGCTAGCGGCCCGCCTTCGCACTAGTGTGAAGGTAAGCTGCCTTCCAAGACGGGGTAACCAACACATCAGAGTAGAGGCTGAGAAAACACAGATTTCTGAGAGCTTAGTCGTTGCTCTGATGGTCAGTGGCAACGACCTCTACCTCAGAGGAGGTAGCGTAGGCCCTACAGATAAAATCCTCCACACGGCCATGGGCTCCGTGGACGACTGTGGGCTGAAAACCCGCAAGCGTGTTGCAGTCGGGATGCTCCCGAGGAGATGTCCAATACGGACCGCTCACTTGATGAACGTCTCTTTAAACCGGCACCTGGCCGATTTGTGTACAGCAAAGGGGGGCTTTTTTGTGGACCCATACCGCACCTTTTATGGTAGGAATGATCTCTATCAAAGGGATGGGGTACATCTTTCCTTTAAAGGAAAAGCTTTTCTGTCGACCATGATCCAGGATGTCGTAGAGAGGACCCAAAGGAGTATCCGGCCCAGAGTGAGGGCGGACGTACGCCAGTACGTCTGTGTCTCTCCTAAAACGACCTTCTCAGAGGTCGCAAAGAGGGGTGCCTCCTCGCCAACAAACAAGCCGGAAAACGGAAGAGCGTAGGGAGTCCTACATTCGGGGACTCCCTGAAAGTTATTCTGTTAAATGCGAAGTCGATCAGAAACAATTTTCTTGAACTTCGTGGCATCGTAGCGACGGAAAAACCTGAAATGGTAACCATAAAAGAGTCGTGGTTAAAAACCTCAAGCCGAGATTTTGAAGGTGAATTCACGATTCCCGGTTACCAGCTCTTCCTGAAAAATAGGCCAGGCAGAGAGGGTGGTGGTGTGATGTTGTGTGTCAAAGATACTCTCAACTTCACGGAATGCAATATCGTATCTGACCATAAACTACTATGTGTTGACCTAGAGATAGGTCCTGTCAGATACAGGACCCTGGTGCTTTACAAACCCCCTGCCCAACTCGTTGAAAAAGACGGATCTGTACCAGCTACTGGGTGAACTTGTTCAAGACAGTGTGTGTATCACCATGGGTGACTTCAAAACCCAAGTTGACTGGAAAACCAGAAAACCATGTGGCGAGAACGCACTACTGCTGGAGTTCGCGAACAACGAGTTCCTGACTCAATGGGTGAGAGAGCCGACGAGAGGCAATAATACCCTCGACTTGGTTTTCACCTTTGAGAATGACATCGTTGAGGATCTCTCTGCAGGTGAAGAGCTCGGTGGCAGTGACCACCGACTAATTAGATTTATAGTAAAAGTCCCCAAGGCAGAGCCTGCAACTAGTAAATCGAGGAAACTTGATTTGAGAAGAGCAGACTTTGCAGGTCTTCGTGCTGGACCTGCGATGCTGTTGAAGACTTGTGGAACAGATTCAAACCCACATTCATGAGTCTTCAATCGCGTTTCATCCCTCTGAAATGCCCCCGTTGGTCTTCTGTTCAACCAAAGTGGTTTAATCGAGAAATCGGCCAACTGCTTAGGGAGAAGATCTTGGGTGACTTTGACGAATACAGGAGGCTAGCCAGGAGAGTGAAGTCCAGCATAAGGGCGGCTAAGCGGTCTGAGGAACTCCGAGTGGCTAAACTTTGGATATGTAAACAGCCGTAAACCAATCCGTCGAACGATTGGCCCTTTGGGGAATTTGGAGGGGGCATTAAAGCAGTCAGATGCAGAAAATGCTAACCTTCTCAATGACTACTTCTCTTCAGTGTTTACTGAAGAGTGTGGTCCCATCCCCCAGCCAACGGATTCCTACTCGTGGGAAAAGCTGGAGGATATGGACTTCACCGAAGGAGAAATAGAAAAGAAGATCATTGACCTAATGACGAATAAGTCACCTGGCCCGGATGGGTTTCTACCTAAAGTGTTGAAAGAATTACGCGACACCTGAGCGCAATCTTCAACACTGCCAATCCGGACCGAATGCGTTCCTAGAGACTGGCGTGAAGCGGAGGTGACTCCTATCTTCAAGAAAGGAGACCGTAGCCAGCTGTCAAACTACTGACCTATCAGTCTGACTTCGATAGTCGATAAGCTCATGGAAAGCATCATGGTGGACAAAATGACGTCGCATTTAGAGTCAAACCTGCTACTGAGGAGTTCCCAGCACGGCTTCCGAAGGCAACGGTAATGCCTGACGAACCTTGTGGAATTCTTCCACTTCGTCTTCAGTGAGCACGATCAGGACAAGGCGGTGGATGTGGTTTATTTAGACTCAGAAAGCCTTTGATAAGGTACCACACCGCCGCCTTCTCCGGAAAGTGCGAGCGCTTGGCATAGACGGAAAGGTCGCCGGCTGGATCGAGAACTGGCTAAGTGGCAGACGGCAACGGGTGGTGCTGAATGGACAGGCTTCTAAGTGGGTGCCCGTTACTAGCGGGGTGCCTCAAGGTTCTCTCCTGGGACCACTACTATTCATCATCTATGTCAAAGACATAGACGGTGACATGGTTGCCAAGATTTCTAAATTTGCCGACGATACCAAGCTTGGTATGAACGTTGCAAAGGATGGAAATACTGCCCGTCTGCAAGAAGATCTTGGGATGATTGGGGAGTGATCGGACACGTGGCAAATGCCTTTTAACGTGAACAAATGCAAAGTGATGCATATCGGCCACCGAAACCCCCAATCTCAATATATCCTTAAGGGCACTGCTATTGAATCCACCGACACTGAGAAGGACTTGGGTGTAACAATCACCAATGACCTCAAGTTCTCGAAACAGTGTATTGAGGTGGAGAAGAAAGCCCAAAGGATGTTAGGGTATATAAAGCGCCAGTTTGGATATCGGAACAAGGAGATAGTACTCTTTCTGTACAACTCCTTCGTCCGACCGCACCTAGAGTATGCCGTACAATTTTGGAGTCCTTCGTTTCGAAAAGACATAGCGAGATTGGAATGCGTCCAAGCCAGGGCAACCAAACTGATTCCCTCTATCAGGTATATGAGTTATAATGATAGACTAAGGGAATTAGATATGTTCTCGCTAGAGACCCGGAGACTATGTGGTCAGCTTATCGAAGTTTTTAAAATACTTCGAGGCTTCGACATACTGGACTACGGGGATATTTTCCATCTCAGCGAGGGCAGAACAAGAAATCACGGCTACAAACTTGAACTGAAGCGATACCACCGTGATCTGTGTCGGAAATTCTTCACATACAGTATCTGTGGTAGTTGGAACACACTTCCGACGGAAGTTGTCAACAGTGAATCTGTTGACCAGTTCAAGTCAAGACTAGATAAAGTCTTGCGAAATCACCGTTAAGATCCTCGCGAGTGATCTTCGAGGTTGCCAACGGACACCTTCGAGGATTGCGCCAAAAGTACCCTTGTATGGACCGTAGGTCTTCTAGGGTACTTATTTTCCTTGTGGCTCCTTGTAGTTTGTTTTTAGTCGCATGCGACTCTATATCTCACTATATCGGTCTGTCCGTCCCCGCATTGCTTTGTTTTTTTTTGTAATAACATTGTAACTATTCGGCCGATTCGAACGGAATTTGAAACCCTTATGTTGTTTTGCATTATCTTTCGAATGGAAGAATTGCCAAGGTACTCCCAAGGTTAGCTCTAGAATTATTGAAAGTTTTTAAGGTCGTTAGGTTTAAAATCAGAATAAGTGAAAACACGCGACCTTTGGTCAGCAGCACCTTTTTTTTAATCCTGCCTTGAATTAGGCTTTAGTATGATTTCGGTAACTTAGGGAGTCGCCAGATGGCGTTGAAACAAAAAAAAAATCTTGTTTTAGGAATGAAATTCCTTTCTTTTGAGCATTTTCTTCTTCGTCCTGCAAGATACGACTCCTGTATAGACCCAGCAACGGGTGAAAGAGGGCGTTAAACATTCTTTTACTCCCCTGCCCACCTTAAAAACCTAAAACAGGGTATGAATTCGCCCTTCTTTCGGGAGCTTGCCTTACATAGAGGAAAAAAAATGATAGGTGGTTCTACCTCTGATCCCCCCCCCCCCTGATTGATGCCTTTTATTTCTCAGTAGTGACCTCCTGATTAACGTACCCTCTGAACCAGAGAGATACACAGCGCATAACAGGCGACTCGAAAACGACACCATCAGGTGACTTAACACAGCCGATATGGCTTAACTTCGCTGTAATCGGAAGCGGTGTTTCCATTCGGCCGGCATCCGTTTCAATGTATTAAGGCATTGGTTTTCCCATTCAGTATCTTGCACGAGCAAAAACCACCCGCAAGACAACTGAAAACTTTATTTCGGAGACTAGTCTCCGAAAGAGACTCGCATCCATCTTCAGTCCACTTATCATTGTTTGGGGACTGCTGATGGAAACCAGTTACTTTCGAAACTCGTCTCCGCAATAAAATTTCCCGTTGTCTTGATTTTTTGCCCCTTCGTTATATAAGGCTCTTCGGCGCAGGCAAAAATGAATTGTACTTTTGTGTTTAATATGGAGGATAAGGAGGGGGAGGGGGTAGTTTCAGTAGTGTTGAAGGGCACTGAACCCTGTTTCTAGGAGTCTGGTAGATGTTGGACCTTACATATACTAGGCAGTGGAAACTTTTTTTTTTTTACTTTTCTGACCCGTTACTAGTCGTTCATTTTCAAATGGAGTGTGTTTCAGGTGATGCAATGGAGTTAGGTACATTGGTCTAAAGTTATTGGGCTTCTGTTTACTTCCCTTCCTAAAAAGGACAACTGCATTCGCTCTTTTTCAATCTTCAGCTCTTTCTCAAACTTTAATGATTTAAGGCATATTTTCAAGAGCTACTGCGATACTTTTTACCCCTTCTTTAAGTATCCTAAAATGAATATTATCAAGATCAGATGCCTTGTTAACATTTAACTCACTTACAAGTCTTTTAATAGTTTCTCTATCTACTTCAATGGTAGTCAATATTCTTTTCATACCCTGGCATTATCATATATTAAACTGTTTACGTTCTATTATATAAATACCTAAGAAAAGGGTTACTCAGCACCCCAACTGTTTCCTCATCAGTTTTTGCACAATCCCTTCATTTAATTGGTCCTCTATTATCTCTGCTATATTTATTATTTATTTTATAATAACTAAAGAACTTACTTGGATCTTTGTTGCTATTTTGAACTAAATTAATTTCTTACACTCGTTTGCTTTACTTCATAATCCTATTTATTTTGTTCTTATTCAATATATAGTTATTTAAATTCTCAGATATTCTATCTTTCCTAATTCCTATGTTAAAACGAAGCATCAGTTATTGGGGGAATGAGGAAACCTAGTTTATGAGAGAGAAAGAACGTCGCCGGTTTGAGGGTTTAAATGACGCAGATATTTGGGAGAGGTCCCTCTGGTCGTACGAAGGAGGTGATAGGTGGCGTTAATCTCGTATCTGACTCCAAAACATACTCAAATAATATTCCCGCTTGGCTGGGCTTACCGAAAGCTTGTGATCAAGAAAGGACGGAGGGGAATCGTAAAAAAATAAAAGTTTAATTTCAACAAACAAAACAAGCAAAGCCAAAGGAAGGCTCGCGTTTACATGATTACGGTCAGGGAATATTTCACTACCGGTCAGGAAAGCGAGTGTTAGAAGAACAAGACTTAGTCGGGTACAACGGGGGCTTCGCGACGATAAACAAAATGTAATTAGTTTCTTTACGATTGATCGTCTATCTGACTTAACTGTCTACCCAAGTGTGTCGAATTCTCCATTTTCTTCTATAAACAGTACAGGAGGGGTGGCCTATGGGATCATAATGTTTTTAGCTCCAACCTGTGGGCGGGCTATTCTTTATCCCATAGTCTCCGAAGGTCATTGATAATGGCGCCTACAAATTTGCACTTTCTCGATATAATTTTATCATTCCTGAGACGCAGACAGCTGTCTCAGCTTAATTCCATTTCCAGACGAGAATTGTCCGTTTTTATTACAATGTCTCCAAAATGTACTGCTATCTGAATTCTCGGTCTCCCGCTTACCTTCATGACGGGTTTACAAATAAATATATATGTATATCCGCGAAGACATTTGTTACAATTCTTCCTATTCCTGCGATGTATCTTGCTGGTGCATTTTTAGTGCCAGGTCCCGTGCTCTCCACAGAACTCCCCGCTAGTAACGGAGTTACAAAGAGAATTGCACATCCTAGCTAGACAAGCAGATACATTTTTAACATACGCACAGGGCAATGAAATTTACATCACTCATACATGGCTACAAATGTGCTGAGCTCCGGTATAACCTGTCAATGTTCAATAATAATAATAATAATAATAATACAAATTGTCTTTGGCAAACGAGATCCTTCTCCCGGAGCGCGTAACCATTCTCGGCTGCTCGTTTTCTTCCCCGGTTCTCGTTGTTGTGTCTTGCACGTTGCCAGAGGTCGCATCTTCTCCTGATGCAGGTTCTCCACGCGGCGAACTGCGGCTGGTCCCCAAGTGCTCATCCTGCGTCCTTGCGAGACGCTGATTACCCTGCACGTCATCATCGCGGAAGGTGAGCAATTTTTCCGGTTTTAATCGGTCTATTGAGACAGTGTCCCTTCTCCCACTTAAATCGCTGCTGCAATTTTAGTACCATGACTATGCTCTCCACAGAAGTACTAGATATAATATAATGATACCTCTGGTTGACTTATTAACAAATTAATTTTAAAAAATATCATCATACAAATCAATGGATTTACAACTCGTTCCATCCATTCCTGTTTTATATTCCCGGTCCAAAAAGTATAAATTAAAGTCTCCAAGAAACCTGCATCTACTTAACACCCTTTATTAATTTATCTTAGCATTAAGAAAAGATACATGAAAAGACAAACAGGAAACACACTCGCTCATAGAATTATTAATCAATGGAACAGTTTACCCGAGTATGTTGTGAGTAATTCAACAGTGAATAATTTCAAAAAACGACATGATAATGACATAGCACAGAGGTAAATGGAGGCGGGCAATGGGATCTGCATGTATATAGATCACCAGTGAACCCGTGAAACTTATTGGTGAGTCTATAACACTAGTTCGTCCAGTTAACATACGTCGACTTAGTCGAATCTCTAATTCATTTTCTTTTTAATTTCGTTTTTTTTTTATTTAAGGTGCGCTCTTGTTATTAACATAATTTCACGGATGACAAAAGCACAAGGGCCTATAAAAGGTCATCCGAATCTGTCAAACACACTCACAAAATGCATCCATAGGATTATGTCAGATCATGCAGCTACAATATACAATTTAAACAATCCATAGGATTGTGGCAGATTATGCAGATCATGCATCTACAATATACAATTCGAACCATCCACAGGAATGTGTCAAAAACAAAAAAGCATCATTAAAGAGTCGTCAAAATCCAAATCAATCATAATATACAATAATAAAAAACTGCATCCACAGGAATGAGTCTGGAATACCATCCCCCCCCCCGCCCAAGTTTCCCCTTCCTCCCATAAAATCATCTAATCTGCGTTTGAAAACATTGAAGTTTGGACTGTCTACTGTGTTAGATGGCAAACTATTCTATAAAATCTACCACTCTATTGGTGAAAAAGTATTTTCTAACATCCAACCTGCACCTCTGTTTTTTCAAAAATTTAAGTGGTGATCCCTAGTTCTATTACTACCGTCCAACTAAAATAACTTGTTAAAATCAAACTTATCTATACCAGAAAAGATTTAAACAAGCTCAATTATATCTCCCCTAACACATTTTCTTTCAAATGAGAACATTTCTAATACCCTCAGTCTATCTTTATAATCAAGGTGCTTCAGGGAAGGTATTATTTTTGTTGCTCCCCCGCCCCTTGTACTGACTCTAGCAGGTTAATTCATGTCTAAGATGTGGTGTCATGCTTGTATATAGTACTTTAAATGTGGTCTGACATACGAGTTGTAGATTTTAAGGATAACCTCTTTAGTCTTGTAGCTAACATTCCACTTAATATATCCTACACCCTATTTGCTCTATTTTCTGCATCAATACACTGCTTTGAAAACTTCAGTGACCTATCTACTACTACGCCTAAGTCTTTCTCATCCTCAACTGAGGTCAACCAATGCCCCTCTATTTCATAACTAAATTCCCTATTATCCCTTCCCATGTTAAAAACTTTGCATTTTTAAGGTTAAAAGCCATCTGCACTTTAAAGCTACCCTCAACTTCTTTGACTACAGCTGCCAATTTAATGTCATCAGCAAAAATTGACACCTTACTATCTACAGCTCCCCAAGATCATTTATATAAACTATAAATAATAAAGGGCCTATAACGCATCACTGAGGTACGCCACTGATAACGTCCCTCCGCTGTGACCTCATTCCCATTCAGCACAACTCTCTGTTTCCTGTCTTTCAGCCATTCAGCTAACCAATTCAAAACTTTACCACATAGCCCATGTTTTTTTAACTTGTGAACTAGTCCCCTATGTGGAACCTTATTAAAAGCTTTGCTAATATTTAAGTAACTTACATCAACATCCTCTCTTTTATCTAATTGTTTAGTAACATAATCCAGTAAATTTGTTAAACACGATCTACTTCTTATCAACCCATGCTGAGCACTATTAACCTATATATAGCTTAGAGTAGGAAAGGGAGCAAAGAAAAATAAACAAAGAAACGCTGAAGGGCACACATGTATTCACCTGAAGGGTGTACATGTAGATACCCTACACAACGGATCCTGAGGTAAGGAAGAGAGAGTGAGTTTAGAAGGTCGAGATAAAGGCTCGATTTTCTCACTGTAATACATTGGTAGTCTCTATATTTGGGCTTAAGTCAGACAGGCGGCAGAGAAGTAAACATTAGGAAACTGAGAATGTATGGAGGTAATAAAAAGGCGTGTGATAAAAACATTTCGCCATTCTGTAACAAAGATAGCCAGAAGTTAAACAAAAATAGCCTAATAATAAAGATCCGCCTTCTAGAAATATTGGCTAATAGTGAGGTACGGCAGTGTAGACGTCATCCAATCAGAATTAAATAAAGTATTAATTTAAGCCAATCAGGAGGCGAGATGAAGGAATGAGCAGCCAATCACGTGCGCCAACGTCATTTGCTAGCGGGGCGTGAGGCTAACTTGATGAAAGTTTCTCCCCCTTTATAAAGGGGTGTGGAGAGGTTAAAATAGATAGTCTTTCCTTGTTACTATCTTAATTGTTACGCGTTCATTTTATTCAATAAGTCAATCATTATAATCGCCCAGGCGCTCTACCATATTCCCGCATTACTTTGTTATAAAATCGAATTTTGTAATTATACTCGGAGTACTTCCTATTTTAGTGCAGAGCAAAATAAATAGACTGAGACTCGTTTACATCTATTAACAGATTCTTTTATTCATCCAAGCTGGTACCCTCTTTTTCGGATCAACTAAAAGGCTAACTAAAGGGATATTTCCGTTGCGCATTTAAATAACTTGCTACCATTGCCGGTGGCAAGCGTTATCCCAATCCTACCAAGTTCTTGATTGGCAACGTTACCACTAACAGGGCAACCAAACCCCCTATTGCCCCGAAGGATTACAACTCCAGAGGCAAGCTCCATTAACATATAGTAGGTGGCAACTATAGCTGAAAACAATCAAGTAAAATCATCATCATGATACCCCCTCCCCTTAAAGTAGCGAAAGGAGTTTCTAACGCGTTTTCTCCGTCGTTGGAAAGCCGTTCGCGAAAGTCGTAAACCACTTGGCCATCCTGAGGTCTCCAAAAGACTCATTCGAGCAAAGCATTTAACCTTTTCGCTACACAGGCCCTCTCCTAGAAGTGGAGCGTATTTTGAGGATTGAGGAGAACGGCGTCAGGAAATGTTATTCGAGGACTAATGTTCTTCCTCCCCGGTCTCGAATGTCCGGGTCTTCTTTGGTAGCATTGTAGATAGATTAGAGTAGAAATGGGGACAAAGAAAAAATAAAGAAAGAAAAGTACCGAAACGAGTTTCGAACGCGCTTCCCGCGTCGCTGGACAGCTGTTAGCCTAAAGTTATTCGGGTCCTCTTAACTTCCCTTTTTTTAAAAAAAATGTCATTACATTCGCTAATTTCGAATCATTAGGTATTTATTTAAGCTCTAGTGATCTAGTAATACTATCTACACCTTCTTTGAGTAACCTAGAATGAATGTTGTCTGGGCCAGATTACTTACTAGTATTTAACTCCAATATAAGCCGTTTAATTATTTCCTTATTCACATTAATGGTATTCAACACTACTTACTTTGACCTAGAATTATTATTTTTTAATCTATGTGGATTCTTGTGTGTAAATACTGTAGAAAAATGATCATTAAGAACCTCTACTATTTCCTCATCAGATTCGTTCAAAACCCTTCATATCTAATATACACTATTTTATCACTGTTAGATTTGTTATTAATTCTATAATAGCTAAAGAATTTTCTTGGATCTTTATTATTACTTTGAATTAATTTAATTTCTGCCGCCCTTTTGTTCTTCTTAATAATCTTATTTAGCTTATTTCTGGTCGACTTATAATCATTTATATTGTCTGTAATCTCCAACCAACCAATCTGTCATTACTCTTTTCCTGATTCATAAATTGATTTTTTTTTATTCTTCCAATTTTTTTTCTGCTTCGTCTGCTTTTTATTACGCACTTCGCTTTGTTCATTTTCGTTCCCCAGACAGCTTTGTTACCGCTTACTTTAAATTATATATATTTGTTACAGTTCCTTTGACAATGAATAACTTGTTTTAAGGAATCCTTCCCTAATTAAATATACCCCGAACTCGCATGGGAAAGTAAGTTTAGGGATAATATTGGATATAGCTAACTCACCAAATAGCAAGGTTTCCACTTGGGGGTACAAACATTTCCGCATTATTTCCACACTTTTAACACGATAAATATTTACTTTAAACCACAACTTATCCGGCATAAAATTTGTGTTTCGTATGCTTTGTCTGGTTTTCATTGGTACTTAACATGCTCGGCTGCATCTGCTATTGTTTCAATGTGATTTTTTAGTGCTTTACCTGAGCTAAAATAGCTAGACTTAATTTAACTTGGAAGTTTGATTAATTTTTTTGTTTGCCTCTTTCGATTATTACCATACATAAGTTATGGAAAATTGAACAAAAAGCTAAAATATTTTATCCTGTTTAAAATAATCTTTTATCAAATGGATGTTTCTTTGCTAAAATTATTTTAACAAAATCTCGTTGCTGTAATTGATATGGAATGATTAAATTTAGCGAAAAACAAACTGATGTATTAAGGAAAATGAAGACCTAGTTTATGTATGATAAACTTAAACATATTTGCTGTACTTGAAAAAATTGTGATTCATCACCCTAGTTCTCTTCTGTGTGTTGATAGCCTCTCATCCTATGGTCATCACCCCAGTCAGCCTTCATCGCACCCAGGTGAGCCCACCCTACCGGTAACATAACATAATTACACGGATGACAAAAACCACAAGGGCCTATCAAAGGTCATCCGCCTCCGTCAAAACCCACCCACAAAAAGCACCATCACCAGGGGAAGACAAAATAAAAGTCCCCCCACAATATAATATAACAGATGACAAAAGCTACAAGGGCCCATCATAGGTCATCCGAGTAAAACGGCCTCTTTTTTAAGGCACTCAAACTCCCAGGAAAACTGCATCCAGAAACAAGGGTATCACCAATCAAGGCTTGTCAAGAACTAAATGATACAGCTATAGATATATACAAACAATATTAATATATACAAAACTTAGGAACCATCACAACATGTGATAGAAGCCTCCTCTCTGGGTAGTTTTAAGAATAGATTAGATAAATATATGGATGAAGCTGCTAGATGGGACTGACTTTTTTTTTATGTACATATTTATATATTTTTCTAAGGAGTTGGGAGATTATATTTTGGGGTTGCATGAATGGACATAATCCTCTGGATGCATTTTATGTATATTGTAGATTAGATCTGACGAACTCCTGTAAAGGGTGACAATGTTGATGACTTTTCTCTGGTAAGAAATCTTTTGTGTGTTGAATGGAACAGGAGCTGCCAAGTGTAGGCCATGAATGGTCTTTTGCAGTCTCCTTCTTTTCTTATGTTCTTATCCCACTCTATTGGTGAAAAAATATTTTCTTAAATCTAACCTACACCCTTGCTTTTTAATTTTCAAGTGGTGACCTCTAGTCCGATTTCCATCATCTAACTCAAAAAACTTGCTAACATCCAATTTATCTATCCCGGAAAATTTTTTAAAGAGCTCAATCATATCCCCTCTCACATACCTCCTTTCGAACGAAAACATATTTAATACCCTCAGTCTATCTTCATATTCAAGGTGCCTCAGGGAAGGAATAATCTTTGTTGCCCTCCGTTGCACTGACTCTAGAAGGTTAATATCGTGTCTAAAATGTGGGGACCATGCCTGTATACAGTACTCTAGATGTGGCCTAACATAAGAGTTATAGAGTTTAGGAATAACCTCCTTACTTTTGTAACTGACATTTCTCTTAATAAAACCTAGCACTCTATTTGCCCTATTTCTTGCTTCAATACAAGAAATAGGGCAAATAGAGTGCTGGGTTTTATTAAGAGAAATGTCAGTTACAAAAGTAAGGAGGTTATTCTTAAACTCTATAACTCTTATGTTAGGCCATAAGGTAAGTTCCTTAACCCACCAATCATCTTTGTCATCCTTCTCTGCACAGACTCAAGCAAATCAATATCCTTCCTATAATATGGTGACCAAAAATGTACTGCATAGTCTAGATGAGGCCTAACTAGCGCCAGATACAGTTTTAGAATGACTTCAGCACTCTTATTGCTTACACTCCTCCTAATGAATCCCAATATCCTATTAGCTTTATTCTTAGCATTTAGGCATTGCTTTCTAGGACGAAGGTCTGAACTTACCAAAATACCCAAGTCCCTCTCACAATCAGTCCTCCCTAAAATTCTCCCATTTAATTTATAACTATTTAATGTATTATTTCTACCTATACTAAGTACACTACATTTGTCTGTTAAACTTCATTTGCCATTTCTCGGCCCAATTGGACAGAATGGTCAATTCCTCCTGCATTACAACAGCATCAGAATCAGCCCTAATGGCCCTACCTAGCTCAGTATCATCAGCAAATTTACTCAGGTCACTACATATACCTATGTCAAGATCATTAATATAAATTAAGAATAGCAAGGGACCCAAAACAGATCCTTGCGGAACTCCACTGCTAACACCCCCCCACTCAGATTTAACTCCATCTATACTAACTCTTTGCTGTCTGTCACCAAGCCATGACTGAATCCACCTAAATATACTGCCATCGATCCCGTGTGCTTTAACTTGTCTCAGAAGTCGTAAGTGTGGCACGCAATCAAAAGCCTTACTAAAGTCCAAGTATAAAATATCATAGTTTTCATCATTATCTGCTGCTTCATACACCTTACTATAAAAAGACAGCAAGTTAGTCAGACAGGATTTACACTTACTAAAGCCATGCTGTGATTCTTTTATCAACTTATGCTTATCCAAGTGATCTCTAATATTCCTTGCTATAATAGATTCCATCATTTTCCCTACCACTGATGTCAAACTTACTGTTCTGTAATTAGACATATTTGTTTTATCCCCTTTCTTAAATATAGGTATCACATTGGCTTTCTTCCATGCAACTGGCACAATGCCACTCTCCAATGATTTTCTAAAGATGCATGCTAGGGGCTCACTTAACACATCCTTACATTCTTTCAAAATTCTAGGAAAGAGCTCATCAGGACCGGGTGCTTTACTACTTTTGATTTTATCAATTTCCTTTGTCACTATCTCCTTTGTGATCAAGATATCCTTTAATTTCTCCATCATTACCCCGAAAGATCATTGACACCTCAGGTATATTTAGAGTATCCTCCTGTGTAAATACTGAGAGAAAAAAGTCATTTATCATTCCAGCCATTGAGTCCCTATCACTCACTAATTCTCCATTGGAATCTATAAGTGGGCCTATTTTATCTCTAACCTTAGTTTTGTATAATTGATAAAAACTTTTAGGATCTTCCTTTGCCCTATTTGCCTCTTTAATTTCATAATTTCTCCTTGCTACTCTAACTAACTTTTTAACATCTCTTGCTAGTTCATTATATCTCTGCCTTAAGTGATCCTCTCCATTTTTTATTTTCCTATAAATGTCCTTTTTAATGCCAATATAATGCTTAATTTTATCTGTCATCCATTTTGGGTCATTATTTTTAGTCCTAATCTTCTTATAAGGAATGTTAATCATCTGACCTGTAATTAATTGCTCAATTATTCTTTCATACTCCTCTTCAATTGTAATCTCTTCCTCTTGGTGATTATTGTCTCCACTAACTGATATCATTGAATCTATTCCTGAATTGATTTCATTGCCTGGTTTCTGTACAACTGCCTCCAGGTAAGTCCTTAGCCCATTATAATTTGCTCTTCTAAAGTCAGGAATTTTAACATTGTTCATGCTACTATCAATACCATTCCATTTCATCTTGAATCTAATTTCACAATGGTCACTATTACCCAAATTTCCTCCAATCTCAGTATCCTTAATAACTTCTTCCCTATTTGTCAGAACTAAATCCAGTATATTATTACCTCTAGTGGGTTCATTAATAATCTGCCTCAGAAAATTATCTTGGACAACATTCAAAAATTCCTCAGCCTCCTGATCACCCACAAGAGCTTCCCAGTCTATATTTCTGTAATTAAAATCGCCCATTATACATACATGCTTACTTCTACAAGCCCGTTCAATCTCCTGCCACAGAAGATTTGAAGCTTCCTTACTAAGATTTGGTGGTCTGTATAATAATCCTATGACAAGCTTGTTTTTACCTTTCTTTACATTTAGCCATAATGACTCTGTGTTATCATCTAATTTAATTGTACTGTTTACACAACACTGGAGATTATCTTTAATATAAATAATATCCCCTCCTCCTCTCTTCCTATTCCTATCTGTATGGAACATGTTAAAGCCCTCAATCTCAACCTCAGGTTTAAAGTGATTACCTCCCAAATCAAGCCATGACTCTGTTATCGCAATTATATAAAAATTCTCTTTACTCGCTAACACTTTTAAGAGATCTATCTTATTCCTTATACTCCGACCATTTGTGTAGTATATTTTTAAGTTTTTTTTTATTATTCCCAGCTTCATTGCATTGTGCTTTTTTATTCCTAGTTATCTGCTCATTCACTTGTGCATTAGTCCCCCTATAACGCATCAGTATGCCCTCTCCCCTAGCTATTCCTCTATCTCTGCATCCCTTCCATTTCCTACACCTGCCCTCTATTCCTATTATTCCCTTACCTCTAACATAAGAAAAGAAGGAGACTGCAAAAGACCATTCATGGCCTACACTTGGCAGCTCCTGTTCCATTCAACACACAAAAGATTTCTTACCAGAGAAAAGTCATCAACATTGTCACCCTTAACAGGAGTTCGTCAGATCTAATCTACAATATACATAAAATGCATCCAGAGGATTATGTCCATTCATGCAACCGCAAAATATAATCTTCCCACTCCTTAGAAAAATATATACATATGTACATAAAAAAAAGTCAGTCCCATCTAGCAGCTTCATCCATATATTTATCTAATCTATTCTTAAAACTACCCAAAGAGGAGGCTTCTATCACATGCCTAGTGAGCCTATTCCATTCATCTACCACACGATTTGTAAACCAATTCCTCCCAATCTCCTTCCTAAACCTATACTTATCAAGCTTAAACCCATTGCTACGTGTCCTGTCATGTTCACTAAGTATAAGAACCTTACCCAGATCCCCTTTATTATATCCTTTTACCCATTTGAAGACTTCAATCAATTCCCCTCTGACTCTTCTCCTTTCCAATGTATGTAGATTTAGTTTTCTGAGCCTTTCACCATAGGGTAAGTTCCTTAGCCCACCAATCATCTTTGTCATCCTTCTCTGCACAGACTCAAGCAAATCAATATCCTTCCTATAATATGGTGACCAAAATTGTACTGCATAGTCTAGATGAGGCCTAACTAGCGCCAGATACAGTTTTAGAATGACTTCAGCACTCTTATTGCTTACACTCCTCCTAATGAATCCCAATATCCTATTAGCTTTATTCTTAGCATTTAGACATTGCTTTCTAGGATGAAGGTCTGAACTTACCAAAATACCCAAGTCTCTCTCACAATCAGTCCTCCCTAAAATTCTCCCATTTAATTTATAACTATTCAATGGATTATTTCTACCTATACTAAGTACACTACATTTGTCTATGTTAAACTTCATTTGCCATTTCTCGGCCCAATTGGACAGAATGGTCAATTCCTCCTGCATTACAACAGCATCAGAATCAGCCCTAATGGCCCTACCTAGCTTAGTATCATCAGCAAATTTACTCAGGTCACTACTTATACCTATGTCAAGATCATTAATATAAATTAAGAATAGCAAGGGACCCAAAACAGATCCTTGAGGAACTCCACTGCTAACACACCCCCACTCAGATTTAACTCCATCTATACTAACTCTTTGCTGTCTGTCACCAAGCCATGACTGAATCCACCTAAATATACTGCCATCGATCCCGTGTGCTTTAACTTTGCTCAGAAGTCGTAAGTGTGGCACTCGATCAAAAGCCTTACTAAAGTCCAAGTATAAAATATCATAGTTTTCATCATTATCTGCTGCTTCATACACCTTACTATAAAAAGACAGCAAATTAGTCAGACAGGATTTACCCTTACTAAAGCCATGCTGTGATTCTTTTATCAACTTATGCTTATCCAAGTGATCTCTAATATTCCTTGCTATAATAGATTCCATCATTTTCCCTACCACTGATGTCAAACTTACTGGTCTGTAATTAGACATATTTGTTTTATCCCCTTTCTTAAATATAGGTATCACATTGGCTTTCTTCCATGCCACTGGCACAATGCCACTCTCCAATGATTTTCTAAAGATGCATGCTAGGGGCTCACTTAACACATCCTTACATTCTTTCAAAATTCTAGGAAAGGGCTCATCAGGACCGGGTGCTTTACTACTTTTGATTTTATCAATTTCCTTTGTCACTATCTCCTTTGTGATCAATATATCCTTTAATTTCTCTTCATCATTACCCCGAAAGATCATTGACACCTCAGGTATATTTAGAGTATCCTCCTGTGTAAATACTGAGAGAAAAAAGTCATTTATCATTCCAGCCATTGAGTCCCTATCACTCACTAATTCTCCATTGGAATCTATAAGTGGTCCTATTTTATCTCTAACCTTAGTTTTGTATAATTGATAAAAACTTTTAGGATCTTCCTTTGCCCTATTTGCCACTTTAATTTCATAATTTCTCCTTGCTACTCTAACTAACTTTTTAACATCTCTTGCTAGTTCATTATATCTCTGCCTTAAGTGATCCTCCCCATTTTTTATTTTCCTATAAATGCCCTTTTTAATGCCAATATAATGCTTAATTTTATCTGTCATCCATTTTGGGTCATTATTTTTAGTCCTAATCTCCTTATATGGAATGTTAATGATCTGACCTGTAATTAATTGCTCAATTATTCTTTCATACTCCTCTTCAATTGTAATCTCTTCCTCCTGGTGATTATTGTCTCCACTAACTGATATCATTGAATCTATTCCTGAATTGATTTCATTGCCTGGTTTCTGTACAACTGCCTCCAGGTAAGTCCTGAGCCCATTATAATTTGCTCTTATATCAATACCATTCCATTTCATCTTGAATCTAATTTCACAATGGTCACTATTACCCAAATTTCCTCCAATCTCAGTATCCTTAATAACTTCTTCCCTATTTGTCAGAACTAAATCCAGTATATTATTACCTCTAGTGGGTTCGTTAATAATCTGCCTCAGAAAATTATCTTGGACAACATTCAAAAATTCCTCAGCCTCCTGATCACCCACAAGAGCTTCCCAGTCTATATTTCTGTAATTAAAATCGCCCATTATACACACATGCTTACTTCTACATGCCCGTTCAATCTCCTGCCACAGAAGATTTGAAGCTTCCTTACTAAGATTTGGTGGTCTGTATAATAATCCTAAGACAAGCTTGTTTTTACCTTCCTTTACATTTAGCCATAATGACTCTGTGTTATCATCTAATTTAATTGTACTGTTTACACAACACTGGAGATTATCTTTAATATAAATAATAACCCCTCCTCCTCTCTTCCTATTCCTATCTGTATGGAACATGTTAAAGCCCTCAATCTCAGGTTTAAAGTGATTACCTGCCAAATCAAGCCATGACTCTGTTATCGCAATTATATCAAAATTCTCTTCACTTGCTAACGCTCTTAAGAGATCTATCTTATTCCTTATACTCCGACCATTTGTGTAGTATATTTTTAAGTTTTTTTTATTATTCCCATCTTCATTGCATTGTGCTTTTTATTCCTAGTTATCTGCTCATTCACTTGTGCATTAGTCCCCCTATAACGCATCAGTATGCCCTCTCCCCTAGCTATTCCTCTATCACTGCATCCCTTCCATTTCCTACACCTGCCCTCTATTCCTGTTATTCCCTTACCTCTAACAGCTTCTAGTTTCCCACCCGTAAGGACCTAATCACACTATCCAGCTCCCCCCATAGAACCTCAACACCTGCCCGACTAAGATGGAGCCCATCCATCGCATACAACCTCCTATTCCCGTAAAACCCTCCCCAGACATCTACAAACACCAATCCTAGCTCCTCACACAGTCCTTTCACAAATTCATTCAAACCAATTGCCCGCGACAACCATTCTACCCCCACATCCAATCTCGGAAGCACACCAGAAACAACACCTTTTACCCTGCTTTTACTCATCCTTTCAACTAACCTTTTATACTGCTCACGTAACTCACATGTACCCACCTTCTTTACATCATTCACTCCCACATGCATAATCACAATTGCATCCCTCTCACACCCAGAAACCAGCCTATCATACCTCTCACAAACATCACTTACACCAGCACCCGGCAGACAAACTCTCATTCCCTTCCACTTGCTATCACTCAACTTCCTATCTAAATACCTAATCTGAGAGTCACCCATCACTAGCAACTCAGTCATTCTCCTATTCTGTCTTGGCCTAACATTACCCTCCCTCCTGCTCTCAGTCACGCTACCACCCATCCTGCTTTCATCCACAATCACACCAGGCAAATCACTTTCACACTCTTCCTCTCTCAGGACATTGAATCTGTTAGTCAACCTAACAGGTTCTATGTCCCTCTCATTCACACACCTAACCTGTCCTAACTTATCTATCCTATCCATTTTCACCCACCATTCATCATCACTCACAACTTCCACACTGTTCCCAGTCCTAGCCCTATCTTCCACCCTCTTAGCACTAATCTCACTAATCTTCTAGTTTCCCACCCGTAAGGACCTAATCACACTATCCAGCTCCCCCCATAGAACCTCAACACCTGCCCGACTAAGATGGTGCCCATCCATCGCATACAACCTCCTATTCCCGTAAAACCCTCCCCAGACATCTACAAACACCAATCCTAGCTCCTCTCAGTCCTTTCACAAATTCATTCAAACTAATTGCCCGCGACAACCATTCTACCCCCACATCCAATCTCGGAAGCACACCAGAAACAACACCTTTTACCCTGCTTTTACTCATCCTTTCAACTAACCTTTTATACTGCTCACATAACTCACATATACCCACCTTCTTTACATCATTCACTCCCACATTTGTAATCACAACTGCATCCCTCTCACACCCAGAAACCAGCCTATCATACCTCTCACAAACATCACTTACACCAGCACCTGGCAGACAAACTCTCATTCCCTTCCACTTGCTATCACTCAACTTCCTATCTAAATACCTAATCTGAGACTTCACCCATCACTAGCACCTCAGTCATTCTCCTATTCTGTCTTGGCCTAACATTACCCTCCCTCCTGCTCTCAGTCACACTACCACCCATCCTGCTTTCATCCACAATCACACCAGGCAAATCACTTTCACACTCTTCCTCTCTCAGGACATTGAATCTGTTAGTCAACCTAACAGGTTCTATGTCCTTCCTTTTCAAACACCTAATCTGTCCTAACTTATCTATCCTATCCATTTTCACCCACCATTCATCATCACTCACAACTTCCACACTGTTCCCAGTCCTAGCCCTATCTTCCACCCTCTTAGCACTAATCCCGCCCTTCAATCGCACACTTGTATCTCTTCTCACCTCAAACACCAAATCATTCAACCTCTTACATTCCCCACTCAACCTCCTAACCTCCCCTTCCAGAAAACACACACGGCATTCAGTTACATTCACTCTCCTTTCAACTCCAATGCATCACACACCACATACACACTACTTTCAAACGGCATGCTCTCACCATCTATACAAACAGCCATACTCTCAGAAATTTACTAAGGACAAAGTTAACACTCACCAAAAAAATTCTTGCTCAGGATTGCTGCCAGTTATCTTCCCCCAAAGTATTAATCACTAATGTATTTATTATACAGTGATTGATGTATTAAATAAATAAAAGAAAAACTACACACCCAAATCAGTATTATATCCCAATTAAACAATGAGAATCAGGAGCTTCCTGTAAGACAACCTTCCAGAACAAAGCCAGACAGCACATAAGTGGCAAATGACTTGATAAGTGCAAAGTTATTAACATGGAAAAAGATAAGAGAATTTAACTATGAGCTCAGTAGAGGATGAGAAAGATCTGGGAGTAGTAATAGATAAGTCATTAAGGTTTTCTAAGCAGTGTATTTAAGCAAGAAATAGGGCAAATAGAGTGCTGGGTTTCATTAAGAGAAATATCAGTTACAAAAGTAAGGAGGTTATTCTTAAACTCTATAACTCTTATGTTAGGCCACATCTAGAGTACTGTATACAGGCATGGTCCCCACATTTTGGACATGATATTAACCTTCTCGAGTCAGGGCAATGGAGGGAAAAAGATTATTCCTTCCCTGAGGCACCTTGAATATATAGATAGACTGAGGGTATTAAATATATTCTCGTTCGAAAGGAGGTGTGTGAGAGGGAATATGATTGAGCTGTTTAAAAATTTTTCTGGGATAGATAAATTGGATGTTAGCAAGTTTTTTAAGTTAGATGATGGAAATTGGACTAGAGGTCACCACTTGAAAATTAAAAAGCAAGGGTGTAGGTTGGATTTAAGAAAATATTTTTTCACGAATAGAGTGGTAGATTTCTGGAACAAATTGCCGCCGAGGGTAGTAGGTAGTCCAAATTTAAATGTATTTAAGAGTAGGTTGGATGAGTTTATGGCGAGGGAAGGTTGTAGTGGTTCCTAAGTTTTGTACATATTTATATTGTTTGTATATATCTATAGCTGCATGATTTAGTTCTTGACAAGCCTTGATTGGTGATACCCTTGTTTCTGGACGCAATCCTCTGGATGTAGTTTTCCTGGGAGTTTGAGTGCCTTAAAAAGAGGCCGTTTGACTCGGATGACCTATGATGAGCCCTTGTGGCTTTTTTCATCTGTTATATTATATTGTGGGGGACTTTGATTTTGTCTTCGCTTGGTGATGGTGCTTTTTGTGGGTGGGTTTTGACGGATGCGGATGACCTTTGATAGGCCCATGTGGCTTTTGTCATCCGTGAAATTATGTTATGTTATGTTAACATGATCCTTCAGAGGAGAGCATTAGCTAGTGCAATTGGTAAAGAGCTGAAGGTGAACAGTTTCTCGGACGGGAGCCTTCTGGCGAATCTGGCTGAGGCGGCCAAGATAAGTGCTCTTCAGACAACCTCATGGCACCCCGGTGACTGTAACGCCGCACTCTACCATGAACTTTGTGAAAGGAGTAGTTTATGCCAGGGAACTTGTTGACTACTCCATAGAGGACATCACCTTAGAGCTGGCCCACTATGGGGTGGTCAAGGTCAAACGTGTGATGAGAAAACAGTGAGTGGCCTCAAGACCCACCCCTACACTCTTCATCACGTTCAACTGTGACAAGCTCCTGAGTCGGTGCATGCTGGTTGGTACCGCTACTGCGTGAAGGCATTCATGCCACGTTCTTGTAGACGTGCAAAGTCGGGGTCACCCGAAGTATGTGTAAATTGCTCCAAGGCCACACACGATGTCTAAATCGTGTGTGGCCAAGTGTGTCAATTGCGGAGAGCCGCACCCCGCTTCTTTGAAGCAATGTGGTGCATATCTCCTTGAGAAAGAAATACTGGCCATTCAGGCCCATGATCGACTCTCATTCCGCTATGCTATGGACTTGGTCCTGACGCGCCCGGCTCTGCCTGGGTCGTCTTATGCCTCAATAGTTATAAAGGCACTCTCTGCTCCTGGCGCATCCAGGCCAACAAGCATGGTTGTTTCCGCCCCATTCAGAGGCCTTCGGCGGACTCTACTCAACCCGGGTGCTCCCCTGGTAAAGCTGGTGGCAAAAAGGGTTCATACCCAGCCCTGACTAAAACCAGGCCTCCCCCTCTTCCCCTAGCGTGACAGTTTCCCGTAAGGCAAAATGGCCATGCGCCTCCACCGAGTCATTAGACTCACAGGAGGCAACACCCCTGAAATTGGTCCCTGGGCCATCTTCTGGGGTTCCTAAAGCTGTCCCTCGAAAGGAGGCCAGCAAGGAAGGAACTTCTGCTCCTTCGCCCACCCCTAGTGGTGGGCTGAGTGGCTCAGAGACGGTTGTTCGTCGAAAAGAGGGCCCTCCACCTCCGAAGCCGCAATGCCTGCCTAAGGTTTTGAGGCGGAGGGAGGAAAAGACTCGCATGGCGAGCCCAACCTCCCCCAATAAGTCCTCGAAGGCGACACCACCTTCAGCACTTTGTCTGGCCAACAGTGCCCGGGGTTCTGCCTCCAGGAAGCATATGGCCATTCCTGTGAGGGTCTCCTGTTCAAAGAGGGCCGCCCTTGTCTCCTCCGAGCTAGGCCTGGAGGGCATATTCTTTCAATGGAATTGCCATGGACTCCGGGCCAACTGGGAGTTGCTGCGGAGGCTCGTCTCATCCTGTTCCCTATTTTTCTGCAGGAGACCATGCTAGGCGGGAAGGAAATGCGCCGATTACACCCGACATGATGTCTCCATTCTTTCTTTCACTTTAGATACCTCCTTTCACGCAGTAGCTGTGCAGCTTCACCTGGATAAGAGGTATACTATCATTTCTGCGTACATTCCACCATCAGCTGATTTCGATAAGGGGGACTTTCTCTTGCTTGGAGATCTGAACGGCAGGCATCATCTCTGGGGAGATTACTCAATAAATTCCAGGTGACAAGTCCTTGCCGATCTGATCGAAGACCTATCTTTGTGTCTTCGGATGCACAGCCTGATTTTGATTGGGGGTGGTCGATGACCTCCATGGTAGTGATCACTTTCAGGGCAACTGCCGCCTGAGAGCCCACCTCAGTGGTGCTTGGCGCGGGCGCGGTGGCCTGCATTTTAGGAAATGACTGAATTCTCTATCTCAGTCGAGGAGTTTAGGTCGGTAGATGAGGCCGTTAAGTTCTTCTCCGGCAACCTCAGCGCCCCGAGCCTAACTACTATTCCTAGAACGTCTGGGCGTTTTGCACGCCGACCACTCCCATGGTGGTCGGCCGAGTGTGAGACGGCCCTGAAACAGAAGCGTTATGCCTACATGCGCTATAAGCGCCGCCCGAATGATTTCACTCTTGGTGAATTTCGTCGGGCTAGGGTTAGGTTCCGGTATATTTCGAAGCACGCCCGCTGCTCTTCTTGGCGGCCATATGTGTCTTCACTTAACGGGAAGACCCCTCTAGCAGAGGTATGGAAGCGAGTCAAAAGGATTCGGGGCAAGTTCTCGCAGGAGCCCCCTTCCCGTTCTCCAGGAGAATTGGACTGCAATCTCAGACACCGCGTCCGTGGCGGAATCCTTCGGACAGCTTTCTCAGCATTCTCTAGCCGGGATGCTGCTCAGCCAGCATTCAAAGCACGTTTCGGTGTCGTGGAAGGCCGCCGGCTGAACTTTCCTCTAGAGGCGAAGAACCCTTCAACGACAGGTTTACCGTGAGTGAGTTGCGCTCCGATCTTGCTTAGTGCGCGGACACCGCCCTTGGTCTGGACATAACATAACGTAACAGACTTCCACGGATGACAAAAGCCACAAGGGCCTATCAAAGGTCATCCGCATCCGTCAAAACCCACCCACAAAAAGCATACAGGATGAAGTTCCGTCCGCCATGCTTCGACACCTGGGTGAGTGAGGCATGGCCTTTCTCTTAGATTTGTTCAACAGGATCTGTGTGGAGGGTCACCCCAGATTCCTGGTGAATCGCTACTGTGCTCGCCTTTCGCAAACTGGGGAGAGATCACTCTACTCTGGCCGGTTTCCGCCCAATCTCTCTAACCTCTTGCGTGTGCAAGTTGATGGAGAAATTGGTAAATGTTAGATTAGGCTTTTTCTTCTGCACAGTGCGGCCTCCGCAAGTTCCACTCCACTTCGGATGCTCTGCTCCAACTGGAAAATGCCGTCTGCGAGGCCTTCCATCGTAGACAGCACTACGCCACAGTGTTTTTCGATCTGGAGAAGGCCTATGATGCCGCATCGAGACTCTCCACACGATGGGGGCGAGGGGACGCCTCCCAATGTTTATATTTTAATTTTTGAGAGATCATTGATTCCGCGTTTGGGTGGTGGGAGCCCTCTCCGGCCTAATGGAGGAGGAGCGGGTGTCCTGCAGGGAAGTGTCCTCAGTGTCACACTCTTTGCCTTGAGCATCAATGGCATCACCTCAGTGCTGCTGGAAGATGTTCTCGCTACGCTCTACGTGGACAACATTTCGATCTCTTTTGGCGCGGCCCAGATGCCAACTCTAGAGCGTCAACTCCAACAGGCATTGAACCGCGTCTCTTGCTATGTCGAAGCGCACAGGTTTCGGTTTTCTTCTGCCAAGACTAAGGTGTTGCACTCTGTTTCCATCCACGGCTCCACCCTGACCCAGACTTGTTTCTTAATGGGGTACGCCTGGTAGTGGTTGAATCGCACCGTTTCCTTTGTCATGTATTTGACCGACGCCTCACCTGGTAGGCTCATATTCGCAGCCTTAGGGTCTCTTGTACCTGCGCCATGGGTATTCTCCGCTCCATGACATTCAGCGCTTGGGGCGCTGATAGGGCTACTGCCTTACTTTTTTATCGATCTTTTGTTCGCTCAAAGCTCCACTACGGATGTGAGTTTTATGCATCCGCAGCTGAGCGTGTATTACAAAAGGTGGAGTTGATGCACTGCACTGGTCTTCGCCTGGCGACCGGTGCCTTATGCACTTCCCCCATTGAGAGCCTACTAGTTGATGCTAGGGATATGCCACTTGCTCTACGCCATGTACAGTGCATTATTCGCCTGTACGTGTGAACCTGGTGCCTCCCTTAGAACTTCAGTCACCTATCTACTACTGTCTAAGTCCTTCTCATCCTTAACTGAATTCAGCCAATGCCCATCCATTTCATAAGCTAAATTCCCTCTTATCCCTTCCATGTTAATAGCTTTGCATTTTTTTAAGGTTAAAAGTAGAGATGGGACGATTAATCGGAATTGGGAATCATTCATTTTGGGGGGAATCAGAATCACTAAAAATAATCCTGTTTTCAGATTCCAAAAATGATTCCTTCTAAATTTCACTACAGAGACTCTTTATCAGTGTTTTTTTTTTGAAGTTTTTAATTTTCTTTCCTACTTGCCAAATAGCTGAATCAAAATTTTAAACATTGTTTACACTAGAGCCAGAGGCCTACATAGACCCAGTCTACTCGACTTGGTGATCACTTGTGGTGATGCAGACATGGCTGAGGTGCAGATTGAATCACCAATTGGTAGAACTGATCATTCTTTAATGGTTTGAGTATGTTTGTGACATTGAGACAATAAATGCTGAGCTGGATGAAAAATTAAATTATATTTTAGAGTCAACTTTGCTGCAATGAGAGTAAGATTTGATGAGGATTGGGACAACTTGCTTGGCTGTGGGTGTATTTTGGAGAAGTGGAGTAGATTTAAGGAACACTGAGGCAGTTTTTCAGGAATTTGTGCCTAAATATAATGTAAGAAGAGGGAATCATAAACCAATGTGGTTGAATGGTAGATGCAGAAGGAAGAACCTAGCATGGAAACTGTACAAGGAAAGACCTAGTAGATACTTATATAGACAATATACCAAAGAAAAAAAAAGTGTTCTGGAATTATTCAAGAGCAGAAAAAGAAATTTGAATGTGGTTTACTTCAGGATATGAAAAGTAATCCTAGAGCATTTTACAAGTATGTTGTAGGTGGAAAATCATCTAGAGTTCCGAAAGCACAATTGGAGCAGAGGGACGAAGATAGACTGTTGATGATGGCGAAGCAGCAGACTTGTTACTGGAGCACTTTACATCTGTTCACAGTCCAGAACCGGATGAAGATCTTTTGATGGCTGGCCAATTCATGAGTGCTATTGAGGATGGTGGTGATTTTGATCCTTTTGATTATAATGGACCTATTTGCCCATCACAAATTACTCAACTTATTATTGAAAGAGCAAAGATTAAAAAGCTATTGAAATCCCTTAATGTATACAAAGCTACAGGACCTGATAATATTTCCCCCCAAATACTGAGTGTGTGCCGAGGAATTGTCATTGCCATTGACTATATTGTTTAACGAGTCAATTAATTCTGCTTTGGTTCCTGAGGATTGGACTTCCTGCGATTGTTACTCCGATCTATAAAAAAGGTAGTAGAAAGAGCCCTGGTAACTATAGGGCCAGTGTCCCTGACTTCCCAGGTATCAAAGTTGTTGAAGTGTTTGAGGGAGTGAATTATTGGGCACCTTTCAGAGAACCAATTTATCTCGGACCATCAGCATGGGTTTGTGAAAGGGAGATCATGCCTGACCAACTTCCTGGTATGTTTGGAGTATTGGATTGACTGTTTCGATAATGGTAACCCAGTTGATGCAACTTATCTGGATCTGAGAAAGGCCTTTAACTATTGTTCAAATTATCAAAAGCTGAAATTGTGGTGGTTTGCAGAAATACGGGCTGCTTGGCAAAGAAGATAGGAATATAAAGTTGCGTGCCATTGTGCCGCGACTCTTTGCATGGACCTATTTCCCAATGCTACGCTGGCTTCAGGTTGCTTTCTGTCATCTCTAAATTGGACACACTCACAGGACGCACTGCCATTTAATGGACCGCTCACCTGCGATGACTGCCTTGGCCCCCAGACTGTTCGGCACATTCTCATTGAATGTCCCAGTCTGGTTGATCTTCGCACATGCTACCTGTCCTGGTACAGGGATGAGCGGAGTCGCTACCGCTTGTACTCTGGACAAGTTTGTGCACACCGACTTATGGACTTTTTGGATGAGGGTGGCCTCCTCGACCTTATCTAACTGTTTTGTTGTTGTTGTTGTTTTTTGTAAGTTGCACGTTCCTGCGCCGGGGCCTCCCCTCAACACCTGAACGTTCTTGCTGCCATTTTCATTTTTCCTTTTTTATTGTTTTTTTTGTTGTTGCTTTTTTCTGCATACTGTTATCTTAATTTAGCCTAGTACTAGCCTAGTACAGTAATTTATGCTGAACGGTCTGGGGGACAATGCAGTTGTAGCAGTAAGGCGCCAGATAGGCTCCTAAAAAAAAAAAAAATAAAAAATCTGGTGTGTGAATGTGCTTATTTTTTTTCTGTATTTAGTCTTATTCCTCTTTCTGTTTCCTTTTATTCTAAATTATCCTGACAATGGGCTACTATTTGTTCTTTTGGACTCTTGTGCCGCCACTACAATTAATAAAAACTGACTACACTATAGGTTCAGGTAGAGCTAACTCCACACTCACAACACTCCTCTGGATGGGTGTTATCATTATCGTTCAAATAATAAGAATTATCCAGATAAAATCATAAGGATCTTTTTAAATTCACTTTAATTTTTAATTTCATTTTTTCAGTTTGAAAAACTCCTTAAATTTATATATTTTTTATTATTAAAAATGGTTAGTATAAAGTTAAGTGGTTTATTATTGTTAGTTATAGGATTTTGTCAGCTGAATTATTGTTATGGACTTTCCACTGGCCCTGATCAACCCAGCACTGAAACAAAATCTCAAGGTATTGTTATTTTTTATATTTTAAATTAAATAATCAATTTAATGGGCATACGCTAAGAGAGTTGGTAGACCCTGGTAGAAGAGGTAAAGGTAGGCCTAAGGATACTTGGATAAGGACTATGAGGCGGGAAGCAGGAGATGATTGTTGGGAAGATCTTGACGCAGCTCAAGATCGAGCGTGGTGGCTTGAGTTCATTGAGGCCCTATGCATCCCCAAGGGTGCCACAGGAAATGATTGATTGATGCTAAGAGAAGAAAGATGGGATTAGCTAATCATTTTGACACCATATATTACAAGGAGTATACCATTTAGAATATTGTCTTAATGATTTAAGGATGAGTTAAGTAATAGAATCATAGGTTTCCAGAATAATTGCTTTAGTAATAAGCTCATGAGTATTGCAGTTTTTTAGTTGCATATCTTTTTTTTCTTTTTATCTACTTGTTTATTTAGTGGGGTTGCTACTGCTTGTCTTCTTGTACTTAAGAGGACTCATGATTCAATACTCTTGGACAATTCAACTTCTTGGAGGAGACTGGCCTCCATTTTTTTTTTATCTAGCTGACTGTTAGGTGTATTAAGTAGTTGCAGCTTCTTTTGCTGGCTAGGAGGCAGTTGACAGATCGGGATCTATATTAAAAAAGTTTATTTTTATCTAACTGGTTAATTTCTTTGTAACTCTCAAAGCCCTTAAAAAATAAAATCATAAATTGAAGGGTACAAACTAATATAACTTGGTTAGATACTTGGTTTTATTTAAAAATTATATATATGAAAACACTGTTCCACTCATTAACAAGTAGATAAATATACGAGAAAACCACTGTTATGGCAGTGTAAAGTTAATTTTATATATATATATATATATATATATATATATATATATATATATATATATATATATATTGCCACTGTGTAAATTTCTTGTATGGCCTCTGAGGACTCACAAGGAGAGGAGGGACCTCCTCACCCAGTGGCTGCCTGGTTGACAGCCAACTCCTTCACTATTTCAGAGAAGGATCTTGCTGAGGCTCCTTTCAGGATAGATATAAACTGGTTCATTCCCAACCTTAGAACTGGTTGACCATGGAGCGGTCAAAGTCGAACGTGTGATGATAAAACAGGGAGGGGCCTCGAGACCAACCCCTACACTTTTTGCCAGGTTCAACTATGACAAAGCGCTCTGAGTTATTGTGTGCAGGTTGGTATTGCTACTCTGTGACAGCATTTGTGCCACTGCTGTGGAGGTGCTACTACTGTCACCGCTTTGGCCACATGAATCTCTTATATATGTGCAAAGTCTGTGTAAGTTGTTCCAGGGTCATACACGATAAGTCCTTATCATATATGGGCAAAATTGGGGAGAGGCGCACCCCACTTCCTTGAAGCAATATGGAGAGTATCTCCTGTAGAAGGAAATCTGGCAATCCAGGGGGAAAGATCATCTTTCCTTTTGCTAGGCTAAGGACTTGGTCCTGTCATGCCCACCGCTGCCTGTGACATCTTACGCATCAATTTTTAAAATGTCATTCCAGGCCTATGAGCATGCATGTTTTAGTGTCCATTCTGAACGCTTCTGCTAGTTCCAACCCCTCCCTCCCTTCCCATCACCCCTGAGCTCCCATCTGGGCCGGTGATTTGCCTTCCTGGCCGCCTTGCTGATGCGACTCGGCGACCCATCCAGCCCCAGCTTAGCCTCTTCTCCTCCTTTCAGACAGCCTGTATTTCTCGCCTACTTCCTCACTTCCCCTACAACTTTCTCTGGTCGGCCTCTACTTTCACAGGGTAGATGCTGACCTCGGCAAACTATCCCAGATCGGGGCTGAGGGGGGAGGGAACAATGTTCCCTAACTCCTGAGCTCCGGTTTGTGATGGTGGGTTTTTAACAACCTGCTTCATCCCCACCCATACCTTCCTCACATCCCCTTTCCTCTCCTTTTCACAATCTATCTTTTTTACGCCGTGTCCAAGGTGGAGCCGCCATGCCGATGGACTGCCAGGCCACCAGGCGGGAGGGCTAGTCCCAAATGGCGGCGCCTGGCTCTGCCAGCCCCATATGCACCCCTCGTAGAGCAGGCCACTGCGAGGGGTGATTAGCATTTGCTTACCACAGAAAATTAGGGTCCCCAGGCCCGATGATGAAAATCCAACAAAAAAACATCTGCCCCTTGCCCTTCACGATCAACAGAGCCGCCTTCGGGCAGCTCCACAGAAAAAAAATGGAGGTACCCCAACTGTGCTCTCACAGGGGACCCTCCATATCTCTTTAACCGGAGAGGAGGCTTACTCCTTTCCTTTGCTCCAAGGCCGTACACGACAAGTCTAAATCGTGTGTGGCCAGGTGTGTCAATTGCGGAGAGCCGCACCCCGTTTCTTCGAAGCAATGTGGTGCATATTTCGTTGAGAAAGAAATCCTGGCCATTCAGCCCCAGGATGGACTCTCATTCTGCAAGGCTAAGGACTTGGTGCTGGCGCGCCCGGCCCTGCCTGGGACGTCATATGCCTCAATAGTTAGAAAGGCACCCTCTGCTCCTGGCCCATCCGGATCAACGAGCACGGTTGTTTGCGCGCCCATTCGGAGCCCTTCTGCGGGCTCTACTGAACCCGGGCGCTCCCCTGGTAAAGCTGGCAGCAAAAAGGGTTCATACCCAGCCCCAGCTAAAACCAGGGCTCCCCCCTCTTCCCCCAGCGTGACCGTCTCCCGTAATGATAAACGGCCACGCGCCTCCACTGAGTCGTTAGACTCACAGGAGGCAACACTCCTGAAGTTGGTCGCCAGGCCATCGTGCGGGGTTTCTAAAGCTGTCCCCCCGAAAGGAGGACAGCAACAACAAAGGAGCTTAGGCTTCTTCGCCCACGCCCCGAGGTGGAGCGAGTGGCTCGGAGATGGTGGTTCCTCGAAAAGAGGGTCCCTCGCCTCCGAAGCCGCAACGCGCCCGCCTAAGGTTTCGATGCCGAGGGAGGAAAAGACGCATGTCGAGCCCAACCTTCCCCAATAAGTCCTCGAAGGCGACAGCGCTTTGTCCGGCCAACAACGCCCGGGGTTCTGCCCCCGGGAAGCGTACGGCCATTCCCCTGAGGGTCTTCAGTTCGAGGAAGGCCCCCGCGTCTCCTCCGAGCTAGGCCTGGAGGGCATATTCCTTCAATGGAATTGCCGTGGACTCCGGGCCAACTGGGAGGAGCTGCGGAGGCTCGTCTCGTCCCGTTTCCCGTTAGCTATCTTTTTGCAGGAGACCATGCTAGGCGCGTGTCCCCTGCCGGCCCTCCCGGGGTACAAGGGTCTCGCGACCCCACCATCGCGGGATGGCTGGGCTGGGGGATGCGCGGTTTACGCCCGGAATGATGTCTCCGTTCTTCCTTTCTCTTTAGATACCTCCTTTCAGGCAGTGGCTGTGCAGCTGCACCTGGATAGGAGGTATACTATCATTTCTGCGTACATTCCACCGTCAGCTTACTTCGACGCAGGGGACTTCCACCGCGTCGTGGCACAGTTGCCTAGGCCCTTTCTCTTGCTTGGAGATCTGAAAGGCAGGCACCCTCTCTGGGGAGATTACTCAATAAATCCCAGGTGACAAGTCCTTGCCGATCTGATCGAAGAGCTGGAGATGGGTGTCCTAAATGTGGATGAGTTTACGCATCACTATCCGAGAATCGCTTCATTTTCTTGCCTTGACCTATCTTTGTGCTCTTCGGATGCACAGCCTGATTTTGATTGTGGGGTGGTCGATGACCTCCATGGTAGGGATCACTTTCTCATTCAAATATCATTTTCAGGGCAACTTTCCCCTGAGAGCCCACCTCGGTGGTGCTTGGCGCAGGCGCGGTGGCCTGCATTTCAGCAAATGACTGAATTCTCTATCTCAGTAGAGGAGTTTAGGTCGGTAGATGAGGCCGTTGAGTTCTTCTCCAGCAACCTCATCGCCGCGGGCCTGACTACTATTCCTAGAACGTCCTGCCGTTTTGCACGCCGACCACTTCCCTGGTGGTCGGCCCAGTGTGAGACGGCCCTCAAACAGAAGCGTTATGCCTACATGCGCTATAAGCGCCGCCCGAACGATTTCACTGTCGCTGAATTTCGTCGGGCTAGGGCTAGGTTCCGGTATATTTCGAAGCACGCCCGCCGCTCTTCTTGGCGGACATACGTGTCTTCACTTAACGGGAAGATCCCTCTAACAAAGGTGTGGATGCGAGTCAAAAGGATTCGGTGCAAGTTCTCACAGGACCCCCCCTCCCGTTCTCCAGGAGAATAGGACCGCAATCTCGGAACCCGCGTCCGTGGCGGAATCCTTCGTGACCGCTTTCTCCGCATTCTCTAGTCGAGATGCTGCTCCGCCAGCATTCAATGCACGTCATGATGTCGCGGAAGGCCGCCGGCTGGACTTTACCTCTAGTGGCGGAGAACCCTTCAACGACAGGTTTACTCTGAGTGAGTTGCGTTCTGCTCTTGCTTCGTGCGCGGACACCGCCCATGGTCCGGACGATGTTCCGTACGCCATGCTTCGACACCTGGGTGAGCGAGGCGTGGCCTTTCTGTTAGATTTGTTCTACAGGACGTGGGACGTGGGCGAATCGCTACTGTGCTCGCCTTTCGCAAACCGGGGAGAGATCACACTACTCCGACCGGTTTCCGCCCAATCTCTCTAACCTCTTGCGTGTGCAAGTTGATGGAGAAATTAGTAAATGTTAGATTAGCCTTTTTCCTGGACAGCGGAGGCCATCTGTCTTCCGCACAGTGCGGCTTCCGCAAGTTCCACTCCACGTCGGATGCTCTGCTCCGACTGGAAACACGCCACGGTGTTTTTCGATCTGGAGAAGGCCTATGATACCGCATGACGAAACGGGATCATGGAGACTCCACACGATGGGGGCGAGGGGACTCTAAAGTGGTGCACTTCTGCCGCCACCCACGGCTCCACCCCGACCCAGATTTGTTTCCTAATGGGGTGCACCTGGAAGTGGTTGAATCGCACCGTTTCCTTGGTCTTGTATTTGACCGACGCCTCACCTGGGATGCTCATATTTGCAGCCTTAGGTTCTCTTGTACCCGCGCCATGGATATTCTCCGTTCCGTGACGTTCAGCGCTTGGGGTGCTCATAGGGCTACTTCCTTACTTTTTTATCGAACCTTTGTTCGTTCGTAGCTCGACTACAGATGCGAGTTTTATGCATCTGCAGCCGAGCGTTTATTGCGGAAGGTGGACTCGATCCAGCACACCGGCCTTCACCTTGCGACCGGTGCCTTCCGCACTTTCCCCATTGAGAGCCTGTTAGTCGATTCTGGGGAGATGCCACTCGCTCTACGCCATGCACAGTGCATCACTCGCCTGTACGCGCGAGCCTGGCGCCTCCCTCATTCGTTAACAGCTCTCACTGCATCCGCAGCTGATCTCGACGGTGCCTATGCCGCCGAGAGACGCCGCAATACACGACTCGCTACGGGAGATTACGTGACGTGCCCGGTTCGAAGACCGTATTGTGATCTATAGCGACTCACAAAGCGCCTTGAGTGCTCTCGGGGCATTGGAATCTCCGCATCCCCTGGTTCGCGATATCCGTGACGCCACGGGTTTGGCGAGATTATCTTCTGCTGGGTTCTTGGACATGTAGGAATTGCGGGGAATGAACGAGTCGGCGAGGACTCTGTGACCGGACCAGTCTTGGGGCTCCTCTCCATCCGCGGACGCTGCATGGCTGGATGGGTCTGCTGCCACTTTAGTAAGTGACCAAGCCAAGATAGGCACATCCGGCCACTCTGCCCCCCTGGGTGCATAGCCTTTGACTAAGACCAAAAGTGCTAGTGCGGGGAGCAGAGCCTCAATTTCAACGGGGCCCCTCATTCAGAGACTACCCAGCATTTTAGAGCCTGCTAAAATCAAACGCTTCCTCGTTATTCGCTCCACTGATGGCACCATGTTGGCCAAGGGCAACATGATTCCATCAAAGGAGAGTCTAGCTACTGTGATTGGAGCTGAAGGTGACCCGTTTCTCGGATGGGAGCTTTTTGGCAAATGTGTCAAATCCTTCTGTGGTGGCCATGATTAGCACCCTTTGGACACTTGATGTCACGCCTGTAAATGTGATGCCTCACTCTACCATGAACTACATGAAAGGAGTAGCTTATGCAAGGGAACTTGTGGACTATTCTATAGAGGATAGATATCACTTTAGAGCTTGTTGACCATGGGGCAGTCAGGGTTGAACGTGTGATGAGAAAACTGGGAGGGGCCTAGACCCACTCCTACACTCCATCACGTTTGACTGTGACAAGCTCCCTGAGTCGGTGAGTGACGTTTGGTGTCCCTGCTGCGTTAAGGCATTCGTGCCACTGCTGTGGAGGTACTATTACCTCCAACGCTTCGGCCATACTAATTGCTTCTGTTGACATTCAAAGTTGAGGTTACCTGAAACCTGTGTAAGTTGCTCCAAGGCCACACACGATAAGTCCAAATCGTGTGTGGCCAAGTGTGTCGATTGCGGAGAGCCACACCCTGCTTCTTCAAAGCATTGTGGTGCATATCTCCTTGAGAAGAAAAGCCTGGCCATTCATGCTTAGAATCATCTCATTTCCCGACGCTAAGGACTTGGTCCTGGTGTGCCCAGCGCTGCCCATGATGTCCTATGCCTCAATGTTGAAAAAGACACCCTCTGCTCTTGGCCCATCCAGGCCTACGAGCACGGTCATTTCAGCACCCATTCAGAACCCTTCTGCAGGTTCTACCACCCTGGGTTCTTCCCTTGTAAAGCTGGCAGCACCAAAGGTCCACACCCAGCCCCAGCTAAAACCAGGGCTTCTCTCCCTTCCCTCAGCGTGACCGTTTGCCATAAGGCGAAACAGCCACGCGCCTCCACCGAGTCGTTAGACTAACACTAGGCAACACCCCTGAAGTTGTTCGCCAGGCCATCTTCCTAAAGGTGCCCCCCATAAGGAGCACAGCAACAAAGGAGCTTAGTCTCCTTCGCCCACGCCTAGTGGTGGGCTGGGTAACAGGAGAGGGTGGATCATCGAAAAGCGGGCCCCACCCTAAGGTTTCGAGGTGGGGTGAAGAAAAGACACATGGCAAGCTCAACCTCCCCCAATAAGTCCTTGAAGGCAACAGCGCCTTCAGCGCATTGTCTGGCCAACAGCGCCCAGAGTTTTGCCTCCAGGAAGTTTATGGCCATTCCCGTGAGGGAATGCCCACCCTCCCAGGGTATAAAGCTTTTGCTAACCCACCACCATGGAATGGGAGCCTGGTGGGAGGATGTGCAATTTACACCCGGCATGATGTCTCCATTTTTCTCTTCGCTTTAGATACCTCCTTTCAGGCAGGAGCTGTGCAGCTGTACCTGGATAGTAGGCATCACTGCCTGAGAACCGCTTCATTTTCCTGCCTCAATCTATGCTTTCTCGATGGACAGCCTGATTTTGATTGGGGGTTGGTCGATGATGTCCTATGCCTAATATAAAATGTTGGTTACCATGTAGATATTGGGGTGGGTCGGGGTTGAACCTCGCTGGTACTCACCTGAAGAGGTTAGGAAAATTAAGTGTTCCTTAAAGACCCCTCTTCTATTGAGCTTTTTTTTATTTGATGGGTATTTTATTAAGGACGGTGGACTTAAGAAGCACCGTACAAAAGAAACCCATCCTTGATTGAAAATGGAAAGCCTTTAATCTACTTACCGTTGTTATTTGTTGCCAAAGAGCAGATGACCTGCCTCCCCTCCTCCTTCTTCCCGACTGCTTGGGAGATTAAGGGAGGAACCCTTTGATCCACAGTCTATGCTGTAGGACCCCCGTCAATGTTACCCCAATTAAGTGCGGCTGTACCCTTGGTGAGACTGCCCCAAGGAACTAGGTTAGGGTGTAGTGAGGCTGTTGCATGCTGTGAGAATTTTATAGTGGTCTATGCAATGTTTATGAAGTATGAGTTCAGCTTACTTCCCCCTACCATTGTATCCAAGTGGCGTGGTTGTGTGATTTCCACTTTGAAATGAGTGACCACTCTTCTTTTTTTTGGTCGCAAAAAATGGTGGCTAGAGGTTAAAAAATGGTCTCTGTTGGTTCTCTGTTATTGTCCCTGCTGATTGTCACTTTCTTCCTTCCAGATGAACCTGTGCCATTCATGACAACCCTGGAGCCAATTGAATCCTCAGAAAATAAAAGTAAGGATTTTAAGTTTCTATTCTCTACTTTATATCAAGAAAAATTGCAGTAACACAATTAATTATGGGGGTAAAAGGCTATTTTTGGCAGACACAGTCTTCCTCAAAGCCCTCGGAAGGAGCTCTTTTCACATACACGAGAAGGTAGCACTTAAATTAGGAAGCCTGTGTCTGCTAAAAATAGCCTTTCTACCTTATATATTTGAGCTCGGTTCAAGTTTCCATTGTCTACTTTATTTTAGCTCAGCTTAAGTTTCCATTGTCTACTTTATATATTTTACCCTAGTTTAAATTTTTATTTTTTTTTGTTTTGGTAAATAATTGAATCTCTAATGAAGAAATTAGTAAGAGTTTACTACCAATCTGTACTCGATACCTTTTCTCAATTGGGAGTTACTCATTAATATGGGATCTGAAATATGGGTGTGGGCAGTATATGGTAACCACGGTGAAGTTGAACTGAATAGACTGTTGACCTACTACACCCAGTGTGGTATAAGATTGTCTCATTCAGAAGCAGTGTTTCCATTTGGCTAAGACCTGATAGGGTGTTGAAAGTTCATACCTTTAAAGTTTGTTGTGGTAATCCTTGTCTTGTTACCTTTTTATTTCTCTTTCTCATTTTTCCACTTATTAAATATTGATAGTTTGCATTTAGCTTCACATACATAATTGAACTATTTTAATTTTTAAAGCTATTGGGAACAAAAAGATGTATACTTAATGATGGTACTATTTTATAAGCTAAAGCCATTAAACATATTCCCAGCCCAACCATAACATAGTTTCCATTTTTCAACTGAGCTCTATAAAAAGGGTCAGCATTGACAGAAATGTACAAGAATTTGTCACCCTGAATGTACAAGAATTTGTCACCCGAAATGTACAAGAATTTGTCACCAGAAATGTACAGGAATTTTTTACCAGACATGGACAGGAATTTGTCATCAGAAATGGACAGAAATTTGTCATCAGAAATGGACAGAAAAAATGGGCACCATAAATGGACAGAAAATTTTGGTATATAAGAGGGTACACTCAGATAGGAGGGCTTTATCACTC